>OZ010789.1:103309147-104645397 GCA_963932465.1 Maratus speciosus | reverse complement strand
AAAAAGAAGTACCTATCTAAGGTATGCTTTTTTCAACATCTATAAAAAATAAATATGACAGTTAGTTAATAACCTTAATAAATAATTGGAACAATTTCAAGAGATTCTTATTTTAAATTACATTAAATTTTTTATACTCCTTAATATAGGAAAAGTAATTTCTGTAGTTTTTTTAACACAGAGACACACCTTCCCGAGAAAAAGTCTGAATTTAATACTATTTGGGAAGTATTTTAGTTTATATATATATATTTTATTTAGATATAAAAAACATACATCAGACAAGAAAAGACTGTATTTATTTATATATACATAATTATATACACATAATAAATACCAAATAAGGTTTATTTTTTTCCATATTTTTTGCCATAAAGTAAAAAGCTATTTATCATCGTGTTTCTTTCTTGAAAATATCTGTTGGCAGTATATGTCAAAAGGACAGCGATGACATATATTAGAAAAGAGTTTATACAAGTGTAATCGTCTCACAGAAAATACTTTTATTGATGTAGTTTAAAGCTTTTTATTTTATTGTCTATCCAGGTCGATGATTTTTTAACGAATGTAGTAAATGCAAGTTTTTGTAAACGATATTTGCCTCGCCAGCTCTTACATAGAAGAAAATGTAAATTTAAGTCCTTCATTATATAATAATAATGTAAGGTACATAAAATATGTATTGCACTTTAGAATTTGTGTTTCTTGAAAATTCAGATACACAACAGTCAGTGCAGAGCTAAAACAAAGCTGTATGCAGTCTAATAAATTACAAAGTATTTCCTTCTGTGTCAATTTTTATATAGCGGGTTTAGTTTAACGAAAAATTATACAGTTGCAAATATTCCTTTTTTTTAAAGGGTTTCAAGAAAATAACTTGCTTTTGAAATTTATGACACACCTATTTTGTGATTCCCAGAATAAACATTCGCGCCGAAAAATTGGACCTATCGGCAAACCAGAGACATTCGTGATAGAGTAGAACAGGCACGGCGAGCCATTTCGTCTACGCGTGCCAAAAAGTCACGAACAATATCTATTAACAAATGTCACGTGCCAAACTTTTGAGCAGCGTACGGTGTTTATGCGAAATATTGTTTATAAAATCAGTTTGCTTTCATGCATTAATAATTAATAATTAAGAAATATTCAAAACCGAAATGCGATTTCTTCTAATAATGGAATTAGCCATTAAATTAATGAAATTTTAATTCGTAAGTATGGTTTATTTATGGAGTACGTACTGTATTCAGAACCCCTCCCCCCCAAAAAAAACCTGCTAATTTTTATTTTAGTAATTTTTAACTTAGTATGAAATATCTAAGTTATAATTATCCAAGTTGTTTTAAACAATGTATTTATAATGTATTGGTGAGATTTTTGCTGTTGTACATTTGATGGGAAATGCTTCATAACTTGTTCATATTTTGTTATTTTTGTTAATATACATATCAAAATTGGGTCTATTTGCCCTTTTATTGCAGCGGCAATCTAACTTTATTCATCTGAAAAATACAGATTTTAAATTCATATAGAAAGGCAAAACGCATGTCTAAAACATTAGAAAGCATCACAGGAAAAGGAAGTTATTAAATTTAAATCGAAATTTTTTTTTAATTTCACTTGCCAGAGAAATTGTTTTGCGCGCCAACTCTGGCACGCGTGCCATAGGTTCGCCAACCGTGGAGTAGAACTTGGAAAATATTTCGTTATGAGTTCAAATAATGTTTCAGAAAACTCAAATGCCCGCCACGTGCGAAATGTAAATTTCAGTTATTCATTTTTTGAATACATGAAATGTGT
This sequence comes from Maratus speciosus, assembly GCA_963932465.1. NCBI lineage: Eukaryota > Metazoa > Arthropoda > Arachnida > Araneae > Salticidae > Maratus > Maratus speciosus. The sequence continues at coordinate 104,643,594 of OZ010789.1, read as the reverse complement.
CAACAGACAGAATTTGTCGTTATCAGTTTGTAAAGTTATGTGTGACTTAATGGTATGGAAGTAGGTGCAACAGTCAAATGTGCGGTTCAGTTTGAGAACTGCAGTAAGCGACGATTTAGTAAGATCCATGCACCCAATGCACCTGCTTTCTTGCACCCAATCATTAAGACAATGGCCATCTGATTGCATGTTTTTCCCCCGCATTGTTACATGTCCAAAATTTCCTGCATTATGATGGCAAAATATTTTGATTAACACCCTTCTTTGATATGGAGATACAATGTGTGGCGTGTCGATGTGATTAGTTTTGTTTAAAAAGGTCAATTGTAGTACAATAACGTCAGTGGCGTGGCGTCCGGTCATCGCTGGATGCGGCGATGACCAAGCAATATTTTAAAACTCTTAATAAGCTTTTAAAACTCTACGATCCAGTTTTAGCAGAGCATTTGGAGTTCATGTATAAGTGAAGGTAAGATTTAAAGTTTCTTTTTTGCACATTCAACCATTGAATTTTAGAGTTAATAATTTTTCACCACAAACTTAAATAATTGCGATGACCACCGAAAATTTTCATGCCACGCCACTGAATAACGTCTAAAAAATGTAATTCAATGTGGAAAAGAAATATTTATGAATTACATGGTTTTTCTTCATGTTAACATATTTTTCGATGAACCACGTACAATAGTGTGATAAAATTTCAGCATTAATATATATATAAGATTGTTGAACGTTGTTGGGAAATACCATTTTATTAAATTCAGCTAAAAAAGAGAAAAGAAGAAGAAGAATGTCAGTAATTACATAAATGAAATCAAAATTCTCAACAATTCTATCCAGACGATAATTTTCGAAAGGCTTGATTGAATTTTAGAAAATAATTTTTTTTATCGGCTGTAAGAAATTTTCACCTAATTCTGCAATTTTTAAATCAAATTAAAAGCACGCGGATTTTTTCATATAACGTACTCTTTATTTTTTTAGTTATACCTCAATATTTCTAATGCCTTTCAAATTAAACGAATATAATTAAAATATATTAATTTCACAACATAAATATATATATATATATGAATAATCATATATTGTTGGGAATGTCACATTCACCTTGAAAATGTATCGAAATAAAATAAAAACTTGCTTAAAAGGTGCATTTTTATACAACAGATGTCACAATATAAAAGATGTTAACACATATTACACTTTTTAAAAACTTAAAAAAAGTTTACAAATATAATACACGCGCCGAGCGCGATGTAATTTCGATATTAATTTCACTTTTTAATTAAAAACAGAAAATTATAAATGGGTTTATGCTAATAACCAACGTTCTCTAACTTAAATGAAAAATGGTAGCTCCATTTAAAAGAACGTGTAAAATTAAAGGATATAACTAGCTAAATTGCACGAGGTTAATTAAAACTTATATTACATTCTTTGAGTTTCTGCATTATCTGTTATATTACTTTTTTTGAATTATTGTATTGCCTGCACAGTATAAAGGTACTAGAGTCGCAAATTTAATCTAAAACATGTGGAAATAATAATATATTCTTTGAAATGTGAAAATTATTAAGAATGCCAGTTTTCATAATATTTTATAGAGGATTTTACTTTAATGTTTAATTTTTATGTATTTCTAAAAAATATATAATTTTTAACAGAATAATATATATCTATAATAATAAAAGAACAGATCGCTCTCTCTGTGTGTGTGTATGTGCCGGCGATGGCTAGCAAAATCTACGGCACGTACGAGGTTCAAAATTTTTCTGAAGAGAGTCCAAGGCCACTCCTAATGCACCTGGCCCTCAGACTTTTAATAGTCTAATTATTAGCTGAGTAATTAATTTATTTCGGACATCACTCTCATCAAAAATACGCCTTTTTTTCGTTCCGCTTACTTTCGGTTGGTTGGTTTATAAAGCATTGCTCATCCAAAATACGTTCTTTCTTTCCGCTTGCTTTCGGTTGGTTGGTTGTATAAAGCTTTCGAAGAAATAATTAAGTAAATTGGGGTACAATTAAATAAACCAATTTGAGTAATTAATGTTTCAAGAGTGACTGTTTTTTAAACTAAACATTAAATTTTGGCATGAAGGTGAAACACATGATTTGAAAACATATTTAATAATAATGAACTTTTAAGAGAATAGATTAATTTCAAATGACGTCACAACCTAGCAACCAACTTGACAACATGGCAGGCTTTTTGTTTTCCACACTGTTTTCTGTTTTTTCTCTACTTTGATTGGTTGAGCGATAATATCTGTTAAAAAATCGGCGATTTTGGTTTGTTTACGGAAAATTGGAGGTGCCTGTTTGATACTGATCCATTTAGATAGCTAGAAATGTGATTTTTAAACGTTAAATAAAAGATTAGAATACTCCTTATTGGCACTTTTACCACTAGAAATTGGCAACAATAAGTCCTTGAATTCTAATGTTTTCTGCTGCTGTAGCGAGAATCAACAATTTTAAATAGAATATAAATTCTCATTTTTGATACTGTTAATAATATATTTTTTTAAAGTGTTTTTTAACCCCTTGAGGAGCAAGCAATTACGTTTGTGTAATGCTGAATTCCCTCCGGAGTCTTTGAAAAATTCATTTTCAAAATAAGTAAAAGCAATTTTACGGCTTTTTTCCACCAAAGTTAGAAAAGTAAAATTTAATAACATTTTTCTGGTGTAAAACTTCATTAATCGTAGGTAGTATATAATATATACCGGTGCCACTCAAGGAGTTAAAGACATTTTTAAACGCATTTTTTAATTGCTGTTTTCTGTTTTTTAAATACAGCAAAATGTTCCGAATTTATCCCCGCCTGCTATAGAGAACCGCAGTCAGTGGGAACCCATGTCGGATTTTCGTACAGAACTATTTGCACCCTTAATTTATAATTAGTGGTTATTTCCGAATAGTAATTTTCCGCAAATTTCTTAAATTTTTATATCATTCCCCTACCCCCTCGACTAATATATCTACAAATATGTATAATGACGGAGTTTCGTTCTGATGTAGGTTTGTGAGGAACACAGCGTGCCCCCTGGAGGCAAAAAGTGGAATTAACATATTTTACGGAGCCTGCACAGACAGCCTGCTATACGGTGAAGCTTGCAACAGCGATCCGTGTCGAAGGTTCTTATAAATCATATTGGTCTCTTAAATGAGTGGTGGCTACCATTATTTTCGAATAAAAATTTCAGCAAATTACTTAAATTCTTATTTGTGTCCCCTCCTCATCGAGTAACATAACTACGGATAGGTTGAAAATCGGAGTTTCGTTCGGATATAGGTTTGTTCACTAAGAGTGTGCATCCTGGTGGTGGAAAGTGAAGCTAAAAGATTTTGCAAAGCGTGTGCTATACCGTGTGCTATAGCCTGCTATACCCGGTTGCAGCTGTGATGTCCTGTGTCGGTTGTTCGTATAAAACATATTGTACCCCGTAGCGGTGCAAAGTGGAATTAAAGTAATTTGCAGCACGTCCACGGTTAGGACAGTTAGGTTATCGTTAGTGTTAAGTTACAGTTTGGTTAAAGTCAGGTTATATATAGATTAATTAGGCTACTGTTAGGTTACATTTAAGATGCGATTAGGTTACGGTTAGGTTACGGTTAGGTTATATTTAAGTTCCGCTTAGGTTAGAGTAAGGTTACGGTTAAGTTGCAGTTAGGTTATGGTTAGGTTACATATATGTTATATTTAAGTTACGGTTAGGTTACGGTTAAGTTACAATTAAGATACAGATAAGTTGCCGTTACGTCACAATTAGGTTACGGTTAGGATTTTATCAACAGGGGTGAACATTACGCATGTTTTGTTTAAAATATATATATATATATATATATACTTAATTTTGTACAATAGCTCTGAAATTAAAATATTATATACTAACCTTTTAGCTAATGATCGAGTATCGATTTCATTGACGTATAATCGGATTTAATGGTGATATAATTAGCTTAAAAATTGAAATATTTCACTCAGGATTACGATGTAAAAAAAATAAATAGTTACGTGGCTTAATAGTGATTTTTACTGTTAAATGTCAACATCAGTCGTCGGACACATATCCCCTGTTTCCCGTTGCAGTTTTTTATAGCCTTTTTACCGCTAAATATCAGATTTTTTTTAAACCGATTTTTCACACAGTCAGCGGGCACGAACTTCAGACAAAAACAGGTTAGCAATAAAATCATACAAATTTCATGGTCATTTAATATTATTATCAAGACCCCGGGCAACGCCGGACAGGTCAGCTAATTTGTATCTAAAATTCTTTGATTATACTTGAATGTTGAAGGTATTTAGAAAATTTTGGCAATGTCTATTTTAATTTTAACCTTCTAATGAGAAATCCCTCTACAAGAAATTGATATGGAAAAAAATTATTTATTTGTCGTTTTTATGCGGTTCTGTCTCAAATAAAGTAAACATATGAAAAAAGATTATTTTTCTATATTTTTTAAGGATTTCTGTATGGTATCATGTATGCTACTATGGGCTGATTATGGTTAAATATGAAGGATTTTACCACATTTCAAAATTGTATTATTTTGTGAACTGGTGAGGTTGTCATTTGCCGAATTTTTACATGTGGTATGAGCTAAAATAATTTCTTTCTTTGCTTATACACATATTCCATTACATATCTAATTTTTGCATATAATTTTATTTTTCCCCATTTATTCAATTTTACACGATAATAATAATAATAATAAAACTTATTTTACTTTTCAATTTTGTGTACAATTTATATATATATATAACACTAATGTTGTATGTAGTGGCAAAAAAAAAGGTTATTTTTTGCCGATGTCAACGAGTGATTTGCTTACTTTTCTTATGTTTAAATTACATATAAAAATGAAAATTTGAAACTCTGCCTAACATTTAAATATATACACAATTTAGAAGCTAGAATCATGAAATTTTACGTGCAGGCGTATTTTTATAAGTAAAAATTAATTTTTAAGCAATAATTCTTAAAACTTGATTTTTAAAAACAGAGATATAGCAATTGAAAAAAACCCGAGTAATCTTTTCAGCGAGTCTTTTAAAAACGTAATAAAGGTTATTTTATGGAATAAACTTCAGAATGAGGTAAAGATTAACGACCGAGATTTCACAATTACGACTACAATGAAAAATTTAGAAGTTTTTAAAACCCATATACGTTATTCGAAAATTGTATTCAAGATGTAAAGCTTAAATAGCTTTATAATACTGTTTTAAAATGCAGAAAGAGTGATATAAAACCAATGCGGCTAAAAATATTTTTGTGGCAAGTATTTGAAAACGAAATAAAAAAGAAAAATAGAGCTCTCACTGTTAGGGTTACAATGACAAAATTTAGAAATTTTCAGCACCCTTCCAGTCTCCCTTTGATATGAAGTTTGAATCCATCAAACCTTCTGTAGCAGTTCGACACATTTTTCGAATCGGAGAAGTTGAATATTTACACTGGAAGGAGCTGAGTTTCGTTTCAGGTGAGAAATAGTGCAACCAACTCTTTATCACCATTCAGAATTTTGTCCATAAACTCATATTCTTGCTTTTGGTAACGTTGCAGAAACTGAAATGCAAACGCTTCCTTTTATGTTCCGTCAATAGACAATGTGCCTCGAACAGAAACGTTAAGAAATATTATCTGACCGGTTATCATTTTATGCACAATTCCGTGAGAAATATGCAGTTAATTTGTGGTTTTGTCTATTGTTATGCATCTGTGTGCAATAATGCATTCGCTCATGCCAGCAGAGGATCCCAGAATTTGTCGCAGCTGATAATCCCTCAGCGTCTTCCAATCCTGTACGTCCGTTCTGAACCATGTTGTATCACTTCGTGATAGCTTGACGTGACATTATACACTTCATGCAACTACCGATAGATTTCTTTGCAATTACACATTGTCGCACACATAAAACGAAACACTGCCCGAATCTCCAATTTCGACGTCACTTTTAGCTACTGAGACACGTTTACTACTGAATATCCGACAAACTTAAATTGCCGCGTAAAAGCAGCTATCTTACACGATACGGATAAACGTCTGAAGTGTTGCCATAAATTTTCATCAAAATAGCCCTTCGCCGAACATTTTTACGAAACAGAGCAACTTACTTTTAGACTGACCTACGCATGTAGTGACTCCAAACGGTATCTTGTTTCCATCAACTGAACGGTCGCTAAAAGCTTGTATACTGATAAAATTATTTTTATAAACAACACGTTCATATATTTAATTAATACATTGTTTCTTCTTCAAATTGTGAATGTACGGTGACTTTTATGGGTGTACTCAAAACCAAACAGCTTATTTTCTGACTCATTTTTAAATTCATTTTTGTTCTGAGATGCATCAAATCGGCAGATTCTCTTATTCAGAAACTATATTATGTGCCTTGTTGGTCGATTTTTTGATAAAGGCAGAATATATTTTTTAAATTGCTGTCAAAATGGGCATTTGAACCGAATTTCTCGAAATGATAGTGCTGGAAACAAAAAAAAACTAGTTGGATGTGCCAATCCCAAAACTTTCTTCTATCTTATACATCTTAATATTTCAAAACCTAGTTACACATGTTAATACTTCAATATTATTAGTTCAATACTGTACCAACTTTGATTTTCATCTTAAATTTCTGCTCAAGTCAATTAAACGGACTAAAAACGAGTTAATCTATATCATGATATTTGTTAAAATTATTAATTTTTCCTTATTCTGTTGTTATCAGCTGTTTGCGAATAGCCGGCTCAGCAGGAAGCGAGTTCCCGCCGCTGCATGAGCCGCCGATGCACAATAGAACTACGAAAAATCATAAAAGTATGCAAAAATCGCTAACACGGAGCCCCTTTACCGCGCAATATTTTCAAATTCAAGGAGAACCTGTTGGCCAAAGCCAAAAACAAGCACAAACATTTTGGTTCAATTGTATGCATAATTTTATACGCTGTTCGATGGTACAATAATGAAAATGGCACAGAGATCGGAATTATAGCGCCCCCTTCTTTCGGAATTTTTTCAAGTTCAAGGAGGACTTGTTTGCCATAGCCAGAAACATGCACAAAAAATTTGGTTCAATTATATGGATAACTTCATACACTTTTCGATGGTACAATAATGAAAATTGTACAGACATCGCAATTATAGTGGCCCCTAACGGCAGAATTTTTCCAAATTCAGGAAGAACCTTCGTGACATGACCAAAAATAAACACATAAAATTTGGTTCAATTCTATGCATAACTTCATACACTTTTCGACGGTACAATATTCAAAATGGCACAAAAATTGTACAAAAATCGCTATTACAGCGCCCTCTACGAGCGATTTTTTTACAAATTAAGGGAGGACCTCCTTGCCATAGCCAAGAAATTAATTTTTTTTTTTTGGTTCAATTCTATGCATAACTTCATACACTTTTCGATGGTGCAATATTCAAAATCGCACAAAAATCGCTATTACAGCGCCCTCTAACGGTGAATTTTTTGCAAATTCAGGGAGGACCTGCTTGCCATATCCAGAAATTTAAAATAAAAATTTGGTTTAATTCTATGCATAACTTCATACACTTTTGGACGGTACAATATTCAAAATCGCACAAAAATCGCTATTACAGCGCCCCCTACCGGCGAATTTTTACCAAATTCAGGGAGGATCTGCTTGCCATAGCCAAAAACTTAAAATAAAAATTTCGTTCAATTCTATGCATAATTTCATACACTTTTCGATGGTACAATATTCAAAATCGCACAAAAATCGCATTTACAGCGCCCCCTACCGACGAATTTTTTCCAAATTCAGGGAGGACCTGCTTGTCATATCCAAAAACTTAAAATAAAAATTTGGTTCAATTCTATGCATAACTCCATACACTTTTGGATGGTAAAATATTCAAAATCGCACAAAAATTGTTATATTAGCGCCCCCTACCGGCGAATTTTTTCCGAATTCCGGGAGGACCTGCTTGCCATAGCCAAAAACTTATAATAAAATTTTGGTTTAATTCTATACATAACTTCATACACTTTTTGATGGTACAATGGCGACAGACAGACGGACAGACGGACAGACGGACAGACGGACGGACGGACAGACGGACACACAGACAGACAGACATTTTCTACAAACATGTTTTTTGGAATCTCTGACCCCTAAAATATGCAAATCCGTCGAAAACCGGAAGTCGAAAAAAATTTCGATTACAATACTTTCTTCTATTGAAGATAGAAGAAAGTAAAAAAGAAAAAGGTCGTATTGGGAAAATAATTGTTCATAAATCAAGTTCTATTTATTTGAACGAAAAATAAAAACACACGGCTGCTGATACATCTCTTCAAAAATCGCGTCAGCAAGTTTCATGATTTTGCTTTTTAAAATAAACCTGAAAATGTATCAAAAAATGTCGAGCTGTTGACGGTGGAAAAATGTACTTTGAGTAGGGGAGACCGGGGTTAGTTGTGCCAGGGGCAAGTTGTGCCATCGAGCTTCCTGACTGAGCCAATAGGTTGCAGCACCTGCCGCGTCATGTGAGTGAAGAGGTTGATTGTCTCAGTGTGCTGCATATGTTTTGAAGTATAGCGTTGCGTTGTTTTCGAGATAAAAATATTTATCTTGTTTTCTATCGTAAAAGTAAATTTTGCGACCTACGTTGAAATCGTAATTGTCACTAGCAATACTAAGGTATGTAAACTTCCCTAACATTATTTAAATGCTTATATTTTGAGCTGTTATTCTACGTATTTCATTTGTTAATCATGCCAACATTTCAGAAACTAGTGAATAAAGTTCAAAATGGCGTAAGGCGGGGCTAGTTGTGACGAAGTCTAAGAGGCACGTTGTGACAGTGTCACTACTTACCCCAGCATAATTAGCAAAAAATTCTACGATCAGGCTGTATGTGAATGTTTGAAATCGCATCCTGGAAGCACTGTGTCGATCTACGACATACCAGGTATTGTCAAAATAGCCCTTCCTAGTGCTGCCACTCCCAAAATATTCAAGCAGGATTTCGTTTTAGTGGAATTTGGGAATTTAATAGGAGCATTTTTATAGATGAAGACTTCCTGTGTTCTTCAGTAACTTATTGACCGTTATCCCTGAGAGATGAGAGCGTTAAAGACCAGAATGACAATGAAAACAAAATTAGTAAATATGAAACGGTTAATAAACCAAGCACTTCAGCAATAACTTTAATCAATGATGGTGGGTTTGCAGGACCGTCTTCAGAAGTAAGAAATCTCATTGAATTACATGATTCTATGACAATTGATAATAACAATGTGTCAGTGGTAAGTCTTACAGAAATAAGACCACTCCCTAAAGCAGGACATCGAAAAGGCATACGATCTATTCGTAAATGTTTGAAATCTGCCATTCTAACAAGCACACCTGTAAAAGAAAAAATTCGAGCATAACAAAAAGAAAAATTACGCAGAAAACAAATTGAAGAAGAAAATGCAAAAAAGAAACTATATGGAAAGGCCAAGCAGTGCATTAACAAAAATTACGCCTAGGTTATTGAAAAAAAAGGGAGAATCAAGTATTGGATAGCTCTGAAGATAACGAAAATTGCTTATGTCTATTCTGCTTGAAGCATTACAAAATTTCTAGACCCGGAGAAGACTGGGTGCAATGCATGACATGTAAAACATGGGCACATGTCAAATGTACCAAATATGAATGTTATTATATTTGTATTAACTGCAAATCAGACGCTGAAACAAGCTATGACAATGACTGATTAAAAATATAGGATGTCGGCCTACACGTTGTAACCGAGTCAAAGATCAATATGGCCAAGGATTAGTGTTGGTTTACTTTTTATTTCTTTCCTAATTAAGACAATTTTTTTTCTTTTTATTGCTAAGTGTCTCTAAAAGTATTTTTATAAAGGACTAAGAGTTTACAAGTGTTAATAATTTAACTATTTTATTTTTATTTGATTTACAATATTATTAAAGCATGAAAATGTTTTATTGTGTTAAGAACGTTATAAATGAATAAATTTCTCATTCTTGATTTAACATATCCCATTTAATCGCCTTTCTTACATCATTTGTATATGTTGCAATGTTCTTGTATGTGTCATTTATGTGTCACAATGTGCCCCAAGCATGTCACAACTTGCCCCGTAGCGGGGATTAGTAGTGACAAATTTCGAGGTTACGTAGAATTCATTTTGTGTTATGAAAAACGTTCATAATGTTAATAGTAGTTTTATAAATATGTTACGCAAGATTTACTCTAATGATATGATACACTAAATGTTTCGCTTCAGTTCAAATCTTACGACTAATATCAAAAATGTCGAAAATGTCACTACTAGCCCCGGTCTCCCCTATGCCCTTATGTAACATATCATAAATATAGGTTCAAGTAACTATAAATTGAAATAAAAAAGGTCGAAGATTATTCCTTTAAATAAAGAACTATTGCTTGATTTTTTTATATTAGATACTTATGTTTGTAGGTGAACTGTAGAATTTAACCCTGTGGATGAAATTTTATTTATATTCAAATATGTAACAATGAATAATGCGATTGTTTGGTGTTAAAAGAAATTCTGATTAACGTTTCTAGTTTTAAATAAAACATAATATTTAGTTCTTAAACTTCTTAAAACATAATTTTTGATTTTATCAAATGAGTATATTTTAGAAGTTTTTTTAAAACCCTTAACAGCGGTAGTATAAAATGAAATTGGTTTTATATCACGTAGTTTCTAATTTGAGCTGAAACTGCTGTAATATTTCACATATTTAATAATTTTTCCTTTGTACATACAACTAAAGGCAAGGAAAGACAGACATAGATTTCCAATAGTGGTGAAATATTTAAAAGTAGAAATGAATTGTATTCCGATGGTTCAATGTTTTTTGTCGCAAGCTAACAATTAAATTGGAATTGGAAGTATGTTTTCAGCTTTAAGAAACTAAATTGTGCAAATCTTGTTTTATAAAATAGTATTTCCCGATAATAAAATGTATAAATATTGCATTAATTTTAAATTTTGATTAAATTTACATTAATGTTATTAGAGAGATTCATTTTTTACCAGATAAGTTTTTTGTTTTGTACTTTTAATATACATCCTAATGTTATTTTTAAATTACGATATAAAATATGTTTAAATTGTTAATTTTTTAAATTTAAAATTTATTTTAAAATTGCATCTACGCGAAAGTTTTCAACTAATACATTTAATGTTGAAATAAGTTGGTGTGCTACTATAAGGTCAAAAGCTCTTCTTAAAAAATCTTAAAAATACAGAAATTTGTAAAATAGCACCATGAAAATTTTAAAATCCCAGAAGCAGGATAAAGGCAATTAATGCGATGTAGGCTGAAGCGATACAAAAAGGTGAAAAGAACTTCTTAAAATCGCCATAAAAATATATAAATATGCAAATACCACCGAAAGAGTTATAAAAAACCAAGAGCAGGATTATCACATTTAATGTTGATATAAGCTAGTGTGATTCTATAAGGTCAAACGAAATTCATAAAAACACCATCCAAACACAGAAAAGAGCAAAGGGCAACAAAAACTGATGTTGATATAAGTTGGTCTGATGCTACGGGGTCAAAACAATTTTTTAAAAACACCGTAAAAATAAGGAAAATTTATAAATAAGACCATAAAAATGACAAAATACCTGAAGCCTGATAATCACATTTAATGTTGGTTTAAGCTAGAGTGATACAATAAGGTAAAAACAACTTATTATAAAACGCCATTAAAATACATAAATGCGCAAATAGCACCAAAAAAAGTTATAAAAACAAAGAAGCAGGATAATCCCACTTAATGTTGATAGAAGCTGAAGAGATACAATAGGTGTAGATATGTGAAAAAACGTGTAGGTGTTGATGGTATTCGTTTGTTTTTTTATCCCATGCTATATTTTTATATTATTAGGAGGATGTCCGTATTTATATTAGTGAACAACGATAACGTTAAAACTGCGTTTTCGATAGATCACAAACTGGCACGTATATTATACGCCAATGCCGGAAGAAATACATGGATTTTTTGGGAAAATCGTCCATCGCGTTTGGTATCTAAACTATTTTGTGATAATTAAAAAAAAAAAAAATTGCTACCAAGAAATTGCGACCAAAAATATCTGAAAAATATAATTGCTGCATTACGAATCCTATGTGGTTTAAAAGTATTGTCTCTTTCTTCAAAAAAAGGTCTTAGAATTTAGTTCTGCATATTCCATTATGCGCAGTATTTTACAAAATCTTTTGAGCGTCAAATGAAGATAATCGAGACTTTTTTACTGAAAAGATGCATGCAAAAATACCATAAATATACACTGCAGTAAAACATTAAATTTAATAAATTCGTTTATGTTGAGATACTATTTGATGTGCGTAATTAGAACTATTTATTAAAAGACAAGATAAATTTTAATTCCAGTACAAATCTTTTGCTATTCAAAGTTATTAATTACAACTTATTTTTTTTCTTGAAACATATATTCTACAATGTATCGCAAAATGTTTACTGCGATTTTATAATGTTCTTTCTCTTTAGTAATTGGACTGATTTCGATTTTTCTTTTGCCTTGGTCCAGTCGTTCAGTTTTACTGGTTGTATGATAATAATATGCAGGTTCGTCACTCAGGGTACTGCTGCTGCTTAATTAGACAACATGGTTTTTACACCAGAAAAGGTATACTGTATTGTGTGTCTGGCTGAGACAAAATTACCTAAAACGGTGCAGAGGATGTTTCCAATTCGCTATGGAAAACAACCACCAGATGTGAAGTTGTTAAAATCTTCATTGCAAAAGTAACAGGGAGAGACGAAGAAGGCCAAAGACTACAGTTTGGACATTTTGCGTGTGAATGGCGGATCGCATATCGAGTGTCTTAAATGAAACTAGATAAACTTTTGTATGTCTGTGCCAAATATGATATTTGTAAATAAAATAGGCAATAAAATTATACGGAATTTAATTAATTCAGGGTTATCGTTTAGTGTAACCCTGTATAAGTTCACTAAATATCGTACATTATTTTTACTTTCGTTCTTCGGATTTAAATATATTCCTATTAAACAATGCATAAAGTCAAAATACCTTTTTTTCTAGCTAAATATCTCCAATCTTTATTAACAAATATATCTCTGTGCTTTGTTTACCATTAGTAAATTGATTTGTCAGCATCTATTTCGAAGAATTGTTTTTCTCATTTAGCAGCCAATCCCTTGACACACATTCGGCAATTGCTGAGTTACCTTTCGGAATCTCTAGTGTAATGTAAGAAGCTAGACCGATAAATCGAAAATGTAGCGTTAGCAAAAGTAATAAAGAGAGAGGAAGTTTAACAAACGAATCTTTATTAAATTTTCCTGTCTTAATTTATCTTTAAACTAATATCATTCAGAATAAAATGTGGTTGACATTTATTTCTTTTACTATAATTATGCATCGTTGCAGCAAAGTAAATGAAAATACTTAATTATCCATCATTATATTAGTGTAAAATATACGCAATGTTTGTTGTGACAGTAGAATTATAAATTTTATGTCTTACTTTGTTTGATCGGAGAATTAATAAAAAAAAATTACTTTTGTTAAAATTATATAAAAAAAATAAATAATAAAAACCATGCTTCTATTTTTTTTTATTTTCTGCTGTTTAATTTATAACTAAATTGAATTCAAGTTTAATTAAATGTAGGCTTAATAAAATGTTTGTTCCGGCTAATTTGCTAACATCTACTTAGCCAGTGGATGCTCCGTTTGAACTCTCTACTTCTTAACTGAACTGAACTAATTTGTTGTTCACATGTAGAATTTTTTAAATGTATCGCATCGAATGGCGCTTAGTAATATTTTATATTATTTTTGTTATTAAATGTGTATTCATGTGCCGTGAAGTAGGGGAGAGTAGTACACAGTGAAACATGGTACACAGTGAGAGAGCTGTCACTTTGACATGTAATTGAAACTTTTTCTCCAAGCTGGCACTCGCACATATCGCCCTCATCTTATGGAACACGTGGATGTAGTTTAGGATCTTCAGTTATTCGTCCGACAAAAAGTAGTAAATAATTGATTATTTTAGAGTGGTCAAAGTTACATAAACGTCTATTTTAGAGTTTATTTCCTTCATTATGACATATATTTACTTACCCAAACCTAGCTATATCTAATAATTTGCTATTTCGACAAAACGACACAAACTTTTTAAAGCAATGAAATTGATGTAACAAATGTGGCATCCATTTTGTTACAACGTAATAAAAGTAAACAGTGAGACACACAGTTGTGGTACACAGTGAGACGCGTCTCACTGTGAAAGTTCGAAACAAAACTATGTCAGCAGAGCGCTCTGGCCGGCCTACTGATGTTGATGAGGTCCGGCTGCAAGAACTTGGGGAAAAATGTAAATATTCAACCACTAAAAAGAAATCTAAGGAGTTAGACGTTAGTACCATGTCCATTAGTCGCGTTATGCATTGCATAAACTTGACGTACAAGTTCAATCGCTGGGTGGATTCAAGCAGATAAGGGCAGACGTGTTCAGGCCTGCAATATTCTGCTCTAATATCAATGCATGGACAAAATTCTGTACCGGATCGTCACTTGTGACAAAAAGTAAATTTACTTCAACAACACAAGCCGAAAAGGGGGTTGGTTTGCGCCCGGTGAGCCCGTCGGCAGCATCGCAAATCGCAATTTAACTAACAAAAAGATAATGATTTGTAACTGGTGGGATTGCCGTGGTATTCCCACAAAAGGTATCTGGAAAAAGGTAAAACCATGACACTAAGGTGTACAGTAAGATTCTAGTCCGTTTTGAAGCTGCTATCAAGGAAAAACGTCGAAATGAATTCCGGCGCAAGAAGGTAATGTTTAATCAAGATAATGCTAGATCACATGTGTCTTCATTCACCGGCTGAACACTGTATGGAATCGAATAGGATCTTTTGCTACACCCATGATATAAGCCCGACATCGCTTCTTCAGATTTCTACCTTTTTTCACACCTGCAGCTGTATCTTGCTGGTGCTATCTTTAATTCTGCACAGAACGCCCGAAATGACGTTGATCTCTTTTTGAACTCGCGGACCCCAAGTTTCTGAGCCAAAGGCTTTGAAAAACGGCAAAAGCTTTGGCAGAAAATTATAGATTTGAGTGGTTATTACTACCCGCATAAAAGGTACTGCTTTCATGTTTTTGTCTAACTTTATTAAGAACTTTTTTTGGCGGAAAACTTTCGTTAAAACCTGAACTTACCTTTTCTTCATGTACAATATAAATGCAAATTTTATTTCTAAACTTTGGCTGTCATTGTAGCATTTTGGTATTAAAGTTAAGTGGTATGTATAACATAATGGCGGCCCTTCAAGGTTATTAAAGCCGATTAATTGGTTATGGGATAATATTGGCAATAGCAAATGTCTAACTTCAAACAAAATCCTAAAAAATCACAACAGATGTCTCAATGATTTTCCAAGGTTCATTCTATATTTTGAATGTCCATCTATGATATCTATGTGCACATCTATGAATGTCCATAGAACTCTGATGGACATTTTTTATAGATCAGCTTTTATGCCCAAAAAAGCTTTAAAACTGTGTATTTTTTTTTAATTATTTTTTAATATTTGAGATTTATGCAATTCAAAAGAGAAATTAAATATGTATTTTAATATTGTTTTAGATATATATAAAGAAAAAACAACTACATGAAAAGAGCTTGATTAGCATGTAAATGTAGCGAATTTGCCTGAAATTCACGGCACAGCAAGAATCTCTGAAAATTACCAACTTAACACTAGAAATTCTAATTTATATGTGTTTATAAATTCAAAATATTTGACAGATATTCAGATATTTTTGTATACTGTGAAATGTATTTCATTTCAAAATACGAAACTTTGCTTTTTCGATTTTTGGTTGCATTATTCCAATTTGGGATTACTCTGCGTCGGCAGCATTGTCCGCGTATCCTAGGTACGGCGAACAAATGCAGTGACATTTTCAAAAATATTTTTGCATCTTTACAATATATATATATATATATAAATTACACATTCTACAGTGTTTAAGAAAAAGGCCAAATATTTCTAAATCTAAAAAAATATATAACATAACCATGGTGGAATATTCACAATAACCCTTTCAGAATTTCCTACTATTTTGGAATCATAGTTAACTCGGACTAGGTTGTTGCTCAATTTCGTTGCATTCGCTGTTGTAAAATATTTTAGAATAATATGGAACATTTTTATTTACTGTGTAAACAATTTTTCATTTACCACCAATTGTCTTTCTTCTATTTTTTTTCAGCAACTTTCTGGATCAAACTATTTTTAAATTCTATATTTGTAAGTATCTCCCAAATATATAGGCGAATTAACTGTAAGTTTACAATACTTTGTATATATTGAACAATGGAAACGTTTTTCTTGGATAGTTTTTAACAGATAAAAAATAGTGTTAATCAATGGGCTATTTTGTTATTTTAATGTTTAATTGAATGATAGATTATTGAAAAAATGTTTCTCATACATATATTTTTTTCCCCAAAAAAATGACCATTTTCTTTTTCCATCACTGGACAAATTATAACGTTACATACGCGTCTCAGAAATATAAATAATTCAGGTAAAAGATTTTCCGGATAGTTTTACTTTATTTTTATATATTTATTTATTTATTTATTCAATCTATGGAACTACCAACAAAATTACGTACAAGAGAAAATTATAATTCAGAGAAAAAACATACTTCTGCCATATACTTTAATTTTACTCGATATATATAATATGGGTTTTTTTTATATAGGACTAAACATTTTAGTTAATTTTAATAACAAACAGATTCGAGGAAATTTTATTTATTTTTTTCTTTCGTGTATATTTTATGTGGAGATGCATATCAGAATATATCATTACATATGTATGAAATTTATAATAAATATTTTCATATAAAAAACCGTACGAAGTAGATTATTTTATACTTTAAGTGTCATCTATTTTTTTTCTTTTTCTAATTTTTAAGCTAGGGATATAAAGACTTTTTAGCAAGGCTTTGGTAGAAGTTTATGCCTTTATTAATTTAACTATTTATGGTTGAATTTATACTTACAAGAGTAATAAGATAATTATTATTTTAATGTTAATGATAATGCTGTTAGTTTATCATGTTTGTTTATAATATATGTTTTTTTTCTACAAGAAAATGTCTATTTGAAAATTGTTATCATGCGAAAAACCTATATTCCAGGGTTGAGAAAAGTAAATATTACACTGTAAAAACTAGTCGGAAATGTTTCCGAAAATTTGTGACAGTAAAAAAAGTTGTTTTTATAAATACCTCTTTAAATGTCAAAAATATATTGCTGTATGAAAATTCTAGAGATAAAGTACGGTTTTCGTCATAGTGGGCATCTCGGACGAGATTATTGTATATATTCGTTCATAATTATTTTATATTATCCTAGAAAATACTTTAAGCTCCCTGCAGTATTTTTCATGCAAGTTTAACAATTTATAAAATTATAGCTAAAAACGTATTTGTTTAAGGATTTGTGTTTGATAACCTTACATATATGTTTAGTTAAGAAATTTATACGAGTATAATAATTTATATTATTTATCGTATCTACAGTGTACAATGTGTTATATTTTCCTTTGTAAAGAAATATACCTACAGAAATATTCCGGACGTGTTACAGCATTGATCCACCGTAGCTGGTATACGCGAACAGTACTTCCGCGCCGTATTGACATATCTCCTAGTTCACTGATTTATTTTACTTTCTTTCATTGCTAGTAATTTTTTGGAAATTGTGATTGCTAGTTTTCTTTTATAATGTATTCTTAAGTTTTCAAAAGCCGGGAAATCGATTTTTAGGATACTACCAATTCTCAGATAAGCATTTTCAGCTCTGTAATTGAATTTATTTATTGGTGGTAACAAATAATATTAAATTAGTGTTAATGTTAAAGCTGTTAATTTATCATGTTTTTCTGTAAAACAAGTTTGTTGAATGTGAAAATTTTTAGTTGAGAATTCATAGCACCGAAAAACCTCTATTCCGCGTTTAGAAAAAAATATTAATCTGATATATAAAAATTAAAAGTTGTCTGTCTGTCTGTAATTCTATACAAATCGACAGTTTGGAAGTCAGAATTGCGAAATGTTACGCACATGTGTATTAAAACACAGCGGGGAAACTAAAGTATTCCGGAATCGAAATAATTTACAGTTAATTTTTAATTATTAAAAAACCACCAATTTAACAACAATTTTCTATTAAATTTAAACATTTTTTGTTACAGCAGTTGCCAACAAATAAAAATCCGCAATAAAATTTTGACTACAATAATTACTTTCCTATTGCAAAATTTCCACGTGAAAAATAAAAATGGAATTAATAATTTGATGAATTAAAAAAAAAAGTTAATATTATATGATAACTTTTCTATTGCGAGATTTCCACGTGAAAAATGAAAACGAAATAAATAGTTTGGCGATTTTTTTTTAAAAAAGTGAATATCACGTCATATGAAAATATAATGGACGTTAGCAGATGAATAGTATATAACGTCATATGAGTTTGAAAAAACGTGTTGAAACATGATAAAAACCCGATTATGGAAATATTAGCGTATTTTAACATTTTGAGGTTCTCTGAATTTGTTTTCGCCGTTTTTAAATATATATATATACGTGTATGTATGCGTGTATTCTAGGATTTTCACAAAGGTTTAGTTTTCTAAAATGCATTCATAGTTTCGTAGTTAGGAACTGAAATAAAGATTTCAGATGTTTTTTAAATAAAATTCATAGAATTTTTGTACGTGGCATTTTTCATTAATCATGAAAAAATTATTTAAATAACAAAATACTCGGAAACAATTTTTCATCAAAAGTTTTCGATCCCTGTCTCAATCAACATCATAGATTATATTTACTAAGTAAGTAGGTAATCTATCGTTCGGATTAAATGAAAAAAAAAGAGAGTGAAAATTATGTAAATTATCACGCAGTCGTTGATTCTTCAAAACAAGCATTTTTAAAATTCCGGGCAACTCCGGGCACTTTAGCTGGTATACTGTAAAAAGTAGTCGAAAATGTTTCGAAAATCAGAGGAACCAAAACAAACTTTCTTTTTACCCGACTTCCGAAAAGGGTTATGTGTTTCACGCGTATCTGGGTATGTGGATTTTTTATACCCTTGAAACATACCAACGGCTGGATGGATTTTAATAACTGAGGTTTCTATCGATTCGTCTTACCGTCCGATGGTTATAGGCTTGGTTTTGTTTTTATAAATTCAAACTGGCGGCCGTAAAATACAAAATGGCTGTAGCGACGAAAAAAAAAATTACGCATCCTATTGAGGGCGTGTCATTGGATAGGTCTTTCAAAATGAAGACGATGTTTCATTAACTATTTTACAGTCCGAAGCACCGTTTAAATATTATACAACCTGGAAGTTGTGTAGGCAGGATCTCTAGCTTTACTGCAACTCTAACCTTCATAGATATCTATAGGCCTCATCAAAACAGTGTTTATAGATAGAAACTAACAATTAAACACAACTTAAAAGTTATCAATGCAAGTAAATAAAAAAAAATAAGTAAGTAATATAAAAAATAGTTTCCCATTGATGAGAAATAATTAATTAGTTCACTTTTTACGCAGTCGGGTTTTTGATTTTTTTAAATTTAATTGAACTTATTATACATATTTGTTTAAATATTGATACTATATTGGTTTCTGATGAAGCCCTTTTTGAACACTTTTCGAAATCGTGGGTAACGCGGAAGTGATTATTGCATATTTTCGTCTGCGGTTACATTATATTTTTGAAAAATTAAGAAATATGTGTCTGTTTTCAGTGTAAACTACAATAAGTCGTAAAAATTGTCAAACTTGAAACTTCAATGATATTTGGATGCATTGTTACTTCGTACAATAACTTCGTGCATAAATCGTGCGTTTTAACAATAATCGGGTAATTATAAAAACTTTTCAAAATAACAGACATTACATTATATTACATTAAGAGATAAAAACACTAAAGACAATTTAAAAGGAAGTTTCGGATTCATTCTGAATCCGAAACGTCCTTTTAAATTGTTTTTAGTGCTTTTATCTCTTAATGTAATGTAATGTCTATTATTTTGAAACGTTTTTATAATTATGAATGAATTCAGACGTGGTCCTTTTGTTTATATAAAAAAAAAATTCGGGTAATTTGTGTTTTCGTTTTATATTGGCACTTCCAAAACTTCAAATCCTATTGTTTACTTTGCGTCGAAATGAACAGTATTGACAGCAATAGAATTTAAAGGAAATATGTATAACAATAAAGGATTGCCCCGATAAAAAAAATATAATGTATCAAATCATTTTTGCAATAATATGCCAAATGTTGTGTGGTAAGCAAATTTTAATTCAACTGAAAAGAATAACTTGAAGTAAGGTTTTTTTTTAATTACTTGATTTTGTATGTCAGAAAATATTGTAAGTATAAAGTTAGCGTTTTAGTTTTTTTCTTGAAATTGGAGATAAGTTTACTATACATTAATATTATCAAAATTTAAAACTTACTCTTCAAAATAAATATTAATTACTAGATTAGTGCTTCATTAATAATTTTGAAAGGTTGAAAAGACAATGAAGAAGCTTAATTTAAAAATTTGAATATGATATCAAAATGAAAATATATAATAATTTTTATTAAGAAAGTAAATATATGCTTAGATCTATCTGTCTTAATTAACGCGAAAATCATGATAAATACACAAGAGCACAATCTTCAAAATTCCTCATACATTTTTCGTTAAATTATGTCATTGCCAATTCAAAATATTAATGATAAAATATATTAGAATATATTAGAATAACCTTCCTTAAGAAAAATACATCAATAAACTAGCAAAAATATTTAGTAAAAAAATAGAAATGCCGAATAAAGTTACATAAGCTCAGAATATCATCCTGATTTATCATCTTTCAAGAAAATCTGACTATTTTTTACGTGTGTAAAAGCTTTTCTGGTGGATTTTGTAAAAGCTTTTACCGTGCTAAAGTTTACTGTTTTCAGATATCTGTCTTTTGCTATATTTGAAAAGCTCTGTGGAGGAAATATTTCACATTATTCATATTTATATAAGTTTATCTTTTATAAAATTTCGTGCTGATTGTGTGTAGAAATAAATTATTGTCTAAAACTTCCTTCATCTTTAGAAATGTGATAAAACGTTACAACCTGTTGTGCATAAATGTAAAACATGCGACTATGGCACTAACAGTATCAAAGACATTCAGAATGCAAAATTAACAAATGTTTGTCATAATAGTTTATCCTGTATCATTTTATTAGATATTCTGCAAAACGCATTTTCTATGCTCACAAGATATAAAAAGTTCTTCAATTAAGTTATAAGGTCATTGTGCCTAAATGAGACACGATTCCCCATAGTTTTGTCAAATTTAGGGAATATTTGGAATTTTATTAAATAAATATACATTTTATTAAACAGTTAATTATTGAATATTGTGCCTTTAGTTCAAAAATAACTTGTTTTGTATAAATGGAATCAGTGTCTGTAACAAAATCCCACAATATACAATTGTTGCATTTAGGTGATTTCTGTCGCATTTAAGGCAATTAAAACCTAAATGAGACGTCCAAAGCCCTAAATGTGACAATGCATTTTATACATGTCAAATGGTCGAAAAATATCCATTTATTTTAACTGCTGTGACAGAAATTGTCGCATAGCTACAGTGAACGGTCTCCGAGGTTGCTTGATGAAAGATAAATAAAAAACTTCTTTAACTTATAGGATGCTGTTTCTGTGCTCGACTTTATGTACAAGACTATATTTTTTTCATTTTTAACAACTAACTGTATTAATGGCTTAGGAATTCGCTTTGTATAACGAAACAATGAGAGTGGACATCCTGTATATGCACACACATATATAGTGATGCATAACTCATAGTTCTTTATGCATTATGGCAATATTGTTTCTATTCATATATATATTTATATATAGATATGTGTGTATATAAACATAAGACTGTTCTAGAAAATTCAGAACAATAGGACCTATATCTGCTGAGTCATTAAAAGGCGGCTTTTCGCGTTTTCTTTGATGTCGAGTTAGCTGTATATATGAGTTCCGCCATCTACGAATTCTACGATACGATACGATACGATACGATTTTAGGCTTAAGGCTGCGTCACTCGGAATACTACCGTCTTCCATGATATGCGTATCCGTGCGTTTGCGCATGTTTTTGCAAGATTTGTAAACCTAACTCTGTTTCATTATTGATGAGATTTTTTTTTAACAGCTAAAATATAAGAAATTAATAAAAGATTTTTGTTTTCGTTAAATTAAAATTAGTAAAAATAATATTAGCAAACTATAATGGCACGCGAATTTCTTTTTGATAAAATCATAGAAAAAAATCACTTTTGGATTTAGTAAAATACCTAAAAGATGAAAACATTGTTTTTCTATTACACAAAAAGGCGAACGGACTAAACATTTTGAAACATATTGAAGTTTTATTTCCAAAGCAATAACCTTTTGCAATCTTTTTGTGTTATGACATTCTTACATCCGTAACACTAATGCAAAATCGCAATAAAATTACTCATGAATGCAATACGGTGCATTCTTGACATAAAAATATAAACATTCAAATGGCATACATTTTTTCTGCCGTAGTACATTGGTATGCATGTGTCATAAAACTAATGCATTTCAACTCCTGAACCGAAAACATGCCTTAGATTCCAATCATATACTATATATTTATCTGAGAAATGAGAAAGAAACATGACTTTCCAATTTTTTAGCTGCATAAATTTGATACATATAAATATACAGTAGTGCTCAAAAGTATTTTGACAACCTTATATTCTCTCTTACTTTATTTAATATAAAAATGTAAAAGAAAATATATTCGCTATAATTGAGAACACTATGACTGCAGTTATTCAAATGTATCAAGTTTCAACTTGTTTGTTTACATTCGGCGCCACCGAAGAAATATGACTCCTCCTTAGCTCGAAAGTATTTTGACAATTAGTTTGCATTTAATTGTTGAAGGTGTCAGTGGCCCTATAGCTTCGATTAGTGTTTATATCTACTTATTGTGATTATTTTTAAATGCCTAAATGTAAAAAATATTGAAGTGATTCTAGAAAAGCCGCTGTAAATGCACTTAAGAAAGGTAGACTGCAAGCTGAATTAGCTCGTTCTTTTAACGGATCTCGCCAACTTGTTATTACACGGAATAAAGTTTTTAATAAACAGAAATATCGAAAATAAGCCTCAAAGTGGCCATCCGTAAAAACAACTTGCAATGTTGACTGTATTCTGAAAATGATATCTACAAGTGATTGTCGTAAGTCCGCTGTAATAATAAAAAATGAATTGAAAGAAAATTACGGCATAGACATACACGTTTCATCAGTCAAACGACGCCTAAACCTCTATGGTTTACATGGCAGAAGACCACAAAAACACGTTTGTTATCTACTAAGAATAGGAAGGCTAGAGTCGCATTTAAAACGGCATAAC
The DNA here is from genome assembly GCA_963932465.1 of Maratus speciosus. Classification (NCBI taxonomy): domain Eukaryota; kingdom Metazoa; phylum Arthropoda; class Arachnida; order Araneae; family Salticidae; genus Maratus; species Maratus speciosus. The sequence continues at coordinate 104,620,004 of OZ010789.1, read as the reverse complement.
CCTCTCAGGGGCAAAGCAATTCCATTGCTAAAGTGTTGATTTTAATGACTGACACCGGAATTTGAAAACAAATTTATTTGTAAATAAGAAAAAGCTATATTTCACGGAAATAATAAACCGAATTTTTTTAAACCAAGATTCCGGTGTCAATCATTAATTTCAACACTTTAGCAATGGAATTGCTTTGCCCCTGAAAGAGTTACGCCGTTATACAAATGCGGCTTTATCCTTCCTATTCTTAGTAGATAACAAACGTGTTTTGCTGGTCTTCTGCTATGTAAACCATAGAGGTTTAGGCGTCGTTTGACTGATGAAACGTGCATTTCTATGCCGTAATTTTCTTTCAATTCATTTTTTATTATTACAGCGGACTTACAACAATCACTTGTAGATATCATTTTTAGAATACAGTCAACATTGCAAGTTGTTTTTTTTTTCGGATGGCCACTTTGAGGCTTATTTTCGATGCATTTCTGTTTATTAAAAACTTTATTCCATGTAATAACAAGTTGCCGAGACCCGTTAAAAGAACGAGCTAATTCAGCTTGCAGTCTACCTTTCTTATGTGTATTTACAGCGGCTTTTCTAGAATCACTTCAATATTTTTTACATTTCGGCATTTAAAAATAATCACAATAAGTCGATATAAACACTAATCGAAGCTATAGCGCCAATGACACCTTCAACAATTAAATGCAAACTAATTGTCAAAATACTTTTGAGCTAAGGAGGAGTCATATTTCTTCGGTGGCGCCGAATGTAAACAAACACGTTGAAACTTGATACATTTGAATAACTGCAGTCATAGTGTTCTCAATTATAGGGAATATATTTTCTTTTATATTTTTATATTAAATAAAATAAGAGAGAATATAAGGTTGTCAAGATACTTTTGAGAGCTACTGTGTTTCTGCTTATATTTGGAAATCGAAATGCAGAACATGAAGATTTAATATTTATCGGTTATATCACCCGTAAAAAAATCAAAAATATGAAAATGAGTTCTTATTATTTTTTCTTTTCAAATTTAAACAACACAGATGCCATACAAATTTCAATAGTATCATACAATTAATAGAGTGAATACTATTTAAATAAATGCATGAGTTTAATTTCATTAAAAGTGCACATCAGGTAAGATGATGTCAAGCATATTTGTAGTCAGTCATATGCCAGTACATTAACAACAGGTAAGTAAAATTTTAACAAATACAGAAAGACATTTACTGTTTTGCTTGAGTTCTGTATAACTTTCCTCTTTGATTTTCCTTTTCAAAATGAACAACATCGAATCAGAAGTCCACAACATGCCAGATACTGTGAAGACAATTTGCAGTCACTTGTATGTCAGTACATCATGTATGTATATCTTTTGCTTATTTACTGTTGTAAGCAAATTAATCTTTAAGATATCTTGACGTAACATCATGAAAAAACGGCACATTGTATAATGGCAAGAAATTTGGGTGGGCACTTGAAGAACAGCATGATACAAGTACAGAAAACCTAATTCTGAGTTGTCTCGTCTCTTGTCCGACTCTGAGTTGTCCGGTAAAAAACAGTGAACGAACTATTTTCTTCATACATGCACAAGCATCATTTACAATGAACATTTTTACATAGTTTACAAATTCACCAGCACTTGCTGGTTGTCCGAATGGACATGAAAAATCCTCTAGAATAGCTGTAAAATACACAAATGAACCGTTGAACCTTCTGTACAGTATTCACATCGTACCTTACTATCGCTGTTTACAACAAAAGATCAGGAGAATCACTTTGCTACATCATGTATATTTCAACTCAAAATCAGTAGTCGTTACTACTTTAACTTTTTTAAGTTCCTATGAAACTTTGCTGTGACTACTTCTTGAATACTATGGTAATTTCTCAAATAAAATATAGAAATGAATTCCACATACATTAGTACATATGGGGAAAAAATGACATTAGACGAGACTGAAAATCGCCCAGTGCCACTGGAAAACATTCAATTAACGCAGTTTTCTTTAAAAACTGCTATTCGCGAGAAAGCATGGGAGTGACATTTAGATTTCATGCAAATCGTATTGTATATAATATAAAATCTACTGTTATTTACGGACCAATTAAACATGTTTTTAATCAAATTTTTTTCGATCCAGAGATAAATTAGCTGCGCACTAGTGTGCGGCCGTTTGTCACAACTAAATTTTAATACTATTTTTCGACTGTTTAATCACATAAATTCTGTAATTATTTAAGGCTATTTAAATTTAGGGAATATATAAAATACTTTGTTAAATTTACTTTATACTTTTAAATTTGCTCATGAATAAAGTGCTAAAATATTTTTCTTGTGGTTTTATGAATTTATATATATATATATATATATATATATGCAATACAGCTCATATTCAAAATATTATAATATTTTTTTTCTTTTTTTTTTTTTACAAATTGAAAATATCGTTTGGTAATTTAATGTCTTTTCATGCAAATATGCAAACAACATTTTTATTAAGAAATTATTGTTGATTAAACTTATTATCTTAAAATTAATATCATTTTTGGAAAGATTAATTGAAATGGCAAAATATTAGAATATTTATTCAAGTGGTTCAAAATATTAGAATATTTCACATCAATTCTCCTTTAATTATCACCAATTCGTAACTGGTGGCATCATTGATTAAATTCAGACGATTTTATTTAAAATCAGTATTCTTTTTGCAGTTTGTTTTTCGTCTTAAAATCGGTCGTGTGAGTCATATTCCTGAATCTATTAAACTTCTTATGGCTGAATTGTATCGGCACGGTAAAAATCAAAGTTGTATAGCGAATTATTTACATTGTTCGCAATCAAGCGTTAGTAAAATACTAACACAATATTTAAAAAATGGAAAATTTCAAAATAATCGTCGAAATGGTACTCGAAAACCAAAACCATCTGCTAGAGATGACAGGAAACTGAAGCGTATAGTTAAGAAAAACCGTTTTAAAAGTGTGCGATTCTTGCACCGAAAATGGAAAGAAGAATAAGTTGAAGTTTATACAACGACATTATTCACTCGTCTCCATAAATTTAAGTTTGAATCTCGTGTACCGAAAACAAAACCTCTCATGACTGCAAAACAAAAGCGTATAAGATTGAATTGTGTAAATCAAGACCTTTATGGAGCGAAGAATATTAGAAAAATATATTATTTAGTGATGAAAGTATGTTTTGTGTTTCGTATGGTAATCAAGGTATTCGGGTTCGGAGAAATGAAGCAAGAAGCATTTGATAAAGAATGCCTTAAACGTTCCATAAAATTTGCTGCTAGTGTCATGGTTTCGGGTTGCATGAGTGCAGAAGAGAAAGATGAGCATGAGTGCCTGGAAAGTTATGCATCGTCTACGAAAAGGTTAACTCTCAAATATATCAAGAAATTTTTGAATATCACATGATTCTATCATCAGAAGATTTATTTGAAGATGTTTTCATCTTTCAACAAAATTTAGCGTCCCCGCATACCTCGGTGTCAACAAACAATTGGCCCCGCCAACGCAGCATTAAGGTACTTCCTTGGCCTCCAAAGTCACCAGACCTTAATTCCATCAAAAACGTATAGTGTATAACGAAGAAAAAACTCAAAGAAAACCCTCCTTCAAGTAAAACTGAGTTAATGGCACTTATAAAATCTATTTGGGCAAATATTGATAGAAATGTTTGCAAACACCTTGTATATATTAGCCCAAATAGATTCATTGACTTTTATTGTTATACCTATATAGTTTTTTAATAAATCTTAAATTATCTAATAAAAAGACAGAAATAAAGGATAGTAATAAGTATTACTATTTTTAAAATATGGTTTACTTCAATTATGTTTAAAATTTTAGCATTTTTACATTTGAATGTGTTCTCCATGAAAAATGTTCTGAGATGTATGATAGCAATTTACAAGTAGCATTACAAACACCCATTTGCTTTTTCACTTTTCTTATTTGTTCATTATACATATTTATTTACATTATTCCTTCCATGTACTTTACACTAAATGCGAAACTAATTATAACAAATGTTGCAAGATACTTGTTTCCTTGAAATTCAATGTATGTCTCTTTTGGGAAAGGTTTACGATCTCATTACCGTTGTCTGCCTACTGCAATGTTTGTAAATTAGAGTGGTTGTAATATATGTTCTACTATTAACTTTTTTATTTGAAAGCAACTATCTATTATCTTAAATTACAGTCTATATACGCTTGAAACTAATGAAACAATAATAATTGTCTAAATAATAATAATACTTATTAGTAAGAATACAAAACAAGATATAATAAAGTGGTTATTTAATTCATCAATTTTAACCAAACTGTAAAATTTCTTGGCTGATTTTAAAGTTAAATGTATATTATGTGGGTAAAATTAAAATAGAGATGTTTTAAGCTCGCCTGTAAGAAATCCACTGGACTAAACGTAAGAAAATTTGGTGTATATACTATTTTGACCATTGTAAATAGATTTAACGAAGAATCGTAGTTTAAAATTTTGCTACCAGTGTCATATGCAGCGCTATATGGCAGAGGATGTAAATATTCCACAAAATGTTAGACAATCACGTGAAACGTTCCTTTTAAATACTTTCAAACTTAATTGAAAGGTAATTAAAATTTAAATTACACTACACCATAATGTACTTTATTAATTATAAGATGACAAAAAATATTAAAAGATGCTAAATTGCATTAATTCCTATAACTTTCAACTATAAACATAGTCGTCCTCAGTGACAAAATAAAAAAAATACAAAACAAGAAAAAATACAATGTTATTAACGTCTTATTTTTTTTTTCAAATTTTACTTTAACCACTTGGCAAAAATTTGCTAAATTTATTTTGCTAAAATTTTAAAAATAAGACTTTAGTAACATCGGTTTTTGTACTTTTTGTATTTTGTCCCAGTGGATGACTATGTTTATAGTTGAAAGTGCAAAATTAATATAATTTAGCATCTTTTAATATTTTTTATCATCTATCAAGTAATAAAGCACATTATGTGTTAATTTACTTTTAACTTTTTTATGATTAATTTTAGCATTCTACTTATTTGTTTCCTTAAATGGTAATTGTTTATGACTTCGGTTCTTCTAGCTGTCTGTCGTCTGTATGTCCATCTGACACAGATCAGCTAGTGCCTAACAACGCAGGGCGCCTTTATTAAGATGACTCGAAACATGCAACATCATTACCTTATCGCAGCAATGCCATTTGCACACACGCGTTTTATATTGTGCATATGCATAACATAGTGGTAGCTAAAAGTCTTCTACGATTCAAGAACTCCATGTAAAAGTAATTTACAGAAAACATAGTAAATTTCGATTTACATTCTTCTGGGAGGAAGGGGAAGGATCCTGTCTCAAAAATATGTTGTAGGGGAAGGATTCAGAAACCATACATCATGCTGTAAGAAATCAAAAAGAAAATTCCATATTAAGATACGGGTAATTTTTACTTTCTTCTATCTTTACAAGAAGAAAGTATTGGATTCGTGAAAATGTTCGAATCCCGGTTTTCGACGGATTTATACGTTTTAGGGATCAGAGATCACGAAAAACATGTTTTTACAAAATGTCTGTCTGTCTGTGTGTGACACACATTTTGTGAGCGCCTAGCACAAATCGCCTAGCAGGTGGCACTGCTATGCTGCATTATTCATGATTTCCACAATAGCTATATCTCAAGAACTAACTCACGGATTTTCAGAAACTTTCAGATTCAGTTAGGCCTTGATATAATTTAATGCTGCTAACTTTTTGGATTAAATCGCCGAATAGGTGGCGCTGTTATGCTACATTATTCCTGATTATTGCAATAGCTCTATCTCAGAAACTAATGCACAAATTTTCATCAATCTCCAAATTCAGTTAGTCCCTGGTACAAGCTAGGGATGTTTAGTTTTTGATGTAAATTGCACAAAATGTGGTGATACTATGTTGCCTTTTCACGATTTCCTCAATAGCTGCGTCTCAAGAACTAATTCATCAAACTTTAGATTCAGTTAGTACCGGAATATAGATTGATCCTGATGGCGTTAATTACCCGACAAGTTCCACTGCTATGCAGAACTTTCCACGATTTCCGCAATTGCTCTATCTTAAAAATTAATTAACGGATTTTCATCAAACTTCAAATTCAGTTAGAAGTTCACGTAAGTTGTTGCTGATTAGATTTTGGTGTAAATTACCTAACAGGTGGAGCTGCTGTGCTGCATTTTTCAGGAAGTATTAACATGTATGAGATAGAAGAAAGTTTTGGGATTGCCACCTCCGACTAGTTTTCATTGTACAGTTATATAAAAATTCTCAAAATAGTGAAGAAATGACCGAATTCAAAAGTGTTATCATGAACATAAAAATATTATCAGCATCAATAATTTTTTGTTAAGTAAATTAAAATGTATTTAGTTAAATCTATATGAATTATTCAAAACAGTGCAAAATAGCCGGTTTGTATAGAGAAGTTCAAACTACCCCTTAGTACCCTCTAAAAACATCCGGTTAATTTTATAGAAAATTCCTGTCAGCAGTGCTACCGCTTATTCCCTGTAATATATGTCGAGAAATCGTGTTAAACGAATACAGATTTTTTCTGTATAAAACAGAATTTATCCATGTTGCAAGACAAGATAATCCTGTTAATTTTAAGCAGTTTCTTCGTTGTACCCAAAACACATCCATCTTAAATCGAGGGCATTTCTGTTTAACAGAATATTCCAGTATTACGCAACAGTTTTTTTTAACCATTTGGAAAAATGGTTATTGTTCTCGTCAGGATGGGAAATGAAAAGCATATCTGAAGGTTTTCATTGGTTTAATCCGCAATTTATTTCTGATTGGTCTATACAGTAATCTGTATTTCCCTTTAATTTCAACAACGATGGATACTTTCTGTTGCCACTGTGACAAAAACGTAATAAAAACTACAAAAAAATTTAATAACTCAGAAACAAATTGTGATACAGCTTTCAAACAAATTGTATTTAAAAGTACATTTTTTTCTCTATCCGACGGTGTAAAAAGTAATATTGTGGGATGTTTAGAAGTTTCAGAATGAAATTTCATTTAAAATTGGCCGTTAGATTTCTTGAAATCTGACGATGGAAAAGCCTTTTCTCGAACAGCCAATGAAATGCTTGGATATTTACGTAAGTTTCAGGTGGATAATACTTAAGTTTCATGAAATCTGACGGGTCGCTGGCGATATTTTTGGCTTGCAATTTTTACGTGTAATAACACTATTAATGCTTAATTCATGGCGTACGTAATTTATGATCAACTCCGTGCGATTTTTTAAGTCTTAAATTTTAGTCTTCAAAAAAATCGTTTTACAAATGGTCGTTGTAATTTGATAAATTGTTTTTTTTTCCCTAGTTCTTTTCAAGAGATCTCTTTCCCTTTCCTTTGTAGAAATTTTGGATTACTTCAAATAACACAGGCCTGCGAAATTGAAGTTTTTGAAAAATACAAGGGATGTTTTCGCTGATTTTTATGTTATTTGGTGGGCTGATTTCGAAAATGACCTCCATTTTCCCCCATCACATCAGAATTCTTGTAACATCGATATCGATATTTTTGCTAAAATCCTATTTGAAAAGGAATTCTCTCGGACAATTTCGTATGTACTATCTGGCAACAGTGATTTTATGCAAGTAAATCTATGTAAAAAAATCGAGTCTCGGTGAGACAAATTGATTTTTCAGTAATCGATTATTTTGTTATAGGTTTAAACGGTTTAAAACAATTGGGTCTATCGAAAAGTTGTGTCGTGTTGGGAAAATCAATTCGTACCTGAAAATTCTATCATTTAATTATTAGATATTGATTCCGATATCTAATGTCTAATAATTACCTGGCAGAATTTACCGGTACGAATTGATTTTTCCAACACGACACGACTTTCCAATTGACCCAATGTTTTTCAAGAAAATGTGACGTGATAGACTTTTTTCATTATTTCTTTTTTAATTAGCACCAAAAAATACATAAAGTTCAGCCGTCAATACCCTTGTATTTTTTTCATCGCAGGCCTGTGTAATTAAAACAACGTTCTTTTTAGAAAATCACTTTCATTTTCCTTTACAGTGTTCCTGTAATTTTAGATTTATCAATCGATCAAAATTGAAGAATCTCATAAATTAAAAAAATTCCTCTAGAGGGCGAAAATGATATCTGTGCTGTATAATAGACAAATACTATGATTTCTATGAGATGGAGATACTCTGTTAAACACTTCAATAGAATATCTGTCGGTTGACTGGTTGTGTTTATGACGGCCAAATATCAGCACGGGGGATATAGGCCCTAAAGGGGAAGGGTAACCCATATTTACGCTTGGAAAACCAAGGTTCGAAGAAAACAACCAAAACTCCGAACGATTAGGTCGACGGGCGCGATTGGGATCGAACCCAGCACCTCCCATCTACCAGCTTCGAGAGCAGAACCTCTCGGCAGCTGGTGGGGCGTAAAATATCTGTCAAAACAACAGGTATTTTCAATATTTTTAACCGTGTACATAAGGGTGCAAAATACCCTTAAAATATTTAAAGTCATTGTTTTATTTTATTTTTTATTATTTACGACAATTTCTTTTATCCGAATAACTTAACTACATGAAGGAATTAAAAAATATTCTCAAAACTAACAAGTACTCCTACGCATTTGTAAAGATAGGGTTATATTTCTTAAATAATAACTATGAATGCTTTTCTTGTATTTTTTAAATTGAGTTTTTTACATATTTTTCACTAGAGTAATATTTATATTTAACTTTTAGTTACAGAAAATAAGTTAGAAGTAAAGTAATGAAAGATACCCTATTGTCGCTTTGATTTACTTATTCGTTCAATATTCACGAGACTTAGTGAAATCCCTCTCAGGTATTTCGCATGAAAGGCAACGCTAATTGTGATAAATGTTGCAAGATATTTATTCTCTGAAAGTCAATAAATGTCTCTTTTGGGAGAAATTTACGATCCTATAAGCATTTCCAGCTTATTACAATGTTTGCAAATTAAAATAGCGATAAAGTGTATTCTGCTATTAAATTTTCTTCTTTGAAAAGAATTATCCATTAATATAAATTATAATTCGTATGAAGATTTTTTAACAAGATTTATCTAATATTTATTAAAGTATTTTATAATACAAAGTGTGGATAATTAAACGACCCTACTTTAAAGTTGTCTACTGATAAATTCGTGTAAGACATAACAAAGTGATGGGAATTTGTTTAAGTAAATAAAAAAATTGTTCAAAAATTTGACACCAGAGGGCGATTTTTCATAAAATACACATTTAGCAATACAATAGTTTAGACAAATTTGTGTCAGACATAATAAAGGTATGGGAACTTTGTTTAAGCAAATAAAAAAACTGTTCAAAATTGTGACACCAGTATTTTTCATAAATTACACATTTAGCAATACGATAGTTTAGAAATTTTATTTACAGGGTGTTCATAATCAAACGACCGTATTTTAAAGTTGTCTACAGGCGAAACTATTGTTTAGAATGTTGTGAAATTTTGTGGAGGATATAATAATGGTATGGAATTTGTTTGTGCGGAAAAAAATAGGAGGCCGTTTTTTAACGAATTACACATTTAGCATGCATACATTTACGGTAGGTTAACAAATTTTGTTATAACCAAATATGTTCCGCATGATGGTCATCATATTCAGATAGCATCTGGAATCGTAAGATAGCATGTTCTACAGGTGACCTCAGTGTGTTCTGAGAAATGTTACGAACAGGTCGTGAAACGCTGCCGATAGAACCAGGTTAAGTTAATAAATAAAATTTCTAAACTATCGTAATCCTAAATGAGTAATTTATTAAAAATCGGCGAAATTTTGAATTTTTTTTTTCAACTTACACAAATTATCATCACTTTATTATGTCTCAAATGAAAATCAAATTTCAAATTTTCATTTGAAATATTGTATGCAAGGCGAATGTTTCTCTCTGGAATAATTTCCATGTATTAATATACTTTATTATGTCTTTCACAAAATTTCACAACTTTATGAACAATAGTTTTCTCTGCACACAACTTTAAAGTAGTGTCGTTTAATTATGGACACCCTCTATGTAACATTTTTCTTATTGTCCTAGTTTTATTGCTTCATCTTTATTGTTATTTTTTTAAACTTGAATAAGCAACGAATATATGTTCGAAATTCAAAGACTTTTTTTATTATTATTTTATACGGCAAACAATGATTTTTATTAGGAAAGCATCATTTGGAACTTTCTGTAGCACCTCTACCTCTTATTATTTTATTCAAAAAAATCTCACTTTCCATCTTCTCAGTCATTCGTCATTCGTCTAGGATCACTTCTTGTTGACTTCACGGAAGACGGTTCATGGTTAATTCATGTATTCTGGTAAAGGATTTATTTCATTGCGATGAGCGACGAAGTATAAACGACATGGAAATTTTTCGGTACTACTTAGTTATTCCATCCACCAAAAATTTATCACCAAACTATATCGCCAGACTATAAGCCAACAATGGTTGATCGTAAATCTCACATTCACTTGACTTTAAGCAAGTTACGCGTGCTTACGAAATCAAGTGATTTTTATTTAGACGTTTTATTTGTCTTTTTATTAATTTTATACTAATTTATTTGTTCTTTCGTTATTTAAAATAAACATTATGTCAATTTATATAATATTTGCGAGTGGTTTGGCGATTTATATAATTTTGCGAAATTGGTCGCCGGAATAAATAAGTAGTACCAAATTTTCTAAAAGCATTGTTCTCCACCATGATAATGCATATTCACACACAACCATTGCCACACAAAATTTCATTATGAAAATCCAGTCGGATGTTCTAAATTCAACACCTTCCAGACTATGGTCCGGTCACCTAACTGTCATTTCATAGCGACAATGACCTGAAGAAAACTTTAAGCGAACAACTTGTCCTTTGGGATAATGACATGTAGAAGTCGGGTGCAAATTATTCTCTGAACAATACATGCACTTTAACTGGAACTCTATTATCTTATGATATACCACTGGGATAAATGCCTCAAAAAATACGTTTAATATTTTTGAGCTAAAATTAATCATTACTATTCCAGAATCGTTGCCTCATTATTAATTGAAAACTATAATTAAAAATGTCCAGCATTTTTAACTAAAATTTAAAACATTTAACCCGGCAGGACGGGCGCGGGGTGTTTTGACACCCCACGCCCGAAAATATTCGTCTACTGTCGGTGAGTGCTTTTAATTTAATGTTTATTAATTTTTAAAATTAACTGTAATTTAACATTTCAGTTATCGTTTTGCACGAGAAAGCGTGTAATTAACATGAATTTCACTAACAGACAGAATTCTAAACTTTTTTCCGTATTTATGCCATTTAATATGTTTGGGGTGTGCTGGCACCCCACGCCCATTCTCGTGTTACATTTCAAGGCGTCCTCCCAGGTTAAGATTATTTCGTTTACTTAAGCAATTAAACGAAGCCATTATTGTTGCAACCTCGAATGTAAGCAATTTGTTGTAGAGGAAATTTCATACACTTCGTGTTACATGATGCCCACTTTATGTTCAATTATTCGAGAATTTAGAGACATCGACTTAAATATTCATCTTCTACGTGAAATTTCAAACAGTTTAGACACCATTTGCTTAACATGATTTGTATATGTAAAGATAACACAACTGAATTAAACGAGAGTGAATGATCCTTTTGATATACAAGGTGGCAATAATTGAACCGACAGTACTCAGAGTGTTCTGTAGCGCGATCTAATTGAGAGAATAACGCCTAGTTTTATAAGAAGATTAAACAAGAAGGGGAACGAAAAATTCCTCAAAAAAATTAGCTCCAAAAGTCACCGTTAGTGGAATATGTGGCGCTGTGTAACAGAAAAGAAAGTTTTATGAAATGCAGAATCAATACCGAAATAAAATTACCTTTTATTTAGCAGATTCAATGATTTCAGCATTGATTCTCTATTTTTTTAAACTGTCCTTTCTCTTACACAGTGCCACATATCCCTAGCGGTGACTTTAGAAATTATTTTTTCCCGGAATCCTTCATCCCCAATCTTTTTTAATCTTTTTATAAAATTTGACGTCATTCTATTTTTAGATCGCGCTAAAAAACACCCTGAGTACTTTCAATATAATTATGGTCAAGTTATATGCGACTTGTTCTTATATATCAAAAGAGAATTGATTATACAGATTTTTGCTGCAAGACTTTAATATATTTAGAATATTAAGATACATATATTTAACATTAGAATATTTTAAGAACACTTGTAGGCCATTTCTGTTAATAAATTTTGAAAGTGTATGAATAAGTTTCGAAACCGTTAAGAAATACTGGAACGTATAAATATTTCAAAAGCATTTATTAATAAAAATTATTATTACAAAAAAAAAATAGGCAACACTAAATCAGAAATTCCATATCTTTAATTATCGTATAATAGAATGTTATATTTAATTATTTAATCATACAATAAAATTCGTTTGTTTTATTTGTAATAACGTTTTCCTTAGGTTTTACTAGATTTTAAAACACCACGTATATATTTAAAGACGCAGAGAAATTTCGTTTTTTAATTGTATATTATTAAACACAAAAGCAAAACACTTGTAAGTTACAGCAGCGCTGGCATAAAAAGAAAATAATTAATATTTACTTAGTAAGGTTTGCCTTTCAATACAAACACCATATTGATACTTTTGACTACACTATAAGAAAAAGTTGAGAAGCTTACTGCAAATATACTGGGTATTTGTGTGGGAGAATAGAACTGCCGGTATAAATGCGCATTAAATTAATATCACTTTTTAAAGTTTAGGCAGAAATTGACAATTTAATTTCAAACAGAAAATATCATTAAAATAGACAAATTTTAACAACAAATTTCAAAGAGATAAAAATATTACTATCATCAGGAAAATCAGTCTCCCCCTCATTAAGAGATAGTATTGTAAACAAGAGAAAAGTATTTTTGCCTTTAAGTAACAGATCGCATCTTTTGGGAAAAGTATATGAACTAATAAGATGAGTAATTCTCAAAAATTCAAAAGATGAAACGTCTATTTCTTTAAACGGAACTCTCTCGGAATTTCTCTGAACTCTAAACAGAGAAAGAGAATAATGCAATTAAATTTAAAAAATCAAAAAACCAGACTGCGTAAAAAGCGAACTAATTAATTATTTATCATCAATATGAAACTATTTTTTATATTTTTTATTTTTTTTACTTGTATTTTTTTACTTGTATTTTACTTGTGTTTATTACTTTTTAATTACTTGTATTGATGACTTTTAAGTTATTTTTAATTGTTAGTTTCTATCTATAAACACTGTTTTTATGAGGCCTATAGATGTCCATGAAGGTTAGAGTTGCAGTAAAGTTAGAGATCCTACCTACACAACTTCCAGGTTGTGTAATATTTAAACGGAGCTTCTGGCTATAAAATAGTCAATGAAACATCGTCTTCATTTTGAAAAACCTATCCAATGATATGCCACTCAATATGGTACGTAAAAAAACGTTTCGTTTCTACCGCTATTTTGAATTTATAATAACAAAAACTAGCCTATAACCATCGGACGGTTGAAACGAATCGATAGAAACCTCATTCATTAAAATCCATCTATCCGTTGGGATGTTCCGAATGTATAAAGAAATCCACCCATCCAGATACGCGTGAAACACGTATGCCCTTCTTTGCAGTCGGATAATAAAGTCCCATCAATCTTCATCCTCTTTCTTTCCCTTTTTATTTATTTATTTGTTTATTGAAACCAAGTGGCTATGGTTAAACATATTAATGATGATTGTATGCATGTAAGTGCCATTTGAGATAAAAACATTCATTTGTTACATTTTTTTACATCATTACAAGGCAGAAGTTTAGAACGGGCATTAAGATGAAATTTAGAATAAAGTAAATAATTAAAAGCGAGTTTTAATTGAATGTTAGAGAAAAGGATCAGTTTAAGAAAACGTAGGCAATTATACATCACAAGTGATATCATCTTTTGCTGTTTTTACGTGGGAGGGCGCCGACCAGTTAAAATAATTAGTATTTTGTAAAGATATTTTGGGGCAAAATTTAAAAGTTTAATTTCAAACGGAAAGAAATAGGGAATTAACTTAATTTTAAATGACACGTTTCGTATAAAGACGTACTCTGATCATCCAGAAGCTCAATCGCTACCTGGCCTTCTAATTGGTGGAGCTGCTGCTCGGAAACGGTAGCATTGATGAAGCAAATAAACAGTTTTAAACTGGATGTAAAAGTTTTATTTTTAGAAAATAAAATTTAATACAATTTTTATAAATGTTCAATAAAATTTTAGAAAACAAAATGCAAAAGATATTCTTAGAAACCTCGTTTTTGAGGACAAATTGGAAAAGTAAAGATTAGTTTAATAATTCACCAGATACCAAATGCAACATGTGGCTTCGCTCCTCATTTCAAGCCGATTGCTTAATTTCTAAACTTACCCCAATGCCCACTCGTTTCAAAAACATCATTTGGAGAGAAATTCATTTAAATATTCTAAAATAGGTATTTAAGTTTTGTCAGACGATGGAAACAATAAGCCAGTAGAAACTGATTTATCACTACTCAACACTGAGCATGGTAGCACCTGAAGAAGTAAACTTAATATTTTTTATGCTTTATTATTATTATTATTATTATTATTATTATTATTATTATTATTATTATTGAGAATTTTACACCAGTATCCGATACAGCAAAATAAAATCTATTTTCTGTACATGTGTTATATTAAAAATGGTTGTGATCATGGAAAACGCTTTAGCAAAAAATACAGCTGCCCAAATTGCGAGTGGATTTTGAAATGAGTTTCCCAAACACTTTATTTCATCACAGAGTAAAAAATTATATTTAATAAGATTTTAAAATATAGATAACCTTGGATTTTTATTTCTCTTTTTATCGTTTTCCCACATTTAAACATTTAATAGTCTTTATACCAAAATTACTCTTTATGTATGTTTTTTTTTTTATATTGGCTAATAATGTTCTCTAAATAATGTTTATTTTATATTGTCACCAAAAAATAACGGCAAGTAAATTGTATGAGAAATAACAATAAGTATCAAATTATTTTAAACAGTCAAGTAAAAGAAAATCCCTAGATCTTTAATTTTAATCAATAAGCTATTAGCATTTAAAGTCCTTATTTTATTTTATAATATCGTAATAAAATTTCCTACAAATCACTGGTAACTGAAAATAACCCATAATAATAAAAACCCATAAAATTCTAGCATTCTAGTAAAAGTCAATGAAACAGGAAGCATTTGTTTTACTATCGCAAAAATGTCTTTTGTCAGTTATTTCTGTAATAAAAATATAGACTATCTACTTTTTATTTTCTTTCAAGATCATTAATACAGGAATTATTCTTAATATCATTAATTTTTATATCTGATACATTCCGCTAAATTTATTTTTCCAATACATTCACACAGATCAGAATGCTACAGCAAGCAGAAATGATGTTGATTTATGTGCTTCCCCATAAATGATAATGAAGAGTAAACCAATACTTCTTGCTTTAGAAAAAAATGTCTTTGAACTCTAGCTATTACACGCTGTAAATGTAAAATGACTATGTAAGAATTGATGCATTTACGGATTATGCATTATTGGTTAAATTATGCTGGAGAAACTGCGAAAAACATGACATAAACTATTTATTAAAAATTGTTAATAAGTATAGTTAAATACAAATAATATAGTTGCATTACAAGAATAGTTAAATATTTTTAATAATCGTAAATTACACTAATAATAAAAAAAAAGAATAAATGAAAAACTGATTAATAGGGATATTTTGGGGGTTAAGATAATTAAGTACTTTTAAAAAATAAAAACCCTCATGATAAATGTTCCATAGTTACGTGCATTCCTTTTTCTTCACATTCTCACATGCCTTACATATTTATATCCATACCTTACATATTTATATCCATACCTTACATATTTATATCCATCATGCATTTTACATACAGGGTAGAAGACATAAGTTTTAGAAAAGGGTGCATGATAAAATAAAGAAAAAGAAATACATGTCACATGCCCTGTCCAAATTATTTATCATAAAGTAAGATGTCACATAATTGAGCCGTTTATTGCACAGATAGATTAACTCCATAAAATGAAAATGTTCAGTATAAACAGTTAAAGTTATTGTAAATATAAAAATATTGTATCTATATAATGTTTGTTTCTCGAGGTATTTTGATTGAACTCACTAATTTTCTTTTAATCAAGGGTAACTTTTTATCACTGTACTAGCAAAACTCGCGGCTTTGCTTGCGTAATAGTTGAAATATGAATTTATTAGAAGAAATTATACTTTTAGGAATAATTCAAAAATTACTAATTAAGCCACAGTTTGACTAAACTTCATTATTACACAGCATTAGGCAGAAGTGAGACTTGAATTAATAAGAAGAACTAAAACTAATTTACAATAAATGGTAATTTAGAAAGTATTTGGAACATTTCATACGCTCATTTTAGTATTCATTCGAAGTTTTAATTTTTTTAGAAACCGTTCTTAGTACGCATTTACATCTTAAAATTAACCATCATGTCAAATTCCAAGCTTCTTGGCTGTCAGTCTACCACCTCTCTGGTGGTAGTGGCACGAACATAAAATGCCTATGTTGAAGCAGAGACTATCACCATTAATTTGCCAACAATAATTTTGAAATCGGTTAGGTATTTTCTAATATTCCATAGAAAAGGTAATTTAGAAATATTTTAAAGACTTTTTTAGAACGTTTGTTGGTCCTGCCAACCCCAGGTGGTAGTGGCACTGGCATAAAATATATCCTGTGTGAGATCACAGACTATCACCATTCATTCGCAACCAATTTTGTAATCGGTTTATTATTTCCTAAGATTGCATAGCAATAGTAATTTAGGAGTTTTAGTACGCTTTTCAATCCTTCCCTTCACTCCAACTCTTTTAAATTTCGAATTTATTTTCGACAGTTCTTAGAGAGTATTTAAATTTATAAGTAGCAACTATGCCATATTTAAAGTTTTAGCCTTTCCAGTATCACAGAAATTGCAATTTAGAACGTTTTCTGCTCCTGCAAGCGGCAGGTGGTAGTGACACCGACATGAAATAGAGCGTATGTTACAGCAAAAGCTGTCGCCATCAATTTCCAAGAATTACTTTTGAAATTGGTTCGGGACTTCCTGAGATTGTGTAAAAATCGCAATTTAGAACGTTTTTTATAACGCTTTTCGCGCATTTTAACACCTTTTAAATTTTGATTTTTTTTAGGAAATGATCTTAAAAATGAGTTATATCTAATAAGTAACTACCATGCCAAATTTCATGTATCTAGGCCCTACAGTAAAAGAAAAATTGCAATTTAGAACGTTTTTTGCTCCTTCTCCCCCTTTGAGGTAGTAGCACCGAATACAATATAGTCTATCTTGGAGCAAAAGGCTGTCACCATCATTTTCACACCATTATCTTTTAAACTGATTAGGTGCTTCCTGAGATTGCGTAGAAAACGCAATTTAGAACGTTTTTTGCTCCTGCACCTCATTTGGGGTAGTGGCACCGACCTAAAAAAGAAGCCTATTCTGGAGCAAGGGCTGTCACCGTCATTTTGAAACCATTATTTTTTAAATCGGTTTGGTACTTCCTGAGATTGCGCAAAAAACGCCATTTAGAACGTTTTTTTAGAACGCTTTTCGCGAATTTTCACTCTTTTTTTAATTTCGAATTTTTTAAGAAAGTTCCTTAGAGATAATGTATATCTTAGAAGTACTACCATTCCAAATTTCATATTTCTAGGCCCTTCTGTAACACAAAATCGCATTTTTAGAACGTTTTTTGCTCCTGCACCCCCTTTGGGGTAGTAGCATCGACTTAAGATATCGCCTATGTTCGAACGTGGACTAACACCGTCATTTCCATACCATTACTTTTGAAATCGGTTCGGTAGTTCCAGAGATTACCTTCTACAAACAAACAAACAAATTTTACTTCTTTATAAAATTTGTGTAGATAAATATATAGAAAATCTTCAATGTTCCTTTGTTTAAAAAAAACGCCACTTAAAATGGAGTTAATCGGATTGTCTTCTGAACGCTCAATTATTAGCTGCCTCTTGAAGCCACAATTCCAAACATAATGTAACCCTTAAATGCATAGTATAACTCTTGAGCTACATTATCTTTTTTGCCATTTGGCGCGTTCTCTTGCTCTTTTGGTGAACTGTTATGTGTTACTTAGGTGTGTTAACATACATTTAAGGTCCTGAGTTATATTTGTTTTCTAATTATTTATCGCAGGGGAGGATTTCAAACGACAGGAACAGCCGCCCAAGCATTCTACAGTGGTCGTTCACGAGCAATAACAATGGCGGAAGACCAATGTATTGTCCAATAGGCGGCAGGCAGCTGGAGAAATCGCAACGTATATGGAATAGGCTACTGGACGTCGAATATCCCGTTTTACCGTGGCAAGGAGGCTGCACAAAAGTGGTGTATATGCACAGTGATCAGAACGGTGTGTACTATTAACGCCTTCCCTTCGGACAAGCCGGTTTCTGGGGCACCAGGAACACAGGAACTGGACACAACAGGAGTGGGATCGAGTTCTCATTACAAATGAAAGCTGATAGACGAATAATCTCTAATAGAAAAACTTTCATCAGCCAAGTCATTGGTGTGGTTGTCTCGTCTAGAAGTAATTGATATATTTATTTCTATCTGGATCTGTAATTTCTTATAGCACTGAAGGGCATAGGAGTTGAGAAGCGATTCCGGAATACCACACTGTATGAATGGGAATATGGCATATTTGTTGTGAGTATGTGTCATTATTATTTGCTTAAAAACACACAACTATTATTACGTCATTTTTATTAAAATTTCTAAAGATATGAATTTGTTTTCCATTTTGATCATTTGAAACACTCATTTAAGTTCCAAGTCAAACAAAAACACTAGTCCATGATGAAAATAAAATCTAATTTACTAATACAACAAAGCTTAATTAATGGCAATTTCTTCTTAAAACACCAATTTAAAGCATTATATGAAAATGTCGCACAAACGTACCTCAATGAATCTCTTAAAAGCGTCTCCTCATTTAAAGGATCAAATTCGTTGGTAATATCGCTGAAAACAAAACAATCACCAAAATATGTAGAACATTCTAGAACAACTCTATTTTGAAAACATGTGGTATTTTACTGTTATCACTTCAGGTAGATGAAACAGGCGTTAGACTCCTTGACGTCTATGGCATTACCTTGTCGTCAAAGCTAAACAAGTAAGAAAAATCATGCGTTAAGCATAGATTATGAAACACTTTCCAACACTTCCTAAATGCTTTAACAAAACTTCGTTATTTAGGGAAATAAGGTATATAAGAGAACTCAGTAAACATTTTAGAAAACACATAAAACATTTGAAAAACTGATTTCAGTTGTTACCGTCCATAGCAAATATGTATTCCAATTCTTATGAACAGCCCTGTATTTGATCTGTAGAATGATATATATACTATATAATGGGGAAATTTAGTTTAGCAAGAAAACACATAACAGGTTGAAATTTCTCTGTCAGCAATTTATACTAATAGATGGAAATATACTTGTATACTTTTGTACAACCCTGTAGTTAACCTAGTACCTTTATTACACGCCACTATTTAGCTAAAGTTTAATTCAAAGTAAAACACTCTTAAAACTACCGGAATCACATTTCCAGAAATTATCATTTATAGACGGCGATGTATCCAATTCTTTTCCTGACCCTGTATATCATTTTATATATGTTCTACAAACATTTCTTAGTAAACTAAATGCAGTTCAGTGTAAAAAGGCCTAACTCATTTAAAAATCACCTTTAAGCAATTGTCAATCATACCCAGTAACCATTACGAATTCTTTTGTGTAGCCCTGCATATCAATCACAGCATTTATACACACCACATATAATGCATAAATATAGTGAAACATAAAAACACATAACATAATTAAAAATGCATTTCCAGCAATCATCGCTACCGTACAGTACTTCGGATACAGTATAGTATCTGACGTCTTTTGTATGTCCCTGTAAATGCTATGCACTTCGTATTATCCTTGAAGTAAGTTATAGTAAACTTCAGCGATGTAGATCAATTTCATTATACATGAAATAATTTAACATAATTAAAATACGCCGGAAACAATTCCCTCCACCTCTATATCATTATGTAACGGAATTCTATTGCGTGGCCCTGTAAATGAATAATAACTATTTTTTGCGCCGCATATTCTACAGAAAATGCATATTTTAGTGCACTTGATAAATGCATATCAATTTTATTATGTTTGAAAGCATGTAACATCATTAATAACCATTTTAAACGATTTTTTCCCATAGGCCGTAATGTAACGGAAAACTTTTGACTGTCCCTGTAAATGAACTAAACATGCTACAAACTTCATTTTAAATAGCGTTCGTGCTATGGTAGAAGTTACGAACTTCCAAAAATTTCAGAACGATCCGAGTATATTTACGGGAGTTAGAGCGCGTACAGACGGAACAGACAAACCGAAATCATAAACACTTTTCAACTTTGTTGGAAAGTGTTAAAAAAGGTAAACCGTCATATCTCTTGCAATACTATTCGGCACATTTGGATGAATATGGGGCACTTGATATTGAACGATTTATATTCTAATGGAAAATTCTTTCAAAGAAAGCTTTTTAAATGCAGTGTAATATGTCGCTTTTATTCCCCAAGTTCGGATGATTCATTTTTAAATATTTATATAATATCCTTGCATTAGGATTTTAGGTACAAGAAAACTGCCACATTTTTGATCCGGAACAATTAGACATATATACATGACCTTATATTCTACTAGATATCTTTCTTTGTTACTAACAAATGACGGCTAGAAAATGGTATGAGAAATAACAATAAATATCCAAATTCTTTTAACGAGTCATGTAAAAGAAATCACTTATATACTTTATTCTAATTTGTACTCCAAAAGTCCTTAATTTACTTTATAATATCCTAATAAAATTTCCTTCAAATCATTAGTAACTGAATAGACCATAGATACCTTCCTAGTAAAAGTCAATGAAACAGGATACATTTAATTTACCAAAGCAAAAAAATATATTTTGTCATTTCATTCTGTGATAAATATATGACCTATACATTTATTATTTCTTTCAAGATCATTAATACGTAAATTATTCTTGCAATCATTAGTTTGTTAATCTGATACATTCTCATATATTTATTTCTCCAAATGGAATGCTACAGCAAGCATTAATTAGGAGATTAATGTGCTTGCGCACAAATCATAATGAAGTGTAAACCAACATTTCTTACTTTAGAAAAAATATTTTTGCCTTTGCACTCTAATTATTACAACCAGTGATTATAAAAAGATTATGGAAAAAAAAGTGCAGTTAAGTATTATCATTGACTAAATTATGATAGAGAACTCGCAAAAAAGTTGGCATATTAATTTAAAAAAAAATGATTAGAACATCGGTAAGGGAATCTTCAAATATTTTTAACATTCTTAAATTACAAAAATAATAAAAGCAGAATAGATGTAAAAGGGATTTATTAGGTGATTTTTATAAAGAGCTATAGTGGTTAAGATAATTACACATATTTTTTTATTTAAAATAAACTGGCTAAATGCTCCATGCTTACATGCATTCCTTCTTTCTCACATTCGTACATACATTAAGTATTATAATTGAATAAACTATGATAGAGAAATTGAAAAAACTTTACATACAGATTTATTAAAAAATATTAGTAAGCAGGTAAGAGAATCTTTAAATATTTTTAACATTCTTAAATTACACAAATAATAAAACCAGAATAATTGAAAAAGGGATTTATAAAGAATCATAGTGGTTAATATAATTACATATATAATTTTTTTATTTAAAATAACCTTCATGTTAAATGCTCCGTATTTAATATATTAGCTCCATGCTTAGATGCATTCCTTCTTTCTAACATTCATACATACATTACATATTACACTTGACTAAGCTGCGATAGAGAAATTGTAACATACTTGAAATATCGATTTATTAAAGAAAGTTAGTACATAAGTAAGAGAATAAGATAAGAGAAATTACTCTGTCGTAATTTAAATATTTTTAGCATTCTTAAATTACACAAACAATAAAACCTGAATAAAGGAAAAATTGATTTATTGAGAGTTTTATATGAAGAGTCATAGTTGTTAACATAATTACACATATTTTTTTTATTTAAAATAACCTTCATGTTAAATGCTTCATACTTAATATATTTACGTGCATTCCTTCTTTCTCATTTTAATACATACCTTAAGTATTACAATAGACTAAACTGTTATAGAGAAATTGCAAATAAAAGACATCCCGGCTTATCAAAAAGGATTAGTACATCGGTAAGAGAATATTTAAATATTTTAAATATTCTTAAATTAAACAAATAATAAAATCAGGTTTTTGTTGATTTTTGACGGCCGATTATCTACTCGAGGGATATGGGCCCTAGGGGGAGTGCCCTCCGTGGGTTCTTTCTAAGGGAACCTAAACCGTATTTACGCAAGTTTTCCCAAGGTTCGAAGAAAACCACCAAACCTGCGAACGGTTAGGCCGACGGGCGCGATTGGGTTCGAACCCATCACCTCCCAACTACCAACTTCGAGAGCAGAACCTCTCAGCCACTGGTGGGGCAATAATAAAACCTGAACAAATGAAAAAAGTGATTTATTTGGAGATTTTTATAAATAATCATAGTGTTTAAGGTAATTACACATATATATTTTAGAGTTTAAAATAAACTTCTTGTTAATTACTTCATAATTAATATATTAGCTCCATAATTAAAATATTAACTCCATACTTACATGCATTCCTACTTTCTCACATTCATACATACATACCCTTTGCGTATTTCATCCATCATGCATTTAATGTATAGGGTGATACACACGGGTTTAGAAAGAAGGTACATGAGAAAATAAAACAAACTATTTACATGTCATATATCCGAACCAAAAATACACATACAAACGTAAAATACCATTCACAAAAATTTAACTATAAAATGAATATGATATGTGATGTGTCGTGTCTGATTATAAATACTATAATAAGTATCATTAATAGTTAATTTGTGGGAAAATTCAAAACATGTATTGTTTATTTTTATAAATCACGAAATAGAGAGCCCCACAATTATATACACTAAATTTTTTTATCTATAAATTATAGATTTCAATAACATACTTGCAGATGCTAATAATTAATAGTGTTTCCATTATTTTTTACACCTTCAAATAAGCTATTTTCTATTTAAATGTCCAACTATTGCATGAATGTTTTGCCATGCTCGTTCAGTCGCTGTTTTAAGCTTCTTGATTGGAGATTCGTTCCTTTTCATAAAAGTTTCTTTCTAGGTGTCGTCGAACTAAATGCAGAGGAGCCCATGACTTCAGTATTATTCTCGCGAAACTATATTTTTGTTGATTACAGTTATGAATCATTTTATGTTATGCAATAACACAATCAAGTCCTATCAACAAATCCAATAGTAGAGTAAAATCATATTCTAATATTTGTTGACAGTTTTTTTAGTTCAATTTGTGATTCTAAAATGCAAAGAACGTTTGCTCATTAAATTCAAAAAGTAACCAAACAGTTATTGGTCCTCTCGTCATACGCCATTACTGAAATGTGCAAACAAAATGGATACTACATAGTTATCCCGTCGACCTAAAATCTATCGCCAAACTATAAGATTAAATGCCAAAAATGGTTGATCATAAATGTCACATTCACTTGAATTTAAGCAAGATTCACGTGTTTACGTCCTCAATTGATATTTATTTCGACGTTTTATTTGTACTTTTATTAATGTTATACTAATTTATTTGCTCTTTCGTTATTTTAAATAAAAATATGTCAATTTGTATAATTTGGCGAGTTGTTTGGCGATTTATATAATTTGGCGAAATTGGTCGGCGGGATAGTTAAGTAGTACCAGAAAATGTTATATTATGATTATCACTCAGTGAATTATGATGAGATAAAGTGAAGTTTAGATGGTCACGATGGATGCAAATTTGATTGCATAATTTGAGATTCATACCAAATGGTTTCTTTTGCAGACAACAGAATGGTGATTTACTAAATTCTAAGGCGGTTTTAAATTTAATGGCCCAACGTTCTTGACCTTTTGCAGTTAAAAAAAAAATCAAAAGATTATCAGAAAATATTACATCAGTATTTAGCTTCACTGAGAAATTTACTTCTAGGAATCGATTGTGTTTTTTCTTTGTGTATTAGATTATGTTAGACTTTTCAGTTACAATAAAAAAATATTTTTTAACTTTCTGAACACGTACAATAGTCTTCGAAAAATCAAGTGGTATATTTCCAGATTTATTTATTTTTTTATTTATTTTCGAAGGAGCATTACTTTTGGAAATAGTTCTAGACAGCTGTTGTTCCGTTTCAATTTTTAAGAAACCAGAAATAATAAATTTGATAATGGTAAATCCTTATGTCCATTCTAAAAACATTTGTTTTATTATATAGGCTCCATATAGAAGATTGAGTATCCTGCTATTATACTTTGACATTATGAATATGAATACCAAAATTTAAAATTTATTTAACTACCCGGTTTCCGACTGCTCATTTTTCAGTATAAACTCTTCATATGAAAAAACTAAAATAATACAGAGAAGATATTTTGCGGGATGTAAAAAAATTAAAATAAAGTTCCTTGAAAAAACACTACGTTTTCTATATATAACATGTTTATATTTTCTCTCTGCTAATGCGAAATAGCAATAAAATGTCTATGTGTGGTTGGGAAATAGTCAAATTCCTTTCGATAACGTATAAATATTTGGATAGGAAATGCTCTTTTATCTTTATGTTTCAGCATATTTAGGTCAAATATTGAAATATGAATGCAGAAGAAATGAAAAATGATTCGCATGCCGAAGTAAATATGTTTTCCTGTACATAAATCACATGGATGCTTGTTTTTCTATTTTTACTATGAATAAAATTCCCATATTTCAGTCACATCAAATGGTTACAAAATGTGCGTTATAGCACGAATAACCATAATTTACAATTTTATGCCTCAACTATATTTAACACTTGAACCGCCATGAGGGGTCATTTTGTCCCAAGCCAAATTAATAATACTCGATTCGAACCAGAAATTTCTTGATAGGATATGTTAAATGTATGTAATATAGAAATAGGATAATTAAATAAGTTGAAATTTTTATATAAAAATTCTGGTGTGAAATAGTTTTTATTAAACTTGAGTAAAATTGCCACCGTTTCAAGTGTTATGTACCTTTTTTAACACTTTCCAACAAGGTTGAAAATAGTTAATGCATCCGGTTTGTCTGGCCATCTGTCCGTTTGACCGTCTATCCACGCTCTAACTCCCGTAAATATACTCGGATTTTCCTAAAATTGATAAAGGTTATTTAGGGTCACCAAAAGATGTTTGGTTTTGTATATGAAAATGTAGGATTAATCGTTCATTTACAAGGGCACTCAAAAGTATTCCATTACATTATGGTATATGGGGAAAAATCGTTCGCAGAGAATTTTAATGATATAACGCTATTTCAAATGTATTGAAACTGATATAAATCACTGACTTTCACTAATATCACGTTAGAACAGGGCATTCATAGTATTTTTTATTCATTTACAGGGTCGCACAAAAAAAATCGGTTACAGTACAGTACTGTCTTTGAGTAATAATGCCTGGAGTGTACGCTTTAAAATTAGGTATGCGCTTTTAAATGTAATAATTTATTGCATCTTAGTCGTTATATATAAATTCTATACATCAAATACAGGGCTGCACAAAAGTATTCACGTACAGTTCTCCTTATTAGAGGAAACTGATGAAGGTAAATTTTCAACTGAAGTATATGTATCTCTTAAGGGAACTAAATTTTGGCATGCATGTAGCTAATAGATTCAAATCTATGTATCATATACAGGGCTACTGAAAAAAATTCTCCGATTGTGGATGGGAACAGCTGAAATTGGGTTTTGAAATGTATTGGCCGTTTCTATAGGGTTGAATTAGGAAAGGAGCATCTGTTTTATCTAATCCCACAGTGAACCAAGCCTGTTTTCACATACTTTCTCATATATGGCATCTGTTTACAGACTTGGTTCACCGTGGTAGTGGATAAAACATATTTTATGGACCTTCTAAATAGACTATCTCATTTTTAACACTTTCCAACAAAGTTGAAAAGTGTTTATGACTTCGGTTTTTCTGTCCGTCTGGCCACGCTCTGACTCTCGTAAATATGTTCGGATCATTCTGAAATTTTTGGATGTTAGTGATCTCTACCATAGCACGTTCCCTATTGCAAATGAAGTTTGTAGCATGTTTAGTTCATTTACAGGGACAGTCAAAAGTTTTCCATTACATTACGGAGAAAATCGTTTCAAATGATTTTTAATGGTGTTACACTCTTTCAAACATAGTAAAATTGATATTCATTCACGAATTCCACTAAAATATGCATTATGTTGACTATGCGGTGCAACGAATAGTTATTGTTCATTTACAGGGTCACACAAAAGAATTCCGTGCATAATGGTATAGGGGGTATTGTTTAAGGTGTATTTGAAAAGATTTTAGACACTATATTTTATCCGAATTACTGTATATTAGTAATGATTGCTCGAAATGCATTTTTAATTCTTATGTGCACTTTTTTCACTATATTTATGCATACTATGGAGTGCGTATAAATGCTATAGTTCATATACAGGGCTACAGAAATGAATTCGTAAAGGTTACTGAGTATGAACATAAATTGCTTAAAGGTGGGTTTTAAATGAGTTATGCATTTTTACGCTGAACTGAATTTAGTTTATTAAGAAATATTTGTAGAATATAGTTAAAATGACATAAAGAGACACGCAAAGAGTTGGAGGCCGTCTATGAGTAATAAATTCTGGAAATGTAATTTCAGTAGTTTTAAGAGTGTATTAGTTTGAATTAATTTGTAGCTAAATAGGGGCATGTAGTAAATGTACTAGGTAAACTACAGGGCTGTACAAAATTATTCAAGTATGTTTCCATCTATTAGTATAAATTGCTGAAAGATGAATTTCAACCTGTTATGCATTTTCTTGCTAAACAAAAATTTCCCATTATATAGTATATGTATCAGCCTACAGATCAAATACAGGGCTGTTCAAAAGAATTGGAATACATATTTGGCTATGGACGGTAACTACTGAAATCAGTCTTTCAAATGTTTTATGCGTTTTATAAAATGTTTACTTAGTTATCTTATTTACATTATTTCCCTAAATAACGAAGTTTTGTTAAAGCATTCACTAAGTGTTGGAAAGTGTTTCATAATCTATGCTTAACGCATGATTTTTCTTTCTTGTTTTTAATGGAGTTAGTCTACTATGGTTGTGAACCCCTCATATGCAAAATATGAATATTATGTACTTTTAACTAAATTCGAGAAGAAATGTTTCCTTTTGTCATTAAAATCGATTTCTTTTTCTTTTTATTTAACTATTATATATTTAAACAGAATATATTATAAGTGCGAATATTTTTTTATGAATTTAAAAGTTAAATTGCGAATAATTATTTTTCCTTTTTTAAATTCGAAAACATTGTTTGTTTGTTATTAAATAAGTAGGAAATTTTAAGTTATTAAATTTTTTGTTTTTCATTTTTAAAATAAAATAATATTTTTTCCTCTTCTTCAGATTTTCGGGAAGAATTCGCAGAAAAATCCTATTATATAGGTGTACGGAAATTATTTGCTGAAAAATTAGGAATAATTTAGGATATAAAGAACAGTTTTTTTGACAGTGTAGACTTTCAACCTCAATTTGCCATCATTACTCTTAAAATCGGTTTGGTAGTTCCAGAAATTAACCCACTACATACAAACAAACAGGCTTTGATGAAATCACTTTATAAAAAAATCCAGGTGAACTGACAAAAACTTGGATTGCTTTGTACTCCTGGATCGGTCGCAGTATATTTATCAACCAATATTTTATCGGGAAAAATTATTAAGGTATCCGCACACCTTCGGAAGTGATTTTTTGAAATTTTTGAAATTTTGTCTTGTTATTGATTTTTTATAATAACATTTACTTTAAAATTAAAAATATATATAAAAATTTTAGCAATTATCTAGAAATAATTTTTTAACAGAAAAATTATGAAACTTGTGTCAAAAATTGACATTTCCGCAAAACGTGATAACTCAAAAATGAAACAATGTATTGATATTTAGTAAATTGCATAATAAACAGAATAACTTTCTCTAGGACTTAAACTACACATATTATAATCGCATCTCTATCTCAGATGATATGGCAGTTAAAGTACTAATGTAATGAAAAGTTCACTAAATTTGTCTCAAGTTTACCATTTATACCAGTGTAAATATAAAACTATTTAATATATTATCATGAGTGTAATCTATTCCCTCAAAAGGCATTTATAAAAGAAGTACTGAAAATTTCGTGGCATTTCATGCATATATATATATATTTTTTTTAGAATGTTTTGCGTATAGTAAAACTCTGAAAAACTTCATTTTGAGGAAAAGTTAAAAATAACTTTTAAACACAATTCAAAAGCTGTAATAGATGTAACTTTAAACGGCTGTAACTCGGGTTCTATTTTAGACACAGATAAAATTTAAGTAGATTTCGATAGATAAAATATTCAATTTTAATATTATTGCAAAAATGAAAAATCAATATTTTGATCGAACATTGCGTTTTAAAGGGGTTCGCATAACTTAATGCTTTTACTTTAGATAAAGTTTTCTCCTTAATCAGTTTTTTACGCTGCTCTATGCACGAAAAAGAGTTATAAATAAAAATTAAATATTTTGCTTCTCAATGTGAGTCATTGCTTTCTAATTTTATTTTATTCATATTATATGAGGGGCTCATAACCATAGGAGACTATTTTGGAAAAAAAAAATGAATCTATTTAGAAGGTGCATAAAATCTGTTTTATCCGCTCCCACAGTGAACTAAGTCTGTTTACACATACTTTTTCATATATGGCACCTGTTTACAGACTTTATTTACTGTGGGAGGGGATAAAACAGATTTTATAAACCTTCTAAATGAACTATCTTTTTAACACTTTCCAACAAAGTTGAAAAGTGTTTATGCATTCTGTTTTTCTGGTCGTCTGTCCGTCTATCCACGTTCTAACTCCCGTAAATATACTCGGATTTTCATGAAATTGATAAAGGTTATTTAGAGTCACCAAAGCATGCTTTGTATTGTATATGAAGTATGTAGGATTAATCGTTCATTTACAGGGGCACTCAAAAGTATTCCTTTATATATGTGGTATACGGGGGAAAATCGTCTGCACAGTATTTTAATGACATTATGCTATTTCAAATGTATTGAAACTGATAGAAATTACTGAATTTCACTATGAGCACGTTAGAACAGGGCATTCATAGCATTTGTTATTCATTTACAGGGACACACAAAAGAAATCGGTTACAGTACAGTACTGTCTTTGAGTAATAATTGCTGGAGTGTACGCTTTTAAATTTAACTAGTTTATTGGGTCTTATTCGTTATATATAAATTCTATACCTCAAATACAGGTCTGCACAAAAGTATTCACGTACCGTTCTCCTTATTAGAGGAAATTACTGAAGGTAAATTTTCAACTGAAGTATATGTATCTCTTAAGTGAACTAAATTTTGGCATGCATGTAGTTAATAGATTCAAATCTATATATCATATACAGGGCTGCTGAAAAAATTCAAATATTTTTCCGATTGTGGATGGGAACAGCTGACATTGGGTTTTGAAATGTATTATTCGTTTGCATTAAACGTAATATTTTTATTTTTTAAACGGCGCAGTTTTGTTACGTTATTCTGAATGTGTTGGAAAGTGTTTCATAATCTATGCTTGACGCATGGTTTTTTTCTTACTTCATTTTTTCAAAATGGACTTTGTTTACTATGGTTCTGAGCCCCTAATATTACCTATATAACATATTAGACAATTATAACGTTATAAAATAGCATTTTAATGATATTTATTTTTATAAAATGAACAATGTTTAAAATACTATTGACCATTAGTTTAAAAAAAAACCACCGCTCTTAAAAACTAATATTAAGGAACAGAGGAAGGTACAATTAAGGAATAGAGTTTTTCTTTCGAATTGGTCTTTCCTTCATATATTAATTTATCACAGGGATTACAAATTTTTAATTAAAAAAAATATATTTATAAAATCTTAAACAATCATTTCATACATTTCTATCCATTTCATTTGAAAAGATTTAATTTTCTGTCCAGTTTTAATTAAACATTAAGCATAAAAAATAATTTAAATTGAAAGTTTAGTTTAAAAAAATTAATTTCTCCCAGATTTATATTATATATTTAAATATAAAAACAAAAAAGTTTTCAGTCAATTTAGTTTCGAAACTGAAAATTTCATTTCAACTTTAAAAATTAACTTAATTAGAAAATATTTGAAACTAGAAACTAGGCCGATACTTTTGTTAATTAGAAATCCCCTTTTAAGCTAATTAATCCAATACAATCCAGATGTCTTAAATTAGCACTTCAAATTTCTAAGATGAGTGCTTCTGCATATTAATTCTCTTTTATTTTAACTTTTTTAAGTTCCAAAGTCTATGTCGCCATATAATAAACCTTTGATTGAATATCAAATACATCGGTAAGAGTTTCTAAACTTTGAAATTTACAAGGTTTTCACGAATCGCAATTTTCTATTTTTAAAATATGCTTTAGAGGTTCATGTTTAGTGTTTCTATTTATCTCTTAATTAATAAACAAGTTGGAAATTGCTCGTCAAACGTGGCAAATGAGGTGCGTTCGTACTATAACTAGTTTTATAATTATGTTTTGCACCCCATATTGTACTGAATGTATATTTTTTTGCGCTTCATAAGTGCATATAAGTCTGTAACATCATTAAAATGCACTTACAATAATTTTTTCCCCATTCCCCGTAATGTAACGGAAAACTTTTGACTGTTCCTGTAATTAAACTATACATTCGATTTTCATAAAATTTGAAATGGCTCGACAAAATTTTGCAGCAATTATATATTTAAAATTTCAGACCATTCGGAAGGCTGTAAAATCATTAAAATGCATTTGCAATAATTTTTTCCCATTGGCCATAATGTAACGGAAAACTTTTGGGTGTCCCTGTAATTAAACTATACATCCGATTTTCATAAAATTGGAAATGGCTCAACAAAATTTTTCAGCAATTATATATTTAAAATTTCAGACCATTCGGAAGGCTGTAAAATCATTAAAATGCATTTGCTATAATTTTTTTCCATTGGCCGTAATGTAACGGAAAACTTTTGGGTGTCCCTGTAATTAAACTATACATCCGATTTTCATAAAATTGGAAATGGCTCGACAAAATTTTGCAGCAATTATATATTAAAAATTTCAGACCATTCGGAAGTCTGTAACATCATTAAAATTCACTTGCAATAATTTTCCCCATTGGCCGTAATGTAAAGAAAAACTTTTGACTGTCCATGTAATTAAACTATACATCCGATTTTCATAAAATTGGAAATGGCTCGACAAAATTTTGCAGCAATTATATATTAAAAATTTCAGATCATTCGGTCGGGTAGTTTTTGCTCTGTTATATGCGGACGGACAGACAGACGGACGGACAGACGGACGGACAGACGGACGGACAGACAGACGGACTGAACGACGACTATAGGTGCTACGTATTTATATAATTACGAACGCACCTAAAAATAGACTATAAATATCCATTTAATCCTCAGGATAATGCATGACACAAATATAATTTATTCAGTTTTTGAGAAATATTTTTAAATGACTCTGAAAATTTTCTTAGGAAAAAGCTTTGAAATAATGTATATAATTTATCTTAAAGCAATGCAGAATTTTGAATCATAACTAAAACGTATAAGATTTAAAAGTTTTGATTTTTTCAAAAGCTATATTTTCGCGTACGTTCTGTACATGATTGACACGCTGACCGCCGTAATATTTAAATGTATAGTGAATATCGTATGAATCGTATTTGATTCATACGGCGGCAACCTGTTAAGATTTGAAATAAGTGGAGTCGAATCCATGACTTTGATATTATTCTTGCGAAACCATATTTTTGTCGAGATGGACGTATTAATCGATGTTCTTTGTTCTAAGAAAACACAATCAAGTCCTATTAGCAAATCCAATAATGGAGTTACATTATGCTCTAATATTCACTGAGAGACATTACAGTTCAATTTGGCTTTGCAAAAGGCCTAAGCAGATTTGGCATTAAATGCAAAACCATTCAGAAAATGCTATTTTAGGGTTATAAATGACTCTCAATTGTATTTGGTGAAAAAAAAGGCTGAATTTAGACATTATGGATATACACAGGGGGTCATAAAGAACTTCCCGATATACGAACTATTAGCAGACTAGCCGCTCAACCAATCGAAAGGAAATTTCAAATATTGTTATTTGAAGGTATGCGCTCGAAATCGTGATGATTTAAAACAATAGAGCTCTCAAAATTATGTTTACACCGAATCAATTTAAAATTTTCAAATGGCAACACTCACCTTTTCCTGCGCACATTCATCAGCACCTTGAAAACCATAAACATTGGACGTTGGACGTTGTAAAGAACCAATGACACCACAAGAAAGATGAAAGAAAAAAACATTTATTGTAATTAGTAGCTTACATTGTGCCCACTTTCGCAGACGATTACGCCTTGCATGCGGGAGACGGTTGACAACAATGACAAACATAACATCGCAGGAGTAATCTGTATAACTTTGCGTTTTATGGCATGTTTCCATTCTGACAAATCTCTTGGATTTGTTGTGTGCAGCTTCGATTTCAGATTACCACAGAACCAGAAATACCCGAGTGATTTCGGGGATCAAGATGGCCACGAAACTGAAAAGTTACGAAAAATGACTCTATTATCAAAGTGTTGTTGCAGCTCTTGTCGAACGCATGGAGCGACGTGTGGAGAACCATCATATTGTATCCATACAATGAATCATTAACGACATTTTCCTGCTGCAATTCTGGAATTACGTAATTTGGCAACATTGTTGCACCGAGCGCTTGTGATGGAGCACGTCTTCATACCTGTGGAGGTGACCTGTTCGAAGCAGAACCTGAAGAAGTACGAACCGAGAACAAATATGCTTGCGATGACGCACTACACATTCGCTTTAACTTCGTGTAAAGGCATTGGTGCTGCATCATAAGGATTTTCGTTAGCCCAGCTCTTCCAGTTTACGTTCGCAGTTTAGGAGAAATGTGCCTCACTTTCCCATAATATTCAGAGCGGCTACTCGCTATCCTCATCATATCTGATGAGAAAATAATTCACAAAGTCGAAACGCTATTGCTCATTTCCAGATTGAAACATGTGGATGTACCGGAATCGATAAGTTAACACCCGCAGAATATAGCGCAGAATCTTGAGGACTGTGGTTTTCGGTACATGGGAATTACTGGCAAGATTTCTTGCAGCATGCACTGAACCTACAGCAATCCTATTATGCACTTCCGCAACAACTTTAACAGTAACAGATGGTCATCTGGATCGTGGTCTATCACACGTGCATGCAGTTTCCTGAAATTTTTTTACCAAATCAATAGTTTTTATGGAACATGGGCCACATATCGTAGGCTATGATTTCGGCCGATAAACTCGCAGTGCTTTGGCAGCATTTTCCCAGTTTAGATAAAACAGCTTTATAAATTCACCTCTTAGTTTCTCTGAAAGTGGCATCTTTTGCCACGTTCGAACACCTGATTGAAGAAACAATCTTCCCATATTGCTTATTAAAGGTTTTCCACACGCAATGCTTTGCACATAATGTTTTGTAATTTGTGCTTCTACTGTCTATTACGGTTAATTATGCAAGTTGCGTCAGCACATCAATTCTCTGTGTTGTCACCGGTCCTTCACAATGCTCTTGTTTACAAATGTTTTAATTCCGGAAATTTTCTCATACGTGTATCGTTCCAACGCCAATTATGTTTTTTCAATGATGACTGGTGAATCTGTGAAGCAATCACATGAGTGCTGCCATTCGAAATTTTCAAAAGAATTTCTCTCCAACAGTAACTGTTATAGCTCTATTGTTTAAAATCATCACGATCTCGAGAGCATACTTTCAAATAACAATATCTGAAATTTCCATTAGATTGGTTCAACGGTTAGTTCACTCTGTGGCCATATATCGGAGAAGTTTTTTATAACCACCCTGTATTTTACTTGAATGATTTTAAAAACATAAAATAAAATTTCCTTAGGTAACACCATGATGGAGAATTAATAATGGCTTGGATGGGTTCAAATTTAATGGCCAAATGTTCTTAGTCTTTTGTAGTAAAAAATTGAACTCAAAAGACTGAGGATTATTTAGCTCTATTACAGAATTTGCTGATAGGATTGATTGTGATTTTCCTTTTGTTCGTTAGATTGCCTTAGTCTTTGAAATTCCGTTTACACATTTTTTGTTTGTTTGTTTACTTTTGGAAAACATACACCAGTGTTCGAAAAATAGAGTGGGTCCATTCCCGATTTGATTTTTTTTTAAAGAATTATTTTAGTGATAGTCCCGCTGTAATATCTTATGAACCAGAAATGGTATAATTGTCTTTCTGTCTGTTCTATTACTTTTTTAATAGTATACGCTTTAACTTTCGTAAACATTGCTAACCCAAGGAAAAAATTTAATATAGGTTGAAGGTACACTGTGATAATTTATGTTTTTTTAAATAGTCGTCATATCATTTTATTGTTTCACAGGGAGGCCTTAAACATTTTAATACATTGTCCGCTGTACCTCGAAATGAGCGATATTGGCAACTAAAATACAGGGTGTGTCACAATTCCGTCCGGGGTTTGGAAGTCTTATAAAAAAAAAAATATTACCAATATAGCAACAAAGTTGACTTTACTAGAGAAAGAAACATTACAAGTTTTTCTTTTTTTTTTTCACAAAATCAGTTAGCAGTTGCAAATAACAGAAAAGCACACTTTTTAAAATTTTGCACTTAAGATAATGGAATTTACAGGCTCACAGAAAGCTTACTGCGTGTTCAAATTCGAGAAAAGTCAATCTGTTGTGACAGTTCAAAGACAATTTCATACAAAATACGGATTGCAACCAGCAAAGAACAAAACAATTCATGCGTTGTTTCAGAAATTGAGAAAAGTGGTTGCTTGAATTTGACTTTATACTTGATACCTGCCACATCACCAAAGGTTCACATATTGAACATTCGTGAAATAAAACTTTCAATATTTCTTTCTCCAGTAAAGTCAATTTCGTTGCTGTATTGGTAATATTTTTTATAAGCCTTCCAAACACTATATGGAATTGTGACACACCCTGTACTTATAGTGAAAGTGGATAACAATAAAGTGTTCCCACGAAAATACTCTATTGACCCAAACCACTCTCTCTAAAGTACGCGTACAATAATTAAAAATCAGCGCAATGAAGCAAGAAAATACCCTTTGAATTCGGTTTAATTTATTATTTAAAAGTACTTGCTTTCAGGTTTTGCGAATTACGAATGAAACAAAAGGAGGTTTAGATAATTTTGTAAATTCAACATATTGATTTATGTTATTCAAAGTATTTTGTTTTCGTTCAAATTTTTCCTTTTGTCAATTTATGTAAAAAGTAATTATTCATGCCAAGAAAACGTCGAACGAAAATGTATGTTATAGAAAAGGAATTATGCTGCTATTATTCTTCGATATTAAGAATATGATGACAAACTATATCAACTAACTGATTTCAAATTGCTCATTTCTTCAGTATAAATTCTTAATAGAGTAAATCTAAAATAACACAGAGAAAATTGTAACAATATTTATGCAGATTTATTAGGGGGAAAATACTATGTTTTTCAATCTATGATATGCTTATGCTCTCTCTGCTGATGCAAAATAGCAATAAAATGTCTCAGCGTGTTTGCGAAATAGCAATAAAATGCCTCAGTGTGGTAGCGAAATAGCAAAATTCCTTTCGTGGACGTATAAATATTTGGATAGGAAATGTTCTTTTATGTTTATGTTTCAGCATATGTACGTCAAATATTGAAATATGAATGCAGAAGAAATGAAAAATGATTCACATTCCAAAGCAAATATGTTTTCTTGTACAGAAAACACCTGGTTGCTTGTTTTTAATTTTTTTAGTATGAATAAATTTCCCATATTTTAGTTACATCACATGGTCACAAAAATGGGTTATAGCATGAAGAATCCCAATTTCCCATTTTATGAAGCACTTGTAATTAAGAAGCATATTTTTTTCTTATTTATTCAACGTATAAATAGTAAAAGAGGTGCATAAAGATTAACCAACATTTTGAAAAGAAAAAAAAAAATATGTCCTTCTCTACAAAATAGAAAAAAAACTATGGTTATTTTTTACTTACCACTTGAATTTATATTAACAAAATAGTCATACAAATATTGTTCAGTTTTCGAAAAAAAAGAATGTTAGAAGAATTTTACAAATTTAGTTTGATCCGTTAATTTCAAATTCTTATACATAGTAATGAAGGCTTTTGACATAGTAACACTCACATATCCCTTAAAGACGTTGCTTGATTAAATTATTGCTGTTAATTCAAAATTGATTTTAAAAAACATATCGGAAAAAAATATCGAATAAGAATCGCTTCTTTAACATTGGCCGATAGGGCCACAAAATGCACGAGGTCTCAATGCTCCCCAAAAGTGGATCCCTTGAAAGTGTGCCGCGCCTTTAAAAGAAATTATTGAGATGTATTCTAAGCTTTTCAATTAAAAAAAAGCCGGAAATTGTAAGTCAAACTTGGCAAATGAGGTGCATTCATACTATAACTGGTTTTATAAGTATTCTGACCTTGGTGCAATAACTGTTGCACTCTTATGCAAAATTGCATTATTACAAAATTTACTAAGATTATAGATATTAAATTAAGTAATACGGAAATATTAAGCCTCCATTTTAAATGGGACATAATAACCATGGCAACCTAGAATTGTTACCTATCGTGAGATATCCTAAAATTTATTACGTATAAATAGGATTTAATAAAATGAAGAAAACTTTTATTGCTATCTTTTAAGTTTTGATTGGATTTTCATGAAATTTTCACAAAATTCTGGAACGACGATACATATTAAATGTCAACCCATTCCGTTGGGTAGCTTTTGCGCTGTTATATAAGGAAAGGCAGGCGGTCCAGACGACGACTATAAATGCTAAGTATTTATATAATTACGAACGCACCTAAAAAGGAAATGGCAAAAATTATATATTTAAAAAACAAAATCGCTAAAGTATCGCTTTCTATCAAGTAACTACCGCTTGATAGAAAGCGCTAGTTCAGCCATATTAATATATATATATTTTTATGGCGGTCACCAAGACATATCTTGGCTACGTTAAGCGGGCCGCAAAACACTATGCTTACGTAATAATGAGGGGGCATGTAATACAATCACAAAGGTGGGTAAAATTGCAAAGTAACAAAATGATTATAATTAATATAATATAATTAAGTTAAAATATATAGGGCTGACTGGGGAGGGTTGACCCATTTTTTAGAAAATGATTTTTTATTTTATAAATATTGAACCTAGAATAAAGTGTCATATATCATTTTATACATTGTACAATCAGTTATCAAAATAAAATTGCGACATAAGTGTACTATATAAGAAACTGGAAAAGTGGTTGATTTTAAACATGAGAAAATAATGGGTCCAGGCTCCCCACATATGCAAGGGTTGACCCATTTTATTTTATATTGATATATTTTTTAAGGGAAATAAAATCCGTTTTAAAAAAAGTAGAATAACATTATGCTATAAGGTTTAATTATTATTAAAAAATATTTGGGAAAGTGTAATGTGTAAACAAACCTGCTTAGATGAAATTCAAGGCACAGGAGAAATATTCTGTTTTAAACACACCACACCTTTTTTGACACTTGACCTGGCAACACTAGTTGCCATATAGTTTGGTTTCATCTCATATTTTTCATCTGGGTGAAATTTGTCTACATACCTTCATAAAGTTTTTGATCAATGTTATGTTCTTCTGCAAATTGATAAATACCTAATATTTCTTAAGGCTGCTGCTTTCATCCTTTTTAGTCTTTTCCATTCTTTCTATTTACCTACTATGCGTACTGTTTAAATTAAATGAAAATTCCTACAAACTTTCTCATTTATATTTCATTAATTTTTTTCTTGCTTCTATAGCAGGTTTTCTATTTTTCCTTTAATCAGTTTTAAATGTTTTCCTTTCTATCAATCACTCCATTTTATTGTAGTTTTATAGAATAAATTTATATCATCTTAGAAATATAACCATTAACCCTTCATACAGTCATCCCATATACAGTGTGGAATAAAAGGATTTCCAAAAACTCTTAATTAAGATGCTTTGACATCTGGTCAAGCCTCCCCACACAGTCACTTCTAAAAGTATAGCACATGGTTATATTTAGCCTAATTAGCTGTACAACCTTTATGCCTGGAATGAAAGCTCAATATTTCTGTATTACTTAAAACTTAATTACTTAAATTTTTATGATGTATTTTATCTGAGGAAATCTTACAAAATTTTCTAAAAAATACACTTTTTATGCTGAAAACTCTTCACAATTGATCTTTCTACACCTGTTTCAATTATCTTCATCAAACAAAGACTATTGTTTAAGCATCTCAGTAGCTTTGGTTGATACCTATTGGCGAAATTCTGAAATTCTTTTAAATATGAAAACTGAAAGGTGGGTCAACCCTCCCGAGTCTCACCTATAATATTCATAGGTTATTTGATAAATATGTTTCATAATCCAACCCTTTGTATCTGACACGAACTTGAATCGCATAAAATTCCTAGATGAGTTGCAATAGATTTCTTCTGCGCTCGTACCTCAATCCCTCGAAGTTGACACTAGCGTATGGACACCTGTAGTCCGATTTTTCTTTATTATGTATAAGAAATTTCAATTCAACTAGTATTTATGCGTGTACTTAAAATATATAAACCGTTTGAAAATAATTTTAGTGCAAGTGCTTGAAGGACTCTACAAGCTAAATTAAAAGAAATATTTAAAAGAGATTTGATTTTCATTCCGTGCTTGAAGGACTCTACAAGCTAAATTAAAAGAAATATTTAAAAGAGATTTGATTTTCATTCCGTGTTTGAAGGACTCTACAAGCTAAATTAAAAGAAATATTTAAAAGAGATTTGATTTTCATCCCGTGTTTGAAGGAGTCTACAAGCTAAATTAAAAGAAATATTTAAAAGAGATTTGATTTTCATTCCGTTTAGAGAATGGGGAAATAAGTTCTTCAATAAAAAGAATAATTAATTTTTTTAACAGATGCCGCTATAGATAATACAAAGATAGTAAGTTGCTTGCCAGCTAAATTTTGAAACTTTGTTTAAGGAAATTTTCACATACTAAAGTGTTTTTATCAAAATGATAGTAATAAGAGAACTTCTATGAAAGAATATCGTCGTCCTCAAAAGATATTGATTTAAAATGAGTTATTTTTGTTAATATTTGATAATAATATATGTTTTAACAATGAATTTCAAATGATCGCTATAGTAAGCCTAAATCATGTGACTGTCATCAACAATTCCGTGTTGACCGCTTCGCTTTTTATATGCCAGGCGGCCACTTTGGTAATTTAGTATTAGCCGGGCGCATGTGATAAATCGCCAAATATTGTTCCATCGCCATCATGTCGTTAGTATTATATAATAGTACACTTCATGCGACTGCAATAAAGAATTTTTCGCGTGGTAAATTAAAACAAAGCTTTGATGTTGAAAGGGAGTCTTGGTTGAAATTAAATGTTATGTTTTATGGTACTATTTATTACTTTTCTTTTTCTTTTTTTTTTTTAAGAAATAATTGAGAGTCACAAATTTTAAATAAAGTGAGTGAAGGTATTATATTTCCAATGAAATTAATAAAATGCGAAAAAATACTATGCGAACAACGTTTGACGATTTATCACCTGAACCCGGCTAACATAAAAATACCGAGTTCATGATTTCTGTATTAGAACCTTCCGATTTGGCGAAATATTGGGGAAGTAAATTAAATTATGAATAAAAGTAACATGATACAATGATTTGCATACATTTAAAGGAAACCAAACTGGTCGCCAAGGGCGGCTAGTATAATAATATATCTCTAACACTGAAGCGCAATCTACCAGTAAAATTTAAATCTAATGATTTTTATTGCACAACTCGTTTCCGCATACTCTAAAAAGTAGAAATGCCAAAGCTTTTCAAAATTTTGTAAATAAATTAAAATGTATATCCCTTCAGACACGTGCATTGTAATTATGGCCATGGGAGAACAACATTTCCGTTGGTATGGTGAAGTGCAGCAGTCGACACAGATAATTCTCTAAGCAGTCCATGTATTTTTTCTAGAATGCTATGATGCATGTGGTATTCAATTGGTATAAGAGCCTCAATAATAACGGTAAATCTTTTTAACTAAAATAAATCTGTAGTGCTCCAAGGCCGTTGGTTCTTTAGTCATTGAACTACTCTAATAAAAAAATATTCCAGCGCTTTTAATTATAACTGAAAACTTTTAAGCTGATTTCGATTATTTAACCCTTTATCTACTGAATTATGAATTCATGAAAATTTTAATTTCTAAAACATTTTTCGTGATTGTTTAAACTACATTAGAAAAATTACATTATCATTTAATAAATTTTAGAAGGATTTTAGAAGGGTTGAAGGATTTAGAAGGATTAATTAAATTTGAATTTATAGGGATTTTGTGCAATATTTATAATCGCACTCAAATCATATATTTTAAATATTTTTCTTAGTATTTTGCAGAATTAGGAAATATACAAATATAATGCTCTTACAATAGAATTATAGAACTATTTCCGAAATGAAAAAGTCCCCCCCCCCCTTCTCCAACGCCAAGAAAGCTGAAAAGATGCACAGGCAAAAGAAATCATCCTTTTGAAGATATTTTTGTTTTGTGTAACCGATAATGCTTTTGGAACAAGATAAAATAAAGTATCTATATCTCATTCCCAACTGTATTGCTACTAATCGATGTATTAAATGAATTTTATATCAAGTTATTTTAAAGGTACTTACTTATAAGTACCGTCAGTAGATAAAGGGTTAAATATTATTAAATTTTCGTAAAATGTATATATGAAATATATATGTATATATGAAATGTATATATGAAATATAATGGAATGTCATATTCACCTAGGATTAAATCAAAATAAAATCAAGTTATGGAATGTTATTCATCGCCCCGAGCCCTCCCTTGCCGCTTTTCGGTGTCTTTAATTTGTGTAATTTCCCTTTTAAATTAGAGAGAGGGCTTGGGCGATGAAGCTACCAAACGACTCCTGCTACTTCGAGCTCATTATTAGAATCAAGTTATGGTAAAATCAAAATGGTCTTATCGAAAAGTAAAGATACAATGCAGACAATAGAAGAAAAAAAGTTTTAATAAGCGCGTTGGCAACGCAGATTGTAACCTTAAACCTATGACTTTTCCCTTGCAGTCATTTGTTAATTCTATGGTGATCCTACTTCGTGTAGCAAATGCTTAGAATGGCTGTGTCAGTTAAAATTCCCGCCAAAATTGAAGTTCGATCCGCCATACGTTTTCTTTATGCAAAAGGGAAGCATCCAGCCGAAATTCACAAAGAAATTGTTTCTGTCTATGGGAACATTATGAATCGACAAATGTAACGAAATGCTGTTGTGCTTTCTCTAGTGGTTTGACCAATGTTCGTGAAGAACCCAGAGCAGGTAGACCATCTGTGATTTCTGATGCTCTTCTTCAAAAAACAGAGGAAGCTATTCGAGACAATAGGCGTCTCCCAATGAAAGAGTTGCATAAAATCATACCTGAAGTGTCTATGACAACTCTATATGAAGCTGTGACTGTGATTATAGGGTACCTTAAATTGTGTGCACGTTGGGTTCCGAAAATGTTAACGGAAGAACACAAAAAGAAGGGGGTCGGCTACGTACTCAGCTTTCTCACACGCTCTATGCAAAAGCAGGTGATGAAATTCAAGTGGGAAGTTTTAAGCCATCCGCCATACAGTCCGGAACTTTCACCCAGTGACTTCCACTTAGTATTTTACATGAAGAGACATCTTGCAGGGCAAAACTTCCACGACAATAATGAGATCAAACTGAAGTTGAAATGTGGTTTCAACAACAGGCGGCAAACTTATATGACAATGGGATATAGAAGCTTGTACCCAGACTAAATAAATGTTTGGACAACGGCGACAATTATGTTGAAAAATAAGGTACATAGCTGTAAATAATTCGTAATAAACGTTTTATGAAGTAGGATTTTTTTGAGTGTGTATGCGGCATTGTATCTTTACTTTCCGAAAAGCCCTCGTATCTTTGCTAAAAATGTGGATTTAGATTTTCAAAGATGTTACAAATTGTAAAAGTTGTTATTACATTTAAAGCAGTTTTTAAAACTTAAAACTCAATACCATACGCCTATACGGGCATATGGTATTGAGTGTTATGTTTTTTAAACTGTTATTAAATACAATAACAAATTTTACATATTGCGACATCTCTTGGAATACAACGTCCATTTATCTCACCCTTTTCTTTCAGCGCATACGCTTACAGTGACGTTTCTTCGAATCCGCTCTGCAAGCGAGATTTTTCAGTTCTGTTAAAAACATGTCAGTGCTTAATCACACTTAAGCTATGTATGTATTTTTGTCTTCGAGTTAGTATTAATAAATGTTTCTATTGAGCTATTGTGCTAAATCTGTGTGCCCCCAAAACCAACAAAGGTTATAGGTACCAGAAACGCTACTCACTGCGCTGTAAATAGCAGAAATTATTTTTAATTCGAACTTTCGAATCGTAAAGTCTTAAGCCTAAACCGAAACTAAGAACTCTTCTACGTTCTGTCATTAACTGTTTTGATTTGTGGCTGCGAGATATTTTATTTAACCCGGGAGAACTCGCTACATGAGATTTTCTCTCACAGTCGTACTTTTTTAAGACTCTTATTTAAACCATTTTTCATTTTAATTAAAATTTCAAAATGTTATTTCAATTATTTTACCTCTTTTGTGAATAAAAGTACTAAGCCAACCAAAAAAAGTTGATATTATATGAATGTAAAGTAAAAAAAAAAAGCAATTGGGCATTCTCACTAGCGAGTTCTCCCGGGTTAATCATGTCTCATGTTACGACAATTGAAAATCTCGGTAAAGACAATTTTGATAGTTCGAAGCTTCAAATTGAAGCAGTATTAATAAAAAATTACCATTGGGATTATGTAACCGGCAAAGAAGAGAAACCGGCCGAAAGTACCGCAGATGAAAAGAAATGGCTCCAGGATGACCAAAAAGCTCGTGTTGATATAATTCTGGCCATAAATCCTAGTGAATTATGTCACATTAAGCATTGCGCGACTTCAAATTCTGTATGGAATAAATTGAAAGAAGTTTATGAATCCAGAGGCCCCGCAAAGAAGGCAACTCTGTTAAAACAGCTTCTATTTCGAAAGACGACTTTCAGTGAAACGATGGCTGAACATTTAAATATCTTTTTCGAGATTGTTGATAAATTAAAAGAAATGGAAATAGAAATTGCGGATGATTGGCTATCAATTTTTCTACTCTACAGTGTTCCCGAGAACTTCGAAAATTTTAGATGCGCTATAGAATCTAGAGATGAGTTACCTAAACCCGATTCTTTGAAAATTAAGATGCTAGAAGAATGGGAAGCTAGAAAAGGAAAAACAACTCATGATTCACAAAATGCCTATTATATAGAAAATAAGAGAAATAATCAAGAACAGAAGAAAAATGAAAAATGGAAAACTAATCCGAATAAAAATTTTCCTGCAGAAAAATATTATCGTAATTTCAAGTGCAATTATTGTTCCAAAATCGGACATAAAGCTTCGGATTGTAGAAAGAAAATAGCTGACAGAAAGCTTGCATCTTTAAATTAAGGAAATCAAGGTTCAATGATTAGTTATAAAGAACCGGTTAGTATAGCATTTAATGACGTATATCATCAAACTACTGCATGCTGTTTAGACAGCTGTTGTACATCTAATATGTGTAAAGGTCGAAATTTATTTACAGAATTTCATAATCGTGAGAATGCTAAAATACAGCTTGCAGTTGATAAAACAGCAAAAATCACAGGAATATGAACAGTTCTTATTACAGTGCCTAACGGTAGTGGGACTACCAATCTCACACAAGAACGTTCTGTGTGTACCTGAGTTAAAATATAATTTGATTTCAACGTCAAAAGCAACGGCTAATAATCGTTCTGTGCTTTTT
Organism: Maratus speciosus; assembly: GCA_963932465.1. NCBI lineage: Eukaryota > Metazoa > Arthropoda > Arachnida > Araneae > Salticidae > Maratus > Maratus speciosus. The sequence goes on along the minus strand of OZ010789.1, from coordinate 104,575,455 downwards.
AAAGAACGATATGCTAAAATAATTGAGCCTAATGGTTCTATACTAGTACAAGCTGTTCGTCAAGGTGATTTATATTGTGTACATCCAATCACCAAAAGAGCTGCAATAGCACAGGTAAGTGATTTTATAAAATGACATTTAAAGTTAGGACATTTAAATGAGTCTGATTTAAAGAAACTTAAATCTAATAACATGGTTAGAAATTTAAATTTCAATTATGATAAAGATTGTAAAGTTTGTATTCAATGTAAACAAACTGTCCGCCCTTTTCTTAAAAAATCACATTTTCAAAGTAATGATCTATTGTTTCGGATCCATTCAGAACTGTGACTCTGTGTGCCCCCAACACCACTAGGGTCCCTTCCCATGGAGGATCGCGGTATTTTGCTACTTTTATTGATGTAAATCACGTCATATTGAAGTTAGTTTTCTTAAAACCAAGGATGAGGTTAAAAATGCATTAGTTAAATACAAAGCAGCAGTCGAAAACCGACTAGGAAAGAAAATAAAATTTCTTCTTACAGATAATGGCTTAGAATATTGCGGTGAAGAATTTGATCAATATATCGAAGAATGCGGTATAAAACGAGAATTTTCTTCCCCTTTAACCCCTCAGCAGAACGGCACCCCTGAAAGATCCAATAGAACGTTAACTGAAATGGCAAGGTGTTTACTATTACAAAGTAATCTTCCACAATCTTTTTGGGCCGAAGATATAAATTGTGCTGCTTACATATGCAATCGCTGCCCGACACGACGTTTAAGCGAAAATAAAACTCCATATGAAGTATTCTTCTGCATCAAGCCAATTTTATCATACTTCAAAATATTTGGGCAAAAATGTTTCGTACTTAATAAAAGGCAAAATAAGGGAAAATTTGATCCTAGATCAGAAGAACATATCTTTGTAGGTTATTCTAATTAATCAGAAGCATATAGGCTATGGAACAAGACATCTAGAAAAATTGTTATAAGCCGAGATGTTCGATTTATTAACGAGTTTGAAAATGATCCCTCCTGTAACACCGAAATAAAATTAATTTTTCCTTTCTCTCAAAATAATGAAAATACTAGAACAAATACAATTACACAACAGACAGAAATATTTCCAGCCATGAAAAAGGAACCAGATAGCTGTGGCGACAGTGATCGAGAAATTGATTCGCAATCTGATGAAATTTCCGACCCCCCTTCTTTCAGAACGCGCGGAAGGCCAAGGAAAATAAAAACAGGTAAAAAGGGGAGAACTGAAAAGGAATATCAAACAATTATTCCAAAAGAAGAAAAATCTCAAACTTCAGTAAATAATTCTTTTGACTCTTGTCCTGAATTTTATGAAGCCCTAAATAGTCCATATAAAAACGAATGGATAAATGCGATAAATTTAGAATTTAATTCATTAATGCAAGAAAAAGCATGGCAAATAGCAGATAGGCCAAAACATAAGAACATTATAGATCTAAGTGGGTTTTAAAAACAAAATATAAGCCAGATGGGTCAATCGAGAAGTTTAAAGAGAGACTGGTCGCAAAAGTTTGTATAGTAAAACCCAGTATCGATTTTGACGAAAATTTTTCTCCTGTAGCTAGCTTAAGTTCAATAAGAACTGCGATCGCATATGGAATCCAGAATGGGTTCACTGCATATCAATTAGATTTTATTATGGCTTATGTAAATGGTGATTTAACTGTAGAAATATACATGGAATTATCTGAAGGTTTTAAAAATGAATCTAATGCTGACAAAATTTGCTTATTAAAAAATCTCTTTATGGGTTAAAACAATCAGGTCGCCAATTTTTCAAAAAATTAGATGAAGAATTGAAACAAATGAAGTTTCAATCACTTAATGCTGATAAATCTGTGTATTTTTCTAAATCTCTCATTGAAGCTATTATCATTGTTTATGTTGATGATCTCATAATTTTACTAAATGTAAAGAATATTAACAATATATTCGAAATGAATTAACAAAATCGTTTAAGATGAAAGATTTAGGTCTCTTACACTATTGTTTGGGCATAGAATTTATGCAAAAGGGGGACAATATTAAAAATACCCAAAAGAAATACATTGAAGACATTCTGAGCAAATTCAATATGCAAGAATCCAAACCAATATCTACACCTTTTGATAATAACGTGAAGCTTACTAAAGATATGTGTCCCAAAACTGGTGAAGAAAAATCTGAAATGAAAAATATTCTCTACCGTCAACTAATAGGATCTCTTATGTATTTATCAGTTGCTACTAGACTTGATATAACTCATGCTGTGAATTTCCTATGTCAATTTAACAACAATCCAGGTAAACCTCATTGGACGGCTGCAAAAATAATTTTGCGGTACCTAAAAGGAACCCAAGATCAAGGACTGATCTTTAAGCGTGATTCTATATCGTTAATTTCATTTGTTGATGCCGATTGGGCATCGGATGTGAATGACAGAAAATCCCATACTGTCTACATCTTTAAATACGCCGATCGAGCTATATCGTGGGAATCGAGAAAACAACGAACTGTTACATTATCCACAACAAATCCGGAGTACATGGCATTGTCAGAAGCCACTAAAGAGATTTTGCATCTCAGACGGTTTTTAAGTGAACTTTCTCCTGAAACAGTGATTGCGCCTACTATTAGATTGAGCAAAAAATTCTGGGAAATTTTTGATCTAATAGTTATATATAACCAGACATATAACCAGAATTTGTATCGTATATATGAAGACTAGTGGTATATCTATAGGAGTTCAGGACGTGGCTCCATCCGAGTATGGCCTCTTCCAATCAATGCAACACTTTTTTCAAGGGCCGTCAATTTGAATCCTTTAATGAAGTTGAAGAAGCATGTCAAAAGTTTTTCGATTCCAAAGAGCCGCCATGGTACTTCCAGCAAATCCGTTATCTGGCAGAACGATGGCAGAAAGTCGGGGACTATGATGGTCTCTACTTTGAAGAATAGTCCTTGTTGCTTTTGTTGTCAATTTGCGCATAACCACGGAACTTTCACAAATTTCCCAGAACTTTTTGCTCAACCTAGTATAATATTTTGTGATAACCAGTCTGCTCAAAAATTAGTACGAAATTCGGTTTACCATTCGCGCACGAAACACATCGACATTCGTCATCATTTTGTGCACGAAATATACGATAATGGCGAAATAGGGGTTAAATACCTAGATACAGAAAATATGCCTGCAGACATTTTAACCAAAGTTTTAAACGCTTATAAACATAAAAAATGTTGTGGAATGATAGGACAAAATATTTAAAAATTTTCACCATTATTCTGTATCATTTGTTTCATATAAGTATATAATTTGTATTTGTAATTTTTATATTAATATTATTTCTCTGGAATTTTCTTAATAGGAGAATAGTGTTTTGTTAAGAAAATGCACCTTGTAAAGGGGGAGTTGTTGGAATACAATGTCCATTTATCTCACACTTTTCTTTCAACGCATGCGCGCACAGTGACGTTTCTCAAAATCCGCTCTGCGAGCGAGATTATTCAGTTCTGTTAAAAACATGTCAGTGCTCAGTCGCACATAAGCTATGTATATAATGTTTATGTCGAGCTATTCTGCTAACTCTGTGTGCCCCCAAAATCAACAACATCTTTGAAGAATTAAATGATCATTTTTCGCAAAGATTACTTGATTTTATTTTGATTATTAAATTTAATAAAAAAAAAACACTCACACTTAAAAACTGTACGATTAAGGAATAGATTTTTTCTTTCGAATTAATGTTTCCTTCATATTTTAATGTACCAGGGGGATTATAACCTTAAATCATATATATAACTTTAAGCAATCATCTTACACATTTCTAACAATTCAGTTTGAAAAGATATACTTTTCTATCGGTTTCTAATTAAATGTTTAAATATAAAAAATACTTTAGAACTAATGTTAAAAGTTTTTAAAACTATAATTTCCTCCCCGATTAAAATTAAGGATTTATATATTTAAAAAAAAAATCAACCAATTTTGATGCGCAACTGAAAATTTCCTATTATCTTTAAAAATTAATCAAATTAGAAAATATTTGAAACTGGGAATATAGTCGATACTCTCGTTAATTAGAAATTCTCTTTTAAGCCAATTAATCCAATAAATTCGAGATGTCTTGAATTAGCTCTTCCATTTTGTAAGATCTAAACTTTTAAAGTCTTCTGCATATTAATTTCCTTTGCTTGTTTTGTTGTTATTGCTGTTGTTCTTTTTATTTTAAAATTTTATGTCACCATTTGGAAAACTCTTTATTGAATATAAAATACATTAATCAATGTTTCTAAAATTTGAAATTTAAAGGGTTTTCTTGAATTATAATTATCAACTTTAAAAGAATATGCAGTTCATCTTTCAGCCCTCTTCATTTTTAGTGTTCTTATTTATCTCTTAATTAATAAGAAATAAACTATAGAGATGCATATAATCCTCAAGATAATCCGTAAATAAATATAAACTGTTGAGTTTCAGAGAAACGTTTTAGATGACTTTGAGAATTTCCGGGATGTGTTAGCAAAAAGCTTTGAAATAATACATACATCTTAACACAACGTACAATTTTATATCATAACGATTATATTTCAGATTTGAGTATACCGATATGTTCATATAACAGGCATTATAGAATCCTCGAGTTATATCCATCTGGCATTTTTCGACATTTTAATTTTTATAATAAATCAATGCTTCGAAATCACTCTTTCTAAATGGATTCGTTCGATATTAAAGATATATTAAAACAATTGAAATCTACTATATGTATTAGAAACACACTAGCAAGATAGGCAAATAACTTTTCACATCGCAGAATGGTGTAAGGAGTCTTTTTTATTTTAATTTTACTTGACATGCTTTAACATAAGTTCTTCTTTTCAATAGACCTTTTATGCATCTTCGGTGGGCAAGAGTGATTGAGATAATTTTCACTACTTAGAAATTTTCAAGAAGCTTATGAGTACCTTTCTGATCGATAAGAAATCTCCTAGAAAGAAAGAGTTCTGTAAACACATTACTTCAAAGCAGGTGCGATATAGAGCACATCAGAACCATATAAAATTATAGATTTCCTTTTTTTCCTTTTTTATCGAAATTGAGAAAAAATATCTGATTTTGTCTTTTTGATAAGCAAGTACATCTCGAAATATGTAACGTAGCCGAAAATGATTGCACTACCTTCAAATCCATTTGTTGTTAAAGGGGGAGATATTTTCTCATTTACAAGTTCGGCAATATTACCCCGGTATTGTTTATATAACTTTCAGGGAAAGTTTTCGATTTTCGGAAATTTGGCCAACGAGTTATATTTTTTAAAATATTATGTATGTTACATTCAATTAAATTACCTTGAGTAGGATAAACAAAATGCTTAGATGTTAAATAATAAGGTTTCTGTCTCACATACTCTTTTGTTTGTGCGTGTGCTTAATTATACTGTTGTTCTCGTTAAGATAAATAACCAAGCAAAGCCTTCTAAAAGGTAATCTTGCTTAATGTAAAAGTTTCATGTTCTCAACGAAAAAATACAATGAAGTTATATCTATAACCGACTATATTCCTCTTAAAAGATGGTAGACTATGTGAGATAAATATAAGAAAAAAAATCGGTGCTACATAGTACGCAAAAATGATTCATTCTACAGTTCTTCAGTTTTTAATATACAGTTAAAGACAGTAAAAGTAACAATTAAATGTACACATAACAACAAGATCTTCCTAAAAAGGCTCACCAAACGTAAGAATTCTGCGAGAACTACATCTTTACGGATATGAGTCAAAAACAGAGTGAGCAGTAAAACACCCAGTCCGCATGGCAACATCGTACACGCCTGAATGGCACGACTATCACCTTGCAGTTAAGGCTACTATCACAGGGTATTTTGACACAGCAATTTTTAGCGGTACATACTCTCCTCTATTTCCGACTACATCCCGACAAGGGCAATTGACTTTCCTTGGTCTTGCCCGGTTTTACTGAGGCGCAACTGGTACAGTTTGTATATTTCAATAAATGGAACAATTTTGGAAGTGCGATAACCTCTAAGTCTTTTAATTGGATATGCTGCGCTTGTAACCTTATTCGCGCTAGGAGATATTCAAGCAACAATTACATAACATCCATCAGGTTTAGGCATGAACATTATTATCTTCGAGTTTTTTGCGTTATTTATAGGATGTACATTAACCCACACCTTCTCACCAGGAGCGTAAATAAGATATCTACGATTTCTTTCGGGGGAATTCTTTTGTTAATTCCTGTTTCTGGTTCACACGCTCTTTGATAAATAGTCTTTCTTAGCTCATATTTTTGAAATAAATCAATTTCTTTAGTAAAGGTTAAACTTATTTTAATTCAACAACTGCGCAGCCCTTAGATTTCCTTTTTTATATTGTAAAATTTTACCTTGTGTCACATCACCTGTTTTTTCATGAAACAAAACTGTAATAGATGTCTATTTACAATCATATTGAAATTTAGCAACATAAATTCTTGTTTTATTTTTATAGTTCTTCTGAACAGGGGATGAATTTTGCATATATATCTTTATATACCCTTATATCTGCACACACTAATGTATTTTATTCCCGATCGTTGCTAATACACTTGGATATAAACAGATGAAAAGTTACAACTATACACTAGATGTCTACATAAGAAAACAATAACTGCTTAAATCGTTTGGAACTAATCTAGAACCACTTTATTCTTAGCTGGCGTCGTGGAATTGTGTTACACAACTGTTGTCATGGTGTCATTGCGTCCCCAGATAGTATTGTAACATAAATAGAAAAGAATTTCTTTTAAATAATGGTATTTTTGCATGACATATTTGTTAGTTGAATAAATTAGTAAACATATCACTAATATAATTTGTTATTTTTAACTGAATCTCACTGATTACAGATGAAATTACACGAGTGAAAATATACGTTAGGATTAAGTGTCATCAAAGCACCAGTTAAGATTTCAGAAGCAAAAATGCCCCACCAGTGGCTGAGAGGTTCTGCTCTCGAATCTGGTAGACGGGAGGTGCTGGGTTCGATCCCAATCGCGCCCGTCGGCCTAATCGTTCGGAGTTTTCGTGGTTTTCTTCGAACCTTGGATTTCCAAGCGTTAATACGTGTTAGGTTCCCTTAGAAAGACCCCCACGAAGGGCACTCCCCCTGGGCCTATATCCCTCGTGCAGATAATTGGCCGTCATAAATACAACCAACCAGAAGCAAAAATTTTATTTTAAGAAAACTTGGAAGCATTTTCTTCTTATTCACAGGCGATAAAAGTTGAGATCTAATTGGGAACAAGTCTGTATAGTGAGACACCCTCGGATACTCAGGTATTTTAAAAATCTTCAACTGCCGTTCTGAGAGCAATAAAAACAGAATCACATCATTAGTATCTGCATTATATTTAAAATACATTTACAGTATAGCTGACATACATTACAGCTGAACGAATACGTGCAAAATGGATTTACAGTATGAATACTCATACACATAAAAAATAGATTTTTCTTATAAATCCAAATATATATATTCAATTCAAACTATAACAACTTTACTACTTTCAAATTAAAATTAAGTTTAGGAAAAATAGGTAAAACGCATAACAAATTAAAATTTCTAAAATAATTATAACTTTCATTAATATTTTAGAAATTAAAAATGCGCAGAATATCACAATTTAATAATTAAAATATTATAAATATTTTGAAATACACTGGTGTCCAAAATTAAGGACCAGTTACAAAATGATAATTTTTAAGTAAGCGAATACTCAAAAGGAAATAATATAATTCAAATAATTACTAACCCTAGAGCACAGCTAGTCCATATAGCATCTCGTTCATGTCACGCATGGTCACAAGAGTCACAGTCACTACGGTGAAGTAAAAAAATAGGAAATTCCACTCGTCTCATTATGAGTCTCAAATGATCACTGTATGTGACTCCACCGAGACGTCAATGTGACTGCTGCTTTGTGACGAGTCACCAGGTGACTTTACAATCTAGTTACAGTGTGACTCTCATGTGACTGTCATTTGTAGACTCAATTTCAGTCATCATGAACGTTGCATTATGACAAGTCACCAAATAATATCACATTATAATCACATGGGAACTTTTTACAAAAGAGCACAATGGCAGCTTCACAGTAGTATCCCTGTCACCTGAAAGTCATCATGCGATTTAATGTGACATTATTTGGTAACTTATCACAATGCAGTGTTCACGATGACTTTGAAATTGAGTCTGCAGATGACAGTCACATGAGAGTCACAATGTAACTGCATTGTAAAGTCACATGGTGTCTCGTCACAAAGCAGCAGTCACAGTGACGCCTCATTGGAGTCACATATAGTGATAATTTGAGACTCATAATGAGATGTATGGAATTTCCTTTTTTTTTTTGCTTCACCGTAGTGACTGTGACACTTGTGACCATGTGTGGCAGAAGGAGATGTTATATGGAATAACTGTGCTGTAGAGATAGTAATTATTCGAATTATATTATTTCCTTTTGAGTATTCGCGTACTTAAAAATTAGCATTTTGTGATCGGTCCTGAATTTTGGACACCAGTGTATATGATCACATTATTTATCCTTATTTGGCAGGACAATTAAGAACAAACGCAAAGTTGCATCTCATCTAGACTAGCGGGAAATGCATCAATGTAAATACTTAAATACTGCACAATATAAGAACACTTAAAAATTGCATACTAACAGAATAAATAATTGCAGAACTGAAAAACAGAAATTCGAAGTAAACCAACCGACAATACATTCTTCAATTGCTGTGAAGAAATCATTTCTGCACAGTTCTCAAAAATGATTCGCTCGTGACTCTTTTTTCATAAGTTTTGTTGCATCATTCTCCTTAACTTATGAAGAATTGAAATAATTTATGAATTGTGAATTGTTTATAGTTTTAAATGTGAATAGTATGGATGCTACAAAATCTTTTATTACAGTTGCGAAGTAGTGGAGTAGTGAAGTTAGGGAGTCTTTTACTCACTGATAGTTCAGCTGCAAAATATTTTATTATCGAAAGAAAAGTTTTAAGGTAGTTTATGAAACATTTGGGGTACTTTACAAAATTATGATTCCTCGATTGCGGAATTAGGAAGTATTTAAGATTTTCAAGAATGAATATATGAACTTTTGAGGATTGTAATTATACTTTTCTAAATATTTTAAAACGTAAAACTTTGAAGTGTTCGTTATATGTCTTCTTAAATTGTACGTCTTATAATATATTTTTATTTACAGTTATGGTTTTCTGAAATTATTTTAATCTTCCACATGTGAATGTGTCTCAACGGAGAGATACATTTTCATAGATGGTTTTAACAAGCCGCGAGTTGTGGCTTAACAATTCACGGGGCTTGCAATGTGCTAAATGCAAAAGGGAAATATAAAGAAGATGTCTTAATTAGAGTTATAAGAGTTTTCTTAAGCATTTATTTTGGTGTTGCGGACGAGGGAGGCATAAGGTATTTCAGGCTAAAAATATGTCAACGCCTAATGTATGTATTAATGTTTAATTTAAAATCCTTTATTTTATAATAAACATATCATGTCAGAATTTCGAAGCGCTCCTTAACCGAGGATATACAGTAAAATTTGTAAAAGCAAAAGCTATCTTAAACGGAAATTTTCCATTTTTATACAGGCAGTACCTTATAAATAAGAAAGAAATCTGTCTAAATCGTTTTCGTTTTATCTCTGATTTCTAGCAACTGTTTAATGTTTTCGTTTTATTTCAGATTTCTAGCAATTGCTTTTCACAGGATTTACTGTATAACTATAGTCACGGTAATCTCGATCAGAGATGACATCTGGGTCTACCATTGTATGAGCAGATTATTGCGCATGGTTTTAAATGTTCTAAATTGTTATTAATATTTCAAAGTAAATAGGAACTTTTAAAATTGATTTTAACAAAGTAAAATAATTGTTCTTACTTTTCCCTCTTCTTACCTTGATTCAGTGCAGTTCTCTAATTAATCCAAAGATATGGTGATGAGTAAATTTGATAGTAACACTAATACCATACTTATTTTTAAAATATAGCAAAGAACATACATACGCATTTACTGAGAACAAAGGAAAGAACACGACAGGAAGACAGAAAACTGCATTAGCAAATAAAATGCTGGAGAAAAGCTATAGAAAATCTTTGACAATGTATAAGCATTTAGTGACTGCATCGTTCATGGAATCGGGATGATATTCGGCATGCAACTATTTTAAAGTATGCGTATGAGAATGTTGTGAATAAAAACAACTCATTTCTTGCAGTTTCGATTACAGTGACAAAATTTTGGAAAATTTTGCGACACCCATTTTATCGCATCACCAACATAGATTTTTCAAAATTAGAGTGTACATGTACACGTGGGTGTGGTTCTGCGTCGTAACATGAACGTTGCTCCCCAACCAAACATTTTTTGAATGATTGGCATTGAGGTTGTTTTATTAGTTGTTGAGAGTATCTTGCTGATAATGCCTGTCATTACCGAGCTTTGGTCTAATCCAGTTAAATGTAGTTGGACAAAAAGAGTGACGCCCGACTTCTGCAGATATAGGCGAACGTATTGCATTTCTGAGTCTAATTCTCAAACGTATAAAACATATCATAAAATGGCCGACGTATTAAATACTATACATGTTATTGAAATGGTACAGTTAGCACATAAAAACGGTGGCTTAATGCACAAGGAAACAAAGGCAGTGAAAATAACTATAAAGATTAGGCAAGTGGTACTCACACAAAACACGTTATTTGTATCTTAAACAATAGTCACACTGCAAATAAAGACGTCTTACATTCAGACACATATGTGACTGTAAAAGTAATTCAGACACTTAAGTGTCTGAATATGAAATTTCAGACATCGTAGGTGTCTGAAATTAAGACACTTAAGTGTCTTACTATGTCTTACTATGATAAACACTGTAAACTGAAATGTCTGAAATCAGACATATAAGTGCCTTAAAATGGAGTGTTCAATTTTAGACATTTTAAAGTGTCTTAATTTTTAAGATACGTGTATGCGTCTGAATTTAAGACATATCAACCGTCTGAATCACATCCATCTTTGATCAACCTGCATGTTCGGTAATAGGCAGCCTTTTTTTCACTTTTTTCTGTAAGCTTTGTACACTGTAAAAAAATATATCCGTTAAAATATCGAAATTGTGCTGTCAATTTACACACCAATTTACGTATTTTAATGTAATTTTTTTCCGTAAATTCCAGAAAAATGTTCCAATTTTTGCGTATTTCTGTGTTTAAAAAGTTCCATTTAAAAGATAAAATACAATCTTTCAAGGACAAGCCCATATATTTCAGTCCTCACTTTCTAAACTAACGTATATTAGACATGATTTATTTATTTTTATTCAAACCAGTGCCGTATCCAAGGGGTGGGCTGATGAGGCCACAGCCCCCTTCGAAATTTATAGAAAACGTAAAGTTTAATTAGAAAAGTTTAGAAAAAGGCATGTTTTAATCTTAGAAAGTGGCGTTATTTCGTAAAAACCATGAAATTTTTCATTTCAGCCAAGTTTCCGTTATACAGAGGTTTACATCGGATTTATTTGCTGTTTATTGAAATACATTTAGCAGATAATTTTCAGTAGTCAGTTTAAAATTTTTCAGCGTTCCCCTCCGAAACGATACGTCTAGATACGACACTGATCGCTTATAATTCGATAGGTAATTTATTCATCCAAAAATGGAAAACTCATTTCGATCACATAGTTTCTGAATAACATCACCTGTCAATTTCATGCGTTTAACAAAAAATGGAATTAAAATTTCTGCATTTTCCGAACATCAAACATCTCTCAGAAAAATCTTTCTTTGGAGCTGAAAATAAAGCTAACTTTTAAGAATAAGGGTGGCTCCATCTGCTGTTATTCAAAGTAGTTTTTTTCTTTTTTTGAACTTTTTTGAAATTACAGGCTATCTTTGCAACAATATCGTAATATCTAATAATACCCCCCCCCCCAAAAAAAGCAACTATTTTGGTGCGAGGAGACACCGAAAAGTTGCTTGACTTTGGGCCTCACACAACCTTAATCGGGCTCTGTATATTATATATTATTTACACAGTATTATTTAATAAATAAAGCATCATGCAGCTTTATTTACTCGGATATAAACTATAAAAGTATGAAAAAACATAAAAACAAACTGAAAGAACACTTTTCAAATAAAAAACCTCTTATGGAATGCAGGATTTATAAATTTAAAACTGAAATTAAAATGCCACATATTCAAATTTCTAGAAAGAAAATATGTAATATGTTCAAAATTATACTAGCTTGGAAAAAACCTACTGCTACTTAACCCATTTTTGGGACGCTTCGAATTTTAATACATTTGTGTAATTTTCTTTTTATTTATAACAAAAAAAAATTGCATGAACATTTTGTCTATAAATGTCTTTATCTGTTACCGAGAGATGACAGCATAAGATGGTTATTTATTTGCTTAAATGAAGGCTTTTTTCGGTGTTTATAAAATTTTTAATTTTCAAAATTGCGTAATGTAAAAAGTAAGTCTATATATATATATATATATATATATATATATATATTTTAATCAAGCATCCAAATAAATTAGTTATAAACTTAGCTTGTAGACTTCTTTGAAATACGTATTTTCTTAAATTGCGAAATTATAGGTTCAAGCCTATTTTTTATGCATTTTTTAACATACAAAATATAGGGAACTAGGTTCAAATGGGTACATATTTTTGTTAGCCATTTAGGGGATAGTTATTTATGTAAAGTCCTTTTCAAGATGATTATAAAATAAATTGTTTTTAAGCCTCAAATACGATTATTCTTAAATTAATGTTAATAATACATATAATGTTATTTGTCTCTGAAAAGAAACAAATATATTTTTTAAGCAGTTCATAAAAATACTAATTATAGTATATAATATCTAATTTAAAATCTTATTTTATATAAATTGAGGCAAAACATATAATTATGCATATTATGTTGTTATAAATATTATCCATATTCCCATATTTAGTTCGATTAAATGTTATCAAATACATACAAAAAAATTTCAGAGTTTTTTTTTTTAGTATTTTTCGAGTTTATTTTGGAACATTTTAAAGTGATTTTACCAAGAAATTTGACGAAGCAAAAATTCAGGCATAAATGGGATACATTGCGTGTGCTTGATAAATAACATTATTTCAAAACTCAGCTAATAAAATCGTAGTTGAATGGTTAGCACGCCCTTCTGGAGGCCAACAGTACCCTGGTTCGATCCCCGGCTCTGGTAAGTGCTAAAAGTTTACAGTTATATGAATTTAATGTATAAATCAGATCTAATATGTACCTTTGGAAAGTGGTCGTTGAAATATGGATGGTAGAGGAATTGCATTTTTTTATCTTTTAAATGGAAATTTTTAAATAAAAAATATGCAAAATAAATGAATTATTTCCGGAATTTACAACAGAAAATTTCCATTAAAATATGTAAATAGTACTAGTGTCTGGAGTGGCAGTACGATTCTCATACTTTAATTGATACATATATTTTTTACAGTGTATAATGCTTACAAAAGAAAAACAAAAGGTGAAAAAAATGTCTGTCGAAGCGGTCAAACATGGATGCAATTCAGACGCTTGAAAACTCTTACATTCGGACGGATACAAATTTCTTAAAAATTAAGACACTTTAAAATGTTTGAAAATTGAACACTCCGTTTCAGACACTTAAGTGTCTGAATTTAAGACATTTCAGTTTAGCGTGCTGACAGAACAAGCAGGAATTGCAGAACGCCGCCTAACAAACGAATATATACGGAACGCAAATATACGAAACATTCAGTTTCCGTTTATTCTTATTTATCACAATATTTCGTCTCTTGTCATAACGGAATTCATTCTTCTCATATATGTCTTTATTCTCTCATATTTCGTAGTATGTGTAATAAAGTTATTTCGCAGATTTTTACTCAAAAGAACTTTTCCAATTTTTGTTGTAAGAAATTTAAATAATACATGGAGGTGCATCGGATTAAAGACTAAAATAAAGTACAAAATAAATTTCAAACATGTTTTATTCAGTTTCTTTTTCATTATTTTTTCAGTAAAATGTACTTCATTTAAATTATTACGTACTAGCGGAGCTTCCGTCATTTTCCTGGCTGGTTATTCCTATGCGAACGGCGAATTAAACGAATCTGGGGTTAACTTGCGATTTTATTTATACTGTCTGCGATAGCAAACGTCCATGTCAGCTACGCCTGATCCAATCTCTAATCAAGCAAAACTTTAATTATAGTAAGTTTTTATTTCAACCCAGATTAAATTGAAAATTTTTGTATCAGCGTTAACTTTGCTGTAAGAAACTACATGGAATTCTCCTAACTTGAATTTAGTCAAAGCAATAGCAAAATGTACTAGATAGTTCTTTCCATTTTGGAAAAGAATTATCAGTAAATCGCCATAAAACGTGAAAAATCGCTAAAAATCGCAAAAAAATATCTAAAAATGTGGGAAAATATGAGAAAGCGCAGAGGACAAGATTTACTATAATGTGTTAAAAGATTGTAACATGAAAAAAGTCTCGAAAAATTCAAAAATCTACTGTAAGAATCTCAAATAAACCTTATTGAAAATAGACCAAAATTTACAATATTGTGTAAACGATTGAAACCGTATTTCTTTTATTAATGTACGAAAAGTTCCGCGAAACAATAAAAAGCACTTTAATTTTCACATCAAATCCCTAAAAATTATATAAAATAGCCGTTAAATTCAAAAATTGCAGAATACAAAATTTTACCATATTGGGATTAGAGATGTAAGTTTTCCGGAAAAGTTAAAGTGGCGGAAAAAAACCGTTTTTTTTTCAGTTTTTTTTCTGGAAAAATAGGAAAAGTTGGAAAAATTGAGTTTTCACAAATTTTTCTCCCAAATAATTTATATTTCTTAAGAGAATATTAAATAATAAAAAATTGTTTAATTTATCAACACTAAAATCAAATTATTTTTACTTTATATGATTATATTGTAAAAAAAAAAAAAAAAAAAAAAAAAAAAAAGAAAGAAAGAAAGAAAAAGAAAAAAGGCAAGGTCTGCATTTAAAAGTTTAGTTTTTCAGTCTCAGACCTTTCACAGTGGCAATCACACTTTATTTAACACTGTTGTTTATTATATCATGTCTATGTTGAAATGATTTTTCAGTTTTATTTACCAATAGAGCTAATTTAAAAAACAAATAAAAAACCTCATAAGTTTCAGCCAATATCTCTACAGTTTGAAAACAATTGTCTTATATATCCCATCTACATCGTGTTGATCTTTAAGTATATAAAGGATGCCACTTTAAAAGAAAAATTGTTGCAGTTCTGTCATTATTATATATATCATAATTCAAATCTTTCTTTGTTTAAAAAATGGTATATTTTTACAATATTACATCTTCTTTTCTGACTGTTATAATTTTTATTTCCTGTAAAGAATATATTTAGTTTTGGTATAGTTTATCTATCTGAACCGAAATCAAGTATAATAAATTTTGGCAAAGTGAAGCAACAACTCTCAAGTTACCGAGTAAAAGAAGATGGAATGAAGTTGTAATCATGTTTGAGAGTCTAGAAAATGGAAAGCAAATCTTCAAGAAATTGCTATAATGAAAGACGCAAATATGGATAAAGAAATCCGGCGGTTAATGTTAGATAATGATGTGTTCTGAGTATAGTTACAAAACCCGTTAAAGATTTTAAAGCCTATAGCTCTAGCTATAACAAAATCAGAGTCAAATCTTGCTTTGCTATATGATGTTCCTCAACTTTGGTCAAGTACAGCAGATGCAATAAGTAGTAATTTAGCTACTTCACCCTTAAATTCTAAGGAAGAAAAAAATGTCATGGAAATTTTAGAAAGAACGAAACTAATTTGCTGCCAAGAAATTCCTGTTGCAGCAAATTTATTAGATCCACGTTATAAGGGGCAGTGTCTGTCATATAATGACATTTGTAGTGCTTTTGATTACATCACAAAAAAAGCAGCTGATCTTGCATTAGATATAGGAAAAGTTATGCCCAATGTCGCTGAATACAGAAGTTCGTCTGGTTTTTGGAGCAGAAAATCAATATGGGAATATGTCAGACACATTAGCCCTACTACTTGGTGGTCTAGACTTTGCACTGCACAACCACTCAATCTACTTGCTTCCCGGTTATTACATGTTCCACCAACATCAGCAGCATGTGAAAGGAATTGGTCAACATTTGGTAACATACACACAAAGTTGAGGAACAGGTTGATTACAGCAAATGTTGAAAAACTTGTAGCTACCCGCTGGAATTTAGACCTATTCAATGAAGAACCCATTATGCAAACAGAGTGGTCATCTACCAGCAGTGCAGAATCAGATAATTCAGATTCTAACTCAAAGTGAGGAATTTAAAAAACGTAACTATAGATTTTGTAATAAGTTCGTGAGTTTGGAAACTAAAAAAGTTTGTTTTTTTCTCTCTTTAATATGAAAGTTATAAAAAACAAGTGTATTTTTTAATAAGATTAAAAATTGCTTTAAAAAAAATTGCACTGGAAATTGCTTTTTTTTTTTTTTTTTAAGTTTATTTAGTATATATTTATATATAAAAAAAAAATATGCACAGTTAAATAAGTCTGAAAATCTATATTTAAGGAAAAGAAAGAAAGGAAGAAAAGAGGAAGTAATTTCAAATGCATGTTGTTATTAAAAATATTTTTTTCCTAATTAGTTAAATGTTTTTATCTTACTATCTCATTACATGATTAATAGCAGCTATGACGTTAAAAATAAATGCACGTTTCAGATTTTATGTTAAATTTTCAACTTTACCATTTCCATTAATTGACATATTATTGAAATAATTTTGCACATGAATTTTCATATTTAACAATAGAAGTTTCATTTATTTTACCAGGAATCTGTTTAGATTTTTTTTCATGCAATCCTGTTTTTGTTAGATTGTGAACTTTTGTATATACCTGTAAAAATGTAATCGGAATTTGGTGAATTAGAAAGTATCGTTATATTTAGGTTCCTATTTTAGTTAATAAAGTCTTTCATACATATATACAACTAGATAAGTTTCATTGGTAATGTGGTCTGTTATATGTTGATTTTTGTTCCCTTGAATCATTTGTGAAAGGTTCAGTTTGGAGATTGAAACATTATCTGAAATTAAAAAGCAGAAAAACCAACGTTTAAAATGCACAAATAATATATGAAAAGCAGCAAACAGCTGTATCGAATCTACTAGCGAGATTCTTCTTCAGTGCAAAAGGAACAGCGTGCTAGAAAAAGCAAGGCTGAGCCTTGCTTTTCGATACAGCTGTTTGCTGCTTTTCATATATTATTTGTGCATTTTAAACATTGGTTTTTCTGCTTTTTAATATTGTTGCACAAAGGCTTTATTTGCTATTTTTATTATCTGAAATGTCTATTTTTAAGAAAAAACATTTTGTGAAGTGTCTTGTGTTTTAAGGTGAAAAAGTTGTGAAGATTCCTTTAAAGGACTTGAGTTTTCTTAAACAGATTTTTACTTAGAGATCAGATCTTCTACATTAATGTTTTCATGTGGGACACTTAACATAAAAATAAATATAATAAAAAGTATCAGAATGTAGCTATTACAAAATTTTGAATATATTATTTTGTAAATGAAATTTCATTTTTTCCAATTTGGAAAAATTGAAAAATAGCCCTTCGAAAAAAAAACCGTTTTTTTCCCCAAGTTTTCCAGTTTTTTTCCGAGCATTCCCATCTCGAATTGGGATACAATATTAAAACCGGTTGATTTTTAGAAATCTTAAAAAATCGTCGCTATATATCATAAAATCTAAAAGTCCCATGAAACAATTCGCGAAAAATTCTAAAATCGGTGTATAAATTCCTAATAAACTTTATTTACAGTTTTTACAATATTGGAATAAAAGATTGAAACCGGGTGCTTTTATTACGTTCAAAATCACCGCTAAACAGAAACACCGCATAACAGTAAAAAATTAAATTTAAAAAATCTAATTAAAAAATCCAAAAACTTGCTTTCGTGTGCAGAACTTCAGACTTGTAGGCCAATTCCTGCCAAATCCTATAGCTATGCGAAGAAACGTTGAACTTTCTTACGAACGTAGCACACACAGATAAACAAGCACATATATTTATTATAATAAATCATAATACTTTTAATTTAGATTCGTATCAGCCTTGAATGTTTCATCTAAGATTACCACATTAAAAACTTCTTAACAGCATTTATACGGATAAGTTCAAATCTTCACGTAAGCCCATTTGAATCAATATCTTATACGATAATTCAAAGTTTATAGTAAATTTTTGATTAAAAGATATTTTTTTCTTCAACTTCCTTCTTTATTCTCTGTTTCTATAATAACATGTTTGAGGTATGTGAATTACGCAAGGTAAAAAAAAAAATGATTATAACTTCATTGTTTAAAAAACAGTTCAAACATAAAAGAAAAAATAGCAATTTATCAAATTACAACGACCATTTGGAAAACGATTTTTTTGAAGACTAAAATTTAAGACATAAAAAATCTCACGGAGTTGATCATACATTACGTACGCCATGAATTAAACATTAATAGTGTTATTACACGTAAAAATTGCAAGCCAAAAATATCGCCTGCGACCCGTCAGATTTCATGAAACTTCAGTATTATCCACCTGAAACTTACGTAAATAACCAAGCGTTTCATTGGCTGTTCGGGAAAAGGTTTTTCCATCGTCAGATTTCCAAGAAATCTGACGGCCAATTTTAAATGAAATTTCATTCTTAAACTTCTAAACATCCGACAATATTACTTTTTACACCGTCGGATAGAGAAAAAAATGTACTTTTAAATGCAATTTGTTTGAAAGCTGTATCTCAATTTGTTTCTGAGTCATTATTATTTTTATTTTTTTTATTTTTTTTTTTTTGCAGTTCTTATTATTTTTTTGTCATAGTGACAACAGAAGGTATCCATCGTTGTTGAAATTAAAGAGAAATACAGATTACTGTATAGACCAATCATAAAACGAATAAAATTCGGATTAAACCAATGAAAACCTTCAGATATGCTTGTAATTTCCCATCCTGTTCCCTGACGAGAACAATAACCATTTTTCCAAATGGTTAAAAAATATAAAATTAGTAATGAATTTTTAAAAAAAAATTTATAACTTTATTTCATAAAATGTGTTCTTTAAAATATTAATCAGGATCATATTTCGGATTTAGGTGGTTATTATCCTCGGGTCTTCCACCTTTAAAAATAAAGCCTCATTGGGAATTTCTTAAAATTTTATCTTTTAAAACTCAATTCTTTTTTACTACTACTGCAACCAATTTGCTCTATTGTAATTTAAAGTTGATTATAAATTTTAATAATTTTTTTCTATTAGTTTGTTTTTCATCAGATCGTAATACATTAAAGTAATTTAAAGTTATAGAAAAAATGCGGTTTATAATTTCAGTTTTCATTCATTAAATTAATTAGCAAACAACCATATATTTAGGAATTTCGAAAAATCAAATATGCTCTCGATAAAAATTAATAGTTTTCTGTTTATTGTAAACGTTATGACAGAATTTTAATTCAACTTTTAATATAATTTATCATATTTTATGGAAATGTATTCTTCTGGTTTCAATAAAGTTAAAATTACTTATGTGTTTTTAAAACAGCTGCAAAATTAAATGATCTTTCAAGTAGGATTTACCAGATTTTTTTTTCGCTCTAAAATGAATTTATTTATTCTATATATTAATTATTATTTAAATTTCAGTTTATTTTGTTATAGGGTCATCGGTTGTCAAAATAATGATTTGAAGAGAGAAGGGGGCGCTGTAATAGCGATTGTTGTACGATTTTGAATATTGTACCATCGAAAAGTGTATGAAGTTATGCATAGAATTGCACCAAATTTTGTGTGTGGGTTTTTAGCCATGGCGAGAATCCTCCATGGATTTGGAAAAGTTCCGCCGGAAGGGGTCACTGTAATAGCGATTTTTGTGTATTTTTCTTAATTCATAGTGCTATTGTACACCAGCGGGTCGTGAATTGACAGGAACTTCCCGTCCTGATAAGCCGTCTACTCTCGAACAGCTGATATACAACAGAACACCGAAACATTATTGATTTTAATAAATATCATGATCGAGATTAACTCGTTTTTACTCCGAGTAATTGATTGAAGCAGAAATTAAAGATGAAAGTGAAAGTTTATATAGTATTGAACTAATAAAAATGAAATATTGACATTTGTAACAACATTTTGAAATATTAAAATATATGAGATAGTAGAAAGTTTTGGGATTGGCACTTCCAACTAGTTTTTTTTTTTTTTTGTTTTGTTTTCATGAGGGTAAAACAAAAGGTTTCAGACGCTCTTATTTAAAATCGAAACAGAGGAGCATTGAGTTTTCAATCCAGAAAAAGCAAGTTTATTCATGAAGAAGAAGAAGGATTGAATGAAATGTTGAATGAAAGGTTCTATAAAAGAAAATCTGAAAACCTAAGAAGGTCAACGGATGTTGAGGTTTCCAAGCGTGTTGATTAACTTAAGAAAAATTAGGTGCTGTCCGCGAACTAAAAAAATAAAAATAACTCGTTCACGAAAACGGCCGGAAATGATTAAAATAATCTGCTGAAAGAAAAGGTATATCCAATAGCATCGTTGCAAACATTATTATTTTTTATTGAAGCCATCGTGTCCACAAACTAACATGAAAATATATGAAGAACTAAAAAGAAAGTCTCATTCTTTAAATACTGTACAATCGATAAAACTTGAATTCTGGTCAGGCATAAAGCAACAAGATCTTGCACGAAAACTTTTTCCAGAATTTTTTTCAGTTTAGAAGATTATTAATTCATTGCAAACTTTGAATTAAAAAGTCATAAGTTGAAGGTCTATCCAGTGTAACCCGAAATTTGCAAAGTGTTATTTGATTTGGATGGACTAAACAAAAATCAAGCGAAGAAGTCTTATTTTTTTTACATTTGCATAGATCTTAAGGTCATTAATTCCCAGGACAACTATTTTGTATTAGTAATCTTTATTAATATTTCATTATAATTTTTTACAATAAAGTAAGTTGAATGGATATTGAAATTCGGAAATAGCGTTCCTCAAAAAGAAAGACAGTACGAGCCGTGTTTTCTTTTTTAGACTTTTTACTATACACTAGATAGTGCCTGTCAAAATTTGACGGTAAATAACCTGAATGTTACATTAGAAAAATTCTTGAATATTTAATTATTTGCTTTTAAATTTATTATTGAATGACGAATTACGTGACGAATTTCTATATTGCACAAATGATTGCTATTTCTTTAAGCCGATAGAGGGTGCTGCCAGTCTAACCTATTCAATGAAGTGAAAGAATTTTAATTTTATAATTTGCAACCAATTATGCTTGCCTTTTATCAGAAATTTACCTAAAAAATATCTGGTAGAGAATTTATTTTTACTTTACTACGACCTCATTTTTTTTAATAACAATATTTATTTTACTTTATTTATTTTTTTTAAACTACACGACCATTAAAAGCTGCTATGAATTTTATTTTCATCTGTCTCATTCTCTAAAAACCTAAATTTGAAACATGATGCAGCTGACGATTTATAACATATTTCTTTTTATTACTTGAATTTTATTTCACATTTTTATACATTTTTTAGATATTAAACCTGTATATCAAGGTAATTTCTTTTATAGCTCTTATACGAATATTTTTCTTTCTTTCCGCTTTATTTTTTACGAAAATAACTGACAAGCTTTTCTGTCTGACACACACGCATATATATTCTTGACAATGGTCAGAAAATATAACGAAAATTGTAGATCAGATCAATTTAGTTAATTGATAATTACATTCAAAATATTTCAGCTTAAATATTTTAAATGTAAAATCATTATTTTTCAAAATATTATTGAGTGTTAAATTTTATTCAATTATACAGCATTTAAATAATAATAATAAAACAAATATTCTATAACTTCTCTTCCTAATAAAATATGTCATTATTGAAATGAATTATCGTAAAAAATATTACACATTTTGCCAGGCTTGGGCTCGAACCTGCGTCCTCTACGAAAATTCAGAGCTTTAAACTGCTGCTTTAACCCTCTACGCTAGCAGGAACACAATATTTTCTCTTCTAAATTGAAGAGGTTCGAAAACCAGTTGACGCATACGCAATTGTCTCAAATGATCTTACAGAAATAGTTTTGCGTTTTAATATTTATGATACCTTATTTTTTCAAAGAAGCAGCAACAACTTAACATGCTAGTTTCCCAATCTTCTTGTGTAACTATTGGCAATTCATAAGAAGGATCACCAGCGTTTTAAACTGTGTTTATCTTCTGTCTGTAATATGGCCAAAACAATATGACACCTCCGAAATAAACCGCAGTTCGCTCTTAATAGCGACACAATAAATTTTTGAATAATGCTGAAAGAGCCAAATAATATTAACTTTGTGAAAGAATGAAAAGTTTATTTACAATAAGATCGAATAGCAGACGAACTTAAAAAAAACTTCTACCTGTGACGTGATAGTTCAACTGAGCGAGCGTATGTTTGCGCATGTTCAGCGCGTCACACCAAAGGCAGACTTGTACTTATATACTACGAATGCTCAACTGTAGAATTTCAATTTAAAATTACGGCTAATTAATAAAATATTTGAACAAACGAATGTACGATAACAAATCTGTGGCAAAATATTTTTCATTTTAAAAAAGATTGGTGTAATTTGGTGCAGTAGTTTCTTCTCACGGACTGTCGAAAGAAAACGCTTGGCGTTTTAAATATATAGATAAAATACTAGAAGAGTACTGATTACACTAGCCGAATGTACCAATCCCAAAACATTCTTCGATCTCAAACATATTAATACTTCAAAATTCAGTATCACAGTTCCAAAATTAAATGACAATATATGCCCATCATGAGGATTCTAAAGGTATAGGTACATTGAATTGTGAGCATTTAAAAACGAGATATAAGCATAGAAATTTTTAAATAAATCATTGATTTCAACTCATTGGCACCCACCCTCTTCGATGTCAGCAACCAAAATTTCCAACCCAAAGACCATAAAAGCGACACCTGTTGTGCAGTATATATCCGAACCTAATAAGGATCTATTTATGTGAAAGTTAAAATATTATAAAATTAGATTAAATTCCGTGAATTAGTTTTCGAGATATAGCTATGGCAAAAATCGTAAAACATGCAGCATAGCAGCGCAATCTTTTGGGCGATTTACACAAAAGCCTAATCAGCAACAACTTATGTAAGTAAGTAAGTAAGCACCCACCCTGGGAACCCGCTTTTGGCTTATGGTTAGGTGTAACCCCCAAGCCCAGGGCAGGGAAAAGTTTTACTACCTACGGAACTCCTTGATTTTTTTTTTTTAAGTTTAGGAGAAATAACAATGTTAGATATATGACAATTATTGACAGTGTTTGCAATAAATATTTACAGATGACCCCTATAATTACATTTGAGAGAAACATTCATTATTATAACATATAAATATGCATAGTTTTTAGAATTTGATATTAAACTTTTTTTTAACACAATTACCTACATATTTGCAACACTTTTATGTTGTTTTCAGGATTCACAATACTAACATCAATTTAAACCATGTACAGATGTGATATTTGCAACACTTAAAGCTATTTTCAAGATATATGATGCAAAATTATTTTTAACTCTATACTAAAAATAAGTATTAAGGTACAAGATGCGAACAATAATTAATATTATGCACTATTATGAAAGTATAAGTAATTGTAGATAATAATTACCTACAAATTTACAGTACAATGATACTGTGTTTGAGATATTATGTAAGATAAATGATGCAAAAATTATTTTTAAATCTACACTAAAAATTTATTATTAAGGTACAATATGCGAACAATAATTAATATTATGCACTATTACAAATTCTTTTAAGTTATTTAATATTTGACAATATGACCATATGGTCCTACTGAACACATCTTCTATTTGCCAAGTGTGATTGATAAACCGGACACGCAGTGGAATCCGCTGAATGTTTCCTATAATTAGGTAAGTGGAAACAATTTGTGCATCTATATTGCGAGGGAACTCCCGCAAAAGGGCACTCCGAAGTGCAGTGACCTCTCGAACATTTGGCGCAAATTGGCTGTCTCCTGCAGTAAGATGTCTGATGTCCATACAGCTGGCAATTGCCGCATCTAATTATTGGGCGAAAAGAACGAATATAGCACTTGTTGAGACCCACCTGTATAAATTTTTTATCCAATAGTTCTTGTGATGCTTTTGTTTCTAATTGCAATATGATGTGATGTAGTGTAGAATTATCCCTCTTTAGAATTTTCAATAAGGTGATGTTTTTATCAGATAAATTTTCTTCAAGATATGGTATTATTTCATTTGTAGGTACTGAGGATGGAATACCGGTGATTATTACTCTTTTGTAATTAGTCAACTTATATGTGATTTCTGTTAACTTTGTAATGTCAGGAGTGTTTTCTATCATTTTTAACAAATGTTCTGTATTGTCATCTGTATTAGATTGTATAATTATTGTATCTGGATTTCTGGCATTTCTGCAGTATATTATTGGAACTTCCCTTAACCTGAAGTTTGATGAAAATCTGTGCGTTAGTTCTTGAGATAGAGCTACTGCGGAAATCGTGAAAAATGCATCATGCCACCTGTTGAGAGTCTCAGCACCAATTTACATCAAGGTCTACCTGAATCTAAAGATTTATTAATTTCCGTTAATTAGTTCTTGAGATAGAGTGTCCAAAAAATGTTTGTCACATACAGACAGACTCACAGACAATAGTCAAATCGTGTTCAGAACCTTCTAAAACGTATAACTTCCATCGAAAACAGGAAGTCTAAAATTTTCGCGAATCTAATATTTTCTTCTTGTAAAGATAGGAGAAAGTAATAAAATATCCAACTGCAATTATTTATCCGGTGTTCATAAAACTTTCAAATAAGATGGGTAATACTTCCAACAAAACACCAATATTACAGAAATATCTGGAGGAAACTGTAAATCGTTCAAAGAATATCATATTTATTAATTATACTGAAAGTATTTCCTGCGTAATACCAATATATTCGAAATACTACAATTTTAGTGTAATTATTGACTTTGTGAAGTCAATAAGTAAAATATTTCTGCAATATAAGAACCATTACTGGTTTTTTATTTATGAAATATCAAATTTTCAAAGAATAAAGTGGCATGCGAAATTTAGGAAAACAATTGATTATCAATTTAGGAATATGAATTTGAAAAAAAAAAATAACACAGAATTTATGGTTTTTCACATTTTATTTCTACGCTGTTATTCTGGGAAGAAGTATTATTACGATTTTCTAACTTTTATGAATTTTATAGAAATATCATAGTATATCCACATAAACTAAATATATCAAATACTAATAGAAATATTACAAAAAGGAAATAACAGTTTTGTTCAGAATTCATTACGAATTCGTTATTATTTTCAATTTATTTTTATTTAAATTATTATATATTTTAATCCTATCACGTAGATTTAGACAGAAAAGAATGTAGTTCAACTGATAATTTTCATAAAGCAATATATTTTTTAAATATAAACCTACAAAGTATCGACAATCGCCTAATTTTCTTGTACTAGTTTCTTTTTAATGTTTGCTGATTATTGAAAATATAATCGCCATCTTCGGATTTTAATACAATAAACTGAACATAACTTTCTTATAAATTACAAATTAGAAATATTCACCAAATAATATGTAAACATTTCTGTGTGAATTAAAAAAATATATGCTATTATTTTGAGATAATCATTCTTGGACAAAATACTTTCTAAGAAAAAAAACAACATTAATATCTTAAAGATTTATATAAAAATAAATAATTTCCTAAGAGTAAAATATGTTTAGAGAAAGTTATAACTTCATCTACTAAGAAGGGTAAGCATAAAGCCATATCAGATCAAAAATAATCTCCTATAAATGAACGTAGCACAATAACAAAGAGAGAGATTACCAGGCATCTCTTGGGTCTATAATCTTCAGAAAACTAATGAAAAGAGATTTAGAAGATTGATAAAACAAAATAATACATTAAAAGTATGTTCCTTTTTTTATTTAATAACTAGCTATAGTACCCGACGTTGCCCGGAATTTTAAGAATGTTTGTTTTGAAAAAACAATTTCAAAATTTAACATACAACATAAAAAAAATCAGTCGAAGTGTTCTGCGCATGAATCAAATTAAAACCCAATATAAAAATGTATAAAATATATAACAGACGTAAAATAATACAGCTATAAATGAATTTATTTCCATTCATCATTGAAGCAATAATGTTAAAATACGCCAGTATTTCCATAATCAAGTTTTTATCATGCTTTAATACATTTTTTCACCCTTATATGACGTTATACATTCACCACGTCCTTTATATTTCCAATATGACGTAATATTCTATTTTTTATTCGTCAAATTAAATAATTATAATTTTTCACATGGAAATCATAAAACAGAAAAATTATCACATAACATTCACTTTTGCTTTTAATTCGTCAAACTATTTATTTTATTTTCATTTTTCACGTGGAAATCTTGCATTAGAAAAGTTATTATATAATATTCCCGTTTTTAAATTCGTCAAACCATTTATTTCATTTCTTCACGTCGAAATCTTGCAATAGAAAAGTAATTATTGTGGTAAGAATTTTATTGTGAATTTTTAAATGTTGGCATCAGCAATAACGAAAAACGTTTAAATGTATTAATAGTTCATATTTTTTATGATTTGAAATTGCCTTTAAATTGGCGATTTTTATTAATTAAAAATTAACTATAAGTTATTCCGATTCTGGATTACTTTAGTTGCCTCGACCGTGTTTTAATACACATGCACCCAATATTTCACAAGCCTGGCTTCCAAACTGTGGATTTGTATAGCATTACATACAGACAGACAAATTTTCATTTTTATATATTAGATAGCTGAGTATAAAAAGGATCTCAAATTCATATTTTTCAAATTGTCTTCATGAAAGAAATTGGTACAGTTGTGGAAAAGAAAAAGTAAACACCTCCAACTACTCTGAAACAAATTATTGTAGAAGAAAGTTACTGGTACGAAACGATTGGAAATAACATCTGCTTTTAAATGCTGTATACACAATTTGTTTAGGGGTTATCTACATATCAAAACAAACCGAAGCTTTGTTTTTCAATAGCAATACTGAAGTTTGACATCATAAATAAATTCTATACCCTTCAATTAATCTAAATACAAATTTTCATGAAATTCGCACGATTTGTTTCAAAGAAATTAATTATTTTAAAATGAACCTATTTTAGAGATTGTATACAAATTATAGTTCGGTACTCAATTGTTGAAATGCTACAGAATGACTAACTCAGTTCTATTAATGTATTATTTCTTGCCAATATGACCATTTAACTCACTTAATATGTTTCGACTATTTCCAGCCCAAATATTCCAATAAAATGAATAAAACACATACATTTTTTCAAATTATGCTTTTCTGTACATCATAGAAGACCCCTTAAACAATCATTTTGTCGTTTTTTAAGCATGATTTGAAAACAACTTGGAAGAAAAATTTTAAATTTTGAATTCGCATAAATCAGGGCATAATAAAAATAAATCTATCAAAAAAATTATAGGTTGTAATTCATTTTTTTAGAATATTATTTTAATAATTCATATTATAAATAATTTTTTACAAACGTGTGAAAATTATTAGAATACTTGTGAAATTTACATTAAAATCTTGTTACATTAAAGAAATAATACATTTAAAAATATTGACCCATTTAATATTTTGTATACATCCCCTTGTTTTTCATTAAAGATTCGATACTTCTTGGCATATTTTGTATGAGTTATTGGCAATTAATTTGTATTTCGTTGTCATGATACCAAATTTGAATGAGTTTTTGTACCAGAACATTCTTGTTTGTGATGTTGCATTTGTTTAATTTAATTAAAGAAAACATTTCCATGGCCTGGAAGCAATCCAGATATGAACCCCATAGAGAACCTTTGGGCCATTGTAAAGAAAAAAATTAAAGAAACACATCATTACAAACAAGACTAGTCTGATAGAAACACTAATCCAAATTTGGTATCATGACAACGAAATAAAAATTAATTGCCAAAAACTCATACAAAATATACGAAGAGAAGTATGCTATCATTTCTTTAATAAAAAACAAAGGGATGCACACTAAATATTAAATGTATCAATATTTTTTTAAATATTTCTTTAATATAACAAGTTTTTATTGTAAATTTTACAATTATTCTAATAATTTTCACACGTTTGCAATTACATATTCAGTGTTTCGGTTTATTAGTATTATAACCGCACAAAAAATTGTTGTAAAATAACAGGAGTATTTTATAACACCCCCCTTAATCTAGCGATTCGAAAAAGAAATTAAATTTAGTTTTTCCCTTAATTTAAAAAATTGGGGTCTGGGAAGAGGTTTTGTTAATATATCTGCAATCATTTCTTTTGAACTACAGTAATCAACAAGCACTGTATTTTGTTCTTGTAAATGTCTAATATAATGATATTTGACATCAATGTGCTTGGTTCTAGCACTATGTTTCCCAGTTTGTGTCAGTACTATACAAGATTTGTTATCTTCATATAGCCTAATTGATAAGGATTGTTTGAGACCTAAGTCTTCTGATAGAGTCAGCAACCACTGTATTTCTTGTGCAGCATTTGCAGCAGCTATATATTCTGATTGTGCAGTGGACAGAGCAATACAGTTTTGGCGTTTTGAGAACCATGATATTGGATTGTCTCCTAAAAGAAAGATGTTACCGCTTGTAGACTTTCTGGTTGCTTTATCTCCAGCCCAGTCTGCATCAGAGTAGCAAGTGAGAATTGGGTCAATTTGGCTGCTTATAACAAGATTCCGGTTCTTTGTTGTGTTTAGATACATGATAATCTTTTGAACTGATTTCCAGTCTTTTTCTGATGGTTTTTCAATTTTTCGGCTAAGTATATTAACTGCTAGGGCAATGTCCGGTCGTGACACTGTTGCTATGTAAAAAGAGCTTCAGTGGCTTGTCTATATTCATTATTATCGTCAAGAAAATTACTGTCATCTTCATTTTTTGGGTATGAAGTTTCCATTGGTATGTATGTCGGCTTCTTCTCTTCTATGTTAAACTTCTTAAGTAATTCTTCAATTTTAATTTTCTGATTCAATTCAAAGCTTCCATCAATATTTCTTTGGATGTTTATTCCAAGATAATGTTTCACTTCACCTAAATTTTTAACTTCGAAGTTTTCTTTCAGAATATTAATCACTTTGTTGATTTTTGTTTCATCTTTACAAGAAATAAGAAGATCATCTACATACAGAATAATTAGTATATTTTCATTTTCATCTGTTTTTCTAAATAAACATGCATCTGCCATACTTTCTTGAAATTGTTTTTCAGCAAAACTTCTGCTAGTTTTTGATTCCACGCATATGCAGCTTGTTTAAGCCCATATATAGATTTTCTTAATTTGCAAACTTTCTTCTCATGATTAACTTCAGTTTCAACATATCCCTCTGGCTGTACCATATAGATATTTTCCTTGAGGTCTCCATGCAAGAATGCTGTTGTGATATCAACATGTTTAACATGCATATTCTTCTGAGCTGCAGCTGTTAAAAATGCTCTTATGGTTGTGTGCTTGACTACTGGGGCAAAAGTTTGATCGTAATCTGTTCCGAACTTTTGGTTGAAACCTTTTGCTACAAGCCTTGCTTTATATATCTCAACTGTGCCATTTTCGTTCAACTTGGCTTTAAACGTCCATTTACAGTCTATTGCCTTTTTATCTTTCGGTAGCTTTACTTTAGCGTAGATCCCACGTACGATTCTTTTTGAGAGATTGCATCTCTTCTTCGATTGCTTCGAACCATTTCTTCTTTTCATCAGGATTAAGAGAATTCAGTTCTTTGAAACTAGCAGGTTCTTTTACTGCTTCTCCTGTAAAATAATTTAACCTTTCTAGCGGTTTTCCTTTATTAATTCTATGGGATCTTCTTGGTTCCATTGGTGTCGGAGATTGTTTCTTCATAATATTCGAATCTTCTTGAGATGTTTCTTCGTTCACTTCTTCTTCTTCATTTTCTATTTGTTTTGGTGGAACTACTGTAATTTCCTTGTCGGAGGTTGCGTCTTCAATGAATCTGACTGTTCTACTTATAATTACATTATGGTAAGATATTAAAATTCGATATCCTTTACTTCTGTAATCATAGCCAATCATAATTCCTTCTACAGCCTTCTCGTCTAGTTTTCCTCTTTTACTTTTGTGAATGTGCGTGAATGCTTTAGATCCAAAAACTCTGATGTTTGATAAATCTGGTTTCCGACCATTCCATAACTCATACGGTGTTTTAATTTTGGCTTTAGTGGGCAATCTATTCTGCAAATAGTTTGCTGACATTATGGCTTTTCCCCAATGTTTGTGTGGCAGGTTGGCTTCAGACAGGAGGCATCTTGTCATCTCCATTAAGCTTTTATTTTCCTTTCCGCAATTCCATTCTGTTGTGGTGAATGTGGCACTGTTAACTGGTGTTCAATTCTATGATTTCTCATGAATTCTTGCATTTCATTGCTTATATATTCCCCTCCATTGTCGCTTCTATGCGTTTTTAGCTTCTTAGTGAATTTATTCGTAGTCACAGCGACGTATTCTTTTAGTTTAGCGTAAACTTCATTTTTGTTTGTTATTAGATAAATCATAGTGAAACGGGAAAAATCGTCAACGAAAGTAAGGAAGTAACGCTTCCCGCTGACGCTGGTTGTTTTCATGGCGCCGCATAGGTCACTATGCACAAGCTCAAGCGGACTCTTTGCTTTGAACTTTGATTCGTTCGGATAGGGAAATTCTGAAAGTTTATTTTTAATACAATTTTCGCAATTATTAACTTTTTCGCAGTTATCAAGTTCGATGCCATCAGCGAGATTTTCTCTCACAAGTTGCTTAATAGCATCTGAATTTCGGTGCCCAAGGCGTTTGTGCCATAAATTAATGCAGTTTACATTTCTGCATTTCAAAGCGAACGTTTGGTTTTTGCTGTTCCCTTTATATTCATTTTGTGTTACCTTATAAAGACTATTATTACTTGAAACTGCTTCTAAGTACGTAATTTCATTCTTTGTAACGAAGCATTTGCTTTCGTTAAATGTAACTGTAAATCCTTTTTCAGCAACTCTTTTTACCGATATTAAATTACACTCTAATTGAGGCAAGAAGTATACATTCATTAGAATGACATCATGACTAGTTCTGTCAGACAGTTTTGTTGAAATGTGAACGTTACCGATACCTTGCGAAAATAAACTTTTCCCACCTACAATAAAATTTTCAGAGGTTCCGCGTTGAATTAAAATCTGTAAACATGTTTATGTCATTAGCTAAATGCTGTGTTGCTCCGCTATCTATATAGAAATCTCCTTTAAAATCTTGCGTTAAATTACCGTTTAGTTTTAAAGTGTATTCTTCAGTATTTTTATTTTCATTATTCAAGACAGAATTAGCTTCTCGATTCATTTGATTATTTATATTTAATGGATTTTTATCGTGAGCTGTATCCCGAGTATTTATTAGCCTCCGGTCCGGTATGCTATTTCTTTCTCCCAGCTTATTTTGTGTCCAAAAAATAACATTAGCTTACCAAGGCTAGCTGTAAAACAAATCATTACGATTAAATACTCTTTAGCAATTTTTTAACTTCTAAGCATCGCACACTTTCAATTCTTATACCGTCGTATTGGAAAAAAAAAAGTTCTTTTATATGCATTTTGTTTTAAAACTGTATCTCCATTTGTTTTTTAAATATTAATTTTTTTGTAGTTTTTGGAGCCATTTGCTTAATATTGGCAACGGCATTTTATGCATTTCTGTAGAAAGCAAAGGAAAAATACTTTTAAAATAGTAATTATATATTTTTGTTGCCATTTTCTCATAACAACCGAAAGAAAATGTAATTAAAATACGTGCTTCTTTGAAAAAAATATAAACAAATGATTTCTGTTAAAGCAATGGAGCTATTATATATTATATTTAATTGTAAGTATCTATGAATCATTAGATAGCCGTTTTTTTTTATTTTCTTGAATGACGATATATTTTTGCTGCATTTGTGCATTATTTCGCGATAGTGATGTACTATGCATGCTTTACTGTCGGTCTGTGAAATTCTTAAGCGGATGCGAATGACATCATTTTACATAAAATAAAACGTGTGCTTTAAGTCTTAAAATTTAAATATGCTTTGTACTGCGGTACATTACTGCACATTAGTGCCTGACATATGACTATGGCGAAAATAGTAAAAAAAAAAAACAGCTTTTAAAGCCACATGTTGCGATATTTAACCAAAAACTGAACGGCACCAATTTAGGCCAATGTCTTACTTAATCTTAATTTTGATTAAATTCCGTGCATTTGTTATTGAGATAGAGTGCCCAAACTATTTGTGTCACAAACAGATAGACTCGGAGAGACAGAATCACGGGCAGGGATTTTCTAAAAAAACACTGAAATCGTGCTTATGACCTACTAAAACGTATAAATGCGTTGAATACTTGAAGTTGAAATTTTTCACGAGTCCAATATTTTCTTCTTGTACAGACAGAAGAAAGTAAAAGGTTATATATAGTATAAACGAAATCATTCCTATATGCTTATAAACCTAGAAATTTTAATCAGAACGAAATATCTAGAATCTCAACGCATTTCTATCATCCCTTTTAAGCATCATACCTAATAAATGTTAACGTAAAAGGGTCTCAAATGTTGAAATATTAAATACCGTTGATATTACTTCCGGTTATGAACTATTTTGAAATTCACGGAAATAGAAGTATTTTCCTCCTGACATCATTATGCTTTACCAGTCACAGATATTATATATAAAGAAAGTTTATGGAATACTCTAGAGGCGGAGATTAAGGCACATAACATTTCAAACGAAATTAGAAAACAGTCGGTTAGAAAAAGGGCTTTTAATTAAGATAAAACAGATATGGAAATGTCCATTACAGCGTTGTAAACATTATTTTAAGAAATATTTATGTCAAAATTTCTCTATATTTCAAACATTTATTTAGCATGTATAGAAAATATAAATTAAAGGAATTTTTTAATTATACATATAATTCAAATTTTTGAAAGTCAAATATTTTAGTAAATAACTTATGAAGAATTCTGAAAAGGTTATTGTTTAACTTATATCCACAACTCATAAAATAAAGTAAAAAGTTTCATTTTCACTCTCTCAAGAACCGTGACGGCATATTTTAAGTTTTAAACGTTTTCATTTCAGACAATGTAAAATTCTACCTAAAGTCACTGGCCTTGTAAAGTTATAGTTTAGTATACAGGGTACATGCAAAAATGCCCTGAAAAGTTTCAATAATAATAAAATTGTTTGTAATTTTTTTTTTGTTTAATTTAATTTTTATTTATTTGTTAATGTATTTATTTATGATGCATTTTTTGACACTTTTAAAAGTAATATGTTGAGGATTACCCATAGAATTGTTCACCATTAATTTTTATGTATATTGTCCTTAAATGACGCAAGTTCAGATGTCAAATAAAAATGAGATACTTAAAATATCCAAGGGCACTTTATCAAAAGGATGAGCATTATTTGAGGATGTGATATGTGTGTGTAGATGTCAAAAAAAGTGATCATCACAGTTTGCTTTCAAATAATTTTCTTTTTTTTATATTTGAGATACGGGTGTGGGTATTAAATGACCGAACTGGTGCTGCTACTATCAAACGGCGAGAGCTTCTCAGTCGAAGCTTCCGTGACGTTATTACGTGCTATCCCCCCCCCTTCACCTGCTTGATCATCAAGGTCACATGTCGTCTAGATCGGCTGTAGCATTTGCTCGAAGCGAACCGTGCACCAGTGACTCGCTGGAAAAACGATAAGTGTTCAGATGGAACAACGGATTAACAACCAGATTCTTCTGATGTTCCTCGGCAATACTGCCACAAAATCTAATGCTACGTTATAAGAAATGTACGTACATGAATGCTTATCGTGAAAGTTTATCGTTTCTGAGTGGTTAAAATTTTTTAAACACAGACGAGAAACGACCGCAGGCGGTTTGCGCCTTTGACGGCCCTGTACTTCACAAATGGATGCAAACATTCAATAAATTGATCGTTGATCCTCAAATATCCTCTTCTCAGTATCTGAGCTGTTACTGCGTTCACAGAAATCCACAAAGAAAGTGTTTGTCAAATTTTGAATGAAACATTTATCATCAAGAATCCTGGATCCTTCACCAAGTCCATTCGCCTTTATCTGTGAACGCGTTTTTATCAAAATAAGACCATCCGTGTTGAATCATCCACCGTACCTACCCGACATAGCCTCTGTGACATCTATTTAGTTCAAAGGGTGAAATCGGAGCTCAGGGAGGCAAGCTTTCAGAGCGCTAAATCTGCCAAAGCAAAAGCGGCGATGATTCTCAACAAACTGACAGAAGAGGACTTCCAATATAGGTGGACTATATAGAGGACTTCCAATATAGGACTTCCAATATCCAAACTTCCAATTTTGGATGGTATGGCTCAGGTATGGCAAGAGCGAATTTCTGAGAGTTTCTGATGTAATTGGTGACAAATGAAAAGTTTTATAACATAAGTCTTGTTATTTAATGGCCACACCTCGTAAACATTCACGCTTTTACGTAACTTTTCATTCCAAGATCATTTTTTTGAAATCTAAAGTAAGAGAGTTTGAACAAATCGGAGTAATAACATATAAACAAGAAGCCAAATTTAACAGTTGAAAAATAGTTTTTTGGCAAAAAATAATTTTCTAAGATTGTGATACAAGTGAGCAAATGCGATCTTTATATCTGAAAGCTTTCTAATATTTCAAATAGATCTATAGATAGATACTCAAATAGATCTAGCCTCAAAATAATTCAGCATCTCAAGAACAGTTAAAGCAGGAATTAAAACTAGTATGCTGTGTCCATCTATGTTGTGCACATATTGTGTCCACCTTTGTTCTATATAAATTAAATTACTTGAAATCAAATTTAAATGACAATCTATCCGTTCTTGAGACATAGCTATCGTGTAAATCCTTAAACATTCGTCATAGCAGCGCCATATGTTGGACTATTTATACCAAAATTGAATAAGCAATAAATCTAACCTATTTTTTTTTTTTTAGATTACGTTATGTTGCAGTCTAACTGAATATGAAGTTTGATGAAATTTCGTGTCCTAGTTATTGAGATAAATCGCCCACAAATTAGTGTCACATACAACCAGACAGACACACAGACACACTCGAATAGACATTTTCTAAAAAATTCAAATCGTGTTCAGGACTTTATAAAACGTCTAACCGTCGCAACATAAACGTAAAAGTCGAACTTTTTCGCGAATCCAATACTTTCTTCTTATAAAGATAGAAGAAATTTCATACAGTTTAAGGTCATTCCTTTAAAATTATTGTTAATAGTGTGTTGCCTTTTCGGTAAAATAAACGATGCTGTAAAATTACAGCTTCTTGTAAAGTAAATTTGCACAATCTATTTTAATTTCAGTGTCATTATAAATTTAACATTATAAACTTCTGTGCACAAAAAATTAAATCTTTGTCCGAGTTTCAAATCTGTGATTAAATATGAAATGTCGGATCCTAAAGATTTCA
This sequence comes from Maratus speciosus, assembly GCA_963932465.1. Lineage (NCBI taxonomy): Eukaryota > Metazoa > Arthropoda > Arachnida > Araneae > Salticidae > Maratus > Maratus speciosus. Next base: position 104,539,622 of record OZ010789.1, on the reverse strand, counting down.
CGACTAGTACTAGGCTAGTAGTATGAATAATATGAACATTTCTTTTCATCATAAATTATCTAAGAAAATATTTTGAAAGATCGAAAAAAAGAATTTCTATCAGCATAATGATAAAAAATGATATCCTTCATTCTGAGATGTTTGTTTTCTTTCATAACCAAATGAGCAGTTTCCATGGAGACTTTTTTGTGTGTGTGTGTGTGATGGTGAGATATTGGCATCGATGACGTTTCATTAAGATATTTAGCAAAAGGGGAGCTACGTGGAATTAGTTTTTCATTAACGACTTAGGGATCATTTTAATAGTTTTGCTAAAATTCTATATTTACACAATTGGATATTTTGTTTTCATAATACGTTTTTGATGTATTGGATGTGAAATTTTTAAATTATTGTATTAAGGTTAAAAAAATAATAATCATTGTTTTACTGAATATTTTATGAGCGATATGAGATATCTTTTAAATTAAAAAAATTGAAATTTTTTAAAGAGTAGAATTTTTTAAAATCTTCTTTAGCATTGTATGGAAATTATGTTGTTATGTAGGAAAATCTATGTTGTTAGTGATAATAATAACTTTTTTTTACATGTAAACGAATGTTTTATTTACTTCTTATAAATCGCAATGATAATTCAAACCCTTTACCAAATCGTTTATTTCTCTTATCCAGGGGGATCAAACCTGAGTTACCTGGGTTACAGAACATAGTACACGTTGTATAGAACCTATGTGAAAATCATTTTTAATTAAAAATTCTAATAGATTTTTTGCATTTAATATGCGTTTTAGTTTACCTTCTAACAATACCAAAAAGACTTTTTATATGAAAAATATCAATTATGTATTTGAATAAAAATTTTTAATTTATTAAACCATATTAGTCTCATATACCTGGGACTAATAACAGAAAGAATTCGCTATTTAAAGCAAAAGTTTTATTTTGATTATTTCAGTGTTTAAGCGGGTAGGTTAATTGCATGTCTGTTAAATTTATGTTTTATATATTGTATTTTTATTTTTACGATGTTTGATTTACTTTCTGGTTCATGTGCCAGAAATAAATGCTTAACTTTTTATATTGTTTAAAGTTTGAAGGGGTTTTCTTTTGTAATCGATTTGCACGTGGTAGGGAATTTTTTTTAAATCATTCTAAAAATTAATTTAGAAACCTTCAAAAATTCGTAAATTTAGATTTTTCACTAATAATGAATATTTTTATTTTTTTTTTATGTGCAATTTAAAAAATCGAGCTTGAAAATTATTTTATAAATCATAATAAATCAGTCAATTAAGATACAGTTTTGAAACAAATTGTATTAGAAAGTAATTTTTTTCGACGGTAAAGAATTAAAATTGTGCGATGTTTAGAAGTTATGAATTTTCCGATAAAACAAAATTGATTGTTCAATTCGTTAACGTCAGCGTTCCTCATAGGCAAATCTTAGCTTTATAATTTAGCCTGTTTTATGTTCTAGCATTGTATTACTCGTTAAGAAAGTAAGCAATATGTTATTTTGCAAGAAACATGTTTTGCGTTAAAATTGCATTTGTTTGATTCTTCCATAACATTAATTTCGGCATTCGAAAACTATATTCGTAACGCTAAAAGAATTACACAAAGTTATTTGTTTGCAACAATAATATCGTGGGAACGGGCCTTTTGAGAAAGCCATAACTACGATTGTTATTTATAAACTTCAGAGATTTTTATAAAAAAGTTTGAGTTTTCAAGACAATCTCTTGGTTACTACAGGGCGTTTAAATATGAAATTTAATTTTTCATGCAAGATAGGATATTACAGGTGAGGTAATACCGCATTTATCTCTGGGGAAGTAGTTACAACTAATGCGGATTTCTTTAGACCTTTCCAGGTCAGGTACTCTACTAGCAACGTGACCCAATTTAGACCAAAATGTAAAAGCACAGTAACTGAAATACTAGTCGGCATTGCCGTTACTTGATTTGGAAGATGAACATATCCACTTTATTTTACAGTCAGTATGCGCATTTTGTTACGAATTGCAAATGACTAAAATTAAAGATCCCTTAAAGGCGTTTTTTGATTTTTACTTCATGCATGCACTTTTTCTGGCGAATAGTCTAAAGTCATGACGTAACCAATAAATCATTTGCAATTGTCCTGAGCCGACATCACAGCACGCAAAATGTGATCGTATACTCTGTGCGCTTTTTTACAAACTCGAAATAACTTACGAAAAAGTGCATAATGTGTATATGAATATATTGTTCGTACACCGATATCGTCTCACGGCATTGCTAAAATAATCTTAAGTTTGACTACTTCTTAAACAAAGGATACAGGCAGGTCACAACTAGTACTTTGCATGAGATTGATAACAGTCTGACTATTCATTCCCTTTTATATGTAGATTTCAGACAACTAGTGAGCAATAACAGTATAAAAAGAAACAAAGTTAAATAAGCTCATACAGAAAACATTGGCCTACACTGTAAAAAAAAATGGTAACTTTCCATGTAAAATCCAGGAACGTTTCGCCTTTTATCAGGTTTTCAGAATAATTTAGCTCTTTCCTGTGAAATTCTGGTTTTCTTATCTGAAACGTTCCTGAACAAAAGTTGGAAACAGCAAAACGCTGCGGCCGCCATTTATTATTTTTTTCCCCTATAATCCGTTGCTCGCGCGCGAGTGTCGAAAACGAATTCCTTAAATGAATGTAAAAAAATCAATATGGAATGCAAATAAATCAATAGACGACATAATCCTTTACGTCTCTATTGTCAAGATAATTCAGATGAAAATACAATACCTCTGTGACATCACTAAGAGATTATCTCTCGTACTTGTCTGTGAAATCTTTAACGAGCAGACTGTGTAAAAAAAAATACACCTATTATTTGGATCTGCATTAACCAGGGGACAATCAAATATGATTCTCACCTATTTTGATTAATTTAAAGTATGTTTTAGAGTTCTTATCTCTAATTATTCTTGTGAAAGGATTTCTTCAAATGGGCCTTAGATTTTCAGAAATTAGATGCCGAGTTTTAGCATACGTTTCAAATACCCATTAGTTTGCAGCTCTCAATGTGTCTTTCGTGGTGTGGACGCAGAAAGCTTGCACGCCACCCGTACGGCCCGGGTTCGATGCTACCTCTTGACTTTTTTTTTTCTTTTTTAATTAATTTTATATTTTAACACTTTATTACATTTGATTTAAATTTGACATATATTTGACACTTTGAATTGCTGCAAATTTGAATTTTTTTTTTATTTTCGGAAAAAATATACAATTACGTTTAGGTTTTTTTTTCATGAAAATTTATATGTATTTTATCTAACTTGTAAACTAACATAATCACTGACGAAAATCCAAAATATTTTATGTCTAGATTTTTTTTCTAATTATTATTTACATTTATATATTTTTATATTTTAAGCAAAGTTCAGAAACAATATATCACATATATATTTACTTTATTGAATTTTAACTGAAAATTTATTTTTTCGTGTAAATTATAAATAATAATTTTGATGTCAATTTCAAAATATTTTTTCATTCTAACAAATAATGATAATAAAGCGAAAATTGTCAACTGGAAATGTAAAAATCATCTGCGGATCCCGCATGCTGTGAAATGTCAGTAATGTCATAATGAAGGGAACGAACATCCAGAGTGAATTATGTCAGCCAGGTATCGGTCCGGATAGCCTAACAGGTAAGGCATTGGCACGGCACGCCAAGTATCCAGGTTCGATCCCTGGTCTGGACATTTTTCGCTCTTGTGCTACTCCAGCCTTGAATATGTAAGTAATGTTTTGCTGTCAACAGAAATATTCCTGGTATTTCGCAGGAAACTTACTGGCATTTCTGTAGAAAGTTTTTAACATATACAGTAAAGTACCAGTCATTTTCAAGAAATGTTTCTTGGAAATAATGGGCAACTCAGCTGCCCATTTTTTCCCAGGAACGTTGCGGAATTTTTTTTACAGTGTATGAAAGTGTTATTTCCCATAAAAGTTATTCGATTTCACCAATATCAGAAATTCGGAACCACAGTTGCAAAGTTTTGTTGTCACACATTAGAAATTACGATCATATTATACAATAATATTTTATTGAAGGTTTCCTGTACATCCGTCTAGCCGAAAATCTTCCAAAATGTGGTTCTACTAAGTATGATTTCCATATTTTTTAAGGATATACGCGTTAATTCTAACTTTGAATATATGAGGTAGAATTGCACCATATTTAATAGGTAAGATGCTTTTTATAAAATATTATGCTGATTCAATTCTGCTTTTGATCGCTCAGCAAGAGAATCTGCTGTGCTAACGCTTGTGTAAATTCCATAATCTTTTCCACAACCAATTGTCGTGTTTTTGCGATAGTCGTTTGACGTATAATTAACTTCTTTGCTTCAATCACTGTGTGTAATCTATCTGTCTATCTATGTTATAATATACAAACATATTTGTGCGTAACGCATATGTCATTTTGTGAATAGCAACACTTTCAAATTTAAAATGAAAATTCATCTTTACAATTTTCGCTGCTGCAAATTTCTAAACTTCTAAGCATCACACATTTTAAATTTTTACACCGTCGTTTAGGGGAAAAATGTGCTTTTAAATGCAATTTGTTTGAAAAATGTATCTCAATTTATTTTTGCGATATTAATTTTTTTGTAGTTTTTAATACTTTTTTTTTTTGTAATCATGGCAACTGAAGTACTCCCTTTCTATTGAAAGTAAAGGGAAAATAGTAAATTACTGTATCTTTTTGTTGCCATTTTCTCATAAAAACTGAAAAAATATTGAAATCCAAATACGTGCTAGATAAAGAGAATCTTCTGTTATAAAACCCGGTGAATTTTGGTTTTATTTCGTTTTTATTTATAAATTAAATGATTTTTAGTTTATTGAAACTTACTTTACAAACGATACAAGACTTTCTCTTTATAAAAAAATATTTTAAAGGATATTTGTGTGACTTTTTTTCTCCGCATTTACTTAATGCGTATTACAAAGCTGAAAGAATGTAATTTTATTAATCGTGTGTAATAACATTTTCCGAATTTTGAAAAATATATAAATAAATGATTTCTTATAAAACATGGAGCTATTATAAACAAACAAATGAAGGCGTGTGAATTATTAGACACCCGATTTGTTTTGCCCAGCTTCTTGAGTGACGACATTGTTTTTTGTTTGGATTGTGTATTATTCCGCGATAATAAAGTCATACGCATACTTTTCTACAGATGTTGTTTAAGACTTCTTATTAATTATAGAAAACTGAAATATGCTTTGTAGAAGTGCGTCATTTTCATTCCAGCTGCTTTGAAATTCTTCACAGGTGAAAATGCTCCACTTAATCGATATCACACACTGATAAAACGCAATGTTTAACAAAAATTTAGAGTGTCTTTATAGAAGAGCAGTGAAATACAACGTCCATGCTTAGATCGGATGATTCTCGTCTGGATGAATTCGCTTCGCCGTGTTAAACAAGTAAACAAAGAAGATGTTGACAATAATTCCAGGTTTAAAATAATATGAGGTTTCCCAAATTTTTTGTCCAAAATTCCCTCGACTAATAAAATTTTATTGCTATTCTTTAAGACAATTCTACTATAATTTTATGAAAATAACTTAATTTGCTTAATTTAATTTTTCATAATTTTATATGATCTACATATTTAAAACACAAGGCTGTTTTTTAGTCATCTGCCCTGAGCTTTCTGCAGAACTAATTTTACTAATAATTTTTTAACTGAAAGCTGTTCATTTGTAGATATGCCCGCACTGGATGTTTTTTTCAATATACCCATTTTTCAATATTAATTTTAAAAGTACTTTATGAAATTTCTTCATAATGGTGGTAATTAGATTTCAATATTGCAGAGAACAGAGAAGAAAAAGAGGTTTATTTATCTTTATTCATGCCATTTTCTGATAAAAATCAAAATTTTGATACAAATTATTGTATAGGGTTTAACCCTCTCGTCACCCAGAGACTCATATGAGGCTCCTACTTTGGATTGCAATATCTGACAGAAAAAAAATATTTTTGTTAGTTCCAGCACCTAATAGTGATAGCATATGTGTGATACATTTACTATTATGACTTTACTTATGTTTCAGCATTTAATAATAATAATACTAATAAAAGTTTTATTAATTATTAGTAAACCGTTGGCGTTTCTTTTAATTCAAACGTGTGTTTCACTCTTTAAATTTAAATTAGAGACCCCTTTTCCGAATTGGTAATTTGTGATAAAAGATAAAAAATACTACTACATTTTCTATGTTTGTTTAATTTGGTTGTAATACGACATTTTCCAAACGTCTTAAAAAATTCTTCCTTAGACTATTTTTATATGAAAAATACGCAACATAACTACATTCGTTAGGTTTATGTAATGAACACATTCGTTAAATTTCAGTAAAGTGTAACTTCTGTGATTTCGATAGCTACTTTTAATTTTGTTAGCGAAAACTAATTTTTCCCGAAATTGGAAAACAAATTCAGAACCGGGAGTGTTAGTGGTGCAAAATCCAATTAGGGACAAAATGTTTTGAACAGAGAATGAGGTACTGCTTTTAAAAACACGCATTATCCCTCATAAAGTTTTCATATTTGTTTCCTTCTGCATGTGTACTGATACTATGTTTCAGACACTAAGCGAAATGTTTAAGTCAGTGAAAATGAAGTCATATTTAAACGAAAACGATCATTTTCTTAGATAAAACTAAACATTTTCACAATGCGTCTAAAAAACATAAATTTTCACTCTCCAATTTTTACTGTCCGGTACTCAGATTAAAATCTCGAGTTAAGAGTGCGACTGTTCACATGCAAAGATATTGCTGACAATTGTGACTTCAAGTTTTGAGTTAAATTGATTTTAAAATGATAAAATTAAAATATCATTAAAAAAATGGTGAATACGTATATGAGAAGTGCGTATGTAAACTTTGAGAGAAAGAAAATGATATCGGGTTTAGATTTCATGGGGAAAAATTTTTTTATGATCGTGTTAAAATGGAATAAATTTTGCTGTTTTAGATTTCGGAATACCAAGCATAAGACCCTCAACAGATAACTTCATCATAATAACTGATCTTTATTATATTTTACAGATTACGTATCTATATTACGTATCTGTGAGTGACGCTGGCGTCATTTGGCGATTGGCAACACTTCGCGATCAAATTTCGGTTTTGAAATTTTAGCTACTGTAATTATTTAGTCTTATGACTACCGTATACTTTCAATTTTTAGAGCGTCGTATAAGGAAAAAATCTACTTTTAAATTCAATTTGTTGTAAAAACTGTATCTTAATTGACTGATTTATTATGTAATTTAAAATAATCCTCAAGTATGATTTTTTGTAATTTATATTATCACGTGCCGTTTTCAATACATAATAATAATAAACATTTTGCACATAGAGCAACAAAAATTGTTCAGCATTTATTTCTGACTAATTTTCCATAACGAAATTAACACCTTCTTTATAAATAAATAAAAGAATAATATAAAAAAAATACTAATTCAACATATTTGTAATCGAACAATTAAAATTTTAAGATAGCCAAATAGGGGAAAAAAATCTTTCATATTGAATTTGTTTGCAAAGTGCATCTCAGTTTACTGATTGTATATAGATTTAAAAATAACTTTCAATCATGAAATATTTTTTAAATTTATTTCTATTGCGTAGAGCTCGATTACGGAAGATTAATTCATTTGCTCTTAAAACAACGCAAAAAGTTTACCATTTTTTTACGGCTAATATTCCATTAAAAAATTAAAACTTCCCCTGTGAATAAATAAATAAAATAATATAAACAAACACAAATTTAACAAACATGTAATTAAACATTGAACCTCCGCTTAAAACTCTGAAATTATCAGAATATAAAAAAATGCCGTAAGTAGCAAAATCTTGGGCATACGGCTCTTAGCATACGGCTAATACAAAAATATCGCTTTTGATATATTTCTAAACTTTATTTGATTGTACAATTCATATTTTTCATATCAAAAATGCTTTCTTATTGTTAGTGGGCAATCTAAAATATATATTGCATGTAAAAAATATTAGTTTTCAATTTTAAAATATGGTTTTCACCTACATTCTGTAACCCTGGAAGCCCGTTTGTGGTGGCAAACAACGTTAAAGTTGAAAACTCAACCTTAAAGTTTTGGCGGTTAATGGGTTAAGAGTGATGTTTTATTTACAGTGGAATCTTTCTTGATCTAATACTTTAATTAAAGCTTATAATTGCACGTAAAGTGAAGGTTTTAGTTTTAAGCAAATAAAATTTCAAATTTTCCAAATAAAATTTCTGTAACTGCTACCTCATTTGGATGCATTTACTGTATTTTTCCCCGTATTGTGAGAAACCGTACGCATTCCAAAGAAAACATGTATTTTAGTTTTAAAAGTAAAAAAAAATACCACAAATTCCAAATCGCTTTAATAGTTAGGCCTACGAATCTTAAGCCTTCAAGTTTAATGAGTCAAAAATATGTCAGAAAGTTCGCGTTGTTCAGCAGGGAACTGGCGAACCACCATCGAGTGGCATGTCAGATTTTCACTTAAAACATAAGTCATTCTATATTGTTTTAAACAAATGTACATGCCATAATAGGTGTAAGGCACACTTATTAAAATACGAATACGCCAACTAGCGCACAGCCCGATTACTGAAGATTATTAACCCGTCAGTACTTAAAGAAATAAAAATAGTTCTGTATTTTTCATTCAGGTAATAGGACTAATCTTTCATAATTCAGTTCACATGATTATATAACTTTCCTCTATAACTCTATGACTAAGCAACGAAAAACAATATGTTACACACTAAAATCTTCCCTGAAAAACTAATAGTGCAAGTCACATGGAAATCCTTTCTGAAGAATTCAAATTATATGCACCCAGAACGAAATTCCCATTTGCATTTTATATACTTATTAGATTATTTTGAATAGTTTGATTTGATATCTGTTAAATTCGTGTTTTACTTTATTTTGTTTTTTGTGTTTTAATTCCGTTTGCCAATTTAGTTATTGAATATTACAAGAAAACAAATAAATTCTGAATTATTTACAATGTTTTTGAACAATTTAGTTAATATTTTGTAATTGGGTTGCAAGCAGATTTAAAAAATATTCATGCTTAAAAATTACTTTAAAATCCATACAAAATCTGCAAATTGAGATAAACATTACAAACAAATATTACTGAAAGTACTTTTGTTTTCTATAAGAAGTTGGAACAGTCTAATGTGCGATGTTTAGAGATTAAATTGCACTAAAAGGGAAAATTATTGTTCATTAGGTTGTTCACACCGAAAATATGATACCAGCGTTACTCATAGACATGTTTTTTCTTTATACTATTGCATTAAGAGTAAACGAGTTCATCTTTCGTAATCGAGTTGCACGCACATTAAAAAATATACATGCTTGAAAACTACTTTAAAATCCATTAAAATCAGAAAATGGAGATACAATTTTCAAAAAAAAATTCATTTTAAAGCCCTTTTTTCTATTTGACGTTGTAAAAAATGAAATTGTGTGATGATTAGAAGTTAGAAAAATTGCAGTAAAGGCACAATTTATGGGTTACAATTTATGAGGCACAATTTATGGGCACTGACATAGTGTTTTTGCTTTATAATGTAGATATATACCATACAAACAAGAATTTCACTAAATGGATTATTTGGTGGATTTTTTTTTCATATTGTCAGGAAAATCACATATTTTTCTCTTATTCCCGCCGAAGAAAACGCGCATTCTGTTATTAAAGCTCAGGGATTTTACTATGGTTGAGAGACAATAACGTCATGTTTTCTGATTGTCTTTTTAAAGATTTGTGAATGGGAATGCAGAAATTTCATTGTGATTGTCGTATTATTTCGTTTTAATTTATTTTACCTGGTAGGCTCCTTATGATTGACACGGGCGAAGACGGATAGTTCTGCTAGTTTTCATATATTTACAACCACATTATTGCCAGAATTGCATATATTTGCTGCCAACATTCGTTGTGATACAGATTCAGACATATTACCCTGTGTATTTTGCAGTGAAGATTATAGCGGTATCTCAGGTTCTATTGTGTGCACTAAATTTTACATTTTATGTTATTGATATTGTATAATACGTATGTGTGCGCTCGTTGATACAATTTATATTTGAATATCGCACAGGATTTCAATATGACTATTTTGCTCTGCTTTTTATTACTCTTGTTGTTCTCTGATTTAACAAACTATATACAAATATTTCTAGGCTTATTCTTCAAATTCATATTATTGATATGTATCTACGGTCTTAAGTTAGAAACATAGAAAAGAAAATAGAATAAAAAAATAATCAGAATAAGAGGGAAAATAAAACATATGTACCAGAAAAAAAACTGTGGTGGTCACGCCACAGTACTTTAAAAGAAATATAAAAAGCGAGCTAATATGACAAAAAAGACAAATTACTTTAAGGATATGTTTATTTAATAATTACGTGTCCAATAGTTCTAAAGGGCATATTTTGAAAGAATTATATTTTTACTCAAAATTTATAATGAATTTACACATTGTCTTTTAATCCATTCGCCATGAATAAAACAGCTAATTGTCATAAATGAAAAATATCAAATATATGAACTCGAATCCACAATATTTTCTTCTTTAAATGCTTATATGCTACTGAAAGAACATACAATAGTAGAACCATTATCTGTTTTTCTCTATTTGGTTTCTTAGGATAGAAAAATAAATGAAACCCTGATAATAACTTGTCGGACACACTTTTGCAGAATAGAGGTAAACTTCTTAAAAGAAAAGAAATGTTCTATTACTTTCGGGTTGACCAAACAAAGCCCACAAAAGCCATTATTACGGTTATATTCCAATTGACAGTTATTATAAAAATAATAAACTTTATTTATTCTTATCTTACTTTTATACGAAAGCATGATAGAAGACAAAATATTATTTCTTAATGCAGTTTAGACAGGAATAACCATTTGAGTAATCTCTTGTAGATGAAGGATAATATACTAAGAGATTAACAAGACTTAAAATATGATCTCATTCGCATGTGGCAGAAAATATATGATGTTCCTGAATATAATTTTGAGTACCATTGCTTAAACAGAATCACTTGATGAATAATAATACACAATACTTTAATTATATAAGGAAAATGTAACAAAAATAAATGAAACTTTAAAATTTGTGTTATCGAAAAAAATTATTGTAAATTATAACTGCATTAAGAGACTAAAACGTTTATTGAGATACATGGTAAGTGCTTTAATAGTCGACCAAACTGAGATATAATGCTTTATATGTTATTTTTGATTCCGTATTAAATATCAGAATTTTCATACCTATACAGCCATCATTCACAACTCATCATCCATCAACAAAGAATTGTGAGGGGGGAAGTGCATTAGTAACAAGTCATTATTTTAACAGTTCTAACCGGTCGACTACTGATGTGTTAACCCACTTTCATTATTTAAAAAAAATGTTGAAGGAAAAGCGATGTATTTATATTTTTAATTGACTTTTCAAGACAAAAACAAATTGGAAATTGCACATCAAACGTGGCAAATGAGGTGCGTTCGTACTATAACTACTTTTATAAATATGTTTTGCACCGCATATTGAACTGGATGTATATTTTAGTGCACTTCATACGTGCATATCAATTTCATTCTGTTCGAAAGGCTGTAACATCATTAAAATGCTCTTGAAGTAATTTTTTCCCATTTGCCAACGGGATTTATTGGTAACGGAAAACTTTTGACTGTCCCTGTAATTAAGCTATTCATCCGATTTTCATAAAATTTGAAATGTATCGACAAAATTTCTCAACAATTATACATTTAAAATTTCAGACCACTCGGTTGGGTAGTTTTTGCTCTGCTATATGCGCACGGACAGATAGACAGGCGGACGGACCGAATGATGACTATAGGTGCTACGTATTTGTATAATTACGAACGCACCTAAAAAGACAACCATCTTGTCAACAGTTTGGACAATTTAGCGAGAGTTTAGTGGCGCGTCATTAAATCTATTGTTTCAATTGCTACGCAGCTGAACGAGTTAAAGAGAATATTTGACGAACTTATCACCTGTGACGGACCGACCGAAAAAAACCCTTTAAATAAATGTATTAATTTACATTGAAGTTCTACAGATATTAAATTTTTATATTGTTATCGGAAACACACCTGTGAACGTAATTTTTATAGTTCTAGCCTATCAGTAATAGGTTAAAAATATGTTCCAAAATTTCATCTTTATATAAAAAACCATAGTTAGTTAAATAAAAGAGTGTAAAAAAAGATTAATTAACTTGGCAGTTTTCTGCAGATTTTATTTTTAACAGTGTACTTGAATACTCATGAAATAAAAATAGATGTTTTCCTGATAATATAGTCTGCGCCCCTGATTGTCTAATGGTTATGAAGCTGGCTACTAGGCAAAAGGTGTCGAGACCACGTCCTGTTTCAGATGTCATCTTTGTAAGGGGCAGGATTCTACTTTAACCCTTTATCTACTCAATTATGAATTCATGAAAATTTTATCTCTTAAAGCATTTTTTGTGAATTGCTTAAACTACATTAGAAGATTTACATGGTCATTTAATAAATTTTAGAAGGATTTTAGAAGGATTAATTAAAATTGAATGTATAGGGATTTTGTGCACTATTTATAACCCCCATTCAAATATTTGTTTTCCATTTTTTTTATCAGGAAATGTACCAATATAATGTTCTTACAATAGAAATATAGAAATATTTCCGAATTGAAAAATCAGGTGGATAATGCGTAAGTTTCAGGAAATCTGACTAGTCGCAGGCGATTTTTGTCGCTTGCAATTTTTACGTGTAATAACACTATTAATGTTTAATCCATGGCGTACGTAACGTATGATCAACTCCGTGCGATTTTTTATGTCTTAAATTTTAGTCTTTGAAAAAATCATTTTCCAAATGGTCGTTGTAATTTGTTAAATTACATTTTTTTTTTTTTTTTTTTTTTTTTTTTTTTTTTTACTCCTAGTTTTTTGAAACAGGTTTGGTAGTTTCAAAAATTACTCTCTACAAAAAAACAGAAATTTCCTCTTTGTAACATTAGTATAGATTACAATATATTTTCTTCAAATTCTTTTATACTTATGTTCCTTTTTTTAATGAACTAGAGGCCTCTGTCTCCTGTGAGCTACACTTGACAATCCCTGTCCAAAATCATCAAGCTCTAAAAACAAGCTAATTTACTCGCTTTAAAATTATTACCCGATTATGGAAGATTAGACGATATTATCATGACCAGTTTTGATCTTCTGTAATCGAAATGCCAAAATTCTGTTATCATTTGGCCTCAAACTGGGTTTTTTTTTAGGCTCCCAAGAGCTAATGCACACCTCCCTCGACAGCCGCTTTCGTGATTGATTAAATGAAATCAATTTTTTAATATTTTTAATCAACATTTAAAAATCAGCTTGCATAATCAGCTTTCCTTTTAAATGCAAAAAGAAAATCATTTTAAATAAGACATTTGAAATATATCGCTTAATAGATACCTTCATACACTTGTCAATAGTACAAAGAAGACACAAACACGGACTCATAGAGATATTGTAAAAACGTGCTTTTGGGGATCTCTGACGGCTAAAACGAATAAATACGTCGAATACCGGAAGTCGTAAAGAATTTCAATTACAATACTTTCTTCTATTACAGATAGAAGAAACTAAAAAATTAGGCTCAGAATATTCTTCACAAAACAAAATATATATATAATTTAGAACAATATAAAAAATTGGACTTACATGACAATTTTTTTCATCAGTTACTTATTTATAGTTTTCACCATTTTTACCTACTTTTCATAAACATTTCCTTCTAAAAGCAGAGCTAGACGATATATCAGGAAAAAACATATCTGTTTCATGCCACGCGACTTATAGAATGACACTACATAGTAGAAAACCTTGTAAAATACATACAATTTCCGTAAACATTCGGAGTTTTGACACATCGTGTGATGTTGTAGTGTTTATTTTATTCAATTGTAGGGTAATATTAACATTTCTTTCTATATATAAAAAAAAGTAACGCTTTGTAAATGGACCAATAAAAATCTGTGTAGATACCGCGAAACGCACCTGATTGGTCAGAGCTTTCTGACGCTATAAGGGGGCTACCAAAGGGGAGGACCCGGCTCTGTCGCCAAACGTCGCCAAGTTTGTCGCCAAATGTGATGTCAAGTTGGCGCTATTTCCAGTATTTCGCCAAATTTCCATAGACTCCCATTGAAATCAAATAGGGTTTACTTGCTTGCAGAAAATAAAAAATTGAGATATTTCAATTCAGCAAAAACTAATATTAGCTTATGAATAGTGCATAATTGAACTATTTACATTATCTTTAAGCACAAACACTACTATTTACAATATTCGTAACACTATATATATAATTTTACACATATATGTTGGCGAAGAAAAGGCAGCGAAGTGAAAATTTCAGAGAAGAGGAGATTTATATCATAAGATTATTTACTGTAACTACAAATTAGCCACTTCATTACAAAGATAAGGAAAAAAAAACAAATAACTTTAATAAATTTGTAATTATTCAAATAAATCATAAATTTTAACTTTTTTAATGATTTTATATTTAATAATTATCATAATTATGAAACTCTCTAAGCTCTAAAGATTATGTGCTTGGAGATAAGGAAATAAAATTGTCAGGAGTTGGGGAGGAGCGCGTTTTTACCAAGTGGAATCTAAAAATTAAATACATGAAAAATAAGGGATCGCGAAACGATCAAGAATGAAAATGCGAAACAATTAGGTCTGGAGTTGGCTAGAAAATAGTGATTGCTTCCCGATACCGAAATTCTATTTTAAAATAACTAAACATTGTTTAACGTCTGATATGCAAAATTTAAAATTTAGGAATATATTACAATTCATCAGACATATAAGTAAAAATTGCATAAATACATATACAATTCAAAATGCAAACGTTTCGGACTAAGTTTTAGCCCCTCATCAGTGAATCAAATTTCGCCGATTACTGAATCTTGTGCACTTCCACCTGAATAAAAAGCATTGCTTTGATATGGTTCTTTATACTTTATTTGATTTTAACTGTTATTAATTATTATCTGTAAACACGATATATAATTTTCTGGTCATTTGAATGTTATTGCACTGATGTGGGACTAAATCTTAGCCCGAAACTTTTGAATTTTTAATTATATATGTATTTATGTAATTCTTACTTATATGTCTGATGAATTATAATGTATTTCTAAATTTTAAATTTTCTATTTTATTTAGTTTGTATGAAATTTATTTTCTTTTAATACATTCACCATAATAACTAATGGTCATTTAGGAAAAAGAACTCAAAAATCTCACAAAATTGAATTCATTTACTGTAATATTAGTCGTCATTTAAGGATAATAACTCAATATATGAAAATATTTTGTATTTTAAATGCTTGGATGAACCTGAAAGAAAACGCATCAATACAACCATTATCTGAATTTTTCGACTTAGATACTTACGAAAGAAAAATAAATGTTGTCCTGATAATAACTTGTCGAACACACTATTAGACAAAACGTAATAGATGTAAACTGCTTAACAATAAAAAGAAATGTTCTATTACTTTCGGGTTGACCAAACAAAACCCCCACAAAAGCCATTATTACGATTATTGTCCAAAATGACAGTTATTATAAATATAATAATAAAGTCTATTTCTTCTCGAACTATCTTCAGTTTTACACGTGAAAGAAGACTGAATGCTATTTCTTTCTTGAAATAATCTTGACATCAACTAAGAATATGTCGAAGATGTTAAATCTATAAGAAATAGACAATAAGAGAAATATAATCTGATTAGTTTGTCGTAGAATGTATGCCAAACAAAATTACGTTCTTTTAAAGAGTCATCATTCAACTAGAAATAGTTTATTAATAACAATAAATTATAAATGAAATAGTTTTTAATAATATAAATCTTATTACAAATATATATAAATACAATAAGTTGAAATAACCACTTATATTTTGTATTACTGAAAATAAATATATGAGGACTAAAACTTTAAGTTTTAGTCCAGGCAGTAATATTTATCGAGACGAATCGCTTTTGTTTGACTCTGTCTATCAACCTAAATTATAAAACTCAAACCTATGCGTCATTATCGCTCTGCACTAAAAAATAAGTCTACATGATTTTCTTTTCATATATTCTAAATATTGTTTAACTCCTATTTTTAATCTGTCAAATTGGACAAAAACTACAGTTTTATTTACATTTTACTTGAAAACTCTCACTTAACTTACATATTTGTGATATTGAGCTTAATTTACAGTTTTTTAGATATTTTTCAAATTTCTAATATTTTATCGACGAACACGTAACGGAATAATAAAAATTTCTTTCTACAGTAGAGTATAATTCTAAAAAAAAAAAAAAAAAAAAAAAAAAAAAAAAAAAAAAAAAAAGGAAAAAAAGAAAAAAAAACGAATACATTGTTTACAAAACAAGATGTGATAATTTGAAATTATCAAAGTTATAACTACAAATAAATTGTTTACTAAAAAGGTGCATAAAAATTTATTAAAATATACCGTTACAAAATGAATGAACTAGTCTTTAAAACTTAAAAACCATTGATGTTAAAATCATAATGAAACAGAAAAAGATGATTCCTGAGATCTTTCGATCGCTAACGCGATCATTTTCAAAGGATACTTTCACTGGAATGTCGCATTCACTGAGCTATTTATACACCAGTCTGGGAAAAAGGGTCAGTCTATTATTTGTTGGGGGTCTCTATGAAGTTGTTTCGTTCCAATGCTGAAGTGTTAGATATTTTCAAAATGTTAAACCAGATTTGAGGTATATCATAAGACAAAACATCGTTACATACATTATTTTCTTTACTTAAAATTTCCAACGATTCCCTAATTCTTAAAGTATAATGATCAGATGTAGGTAAAATAACTCTTGCTTTTTCGAAATCTATTTTTAAATTTTGGCGTTGATTCAATCTGGAGAGTGCTGTAGACGGTCGGTTAAACTTGATTTCTCTCATGTGCTCCCCCAATCTTTCTTTAAATTTTCGAGTGGTCATACCTATGTAGTTTAACTCCTTCTGATTTTCCGTTTGAAATGGGATAGAATAAACACCTGCAATTTCCTTATTAGGTATGGGATCAATTTTCTTTTCAATTAGAGCTTTTAGTTTTGTAGGAGGTTTGGCTATTAAATTGATATCAAATTTCCTTAAAGCGTATTTTAATCTTTCATATAATCTTGGTACGTAATCGAAGGTACAGATTCTAAGTTCTCTCTTGTTTATTCTTTCTTTTTGATTTTTCTGCTTTATTTTATAAATTTATTTATTTATGTGCTGAGGGGAAAATCCGTTTTCTACTGCAATGTGTTTAATTGCATTTAATTCATTTTGTAGGTACTTTTCACTGCAAATATCAAAGGCTCGTTTTACGTAAAATCTGTAAGCCGCAATTTTATATTTGAAAGGGGAGTTACAGTCATAAGAGATGGTGTTATTCGAACGACAATGCTTTCTGTATACTCTTCTTTCTATTTTCCCCTCATCCATATTTCTTATTAGTTCTGTATCCAGGTATGGTAAAACCCCCTCATTTTCTATTTCCAAGGTGAATTTAATGTTCGTGTCTATTTCATTAACTTTCACTAAAAACTCATTTAAGGTATGTGTATGCCATGATCCCAAACTATAAACACATCGTCTACATAACGGATCCATAGCGTTGGTTTTACTTAAAAATTTTCCATTATTTGATTTTCTATAGGTCTAAGCTTCAGCTCCGCCATTAAACCTGAAATGGTAATAATAAAAAAGAAAATAATGTATGTAACGATGTTTTGTCTTATGATATACCTCAAATCTGGTTTAACATTTTGAAAATATCTAACACTTCAGCATTGGAACGAAACAACTTCATAGACACCCCCAACAAATAATAGACTGACCCTTTTTCCCAGACTGGTGTATAAATAGCTCAGTGAATGCGACATTCCAGTGAAAGTATCCTTTGAAAATGATCGCGTTAGCGATCGAAAGATCTCAGGAATCATCTTTTTCTGTTTCATTATGATTTTAACATCAATGGTTTTTAAGTTTTAAAGACCAGTTCATTCATTTTGTAACGGTATATTTTAATAAATTTTTATGCACCTTTTTAGTAAACAATTTATTTGTAGTTATTTTAACGCAAGGTGAATTTGTCATTCCACTCTGAGCTCATTTTAGTTCTATGTTTTTCAATATCAAAGTTATCTCTACGCAGAAGGCAAAATTCATGTTATACAGGGTGTTTCAAAACTATATATCATAAATGGAAAGGCAGGTAGAGGGGACGTAAATAAGCAGATTTCCTACAGGAATGTGGGTGCGAAAATGCAGTGTTGAAGGGCTAGCACGAAAGACAGAATGAGCAACAGATAATTGAAATGACAAGTAAAGACAAAGGAAAGCAACAATTTATTTATCAGTTTACAATAGCTGCTCAAAAGAGTGACCACCAACAGCGAGACGATTCACAGCATATTTCCATGTAACAGAAATTGATTTGTAACTATGATGAACAGGGCGCTATTTCACACATAATATGTGTTCTTAAATACCTGTCGCACACCGTACTGAACAGTTGTAAGAAAAACGATGTTAGTTTACCTTCAATTTGATGTATGATTTGTGGAAAATAGTCTAAATTAAACTGTTACAATAAACCATTGATTTGGTTTGGTTTTGTTTATGACGGCCAATTATCTACACTGTGAGGGATATAGGCCCGAAGGGGGAATTTACGGAAGGAAATCCAAGGTTCGAAGAAATCCAAGGAAAACTCCAAACGATTAGGCGGACGGGCGCGATTGGGTTCGAACCCAGCACCTCCCGTCTACCACCTTTCATAGCAGAACTCCTCGACCACTGGTGGGGTTTAAGGTGGTCCGGGACACATTTAAAAATAATCTATATTTATTGAGTTAAAATTTTGAATATTTTGTGATGGTTAACCATGTCATTTGTAAACAAAATCACATATTAAAACTTCTCACAGTGTTTGTAAAAAAATTAAAAACTTAAAATTTATTAAAAAAGTGGGGTAATTTAAAATCATTATAACTCGAAATATTACTGGTAGAATTTCAATTTTTTTTTTCATTTAAACAAACATAAATATATAAGCTTTAATTTTCATTTAGCATTTTAAAAAATATTAATTAAAAATATTAAAAATATTCAAAGTAAAAAATTTAAAAAAATGATCTGTTTTTTTTTTAATCATATTTTCAAAAATAAATATTTTTTTCAAAATTAAAGTAAAATAATTGAAAAAGATATGTTCCAAGTTTGAACCATTTATATTTAACGGTTCTTGACTTACAACAATTTAAATATTTTCATGAAGATAAATGCATTTTCACAAGAAGTCGTTTCCATGACAACCATTGCTTGAAGACTGGATTTTGAAAACAAACCAAAACGAAAAAATTAACATTTCCTTTTCTAATTAAGATAGAAACAATATTTAAACATCATTTTAAGCAGAAAAAACACAGAAATTTTTAATGCAATAAAAGCTTTTAGAAAATTTGTAGATTTTTGTGTCACGGACCTCCTTAATATACCATTGAAAGTGAGACATTATTTTCAGGACACGCTATAATTTTAAAATAATGCTTGCAATAATATATCAAAGAAACGAAAATCAGTTCTGATACTTTTATTAAACCAACGAACCTGTTAAACAATAAAAAAAATTCCAATCAACTTTTTTTTCTTGATTTTGTTCACGACAGAAGGAAATTATACGAATCTTACAGAAACAGCTTTATTCCTTGCAATACTATCTGTTTTAAACGCTTCGATGCAGCTGAAAAGGAGGATGTCTATAACAGCATTATCTGATTATTTACAGCGTAATAAGTATGAAAGGAAAGAGAATGGTTTTCTGATAATAACTTGTCGAGAACAAACTTATATAAAATATATCAGAGAAAAATTGTTTGATAGTGGAAAAGAAATGTCGTTGGATAAGGGTCTACCAAAGCAAACCAAGATAAACTATATTATAACATCTTATAAAGAATCATAGAACTTATTATCTTTTTGTACAAGAATATGGAATGGAAGAAATAGAGCGGGCAAATTGTAGAAAAAGGGTGCAAAGCATAAATAGCACAATTAAAATCATATGAAAATTGAATTAAATAATTCTTTATATAATTTACATACACATTTTTTAAACTCTTTGGGACGAACATCACCAATATGTGCCGAATAGGATTTTTTATTACCACTATTTCTAAATAACAATATATACTATAACCAAAATCAAAAAAGTAGGAAAGTACAGATGTAGGGATCGAGCTCAGCTGTCCAGTGCGAAACATATTATTTTATTTTAAAATATCGAAAGGCAGATGAGATATTGGAAAATAACCTTCCTATAGGTTTAGTATTAGATCGCGAGTATATTCGCCTGTCGGGACGGGGGTCTTAAAAGTAATACGTACTGAATTTACAATAAAGAAAGAAAAAGAGATTTCAACAACATTTAAAAAAAATCAAATATCATAATCTGAAAGAAGTAGAATAAAGACTTTTATTTACCAGTTATGTATGATTATATAATAGCTTTTAAGCACCAACCGATGTAGAAACTCGGTTGTTTCCTTTATCAAGACTACGTTTTTAGATTTATAGTAATTTTGGTTGAAAAACGTAGGTACTCTTTTCATAATTTAATGAACTTCGGAAATATTAGTATTTTTAATTAATTTAATTTCCAAAAATCGCTCAAAATCCGTTCAAAATTCCATGTTTTACAACTGAAATTCGAAAACAGAACACTTTAGAAATCCCTCGAGATCCCGCTTTTTTCAATGGTTATAATCGCTTGAATAACGCAGGATAACAAGCTCAGTTGGATTGAAATTTTTCATTAATGTAATTTGGCAAACACGTCTTCAAGATTTATTACTTTTAAATTGCCGGAATTGTATCTTTATATTTTCACTGTCGCAAACAAATAAAAATAGTAGTTTTAACTTTTTATGATTTTAGTTTTTAGTTTTTATCTTTTTATTTTTATTTTCTAAATAGTAGCACTGTCGCCAACTTCTATGGGCTCATGTTACTTATGGGGCCCGAGCACACCCAATTTCATTATTCTCTTTTGTTACTTATTTATTTTTCAATCTCTGAACAAAAAAAAAAAAAATCCGTCGACGTTCTCAAAGTCATTTAAAAAAAAAAAAAAAATAGTAAAAACAGACACTATGGAACTCCTTTCCCCTCATTTTAAAAGCCGTACAATTAATTTTCTCACAAAAGAGAATTAAAGAGAATTCAATGCTCTAACGATTAAGATCACCGGTTATCACTCTAGGTAGCTTAAACGGTACAGCATTGGCCCCGTAAGCCAAGGATCTGTGTTCGATTCCAGGCTTGGGCTTTTTTTTTTTTTTTTGCTCAATTAGAAATATTCATTTCGTACGATAACCTTACCAATCAAACTGGTTGGTTGGTTGTGTTTATGACGACCAATTATCAACACGAGGGATATAAGCCCTAAGGGGGGAGTGCCCTTCGTGGGGGTCTTTCTAAGGGAACCTAACCCGTATTAACGCTTTACCAATCAAACTGATTGTGTTAAAATAATAGTTTAAATAAAAAATATTCATAGATTTTCTTAAAGCAACACACTGTTTAATTCATAAAATAATATTTGTTTATTTTCAAATATAATGAATTGGGGGTTTCAAAAATTTAACAGAAAATTCATCTTCTGAAGATGAAGATGCATCCTTTGAAGAGTTTTTCCTGTCTTGAACTCTCTTAGTACCCTTTCCTCTCCTTTGCTTAGCTTGACTAGCAGTCTTCCCCGCATTTCTCTTTTTCTGGAGTGCTTTCACTTTTTTCATTTTTTCCATCTTACTAGCGGTCTTCTTTTTCAGTTCTTCGACGCACTTGCTGCCCTTACAGATGTGTACTTCTTTCAGAAAGACAAACGGATATCCTATTACGACCGACCAAAGGTCCCCTACATCAATGCCAATCGCCTCCAAAAAGCATTTGACCTCCTGGTTTATGTTTTCGTCGCCGAGACATGCCCGAAGGTAATGCTTGATAACTTTCAGACGAACCTGCGCATCTTCCGCAGTCGCATCTTCAGCTGCTTGTAATTCATCGATAATTTCAGTCAAATCAAAATGGGCATCTGACATCGCTGTAATTCCTTATCTAAACAGTAAAAAAAGTAATTTTAGATCAGATAGGAAGCTGGCCTTGACATATTAAAAATGTATTAATTTGTAGTTCTTATATAGAGCATTTTTCAAAAGAGATTGGAAAACTTTAAGGCGTTATATATAGCATTATATAGCGTTATATATAGCACTGAACACACGTCATAACTTTAAGCGTTTCAAACATAACTTTAATTATCATTGACTTTATTATTATTTTTTTTTTTACACTGAGTTTTTAATTCTATTCAGAGACAGAAAATGACATAATTTATTGTAAAAGCTTTGTATAAATATCTTAAAATTTTATTATTTTATGCTAAAGAGGCAAATTTCGGACATTCGTAACGTTAACTGCTCCAATGTACCACCAAGAAAAAGAGTTTTAACTTGTTTCCAGGTGGTTCTAATGGTAAACAACGAATGCATAAAGGAAACGGATGATTTTTTGATAATTTCGTTAAGAGATGGCAGGCTGATTTATTGCTTTTTTGAAGATAGAAGGACTTTTCTATAAAGAATTTTTTTGTATTTTGTTATGCCCGAAAGTAACGTACATGACAAAGCTATCATTTCCACGAAAAATACATCAAGTAAGTACTTTAAACTCTTTTATCTAACTTTAAAATTATTTTTAAAAAAAAATTAATTTATTTGTATGTGTTTTTATAAGATTTTTTTGCAATAAATGCACTTTTCTCAAATAAGAAAGTGGAATGTCCTAATCGTGTAACGATGGAAACACCGATTTTATTTTCGGTAAATTTATTTTTAAAGATTATTTGGTGTCCTAAAACGTATAAAAAGATTTTTATTATAATATTTTATCGTAAATAATTACCGTGTTTTGTATAAATAAAGTGTATTTAGTACGTGTAATAATATAACTTGTCTTGAAGCATGCTCAACTAATGTGTGTAACGATCGACACAATATGACGACCGCTGCGATCCTTACAAAATTTCGGACATGCTTATTTAAAAGTATAATTTAAAATTAATAGTAAACTTCTTTTTTTATTTCAAAAGTAATTCTTCAGTGATCTTACGTGTTTTTATGTATTTTTCAAAGTTTTCTTTGTAGCAAATGTACCCCAAAAGATTATTTAATAACAATGTCCAAATCGTGAAACGATCTAAACATTAATAATTTTAATTTTCTAAATACATAAATAAATATATTATAACAGAGTCCATTGTTCTAACATACATCTTAAAAAATAAAATAAATAGTTTTTGTTAAATTATTGTACTTGAGCTCTTTTTTTTTAATTCAAGGTTTAAGAGTCCCATCTACTTAAGATTCCATTCTTCCTCTTTGCTCCCCCACCAAAATGAAAAGCTAATAAAAAGTTTAAGCCACTTCGTGCTGTAACTTTGGTTAAAAAAAAAAGAAAAGAAATTGACAGTATTCAAAGTATAGAAAAGACAGCCAGCGAAAACTGTTAAAGGTACTCAAAAGATTCACTCCGTACACACGACAAACAAATTTGGTACTATTCAAATAAGAAATAGATCTGGTTTTTACAATCTCTGTAAAAAACGATCAAGAATGCATTACCAGTGAAGCTGGTGAAAAAAAAATATTTTTTCTACAATTGACTCCTCACAGTTGAAAATAGATTGACATTGGTGACTGGTATTTTGTATTAATTCATGATGAAAACTTATGGCCAGGTATTATTGAAAAGATCAGCATTGATATTGGTGAACAAATATTTTCTATAAATTTTTTGACTCGTCAGGCAGACATTGATTTTAACAGGTTTCGTTATACATCTAAAAAAGAGAGCACAAATTTAAAATATGAAGATATTTTGTTGAAATCACCAAATCCACCTCACCCAGTGAAACAAGAGGAGACTTTTCTTTTGAGAAAGAAATTATACATATGTGCATTAAAAAAATGGCAGTATAACTTTTTAAAAAAAAAAAAAACAGAATAAATTATATGTTGGTTACTTCTAATATTATGTAAAGGTATGTTTTTTGCATAATGTGTAATTCCTATAAAATTAAGATATTACTTCAAAAAGTAGTAAATATTTTAATATCAGAGATTAACATTTGATTTTATTATTATTATTACTGGATAACAAAAAGTTAATTATACATATATATATGTATACACATACAATTATAAGACACATTTACGACATTCTTAGTCTTAAGAATTTTTTAAATACTAAGCGCAACGTCCAAAATCTGTAACTTACGTGCGAAAAAATGTCCAAAATTTGTAACGTACACAACTACTAACTAAATGCTTTAATAATTAATTTTACAGAATAGTTGCTATCTTGTAATATTTGTGTATAATTTTGTAGACTTATATACTATACTATTAAAAAAATTGGCCTTAAATTTGAAAATTTTAAAAATTACACATAGTTAAGGTTTAATGATCCCACCTTTTGAGAATCTCCCGTATATACACAAACATATATATGTATATATTTGTGTATATATATAAATGCATATGTACATAGATATGTATATACAGCACTGGCGCCCAGCTAACCGAAAAGTACCCGTTAAATATTTCCGCGTAATCACTCTGTTGTGCCGAACAAATTTCGCTAAAATGTTAGAAGAAGATATAACATTAAATGGCTTAGATACTGTATATTTCCGCGGCCGCTATCTTGAATTTCTTGGCGATTTTTTGTTGGCGTTCATCGATAAGGCAACCCCGATGAATGATGTGTTCTGGCAACCCCGTTAAATCTAACATGCGCATAAATCGCTGCTTGGCGATATCTACTACTTGGCGAAAAGGGGTTTTCACGCCAAGGAAAAACCCAAGATGGCGGCCGCGGGAATATACAGCATCTGCACAGATGTCATATACTCCCCATATTGACGCGATTTTTTCCCCAAAAACATGGCAAAACATCAACAGCATAAACAACAACATCCGCGTTACCATATCAAACGCAAAATAACGACATTTTGGCGCCAGTTAAGTTCCCCTTTGCGTATATGACATTGGCGTCAGAAAACAATCGCGCCAATATCGTATATGACATCTGTGCCAAACTTTTTTTTTGGCAATATATTGGCGCGATTATTTTCTGATGCCAATTTGGCGAAAACATCAACAGCATAAATAACAACACCCGGGTTACCATATCAAGCAAAATAACGATACTTGGCGCTAGTTAAGTACCCGTTGCGTATATGACATTGGGGTCAGCAAAAAATCGCGCCAATATGGCGCCGTTTTATGACGTCTGTAGTATATGATATCTGTGCCCTTTTTTATTTATTGTCATTTCCTTTTTAAATAATAGAAAATAATTTAGAAAATTTAGAAAATAATTTAAAAATATATATACAACTGGTATTCGAAAACGGTGTTTTCGCCAAATTGCCGTCAGAAAAAAATCGCGCCATACCCGGTGCGTATATGGCACATGTGCCAGATTAATTTAATCGGAACTGATCGTTGCCAAAAAATGTTTGGCACAGATATCATATACGAAATTGGCGTAATTTTTTTCTGACGCTAATGTCATATACGCAACGGGTAACTTAACTGGCGACAAAGTGTCGTTATTTTGTTAGATATGGTAACCCGGATGTTGTTGTTTATGCTGTTGATGTTTTGGAACAGATGTTATATATTCCCGCGGCACCATCTTGGATACTTTCTTGGCGTGAAAACCCCTTTTCCGCCAAGTAGTAAATATCGCCAAGCAGCGATTTATGCGCATGTTAGATTTAACGGGATTGCCAGAACACGTCGCTCATCGGGGTTGCCATAGTGATAAACGCCAACAAAAAATTGCCAAGAAATCCAAGATAGCGGCTGCAGGTATATACAGCATCTAAGCCATTTAATGTTATATCTTCGGCACAGATGTCATATTCGCCCCATATTGGCGCGATTTTTTTCTGACGCCAATGTCATATACGCAACGGTATTTAATTGGCGCCAAAGTGTGGTTATTTTGCTTGATGTGGTAACCCGGATTATGTTGTTTATGCTGTTGATGTTTTCGCCAAATTGGCAACCGAAAAATAATCGCGCCAATATGAATCGCGCGTTCGAACCCAATCGCGCCCGTCGGCCTAATCGTTCGGAGTTTTCGTGGTTTTCTTCGAGCCATGGATTTCCATGCGTAAATACGGGTTAGGTTCCCTTAGAAAGCCCCAACGAAGGGCACTCCCCCTCGGGCCTATATCCCTAGCGTAGATAATCGGCCGTCAAAAAATCAACCAACCAAACATTTTTCTACTTAGATAATTATGAAAGAAATATAAATGTTTGTTTTTATTGTTTTAATATTCTTATCGGACAATCTGTGCGACAAAAACATAGATATAAACTACTTGAATGAATAGATGTTTTTGGTTAGTTTATCTTTGGCCAAACAAATTCCACATTTATCTATAAATTGGAATTTTTATGTTTATGATTCGTACTAACCCTTTACCTTTACTTTTAATTCATTCATCATGAATGGAAAAATGTATAAAAGTAATATTTTTTTAAACATCATGATGACGAATTCGTAGAGATAGTAGGCATCAAGATAATGAAAAATTGCCATAGAACATGGGGTCGCAAGCCAATTATTAAGACACAAATACAGGATGTTTCTTCTTAACTGAATTTGGATTGACTGTAATAATTTTGAGAAAAATAAAAATATTGCAATAAAAATGCAACAATACGTACCTTGTTTTTTGTCAAATGTTATAACATCAAGAAAAAATGTGGAAAAATAGTGTTCTCAAGCAATCGGTTATAACTTATGAAATGGCAATAGCAGTCCAAAATGTGGAGCATCAATTTCAGACTGCTGGCGCGTATAATGGAATCTTATAACCACCTTAATACTTTCCCATCATGGATATGTATAATATAAAATATGAAAATAAAACATGTGTAAACTATTTATAAAATGAATTGCAATTCCAAAATAAAATTTACGCGTATATTTAAATGTTTTTAATACAAAGTAATGTTCTATTACTGAATTGCGGCTACTACTTGATTATGCCGTCGACCAATAAAACAAGCGAATAGAACAATGAAACAAAGCAAGCTATGTATTTTTCAATAAAAATGACTCTTAAATTAATATATACAAACTTACAAGCTACTTTCATAACATACCTATAGATGAGCAGAACCTTATCACAAAATTTTATTTCAATATCTTAAATACTTTTTAAACGTACACAATGAAAAACTCAGTTTTCCAGAAAACGCAAATTAACATCTTAATAAACCACAAAAAATAATGTATAAAGTTTACAATTTTGAAATCTACCATATTTGTAGGGGTTTATATATTTGTGTATATGTTATATGTTACATATTTGTGTATTAAAATGTATTCTTTAGCTTTTTTTGACTCTTAAGACGATCACTTCCGGTTTCAAAAATTTCAATTCCGGTTTTAATTTTGAGCAATAACTTTGCTTCTTATTATCGCTGAACCAAAAGTAAAGCATTTTTGGAATGCTAAATGTTTAGAATTTAATTTAAAATAATAAAAAAGAAATCGAAAATGTTCGCAAAAATACCGATTTGAAGGTAGGCCTTAAATGAAAGGGAGTAATAACCAGATCCATTTATAGAAAAGGCACGAAATCTCACATTTCAAATACATACATAAACTAGTCGTTAAGGGCTACCGTAATACTTACCCGTCATGGGTATAGATGATATAAAATATGAAAATAAAACATGTGATATTTGCTAAGCATTGTACCATGTCACTTTTATTCATAATTTAATTTATTTAGACTCCCTTAAATATAATTAATATAACCCCTTAAGCTAAAATTACTTTTTGTTGCATTAAAATATCTCAATTTGTTGATTTTCTGTAAGCAAGTAAACGTTATTGCTTTACAATGGAAGTCTATGGGAATTTGGCGAAATATTAGAGATAACGCCAATTTGGCGTCACTTTTGGCGACTCATTTTGGTCGCCATATTTGGCGATATACCGCCAAGTTGTCGACAAACTTTGCGGTATTTAGCGACGGAACAAGGTCCCCCCTATTGTAAACCCCCTTATAGGTATGGACATGCATTGAATGCTTCACATTTACGATAAGCCATTATTGGCATTTAATCTTATAGTTTGGCGATAGTTTTTGGGTCGGCGGGATAATCGATTAGTACCAAATTCCGTAAAAGAAACATCCTTATAACTCGAAAAATTATAATCCTATTAACTAACAGTTTACTGCGTCGGATTAAACGTCTCATTTCCAATTAAAATGTATCTTTGAATTGAAATTTGAATGAAATACAGGGTCATGAAAAATCGAAGAGTGTGAAAAAAAAAATTACAAATATCTCGGCAACTAATTATCCGATCGACTTCATTCATGATGCAAAATTAATGTTTTTATTGTGTTTTATATTCACTCTTTCAACTAAACAATTTCGAAAATTTTTGTATACCTTTTATCAGAACGAATATTTCGAGAGTCCGAAAAAATAGTTCCGGATAATCGAGGTTACTGATATTCAATAGGCTTCTTAACATTGTTACTTCCTAAGAAAACACCGAATTTCAAGTCTCTATCTCAATTTGTTCGGGAGATAGAGCGTTTACAGTCACACACACACCCAGACGGACGGCAAATTTTTTTTTCTAAAAATTTGTTTTTCGGAATCTCCAGTGTCTAAAGCGCGTAAATCTGTCAATTTTTTTTTTTTCGATTTTCAAGACTTTTACAAAATTTACCCTATACTACGTATGATGGGTAAGTAAAAAGAATTAAAACATGTCAATGGAAGCATTTATTGAATTTTCCAACTTAACTATTTATGAAAAATGAATTAATGTTAGTATTTTCCTGATAAGAAGTCGTCGGGAATGCGGAAGGAATTGTTTCCGCGTTACTTAAAGCTTTTGGTTTCCATTAGCTTTAATTGTATTTTTCGCTTTATTTAATGATAGAAATTTTTCAATTAAATGAAGATAATATTTTATTTCAAAATAGTGATATGTGCGCATTTTTAGTTTATTCTATAAAAAAACTATTATGCTGTGACCATCACAAAACATTCTTCTATTTAAATCAAATCGTTCGCAACCAAAATTAAATTACAATCTATTCCTTCTTGATATACAGAGTTATAACAGAAATCGTGAAAAAAAAGAATAGTAGTGAGACATGTTGGGCGGTATACACTCAAAGCTAATAAAGTTATGTTTATATCAAGCTCTAACAGAATATGAAGTTTGGTCAAAATTCCGTACATTAGTACTGAAGGTACATATCGCAAAAATCGGGATAAACATAGCATAGAAGCAGCAGCTGTTGGGCGATTACACGCAAACCTAATCAGCGTCTATTTATGTCAACGTCTAACAAATTATGAAGATTGATGAAATTATGTACATTAGTTCTTGAGATATATCTATTGAAGGAATCATCCAAAATGCAGCAGAGAAACGCCGTCGTACATTACTTTCTGAGGTATAGCTATTGAGGAAATCGGGATAAACACAACATATAGAAGCAGCAGCTGTTGGGAGGCACTCAAACCTAATCAGCGTCTATTTATGTCAATGCCTAACAGATTATTAAGATTGATCTTGATTGATTAAGATTGTTTCTGTTCATTAGTTCTTGAGATATAGTTATTGCAGAAATCGCCCAAAATCTTGCAAAGAAGCGCCACCTGTTGAGCTATTTAGATCGAAACGTATTCAACACAAATTTATGTCAAACAGAATATGAAATTTGATAAAATTCCGTGCACTAGTTATTTAGATATAGTTATCTCGGAACTAGCACGAAATGAAGCACAGCAGTGCCAACTCACAGGTGATTTACACCAAACCCTAAGCAGAAACAGTTTATGTCAAGGTCTAACTTAATTTCAAATTTCATTAAATTCCGTGCATTAGCTCTTCAAATAGAGCCCTCACAAAATACGTATTTCATACAGAGAGAAACACACATAGACTCACGGACAGACTTTTTCTAAAACCACTCAAACTATCTCAGCTCCTTCTAAAACGTATAATTCTGTTGAAAACTGAAAGTCGAAATTTTTTTCAAATCCAATACTTTGGTAAAGACAGACGAAAGTAACAAGTCAGAAATTGTACGTCAAACGTAGCAAATAACGTAGGTTTGTACTATAATTAGTTTTATAAATATTCAGGTCTTGGTTCAATAGCTGTTCCACTTTTATGTAAAAATGCATGAATACAAAATTTATTACGATTATTTATATTAAAAACAGTAATACGGAAATTGTATGTCTTCATCTTAAATAGGACGTAATCAATATGGCAACCTAGAATTATTACCTATCATGGGATATCACTGAATTAATTATGTATGATAGGATTTAATATAATGAAAAACTCTTTTATTAATATATTTTTAAGTTTTGATCCGATTTTTATAAAATATGAAATGACGCGACAAATTTCTGCATCGATTATGTGTATTAAACTTCAAACCTTTTGGTTGGGTTGTTTTTGCGCTGTTATATGCCGACAGACGGACAGACAGATGGATGGACCAGACGATGACTATACGTATTTATATAATTATGAATGACCTAAAAAGAAACTATTAAGTGCTTAAAGCAAAGGAAACATCCTTTTAGTTTTAGATTGACCATCCAAACTCCACACCTATTTTCAAATTAGAATGGTTATAATTACGAATTATAGTACGTTTATACATTTCCTTTTTAATTTATTTGTTATGAATGGAAATACTCATAACCATGCTTAAGGTTAGCACGAAGCCTCCCATTTGAATTACTTGAATGCAGCTGAAAGAAGCCATGTTGGTGAAACCATTTATCTCATTTTTATGCTTGGGTACTTATGAAAGAAAAACCAGTGTTTGCTTTTTCCTGATAACAAGTTGTCGGACACACTGTTAGAAAACAGACTAAATAGAGATAAATGAAAAGCTATGTTCGGTTAGTTTAGGTCGACTAAACAAAATCCAGAACAACTTTTATAAGAGTTATTGTTCGAAACAGCAACTACGACATAAAAATAATGTCTATATTTTCTTGTTTTATTTTCGCCAAAACATGTGTAAGAAGACAAAATAATAGTTTTTGAAATAGTTTTCTCAGAAAAATACTTTAAAATAATCTTTTGCATTGTAAAAAAAAAGACATTTTTACAGCACAAAGTAGTGTTCATCTCGCGCTCAAACTCGACCATAGTCGAATGTGCTGTATAACTATATAAGCATGAAAAATAACAGTAGTTGCGTAAAATTAACAACACAATGTGCTGGCAATTCGGACACCAGCAGTTTGTGCTGGCAAATCTAGAGTGTTTTTTTTTGTTTTTGTTTTTTTTTTGTTTTTTTTTTTTTGTTTTGTTTTTTTTTGTTTTGTTTTTTTTTTACAGTGTGGGGATATTGGGTGTTCTACCGGAGATACTATCAAGAAAGATTTACAAGATTAACATACCGAAGATTAACAAGATTAACATACCGAAGATTAACAAGATTAACACACCAGAGATTAACAAGAATGAAAATGGGAGACAATTTGTTTGTAGCAGACAACTCCCATATAATCTAATGAGTGTCATTACTCTACCAAACATAATCTAAATGTAATAGCACTATATCGCAGATCAAAGTTTAGATTTTTGTTGCACAGTAGTAGGTATTTATAACGCAAACCTATGAACACGAGGTTGGGCATTATATATAATTTTGTGTTAAACAGATCACTATTCACACATGATTAAACTTACCTGGTAAACTCGGTCGAATATGTCCGAAACATATGAAAAACAATAGAGTATCTTAAGATTGCGCACCTTGTTACCAGGAGTCATGCAGATTATAAATTTTTACATACTATAGAGTAGGGATGCACAACCTGTGGCCCGCGAATTTCGTCAATTTATAACTGAAAAAAACTGCAATTTTTGTCCATTGGTCGCAGGAAAAAATCCTGAATTTCGTCAGTTTGCCCCACGAAAAATAGAAAATTTCGTCAGTCAGTTAAGAATCGAAAATTTTGTAGATCAGGCATGAGAAAATGGCGAATTTCGTTGATCGGGCGTGGAAAAATAACGAATTTTGTTTATCGGGCTCGGAAAAATTGGCGAATTTTGTCGATCAGGTGCATAAAAATCGCAAACTTCGCTGATCGGGTACGGAAAATTCGCGATTTTTGTCGATCGGGAAAGGAAATCTCAAATATTGGGTGCCGGGTACGCATAAATAGCAAATTTGGTCGGTCGGGCAAGGCAAAATCGCGAATTTTGCGATCAAGTGCGGAAAAATCGCTAATTTCATTGATCAGGCACGAAAATTTTGTTGAAATTTTGACAATTTTGTTGATCAGCTGCGAAAAAACCGTGAGTTTCGGAAGTCGCGAGAAAAATTCGTGAATTTCGTGACTTTGCCACGGGGAAAAATTGCGAATTTCGCCGATCGAGTGCGTAAAAATTGCAAATTTTGTCAATTAGGAGCGGAAAAATCTCGAATTTCGTCGATCGGCTGCGAAGAAACTGCGTTTTCTGTCTATTTATAGTGAATTTCGTCAATTTACCTCGGGAAAAATTACAAATTTCGTCAAAGTTATTTATGAATCGTGAATTTCGTTGACCGGGCACGGAAAAATCACAAATTTCGTCGATCGGGCACGGAATAATCGCGAGTGTTGACAATCGGGTTCCAAAATATCATGAATTTCGTTGGTAGGGTTTGAAAACGGCGCAGATTTTATCGATCAGGCGCGGAAAAATTTCAAATTATCTCGCTGAAAATTGAAAATTTCCTTGATCAGCTGTGGAAAAATCGCGAGTTTCGTGAGTTTATCGCGAAAAAAATTATCATCAATTTCGTCAATTTACCGCAGGCGTGTCAGTTAAGAATCGCGAATTTCATTGATCGGGCGCGGAAAATCGCGAATTTCGGCAATCATGGGCGGAAAAATCGCAAATTTTGTCCATCGGTCACGGAAAAATGGTGAATTTCGTCGATCCGTTGGAGAAAAATAGCGAATATTGTTCACCGGCTTTGGAAAATTTGAAAATTTTGTCAATCAGGCGCAAAAAAATCGCAAATTTCATTGTTCGGGTGCGGAAAAATTGTCAATTTCATTGATCAGCCGCGGAAAAATCGTTGATCGACTTCTCTTCCCTCCATTCATAAAGTTCACATTCTTTTTCGGCACTAGCCACTTTCATGCCTATGTTTTTAGCACTTTTAATAAAATAAAATTTACTCCCCGAATAAAGTCAAGAAATATTATCACTCCTTCAAAATGATCCTTTCTATATATCTGTTATAGATACGAACCTAAACTGTTAATATATCCTTGTCAACTGAATTGGATATGTTGGCTGGGTAGGGGAAACTAGAGGGGTATCCTCCCCCCCCCCCGCTCTGAAAACCATACTTTTATCTGATTATAGGCCACAGATCACCTCCCCGAAATAGAATTTTCAGCGTGTTGCTGATGTGACCCTCGACAACTCAGACATTTTTGTAAGTTGCCCTTCTCCTTAAAAGGTTGTGCACCCCTACTATTGAGAATTCCACACATTATTAAATTTACTTTATAAATATTTTTCTAATATGCTCATACTGTAATTAAAAAAAAAAAAAAAAAAAAAAAAAAAAAAAAAAAAATATCTATTTTACAGCAAAAGGTGGTGGCACGCTCCCAACACAGCTTCTGTAAAATTTACAAGCTGTTGTCTTTAAGGGAGATGTAAAATTTCACATTTGTGGGGAAATTTGCGTTGCTATTGGCTGCATGATGCGCATGACAGCAAGAATTCTATTTTCACTTCAATTGTTAATTGAATTAGCTTTCACATCATCGGTGCTTGAACTCGATTTCAGAGCTGTCGGTACTTGAAACATTAGAACATAAAGTGCAGAAAAAATCACAATTTTTTTTTTTTTAGAATGTGAACCAAATCATTTTTTATATTACACATTTTCAAAAAGTTTTATTCTAATAATAGCAATTTTTTCATTAAAAAGCTCTGAATTAAGGAGATAAAGTTGAACTAAAGTATCAAATTTAGTCCTTTAGATAGTAGCATTTTTTTTACAATGTGGAAATGGAAGAATTTAATAACTGCAAAATGCATTGCTTACATCTGAGAAAGTGTGCGTTTTATTAAGAATTGCATTATATAGAACTGCGTTATAATGATCTACCGTATAACAAATTCTAGAATTTCCAACGAATGCGGTTAAACAATTCCCTTGTATATTTTCTTCTTTTCTATATGTACGCATTCAAACGTATTCTGCGCATAACTCTTAAACGGTTTTAAAAAAGACTATAAAATTCTCTTTTTTTTCTGTCGGAAAGTTTTCTGTTCGCAGATGTCCCATTTCAATATCAAATATAATAAATAATAAAATAAATTAATAATAAAATTATAATAAATAATAAATAAAAATATTTTTTTATGTTTGTCTGTTTTCAAGAGTTTTAAGTTTTATACGCTTTAACTTCCATAAGAACTGGGAAATCATGACGAAATTTGCATATTATTTTAGGTTATTTAAATATGAATTGAAAGTTTTAAACTGAGTGGAAAAGTTTCCAAGGCGGGAGAGAGGTTGAACCCAAGACTTGCAGCTTAACTTGACAACGTCCTGATTATTGAACTACTTGAGCCGACAATAGGCTGACACAATTCACTCAGGTAACCTTATTGGTAATAGCATTTGGTCAATTATATACACAATTCAATAGAAAGTACCGCAGGTAATAGAACTCCGTGAAACGATAAATGCATAGATTACATGCACTTTTTAATTATTTTTTAACGCATTCATGTTGACTGGTAAAGATATCATATGAATTGAAAATTTTCCAACTGAGTGAAAAAGTGTACATATTAGATTCGAATTCAAAATCTCTGGCTTAAATTACCATTGCTCTGTCTATTCAGCTACTTGGACCGGCAAACGGCCGACACAGTTCACTTAGATAAACTTATTGACAATAGCATCTGGTCGGCTATGTAGGCACCCCAACACAATATACCGCAGGTAATGTAAGTAGATACACTTTCTTTATTATTTTTGAACTCAGTCGCACTGATTGGTAAAAATACCATACGAAATTATTTTTTTCGACTGTGTGAAAACGTGTCCAGATCGGATTTGTATTCACGATCTTTGACTTAAATTGCCAATGCTCTGCCTATTGAGCTGCCTGGACCGACAAACAGCCGACATAATTTACTCTGATGACTTACCCTATTGGCAATAACATCTCGTCTGTTATGTAAACAGCTCAACAGTATATACCAATAGCATATATTAACATGTAATGGAGTTCCATTACCAGCTAAATAGAATTCAATATTCGGGTCTAGTTAACCCGACTGGTGTAGGATGCTGTGAATAACAATATTGAAATAAAATCACGAAGGTAATAAACAATTCCTTCATGTCGGTTTTATGTTTTCTTAAAGCTTACTTGTGTATAACTATAAAACAATTTTTCGAAAAACATTAAACTAAGAACTCATACTATACGTTTAAGACAGACTGTGACATAAAAACAAAATCCAAATTTTAATAAATTTGTAATACTTCTTTCTCATTCATGGAATATATGTACCTATGTATATTTTGTATACATAGAAAAATGTGAAAAGATTTATGACAGGAATTTTTACATTGATGTCTTTTAGTCACTATAAAACTCTTTTAACTGCTATTTAAATTTCTTTCTGATAAAATTCGATAAATATCAAAGACTTTTACTATTTTTCTATTTAGTCAAAAGATATAACATTTTGAACTATTTATTCTCAGGATATTTCTGTATTATAGGAAAGAAGAAAGAATAAAACGAGTTTCTCATAATGTGTTGATGTACACACTCTTAGCGAGAAAGCTTGAGGGATAAACAGAGCAAAAAAAAATCTCTGTGATTAGTTCAACGTGCCAAAAAAATACGACACAAAATCGTTTTTCTTGTGGCTTGTTTCCAAGAACAAAATGAAAAATTGTAATATTTTTGTTTACGATACACAAAATATGTTGCTTAAGATGATAAACAAAACGTGTTGCATATATCAAGACATCATTAAAAAGACATCTTTATTTTTTTCATAACAATATTTTTTGTCAATAACGTTTTTTTATTAAAAAAACTACTTATTAAGAACATTAAACTGAGAATTCGTACTATATGTGTAAATCAGACTTTGGTTTAAAAAAATTTAAATTTTAATAAATTTTGAAGAATCTATTATTCATATTTTGTAATCCCTGTGTGTATTTTGTATACAAAGAAAAATTAGAAAATATTTTTGACAGCAATTTTTGCTTTGGTGTTTTAGTCATTATTAACACATTTTTAATGCTATTTAAATTTCTTTCTAAATAAATGCAATAAAATTCAGAGAATTTTACAATTTTTCTTGAGAGTGAAAAAACATAAACTTTTTAACTATTTATTCTCAGAATATTGCTATATTATAGAAAGGAATAAAGGGTAAAAAAAAGTTTCTCATAACAATTGCTGTTCCTCCCTTATACAAAGATGCATGTATATAAAATTTATTACGATTATATATATTAAATTCAGCAATACGTAAATAATAACTCGATTTTCTGTAAATAACATTTTTAGTAATGAAATTACTTATAAAATAATAATAATATGTACTGCATTGTCAAAAGACACCGGACACTCTGGATGTTGGATTATTTGTCGAATAACAAGAGAAATACAACGAATTGCTTTTGGATTTCGTAGATGTAATGAAAATGTTTGAACTTATCCTTTTTCGATGAAGTTCACGAGGGTAATTGCGAACCAGTAGGTCCATTCCATGTCGCTTGTAATACAGATTTTCCACATATTATTGCTCTTTCAACAATGCTATTATATGTATATATAAATATTTTACAGACATACACACAATAAATAAAATAAACCCAACTGGAGTGAAAAATTAGCCATAGCCAGGAATCGAACCCGGGACCACAGTATACAAGACTGCTGCTCTAACCACTCAGCTACTCCGGCCGCTGCCTGAGTCTGCAATTTCTCACTAATAAACCATGTTGGGGGAGTCACCAGCCCATACGACAGCCTTGGATGACCGGACAACGACGAATAGATTTTACTATTACATCGATCTACGATAATTATAATAAAACACTCATACTACAATATATATTAAAACACACATCCACACATAAATAACGCCTGCTTTGAACAGTTAAAGGTATATATAAATATTATACAGACATACAAACAATACATACAATAAACCCAACTGGAGTGAAAAATTACCCAGAGCCAGGAATCGAACCCGGGACCACAGTATAAAAGACTGCTGGTCTAACCACTGAGCTACTCCGGCCGATGCCTGAGTCTGCAATTTCTCACTAATAAACCATGTTGGGGAAGTCACCAGCCATCTATACGACAGCCCTGGATGACAGGACAGCGATGAATAGATTTTACTATTACATCGATCTACGATAATCATAATAAAACACTCATACTACAATATATATTAAAACACACATACACACATAAGTAACGCCTGCATTCAACAGTTAAAGGTATATATAAATATTTTGCATACATACATACAATGAATACAACTATAATATACAATATATAATACTATACAAACAAAATAAATAATGACTCCCCCAACATGGTTTATTAGTGAGAAATTGCAGACTCAGGCATCGGCCGGAGTAGCTCAGTGGTTAGAGCAGCAGTCTTGTATACTGTGGTCCCGGATTCGATTCCTGGCTATGGCTAATTTTTCACTCCAGTTGGATTTATTGTATGTATGTCTGTAAAATATTTATATATACCTTTAACTGTTGAATGCAGGCGTTATTTATGTGTGTTTTAATATATATTGTAGTATTTGGGCTTTATTATAATGCTATTTTATCTTCATATTAAAACAACTATGCTAATATGAAAAACTAGGGGTTTTCTTGTTATTTTTAACACATA
This sequence comes from Maratus speciosus, assembly GCA_963932465.1. Classification (NCBI taxonomy): domain Eukaryota; kingdom Metazoa; phylum Arthropoda; class Arachnida; order Araneae; family Salticidae; genus Maratus; species Maratus speciosus. The sequence continues at coordinate 104,501,316 of OZ010789.1, read as the reverse complement.
CTTTATATTTTAACAGCTTAGAAGTTAATAAATATATGTATTTATGTAAGTGTCAAGCGCAGGAAATTTAATTGATCTTTTTTCATGGAATGGCACAGTAATAAATTGGACAAAAAAATATGGTAGATTAATTAGGTCTAGGGTTGAAAATTTGGCGATTTTTAAGCCTCTTACTATCGGGCAGATTACTTAGGGTAAAAATTTGGAGATTTTTAAACCTATTAAAAAAACCATTCCATATCAAGTGTGGGACAATTTTTCTACACAGTATGGCTGTTCTAAGGGGTCTCAGGACTTTTAATGCTTCAAAATTTTCGAAAATTTATTTTTTTTATGCTAAACTTCTATTACTTTTGAACATTTTCAGATAATTATTACCTTGAAATTCCAATTAGAACAGAAGTGATGGCTTTTAGAATTACACCCGCTCAATAGCCGAAACTTTGAAGTCAATATTTCTCCGAATGACATTTTTGGGCATAATGCGCAAGATATCTCAAAAACTTCTAAATATTTTTTAATGAAATTTTCAAAACATATATTTCATGTTAGTTTGTATAAACTGAACCTAAAATTTCATTTTTATTGTTCAAAAAAATATTTTTTTAGTATACTGTTGACATTTTGAAATTTTGTATTATCTATATCCAACTTAAAAATATAAAAATGCTTTAAATATAAATTTATTTAGATTCAGGGTAATTACTACATTCTGAAGTATAATTAGGCACGAACAATTTCCTTCTAATTGCAAAATTTATTTTGTTATCCTGCACGTAAGCTTTTATACAAATTTTCTGCTCGACAAATGTCTGATAGTTTGGAGCCGCCTATAAATACCAATTCTGTATCTTGCATTTTTTATATACATGAAATGAAAGAACATACTTATATCTTTTATCCCAATAAAAAGTGTGTTTTTAAATCATATACATTTTAAGATATTAAATGTTGAAAATGATTTTTTCCCGATTTTAAGAGTCCTGAGACCTCTTAAAATTTCTGTTGTATCCTTAAATGAAAACACCTATGCTGTTATGAAAATCTAAGTTTTTTTGTTATTTTTTATGTATAGTTTATATTTTAACAACGTATGAGTTAGTAGATATAGGTATTCATGTAAGTTTCATATGCAGGACATTTTGTACGTTTTTCATGTAGTTGCCCAGTAACAAATCGAAAATAAAATTTTGAAACAATTCAGTATCATAAATCTTTAAATAACCTGAAACTGTAAAAAATTATTTCGTAAACCCTATGCAATGTTTTTTTGCATTTGTGTAAGATACCCACATATATTACTACTGTAGAAACTATTAAGCATCAGCGAAAAAATATATATTTGTGTTGAGAGAAATTTCTTTAATACCATAATCAAATGCAAAACAACTTCGTAAAAATAACAAATGATCAAGTCACTTTGAACTTTTTATTTTCTAAACAGATTTACTGATATCTGATGATGCCTTCGTCTCCAAACCTTTAATCTTTTCTTTTATACCTCTCTTCGTTTTTCGGAAGAGGAAAACGTTCTGCATAATTTTCCAATTTTCAGTCAAATATTTCTTCCGGTGTATAAAACTTAAAACATTCTTTTCAGAGTAAAGATGATTTGATTTAAATGATATACAAACAGTTTTCTGTGTCATTTGAATAATATAGATTTTCCCTCTAAAATTATTTATGTGTCCTAGCCTTTCTTTCTATATAGGATTATATATTTTATTTTTAAATTGTTACTTTTTATAACAAAGATAAAATGAAAAGGTTATTTTATTGTAAGTGCGATATTTATACATCCTTTTCCGATGCCTGAATAGATATATGTATTTTTTTCATTCGTCATTATTAACAATAATTTAACTCATTTTTAAGAAAAGAAAGTAATTCTGTGTATATCTATTTTTTATGAATATATATCAAATATGAGATAGGAGCTGATATAAAAAGTGGTACTTTTCACATATATTTTTCAGATAGGGAAAATGGCCTTAGCGAGAGAAGGGAATTTAGCAACATATTTTCTGGAAACCTCATTTATCTATTTTTATACACAGATAGTAGAAATTTGTATAGAATAAAATGTTTATATAAAACAAATGATTATGTATGCAAATATAAAAGTTTATTATGTTTGTTTTCATAGATTTTTATATCATTGGCAACGAATCTTACTTTCTGTAGCTTGAACTGCGCCAAGCTTTTTGAAGAAACATCAAGGCAAGGTATAAAGGAGAAGTACCGAAAAAAATTTTACTGCTACAGATTTAAAAAAAAACAAAATGTGTTTCAAATAGAAATTGCGTTTCAACTTGCTGTAGGTAATGATACACTTAACATTATATTAATTTTCATACCACGATGTAATAACAAATATTCCAGAAAAAAGTTCGTATGGAATAAAAATATATTCCTCAAAGCCAAAACTAAAATTTTAACATATTAGCATGAGACATAAACAACGAACCTGATTGAAGCAAGTCTTTTTGTCTTTCTAATAATGGTTTCTAACAGAAATGCGATTATCGCACAACGGGGCCCGACAAAGCGTAAGATTACAAGAAATAACGTATTTATTATTATTATTTTATATTATTTAACTTTTAAGACTGTCATACAGTTGGTCCGATAGAAAACTTTTCAAAAATTACTGTGGCAGAAGAAAGAAACAGAAGAAGAACTAGAGAAGAAGAAGTTCTAGAAACAGTGGCCCACGCTGACCCACAGTACCTTCGAAATAAAATTTTAAACTCAATTTATCAAGAAACACCGCTTTTCAGAGGTTTTGTCCAGATAATTTTTAAACAAGTTAATATATTTACACGTTTGTTATTTTCAAATAAAGGAAATTAAATTAACTACAAATTATATACACACAAAGAAAAATTTAAGTTATAACAAAAAATATTATCGATTTTTATGAATTTTGAATGTTTTTTTTTAATTCCTTTTTTTTATTATTGTAGAGAAACAGAATATTAAGCAGTATAAGAAAGAAACGATAACTTAAAAATATAGAATATGGACTTAAAAGAACCTTAAAAGGTTAATGAACCATCTAAATTAACTTTCCTTTTAATTTAAAAATGTGTATATCTAAAATCCAAATTAAAATGCCCACGTGCGGTTCATTCACATATTCATCTTTTACTCTTTTCAGTTTATTATTCCGAATGTTGTTGCTATATGTAAACATAAACGCAATCTATTAACCCTTTTCAGAAATACCTCCCATCCATGCACACCTCCTTTCACATGAAACTAATATTTAACTTCGTGTTCATCTTTGTCCCTGTACTCTGCGAATTAAAGTACCCAAGTAAGGCTCATTCACACAAGCATCTTCTTCTCTTTTCAGTTTATTATTCTGATTATTGTAGCTGTATATAAACATAAACGCTATCTATTACCTTTCTATTACCTTATTACAATCAAAACCTTTTCAGAAACACCTTCATTCTTGCACACTTCTTTCAATATGAAATTAATATTAAACTTTGTGCTCATCTTTGACTCTGTACTTTACCAATCTCAACCTGATGGACAATTTTGCATAATTTATCAAGAGTAGACATTATTAAGCCCTAGCGAAGTTTGGAGAACCTGCAAAACTCTCTACAGTAAAAAGGGATAAAAGTATCAGATAATAAATTGAGGTCCGTTTTTTAAAGTTTTCTCAAATGATTTTAGAAGTGTTCACTTTGAAAACTTGCAATTTTTCTACAAGTCGAAAATACATAATTTGTATATAAAATAAATCAAATTTGATTTGTCTAATTACTAAAAGACTTACGCTGTAAAAAACTTTTTTTTCCTGCACTTTATGTTGTAATTTTTAATCACCAATGTTGTGAATCCGAATTGAAGCAACAATTGAAGTAAAAATCGAATTCTTTTTCTGTCACGTGCACCACGCAGCCAATATCAACGCGAATTTCAGCAGGTTTGGGAAATTTTACAGCACTCTTACGACATCAGCTTGTAAATTTTATAGTAACTGTGTTGGCAGCCGGGTGGCAGCACCTTTTGTCGTAAAGTACAGGGATTTTTCCTGCACTTTATGTTCCAATTTTTTAATCACTAATGCTGTGAATTCGAATTCAAGTAACAATCGAAGTAAAAATCGAATTCTTTTTCTGTCACGTGCACCACACAGCCAATATCAACGCGAATTTCACCAGGCTTGAGAAATTTTAAAGCACTCTTAAAGACAGCAGCTTGTAAATTTTATAGTACCGTGTTGGCAGCCGTGGTGCCAGCACATTGTTGTAAAGTACAGTGATTTTTCCTGCACTTCATGTTGTCATTTTTTTCATCACCGATTCTGTGAAATCGAATTCAAGCAACGATGCTGTGAAATTGAATTCCCGCAACGAGTGAAGTAAAAGTCGAATTATTTCTGTCACGTGCACCACACAGCCAACAGCAACGCAACTTTCCCCAGACTTGAGAATACTTATAGCAGTTTTAAAGACAGCAGCTTGTATATTTTACAGTAGCTGTGTTGGCAGCTGGGGTGCCAGCACCTTTTGTTGTAAAATATAGAATTTTTTTCACAGTGTATATGGTATAACGTATATCAGGATCATTTCTTCCGACCATGTAAATAGCTAATTGTTTAATGTGCAAAATTTATGTATCCCTAACTGTACTTTTTATTTCAAACAGGGTATCTGATGTGAATATAGCAAACCTGAAATAATGTTATCAGTTTGAGTGAAATACGAAAAATGATTTTTAAATCCAGTTGCAGGAAGTCAGAAGAGCTGGTTTAGTCCCGCGTTCTCTACAATCCTGGACTATATGTGCATGAGAGAGCAGCCATTGTTGTTTTGCTGCTAGTTGCGTTGGCATGTTATAAATTTGTCTCTATTAAATTTGTTATTTATCTTATTTAAACAAAGTGTTCATTATTATTTGTATACATGATATGTTTTAGCAAGTTTAATGCTCTTTTTAAATGTATAATACAATTTCAATATCGGAGTCCTCATAAGCGTAATTACAGACACTTTTATAAAACTGGTGGCAAGGCAGATGGAAAAAGCCGGAGAGGTGGATAAGGTTTGGGAGTTGAAATTATGTCTACGAGGAATTTATAGAATTTATTAGTAAAGATACAGAAGTTTTTTTTTTTTTTTTTTTTTTTTGCTACAAATGAAGTTATAAAATAAAACATTTGTTTTACTGTAAATCTTTTGTCTTTGCTTTCAATTTTATTCTAAACTCTCTTCATACTTTTTTTCATTATTTTTATATTTTTTAAAAAAATAAATTTGGTTTTGTAATAATTAGTGTTTTTTATGCGTTAAATATAAACCTTTCGTTTTATAAATCTATGTATATAATTTTGGACATTTTTCATAGAAAATATTCCTTGCATTTAATAATTTTCAATTTTTAATTGCTTAAAAGGCGTAGAGCCAACAGAGACAAAAAGTGTCCAAGCCTGGATTCGAACCAGGATCATTGACTATACGCAAGTCAATTACCCTGGCAGTGGCCCTATATAGTCAGTAATTCTTCATCAATTCCAGGCTTTTACACTTTTTCACTCTTTTGGCTTTACGGCTTTTAAGAAATTAAAACATAAAAATTGCTTTCGTTTTATTTCCCCTAAATGCATATTATTTGCATATGGCATTATTACCTTCACCAACTCGCATTTTTTAAAACAATTGGTTAATTTAAAAAAAAAATTCAGTTTTAAAAATGATCTGCTTCATCAGTCAATTTTTAGTTTTTCTTAAATTAGTTAGTACAACAGTTTAAAAATATCAACCTTAGGAGGAACATATTACCTGCTGATATCATATCACTTGTATTTTGAGAAATCAAAGAGAATACAAAACGTAAAAAAGGGATAAATCAAAAGAATAAAATCCTGTAAATACTTACTATACATGTTTATAATACAACAATTTTTAAATTATTGTCTTTGTATGTGCAGATTAATTCAAAATGTGCAACATTTTCCTTTAAATTACTTACTCTGAGTGAATAAGATAGCTATTTAATAAACGGAGCTGAAAGTAGCACAATATTATCTACTCTAAACCCTTAGATACGCTAAATGGAAGTCATGTCAGTGTAACCATTATCTGACATTTTATGGTTTACAAGTTATAAAAGAAAATTAAATGTTTCTCGGATAATAACTTATCAGATTCTTTGTTGCACAAAACAGAAAATAGATAAACTACCTTGAAGAAACAGGAGTTCTATTAATTACGGGTTGACCAAATAAAACCCACAAATACCATTTTCATGGTTTCTGCACACAATGACAGTAATTATAGGAATAAAAAATAATTCCTTCTCGAATTTGTTTTTGATTGAAAGATATTTCCTATATTAGAGGTGATTAAAACCTTTTCGCAAAACTACATCTCAACAAACAGGAATTTGTGGTTATCATTCTATATAAGCTTGTGTAAACATGCAAAAAAGTATCATTGGGTGTTACACACAAGATTCTCAATGGATTAATTGATTTCATCAAATGACATATTGTTGGAATTGCATAAATCATCAAGGTGTCATATTATATATGACTCATAAAAAATTAATGCCACATTATTAACGTAATAATATTTTTTTATCTTTCTTCTCTTTCGAGATAAATATCAGCTTATTAAAATATTAAAATTTTTAGATTAGAGTGATAATCCAATTCAGCAGAAGGAAAACTGATTGCAAATTCACTATTCCCCAGATTCTAATCTATGTTAATCTGAACTGACGTCTGAAAAAAACTCTATTCAATGTCAAATCAAGTTAAATTAGTCATATACAGTTTCAATTTCCTAAATTTAGATTCAGTAAAATGCTTTTTTTTTTTGTAAAAGATAAAATGCTATCGCTTTGAATTAATTAAAATTAGACTCAGTTATAATAACCATCTTATAAATATTAAAGTATTTTTACGTAACATTAGTAATACTTTTACGGTTTGTCATAAAACGTTTCGACAGTAGAGTTTTTTTAATTAATTATGCTTGTTAATCTAAAGAAATCGGTATAATACTACATGTAAAAATAGTTATTTAGCTTCATGTATACTAAACGGCTCTCTTAGTTATTCTTTACTGGTCTTATTTTTTTAACGTAATTTGTATAAAAAATACTAATAAGGAATAATTAGGAAGGAAATGCTTTAATAGGACGATGTCTTATTCGTATATATCTTTAATAGCACCGTGAACGGAATGTGACCAAAAAGGGGAAAGTATCGTGACCCAATGAAACTCTTCGACACATCACACTCTGAACAGATAAGCGACAAAAACAAGTAAGGCATGAGACATTTCATCCTGATAACAAAGAAGAAACCGGTTTGAATGCTACAATTTGCTTCCTGTCTCACGCTTTTGTCTGCTTGTCTGATCAGTGTGTGATCTGCCTTACTCTTCGCATTGTTTAAAAATGAGACGTACCACGTCAGTGCTATATCAATATGTACCATTTTGTAACGAGGTGCAAATGACTCAAAAATTGGTCATGACTTTTGATTCACATGTGTCAAAGCTATGTCACGGGCACTTTTTAGTGGAGTCACAAAGTGACGGTCATCTGAAAGTCATAATGCGACGAAACAAAGATTCCACCTTTTATTCAGTCATCTAACAGCGGCCATGTGTGTGATAACTGCTATATTACAGTGGTTTGACAATGACTGACTGTTTTATTTGGGTTTGTTGTATAAACTTTTATGTACTTAATCCCAACTTTTCTCATTGAAAATGTCACCAGTAGGTGCAATGTAGAGGCATACAGAAGTCCAACAACACACTATTCTGAAAATAATTAGTTCATTTACGAAGACTAAAGGTAAGTAGCATCGAATGTAGTCAAAGCTTGGGAACTTCTTAGAAGAAATACGTTGCTGTTGGCTCCGTGTCGATACCATATGTCTGCACATAAAATCGGTGATGTGGAGATTCATCACGTTAGTAGAATGGTAAAGTAATACCCAGTTGAAACCAACGAAAAAGTCTGGCAGCGGTTTTCAACCGATATAGTATGCTTTTTACTCTACTTTTATCACATGCCTGCTCGGCAATTGGCGGGAACTACATTTACATGGCAGACAAGAGGCGTGGAAATATCGCGGCTTGTCTCTTTCATTGGCTGATACACTGTCAAGAGATTCTGCCCTTCCCGTAAAGAAAAAATTTGTGTGCAGATATTAAGCATTTCTCAGTTCTCGCTCCTGCAGTGCTTCCTCAGATAGAAGTTCTACCCAATTCGCCCAGTGCCATCGGAACCTAGCTTACCGCTGCATCGGCCAGCGGGCATTAGGCGCAACAACAACAAAAATGTGAACAAAAACTTAATAGATTTATTTTCAGATTGCTTTTTTATTATTTGGGGAACAGAATTCCCATTTCTATTAAAAGGAAACAAATATTGTTTTGCAAATTTAGCAAAAGAATTCAAATTAACCCAACAATTCTGAACATTTTAGAAATTAACAAAACTGACCTAAGTTAATATATTTTTAATCATAAATAACAAACATGAAAGACACTTCTTTAACTTTACATTAAAAGAAATATTGACATGAGATATATAAAAGCTTACAATATTATCTATTTTAAACGCTTGGATACAACTGAAAAGATGAATGTTTGTAACACAATTTTTTTCATTACTTACAGTTTAATAAGTATGAAAGGGAAAAGAATGCTTTTCAGATAATAACGCTGTTACTAAACACACTGAAGTAAGAAATATAATAGAGAAAAATTGTTTGATAAAGGAAAAAAAATCACCTTATTAGATTAGGGCTGACCAAACAAACCAAGATTAATTTTGTTATTAATGATTTTTTTTTTGTTTGAGGGAAAAATAATAGATTTATTTTGGTATAAATGACAACAACGGCATAAATTTTAAGAATAAATATTATTTAATATTAATATTCGTATAATCTTGAAAATATACAACTCGAATAATTTTTAAGCAATTTAAAAGAATCCATAATTCCGTTAAAAATTTCTTTTCATAAAAAAGTACTTTTAATGTATAGAAAATTAGATTTTATAGTTTTACTTAATTCATTATTTTTATAAGACTAATTAACTGTCAAGTAACTCTTTTCTGAAAACATATAAGTAAATTATGTAAAAATATTACTCTCTATTTGTTTTCTTGTCGCAATGAAAAAAAGAAATTGAACTTTAAAATGCAACGTTTAAACCACAAATATATAGTGAACCAATTTTATAGTAAGCTGTATTAAATACATTTTTGAAGGAGATTTAAAAAGATATTTCCATGAGACGCAAAAAAGGAAAAATAGAGGTTACAATATTATCTGTTTAAACGCTTTGGTGCAACTGAAAAAGTGCATGTCTGTAAAACAATTTTCTGTTTATTTACAGTTTTATATGTACGAAAGAGATGACAGTAATTTCTGATAATAACTTGCCGAGCACAAGTTTGGTTAAAAGATAATCGAGAAAAATGCTTAATAAAAAAAGGTTGCTTAACCCTTTAGTGCGCAGCTTTGTATATATGCAAACATCACTGTTCTTTTAACAGATTTTTTTTTATTCGCAGATACCTAATTCACACGAGAAAATTAAAATAGCAATATTTGCTTTAATTAAAAAACAGACATTCCGTATTTAAATAAACCGAAATTAACCATTGAAACTTTCTGGTGTAAAGTCAGATTCTCCGAACTACGTAATTTCTAGAACGTATACTATTATGGGAATTAAAGGGTTAAAGGTTGAGCTTGATAAAATAAATAATTATATAAAATGAGGTATTTTGAGACATACTTATTAAAGTATTTACTAATTTGCATTATTTCAGCGAAAAACAGCCACACGACAGTAGTTTTTACTTGTATTTCACATGTGCAACAGAAGAAAAGATTGACGTATTATATGAAAAATATATCTCTGGTTTTTTTCATTATTTTTCCTGTGTTATAAACCTTTCAGAGTATCATATATAATTTTTCCAAAACATAATAAAAATCGCGCATTTGAGGGTTAATATCTTATTGATTAATTTTAGCAAAACAAAACCCACAAAAATCGTTATCGTTGATATATCTTTATTACCACTTGCTATGAACATGTTTGTATTTATTACATGGGAATAATAAATGGAAAATGTTTTAAGCATACTTATAAACATATATGGGATATTTTTTAAAGTATTTAAAAGTATTTTTCATATAGTTCTCATATTATATCAAGTATTGTTTTTAAATCAGTAATAATAAAAGCGTATTTTTCACAAAAAATATTATACTATCTCTTTTATTTATAATTTAATTTCTTCGTTTTAGGTTTTAAAGTATTCCATTTTTGTAGTTTCACGGCTAGAGGGGTTGAAGAGGGTTAACGAGAGGGATCTGGGGCAACATTATTGTTGTTGTAACTCGTATACAATTGTAACCATAAAGATTATTTTGCGATCTATCACCTGTGGCCAGCTAACGGGAAAATAGCTACTTTTATATACGGTATATTTCGGCGCATAACCTGCATCTGAACTTTCAACGTACGGTTTCGAAATTTTGAGTATTTTCGCCCAAACCATCTTCTGTGCAAATAAAACATTTTAAGAGATTTTTAGCAATATAATAATAATAAAATTAAAGATCATTTAAAAGCGTTAATTATTATTTTTCATGCAATCTTATACCAATAATTATTAAGCTCATAACGTATAGAATACTTTTTGAATATATAGTATTTAAAGATTATATATATATTTTTAATATTTTACTTTTTTTCTGACATACTACAATTTATCCTGATATACCCTATATAACATAACTTTCCAGAAAGTCTTAAGTCTTAGAAAGTATAGACCTCAAGTTCAAAAATAAGAATCAGCATAATGAGCTATAAAACATCAAAAATCAGACAATTTAGTTTTATAAAATAAAATATACATTATCGAAAAAGTTCATATTCTGCTACGTGCAAAAACAGATAATGACATCCGATGATCCTGCCACCTCTAAATCCTTAATCTTTCTTTTCTTACTTACCACATTTTTATCAAAGATGTGAATGTGCTGCATAATTTTCCAATTTTCAGTTAAATATATCTTTTATGGAGTATACTTTAAGTGATCTTTTTAGAGCATACCTCATTTGATTTAAACGATATACAAATATTTATTTTATATTAAATAACTCGGGTTTTTCGCGTATAAAAATTCTTTGTATCTTTCAGTTTTTGTTTGTGTATGTGGTGAAAATAAGTATTATGTGGAAAATTAATATGGAGAGTTACTGGATATTTGGGTTTGCGTATTTAAATAATCTTTACTTTTATAAGATAAGATCATTGAAAATCTGTATAATTAAAGAATTCATAATAAAGCATTGTGAATTATATAAATGTATCAACAACACCAATAAAGTTTTTTCCGGTCATAATGAAGAAAAAAATATAAATAATTAAATGTTTTACCATGAGAAGCTAGAGACAAAGAATAAGAGGCTTGAAGACAGAAACTAGATTTTCAGATTTAACTTCTTTATTTGTACATTAAAATTAGAAGAAATAATTTTTTCTCCTTGGCCGTGCATTAAAGGATAAATATTGATCTTTAGCAACATCATAACTTTAAAGAAACGTACAGTTTTCTAACCACCTAGAAGAATTCCAATACTCCGTTAACTTCATAAGCATAGTTTATTAATACAGGGTTACTACGAAACATTCATTCATTTTCAGAATTCTACATATTCAAAAGTATTTCGCGTAGAAATATGAGTGATATATGAAAATAACCGCAACTCACCAAATTTGTATTTTGTATATCTGGTGGAAGAACAAGATCAGTATCTTTCAGTATTTCCCAAATTTGTATAGCAAGAAAAGTGTTTTCGTTTGTTAGATGTGCGAGGTGTTCGTCTGCTGTAGCAGTTCAGCGAGCCCGCTTATTGGACCATTTAAGTTTGTCAATACCTGAATAATGAATTTTCACATCGCTCCGCTGGATTAGGCGTGTTCATGAGGTTGACATCGCTTTGCCCCCCCCCCCCCTCCCCAAGTTCATCTGATTTGACGCCTTGTAAGATTTTCCTTCGAAGACACATTAAAGGTCTTGTTTATGTACTCCCACTACCAAAATATTAGAAAAGCTCATAGAACCAATCAATTCTGCAGTGATAACTACTGAGAGGATGACGCTACAATTGTGTGGAACGAGTTCCACTACCGCCTGGATGTTTATAATGTAACGCAGGGACTGCCCATAGAACATTTGTAGTGTGTGCAGAACTTGGTGAGTTAGCAGTTATTTTCATATATCACTCATATTTGTACGTATAATACTTTTGAATATATAGCTTTTTAAAAATGAATGAATCTTTTATAATAACCCTCTACAAGGCAGGTCGGTTCCAACCAGACACAAAATCTCTTATTAAATTTAAGTATCCTTTCATCATATACTAAGTGAAAGGAATTTCAACAAGTAAGCAAACGAACATTTTAAAATTATCTGCCAGAAGGAAACAAGCGAATTGTTTTTGTAAAACAAATTAAAACGCATTCTAAAAACGGAATTCCTAATTGATATGGGAAAAAGTGAGACACGTCATTTATAAAGCAAAAACAAACACCTCTAACAAGAAACCATAATCTTCAAGGCAAGGTGCTCTCTGAAACTAAACCCCACGTCAGCGCTCATACAGTTACATTAGAACTCTGTGTTCCGCGCTAGGGAGATGCGATGACTATTTAGAAAGCAAAACGCCATGAACTGGCGTAATGGACATACCAACATCGCGCCAAAGTAAAAAAGATAAATGAAACACTGACAGAAATCAAGATCGCAAAATATCAACAATGTGATAATCTATAAAGCAAGAATTTCTGAGAATACCCGTCAACGATGTAAATAATTTTAGGGGACAAAAACAATGTGAACAGTAATATATATATGAATATATATATATAATTTTTGTTAATAATCTAGGTACAATATAGTTTTCCTTTCCCACAATAGATGGCAGCTATGTTATGGGTTTCAGTCAGTTACTCAACTGCTGCCCACATGTTATAATAGTGTTAACTCTGTTTTGCATCCTCACATGCTATAACATAGTGAATCTACCTTCTGAAGTTTTGGTTCCTAGTATGCAATTGAGGTATTGTGCTCTAATTATTTTTAATATCCTGTGTGAGGTGTATCTTTCTTTAGATCTCTTGGATTTTTTATCATCTATTTTCGTTTATGTTGCGTTATCAGGAGCTAAATTTTGTCATTTTAGGCTTAATGCCAAAAAAATTGGATGAAATAACTCATCTTCGCTATGAATTAACCTAAAAGCTCCTTCGACGAATCTGTGGGTTATTCATAGTTTCCTATTTTACATACTGGTTTCCTATGTTCATATCTAGTTCATCTTTAGAATTTTACCAATTTGTTCATATATTTGTGATTTCAACTTTATTATATATATATGTATACGAAAAAAAAATTATAAGTTGAGAACACAAAGTTTTGAATGCCAAAATAAAGGAAGCAAAAGCTAATAATCCTAAAAAGATGCAAATTGGCCAAAAAGAAAAGAGAGAAAAAGAATATATTATTTATATTACATATACAATAATCTTATAGTGTATGTTCAGTTTCATTACACATGATATAAAGATAAACTGCAATATTAGGCTGTATCATAACTTAATAGTACTTGCCAAAAAATTTAAATATTATTAGTCTGCTTGAACAAAAATTTTCAAATTTATTTAAAAGGTTGGTGAATAGAATTCCGATAAACGTGGAGTTTTGAGTATAGAGTCTTAGTATACGCACAGGACGTTTGCAAAGATTAAAATAAACTGTCCAAACTATAGCACTCGCTGGCATATTTGCCGTCCTCCTGTGTTTCCAGATATTTGTCTAGCTAATATTTTATCTCTCCCGACATTCCTCTGAACGCTTAATAACATATTTAACTTTCTATGGGACCTTTCTATATTACTCCATCATTAGCCAGGAGCTCGGGTTTCCCCGTTTTCACTGCCCAATGTCGAGTCTGAGCTTTCTATATTATTTTCTTTATTGCTTTTTATTGTTTATTGTTGTCTTCTTACAAATTTTGTTATCCTGTATTTTGTTATATTTATTTTCATACTGTTTCACCACCCCATGCTCTGTCGCGCTGACCGGCGGGCTCAGCTTCAGCTAAATTTTGTAATATTTTTTAAGACCACAACTAAAGCGACCAGGTGGGGCATCTATGCTCCAATAGACTTGTTTCTTGATTCCTAGTCTGAGAAATCCCGCCGGGCAGTAAAGCACACACTACAAAACCCCTTTTTTGACCTTAAACCTCTCGACAATTGAAACTGTATTACCCGTATGATCACCATTTTCTTATAAAGGCATTCTACTATAATTGCACCAAAATCACGTATCTTTCCAAATGTAATTTTCGTGATTTTCAGTTAATTTACATTATTTAAGTATTGTGCGGCAGCGCAATACTTAATTATTTCCAGTGTTACTTCTCAATGTTAATTTAACATGGAAAAGCCTATGGAGATCATAACTTTTTCATTTTTTCTTCCCACCTTTTGTCCCTGATGCCACTCATTTTTTATTATTTACTAATTCTAATGATATCATAAATTTAAAGTGTAAAAACGTTTGCCTGACGTCAGGGTCAAAACCAATGGTAAAATGCCTTTGCATATGAGTGAATTACAACCCAGAGAGAAACATGAGTCAATTTGTTTTTACATTATTCAAATATTTTTCTTAATAAATCCAATTTTCGCTTTTTTCATTCAAAATCAACGGACATTTTTCATAGAAAATGTAACATTTTTACTTCATTGTTGCAAAAATTTCAAAAGCCGTAATAATAATTTATTTATTTTTAGTTGAAAGATTTTCACGCGAAATATTAAATTGAGCTAGTTTTTTTTTTTTTTTTTTCAAAAATTAAAAAGGTGAATATGGCGTCATAGTGGAAATAAAAAGGATATTTTCAGAATAAGTTTTTGCTTTGGTCAAGTTTATATTTTAGTAAAAAGTTTCTAATGGATAGCTATTTTTATGCACGTAGCGAACTTAGTGGATAATTACATAACTTAAATTTTAAAATGTATTTATTTTTCCGAGATGAGAACTATTTATACCCCAAGTTAAACTTAGGTAATAATTTTCTGATGTGTGTACATCACCCCTTAGGAAAGAATAAGGTTTAAAAATTTAAGTAAAACTTTTATTTTTTATTTTTTACTGTATCACAGTTAAATATTAGTAGTAAGGATTCAACACAATTTACATTTACATTCATAGCGTTCCTGAGTGGAAATAGGGTATCTAAATTTAAGTGAAGTTAATTTTTTATGTTTTGATTATAGATTTTTTGCGTTCAGATTAGAAGTTATTGTCCAAACTACCGCAACCTGCATTACTACAGTGGTGAAACATTTCGTATTACACATTGGTAAACTGCATACCACATTGTGATGCAATACCGCATACATCAAAGCCTGATGATGATACTATTAATTTTGAAATGCGTTCGTCTGAGTGCAGTAGTTATTAAAAAACTTGACATAATAAACAAAAACATAATTTGAAGAACAAATTAAAAAAACAAAATTTATTTCCTACATTGTTTAAGCCCGAGAAGGGACAGGTATTAAGATATTTCATTCAATTAATTCTACATTTAATGTTAAATTTTTGTAAGAAATTAGTTAAGCAAATTGAAAATTAAAAAATGAAAATAAAATTCATACAATATGATACTTAAAACACCCTAAAAAATTAGATTTCGTTCAAATGAAATCGAAATAAATATTAGACTTCTTCCATTTTTAATTGAAAATATTTGTATTGCAGATTTTGTATTATGTTTATGACAATTGTGCATAAAATGATAAGATGCATGCAAAATACAAAACTTAAAAAAAAGTCTAAGATTTATTTCGATTTCATTTGAACGAAATCTAATTTTTTAGGGTGTTTTAAGTATCATATTGTATAAATTTTATTTTCATTTTTTAATTTTCAATTTGCTTAACTAATTTCTTACAAAAATTTAACATTAAATGTAGAATTAATTGAATGAAATATCTTAATACCTGACCCTTCTCGGGCTTAAACAATGTAGGAAATAAATTTTCTTTTTTTAATTTGTTCTTCAAATTATGTTTTTGTTTAATAAATATAATATCTTGCTCATAAATTAAAAAAAAAATTAATAAAATTAATATAATAATTTTTTATGTAGAATAAAATAAAATTACTTTTTTTTTTCAATATTTGAACAATGCAAATATAACACATTCGGGTTGCTACTCCAACTACTACATAAATAAATCGATAGACAGGTATAGATAGATAGAATATGTGCTTTCGGTTATTAGATGTATTTTTTGCAATGGATGTGATTTACTTATAATGTGGCATATCTACCCTATATGTATAAAATCCTAATGAAACGAATTTATGAAACGACTGAAATGAAACTAATTTATAAAACGATTCTATGAAACGACTGATTAAACAATTTATTATGTTTCATGGCGATTTCTCCAAAAATATGTAATACTATGCGTTAAAATTAACACCAAAAATCCGCATCGATCCGCAGATTTCAAAACTGGTATTAGAATTTTAAAATTCGACTTAGATTTCGAGATATTAATTTTTTTCTAATTTAAAATACTTTTCTCTAATGATGGCAAATCAAATTTTGATCATAACAGATTTTTTTTTCATATTTTAGAAAAGGTTATTATTTTAAACAAATTTGGCGACCAGTTTGGTCTCCCCTTAAGAAATGTGTCATGTTACTTTTATGCATATTTCAATTTACTTGAACAATCTTTCGCCAAATCGAAAGATTCTGATAAAGAAATAAAGAACTCGGTATTTTTATGTTAACGGGACGCAAGTGATAAATCCCAAAATATTTTTCCCGTCGAATTTTTTTTGTATTTCATTGATTTCATTTAAAATATAATCCTTTCATTCATTTTATTTAAAATACAAAACTTTCATTTAAAACTGAAACATTTAAAATTATGGCTTTCACTTCTTTCTTTTTTTTTTAAACAAAACGAAAAGAAAAATATTAGGCACAGATGTCATATACTCACCGGGGTACCTGAATGATGCCAAAATGGCATTATTTTGATTGACATGGTAACCCGGCTACTGTTGTTTATTTAAAAATAAATGTTTATTTACTTTTATTTTCTGTTTTTAAATTATCTAAATTGTTTTGTTCTATAGTTATTAATTATTTTTTTGGTACTTTTTGGTTAGCCGGGCGCCAGAGTTATAGATACATATATATATATACATAGGGTAGATGCACCAGTTTTGGCCACTGTACCAGTTTTGGCCACATTGGATCAATTTGTCCAATATTTAGCCTGTGAATTCATGCTAACAAATAATATGCATTCTTACACTTTAAGCAAACTCTCTTTTATCATTTACAATATCATTTGTTTATTTTTTGCTAAAATGTGACTTGCAAAAAAATAGATGTGTGAAACTGCAGTGTGTGCTTACATGTATTAAGATTTTTGCTTAGCTGACAAGTTTTCAGAATCTTTCAACATTAGGCACTTATAGGGTTCTATTTGTTCTGAAACAAATTTCTATTAGATTTTATGAGGTAAGCTTTCTCTCTACTGCAATTTTACATTTAAATTAGTTATTTTAACAGTTTAATGGGGGGTGGCCAAAACTGGTGCATTAAATTTGCTATATGTACCAGTTATGGCCATGGGGGTGGCCAAAAAGGGTGTACATATGTTCCACTTTTGGCCACATGATTCATTATCATTATAGAGGGAATTTTAGCCATTTAATAAATTTAAGAACCTCTGGATAAATCAAAATCAATTTAGTTTTGTTTTATATAGTAATGGCTTCAATAATAATAATAATAAAAAGCAAGGCTAATGACAGTTCTATTAAAGAGATTTGTTATTCTCTGTCCAATAGATAATTCACTTTAGAAAGGACATTGTGCTAGTCACTAAAGAAAATATAGTATTGTGTTTATTTTTGATAAAGCAAAAGGGGAGGTGATATGTAATTTTTATGTATGATAAATAAACTAAAACATAAATTTTGAAAGATTTTACAACTTATAAATTAAAACGTTCAATAAAATTATAGCATGATTTAATTGCTTGTATTTTTCCTAAAGAAATGAAGACGTTCCATAATTTTTGCAATATTTCAGGCACACGGATTTAGAAATACTAAATATTGTGAAAATCTTTACTAGAGAATCTAAATACAACTAAGAATGTATTTCACATTATTTAAAAAGAAGAGGATTCATTTTAACACGTTTAAAAGAGATTCTGTGCTCTTAAAAAATGGCCTAGAGAGGAACACTGCTCTAAGATAAGAAGTAAAATTAAGGCCATTCAAAATGTAATGCCAGCACTACAAGCTAGCAAAGTTTTGGAGTAACCCGTTCTTGCCTTACATCAGAAGTTTGTATGACGGACACCACTTTCCTCTAATAATGTTGAATCTCAAGTAGTAGATCTAGGTAATAGGAATTGGAAGTTAAAAATCAATTAGAAAAGTTGATCTTAGATATTGTCAGAATACTATTTCCTATAAAAATGGAACAACTTTTAAGATTCTGTCCAGAAAATTGTAGCCGGTAAGATAGAAACTCCATTTCAAGATGGAAGACCAGGCATGAAATGGTATGATTCGCTTCTGAAATCACACCCTAGAGGTCTGCACGGGCCGGAATTTCCAGGCCCGGGCCCGGCCCGAAGGAAAGCTATTTTGGCCCGGCCCGGCCCGGTGTAAAAATTGAAAGTTCGGCCCGAGCCCGGCCCGGCCCGTTTACATTTTTACCGTTCTCGGCCCGACCCGGCCCGTGCAAAAATCAGTGAAAACAGGCCCGGCCCGACTCAATTTCTACAAAAAATTCCGTTTTTTCTCGACATGCAATTAAGATTCTTTTAATAAATACTGCATGCATATTTATGGGACCATTTTACAGTATATTTTAAATTACTATGTGTTCGCAAAATAGAAAACACACAATAGTAAACATTAACGATTACTTACAGTGTTTTAGTCAACGTCTCTACAGACGTTTCAAAATTTAAATAAGGGTTCATTAAAAGATTAATGTAGTTTAGAATAAAGGGTTAAAAAACATGATAACTTTTGAAGCTTATAATAAAAAGTAGATTTGTGAAAATATTTCTGCCATTTTTAAGGCTTTTCTCAAATCCAAAGGAGCTACATTTTGATACATTTATGAATTCATTTCTTTTCGGAAACGCATGAGATTGGCAGGCATTCTTATTCAGAAACCATGTAAATGCCGTTTTTTTCTTAGATAAAAGTAATATATCTTTCAGAAAATACTGCCAAAGTTAGCGTTTTGAATCGAATTTCTTGAAGCGATAGCACAGGAAAGGAGAAAAACGTACAGTCACGTGACAAGAGTCTCTGTTATCTCTGTACGTAATTTATGAAAAATGGAAACGCTATTCGATTCCAAATGCCTTCAATACTTAGGCCTGTCAATTTCATGCCTTTATACTTAAAAATGAGTCAGAAAATGTGTCTGAAAGTTTCGCATTGTTGAGCAGTAAATATGAGAATCACCTTAAGGTACATTTCCAAAGATACTGTTAACAGAAGTTCATTATTGCTATTAATACTTTTACAAAACATAATGCCTGTCCTACACATCCTGAGAACGATTAAGACCAGTTCCGTCTCGGCACAAGTCTGCCGAAAAAAATAAACCCGGGATCAGGCATCATGTAACTGTACGATGCCGATCTCTACGATGGACATGTTACATTTCTGTATTGATGTTGTTAAACTCGCATCGGCTCGTAACGCACATTTATACTTCTCGAAAAAGTCATATTCATTGGAAATGGCCTCGTATTTTATCTGCTTCTCTCAAATTCTTATATCGGGCCGATAGGCCCGATTAATTTTTTTTTATCGGCCCGGCCCGGCCCTGCAGGCCCGTTCAATTTTTTTGCCGGTCCGGCCCGGCCGGCCCGTTGAAAAAATTGCCCTAATTCTGCCGGCCCGGCCCGTTTGAAAATTCTCCTCCATTCCGCCGGCCCGGCCCGCGGGCCGGGCCGGGTACGGGCCTCGGGCCAAGCCCGGGCCCGTGCAGACCTCTATCACACCCTAAAATAACTTGCAAAGAAGCAGGGTACATAAATAAGGCATAAGCTAATATAAATCAAAAGATAATTTCAAGAAGTATAACTTTTTGATGAAAATCAAACCAAAATCAGAAAATGCTTTCAAGAAATATAACACTTTGATGAAGATTCAAGTGTTCTAAACAAGCCACAATCCATGAATAATTATAAAACTGATTAAATAGTTAATATTTATGTCCTATAGGCACTGTTGTCCCGTTTATTAATCAAATTTAAATATATTTTTTTGTTTTTTAATTGGAACTTTCAGTTAAAATCAAAATAAGTATATTTTACTTGATGTTTTTATCAATTCATAAAGAAATTTGCAAAATTCTCTTAATACAGCAAACAAATATATTTGTGGTAAAATAGATGTTGCATAAAAATGCTTTATTTTTACTTATTATCAATTAAAACGTTTGTTAAACTACATGATATTAAAGTGGCCAAAACTGGTGCATAGAGATGGCCAAAACTGGTGTAGGGGTGGCCAAAACTGGTACAAATTGGAATAAATTACTTGATGAGTTATTACTCACAATCTAAAATATTCTGTAGAAAATCATTATAGCTAACAGAAAGACAATTAAATTTACTAAAGAATGATGTTATTATGATTTAATATGCTTAAATCGGTCAAGAACTGTAAAATTTCTATTTTGAATTTTCTCTAAAAGTGGCCAAAACTGGTGCATCTACCCTATATATATAGCTCTACTAAAAGTGAATGATTATGAAAATTACTATGAAAAGAGGGTGCAAAACAACAATAAAAATCCATGAAAATTTATAACGAAAAAACAACAAACAAACCACTCCCTGCTCTTCAGAAAGTGGGAGGAGTGAAAAAAGCACGTATCAAAAACAGAAATTGGATCCTCACGGGTTTCGCAAGATATGGCCAACCCACATACTCCAAAAGTATAACAATAGATTTAAACTTTCAAAAACACAACATAACAAAGCTATTTTATAAAAAAAATTTTAACGAATCAAAACTGCTTTAAAAACAAATATAACCAACCAATTCAAAATCCAAGAAAACCGATTTAGCTTATAAAACGTAAATAGAAAATTAATAAAAATCTTTAAAAATTTTTTTAATATGACTAAATCATTAAGCAATTAGAAGTATTGAACATGTGAGAAGGCCACATCCCCACCTTTACCCATGAAGACCTGAAAAAAACTTGCTACCTTTAAAACAATCACTACGCTCCACTTCTTTCCATCAGCAGGAGTTGCAAGCAAGGCCATAATCCAAGTTAGACCAGCGTCCTGAAGACTTGTCTTTCCATTATCCTCATAATCATTAATTTTCTTTCCAAGTCACCGCAGTTTCTACTTGAAGCACATCAACATGCAGACGTTCTTAAAGACTTTAATCCACACCCTTCATATATTCAAGCAGCTACCTTGGTATCCATTACGGTGTTTGGCCGCTTAGCTGTTGCCACTTTATAAAACTCTTCTCAAGTTTGATTTACATAATGAAAAATAAACTGGTATGGAAATAAATTATTATAAAAAAGATTAGCAGTAAATTTAAAAATCTGTGAACTCAAAAATTCTCTATTACTACAAATTCTATAAAATCTATTAATTTGTCCCACAATAATGTTATTAAAAACCCTCTTACTTAAATTTGAATACCAGTGTGGCATCGATTGAGTATTAAAATTAAAAAAATCCCGTTTATCAAAAAGCTTAATTAGTATATTGCTATCTTTAATTAAAATGTCTAAATCCAAAAAATTAACATGTAAATTATCAACAGAAGCCTTATTTAATTTTAAACATGGAGGATAGATATCGTTAATCGATACCAAAAGTTTGTCATCGAATATTATTAAATCATCGATATACCTTAAAACTGAATAACTCTTATTACTGTTTAAAACATAATTAAATTCATAATAAAAAAGAAACAGATTTGCAGCAGAACTCGAAAAATTAGTTCCCATACCGATACCACATACCTGGTAGAAAAATGAGCTATTGAAAGTAATGAAATTATTAAGAAAACAGAAATTACATAAACTCAAGAAAAAATCTCTTTTAATTCCAAGCTCCTCCTCAATACAGAACATATCAAAAATATTTTTTAGTGTATCATAAAGTAAATCTATAGGTATATTAGAAAAAAGGTTTTCAAAATCATAAGTATACAAATTTTTGGGCGTTATGGGCGTTTTTTTAATTTTATTTAAAACCTCATTACTATTGTCTATACACCAAAAATAGCTAAAATTTCTAAATATTTCTAAATATTTTCATTACTTTCAATAGCTCATTTTTCTACCAGGTATGTGGTATCGGTATGGGAACTAATTTTTCGAGTTCTGCTGCAAATCTGTTTCTTTTTTATTATGAATTTAATTATGTTTTAAACAGTAATAAGAGTTATTCAGTTTTAAGGTATATCGATGATTTAATAATATTCGATGACAAACTTTTGGTATCGATTAACGATATCTATCCTCCATGTTTAAAATTAAATAAGGCTTCTGTTGATAATTTACATGTTAATTTTTTGGATTTAGACATTTTAATTAAAGATAGCAATATACTAATTAAGCTTTTTGATAAACGGGATTTTTTTAATTTTAATACTCAATCGATGCCACACTGGTATTCAAATTTAAGTAAGAGGGTTTTTAATAACATTATTGTGGGACAAATTAATAGATTTTATAGAATTTGTAGTAATAGAGAATTTTTGAGTTCACAGATTTTTAAATTTACTGCTAATCTTTTTTTATAATAATTTATTTCCATACCAGTTTATTTTTCATTATGTAAATCAACTTGAGAAGAGTTTTATAAAGTGGCAACAGCTAAGCGGCCAAACACCGTAATGGATGCCAAGGTAGCTGCTTGAATATATGAAGGGTGTGGATTAAAGTCTTTAAGAACGTCTGCATGTTGATGTGCTTCAAGTAGAAACTGCGGTGACTTGGAAAGAAAATTAATGATTATGAGGATAATGGAAAGACAAGTCTTCAGGACGCTGGTCTAACTTGGATTATGGCCTTGCTTGCAACTCCTGCTGATGGAAAGAAGTGGAGCGTAGTGATTGTTTTAAAGGTAGCAAGTTTTTTTCAGGTCTTCATGGGTAAAGGTGGGGATATGGCCTTCTCACATGTTCAATACTTCTAATTGTTTAATGATTTAGTCATATTAAAAAAATTTTAAAAGATTTTTATTAATTTTTATTTACGTTTTATAAGCTAAATCGGTTTTCTTGGATTTTGAATTGGTTGGTTATATTTGTTTTTAAAGCAGTTTTGATTCGTTAAAAAAATGTTTATAAAATAGCTTTGTTATGTTGTGTTTTTGAAAGTTTAAATCTATTGTTATACTTTTGGAGTATGTGGGTTGGCCATATCTTCCGAAACCCGTGAGGATCCAATTTCTGTTTTTGATACCTGCTTTTTTCACTCCTCCCACTTTCTGAAGAGCAGGGAGTGGTTTGTTTGTTGTTTTTTCGTTATAAATTTTCATGGATTTTTATTGTTGTTTTGCACCCTCTTTTCATAGTAATTTTCATAATCATTCACTTTTAGTAGAGCTATATTCACTTAGTGCATATAAGAAGCTGCGTTGCGCCTGATGCACTGGGTTATTTGTTTTTAAAAAATTTTTTTTGAAAGCATTACATATATATATATATGTATATATGTACATTTGTTGTATATATACATACACATATACATATGTATATATACATGTATATATATACATATATATGTATATATAACACTGGCGCCCGGCTAACCGAAAAGTACCTTTTTTTTGTTATTTCATTTTTAAAATAATAGAAAATATTTAAATAATACGGTACTACTTAGTTATTCTGCCGACCAGTTTCGCCAAAATATATAAATCGACAAACCCCTCGCCAAATTATACAAATTGACATAATTTTTATTTTAAATAACGAAAGAACAAATAAATTAGTATAACATTAATAAATACACAAATAAAACGTCGAAATAAAAATCACTTGATGACGTAAACACATGTAACTTGCTTAAAGTCAAGTGAATGTGACATTTACGATCAACCATTATTGGCATTTATTCTTATAGTTTGGCGATAGATTTTTGGTCGACGGGATAACTAAGTAGTACCAAAAATACATATGTAACTGGTACTCGAAAACGAGGTTTTCGCTAAATTTTCGTTAAAAAATCTCGCCAAACCCGGTGCGTATCATATAATAATGATACGCACCTACATAATGACATCTGGCCAAATATTAAATAATGCAACAAACCATGACATTTAATTTCAACTTCAAAGCAATGGATACTACTTAGTTATCCCGTCGACCAATTTTGCGAAATTATATAAATCGCCAAACCACTCGCCAAATTATACAAATTGACGTAATTTTTATTTTAAATAACGAAAGAATAAATAAATTAGTATAACATTAATAAAAATATAAATAAAACGCCGAAATAAAAATCACTTGATGATGTAAACCCGTGTAACTTGCTTAAAGTCAAGTGAATGTGACATTTATGATCAAAAATTATTGGCATTTAATCTTATAGTTTGGCGGTAGATTTTTCGTCGACGGGATAACTAAGTAGTACCAAACAATGTTTTAATTTACCACTCGATCTAAAGAAAAAAAAACTGGCGAGTTGAAAAAAAGCTATTGGCAAGATTTGCATCCGGCTAGCGTAACAGTACCAAGAATTCTCTGTGACCATAGAAACTTTTATGTAGTTTTATTCGAATTTTTTTTTAAACCAAAATGGAAAACTTTCGGCACAGATGTCATATATGGCCCATATAGGCGCGATTTTTTTCTTATGCGAATATCATATACGCAACGGGTACTTAACTAACGCCAAAGTGTCATTATTTTGCTTGATATGGTAAGCCGGATGTTGTTGTTTATATCCTGTTGATGTTTTTCCCAAATTGGTGTCGGAAAAAAATCGCGCCAATATGGGGGGTACATGACATCTGTGCCAAACTTTCATATAAAAAGCGAATGAATCAAACCGTATTTGTTTATGGCAGTTTCATGACTTGGACTATTCAAATATAGATGAAATGATGGCGATATAATAATATTTGGCGACTTATCACTTGTTCCTGGCTAACATTAAAGGACCAAAATGGCACCTGGAATATAAAAAGCTAAGTGGTCCGCTCGGAACTGTTCATGATAGTCACATGACTTAGGGTAATGTTATAAAGATTGTTTGATAATACCAGGGGAAAAAGACTCTATATATTTAATTCATTTTATTTTAGCTTCTTTTCAAATGTTTAACAGATCTTCTTTAATCAAACACGAAAACAATCATTGGATGTCTTAACAGCAACTGATTTTGCCTTAAATTTTTGTAATCAAAGGGAATTGAATGTAAACTCGTTTACAGGGAGATCTGCACAGCGTTTTTTCAGTATAATTCAATCTTCTCTAATATTTTTAAAACCGATCAGATTAGCGTATTTTTAGATTCTGCGGTGTCTGAATGGGGTTGTTCGTAGCTTGCAGGGAGCAGAGGCCCCTAGTTATATATATTATTATGTTGTGGCATACTCCCCTTGATAACGTTTTTTTCAATATAAGTTTCCATTTTCTTGTATTATTTTTACATTCTGCTCGTGGATATCTCCTCTTAAGACTTTTATTTATTTTTTCTGTTTATGCATTTTGAATTTCTAGATATACATTTTTATATTGTATTATATTTATTAGTTCATTTATATATCGACGATTTCCCTGAGATTTATAGTTAATAAATGGAAAAAAAACTATTATATATAACAGTAAATTTCCGATTATCCGTCACTCACGGTTATAATCACGGAGTGGCGGATAATCGGAATAGACGGATAATCGAAAGAAAGTACAAGACCATTATTAAAAGATTTTTATTTATTGGTTTATAAATAACAATATTTAAACGCCTTTTTTTTATTCGCTGTGTATTTCGTGAATAAAAAGCACAATTAATAATAAAAAAATAATTTATGAGACAGATTTAAAATTTTACAGAGTAAGTATAAAGTCCTGTATCATCCAAAATAATCCGTTAAACATTTTTGCTTGAGTTTTGCTTCTGTTTTTACTGCAGTAAGATTATGAATTTTACATAATTAAAATCCTTGGGTTGCATCTACTTCATCTTGCAGAATAGCTCCGCCTCACTCGGATTCTTTTTACATGCAAGTTTTTGTTGCACGTTTCTGATTTTTTTTAATGGAAAGGGGGAGGGTGACGGTTAACGGAGGTTAGCGGTTGATCAAATGGCAGATAATTGGAAGTCTACTCCATATATGTATATTAGGGTGGAACGAAAGTATAGGGCAAAATATTTTTTTCAGCAAATGATTTTCTAATAGCAATTAAAAGTTGTCTTTGTATGTTAACAATAAAACTACTAAGTTTTTTCGTTATGACTTTATATCTTGAGGTGCCGCAAGGGCCTTAAAAATAAGGATTTTTTTACAAAAAGTCCAAATTAAATATAAAATTATAATTTTTTTCATTGTTTTATTTTCACATTTTTAAAATCAAATATTGTTTTTAACAGCAATCTATACAGGTTTCTTTATTATATAGCAACAATAATATTAAGTTTAATTGATGTAAATTTATACATTCATTTTCTGAAAAAGTCAAATAAATGAGCTTTTTTCAAAAAAATCAAGATGTAATATCAGTTTGAATTTAACTGTTGTAATTACTTTTTTGCTTACAAATAGTTGTTTAAACACAGTTTTTTAAATAACACAGTAGCGCTCAAAAGTATTTTGACAAAGATAATAATTCACTTAATTGAAAAGAATAATAAAATACAAAAAACAATCATTTATTTTATTTAACCATATTCAATGTTTTAATTTTAATAAATTAACAATAAATATTAATAATATTAATAAAATTATATATATATACTATATATATATTTATATCTGAATTTTGTCATGCTGTTACTCTCGAATTTTTTAACCGATTTGGATGAAATTTTTCATATGCATAGTACATACTAATGTCTCGACCAAGTTCGTTGGCCAGTTTCATCCGCCATCTTGTTTCAAAATGGCAGCCATTGGAATTTTTGAAATTTTAGAAATTTTAGTGGCAAGAACTTAACCACTGGAAGTTCGTTACAATTTTCAAGCTGTTTGCGAAAACCCCGCCAAATTCCTTAGGACCCTCTGTTTTTCCATCTAATTCATGAAACAGGTGGCGCAAAGGCAATTTCTTTAAGTGTAACAAACAAATCAGACACTGCAGTGGCTTATTTAGATCTTTTTCTGTTAAAGCAACCGCGCCGTTATTGACTCCAGTGTTTGTGGCTGTCCCATCACACCTAATAGCATTTACAGTTGATATGTTCAAATGATTGTTACCAATAAAGTAGGCTGTCATGCTATTTTTTGTAGATTCATCTGTTCCAAAAGCAGGAGTTACATGTCCTAGAAAGGATGAATTGGGCTCTTTTAATAAAGGAATATGTTCTTCGATGCCCGTCTTTTTGTAAAATTTGTTTACTTTTTTATCTTGCACAATCGTTTTATCTTTTCTTCCATCGAAAAACAAGCCTATATTATCTCCAACTTGGTTAAGGCTTCTTACTATCTCTTTTGTTCGGTTCTTGGCTCTCTCTCTTCGAATCTTCATCCTATCAATTACCTTACTGTTGTTCTCCTCTGTAATCATTCCAACATTTTTAAGAACAGCACTTGCGATAGTCGCAGCAACTCTGTTTGAAATGACATTTCGGTCACAAGCACTTGCTACTGTTGGAAGTGCTACTGGCATTTGCTCGCTTGTAGTTGAATCCAAAAATAAGTAGAGGAATTTTTGGGATTGTATATTAAGGTTCCTTTAAATGTTTGCTCAGGATCTGATTGAATGGCATCATTTTCAGCTTTTCTAGTAGCCTTAACTACTAATTTCTGATTGTAGTTATACTTTAATTGTTGTTGTATTACCTGTTGCTTCCTCTCTTCTCTTTGTGTTAAAATCTTGGAAATAACTTTATAGACTCCACTTATACACATTTTTCTCACTGTTCTTTGGTCAAGTAAAAAATCTTTCCCATGTTTAGGTACTTTTTTTCTTTTTTCGCACTTGCAGACAGAAAATTCTTTGCACTTACAGATTGCTACATAAAAAAGACGAAATGTTATTACGAAATACTGTTAAAATCTAAAAAATGGAAATTAAAAGATGCAAGATTTAGTAGCATAAATATTAAAGGTATGCAGTATAAAACTGTAAATTTCTACTGTAAAGTAGTTTATGTGTATAATTTAAAAATTGAAAACAGGCATTTGGTATTTAAAATATATATATATATATTTTTTTTTTTTTACTAAACCAAATTTATCAAAATTCGTAAAATCTACTTAAAAATACATATATTCAAGATTTTTGCGGCACCTCTAAATATTTTATGTTTGTTAAATTATTTTAACACTGTCTTAACAAAGGCATTAGACAACTTTTTATCTCTATTACATATCGAAATTAAAAATTTCTTTTTTTTCGTTCCACCCTAATGTATATACAGTGTGCCCACTAAAGTCCCTTACCACCCTCTTAACTTCGGAGCGGCTGCTGCTATATTCATAAAAGTGTTGTCTAGGTATAGTAAAGTAACTATGCACTACTGAATGAAACCACCTACGGCGCCACCTGGTGGAAAACTGTGGAGTTAGCACTCCTATCTCGAAAACGGTAAAATATAGGGATAAAAGGTGATTTACAAAGTTGTAGAGCATCATAGATGTAGTACGAAAAGACACCTTTTGGACATTAATGCGAAGATTAGAACGGTTAGAACGCGCATTTGTTTTTTCTTTATTTCCTACACTGTGACATCACGAAACTTGAACGGAAGGAGAAATGTTTATCTTTGGAACAAATGTGCATCCAAATGTGCATTGCAGCTGATGTTTAGAAGTTTGAACATCTGAAATAAAGGTATATTGTTATAACTAGTTGTTTTTATTTCTTTCTAAGATCATTTTGTCACGTCACAGTGTAGGAAATCCCGAAAAAACAATTGTGCATTTTAACCGTTCTATCTCTTTCCGTTTTCGAGATAGGAATTCTAATTCCGCTGTTTTCCACTAGATGGCGCCATAGGCAGTTTCATTCAGTAGCGCATGGCTACTTTACTATATCGAGACACCAGTTTTATGAATATAGCAGCAGCCGTTCCGAAGTCGAGAGGATGGTAAAGGACTTTATTGGGCATACTACATATATATTTATTAAACAAAAACATAAATTGAAGAACAAATTAAACAACAAAATTTATTTCCTACATTGTTTAAGCCCGAGAAGGGACAGATATTAAGTTATTTCATTCAATTAGTTCCACATTTAATGTTAAACTTTTGTAACAAATTAGTTAAGCCAATTGAAGATTAAAAAATAAAAATAAAATTCATACAATATGATACTTAAAACACCCTAAAAAATCAGATTCCGTTAAAATCAAATAGAAATAAATCTTAGACTTCTTCCATTTTTAATTTAAAATATTTGTATTGCAGATTTTGTATTATGTTTATGACAATTGTGCATAAAATGATAAGATGCATGCAAAATACAAAACTTTAAAAAAAGTTTAAGATTTATTCCGATTTGGTTTGAACGCAATCTAATTTTTTAGGGTGTTTTAAGTATCATATTGTATGATTTTTATTTTTATTTTTTAATCTTCAGTTGGCTTAACTAATTTGTTACAAAAATTTAACATTAAATGTAGAACTAATTGAATGAAATAACTTAATATCTGTCCCTTCTCGGGCTTAAACAGTGTAGGAAATAAATTTTATTTTTTAATTTGTTCTTCAATTTATGTTTTTGTTTAATATGTCAAGTTTTTTAATAACTACAGCACTCAGACGAACGCATTTCAAAATTAATAGAGAGTACCATCCTCAGGCTTTGATGTATGCGGTATTGCATCACAGTGCGGGATGCAGTTTACCAATGTGTAATTCAAAATGTCTCACACTGTAGTAATGCAGGTTGCGGTAGTTTGTACAAAAACTTCCAATCTGAACGTAAAAAATCTATAATCAAAACAAAAAAAATTAACTTCACTTAAATTTAGATACCCTATTTCCCACTCAGGAACGCTATGAATGTAAATATAAATTGTGTTAAATCCTTACTGCTAATATTTAATAATATTATAGCTGTGATTCAGTAAAAAATAAAAAATAAAAGTTTTACTTAAATTTTTAAACCTTATTCTCTCCCAAGGGGTGATGTAAACACATCAAAAAATTATTACCCAAATTTAACTTGGGGTAAAAATTGTTCTCATCTCGAAAAAAAAAATACATTTTAAAATTTAAGTTATGTAATTCCCCACTAAGTTCGTTACCCGCGTAAAAATAGCTATCCATTGGAAACTTCGGTTAGCCGGGCGCCAGTGATGTATACATATGAATATACATACATATATGTATATATACACATTTATATATATACATATATTGTATATATACACAGACACATATATATGTATACATATAAGTATATATACATACATGCATATATACATATATATGTATATATAACACTGGCGCCCGGCTAACCGAAAAGTACCAAACATTTTAGTAAAATATAAACTTGACCAAAACAAAAACTTATTCTGAAAATATCCTTTTTATATCCACTATGACGCCATATTCACCTTTTTCAATTTTGAAAAAAAAAAAAAAAGAACTAGCTCAATTTAATATTTCACGTGAAAATCTTTCAACTAAAAATAAACAAATTATTATTACGGCTTTTCAAATTTTTGCAACAATGAAGTAAAAATGTTATATTTTCTATGAAAAATGTCCATTGATTTTCAATGAAAGAAGCGAAAATTGGAATTATTAAGAAAAATATTTGAATAATGAAAAAAATTGGCCCATGTTTCTCTCTGTGTTATAATTCACCCATATGCAATGGTATTTTACCATTCGTTTTGACCCTGACGTCAGGCAAATGTTTTTACACTTTCAATTTATAATATAACTAGCAGGCTATGCCCGCTGCGCTAGTCCATTTTTCCAAACGAAACTTGAATCAAATGAAATTGTGAATTTAACCTTCTATTTTAAGGCAGTAAAGAACATCACCTTGAATATACTTCCGCATTGCTAAAAACTATGCGAACCCCATTGGGATATTATACCATCTTATGCCTTGGACAAAATTTGGGCAATTAAGAAACAACTCTTTTATTTGATCATTTAAAGTAGAGTTTGGTACGGAAATGAGATTGTTTTGAAAACAGGAATTTAATTTTTTCTGGTCATCACACTATTAAATTAGAGAGCATTCTAATGTTTGCAAAGATTGATTATTGAACTTTAAGTACGTACCGTTCATTTTCATTTGTTTGTTCTTGAACTCCCGGCCTCTCAATTTGCGGTAGATGACGTTCTGGTAACTTAAATTCAATCTCATTACATGTTACAGCCGTCTTCAGGAAAACATGAGGATAAAATGGCTCAAAGTTCAGAAACGAAAGCTTCCTGTGCAAGAGATAATTAGTCGAAACTTGACCAATGATTTGAATACAAAAATGTAGTGAATACAAAACACTACATTTTTGTATTCAAATCATTCGTCAAATTTCGACTATTTACCTCTTGCACAGGAAGCTTTCGTCTCTGAACTTTGAGCCATTTTACCATATTTTCCTGAAGACGGCTGTAGAAACAGCTCGAAACGTAGAAGTTAACTTTTAGCTCATTAAAGTTCGTGTTCTGTGTACCATTAAGCAAGATGGTGTCTTTATTTATTATATTTTATGGTGCAATTGTCCAGTATGTGTTATAGTTACTACTTGATTATCCCGTCGACCAATTTCGCCAAAATATGCATATCGCCTATAATCGCCTATATCGCCTATATAACTATTAGCCATATCATACAAATGACATAATTTTAATTTTAAATAACGAAAGAAAAAAATAAATTAGTAAAACATTAATAAAAATAAAACATCGAATTAAAAATAACTTGATGACGCAACAAACACGTGTAATGTGTTTAATGTTAAGTAAATTTGATTTTGATTACATTTACGATCACCCATTTTTGGCATTTAATTTTATAGTTTGGTGATATTTTTTTGGTCGACGGAGTAATCAAGTAGTACCACAAATTATTTCTGCTCGTATTAAAAGTAGATAAATAACTTTTCTTAATATTAAAGAAATATCATAAATATTGAAAAAAATTCTTATATGTATATGGAAAGTAAATAGGTTGCCAGTAAATATACACAAAATTCATTTCACTCGCCAAGGCCATTTCTCTATCTCGCCAATGTCCATATAATAAAAATATACCAAATACTCTTCAATCTGTTGTCTGATACTAAGTAATCGCGATAATGTAAATGTGAGGCACAATTATCATATACGTACCGGGTTTGGTGCGATTTTTTTTCTCGCCAATCTGGCGAAAACATCGTTTTCGAATACCAGTTACATATATATATTTAAATTATTTTCTATTATTTTAAAAGGAAATAACAATAAATAAAAAAATGTTTAATTAATAACTATAGAACAAAACAATTTATATAATTGTAAAAAAGAAAATAAAAGTAAATAAACAATTTATAAATAAATAAACAACAATAGCTGGGTTACCATGTCAAGCAAAATAGCGCCATTTTGCAGCCTATAAGGTACCATGGAGCATATATGACATATTTGCCAACAAAACTTCCAATAATATAGTATATATGCTATTTGGTAGTGACTTGATTATCGAAGATTATAAAATAATAATAATGATAAAAATAATAACAATTAATAACAATTAATAAAGACACAGATGTCACATTGGCGCGATTTTTTTCTGACGCCAATGTCATATACGCAACCGGTACTTAACTGGGGCCAAAGTGTCGTTCTTTTCCTTGATATGGTAACCCGGATGTTGTTGTTTATGCTGTTGATGTTTTCGCCAAATTGGCATCGGAAAAAAAATTGCGCCAACATGAGGCGTATATGACATCTATGCCTTAATAAATAATAATAATTATATAAAATTGGAATTCAGGCTTTAATTTATGTACTTTTAAATATCTTATATTAGTCCATTATCTTTTTAAATATTACTTAACAGAGGGGAAAATATGAAGAAATAACGAATTAAAAAAGATTTGCAATTTTTTTTCAGCAAATAATTTTTATTTTAAAATGTTGAATTTTTTTTTATAGTAATAACAAATGATTGCATAAATTTCATTAAGAATATTTTTCAGTTCCTAAATTTTGAAATTGGGAATTTTCCTGTACGTGAATTTGGCGTTATGGTCAAAGAAATAAAACAATCTCTCTATTCTAAAAAAAAGTAACTACCGCTGTCACCGCCGCCGCCGCCGCCGCCGCCGGTATTGAATTTTTTGTGACCGGAGGTCTTTCTTCGTTAATATGAAGAAAAATAATGCATACAAAAATATGAAAATCGGTAGTATTATACAGAAATGTTTGATAAACACGCTGATGCAGACAGTTTTCAGATCGAAGAATTATTTTAAGAGATATTTAATGCTAAAGTTGGACAAAATCGTTCCACTAAAAAAGTTTTATAGGAGCAAAAACTGTTCATAGGAATTTAATCATTTTTATCGAGACACCAGTTTTATGAATATAGCAGCAGCCGTTCCGAAGTCGAGAGGATGGTAAAGGACTTTATTGGGCATACTACATATATATTTATTAAACAAAAACATAAATTGAAGAACAAATTAAACAACAAAATTTATTTCCTACATTGTTTAAGCCCGAGAAGGGACAGATATTAAGTTATTTCATTCAATTAGTTCCACATTTAATGTTAAACTTTTGTAACAAATTAGTTAAGCCAATTGAAGATTAAAAAATAAAAATAAAATTCATACAATATGATACTTAAAACACCCTAAAAAATCAGATTCCGTTAAAATCAAATAGAAATAAATCTTAGACTTCTTCCATTTTTAATTTAAAATATTTGTATTGCAGATTTTGTATTATGTTTATGACAATTGTGCATAAAATGATAAGATGCATGCAAAATACAAAACTTTAAAAAAAGTTTAAGATTTATTCCGATTTGGTTTGAACGCAATCTAATTTTTTAGGGTGTTTTAAGTATCATATTGTATGATTTTTATTTTTATTTTTTAATCTTCAGTTGGCTTAACTAATTTGTTACAAAAATTTAACATTAAATGTAGAACTAATTGAATGAAATAACTTAATATCTGTCCCTTCTCGGGCTTAAACAGTGTAGGAAATAAATTTTGTTTTTTAATTTGTTCTTCAATTTATGTTTTTGTTTAATATGTCAAGTTTTTTAATAACTACAGCACTCAGACGAACGCATTTCAAAATTAATAGAGAGTACCATCCTCAGGCTTTGATGTATGCGGTATTGCATCACAGTGCGGGATGCAGTTTACCAATGTGTAATTCAAAATGTCTCACACTGTAGTAATGCAGGTTGCGGTAGTTTGTACAAAAACTTCCAATCTGAACGTAAAAAATCTATAATCAAAACAAAAAAAATTAACTTCACTTAAATTTAGATACCCTATTTCCCACTCAGGAACGCTATGAATGTAAATATAAATTGTGTTAAATCCTTACTGCTAATATTTAATAATATTATAGCTGTGATTCAGTAAAAAATAAAAAATAAAAGTTTTACTTAAATTTTTAAACCTTATTCTCTCCCAAGGGGTGATGTAAACACATCAAAAAATTATTACCCAAATTTAACTTGGGGTAAAAATTGTTCTCATCTCGAAAAAAAAAATACATTTTAAAATTTAAGTTATGTAATTCCCCACTAAGTTCGTTACCTGCGTAAAAATAGCTATCCATTGGAAACTTCGGTTAGCCGGGCGCCAGTGATGTATACATATGAATATACATACATATATGTATATATACACATTTATATATATACATATATTGTATATATACACAGACACATATATATGTATACATATAAGTATATATACATACATGCATATATACATATATATGTATATATAACACTGGCGCCCGGCTAACCGAAAAGTACCAAACATTTTAGTAAAATATAAACTTGACCAAAACAAAAACTTATTCTGAAAATATCCTTTTTATATCCACTATGACGCCATATTCACCTTTTTCAATTTTGAAAAAAAAAAAAAAAAAGAACTAGCTCAATTTAATATTTCACGTGAAAATCTTTCAACTAAAAATAAACAAATTATTATTACGGCTTTTCAAATTTTTGCAACAATGAAGTAAAAATGTTATATTTTCTATGAAAAATGTCCATTGATTTTCAATGAAAGAAGCGAAAATTGGAATTATTAAGAAAAATATTTGAATAATGAAAAAAATTGGCCCATGTTTCTCTCTGGGTTATAATTCACCCATATGCAATGGTATTTTACCATTCGTTTTGACCCTGACGTCAGGCAAATGTTTTTACACTTTCAATTTATAATATAACTAGCAGGCTATGCCCGCTGCGCTAGTCCATTTTTCCAAACGAAACTTGAATCAAATGAAATTGTGAATTTAACCTTCTATTTTAAGGCAGTAAAGAACATCACCTTGAATATACTTCCGCATTGCTAAAAACTATGCGAACCCCATTGGGATATTATACCATCTTATGCCTTGGACAAAATTTGGGCAATTAAGAAACAACTCTTTTATTTGATCATTTAAAGTAGAGTTTGGTACGGAAATGAGATTGTTTTGAAAACAGGAATTTAATTTTTTCTGGTCATCACACTATTAAATTAGAGAGCATTCTAATGTTTGCAAAGATTGATTATTGAACTTTAAGTACATACCGTTCATTTTCATTTGTTTGTTCTTGAACTCCCGGCCTCTCAATTTGCGGTAGATGACGTTCTGGTAACTTAAATTCAATCTCATTACATGTTACAGCCGTCTTCAGGAAAACATGAGGATAAAATGGCTCAAAGTTCAGAAACGAAAGCTTCCTGTGCAAGAGATAATTAGTCGAAACTTGACCAATGATTTGAATACAAAAATGTAGTGAATACAAAACACTACATTTTTGTATTCAAATCATTCGTCAAATTTCGACTATTTACCTCTTGCACAGGAAGCTTTCGTCTCTGAACTTTGAGCCATTTTACCATATTTTCCTGAAGACGGCTGTAGAAACAGCTCGAAACGTAGAAGTTAACTTTTAGCTCATTAAAGTTCGTGTTCTGTGTACCATTAAGCAAGATGGTGTCTTTATTTATTATATTTTATGGTGCAATTGTCCAGTATGTGTTATAGTTACTACTTGATTATCCCGTCGACCAATTTCGCCAAAATATGCATATCGCCTATAATCGCCTATATCGCCTGTATAACTATTAGCCATATCATACAAATGACATAATTTTAATTTTAAATAACGAAAGAAAAAAATAAATTAGTAAAACATTAATAAAAATAAAACATCGAATTAAAAATAACTTGATGACGCAACAAACACGTGTAATGTGTTTAATGTTAAGTAAATTTGATTTTGATTACATTTACGATCACCCATTTTTGGCATTTAATTTTATAGTTTGGTGATATTTTTTTGGTCGACGGAGTAATCAAGTAGTACCACAAATTATTTCTGCTCGTATTAAAAGTAGATAAATAACTTTTCTTAATATTAAAGAAATATCATAAATATTGAAAAAAATGCTTATATGTATATGAAAAGTAAATAGGTTGCCAGTAAATATACACAAAATTCATTTCACTCGCCAAGGCCATTTCTCTATCTCGCCAATGTCCATATAATAAAAATATACCAAATACTCTTCAATCTGTTGTCTGATACTAAGTAATCGCGATAATGTAAATGTGAGGCACAATTATCATATACGTACCGGGTTTGGTGCGATTTTTTTTCTCGCCAATCTGGCGAAAACATCGTTTTCGAATACCAGTTACATATATATATTTAAATTATTTTCTATTATTTTAAAAGGAAATAACAATAAATAAAAAAATGTTTAATTAATAACTATAGAACAAAACAATTTATATAATTGTAAAAAAGAAAATAAAAGTAAATAAACAATTTATAAATAAATAAACAACAATAGCTGGGTTACCATGTCAAGCAAAATAGCGCCATTTTGCAGCCTATAAGGTACCATGGAGCATATATGACATATTTGCCAACAAAACTTCCAATAATATAGTATATATGCTATTTGGTAGTGACTTGATTATCGAAGATTATAAAATAATAATAATGATAAAAATAATAACAATTAATAACAATTAATAAAGACACAGATGTCACATTGGCGCGATTTTTTTCTGACGCCAATGTCATATACGCAACCGGTACTTAACTGGGGCCAAAGTGTCGTTCTTTTCCTTGATATGGTAACCCGGATGTTGTTGTTTATGCTGTTGATGTTTTCGCCAAATTGGCATCGGAAAAAAAAATTGCGCCAACATGAGGCGTATATGACATCTATGCCTTAATAAATAATAATAATTATATAAAATTGGAATTCAGGCTTTAATTTATGTACTTTTAAATATCTTATATTAGTCCATTATCTTTTTAAATATTACTTAACAGAGGGGAAAATATGAAGAAATAACGAATTAAAAAAGATTTGCAATTTTTTTTCAGCAAATAATTTTTATTTTAAAATGTTGAATTTTTTTTTATAGTAATAACAAATGATTGCATAAATTTCATTAAGAATATTTTTCAGTTCCTAAATTTTGAAATTGGGAATTTTCCTGTACGTGAATTTGGCGTTATGGTCAAAGAAATAAAACAATCTCTCTATTCTAAAAAAAAGTAACTACCGCTGTCACCGCCGCCGCCGCCGCCGGTATTGAATTTTTTGTGACCGGAGGTCTTTCTTCGTTAATATGAAGAAAAATAATGCATACAAAAATATGAAAATCGGTAGTATTATACAGAAATGTTTGATAAACACGCTGATGCAGACAGTTTTCAGATCGAAGAATTATTTTAAGAGATATTTAATGCTAAAGTTGGACAAAATCGTTCCACTAAAAAAGTTTTATAGGAGCAAAAACTGTTCATAGGAATTTAATCATTTTTATCGAGACACCAGTTTTATGAATATAGCAGCAGCCGTTCCGAAGTCGAGAGGATGGTAAAGGACTTTATTGGGCATACTACATATATATTTATTAAACAAAAACATAAATTGAAGAACAAATTAAACAGCAAAATTTATTTCCTACATTGTTTAAGCCCGAGAAGGGACAGATATTAAGTTATTTCATTCAATTAGTTCCACATTTAATGTTAAACTTTTGTAACAAATTAGTTAAGCCAATTGAAGATTAAAAAATAAAAATAAAATTCATACAATATGATACTTAAAACACCCTAAAAAATCAGATTCCGTTAAAATCAAATAGAAATAAATCTTAGACTTCTTCCATTTTTAATTTAAAATATTTGTATTGCAGATTTTGTATTATGTTTATGACAATTGTGCATAAAATGATAAGATGCATGCAAAATACAAAACTTTAAAAAAAGTTTAAGATTTATTCCGATTTGGTTTGAACGCAATCTAATTTTTTAGGGTGTTTTAAGTATCATATTGTATGATTTTTATTTTTATTTTTTAATCTTCAGTTGGCTTAACTAATTTGTTACAAAAATTTAACATTAAATGTAGAACTAATTGAATGAAATAACTTAATATCTGTCCCTTCTCGGGCTTAAACAGTGTAGGAAATAAATTTTGTTTTTTAATTTGTTCTTCAATTTATGTTTTTGTTTAATATGTCAAGTTTTTTAATAACTACAGCACTCAGACGAACGCATTTCAAAATTAATAGAGAGTACCATCCTCAGGCTTTGATGTACGTGGTATTGCATCACAGTGCGGGATGCAGTTTACCAATGTGTAATTCAAAATGTCTCACACTGTAGTAATGCAGGTTGCGGTAGTTTGTACAAAAACTTCCAATCTGAACGTAAAAAATCTATAATCAAAACAAAAAAAATTAACTTCACTTAAATTTAGATACCCTATTTCCCACTCAGGAACGCTATGAATGTAAATATAAATTGTGTTAAATCCTTACTGCTAATATTTAATAATATTATAGCTGTGATTCAGTAAAAAATAAAAAATAAAAGTTTTACTTAAATTTTTAAACCTTATTCTCTCCCAAGGGGTGATGTAAACACATCAAAAAATTATTACCCAAATTTAACTTGGGGTAAAAATTGTTCTCATCTCGAAAAAAAAAATACATTTTAAAATTTAAGTTATGTAATTCCCCACTAAGTTCGTTACCTGCGTAAAAATAGCTATCCATTGGAAACTTCGGTTAGCCGGGCGCCAGTGATGTATACATATGAATATACATACATATATGTATATATACACATTTATATATATACATATATTGTATATATACACAGACACATATATATGTATACATATAAGTATATATACATACATGCATATATACATATATATGTATATATAACACTGGCGCCCGGCTAACCGAAAAGTACCAAACATTTTAGTAAAATATAAACTTGACCAAAACAAAAACTTATTCTGAAAATATCCTTTTTATATCCACTATGACGCCATATTCACCTTTTTCAATTTTGAAAAAAAAAAAAAAAAAGAACTAGCTCAATTTAATATTTCACGTGAAAATCTTTCAACTAAAAATAAACAAATTATTATTACGGCTTTTCAAATTTTTGCAACAATGAAGTAAAAATGTTATATTTTCTATGAAAAATGTCCATTGATTTTCAATGAAAGAAGCGAAAATTGGAATTATTAAGAAAAATATTTGAATAATGAAAAAAATTGGCCCATGTTTCTCTCTGGGTTATAATTCACCCATATGCAATGGTATTTTACCATTCGTTTTGACCCTGACGTCAGGCAAATGTTTTTACACTTTCAATTTATAATATAACTAGCAGGCTATGCCCGCTGCGCTAGTCCATTTTTCCAAACGAAACTTGAATCAAATGAAATTGTGAATTTAACCTTCTATTTTAAGGCAGTAAAGAACATCACCTTGAATATACTTCCGCATTGCTAAAAACTATGCGAACCCCATTGGGATATTATACCATCTTATGCCTTGGACAAAATTTGGGCAATTAAGAAACAACTCTTTTATTTGATCATTTAAAGTAGAGTTTGGTACGGAAATGAGATTGTTTTGAAAACAGGAATTTAATTTTTTCTGGTCATCACACTATTAAATTAGAGAGCATTCTAATGTTTGCAAAGATTGATTATTGAACTTTAAGTACATACCGTTCATTTTCATTTGTTTGTTCTTGAACTCCCGGCCTCTCAATTTGCGGTAGATGACGTTCTGGTAACTTAAATTCAATCTCATTACATGTTACAGCCGTCTTCAGGAAAACATGAGGATAAAATGGCTCAAAGTTCAGAAACGAAAGCTTCCTGTGCAAGAGATAATTAGTCGAAACTTGACCAATGATTTGAATACAAAAATGTAGTGAATACAAAACACTACATTTTTGTATTCAAATCATTCGTCAAATTTCGACTATTTACCTCTTGCACAGGAAGCTTTCGTCTCTGAACTTTGAGCCATTTTACCATATTTTCCTGAAGACGGCTGTAGAAACAGCTCGAAACGTAGAAGTTAACTTTTAGCTCATTAAAGTTCGTGTTCTGTGTACCATTAAGCAAGATGGTGTCTTTATTTATTATATTTTATGGTGCAATTGTCCAGTATGTGT
This sequence comes from Maratus speciosus, assembly GCA_963932465.1. Taxonomy (NCBI): domain Eukaryota; kingdom Metazoa; phylum Arthropoda; class Arachnida; order Araneae; family Salticidae; genus Maratus; species Maratus speciosus. The sequence continues at coordinate 104,460,338 of OZ010789.1, read as the reverse complement.
TATAGTTACTACTTGATTATCCCGTCGACCAATTTCGCCAAAATATGCATATCGCCTATAATCGCCTATATCGCCTATATAACTATTAGCCATATCATACAAATGACATAATTTTAATTTTAAATAACGAAAGAAAAAAATAAATTAGTAAAACATTAATAAAAATAAAACATCGAATTAAAAATAACTTGATGACGCAACAAACACGTGTAATGTGTTTAATGTTAAGTAAATTTGATTTTGATTACATTTACGATCACCCATTTTTGGCATTTAATTTTATAGTTTGGTGATATTTTTTTGGTCGACGGAGTAATCAAGTAGTACCACAAATTATTTCTGCTCGTATTAAAAGTAGATAAATAACTTTTCTTAATATTAAAGAAATATCATAAATATTGAAAAAAATGCTTATATGTATATGAAAAGTAAATAGGTTGCCAGTAAATATACACAAAATTCATTTCACTCGCCAAGGCCATTTCTCTATCTCGCCAATGTCCATATAATAAAAATATACCAAATACTCTTCAATCTGTTGTCTGATACTAAGTAATCGCGATAATGTAAATGTGAGGCACAATTATCATATACGTACCGGGTTTGGTGCGATTTTTTTTCTCGCCAATCTGGCGAAAACATCGTTTTCGAATACCAGTTACATATATATATTTAAATTATTTTCTATTATTTTAAAAGGAAATAACAATAAATAAAAAAATGTTTAATTAATAACTATAGAACAAAACAATTTATATAATTGTAAAAAAGAAAATAAAAGTAAATAAACAATTTATAAATAAATAAACAACAATAGCTGGGTTACCATGTCAAGCAAAATAGCGCCATTTTGCAGCCTATAAGGTACCATGGAGCATATATGACATATTTGCCAACAAAACTTCCAATAATATAGTATATATGCTATTTGGTAGTGACTTGATTATCGAAGATTATAAAATAATAATAATGATAAAAATAATAACAATTAATAACAATTAATAAAGACACAGATGTCACATTGGCGCGATTTTTTTCTGACGCCAATGTCATATACGCAACCGGTACTTAACTGGGGCCAAAGTGTCGTTCTTTTCCTTGATATGGTACCCCGGATGTTGTTGTTTATGCTGTTGATGTTTTCGCCAAATTGGCATCGGAAAAAAAATTGCGCCAACATGAGGCGTATATGACATCTATGCCTTAATAAATAATAATAATTATATAAAATTGGAATTCAGGCTTTAATTTATGTACTTTTAAATATCTTATATTAGTCCATTATCTTTTTAAATATTACTTAACAGAGGGGAAAATATGAAGAAATAACGAATTAAAAAAGATTTGCAATTTTTTTTCAGCAAATAATTTTTATTTTAAAATGTTGAATTTTTTTTTATAGTAATAACAAATGATTGCATAAATTTCATTAAGAATATTTTTCAGTTCCTAAATTTTGAAATTGGGAATTTTTCTGTACGTGAATTTGGCGTTATGGTCAAAGAAATAAAACAATCTCTCTATTCTAAAAAAAAGTAACTACCGCTGTCACCGCCGCCGCCGCCGCCGCCGGTATTGAATTTTTTGTGACCGGAGGTCTTTCTTCGTTAATATGAAGAAAAATAATGCATACAAAAATATGAAAATCGGTAGTATTATACAGAAATGTTTGATAAACACGCTGATGCAGACAGTTTTCAGATCGAAGAATTATTTTAAGAGATATTTAATGCTAAAGTTGGACAAAATCGTTCCACTAAAAAAGTTTTATAGGAGCAAAAACTGTTCATAGGAATTTAATCATTTTTATCGAGACACCAGTTTTATGAATATAGCAGCAGCCGTTCCGAAGTCGAGAGGATGGTAAAGGACTTTATTGGGCATACTACATATATATTTATTAAACAAAAACATAAATTGAAGAACAAATTAAACAACAAAATTTATTTCCTACATTGTTTAAGCCCGAGAAGGGACAGATATTAAGTTATTTCATTCAATTAGTTCCACATTTAATGTTAAACTTTTGTAACAAATTAGTTAAGCCAATTGAAGATTAAAAAATAAAAATAAAATTCATACAATATGATACTTAAAACACCCTAAAAAATCAGATTCCGTTAAAATCAAATAGAAATAAATCTTAGACTTCTTCCATTTTTAATTTAAAATATTTGTATTGCAGATTTTGTATTATGTTTATGACAATTGTGCATAAAATGATAAGATGCATGCAAAATACAAAACTTTAAAAAAAGTTTAAGATTTATTCCGATTTGGTTTGAACGCAATCTAATTTTTTAGGGTGTTTTAAGTATCATATTGTATGATTTTTATTTTTATTTTTTAATCTTCAGTTGGCTTAACTAATTTGTTACAAAAATTTAACATTAAATGTAGAACTAATTGAATGAAATAACTTAATATCTGTCCCTTCTCGGGCTTAAACAGTGTAGGAAATAAATTTTGTTTTTTAATTTGTTCTTCAATTTATGTTTTTGTTTAATATGTCAAGTTTTTTAATAACTACAGCACTCAGACGAACGCATTTCAAAATTAATAGAGAGTACCATCCTCAGGCTTTGATGTATGCGGTATTGCATCACAGTGCGGGATGCAGTTTACCAATGTGTAATTCAAAATGTCTCACACTGTAGTAATGCAGGTTGCGGTAGTTTGTACAAAAACTTCCAATCTGAACGTAAAAAATCTATAATCAAAACAAAAAAAATTAACTTCACTTAAATTTAGATACCCTATTTCCCACTCAGGAACGCTATGAATGTAAATATAAATTGTGTTAAATCCTTACTGCTAATATTTAATAATATTATAGCTGTGATTCAGTAAAAAATAAAAAATAAAAGTTTTACTTAAATTTTTAAACCTTATTCTCTCCGAAGGGGTGATGTAAACACATCAAAAAATTATTACCCAAATTTAACTTGGGGTAAAAATTGTTCTCATCTCGAGAAAAAAAATACATTTTAAAATTTAAGTTATGTAATTCCCCACTAAGTTCGTTACCTGCGTAAAAATAGCTATCCATTGGAAACTTCGGTTAGCCGGGCGCCAGTGATGTATACATATGAATATACATACATATATGTATATATACACATTTATATATATACATATATTGTATATATACACACACACATATATATGTATACATATAAGTATATATACATACATGCATATATACATATATATGTATATATAACACTGGCGCCCGGCTAACCGAAAAGTACCAAACATTTTAGTAAAATATAAACTTGACCAAAACAAAAACTTATTCTGAAAATATCTTTTTTATATCCACTATGACGCCATATTCACCTTTTTCAATTTTGAAAAAAAAAAAAAAGAACTAGCTCAATTTAATATTTCACGTGAAACTCATTCAACTAAAAATAAACAAATTATTATTACGGCTTTTCAAATTTTTGCAACAATGAAGTAAAAATGTTATATTTTCTAAGAAAAATGTCCATTGATTTTCAATGAAAGAAGCGAAAATTGGAATTATTAAGAAAAATATTTGAATAATGAAAAAAATTGGCCCATGTTTCTCTCTGGGTTATAATTCACCCATATGCAATGGTATTTTACCATTCGTTTTGACCCTGACGTCAGGCAAATGTTTTTACACTTTCAATTTATAATATAACTAGCAGGCTATGCCCGCTGCGCTAGTCCATTTTTCCAAACGAAACTTGAATCAAATGAAATTGTGAATTTAACCTTCTATTTTAAGGCAGTAAAGAACATCACCTTGAATATACTTCCGCATTGCTAAAAACTATGCGAACCCCATTGGGATATTATACCATCTTATGCCTTGGACAAAATTTGGGCAATTAAGAAACAACTCTTTTATTTGATCATTTAAAGTAGAGTTTGGTACGGAAATGAGATTGTTTTGAAAACAGGAATTTAATTTTTTCTGGTCATCACACTATTAAATTAGAGAGCATTCTAATGTTTGCAAAGATTGATTATTGAACTTTAAGTACATACCGTTCATTTTCATTTGTTTGTTCTTGAACTCCCGGCCTCTCAATTTGCGGTAGATGACGTTCTGGTAACTTAAATTCAATCTCATTACATGTTACAGCCGTCTTCAGGAAAACATGAGGATAAAATGGCTCAAAGTTCAGAAACGAAAGCTTCCTGTGCAAGAGATAATTAGTCGAAACTTGACCAATGATTTGAATACAAAAATGTAGTGAATACAAAACACTACATTTTTGTATTCAAATCATTCGTCAAATTTCGACTATTTACCTCTTGCACAGGAAGCTTTCGTCTCTGAACTTTGAGCCATTTTACCATATTTTCCTGAAGACGGCTGTAGAAACAGCTCGAAACGTAGAAGTTAACTTTTAGCTCATTAAAGTTCGTGTTCTGTGTACCATTAAGCAAGATGGTGTCTTTATTTATTATATTTTATGGTGCAATTGTCCAGTATGTGTTATAGTTACTACTTGATTATCCCGTCGACCAATTTCGCCAAAATATGCATATCGCCTATAATCGCCTATATCGCCTGTATAACTATTAGCCATATCATACAAATGACATAATTTTAATTTTAAATAACGAAAGAAAAAAATAAATTAGTAAAACATTAATAAAAATAAAACATCGAATTAAAAATAACTTGATGACGCAACAAACACGTGTAATGTGTTTAATGTTAAGTAAATTTGATTTTGATTACATTTACGATCACCCATTTTTGGCATTTAATTTTATAGTTTGGTGATATTTTTTTGGTCGACGGAGTAATCAAGTAGTACCACAAATTATTTCTGCTCGTATTAAAAGTAGATAAATAACTTTTCTTAATATTAAAGAAATATCATAAATATTGAAAAAAATGCTTATATGTATATGAAAAGTAAATAGGTTGCCAGTAAATATTCACAAAATTCATTTCACTCGCCAAGGCCATTTCTCTATCTCGCCAATGTCCATATAATAAAAATATACCAAATACTCTTCAATCTGTTGTCTGATACTAAGTAATCGCGATAATGTAAATGTGAGGCACAATTATCATATACGTACCGGGTTTGGTGCGATTTTTTTTCTCGCCAATCTGGCGAAAACATCGTTTTCGAATACCAGTTACATATATATATTTAAATTATTTTCTATTATTTTAAAAGGAAATAACAATAAATAAAAAAATGTTTAATTAATAACTATAGAACAAAACAATTTATATAATTGTAAAAAAGAAAATAAAAGTAAATAAACAATTTATAAATAAATAAACAACAATAGCTGGGTTACCATGTCAAGCAAAATAGCGCCATTTTGCAGCCTATAAGGTACCATGGAGCATATATGACATATTTGCCAACAAAACTTCCAATAATATAGTATATATGCTATTTGGTAGTGACTTGATTATCGAAGATTATAAAATAATAATAATGATAAAAATAATAACAATTAATAACAATTAATAAAGACACAGATGTCACATTGGCGCGATTTTTTTCTGACGCCAATGTCATATACGCAACCGGTACTTAACTGGGGCCAAAGTGTCGTTCTTTTCCTTGATATGGTAACCCGGATGTTGTTGTTTATGCTGTTGATGTTTTCGCCAAATTGGCATCGGAAAAAAAAATTGCGCCAACATGAGGCGTATATGACATCTATGCCTTAATAAATAATAATAATTATATAAAATTGGAATTCAGGCTTTAATTTATGTACTTTTAAATATCTTATATTAGTCCATTATCTTTTTAAATATTACTTAACAGAGGGGAAAATATGAAGAAATAACGAATTAAAAAAGATTTGCAATTTTTTTTCAGCAAATAATTTTTATTTTAAAATGTTGAATTTTTTTTTATAGTAATAACAAATGATTGCATAAATTTCATTAAGAATATTTTTCAGTTCCTAAATTTTGAAATTGGGAATTTTCCTGTACGTGAATTTGGCGTTATGGTCAAAGAAATAAAACAATCTCTCTATTCTAAAAAAAAGTAACTACCGCTGTCACCGCCGCCGCCGCCGCCGCCGGTATTGAATTTTTTGTGACCGGAGGTCTTTCTTCGTTAATATGAAGAAAAATAATGCATACAAAAATATGAAAATCGGTAGTATTATACAGAAATGTTTGATAAACACGCTGATGCAGACAGTTTTCAGATCAAAGAATTATTTTAAGAGATATTTAATGCTAAAGTTGGACAAAATCGTTCCACTAAAAAAGTTTTATAGGAGCAAAAACTGTTCATAGGAATTTAATCATTTTTATCGAGACACCAGTTTTATGAATATAGCAGCAGCCGTTCCGAAGTCGAGAGGATGGTAAAGGACTTTATTGGGCATACTACATATATATTTATTAAACAAAAACATAAATTGAAGAACAAATTAAACAACAAAATTTATTTCCTACATTGTTTAAGCCCGAGAAGGGACAGATATTAAGTTATTTCATTCAATTAGTTCCACATTTAATGTTAAACTTTTGTAACAAATTAGTTAAGCCAATTGAAGATTAAAAAATAAAAATAAAATTCATACAATATGATACTTAAAACACCCTAAAAAATCAGATTCCGTTAAAATCAAATAGAAATAAATCTTAGACTTCTTCCATTTTTAATTTAAAATATTTGTATTGCAGATTTTGTATTATGTTTATGACAATTGTGCATAAAATGATAAGATGCATGCAAAATACAAAACTTTAAAAAAAGTTTAAGATTTATTCCGATTTGGTTTGAACGCAATCTAATTTTTTAGGGTGTTTTAAGTATCATATTGTATGATTTTTATTTTTATTTTTTAATCTTCAGTTGGCTTAACTAATTTGTTACAAAAATTTAACATTAAATGTAGAACTAATTGAATGAAATAACTTAATATCTGTCCCTTCTCGGGCTTAAACAGTGTAGGAAATAAATTTTGTTTTTTAATTTGTTCTTCAATTTATGTTTTTGTTTAATATGTCAAGTTTTTTAATAACTACAGCACTCAGACGAACGCATTTCAAAATTAATAGAGAGTACCATCCTCAGGCTTTGATGTATGCGGTATTGCATCACAGTGCGGGATGCAGTTTACCAATGTGTAATTCAAAATGTCTCACACTGTAGTAATGCAGGTTGCGGTAGTTTGTACAAAAACTTCCAATCTGAACGTAAAAAATCTATAATCAAAACAAAAAAAATTAACTTCACTTAAATTTAGATACCCTATTTCCCACTCAGGAACGCTATGAATGTAAATATAAATTGTGTTAAATCCTTACTGCTAATATTTAATAATATTATAGCTGTGATTCAGTAAAAAATAAAAAATAAAAGTTTTACTTAAATTTTTAAACCTTATTCTCTCCGAAGGGGTGATGTAAACACATCAAAAAATTATTACCCAAATTTAACTTGGGGTAAAAATTGTTCTCATCTCGAGAAAAAAAATACATTTTAAAATTTAAGTTATGTAATTCCCCACTAAGTTCGTTACCTGCGTAAAAATAGCTATCCATTGGAAACTTCGGTTAGCCGGGCGCCAGTGATGTATACATATGAATATACATACATATATGTATATATACACATTTATATATATACATATATTGTATATATACACAGACACATATATATGTATACATATAAGTATATATACATACATGCATATATACATATATATGTATATATAACACTGGCGCCCGGCTAACCGAAAAGTACCAAACATTTTAGTAAAATATAAACTTGACCAAAACAAAAACTTATTCTGAAAATATCCTTTTTATATCCACTATGACGCCATATTCACCTTTTTCAATTTTGAAAAAAAAAAAAAGAACTAGCTCAATTTAATATTTCACGTGAAACTCTTTCAACTAAAAATAAACAAATTATTATTACGGCTTTTCAAATTTTTGCAACAATGAAGTAAAAATGTTATATTTTCTAAGAAAAATGTCCATTGATTTTCAATGAAAGAAGCGAAAATTGGAATTATTAAGAAAAATATTTGAATAATGAAAAAAATTGGCCCATGTTTCTCTCTGGGTTATAATTCACCCATATGCAATGGTATTTTACCATTCGTTTTGACCCTGACGTCAGGCAAATGTTTTTACACTTTCAATTTATAATATAACTAGCAGGCTATGCCCGCTGCGCTAGTCCATTTTTCCAAACGAAACTTGAATCAAATGAAATTGTGAATTTAACCTTCTATTTTAAGGCAGTAAAGAACATCACCTTGAATATACTTCCGCATTGCTAAAAACTATGCGAACCCCATTGGGATATTATACCATCTTATGCCTTGGACAAAATTTGGGCAATTAAGAAACAACTCTTTTATTTGATCATTTAAAGTAGAGTTTGGTACGGAAATGAGATTGTTTTGAAAACAGGAATTTAATTTTTTCTGGTCATCACACTATTAAATTAGAGAGCATTCTAATGTTTGCAAAGATTGATTATTGAACTTTAAGTACATACCGTTCATTTTCATTTGTTTGTTCTTGAACTCCCGGCCTCTCAATTTGCGGTAGATGACGTTCTGGTAACTTAAATTCAATCTCATTACATGTTACAGCCGTCTTCAGGAAAACATGAGGATAAAATGGCTCAAAGTTCAGAAACGAAAGCTTCCTGTGCAAGAGATAATTAGTCGAAACTTGACCAATGATTTGAATACAAAAATGTAGTGAATACAAAACACTACATTTTTGTATTCAAATCATTCGTCAAATTTCGACTATTTACCTCTTGCACAGGAAGCTTTCGTCTCTGAACTTTGGGCCATTTTACCATATTTTCCTGAAGACGGCTGTAGAAACAGCTCGAAACGTAGAAGTTAACTTTTAGCTCATTAAAGTTCGTGTTCTGTGTACCATTAAGCAAGATGGTGTCTTTATTTATTATATTTTATGGTGCAATTGTCCAGTATGTGTTATAGTTACTACTTGATTATCCCGTCGACCAATTTCGCCAAAATATGCATATCGCCTATAATCGCCTATATCGCCTATATAACTATTAGCCATATCATACAAATGACATAATTTTAATTTTAAATAACGAAAGAAAAAAATAAATTAGTAAAACATTAATAAAAATAAAACATCGAATTAAAAATAACTTGATGACGCAACAAACACGTGTAATGTGTTTAATGTTAAGTAAATTTGATTTTGATTACATTTACGATCACCCATTTTTGGCATTTAATTTTATAGTTTGGTGATATTTTTTTGGTCGACGGAGTAATCAAGTAGTACCACAAATTATTTCTGCTCGTATTAAAAGTAGATAAATAACTTTTCTTAATATTAAAGAAATATCATAAATATTGAAAAAAATGCTTATATGTATATGAAAAGTAAATAGGTTGCCAGTAAATATACACAAAATTCATTTCACTCGCCAAGGCCATTTCTCTATCTCGCCAATGTCCATATAATAAAAATATACCAAATACTCTTCAATCTGTTGTCTGATACTAAGTAATCGCGATAATGTAAATGTGAGGCACAATTATCATATACGTACCGGGTTTGGTGCGATTTTTTTCTCGCCAATCTGGCGAAAACATCGTTTTCGAATACCAGTTACATATATATATTTAAATTATTTTCTATTATTTTAAAAGGAAATAACAATAAATAAAAAAATGTTTAATTAATAACTATAGAACAAAACAATTTATATAATTGTAAAAAAGAAAATAAAAGTAAATAAACAATTTATAAATAAATAAACAACAATAGCTGGGTTACCATGTCAAGCAAAATAGCGCCATTTTGCAGCCTATAAGGTACCATGGAGCATATATGACATATTTGCCAACAAAACTTCCAATAATATAGTATATATGCTATTTGGTAGTGACTTGATTATCGAAGATTATAAAATAATAATAATGATAAAAATAATAACAATTAATAACAATTAATAAAGACACAGATGTCACATTGGCGCGATTTTTTTCTGACGCCAATGTCATATACGCAACCGGTACTTAACTGGGGCCAAAGTGTCGTTCTTTTCCTTGATATGGTAACCCGGATGTTGTTGTTTATGCTGTTGATGTTTTCGCCAAATTGGCATCGGAAAAAATATTGCGCCAACATGAGGCGTATATGACATCTATGCCTTAATAAATAATAATAATTATATAAAATTGGAATTCAGGCTTTAATTTATGTACTTTTAAATATCTTATATTAGTCCATTATCTTTTTAAATATTACTTAACAGAGGGGAAAATATGAAGAAATAACGAATTAAAAAAGATTTGCAATTTTTTTTCAGCAAATAATTTTTATTTTAAAATGTTGAATTTTTTTTTTATAGTAATAACAAATGATTGCATAAATTTCATTAAGAATATTTTTCAGTTCCTAAATTTTGAAATTGGGAATTTTCCTGTACGTGAATTTGGCGTTATGGTCAAAGAAATAAAACAATCTCTCTATTCTAAAAAAAAGTAACTACCGCTGTCACCGCCGCCGCCGCCGCCGGTATTGAATTTTTTGTGACCGGAGGTCTTTCTTCGTTAATATGAAGAAAAATAATGCATACAAAAATATGAAAATCGGTAGTATTATACAGAAATGTTTGATAAACACGCTGATGCAGACAGTTTTCAGATCGAAGAATTATTTTAAGAGATATTTAATGCTAAAGTTGGACAAAATCGTTCCACTAAAAAAGTTTTATAGGAGCAAAAACTGTTCATAGGAATTTAATCATTTTTAGATCATTTTATGCGTTAGAATTTGCCGGAGTGCAGATTGCATTAATTTTTTTATTTTGACTATTTTTTTGAGGTTTTATTTCTATTTTAAATTCAGATTTTCAGCATTTCTAGAGATATTTTTAACAGATTTTAGAAAGTGATATTAATTTAAACTGTTGCCAACTGTATAAACAGCGGAAGCAATAATGTTTGCTTCAAAAAACAAATATTTATACGTGTAAATAAATTAAAAAAAATATTTACACGTGACTATTATAAACAGAAAAAAACATTTGGAATTAGAATTAAATAATTATGTACAAAAAGCAGGAACTTATTAAAAATTATGTCATAAAAACTATAATTACACGTGAATTTTAAGAGAGAAAGGAATTTGTAAAGCAATAAATTTATTAACATGCGTTAGAAGTCTTAAATAGGAGAAATTACGTCATATTTACATCACATTACAGTTATTACATAAAATGAACACAAAATAACATTGCAAAACTGTTTAAATTTAGAAATTGCGCTAGACATTTATTTGATATTTTAAGAGGATACTTTTCAACTATTTTTGTTAGGAAAGCGCAAATAATATTTAATTTCTAACACAAGTATTTTCACGTGAATATTAAAAAGAGAAAGAATAGTTTGGTCAAAATTACATCAGATTAAAAACGATTAATTTAAAATGTCTCATTTAAAAGAACTTTCTTTTCACTTTGTTAAAAAATACCAGGAGACAAAGACTCTGTTTACTTAATTCCTTTTAAATTAGCTTATTTTGAAATGTTGTTACACGTGTCTACGTCATCAAGTTATTTTTATTTCGACGTTTTATTTGTATTTTTATTAATGTTGTACTAATTTATTTGTTTTTTCGTTATTTAAAATAAAAATTATGTCAATTTGTATAATTTGGCGAGTGGTTTGGCGATTTATATAATTTGGCGAAATTGGTCGACGGGATAATCAAGTAGTACCGCAACGGATTTGGCGTTAAAATTCCCCAATCAAAGAGAAATGAATAGAAATCCGTTTATAGAGAGATCGCCACTGTTTTTTAAATTATAATTCAATCTTTCGAAATCTTTTTAAAGCCGATCAAATTAGCGTGCATTTAGAGTCTTCGGTGTCTGGACGGGGGTTGGCGAGCGTAGCTCGTAGGGGGCTGAGCCCCCTAGTAATATAAAAAAAAGGGAACAGATGTCATATATTCCCGTGGCCGCCCTCTTGGATTTTTTCTCAGCGTGAAAACCCCTTTTCCGCCATATAGTAAATGTCGTCAAACAGCGATTTATGCACATGTTAGGCTTAACAAAAATACCTTAACGGATTTGTCTAATTGATAAAGATCGCCAACAAAAAATGGCCAAGAAATCTTATAACATTCAAGATTACTGTCGCGGGAATATACGGCATTTAAGCCAGAGAAAAAGGGTATTATTCGTTGATGTGCGTTGGAGTGTATAAAACTCATATGCTTCCGGAAGTAAGGCAAAAAGCTTTTCTTAAAAGTACAAAATTATTTTACAATATGTATGTGTGGCAGAAATTCAAACGAAAATTTAGGTATTTGATTCCATTTTTTATTTATTAACTGATATCTATATAATTTATAATTGAATATTAAAATGTACTCCAAAAATGATCTCGGTCACTTGAAAAAACACCATTACTGCGAAAATCCTCAAGCTAATGTCACGCTTATGCATTTTTGGCTTTAAAAAAAAAATGCTGAAAATTTTTTGGTGACAAACGTAAAATAGAAATCGTAGAGAAAGAAATAATATGTAATTCACAATTACAGTAATTTTTACAATTACATATATTTATTTCTCCTGTAAATCACATGATGAGGCAGTTAGATAAAAAGAAAAAGAAAAGAACTAAAAATAAAAAAATTGTGATTCAAAATTAGTCTAATGAAATTTTCAGGTTCATTTTTTTTAACGTAACGCAGGTGATAATTCGCCAAATATTGTATCAATTGTAAAATTTCACAATAAATTATATTTTAAGCATTACAAATATTTATTTCATGTTTAAATCAAATATTTTCATTTTATAATATTATGTCTCATTAAAAAAAATTTTGTTGTCTTTTTTAATTAAATATCAGTACTTTTTTCATTTATTTGCGAGGTGTTTGTATTATTTTCAAATGGATATAGCCATTTCAAATCTATAATCAACAAACTTTTCGCCAAAAAATGACCACTGGCAACCCTTTCGCCGAAATTATCAATAAAATAGAAGATTTTTTTTATCAAAAATCATAGCCATCCCTGTATATTTTCTCATAAACCACACTGGGAATATTTCCTATTGAATGATACAATTTGGAAAAAAATCCACCGGGTAGTTTTTGAAAACACTCGAGCGGAAGTTTTATAGCTTACTGCTTTATTTAAGTACTGCGCGGCAGCGCAATACTTATTTATTTCCAGTGTCACTTCTCAATGTTAATTTAACATGGAAAAGCCGATGGAGATCATAACTTTTTCATTTTTTCTTCCCACCTTTTTGTCCCTGATGCCACTCATTTTTTATTCTTTACTAATTCTAATGATATTATAAATTTAAAGTGTAAAAATGTTTGCCTGACGTCAGGGTCAAAAAAATGGTAAAATGCCTGTGCATATGGGTGAATTATAACCCAGAGAGAAACATGGGCAATTTTTTTTTTACATTATTCAAATATTTTTCTTAATAATTCCAATTTTCGCTTTTTTCATTGAAAATCAACGGACATTTTTCATAGAAAATGTAATGTTTTTACTTCATTGTTGCGAAAATTTCAAAAACCGTAATAATAATTTATTTATTTTTAGTTGAAAGATTTTCACGTGAAATATTAAATTGAGTTAGTTTTTTTTTCTTCAAAAATTAAAAAGGTGAATGTGGCGTCATAATGGAAATAAAAAGGATATTTTCAAGAATATTTTCAGAATAAGTTTTTGCTTTGGTCAAGTTTATATTTTAGTAAAAAGTTTCTAATGGATAGCTATTTTTACGCAGGTAGCGAACTTAGTGGGGAATTACATAACTTAAATTTTAAAATGTATTTTTTTTTTCCGAGATGAAAACTATTTATACGCCAAGTTAAACTTAGGTAATCATTTTCTGATGTGTTTACATCACCCCTTGGGAGGGAATAAGGTTTAAAAATTTAAGTAAAACTTTTATTTTTTTTATTTTTTACAGTACCACAGCTATAATATTGTTAAATATTAGCAGTAAGGATTCAACTCAATTTACATTTACATTCATAGCCTTCCAGAGTGGGAAATAAAGTATCTAAATTTAAGTGAAGCTAATTTTTTATGTTTTGATTATATATTTTTTACATTCAGATTAGAAGTTTTTGTCCAAACTACCGCAACCTGCATTACTAAACATTTTGAATTGCACATTGGTAAACTGCATCCCACATTGTGATGCAATACCGCATACATCAAAGCCTGATGATGATACTCTCTATTAATTTTCAAATGCGTTCGTCTGAGTGCAGTAGTTATTAAAAAGTTATTAAAAAACCAAAACATAATTTCAAGAACAAATTAAAAAAAAAAAAAAATTATTTCCTACATTGTTTAAGCCCGAGAAGGGACAGATATTGGGTTACTTCATTCAATTAGTTCTACATTTAATGTTAAATTTTTGTAACAAATTAGTTAAGCCAATTGAAGATTAAAAAATAAAAATAAAATTCATACAATATGATCTTATAAGAGTCTAAAAAATTAGATTCCGTTCAAATTAAATTGAAATAAATCTTTAGCTTCTTCCATTTTTAATTGAAAATATTTGTATTGCAGATTTTGTATTATGTTTATGACAATTGTATGCATAAAATGATAAGATGCATGCAAAATACAAAACTTAAAAAAAAGTCTAAGATTTATTTCGATTTCATTTGAACGGAATCTAAATTTTTAGACTCTTATAAGATCATATTGTATGAATTTTATTTTTATTTTTTAATCTTCAATTGGCTTAACTAATTTGTTACAAAAATTTAACATTAAATGTAGAACTAATTGAATGCAGTAACTCAATATCTGTCCCTTCTCGGGCTTAAACAATGTAGGAAATAAATTTTGTTTTTTTTAATTTGTTCTTGAAATTATGTTTTTGTTTAATAATATATATGATTAGAATTAGTAAAGAATAAAAAATGAGTGGCATCAGGGACAAAAAGGTGGGAAGAAAAAAAATGAAAAAGTTATGATCACCATAGGCTTTTCCATGTTAAATTAACATTGAGAAGTGACACTGGAAATAAATAAGTATTGCGCTGCCGCTTAATACTTAAATTATGTACCGCAATTTTTTCTAGTATACATATAAAACATAAACTCTTCATAAATTGAGAAAAATTATAGAGTTCAATTTAAAAGATAATTTTTTTCATAATAGGATACAGATCATCATAAATCAGACACTTCACTTTCTTAAAATAAAATATACATTATCAAGGAAGTTCACAGCAGAAAAACAGATATACAGATATCGCATGATACACCCACCGTTAAAGCCTTAATCTTTTCCTTTTTTTTTTTTTCTTCTTCTCACGTTTTTATGGGAAATGAAAATTTATGAGAGCTGAAAATGTGCTGCATAATTTTCCAATTTTCAGTCATATATATCTTTTGGTGTGAAAAACTTTAAATGTTCCTTTAGGAGCTAAAACCTTTTGATTTAAATGGCTATACAAATATTTATTTTGTTTTTTAAGTAACTCGGATTTTTTACGCCTAATTATTTTTTTTGAATTATTTAAATTTTGTTTATATATGCGTCTTTTATATATAATGGCATTCTCTTTCAATAAAAATGATTTTTTGAAAGTTTTATCTCGCCAAAAGAAATCTCGACACGCCTCTGTTTTCGATTAGATGTGGCATCTAATGTATATGCATTTTAGAATGCCATTTTCTTATAATAATTGTTATAAACTCTATTCCAATAATAAATTCTGTACTCTTGTTTCTGCTTTCAATATAAACGATATTATTTTTTAAAATATACAAGGTATATGAGTAAAAGGATGAAAATACCTTTAAAAATAATTTTTACTCTGGAAGAACTAATTCTTTTGCAAGTAATAAGGCAATATTATGTTTAATTATGCCTACATAAATTAAAATATTTGTAATAGAAATTTAACACTATTATTCATGCCAATTAAAGTAACTGTAATAAAAAGATTCGTTGACAGTTATGTCAATTAAAGCACCTTAATTATCATAATTAAGGAGACACAATCAAGTATATCCCTCGAGTAAGATAATCGGCCGTCAAAAATCAACCCAACCCGAGACACAATCAATCACATCATGCGACCGCTTTTCGAAATTCGGAAACAATTTTAGTTCCCTTAATTTGTTTAAAAAGCAAAGAACTAAATCAGAATGGATATTTTGCTTATTTTCAAAAGGAGAAACGTAATATTTTCTTTGAATTAACATCCAAAATTCGATAAATATAGATTGAAAAGAAATATATGCCTTTAGTCTACAGCAATAACTGGCTTAATATCCCAACATTACTGCCATATACGGGTATTAGATAAAAAAATATCTTCATGAAATCTCTTTCGAAATATCATTCTATACTTGTGTATAACAAATTCGAACTGTGCTGAATATCTTCAATGTAATTTGACTTTATTGCTATGAAACTAAATCCCCAATGTCCGTATTTTTAAAGTTGGTATGTAGCAATGTAATTTCCAATTTAGCAAAATTATTTCACCAATATGGGCATTTTCTTTTAAAACTTGTCACATAGCTATTTAAACAATTTTGTAAAATTTGCTTAGTAATGTTGACTTTATATTTCCTATAAATATCCCCATGTAAGTACAGTATTATGTGAAATTAGTAGAGTTAAATGCTAATTTTGATTTAAATGAAGTTACGACATTGTAGATGTTACCCGCACCTAAATTCTTAAATGGAACTCCCATTCTACAAAACCATACATAATATATACTTTTTACTGATACTTCTCATTTTGTATGTAATCAGTCTAGAATTTACATTTTAATAAGGAGTTTTAAAATCTAAATTATGATTATGAAATATTTTTCAAATATTGTTTATTTTTTACTGATATTTTCTCTTCGATTAACATACAGAACATTAAAAATATCGCGTAAATAAGATTTCAGTGTCTGAAAACAAATTAATATTTTTAATAACTAACGCAACCACCTGCTTCTCTTTTGTAAATTTCATGTGTCAAGAGGTAATGTCGTTTGACATTTGAAAAAGGACAATAAACCTTTGTAAATCAAATGTCATTTTAAAACGTTTTTGATCAGAGATTCATTCTACATCAAATTTTGTTTATCGCTCAACATTACGCTTCGTCTGATAAAAGTGACTTTTTCTTATTTTTTTTATTTCAGATGCTGATGTGTTTCATTAATAGATTTGTCATAATTGTGACATATCTATAAGTATCTATTAAGTATGCTAGAAGTGACGCACAAAACATACATGTTTTATAATTAACATATCTGGGAATAAAACCAAGAAAATAACGTAGCGTCAGTCAATGCAAATGTAAACAAATGTTCGCAATCATCAATAATGGCTTAATTTTCTTATTATTAATATATATATACCTACAGGCTCTAGCCGGATAAGCATAGCTAAATGGACCCCATGGCCGATGTTTGAAATAACATACGTGGTAATAAGTTTTACCATGAGAATACAATATACAAAGTTCGTACGGATACCGTTATTTTCAAGGCCAAATATCAGGATTTTTTTATGGAAAAATAAATCTAGTTTAAACGGACGAAACTTCGCCTTATTTCAGGAGATATTTTCCGTAAGAAAATACTGGTACATAAGAATTTCTTAGTCTGGAAATTCAAGCACCCGTACGAACCCTGAATATAGAGTGTTTTTAGTCCCTGACCTTGAACTGTGCTTGAGATAATCAGAAAGTTATGTGGCCGCGCCACTACTTTTCAAATACGTTTTTCTCAAAAAGTATAAAAGTTAAAAAAAATGAAAACAACGCCAATTATTGAAGAATATATTAGTTCGTATTATATATTTTTTTCATATTATTACACAGTTTTTGACATAAAAAATAAACAAAAATATGTTTTAAAAAAATTATTAATATACTAATATTATATTTGCACCAACCAAAAAATTACACAAAAATACTCAAAGTATATACTTTAACCAAAAATAAATTCGTTAAAATCGAAGTTGCGCTTTTTGAGTTAAAATATAATGCGAATAGCTTGTTAACTTTTCCTGTATGTATTTGCAGAAATATTTATTATCTATTGATTGGTCAATTCGTTACATTTGCACAGGAGCAGGGTGCGCAGTACACTAAAATAAGGGAATGTTTCCATACATACCACTTCTCTATAGGCTTGTTTCGTGTTTGTAGACATTACGTTATCTTGGAGTACTGCGCTTCCTTCTCTCGTAATAATATCAAGAACTGACAAAAAAAATGGTAAGATTTGCCTACCATGCCTACCAGGATTGTCACAAAGAAGAAGCCTATTCAACTTCACTTGCACATTCGACAAGATCAAAAGTTCTTCGTTACCGGCGAGTCTCTCTTGGGGCTCAAGTGCACTATTTGTACTATTAAGAATTTACAATTAGAAAAACTTTATTTTTTTGCGTTAGGAAAATAATTTGAATTCAACAGGCACTCACGCTATGAAAATTAATGATTGATTTCGCATTTATTAAAATCCCTCATTCATACATTCTTAAGCATTTGACATGATTTTGGTGGAGTAAATATAAGTAGGGTATATTCACACCCATATTGACAACAAAAAACTGATATTTCTCAGTTTAAACCTCGAAGTTCCAAGACTGACTATTACGTAATTACTTACAACCCAATTATTGTACTTGTTATTCAGCAACAATAATAGCCGCGTAATTGTACAAATTCAAATAGGAAAGGGTAAGAACATTCTAACAAGTTATTAGCATTATTTTTGTTATAACTCAAAATGCGCATCTTTGATTTTAATGAAATTGTTTTTGGTTAAAGTACATACACTGTAAAAAAATAGATGTAATTCTACAGATGTAAAGTTGCAGAAATCTGTCTGCTTACTAAGATTTTATTTGTACACTGTACAAGAAAAGATGTAAATCTACAAAACTAGTTTTTGTAAAGCTACAGATTTCCGTAGCTTTACAAAAAATATACTAAAGTTACAGTAATCATACTAAAATTTTATCTGTTATCCGGGTTCCAGTTACATAAAATGGTCTAGGCATCCCAGTTTCCTAAAATATTCTTAATAACCTTACAGATTTTTTGATTTACAGTGCAAACATGTATCTGTTATATGAATTTTTGTCGTTGCCGTTACATACAAAGTTCTAGGCATCTCAGTTTCCTAGAAAATTCTTAGTAACTTTATAGATTTTTTTTACCGTGTACATTTACCTTGAGCATTATTATGTAACTTTTTGGTTCGTGTAAATAGAATATAATTTAAAAAATATATATTTCTTGTTTATTTTTCTGTGTTACAAATTGTGTAAAAATCTGAAAATTATATAATATGTACAAATATACGTTGGTTTCATTTTTTTTAACTTTTATACTTTGTAAGAAAAACGCATTTGAAAAATAGTGGCAAAGGCGCATACTTCCCCAGTTATTTCAAGGACAGTTTAAGGTCTGGGTCTAAAAACACACTGTAATGTATCCTCATGATAAGCCTTATTACCACACATTTTGTAAAAAACATCGGCCTCGGCGGCCATTTTCCTATACTTATCCGGTTGGATCCTTTGTTTTCGTCAAGTTATTATTTCATTTCTCTAGAACAACTATATAGAAATCTGGAAGGATTGTAACACAAATAGCAGCATAATTATCATTACTCCATGGTTTTACATTTACGTTGGAGACTAAGGGATAAATGCAAACAACATTTTTTTATCCGCATGATCACAAGAAAAAAATCAATTGCTGATAAATGTTTATTAGAGGATAAAGAACTGTTTTCTTTATGCTGATCATTTGGATATCATATTTACAATTACTTTTATTTGAAAATTTCGAATTACCCCAGTCTTCACCTTATGACATTTGTGTATATTATGTGATGAAGTAGAAAAAGAGGCGCTATGAAAACCTTAGTACAAAAAATACGGGTATGGAATAAAGGATTAAGATAATCTGCATTATGGATTTTTTCACTAAATATTTTTTTTAAAAAATTGAAATTGGTTTACTAAAGTTCTTAAAAATCTATGATACTATAACCAAGCTAGCCTTTCTGAAGCAGGCTAGGAATAGAGCCACCTCTTGACGGTGGTTTTGGAGCCTGAATCTGATTAGTAATGTCTTCCTACGGGTACATTATTACATAAGGTGTAGCAAGCCATTTCTACAATTTCAAAATGCACTGCATTGCAATCACCTCTGGATCATCTTCTTGCCATCTTCGTACTTCTGGATCATCTGCCCATATTTCCGTGGGAAGTATAAGCCCTCATACTGAAATATTAATTGTTCCTCAACAGTTCGAGATCATTCCTTTAAGCCCTTGAGGAGCGGTGGGATATATTATATCCCACCAAATTTAAACAAGATTCGCACCAGATATTTTTAACTACATTTTATATTTTCAATTTTGGGGGCGAAATGTTGAAAATTTCTTTTCCTTATTTTAAAATAAACTTTTTTCATTATTCCTGTGAGAATATAATATTACAGAGACATTATTTCATGTACCTCAAAGGGTTAACTGAAAAATTTATTAAATAGGCTTCATCGTCTCTAATAATCTTATATTCTTTTTATTATTCTTGTTTTCGTTAATCAGCAGCTATCAGGTATTCTAGTTCACCATTTAGTTATCTACGGTTGTGTCATTTCGTCTTTCTTCTTGCCAATCAGATTCTCACGTTCTTTTTCGTTCTTCTACTTTATTCTGAATTTTTATCTTGGTTGTTTCTTTTCTGATCTTTCATATTTTTATCTTGGTTGTTTCGTTTCTGATTTGAAATATTTTTTGAGGTTTTTTCCATTCCTTCTACATATTTACTCAAAGTAAAACTTTTTTATATGACAGCAATTCTCCGTACAATTGACTTCAATCGTATCCTTGACATTTTTGAAGAACTGGCTGGTGATGTAGAAATAGTATTAACAGTATTTAAAAAACAATATTGTACATGTACATAATTATTTTGGGTACATCATCGATCGAGTCTGCCGGCTTTTGGCAACATAAATCTAAATAGTAAAAGTTGACGTTTTCTAGCTCTTCAGACAAAAATAAGATAGATATAAATATCGGTTAGAATTACCTAAAAATGAAGAAATAAGGGGAAATTGCAAAAAACATCATACAGAACAATAGAATTTTGAAATAACAAACATCAATAAACAGCTCATCGGAAAAATATATCACTAGCAACAGTATATATCAAAATTGACTTGTCAGCCATCTCTGGTTTATCTCTCTATTCTAAAAAAAAGTAGCTACCGCTGTCACCGCCGCCGCCGTCGCCGGTTTTGAATTTTTTGTGACCGGAGGTCTTTCTTTGTTAATATTAAGGAAAATAATGCATACAAAAATATGAAAATCAGTAGTATTATACAGAAATGTTTGATAAACACGCTGATGCAGACAGTTTTCAAATCGAAGAATTATTTCAAGAGATATTTAATGCTAAAGTTGGACAAAATCGTTCCACTAAAAAAGTTTTATAGGAGCAAAAACTATTCATGGGAATTTAATCATTTTTAGATCATTTTATACGTTATAATTTCCGGCGTGCAGAATTAATTTATTTTTTTAATTTGACTCATTTTTCGAGGTTTTATTTCTAATTTAAATTCAAATTTTTAGCATTTCGAGAGATATTTTTTACTTATTTGAGAAAATTGTACTAATTTAACTTGCCAACTGTATAAACAACGGAAACAATAATGTTTGCTTCAATATAAAAATTTATTTACACGTGACTAGAAATAGAAAAGATACTTTCAAATTAAAATTAAATAATTGCGTATAAAAAGCAGGAACTTATTGAAAATTACGTCATAAAAAGTATACACGTGAATTTTAAAAGAGAAAGGATATTGTAAAATAATAAATTCATTAACATGCGTTAGAAGTCTTAAATAGGAGAAATTACGTCATATTTACGTCACATTACAGTTATTACATAAAATGAACACAAAATAATATTGCAAAACAGTTTTAATTTTGAAATTGCGCTAGACATTTATTTCATATTTTGAGAGGATCTTTTCAACTATTTTTGTTAGGAAAGCGCAAATAATATTTCATTTCTAACAAAAGTATTTTCACGTGAATATTTAAAAGAGAAAGAATAGCTTGGTCAAAATTACATCAGATTAAAAACGATTAATTTAAAATGTCTCGTTTAAAAGAACTTTCTTTTCGCTTTGTTAAAAAATACCAGGAGACAAAGACTCTGTTTAGTTAATTCCTTTTATATTAGCTTATTTTGAAATGTTGTTACACTTATCTACGTCATCAAGTTATTTTTATTTCGACGTATTATTTGTATTTTTATTAATGCTGTACTAATTTATTTGTTCTTTCGTTATTTAAAATAAAAATTATGTCAATTTGTATAATTTGGCGAGTGGTTTGGCGATTTATATAATTTGGCGAAACTGGTCGACTGGATAATCAAGTAGAACCGCAGCGAATTTGGCGTTAAAATTCCCCAATCAAAGAGAAATGAATAGAAATCCGTTTATAGGGAAATCGCCACTGTTTTTTAAATTATAATTTAATCTTTCGAAATCTTTTTAAAGCCGATCAAATTAGCGTTCATTTAGAGACTGCGGTGTCTGGACTGGGGTTGGCCAGCGTAGCTCGTAGGGGGCCGAGCCCCCTAGTATGTAAAACAAAAGCATAAAATCATGCGTTAATCATAGATTATGAAACACTTTCTAGTGCATTGAGAATTCTATAATAAAACTTCACAGTTTAATAAAGTGAAAAATGATGTCTAAATAACAATTTGAAAACGCATAACACATTTTAAAACACAATTTTATCACTTACCATCCAAAGCCAAAAAAAAAAAAAAAAAAATTGAATTTTTTGCACAGCCCTGTATATGAAACATAGATTTATCATATAATACACAGTATGCTAAAATTTCGTTCAGTTAGAAAATGTATAGCACAGTTGAAAATTCCCCTTCGATAATTACTAACAATAAACGGAAATATACATCAGATGTTTTGTGCAGCCCTATATGTGATGTGTGGAATTTATGCACACTAAGAAATATTTTTCTAATAAGTTTAATTTAAAAGCACGTACTACAAAAGTAAACGCACTTCCAATAATTATTGTTCATAGAGAGTACTGTACCCAAATAATTTTGTGTGTCCCTGTATATCAATGATGAATGTTTGCACATCATATTTTATAGTAAATATCTTGCAGTGCACCTCAGAAATATATATCAATTCCAATATGTTAGTAAAAGTGTAACATGAATAAAATACACCGCAAACGATGTTTCTCCGAAGACCGTAATGTAATTCAATTCTTTTGAGTGTCCCTGTAAATGAACGATGAATGCTATCCATACCATATCGTATAGTAGGCATCTTCTTGTGTACTTCTGAGATATATATAAATTTTATTGAGTTTGAAGTAGTGAAACATTATTAAAAATTACCGCAAACGATTTTTCCTTATAGGCCATAAATGTAACGGAATTATTTTTAATCTCCCTGTAAAGGAACTATAACTGATAAAAGCGTAATTTTCAATACCAAACATGCCATAGTGAATATTAATAACAGCTATTAAGTGCATGACGATCCAACCATATTACTCGAGTTAGAACACGGATAGACGACAGGCAGTATTTATCACACCAAAGTCTAACCGAAAAAAGAGCAAACCGAAGTCATAAACACTTTTCAACTATGTTGGAAAGTGTTAAAGAGCAGAAATAATTAATGAGGAGTATAAACTTCGTTTCACAACTTTTTCTAACTTAAGGGGTCTCAGGACTCTTAAAGCTTCAAACTTTTCCAATTGAAAATTTTTGTGATGTTAAACTTCTATCTTTTTTGAAAAATTTGGTATGATTATTTCCTTGAAATTCCCATTAGAACAGAAGTATGGTTATTAGAATTATACCTGCTTAGTAGCTAAAGCGGCGTTTCCGAAACTTTGAGGTCATTTTTCTCCAAATGACGTTTTTGGGTATAACGCGCAGTATTTCTCAAAAACATCTGAAAATTTTTCATGAAAATTTCAAAACATATGTTTCATGTTAGCCTGTATAAACTGAACCTAAAATTACATTTTTATTCTTCAAAAAAATAATTTTTTAGGTGATTATACAGGTGAAATTTTAAAAATTTTGTATTAGCTAAATACAACTTCGCATTAAAAATATAAATATGGGTTAAACACAAATTTATTTAGGTTCAGGGTAATTATTATAACCTGAAGTATAATTAGGCGCAAAACATTTTATTCTAGTTGCAAAATTTATTTTGTAATCCTGCGCGTAAGCTGTTATACCAATTATCTATTCGAAAAATGTCTGACAGTTTCAAGCAACCTATAAATACTAATTGTGTATCTTACAATTTTTAAAATACATAAAATGAAAGAACATACCTATATTTTTTAATCGCAATAAAAATTTTGTTTTTAAATCATATATGTTTTAAGATATTAAATGTTGAAAATTGTCTAATTTTTTTTCATTTTTTCGAATTTTAACAGTCCTGAGACGACTTAACCAAATTGTTTTGAATTCGTAGCATCCAATTGTAGACAATAAAGGTGGGAACTAGAAAAATCACTTTATGCAGATGGAACGATGCGATTTCACTAACCTATATTAGTTCTCCAAACATACGGCTCAGAACTATTATCGATTGTTTACAATTACCGTCTGTTTATATTTAGACAAACCGATCCTATTTTCTTATAATATAAATAGAAATAAATCCTTCTATATATAAAAAAAAGTTTTGATTTGGAAATGGACCAATGAAAATCTGCGTAGATATTCCCGGCAGATCGGCATCCAATTTGAATACTTAATCATGGACTTTCTTCGTTAATATTAAAAAAAACTGTTGCATACAAAAATATGAAAATCGGTAGTATTATACAGAAATGTTTGATAAACACGCTGATGCAGACAGTTTTCAAATCGAAGAATTATTTTAAGAGATATTTAATGCTAACGTTGGACAAAATCGTTCCACTAAAAAAGTTTTATAGGAGCAAAAACTATACACCGGAATTTAATAATTTTTAGATCATTTTATACGTTATAATTTCCCGGTGTGCAGAATTCATTTATTTTTTTAATTTGACTCATTTTTCGAGGTTTCATTTCTATTTTAAATTCAAATTTTCAGCATTTCGAGAGATATTTTTTACTTATTTTAAAAAATTGTACTAATTTAACCTGTTGCCAACTGTATAAACAACGAAAACAATAATGTTTGCTTCAAATTAAAAATTTATTTACACGTGACTATTATAAACAGAAAAAATACTTTCAAATTAAAATTAAATAATTGCGTATAAAAAGCAGGAACTTATTGAAAATTACGTCATAAAAAGTATACACGTGAATTTTAAAAGAGAAAGGATATTGTAAAATAATAAATTCCTTAACATGCGTTAGAAGTCTTAAATAGGAGAAATTACGTCACATTTACGTCACATTACACTTATTATGTAAAATGAACAAAAAATAATATTGCAAAACAGTTTAAATTTAAAAATTGCGCGAGAGATTTATTTGATATTTCGAGATGGTCTTGTACACTATTTTTGCTGGGACAGCGCAAATAATATTTCATTTCTAACAAAAGTATTTTCACGTGAATATTAAAAAGTGAAAGAGAAGTTTGGTGAAAATTACGTCAGAAAGAACTTTCTTTTCACTTTGTTAAAAAATACCGGGACACAAAGACTCTGTTTACTTAATTCATTTTATATTAGCTTATTTTGAAATGTTTAATGATTTTATTTAATCAAAGACGTAAACAGCTATTGTATCTTTTAACAGCACCTGATTTTTCCTTAAAATTTCCCAATCAAAGAGAAATGAATATAAACCCGTTTATAGGGAGATCGCCTCTGTTTTAGGTAGATTTCGTAAGAAATACTACCTATTGCAGTCGTTACCATGGTGCGACTTTTGAAAAATTCCTTCATACCTTTTCATTATAGGACCCCAGGAACCCAAAACAACCCCCACCTAAAAAGTTTATATATATATATATATATATATATATATATATATATATATATATATATATATATATATATGTATGTATGTATGTATGTATGTATGTACTAAATTTTGTCCGCACGATAAAAGTCGCAATTATGTACGAATAATCTTCAAACTCGCCAACAACTTTGAGATGGCTAATATCTGGGCGGGGATTGAAAATGGGCAAAATCGGCCCAAGAGGGTGGAAATGGGGAGGGTTCAAAATTTTGAATACTGTCTTAACACGATTCTGATAAAACCAGCTCTTACACAACAATGGCAGGAAAAAAATAAAAGTTTTTCGTTATAGCAGTTGCCAACAATTAAAAAAACAAACAAATAATAAAATTCTCACCACAACAATTACTTTTCTTTTGCAAAATTTTCACGTGTAAAATTAAATAGTTTGACAAATTGAAAACAAATTGAATATTACGTCATAAGTTTCCTAGAGCAAGATTTCAGCATGAAAACTCAAAATAAATAGTTTGACGAATTAAAAAAATATGTATGTTGCGTCATATTGGAAATATAATGGACCTCAGCAGGTGAATATGTAACGCCATGTAAGTTTGAAGAAACGTATTAAAACATGATAAAAACCCGACTATGGAAATATTAACATATTTTAACACTTTAAGGTTCTCTGAATTTTTTGTAGCCATTTTTTAAACCTATTCCATATATATGTGTGTGTGTATTCGTGTATATTACAATTTTCACAAAAAGTTTAGCTCCCTACAGCTCGCTCTTTGTGAAGAAACTGGGTTTTATCTCTAATCTTGATTTAAGTTTTGTTGGAGAATTTAGTACTTAACATCGAAATCTACCTCCGCCTGTAGGCCCGAGCCGGCAGGGATTTTTTTAATTTATAATTCAATCTTTTAAAATCTTTTTAAGGCCAATCAAATTAGCGTGCTTTTAGAAAATGCGGTGTCTGAACGGGGGTTGGCGAGCGTAGGTCGTAGGGGGCCGAGCCCCCTAGTCTTATAAATAGAAATATTATTGAAGTTATTTCTTTGAAACTTTGTATATATATATGAATTATAAACATGATTACAACGTACGAGAACGAATGAAACGGAAAACGATAAATTCGTAAAATAAAAAAAAAAAAAAATGCGTACAAAAATAGCAGATCGCATCCTACAGAATTATTTTATAATGTAAGGAGCATTCCAATTACAAAAACGTTTCAAATGAGGTAAATATTCATGTTGTGGCATTATTTAAAGTAAAAAATCAATTTTATAAAAATTACGAAAACTAACTTTTTATACGGCCCCCTGGTCCCTATAGTTATATTTAGTAAAAATTTACTCATATCATAACAGATACAACACAAAAAGTTTGACATCTGTACTACAAAAATTGATCCAGTTATTAAATTTCAAGGATTGAGATTTTTGCACATGATTTTGTGTTTCATTAAGGGATCAGTTAAAAGATAAATTAAAGTAATTCGAGATCAAAATCAGGGTGCAATGTCCTTTTTACAGCGAAACCACCTTTAGCCGGTATCACCAAATAGGGTTATTTTATCTAAAAATTTGAGCTAACTTTTATGGGTCGAATAACATTCAAAAGTACCGACGATACCGGTTAAAAGTGGTTTCGCCGTAAAAAGGACATAGCACCCTGATTTTGATCTCGAATTACTTTAAATCATCTTTTAACTGATCCCTCAATGAAAGACAAAATCATGTGCAAAATTCTCAAACTTTGAAATTTGATAACTGTGTCAATTTTTGTAGTACAGATATCAAACTTTTTGTGTTATATCTGTTACGATATGTGTAAACTTTTACTAAATATAACTATAGGGACTGGGGGACCGTATAGAAAGTTAGTTTTCGTAATTTTTATAAAATTGATTTTTGACTTTAAATAATGCCACAACATGAATACTTACCTCATTTGAAACGTTTTTGTAATTGGAACTATATGTCTACGGCCAACGGTTGAGAAATTAAAGGTCGGCGATAGATAACATATTGCACCCTGTATAAAGATAGATCAACCTTCGACAAAAATAATTTTTAGGAGCATCAATATTTTAGAATAACATTATACGCGCTTTTCATACGGGGGGGGGGGGGGGAGGTGTAAATCATGTGGCACATATAGATGTTCAAGAAATACCTATAACTAAAAATATATAAAGATATTAAATCACTTTACCTAGAATTATTTAGAGTGTCAGGTGCATCATTGCGTAGGAAAAACAATATAACCACGGAAAAACACATATATTCCAATAAATATCTAATAAAGAACACATAAAGATTAAGAGATTACGGGTAAAAATTAGGGGCCTTTTCGAAAGTAAGCCATCCACCGAATTTTAAGCAAATTTGATTTTCTTTCCCGTTTCCAAATATAAACATACCAAAACTTTTTTGTGCAATTTTTTTTTTTAATTAAGAGAATTTTCAACGTTTTGTCGGATTTCTACTTTTTAAATAATTTTAATGAAATCTTATTCAACCTCCACCCCTATTTCAGCGTCTCTTCTCTCCTTCCGCAACATAAAAAGTTCAAAATCTTAAAACTCTTTAAAAAAAAATTATTTCCTGTTTGTCGCTCTCTATTAATAAATAGTAAATAATAAATCTTCTAAATTACAACACCCTCCCTTAAAAATTAACGCTCCCTCTCCTCCGTTAACAGAGTATCAAATATTTTAAACTGTTTATTAAAAAATATATGCTTTATTTGTTTCTCTCTTGTTACAATTAATAAATAATGATCTATTTCAATTATTTCTATACTCTAAATGTATGCCCCCCAGTCATTGAACAAATTTTAGAAGGGGGAGGACGGGATTTATAAAAAAAATTTAAATCTCACAGTACGCGGAAGAATACCAACCCTGTATTTCCTTTTGTTATTTTACATCAATGATAAAAAAAAAATTCTTAAACGATTTTTTAAATCTGAATTATGTGTTCTAACTTCTAAATTTAACTAGATATTCTTTTGAGAAAGGCGAGATTATAGTGAGGCATTTATGGTATGTATGATTCCCTTCCACAAAACTGTATAATAAAAAAATAGATAACTATAATAATTTCCGATAAGAAACCCTCTAATTACTGTATAATGGAGTTTACTAGAACAGTTCTGAATGATACGTAGTATACAATGTACAGTCGTGGAAAAAAAAGTAAACACTCCCTACTAACTCCTCAACAAATTATCGTAGAAGAAAGTTACTGGTACCGAACGATTGGAAATAAAGTTTAGTTTCAAATGATGTATATAAAATTTGCTTAGGGGGCCATCTACATATTAAAACGAACCATAACTTCATTTTCTTCAATGGCAATACCCAATTCTGATAGCATAAATGAACTCTACACCTTTCAATTAGCCTAAAAACAAATTTTTATGCAATTCGTACTATAAGTTTCCGAGAAATTAATTATTTTAAAAAGAGCGTAATTTAAGGGCTGTATCCAAATTGAAGTTCGTTACTCGATTGTTAACCGAGAGAGCTCGCTTCTTGATCAAGGCACCTTATGAAGCCTGTTAGATAACAGGACAGCAGAAGAAATTTCAAAATATCAACTCACTTCTATCATAGACGGCCCCTTAAAGCATCATTTTGCCGTTTTTTAAGCATAATTTGGAAACTATTTGGAAGAAAAATGTGAAATTTCGGATTTTCATAAAGCTTAACTTAACAAATCTGAATCCATCAAAAAAATTGTAGGTTGCAATTCATAATTTTTTCGAATATTAATTTCATAATTCATAATTCATATCATAAAATTATAAAAATTGCAAATTCAGCCTATTTATGTTTGGGCACATTAGCATTATTGCTACACAAAAAATTAGCACATTAGGAACATAATTTCAGGAGATTTAAATAAAAATATGAAAATATAATTTAACATTAGAAGCACTAAATTTTGAATGTTTATAATTCAAAAACTTATCGTTCATATGATTTGAAATTTGGTGTCTAGGCATAGTTTGAACCGAAGATTTCAAATATCTTGTTAAAATTGGGTATTACTATTAAAAAAAATGAGGTTTGAGTTCGTTTTAATATGTAGATGGTCCCCTAAGCAAACTTTATATACATCATTTAAAAGTAGACTTTATTTCCAATCGTTCGGGGCCAGTAACTTCCGTCTACGATAATTTGTTGAAGAGTTAGTAGGGGGTGTTTACTTTTTTTTTCCACGACTTACTTAAATCCTTTAAATGTAAAAAAAATTCCACGTGCCTTTCATTTCGAAATTTCACTTTATACAGACTATTTTTGTTTGCCTTCAGAAACGTCTGTAAAAATCAACTGTCACTCTTTTTATTATTCTTAAATATTCAATCAATTTTTCTTGACAGCTTAAATGTTATTTCAACATTGTATTAAAAAAACATATGTATTGTTAAAAAAAATTAGACTGAGTTTCGTAAGCAGTTATGTCAGTTTTGATAAGTAGTTACATATGATTTAGATATTACATGCCAGCTGGGGAACTGATTTACCAATGATTTATTGTGCGATTATATGTATAAAAATGCCATGTTTTAGTTCAGTATTAAGCATTTAGCAGTAGATTACAAGTAAGTAAGTTTTAAACTGTATTTATTAAAACTTTCATCCACTGTTACGTATATATAATTAACTGATTATTTTGTGGTTCGCGAAAATATTTTTCTAAGTCCAAAATAAATATATAGAAACTCCGCCTAATTACATATTAGATTAATATAACAAATATTTGCAGTAAAATGTCCCTGTCGTAGAGTATTGGCTTTATACTGATTACATTTGCACTAAAATCAGTTAATCGGGGTATTTTAATGCAATAATCACATTACTGAAGCCAAAAGTATCAGATGTATAAACGGTCAGACTTCACTTACTCTACAGTGCGTAAGAAATTGTAAGACACTTTTGATTTTGAAAATTATGAAGTAAATAAAATTTCTAAATAGAGTTTAAACACATAAGATATCAAAATACAACATATTTATTAAAATTAGTTTGCAATAATTTTGAATAAAGCAGTAAATAAGTATGTTAACAAAAATATAAGCAATGATTGAAAAATACACTGTAAACAACGCCCATTTGATTAAACTTCCTCGGGTTTTTTATTAAAATACGGTAAGTACTTTTATTAAACAATCTTTTTATTTAAAGATTAGACGCATAAATACATTAATATTATTAGGTATCTATACATATTTACTTCCTGTTTCAAATGTAAGGCCGGTGTTCCAGTTACCCCATAAATTTTCCAAGAATGGGGTAACTGGACCATATGGGATCTAGTCACCCCAACAGTTATAAATATCTTTTTGAGTTTCTGTTACTACGGGAAATTAATTTCTCCATTGTTTTTTTGCTTGAAATAAAGAAAATTACATAATACCTTATTAAAATTACATAATAAATATTTTTAAAAACCAGTTGTGGGTATCAAACCAAATTTCTTAATTCTGATAGCTATAGCTCTAAATTTTACGATACAGATGAAGAGGCGCACACAAGGCAAACTGAGATTATTAGAAAATTATCGAAAAGAATAAAAAATAGTTTTGTTCGGTATAAAAAATGTGGTTACATTCTCCACAGGTTTATTGGACATATGTAACTTTCATTGTGGTAAGACAACTAGATACGTGCTCCCGACCAGTACTGATCATATACACGAGTTCCAGAAAGAGCCGCCACGGCGTCCACGAGGGACCCTGCTTTGACCACGATCCGTCCCTTAAAAATACTGAAGTCCGAACATTGCGATAGAACCCGACTTACTAAAACTCTAAAGAGGTGTCGGAACAGGCTTGATCCGATGCAGGGGCTCCGTCGCATCATCGACTCCTAATCGCGGGACACCTCACAGGGAGTGCCCGAGCTCGGAGACTAGCGAAGGGGACCCCACACCGGCTTACTTTACCGCCAGCTAAAACTGAGAAACCCCTATGAAAGCTATCTCTGCGATTTCAGCCAGTGGATAGATGGTTAGTAGATGGACAAAACAAAAGGAAAGTTAGTGCGACAACCCACGACCAGCCCACGAAGGGAAGGCTCACCGACCCTATGAGGCAAGGACCAATCAAGGGCCATGGGAAGAATAAAAAACATAAACTTAATCTAAACATTAACACGTTACCAACTAGCGGACCAGAGCACACTAGGAAGAGTAGCGATAGAACGGAGTTATTGCAATCCGTCCACATCCCAAATGAGGCCAATCTGGTCAATGTCGATTAGTAATAGGACAACTTAATCTAAACATAAAACACTTCACCTGCCATCGGACCAAGAACAGGGATAGGGGACGTACCTGGACGAGGTCAATAACGGCGTGGTGATAGATCCAAGATCCCAACACAGCCACAGGCAGCACCAGGCCAGAATGCCGAAACCACGGACAGGGGCGTATCCACACGGCCCGCTTATTTGGGCCAAGGCCCGACGATACCCGAGACCCCCCAGGGATGCCAGACAGACAACATATATACACTATAAACAAAGATTCGAGTCCATGAGGACCCGGAGCTTCGCATCCCTGAGGAGCTCTTTTACTCCCTAGTCAAGGGCTGGTCTCGAACCAAGTTCGAGACCCACTCCGAACCAAAGACTTCGCATCCCCTAAGGGAGTCTCCCATCCTCGAGTCAAAGCCGGGCCCAAAAGCATGTTAGTAGATAGTTACAAAAAACAGGAAAGTTAAATCCTATATGCACCGGATCGAATGACGAATCAGTACGGAATAAAAAAGAGAATGGGATACTTAAGTACGTACGTAGCCGTTTCTTCATAGATTTATCTTGTTATTTTTTCCATAAAATATCGATGTATTTTTTATACTTATTATCTATACTAAAGTACATAAGTTTTTACTTAATTTTTGTATAAATAAATCTAATATTTTCACTTTTAGCGCTTTTTGTAGACACATTGACAGTAAAGGTTTTCCTTACAACGCTCTTTAGTTGATATATAATTTACATGATCTGCCTGATTTTTTTTTTTTCAGTTTTTTACGCTTTCTCAAACGGGACCTCATACCCAATATTTAAAAAAAAATGAGTATGGAACATAGACACTCCTGGTCCACTTGCCCCATTTTTATGGGGCAACTGGACCCATGAAGAAAGAAAGATAAAATATATTTTTTTTTTCTCTTTTAGATATTAAAATGTAATTTTGAACATTTCTGTCCGATAGAGGGAACCTAACTGAACACATTTACAAAAGTTCAGATTTTAATTCAAATGAATTTTACCCTTTTGAAGCTGAATTGCCAGAATCTCCAGAGTCACATTGCAAAATCCTGGCACAGTTTGCCCACGTAACCTTACTTCTTACGAAATCTACCTAATAAAAATGCATAATTTTGTTTTATTCCGTTTTAAGATATGGCAACAGGAAAACAAAGCCTTACTTAAACTATCTATTCAGGATTTCTAATTTTTTTTAGCGTTCCGTACTTAAAAAGTAAAAACGGAAACATTATAAGGTCACTCCTGTGTCTATCTGTCTGCCACAGACATTTTACTTGTAAACTATGGAACGTAGAAAGTTCAAATTGGGGGAAGTAATAAAGACTATTCACCCACTTATTTAAAGATTATTAAATATTTACAAATATATTTAGAAAAACACGTGGAGGGGCTAATTAAGTTACTTGGGAAAAAACTCTTATTTGTATATCGAGTGGGGTATCGTGTGAAATCTTTTGTAAACGCTGAACTCAAAAATACATTTCGTTTAATATTAGGTATTATATTTCCGAGGTATCGTCGAAAATGTAGTGCAAAAATAATTTCCCAATCCCTCCTTCTATTTCCGAATTTACTAAAACTAAAAATATGTAACAAATAGAAGTATTAGACGTTAATTTAAACCTTGCAGGAAATCTATAGCGATTACCCTAGGTCGCATAGTTTTTGAGAAAAGCGCATTTTTCAGTTACACAAGAATTTCGATTTGCGTTCATTCAGAAAAGGTGTTAAAAAGCGCCGGGGGTACCTATCGTATCTGAATTATAAAAGCATTGTTTATAATGATTTCTGAAAAGAATCGCCGGTAATTAGCCGAGATATTAACCCGGAAATACACTTACGGCTCGGACATACATAATTACAGGGGCGGCGTATTCTATGTACCATCTGCTTTTAAAGCCTAGGTAACAACTTTTAATGATACATTTGTGTAATACAATATCCAGTAGCAGTAAAAAAGCAATAAATGTAAAATTGTTAAAGGCAGAGTAATTTGGTTAGAATTAATAAAATACTACGGTATTCGCGACTAGTTTTTTTATTTAGATCTCTTAATACACGTCTCGTATATTTAAAAGTTTATTAAAATCCTATCTGGGAAAACGCGGCACGGACAAAGGCGGCGTTGCTACTTTGCGACCTCCTTTCGAAACGCGCTTAGAAAAATGCCAAATTTAAACATTGAACAAGGTTTCAATTTAGCTACACTGTAAAAGAAAAGATTATTACGACGCTCGATTGAGTTTTAGGAATAGCCAAATGAAGCTTAAATATGCACTATTTTTATTGCGAGTGCCGAAATAAGTACATCATAAACAGATAAGGATAAGATATAAGTAAAAGTTATACACAATAGCAATATTTGATATTATTTAGGCTTCATATCTCTTTGAACTATTATGGTATACCCATTCATACTTTTCTAGTATATATACAGCTATACCTACCCTACGTTGTATAGTTTTTTACAAAGTCTTATTTTTTTTTTAGTAACGATTTTTTTAATGATACAGTTAATAATTCATATATTTATTTTACGGAACCCTCTGAGCGCGAGTAATACTCGCACTTGACCGTTTTTCTGAATCTATAATCATAACTTAATATGTAGAACTATTAATTCATTAAAGCTTATTTTTTTACTTACATTATACTTTTTATTTTTTACTTATATATCTTTTTCAGGTAACTTTAAATCATTCTTTAAACTAACTCTCGAAAATGAACTACAGCCTGGTTATTACGCTTTTTGTTCTCCTTATCGTTGGTATAAGTTGTTCGCCGGCTCCAGAGGAATATGATGTATTCAAACTAGAATCAGCCAGAGGAAAGTAAGAATTTATTATTGATAGTGCATAAAAACACACAATTAATTATGTCATAGAAACATAGTGCATTAATATTAAAATATTGCTAGATTCCTGCATTCATTCAAACGCAGGAGAAAGCTTTTCAGGTACTAGTTCAACTGAACCACATAACTTCAATTGAGTAAAGTAGCAAATATTTCAAAACTGACTTCAAATGAGTAACGTAGCGCATATTTCAAAACTGCCATATTGGCTTCATTCATTTAGATAAAATCAAAGTAATATTGGCTAAATCCGTATGAGAGATATGTGACAGGAGATTTAAGTTGTTCGCCTGCTCCAATGGAATATGATGTATTGAAACTAGAATCAGCCAGAGAAATGTAAGATTTTGTTATATCATAGCATCGTTTGTTATATCATTTGGTACATAGGGCATAGAAACAAATAATTAACTACGCCATAAAAACATAGTATATTAATATTAAAATATTGCTAGATGACTACTTTCTGAAACCTGTTCTAAATACAAGAGAAATGTAACTCAAATAAAAGAACATTTTATTTACATAATTATTATTTTATATATTTTAATGATTTATTCCTGCATTGCTTTAAAAGCAGGAGAAAGCTTTACAGGCGTTAGTTTAACTAAACCACATAAATTTAGAATCTAAATTTGCCTCGTAGAAAGAGCTTATTTTCTAGTCATGACTGTAAGAAGGCACTAAATGATTTGTTTTTATTTTCCATAAATTTGTAATGTAGCCAAACCTCCCAATTCAGTCATTTCTTTCCTCAGCACCAAACATTCGTACAAAAATTGTATTCGGTGAAAGAAATTAAAACACCATTTCGATAATGAATTTTCTGGGGACAGTATATTTATACATATGGTGATTTATCGGGTCAAATCTTTTCAATTCAGGCAGGTCTGCGCCACTAAATTATAAAAAAATATTTCCATCAGAAATTTCGTTTGCTGAACTGGTATTTATTTACATATTTATTTACATCTAATATCTATTAATTACTATATTTATTTAACTCTTGAGAGAATGCTTCATTATTTTATCACAGTTTTGCAAATATATGAGAAATATCCTTTTATGAAACTATTAACGCCGAGAGTAGTGTTTTATCTACATAGCTCCTACACTGTAAAAATTTTCAGCAAACTATCCAGTAAGTCATTCGTTTTCACTCTATTTCTACCAGTGTCTTATGACACCTTTGAAAAGACTTCGATTTATGGTCTTTCATTTGCATTTTTAAATTGAAATAACTACAAATCATTTTTGATACATTGAAGGCTTTTTATACTTTTTTCATTCAAAGACTAAAAATAAACATAAACTGAAAGTTTAAAAAGGTGCCATTCGGCACCAGTAGATATAGTGTTCAATTAAGGGAACAAGTATAAATAGATACTTCATTTAATTCTATCAAGTGAAATAGAATGAAACATGGTAGTTTGATAACTGAAGTTCCAAGTTATCAAGAAAGTGGTATTCACTTCCGATACACAGAAATATTCAAATTCAGTAAAGTTTTGCGTGTGGAAAGTGGCACATGTCGCTGAGAAGGTATTTTATGGATGGTGAGAGATGTCATTCATGTGGGAGAATGGAAGGAGGACTGTAAACTTGTAAAGCTATACTGCTAGAACCTTGTAGTAAGTGTCCATACACCTTATAAAAATGTCCTATGTATCACTACAAAATCGTAAAAAGTGACGTAACAATTTACCTACCGCTCATCTTATCAAATTTCCTATATTTCTATTTAATTTTTTATTTTTATTTTTTTGCATTTCAGAAATATGTCAGGCGTGACAAAATAAATATGTTGTGTATTTCATGTTTTTAATTGACAAAATAATTCAAGTTACACGAATTTTTATACTTTTTCCTTTAGTTTTTTTCCGCCATTGTACTAAAGTTATTGAAAATTATATTTCTTTTCATTTTTAAAAGAAATGTGGCAAGAAAGTAAAGAGTTGCGCCAGTGATTCAAGTTATTGTAAAGGCTTCTTTGTATTTACATTAGGGGAGGTTAGAACAATGGCAGCTAGATGTGTGAAATAATAGAATCAACTGCCGTGAATAACGTTCAGCTATTCCTTTCTTCTCAAAGTGATGGTAGTGTTTATAAAGCTTCTATAAAAAATAAAAAATGCTTTTTCTTTAGCGCACTTTAATAATTATTTTATTGGATTGTTAAACACTGACTAGTCTGTCTTTATTCAGATAATGGAACAACCCACAAATAACATATTAAAAGTAATATACACTATATGACCATTAATGATCGGACACTTTCAATTTTAGGCATTTTGTCAAATATTCAAAAATAAAAAAGACATGTTTGTCGGATTTTTCTGGAACTTCAGGATTACGAAGAATATGTTCGACTTCATATTTAACGACGGCGATTTGATCAGAAGAACAATTAAGGGACCAAAAAAATCAAAGAAAAATAATAATGTTTCGGATCACCCTGTAAAATAAAATGCACGAAATGATCTATCGCTATAGATTACGAATATATGGATATTGTACAATATATATATATATTCATTTGTGGAAGAATAGAACGTATATTCATGGCGATGTATCGTTTTTAAGTTCAAAAAATTTTTGCAGGTTTTTTTGTTTATATCACGCAGGGTTTTTTACCAAATTTAACGCTAGTTTCTGAACATATGACAAAATGTAGTAGAAATAATATGGTGTAATTGGAATGTAAATATATTAATTATTTGATGAAATATGAACAGTTGAATGAAACTTTTTTTTATCTGTGCATGCATCACGATAAAAAAAATTCATGATTTGATAGTCAACTGTATAGAACAACTCATAAAAAAAGTCAGTTAAATATCGTGAAAATTCAGAAAGATATCAGCAATATAGTGGGCGAATTTTTAGTTGCTCTCTAAAATCTACAGAATGATAAGGGATTTTCCACAAATTGTCATTTTTTAACGCTTTCCAACAACGTTCGATTTCTACAAACATTCCACTTCATCCATGACATTAAGAAAATGACGCAAAACTTTCTAATTTATACATCGGCCGGGTCCTACATGAGTTTTTTCGCTGTTAGCTAAACGAGATTGTTTAATGAGAAGTCAGCATTTTTGCAAACTGCGAAAAATTCGCAAACATGCAGGCATCTAATTGGTCAATTTCGTTTAGCTAACATCGAAAAATCTACCTGTATCTCGCCATTGTTTTCTTCGATGAAATAAGTGCAAAATGAAATGAACACATACTTTATAAAATGTTTTGCCGAAAGCCTAGCAACTGCTTAACATTGGCAACACTCGATTTTTCGTAATAAAACTATTTGAACGTAACTTTAAAATACGTATTATCCTTGTAATCGATACCACAAATAAACTTTTAAAATAACGATAAGAAAACTTCTACCACGTGTTTGGCCCCATACGCGACAACGCAGACAATATATGTATTATGGTACTATATGAAGGCAACATTTTCTACTTTTTATTTTTCTCATATTACATATTGTAAGGATAAACTTCAAAAAATAAATCGGAAGTGGTACTATTAGTTTTTGGCATAGGCACAACTACTTTACTTCCGGCAGCCTTGAATCATTAGAATCCCTAATTTCTACCCTTACATAAAATATCTAATTTTCTTGTATCTAATAACATAAGGTTTTATACATTCGCATCCTGGACAATAAGGAAAATGTGAAATTTCAGGTTTCTTTCCACAGAAGTATTACACTAATCGCAATTTTAGAACGATTTTTGAGCATGCATACGCTTCGGGTTAGTAGTACCGAGATAAAATATAACTTACACTGTTAAAAATCTTTAGCATTTGCTGCATAGTCACTCCACCGCTTTTATGGAAACCGATTATTTGACTATGCTATGGAGCATTCTCATTGGTCAGAATAGAGATATTCTATAAAAGCGGTGGAGTTACTGTGCAGCTAAAGCTGCACATTTTTAACAATGTAGTTCCGGAGATTACGCTTTAGAAACAAACAAGCATTTCACGCTAAAACCGGATTTCATTTACAAAAAAATGACGTCAAATATATTTTAATATTTGTCTCTCAGTTCGCGAACGAAGTAACTACTTTTTTTTTAATATAAAAATCACTTTCAAATCAACTCCTTTTCAAAAGTTTTGTTTACATTAGAAAGGAATTTTTAAATGAAAATAACTCTTAATGCATACATTTTAGAAACTACCTCTTCTCCCAAAAATTAATTATATTTTTAAAATCTTTCTAAAAATGTAACTTTTATCCAGTTTTATTTTTTTAAATAATCATAAGGAAAAATGGCCGATTGGTATATTAAAATCGAAGTGGTCTTTACCGTATCTGATTTGTGCTATTATAATGTAGATAGTTACATGGTCTTTGGCTAATTTTCGCTGTTTGGCTTAATTTGTTAATTTTAGAATTAATTAACAGTTTTTTGCTAATTAAGGATAGAAATTTCATTTTTTTTTAAATTTTATAAAAGCACGTAGATTGAGTAAATATCTGTCCAAAAATGCAATCCTTATTTTTTTTTCTGCGCATTATTTAAGACTATATCTTGTTTTAATTAACACTAGAAGGTCCAGCTGGTGTCGATTCGACACCGATCAAAGCATAAAATATCGATTCAAACCATAATTTTTTTAGTAAAATCAGTTAAATTGTAACTAGAGAACTAAATTTTAACTATGCAAAATAGTTTTAAATAAAAATTCTGGTGTTAAAATGTTTCTATTGATGTTGGAGAAAATTTCCGGACGTTCTAGTGTTAAGAGTTTCTGGCATTTTGTTACCGTCCAGCTTGATATATTTTACAACTAAAATCGATAAAATAATTCAACGAATAAAATATCTTGTACAAGTTCCATGTTTTTAATAGAAAAATCATTTAAGTTACATGAGTTTTTATATTTGTTCTATATTTTTCCCGAAATTGTACAAAGTTATTAAAAAATATATATTCTTTTCATTCTTTTAGAGATTGCGCCAAGAAAGGAGAATTTTGCGCTCGTGTGAAATGTTGCAAAGGACCCTGTGTCCTTACTAAATATCACAAATCTCCTGGCACGATGCGTACTTGTATGATGTAGGTTCAACTACTGTGAATAACGTTCAGTTCTTACTTGCTTCTTGAAGCTATGGTGATGTTTATAAAGTTTATATGATGAAGAAATGAAAAAAAATGTTTGTTCATTAATGCATTTCAATAAATATTTCATTGGATTAGTAAATTTGACTAGTATAATGTGTGGTCTTTATACAAATAATAGGACATTACACAAATAACTTCTTAAAAGTACAACTATATCACATTAGCCTTTTGATTTTGGGCCATGTCTGGCGACTTATTTTATGTTCAATCATACCACGATTTAACAAAAATAAAATTTCTTTGTGGTACATGAGTATTTAAAATATCTAAGTGTAATTGTACGGAAAAAATTATTTTTCCAAAAGTAGTATGAATAGAATGAATAAAGTCATTCCGGCCAGTGCCGGGAGGAAGAGGTAGCTTTCATATTCCTTATTTTTAAGAAGCAAGCTTATACTACTCAAACACACGAAGCTCGATTTAGTGGAAACCGATTATAGGAGATTCAATACTAAATCATTATGAATGAGAATTTCGCGAAATTAGTCAGCTTTATCCAAGCTGCTTTAATTTAAAGTAACTTATATTTGGTTACCAAATTCGGCGATATCGTGAAGTTCCTGTCATTTTAAGACAACATGGTGGATAAGGCTAACGAGTGAACTTGGTCGAGGTCTTAGCAATTCCTGTGCACATGCTCACTCACATCGGAATGGGTTGATATACACTGCTCAAAACAATTAAAGGATATTGCAGTTTTAGGTGGATTTTGTATCTGGTGAACTGTTTAGCTGATTGATACATGGTCGACAGACATAGCAGGTTATATGAGAATAAATTACACATGTTTGGCAGAAAAAAATGCATTTTATTGCGCATTTGTGTACTAAAGGAAAAAAACACAATTTGTGCATATGAGAAAAAAAGAATAAGAAAAGGTGTTTTCTTCAAAGAGAATCATTTTCAGAAGGGGGTATGGTTTCCACGGGCGGCCAACAACGTTGAACACCTTTGAGGCATGGACTCAATGAGGCTATTAATGACGAGTTGGGGTATTCTGCTCCACTCTTCCAGAAGAGCTCTTTCCAGCTCTTGGAGAGTTTGTGGGGGTTGTTGGCGGCCAGAAACTCGTCTTCCTAAAGCGTCCCAAACGTGCTCGATTGGATTCATGTCTGGAGAACACGCTGGCCATTCCATTCGAACGATTCCTTCCTCGAAAAGGAAATCCTCCACCAGGTTTGCACGATGTGGCCTGCAGTTATCGTCCATTAAAATGAAGTTATCTCCTATTGCTGCAGCGTAAGGGACTACAGTAGGTCTGAGGATCTCATCCGTATATCGGCGACCAGTCAGAGCTCCATCTCGAATGATGTAGAGCACAGTGCGCCCATCAATGGAGATGCCACCATACACCAACACTCCTCCACCGCCAAATCTGACACTTTCGTGCACGAACGCAGGATTATTCCTACTGCCACGGTCCCTCCAGATGAAAATACGCCTATTATCCGGATGCACAGAAAAACGGGACTCGTCAGAAAACAGAATATTGCTCCATTCATTTCTCCTCCAGTTGACATGCTCAGTTGCCCACTCCCTGCGGTCGCGACGATGCCTTGATGTTAATCTAACACATACCATCGGTCGGCGAGCATACAGACCTACAGCATGGAGCCGATTTCGGACAGTCTGAGTTGAAATCGTGGTGCCTGTAGCCGAGCGAAGGTGTTGTTGGAGAAGAATAGCGTTCATGGTTCGGTGTCTCCGAGCTGTTAACGCTAAATACCGATCTTCATTGGGCGTTGTTGCCCGTCTACGACCTTAACCTGGTCTTCGGCCTGCACATCCACTCTCCAAAAAACGGTTCCAGATCCTGGAAATGACACTTTGTGACACTCCAATGGCTTGCGCTACTTCGGCTTGAGTTTGGCCCCCTTCTAACCTACCAACAATTTTCAAAGCTTCTGAATCTGTCAAATGACTTCGCTGAGACATCGTACTCATCGAAACAAAGCAATCACTGAATGCCGATCATCCTTGTCTTCATTCTCTTTTATCCAGTTGAAAGTCAAATTTCATTCGCTGCCGCTGAAGCGACGTTTTTGACGTCGAACTCAAAATTTGCATACTCCACAGTTTGAAAACCAGAAAAATTTGCATTTGTGATTCTCTTCTTCTATTTTCGGCAAAAAAAATTTCGTTTATATCTTTATTTTATATAAAACTTCAAATATCCTTTAATTGTTTTGAGCAGTGTATACAAGTGCTATCGGAGGCAAAAAATCAGATTTTTCAAAATGTCAACCACATTAGAAATTCAAACTGCTATATCTGAGCCATTTTGTAAGATAAAGACAAAACAAAAAATGCTCCGGAATCCTTATATCATGGTCAAATACTTCAGAAAGAAGTCTTTTTCAATTTCTAATTTTTTTGCAGCTCACTTTAAATATATATATATATATATATATATATATATATATATATATATTATTTTAATGGCCTTCATTTTGAAACAACATGGCTGATGAAGCTGGCCAGCGAACTTGGTCGAGACATTGCGATATACTATCCACATGCCTTCTTACATCGAAATAGGTTAATAAATACGCGTGACA
The DNA here is from genome assembly GCA_963932465.1 of Maratus speciosus. NCBI lineage: Eukaryota > Metazoa > Arthropoda > Arachnida > Araneae > Salticidae > Maratus > Maratus speciosus. Next base: position 104,417,502 of record OZ010789.1, on the reverse strand, counting down.
AATATCAGATCGTTTCAAAATGTCAGACATGCTATAAATTCAAAGTGCTATAATTCAACCATTTTCTAAGATATATACGAAACAAAAACTGCTCCGGAATCTTTGTATCAAGGTCAAACACATAAAAAAATCTTTTTCATTTTTCAATTTTTTGATAATTTATTTTAAATTTAATTTTTTTAAGTGGCAGCCCTTCTGTAACAAGATGGCGAATGAAGTTGGCAAACGAACTCGGTCGAGACATTTGTATGTACTATGTACACACCAAGTTACATCTAAATCGGTTCATAAATACGCCTGTTATCGCGTGACAAAAAATCAGGTCGTTTCAAAATGTCAGCCACAATAGAAATTCAAATAGCTATAACTCAGCCATTTTTTTAGATATAGACGAAACAAAAACTCTTCCGGAATCTTTGTATTAAGGTCAAACACATATAAAAAAATATTTTTCATTTTTCAATTTTTCGGTACCTCATTTTAAATTTTAAATTTTTAAAAAAATTTTAAATGGCCTCCATTTTGAAACAAGATGGCGGATGAAGCTGGCAAACGAACAAGGTCGAGACATTGGTACGTATTATGTATACACCAAGGTACATCCAAATCGGTTCATAAATACGCCTGTTATCGCGTGACAAATATCAAGTCGTTTCAAAATTTCAGACAAGCTAGAAATTCAAAGTGCTATAACTCAGCCATTTTTTAAGATATAGACGAAACAAAAAATGCTCCGGAATCTTTATATTAAGGTCAAACACACAAGAAAAAAATATTTTTCAATTTTCAATTTTTTGGTACCACATTTCAAATTTTAATTTTTTTTTTAATTTGAATAGCCGCCATTTTGAAACAATATGGCGGAGGAAGCTAGCCAACGAACTCGGTCTAGACATTGGTGTGCACTATGTATACACGAAATTTCATTCAAATCGGTTTATAAATACGAGAGTTACAATGTGACAAAGATCATATATATATATGTATGGATATATCTACCCTATATATATATATAATCCTAATGATTCGAATTGAAACGAATTTATGTAACGATTCTATGAAACGACTGATTAAACAAATGATTACGTTTCACAGCGATTTCTCCTAAAATATGGAATACTTTGCGATGAAATTAACACCAAAAATCCGCATTGATCCACAGATCTCAAAACTGGTATTAGAATTTTAAAATTAGAATTAGTTTTCGAAATATTAATTTTTTTCTAATTTTAAATACTTTTTTCTAATGATGACAACTCGAATTTTAATCATAACATATATATTTTTTTCATATTTTAGAAAAGGTTATTTTAAATTAATTTGACGACGAGCTTGGCCTCCCTTAAATGTTCCGTCCCTAAGTGTTCGATGAATTGTATATGTTGTGTCAACAGTCAATAAATATACTAGAGATTAAAATAAAATTATATTGAATCAAACACATTGACATCTTCCTGAGGGTACAGACATGCAGTTTGTTAATTTTAACAAAAGCCAGGCTTGTGGATGCCCAGTTGCGTAGATTAAAAATGTCACAGCTAAAGTGGGTTGAGCTGCTGCGTGCGTTTAGTTTGAAGGTTCGACTCCATCTCCTCCTTCCAATGCAAAATGCACTGCAACCGGGAAGTGTCCTTGACCACCAGATATAAATCACAATAATTGTTTTTAAACAACTGAGAAAAATGTCTAAATAGAAAAGTATCTTGATATGATAAACAAAGTTATTTCAATAAGGAAATGAAAGGTAATGTTTATAAGTATAACACCATTTCAGATGATTTATAGTTTCATAATTGCTAATTGCTAAAGGAACGTATTTCACAATAATGACGAATTTATGGGATTGCTTATGTCTTGTGTATATATTTCTATTGCAACAGGAAATGAAATGTTGATTTATGATGGATAAATGTTTTTTAGATTATCAATAAGGGTTTTCTTAAATAACAGTCATAGCAATAAATAACTCTAAAGTGATTTCAGTTGAGGTGATTTTTCTATAAATGGTTTCTCATAAATTATAATAGTTGTGTAATAAATGTATGCGTTCACTGAACATGCTCCCCCTATCAGGGCCTTAGTCCTGATACTGAGGGAGTAATGCTATTTTGTTGATTGGACGCTTGACTAATGAAGACCCGCGTTGCACAGTCACCACTCTGTTGAATCCATCACTGCCTGGGTGGACCTCTGTAATACGACCCAACGGCCAAGCTCCAGGCGGTTGATTTGCGTCCATAAATAACACTACCTGACCCACCTCGATGTTAGGCGTGGCGATCTTCCACTTAGCTCTGGATTGCAGCGAGGCCAGGTATTCTCTGGTCCAACGTTTGGAGAATCCAGCTTTCATGTTTTGGATCAGTTCCCATCGTTTCTTTAGATTCGTTGTCGGGGTTACTGACTCATCGGGTATGGAATGCAAAACATCCCCTGTAAGAAAATGTGAGGGAGTGAGAACATTTATTGAATCAGCATCATTATCGTTTAAATGTATAAGCGGCCGCGAGTTGAGCAAGGCTTCTATTTGGACGAGTAACGTAGCTAGCTCCTCGAAAGTGAGCAATGTCTCTCCTATGACTCGCTTGATGCGATACTTTGTCGATTTTATGGCGGCCTCTCAAATCCCGCCAAAATGAGGGGCAGAAGGAGGGATGAAATGCCATTCTAGAGAGTTTTCAGTTTGATAATGTGACATTATTTCATTATCTGTAAATGAACGCCACTATTCATAAATTTTGTCCAACTTTCTGGATGCACCGACAAAATTGGTGCCGTTGTCACTATAAAGATGCCGTGGGGTGCCTCGCCTTGCACTAAAACGTCGAAGGGCGGCGATAAATGCCTCAGCTGTCATATCACTCACAGCTTCAATATGCACAGCTTTTGTAGCCAAACAAATAAACAAAGCAATATACCCTTTAGTTGTTTTTACACCCCGGCCCTTACTAAATTTAATAGATATAGGGCGTGCGTAATCAACACCGCTTCAGAAAAATGGACGTTCCAGTGTACTCGATGCTTTGGCAAATTCCCCATTAGTTGAGGGGTTGCAGTGGACCTTTTATATATGTAGCATTTCAAGCATCTATTGATGCATTTGTTAATGATCCTTTTTCCACCAACTAAATCAATAAGATTATCTTATGATGTGGGATAGCAGTGAAGGCCCGGCATGCAAATGGGCAATGTGTTGTTGCTGTATTAATAACTCAGCCATTTTATGCTGTGAAGGCAAGATTAACGGATGTTTGTGATTAAATGATAATTGTGAATTTTGTAAGCATCCCCCCACCCGTAACAGACCTCTATCGTCAATAAATGGGTGGAGGGATTGTAACGTACTTTTCTTTGGAAAAGCTTTCTGTTCTTGGATACATTTAAATTCTTCCTGAAAGTAAGAATTCTGAATCCAACGAACAATATTTTCTTCGGCAGCTTTTGTTTCTTTGTAAGTAAGATGCGGCGAAAAAATTTTTGTTTTGTTAGACGTCTTGCATTTTTTGATAAATCTTTGGCAATATGCCAAAATGCGAATAATTTTTGCAAGCGAAGAGTGCTTTTGAAACAAATTATCGAATAGGTCATTTGATGTGCGGGTGTGAAAGGAAAAAATTGGATCAGACCTTTGTTCGGCTTTGATTTGATCATCAAATTCCTCAGCATTTGAGTCGCTTTTGGGCCAATTGGATGGGTCCAAAACCAGCCAACTGGGCCTCTTCCACCACAAATCGCAACCTGGAAGACATTTAGGATCAATACCACGTGAAGCGATATCTGCGGGATTCTCTTTGGATGGGACATGTCTCCAGTGATTCGTAGGTAGAATTTTGGTAATTTGAGATGTTCTATTCGCGACAAAAGTCTTCCATTTACGCGGATGTGCAGATAGCCAAGAAATGACGACTTTTGAGTCCGTCCAGGCGAAAATATCGAACTTGTAAATCTTTAATGTTTCCATGACGGAACGAAACAGCTTAGATAGTAGGTGTGCACCGCAAAGCTCTAATTTTGGCACTGAAATCTGTTTGATTGGAGCAACTTTAGTTTTAGAAACTAAGAGAAAAGAGTTTATTTTCCCCTTATAACTTTGTCGGCAATAAATTGCGGCAGCATATGCCAATGTTGAGGCATCAGAAAATCCGTGTAATTCAAATGGGTTACCGGATAAAATCGTGACACATCTAGGAACAGACAATTGATTTAGTCCGTTAAAGGAAATTTGAAATTGTAGCAATTCGTCTGCAAGATGTTGCGGTATAACAGAGTCCCAGTTCCCTTTTGTAAGCCAAAGTTTCTGATAAAATACCTTTAAAGTTACAGTACAGGGCGAAATTAGACCTAGTGGGTCGAAAATTCGTGCAGACTCAGCTAAAATGTGTCTCTTTGTAAGAGGTGGAGTGAGTGTTAGTGCAGTTATGAAAATAAAACTATCTGATGAAGAGTTCCAGGTTAAGCCTAGAACTTTGGAGCTTCCGTTGTCACTAGGAATTATTTCAAAATTTGATTCAGTGCTAGAAGAATCTATAAATTCATTAAGAAATTCCTGTGAATTTGAATTCCACTTCTTAAGTGGAAACCATGCGTGTCTAAACAATCTGTAATTTCTTTGCAAGTTTCTATTGCTTCCCTAACAGTATTCGTACCGGATAATAAGTCGTCCATGTACATATCTTTTTCTAACATGCGCGAAATGCAAGGATTTTTTGTGTAATCCTGAGCGATTTGTTTTATACATCTAGTTGCCAGAAAAGATGCTGGCGCTAAACCATGTGTGACAGTTTTTAGTTTGTAATTTTTTATTTCCTCCTTAGGATTAGACCTCCAAACTATTTGCTAATAAATTTGATCCTTTTCGGCAACCAAAATCTGGCGGTACATTTTTTCTATGTCCGCAGAAAAGACTATTTTCGGAAATCGAAAATTAAGTAAGATTTCGAAAATGTCCCGTTGTAACTTAAGGCCTACACCCAAAGTGGAATTCAAGGAAACACCACTTGAAGTTTTGCATGAAGCGTCAAAAACTACCCTTAATTTAGTAGTGATACTAGACGATTTAATAACCGCATGATGAGGAAGAAAGTAGTGTTCGTTTTCATAATTATAAATATCATTTTGTGCAACTAATTCCATGTGATCTAATTCTTCATATTCGTACATAAACTCTTTGTACTGATTTTCAAATTCTGGTTTTTCTTTAAATTTCTTTTCCATAGCAAGCAAGCGAGAAATTGCGGCAGGTTTAGAATTACCTAATTCTGATTTAGGTTGAATAAAAGGTAACTTAACCACAAAACGACCCTCGGAATTAATTTAATAATTTTCCTGAAAATGTGATTCAACAAATTGCTCTTCAGGTGACAACATTTGAGTATTCTTATTAAATACTTCTTCTACTTCCGAAAAACGCTTTAACTCTTTATCAATATTAATTTCATAAATATGTAAATTATGTATCGAATTTGGAGATGTACTAGAATGTGGCATTTTCCCTGATACCAGAAAGCCAAAAATTGAATTTTGAGCAATTAAATTGCTCTGCGTATCTGTTACTTGACCAGGAAGCAAAATAGAAAAGAAATAATCAGATCCTAGAATAATGTCTATTTTACTTGGCGTCCCGAAATGTGGATCCGCTAAGTTTATATTCTTTAAATGCGAAAAATACTTCTCATGTATTTTTTCCGCAGGTAACGGAGCAGTTAAATCATCTAAAATAAATGCCTTCACAGACAACTTGGTGTCAGCATTATAAATTGATGTAAGATCAAATATTACGTAACCCTTAGTTACTGCGATCTTGGAAATAGACAGACCTTTTACAGGAAACCTAGCATTTTTCCTTTTAATTCCTAACATTTTCATGCAGGATTCAGAAACAAGCGTAGACTCTGATCCATTACCACACATGATTCTTAAAGTGTGCTTTTGACCCATGCAATCATTAATATATACGCTAACAGTGGGCAAAAGTGCGAAAGATGTTTGAACTGCATTTATGGAAAGAGAAATTTCCCTTTTATTCTCATCGGGAATCAAACCGGCCTCTGAATCAGGTTTGTTTTTGTGGCTCTGTTTTTCATTTGAACGAGAAGTTGATATCGCGTAATTTTGCAGCTTATTTTCGCATAAACTAGTAAGATGTTTCAGCTTGCAATTGTGACAAGAGTAAGAGGAATTGCATTGCCAGGTAGTGTGCTTGTCAGACAAGCAATTACTGCATAACTTGTTTTTCTTAACAAACTGTCTCCTATCCCTGATGCTTAATTCCTTAAATTTAACACACTTGTAAAGTGAGTGATTAAATTTAGAAAGTAAACATTTGCTAATGTCATTAGGAAAAGATCTATTGACGTTATATTGTTTCTCTTGTTTATGGGAACCTTCATTTTCACTTTTATACAACTCTAAAGATGAACATCTATCATTTATAAACTTAATAAATTGATCAAAAGACGGAAAGTCTTCGGTTGAGGTCAATTTTGCCCATTCCTCCCTTGTTTTAGAATCAACCTTTTGTAATAAAATATGAAATAGCCATAAGTCACGGCTAGATGCCTTTTCATCGATTGATTTAAGGCCTCTAATTACTTCATATGATACATCTTATAAACAGCGTAAGCTAAATGCATTCACTTGAGTGATGGGGGGAATGTCCAAGAATGTTTTAACTAAAGTAGAAACAATTTGTTTTTTCTTATCATATCTCGACAGTAATTTTTCCCACGCTTCTGAATAACTGTTTTCAGAAATAGGTATATGTTTTATTATAGAGGCTGGCTCTTCCCCTAGTAACCCTCTTAAATACTGAAACTTCTGTATATTACTTATGCTGTCATTATTATGAACTAATGATAAATATAAATCTTTAAATGACAACCAGTTTTTAAAATCACCATTAAATTGTTTTATGTTTAATCTAGGCAACTTAAAATTGTTAGAAATAGTAGAACTAACAACTGGAATCTGATCATTTATGAATTGAGATTGTGCATGCATATTTACAGTAACTTTTTCAAGTTCCGTTTGCAGTTTGGCTTTGGTTTCATAATATTTTTTTTTCAAATTCCTCAATTTCAGATGCTTCAGCTGGTAATTGAGCATCATATTTATCAAAGTCTGAGTAAACTGTCTCTAATTTTTCTAATTTATTGTACAAATCATTCTTTTGAAACGTTTGCTCAGAGTTAATCAAGTTGTTTATCCTTGTTAGAGCATATTTAGCTATGCCACGTAAATTTATAGCTGCTTTTTCCAATTCTTCAGCAGCCTTTTTTGCGGCTTCCAAGTCGGTACACATTATTCAAATAATGAGGTGAATAGTGTAAAAAACAAAAGCCAAACCGATAATAATAATAAGATAAAATGTACTTATCTGTAATAAATGTGAATCGAGGTACTCTGTCGTCTGTTGCAATTCCACATAAGACTGGTGAAAACTTTATTTAAAAAATCCCTGCCGGCCCGGCCTACAGGCAGAGGTAGATTTCGAAGTATACTAATTTCACCAACAAAAACTAAATCATTATTAGATATAAATCCACTTTAACAGTTTTATCTGTCTGCTTTTGACGAGTTTTTATTTCCTTTTTATAAAATATCTGGTTTTATCAGAATCATGTTAAGGCGATATTAAAAAAATATTTTTCCATACTCAACAACTCGAAATTTTCTGGCACATTTTCAGATTAATTTTTAATAAAATAAAATATGAAACATGCAATATTTTTTCGTTTCTAACACAATCGTTTCGGGAAATTCTGTTCAAAATGCCCACTTTGACATCATTTCTTGAAATATATTCTGCCTCTATCAAAAAATCGATCATTGCTGTATATTATATAGTTTCTCAATAAGAGAATCTAGCAATTGGATGCGTTTGAGAGCAAAAATGAACTTAAAAATGAGTAAGAAAATAGACAGTTTGAATTTGAATGCACCCATAATAAGATGATTTTATTCTTCAACCGCTATGTATTTTTAATTTGTTTTTGCTTTAAGAATTGGCCCTATCAAAAACTTGTCTATAGAAATGTTGAAGACAATATTAAGAAGATATATAATAAATTCATGGAGATTTTATATCTTGCGAATTGACGCAGTTATGAAAATTTTTCTACTTCAACCCACCTTTTTTGTTTTCGTTTTTAATTTTTTTGCTGTACGAATTGGTCCTATCAAAAACTCGTGAGTATAAAAATTGTAGATAATATTAAGGAGATGTATAATAAAATTATTGGATTTGATATTTTGAGAAGTGACAAAGTAAGGAATTTTTTTCTCCCAAAAACCCTATTTTTTGCGCCCCTTGAGCCTATTTTAAATTTTATCAAAAATCTGTGATGCATGAATTTTTGGCGCTATTTTTAGAAGTAATAAAAACTTTAAACTGATTTGATATGTACAAAAATTAAGAAGTTATGGGGGTTTTTCGGTTTTCACAAAACCCCTCCCTATTTCCACCCCCTTTGTCTGCTTTTGCCCATTAACGAACTTGACCGAGATTTTATGTCCCTTGATTTTATGTATCAGATTGGAATAGATTTGTGCAGAATTGCGGAAGTTATCGTGTCCAGAAAAAAGTGATAACATAATTGCTTCGGGAAATTCCGTTCAAAATGCCAACTTTGACATAATTTCTTGAAATATATTCTGCCTCTATTAAAAAATCGATCATTGCGGTACATTATATAGTTTCTGAATAAGCGAATCTACCAATTAAATGCGTTTGAGAGCAAAAATGAATTTAAAAAGAGTCAGAAAATAAGCAGTTTGGATTTGAGTGCATCCTTAATGCAATGATTTTTCCAACACAATCCGCTTCGGGAAATTCGGTTCAAAATGCCAACTTTAACAGCATTTTTTTAAATATATTCTGTCTCTATCAAAAAATCAACCATTACAGTACATTATATAGTTTCTGAGTAAGAAACCGTACCAATTGGAAGCCTTTGAGAGCAAAAATGAATTGTAAAATGAGTCAGAAAATACGCAGTTTGGATTTGAATACACCCTTACTTAGATGATTTTAGGTAGATTTCGTATGAAATACTACCTATTGGGATCGTTCCCATGTTGGAATTTCTGAAAAAATTTTGCAGATCTACACCGATCATGAACCCTAGAACCCAAAACCACCCCCAGTAAAAAACTTTATATATATATATATAAAACTTTATATATATATATATCTATATCTATATCTATATCTATATCTATATCTATATATATATATCTATATATATATATCTATATATATATATCTATATATATATATCTATCTATATATATATATATCTATATCTATATATATATATCTATATATATCTATCTATCTATCTATCTATATATATATATATATATATATATATATATATATATATATATATATATATATATATATATATATATATATATATATATCTGTATATATATATATCTATCTATCTATATATATATATATATATATATATCTATATCTATATCTATATATATATATATATATATATATATATATATATATATATATATATATATATATCTATATATATATATATATATATATATATATATATATATATATATATATATATATATATATATCACTTTCTTCTGGAAACGATAACTTTCGTAATTCTGCAGCAATCTCTTCCAAACTAATACATAAAATCAATGGGCATAAAATCTCGGTCAAGTTCGTTAATGGGCAAAATCGGACCAAGGGGATGGAAATAGGGAGGGGTTTTGCGAAAACCGAAAACCCCCCATAACTTCTTAATTTTTATACATATCAAATCAGTTTAAAGTTTTTGTTACTTCTAAAAATAGGGCCAAAATTTTATGTATCACAGATTTTTGATAAAGTTAAAAATGGGCTCAAGGGGCGCAAAAAATAGGGTTTTGGGGAGAAAAAAATTCATAACTTCGTCAATTCTTAAGATATCAATTCCAATTAATTTTATTATAAATCTCCTTAATATTATCTACAACTTTTATATTCACAAGTTTTTGATAGGACCAATTCGTACCGCAAAAAAAATTAAAAACGAAAACAAAAAGGGGGTTTTAAGAAGTAAAAAATCCATAACTCCGTCAATTCAAAAGATATAAAATCCCCATGAATTTATCATATATCTTCTTAATATTGTCTACAACATCTGTATAGACAAGTTTTGGATAGGATCAATTCTTACAGAAAAAAAAAATTAAAAATACATAGCGGTTGAAGAAAAAAATCATCTAAGTAAGGGTGTATTCAAATCCAAACTGCTTATTTTCTGACTCATTTTACAATTCATTTTTGCCCTCAAAGGTTTCCAATTGTTACGTTTTCTTACTCAGAAACAATATAATGTACCGAAATGGTCGATTTTTTGATAGAGGCAGAATATATTTAAAAAAGTGCTGTTAAAGTGGGCATTTTGAACCGAATTTCCCGAAGCGGATTGTGTTGGAAAAATCATTGCATTAAGGATGCACTCAAATCCAAACTGCTTATTTTGTTACTCATTTTTAAATTCATTTTTGCTCTCAAACGCATCCAATTGCTAGATTCTCTTATTCAGAAACTATATAATGTAAAGTAATGATCGATTTTTTGACAGAGGCAGAATATGTTTCAAAAAATGATGTCAAAATTGGCATTTTGAACGGGATTTCCCGAAGCAATTGTGTTATCACTTTCTTCTGGACACGATAACTTCCGCAATTCTGCACAAATCTCTTTCAAACTGATACATAAAATCAAGGGACATAAAATCTCGCTCAAGTTCGTTAATGGGCAAAAGCGGACAAAGGGGATGGAAATAGGGAGGGGTTTTGTGAAAACCGAAAAAACCCCATAACTTCTTAATTTTTGTACATATCAAATCAGTTTAAAGTTTTTATTACTTCTAAAAATAGCGCCAAAAATTCATGCATCACAGATTTTTGATAAAATTTAAAATAGGCTCAAGGAGCGCAAAAAATAGGGTTTTGGGGAGAAAAAAAATTCCTTACTTCCTCAATTCTCAAGATATCAAATCCAATAATTTTATTATACATCGCCTTAATATTATCTACAACTTTTATATTCACAAGTTTTTAATAGGACCAATTCGTACCAAAAAAAATTAAAAACGAAAACATAAAAGGGGGGTTGAAGAAGAAAAATTTTAATAACTCCGTCAATTCACAAGATATAAAATCTCCATGAATTTATCATATATCTTCTTAATATTGTCTTCAATATTTATATAGAGAAGTTTTTCATAGGGCCAATTCTTACAGCAAAAACAAATTAAAAATACATAGCGATTGAAGAAAAAAAATCATCTTATTAAGGGTGCATTCAAATCCAAACTGTCTATTTTCTTACTCATTTTTAAATTCATTTTTGCTCTCAAACGCATCCAATTGCTAGATTCTCTTATTCAGAAACTATATAATGTACAGTAATGATCGATTTTTTGATAGAGGCAGAATATATTTCAAAAAAGAATGTCAAAGTGGGCATTTTGAACAGAATTTCCCGAAGCGATTGTTAGAAACGAAAAATATTGCCCTACTGAGAAAATAATTGTTTATTAATCAAGTTTTAATTAATTGAAAGAAAAATAAAAACACAGGTCGCTTATAAATCTTTTCAAAAATCACGTCAGCATGTTTCATATTTTTTTTTAAATTAAAAATGAATCTGAAAATGTGCCAGAAAATTTCGAGTTGTTGTGTATGGAAAAATATTTTTTTTAATATCGCCTTAACACGATTCTGATAAAACCAGCTATTTTATAAAAAGGAAATAAAAACTCGTCAAAAGCAGACAGATGTTAAAGTGGATTTATATCTAATAATGATTTTGTTTTTGTTGGTGAAATTAGTATACTTAACTTCGAAATCTACCTCTGCCTGTAGGACGGGCCGGCAGGGATTTTTTTTCTTCAACCGCTATGTATTTTTAATTTGTTTTTGCTGTAAGAATTGGTCCTATCCAAAACTTGTCTATATAGATGTTGTAGACAATATTAAGAAGATATATGATAAATTCATGGGGATTTTATATCTTTTGAATTGACGGAGTTATGGATTTGTTACTTCTTCAAACCCCCTTTTTGTTTTCGTTTTTAATTTTTTTTTGCGGTACGAATTGGTCCTTTCAAAAACTTGTGAGTATAAAAATTGTAGATAATATTAAGGAGATTTATAATAAAATTAATTGGAATTGATATCTTGAGAATTGACGAAGTTATGAATTTTTTTCTCCCAAAAACCCTATTTTTTGCGCCCCTTGAGCCCATTTTTAACTTTATCAACAATCTGTGATACATAAAATTTTAGCCCTATTTTTAGAAGTAATAAAAAATTTAAATTGATTTGATATGTACAAAAATTAAGAAGTTATGGGGGATTTTCGGTTTTCACAAAACCCCTCCCTATTTCCATCCCCTCGGTCCGATTTTGCCCATTAACGAACTTGACCGAGATTTTATGCCCCTTGATTTTATGTATCTTTTTGGAAGAGATTTGTGCAGAATTGCGGAAGTTATCGTGTCCAGAAGGAAGTAATAACACAATTGTTTCGGGAAATTCCGTTCAAAATGCCCACTTTGACATATTTTTTTGAAATATATTCTGCCTCTATCAAAAAATTGATCATTGCGGTACATTATATAGTTTCTTAATAAGTGACTTTACCAATTAAATGCGTTTGAGAGCAAAAATGAATTTAAAAATGAGTCAGAAAATAAGCAGTTTGGATTTGAGTGCATCCTTAATGCAATGATTTTTCCAACACAATCCGCTTCCGGAAATTTGGTTCAAAATGCCCACTTTAACAGCATTTTTTTAAATATATTCTGCCTCTATCAAAAAATCGACCATTTCGGTACATTATATAGTTTCTGAGTAAGAAAACGTACCAATTGGAAGCCTTTGAGAGCAAAAATGAATTCTAAAATGAGTCAGAAAATACGCAGTTTGGATTTGAAAACACCCTTACTTAGATGATTTTTTTTCTTCAACCGCTATGTATTTTTAATTTGTTTTTGCTGTAAGAATTGGCCCTATCCAAAACTTGTCTATATAGATGTTGTAGACAATATTAAGAAGATATATGATAAATTCATGGGGATTTTATATCTTTTGAATTGAAGGAGTATGGATTTTTTACCTCTTCAAACCCCCTTTTTGTTTTCGTTTTTAATTTTGTTTTGCGGTACGAATTGGTCCTATCAAAAACATGTGAACATAAAAGTTGTAGATAATATTAAGGAGATTTATAATAAAATTAATTGGAATTGATATCTTGAGAATTGACGAAGTTATGAAATTTTTTCTCCCAAAAACCCTATTTTTTGCGTCCCTTGAGCCCATTTTTAACTTTATCAAAAATCTATGATACATAAATTTTTGGACCTATTTTTAGAAGTAATAAAAACTTTAAACTGATTTGATATGTACAAAAATTAAGAAGTTATGGGGGGCTTTCTGTTTTCACAAAACCCCTCCCTATTTCCATCCCCTTGGTCCGATTTTGCCCATTAACGAACTTGACCGAGATTTTATGCCCTTTGATTTTATGTATCAGTTTGGAAGAGATTGGTGCAGAATTACGAAAGTTATCGTGTCCAGAAGAAAGTGATATATATAGATAGATAGATAGATAGATAGATAGATAGATAGATAGATAGATAAAGTTTTTTACTGAGGGTGGTTTTGGGTTCTAGGAGTCATGATCGGTGTAGATCTGCAAAAAAATTTCAGAAATTCCAACATAGGAACGATCCCAATAGGTAGTATTTCATACGAAATCTACCTAAAAACTGCAGTAAGATATGATGAGCGTACACTTATTCCAAGCTTGAAAAAAGTATCCAAGATAACGCCGCGTGCCTCCAGCTTTTAATGTTCGAGGAATTGTATATGTTGTGTCAATAGTCAATAAATATACTAGAGATTAAAATAAAATTATATTGAATCAAACACATTGACATCTTCCTGAGGGTACAGACATGCGGTTTGTTAATTTTAACAAAAGCCAGGCTTGTGGATGCCCAGTTGCGTAGATTAAAAATGTCACAGCTAAATCGGGTTGAGCTGCTGCGTGCGTTTAGTTTGAAGGTTCGACTCCATCTCCTCCTTCCAATGCAAAATGCACTGCAACCAGGAAGTGTCCTTGATCACCAGATATAAATCACAAAAATTATTTTTAAACAACTGAGAAAAATATCTAAATAGAAAAGTATCTTGATATGATAAACAAAGTTATTTCAGTAAGGAAATGAAAGGTAATGTTTATAAGTATAACACAATTTCAGATGATTTATAGTTTCATAATTGCTAATTGCTAAAGGAACATATTTCACAATAATGACGAATTTATGGGATTGCTTATGTCTTGTGTATATATTTCTATTGCAACAGGAAATGAAATGTTGATTTATGATGGATAAATGTTTTTTAGATTATTATTTCAAGAAATATCAATAAGGGTTTTCTTAAATAACAGTCATAGCAATAAATAACTCTAAAGTGATTTCAGTTGAGGTTATTTTTCTGTAAATTGTTTCTCATAAATTATAATAGTTGTGTAATAAATGTATGTGTTCACTGAACACTAAGAAATGCATCATGTTACTTTTATTCAGAATTCATTTTGTATTTCATTATCATTTTATTTAATACAAAACATTCATTTAAAATTGAAACCTTTAAAATAAATGGCTTTTACTTCATTCTTTTTTTTTTAAACGAAACGAAAAGAAAAATATTAGACACAGATGTCATATACGCAACGGGGTACCTAATTAGCGCCAAAATGGCGTTATTTTGCCTGACATGGTTACCCGGCTATTGTTGCTTATTTATTAATAAATGTTTATTTGAATTTATTTTCTTTTTATTTACAAAAATTGTTATAAATTGATTTGTTCAATAGTTATTATTTTTTTATTTATTGTTATTTAATTTTAAAAATAACAGAAAATAATTTAAAAATACATATGTAACAGGCATTTGAAAACGAGGTTTTCGCCAAATTGTCGTAAAAAAAAATCACGCCAAAACCGGTACGTATGTGACAATGCAACAAATCATGAGATTTAATTACATGAATAGCCAAATTATACAAATTGACATATTTTTTTTATTTTAAATAACAAAAGAACAAATAAATTAGTATAACATTAATAAAAATACAAATAAAACGTCGAAATAAAAATCACTTGATGGCGTGAACATATGTAACTTCCTTAAAGTCAAGTGAATGTGACATTTACGATCAACCATTATTGGCATTTAATCTTATAGTTTGGCGACAGATTTTTGGTCGATGGGATAACCAAGTAGCACCGTTTTAATTTACCACTCGAAAAATAAAAAAAATGCTAACTGGCGAGTTAAAAAAAGCTATTGGCGAGATTTTCACCCGGCTAACGTAAAAGTACCAGGAATTCCTTGTGATCATGGCAACTTTTATGTAGTTTTATTCGAAAAAATAATTTTGATTCTTTAATCAAAATGGAAACCTTTCCTATGAAAAGCGAAGGAATCAGCCCGTTGTTTATATCAGTTACATGACTTGGACTATTATAATATAAGCGAAATAATGGCGATATAATAATATTCGGCGACTTATCACACCTGTGGCTGGCTAACATTAAAGTACCAAAATGGCCGCCTGGAATATAAAAAGCGAAGGGATCCCGCTTGGAGCTGTTGATGATAGTCACATGACTTAGGCTATTATTATCGAGATTGTTTTCAATTTTAAAAACAGCACAAAGAATAATATTTCCTAACGATTAAAAATTTATTTTCACGTAACTATTAAAAACAGAAAAAAAACTTTAAATTACTATTAAATGAGTACGTGTTAAAGGCAGGAAAATATTGAAAATTATGTCTTGAAAATTGTATTTACACGTGAATATTAAAAGGGAAAGGAAACATTAAAATAATAAATACATTAATTTGCGTTTAACCCTTTCACGGAGAAGGCACTACTATTCGTAAAATCTTGAAATCAGTGAATGGCACCAGAATTTACAAACAAATTTCGAAATACAAAAATGCTTTTGTTCACTTACTTAATAAAAGAGAAATTTTCATCCCAATATTCTGGTGCTAATATGGCATTTAATAATTAAAATTAAGTGGTCCAAAAATGAACCACCGCCCTTGAAGGGGTTAAAGCAGCAAATTTTAGTAATTGTATTATGTCAATCGTTTTATAACGCTGTTAAAAAATACCGAGAGACAAAGACTCTATTTACTTATTCATTTTATTTTAGCTTCTTTTCAAATGTTTAACTTACCTTCTTTAACCAAACACGAAAACGACCATTGGAGGTCTTAACAGTAACTGATTCTACCTTAAATTTTTGCAATCAAAGGGAATTGAATGGAAACCCGTTTACAGGGAGATCGCTGCAGGTTTTTTCAGTATAATTCAATCTTCTCTAATCTTTTTAAAACCGATCAGATTAGCGTGCTTTTAGATTCTACAGTGTCTGAACGGGGGTTGGCGAGCGTAGCTTGCAGGGGGCAGAGCCCCCTAGTATATATATATATATATATATCACCTTTTGAACAGAGGGTGGTTTCGGGGTCTGGGGGTCATGATCGATGAAAATATACCAAATTTTTTTGAAATCGCTTTCCTCCAAACGGCTGCAGTAGGTAGCTTTTTGTAATGAAAGCTACCTAAAAGAAGCAGGAAGGAAAAATCCTTTATTTTGCAGATTTTACTGTCGCCTCCGATGAAGAAAAAAAAATGATTGCAAGGTGTATCCCGTCAAATTTTGACGAAAGAAAGTGTTTAAGAAGAAACTGTTTCGTTAATTTATAATAAACCTACAAAATTATTTAGAATAAAAAATGCATCTTATATTGGTTAGTCTAACTCTCAGACAAAAATTATTTTAACATTAATGTCAGTGTTGTTCTATAAAGACACTCTATTTTTTTGTAAACCTTTCCATTTTATCAGTGTAATATATAAATTGCGTTATTTTCGAAAGGGAAGAATTCCCGTGAACAATTTCGACGCCGATGGAGTGAAAATGATGTATTTCTACAAAACTTCTACAAACTATTAATTTTTAATTTTTAAGATTTAAAGTACACGGTTTCATTTTATATAAAATGACGTCATTTGCATCAGCTGAAGAATCCTACATTTAAGATCTAGTCTTAAATAACATCTATAGAAAAATATGCGTATCACGTCTCTATTGCGGAATAACACACAAACCCAGCAAATAGCGATGTCGAAAACTCGATAAAAAATGTAATGATTTACATGACTCATTTGTTTGTAACATTAATATGGATACTTAAAATTAAATAGTTTATAATAGCTTCATATTTATCTGAAATCATTCTTTTTTTTTTTTTTTTTCAATGTAGCATATTTTTTAATTACAATTTTTTTTTTCAGATGTTATGAGAAAAGGACAACAAAAAGATATAATAATCTACTATTTTCCAACTATTTTCCCTTTACTTTCTGTAGAATTAGAGTTCTTCAGTTGCCACTCTTACAGAAATAACACTTAAAACTACAAAAAATTAATATATCAAAAATAACTTGAGACACAGTTTTCAAAGAAATTGCATTTAAAAGTACCGTTTTTACTTACCACACGTAGTATAGGATAAATCTTGTAATCGTTTTGAAAATCGAAAAAAATTGACGGATTTACACGTTTCCGACACTGGAGAATACGAAAAACATATTTTTAGAAAAAAAAATGCCGTCCGTCTGTCTGTGTGTATGCCTATGTGTGTGTCTGTAAACGAATCTCCCGAACAAATTGAAATAGAGACTTGAAATTTCGCGTGCACTTAGTATGTAACAATGAGAAGAAGTCTATTCATTTTCAGTAACCTCAATTACCCGGAACTATTTTTTTCGGATTCTCGAAATATTCGTTCCTATAAAAGGCATATAAAATTTCCCGCAATTGTTTATTTTAAGGTGTGAATATAAAAGACAATAAAAAACATAAATTTTTCATAAAGAATGAAGTCGACCGAATAATTAGTTGCTGATATATTTGTAATCATCTTTTCCACACTCTTCGGTTATTCATGACACTGCATTTCTTTCAAATTTCAATTCAAAGATATTTAATTGGGAATGAGACGCTTAATCCGACGCAGAAAGCTGTTAGCTAATATGATTATCAACATTCTAGTTAAAGGGATGTTTCTTTTACGCAATTCAGTTATAGAGCATTTAAAGCGAGGCTAACGAAAAAGACAGGCTACGGTGGTGCATTCAACGTATCCTTTTTCTATAGACCGCTGGAGTCACGTGGTGCTCGAATGCACCAATGCAAGTGTAAGAAAAGAGCATCACGTCACTATAGCGGTCTGTAAAAAAAGACACTTGGGATGCATCGCCTGATATTTTTCGTTAGACTCGATTTAAAGTTTATGGCGTCATCAAGCCACGATTTTAAACGCTCTATCTACCGAACAAATTTCAACAAATACGTTTAAATTTTACTTTGGAATTGCAATGCATTTTATAAATAGTTTACACATGTTTTTTTTTTTCATATTTTATATTCTGCATATCCATGATGGGTAAGTATTACGGTGGACCCTAAAGAATAGTTTCCTTATACGAAGGTGTAAAATTTGAAAATGTGCGATGCTCAAAATTTAAAAAAATTGTTATAGCGAATATTCGTATTCAACCGTGCAATGATAAATCTTCTTTGTTTTACGGCTGATTATGTAACATAACGTTATTATTTAGGGACAACACGTTAATTGTTGCCCAAAAGAAATAGCATATTAGGGGCTGAAAAGTCGCTGAGGCTCATATGCCCCGACCCTGTAATATAAGAGTTAAACTTAATTGAAATATTTTTTCTAGATTTCTTTTTAATCATTAATTCACATTTTAAGATATCATAGATGTTAACTAGATTTTTATCCCCCGATATGCCATTTCTTTCAGGCAACAATTAAAGTATCGCCACTAAAAGATAACGTTACGTTACTTTAGCCAACCGCAAAAAGAAGCAGATGTATTATTGTAGGATTAAACATTGATAATCTTTACTCCAATTTTTTAAACTTCTAACAAGGCGAGGACACGAGGTTGGGAACACAGAATCCGGTAACCCTTTGTTCAATGGTAGAGTATAGTTATTCGATAAACATATCACAAGGATAAAGTGCAATATGCAAGGGAATCTTAAAAAATAACCTTCAAAGCTACGTAATTTTGACGCTTTAGTACATTATCGGATAAAATACACGCACTGCCGAGCGGTCGAGTGGTATACTTGGCGGGGCGCCAGGAGTTTTCGGAATTTTTGTGGGTTCGATACCCCGACAAGACTTTTTCTTTCCGGCAGACAAAATAATGGTTAATTATTCTCAAAATATAATAAAAAATATATATGTATATTAGTATTTAAAATTAAACTAAATATAAATAAAACATGTTTCTGCGCGCAGGTATGTATGCTTATTTTGTTACAGAAAAAATGCAAATTTATGGCAGTTTTATGGATCTAATAAAAAGTGAAAAAAAAAACATAATTTTAATTCCTAAAATGGCAAAATTCTTATTTTATTTACATTTTTTTATAGATTTTTTTATACGAATAAACCTGTGTTCTTCCCAGCAAAATGTGATGCATAAAATTAAAATATGATACCTTAACTTCATCTTTTCTAATTAATTAACAAGTTACATTTTTTAGAAGTTTTCGATTTTTTTTTTTTAATTTTGGGATCTTACGTTTGGAATTGGAACAACTGTTTTTGGCAACAAGAAATCTTTCATGAGCATTAATATGTATTAATTACGTAGAATTGCAGGTGGTTTTTAGCAAAACATGTATGATATTAAAAATAAATGGGGTGGGTTTAGAATGGCGATTCTTGTTCGTGTTAACGTTTTAACATCCAACTTTTGAAGACCGAATAAGTATGGAATTTTGTTTTAATATTTTCGCGGATATTAGACGTAGTCCTTTAGTGTAGTGTCATAATTAAAGTGAAAAAAATATGTAGTGAAGAAGTTCCTAAATTTACAAATATTAAAGAATGTATTTCAGAAGACCCAACTCGCAGTGAAAAAAAAAATCTGGTCGGAGTATCGACCCTTCAAAGTTCCGAAAGTGAAAATTTATAAGTCTGGCTCTCTCCCAACTGTACAGTCATGGAAAAAAAGTAAACACCCCCTACTAACTCCTCAACAAATTATCGTAGAAGAAAGTTACTGGTAATAAACGATTGGAAATAAAGTCTACTTTTAAATGATATAGATAAAATTTGCTTAGGGGGCCATCTACATATTAAAACGAACCACAGCTTTGTTTTTTTTTCAATAGCAGTACACAATTCGGACAGTATAAATGAACTCTACACCCTTCAATTAACATAAAAACAAATTTTTATGCAAATCGTACCATAAGTTTCTGAGATATTAATTATTTTAAAACGAGGGTATTTTAAGAGCTGTGTCCAAATTGAAGTTTGGAACTCGATAGTTAACCGAGAGATCCCGCATCTTGATCAAGGCACCTCAAGAAGTCAACGAAGGACTAGATTACAGGACAGCAGAAGGAATTTCACAATATCTAGTCACTTCTATTAACCCGGGAGATCTCGCTGCATGAGATTTTCTCTCGCCATCGTACTTTTTTTAAGACTCTTATTTAAACCATTTTTCATTTTAATTAAAATTTCAAATGTTATTTCAGTTATTTTACCTCTTTTGTGAATAAAAATACTAAGCCAACCAAAAAAAGTTGATATTAAGTGAATGTAAAGTAAAAGAAAAGCAATTGGGCACCGTGAGAGAAATTCTCACTAGCGAGTTCTCCCGAGTTATAGACGGCCCCTTAAACTATCATTTTGCCGTTTTTTAAGCATAATTTGAAAACTACTTGGAAGAAAAATGTGAAATTTTGGATTTCCATAAAGCAGGGCTTAATAAATCTAAATCCAGCAAAAAAACTGTAGGTTGCAATTCATAATTTTTCCGAATATTAATTTCATAATTCATAATTCATATCATAAAATTATAAAAATTGCAAATTCAGCCTATTTATGTTTGGGTATATTAGTGTTATTGCTACACAAAAAATTAGCACATTGGGGGCATAATGTCTGGAGATATAAATAAAAATATGAAAATGTAATTTACCTTTAGAAGCCCTAAATTTTGAATGTTTATAATTGAAAAACTTATCATTCAAATGGAATTCGGTTTCTAGGCATAGTTTGAACCGAAGATTTGAAATATCTCGTTAAAATTGGGTATTGTCATTGAAAAAAGTGAAGTTTGGATTCGTTTTAATATGTAGAAGCTAAGCAAATTTTATATACATCATTTAAAAGAAGACTTTATTTCCAATCGTTCGGTACCAGTACCTTTCTTCTACGATAATTTGTTGAGGAGTTAGTAGGGGGTGTTTACTTTTTTTCCACGACTGTACCATTCCGCCGCTCAGAAATGCATATAATTTATCAGATTATGTGCTAAAGCGTCAAAATTGAGTGACTTTGGGGCTTTTTTTTTAAGACCCCCTTGCATGTTGCTCTTTATCCTTGGTATACCTTTATTTACTAACTATACTCTATCATTGCACAAGGGGTCGCGGATTCTGTGTCCCCAACCTCGTGTCTCCTCTTTGCAAATATCGCATATTTTCAATTTTTACACCTTCTTATAAGGAGTAAAAAGTATTTTTAAATGCAATTTGTTGAAAACTGCATCTCAATTTATTTTTGGGATATTAATTTTTTATTTTTTTAATGCCGTTTTGTAATTGTGGCAACTTAAGTACTCCATTTATGTAGAACGTAAAGGGAAAATAGTACATTACTGTATCTTTTTATTGCCATTTTCACGTAGCAACTGAAAAAAAATTAATTAAAATACGTTATATTTAAAAAAAATATCAATAAATGAAATTAAAATCATAAGATGAAATGCACTGTTCCACCTTCATTCAATCAGAAAATACACAACTCCGCTTAACCGCAAGAAAATTGACACATCTCCCAAAAGTTCATTTTGCGTTTTGTTCCACTTATAGGTCTGTCATAAATGCGTCGTGCGACATAAAAACTTTCATAAATGTAGTTTTTAATACAACAAAAACTAATATTAGCTTAAGGGATTATATTAATTATATTTAAGGGAGTCCAAGTACATTAACTTATGAATATAAGTAACATGATACATTGCTTACCATGCATTCCCAAACATAAATTTTAAGGGAGACCAAACTGGTCGACAAGGGCGGCTAGTAGGTATAAATTAATCATTAGTATAAAATTTTGAAGATATGTGCAAAAATTGGGGGAAAATGCTTAAAACAGGGCCCTAGGGTCCTAGTAAAAATATGCGGGTGTTGCTCTGGGAAGAGAAGTCCAAGACTCAACGACAAAGAACAAAATTTTTCACTGAGAACGTTAGAAAATTAGGAGGTTCAAAATGCATGCCACAAAATAAGTTCAAAAGGCCCCGGATCGGGCCTTACGTGATCCTAGGGTGCTCAAGATTTTAACTGGAATATAGAAACGGGAGAATAACTTAATGGAAAACGGTTTCAAAAATGAGATCGAATTAAGAGGGAGCAATTTATTAACACTTTATGGTGCAAAAAATTAAAGGGGCCCGGCACGGGCCCCAACGGGCCAGAGTTTTAACTGGCATGTAGGTGCGTATAAATATATTTTTTATACTTTTTAAAATAATCGGAGGACGCTAGAACTATATTAAAGAAAATTGCATGCAATTTGAGTCATTTTAAAAAAAGCTGCACCAAGGGCCCCGATAAAGCGATTAATATTTAAAATTGGTGTTTGCAAAAGTCTGAAAAAAAATTGTCGTTCATATAATAGCAAGAGAACCTAAGAAAATATTAGAAAAAAAGCTAGTGTCGGACCATTTTTAAGCTATATATAATAGGGGGCACTTAAGGGGCCATCTGATAATTAAAAGCAGGGTTCTAACATAAAAACATGTTAAAATGTCTTAGTACTTAACGCTTTTGATCTACAATTCGTCAAAATTAAAGTAATCGGAGGACGGTAGAACTATGTTAATGAAAACTGCAAGCAATTCGTACCATTTTTAAAGAAGCTGCACCAAGGGCCCCAAGAACGCGTTTAATATTCAAAATTGGTGTTAGCTGAAGTCTGAGAATATTTTTTTGTCGTTCATGTAGTAGCTGGGGGACCTAAGAAGTTGTTAGAAAAAAAAGGCTAGTAAATGGGACCATTTTTAAGGAATCTATAATAGGGGGCCCAAGAGGGGCCAACTGATAGTTAATACATGAAAATATGTTAAAAAGTCGTAGTACTTAGCGCGTTACATTTTCAGTTAGTAAAAATTAAGCATAGGTATAAATTATTGGTAAAATTAAATATTTTAAAGAAATGCACAAAATATTGGGTGAATGTTTAAAAAAGGGCCGTAGTGCCCCATTTAAAATATGAGGGTGTTAGTCCGGGAAGAATAGACCAAGACTCAACTTTAAAATTATGTACTGAGAAGGTGAGAAAATTGGGGGCGAAAAATGCTTGGCGCAAAAAAAGGTTCAAGGGGCTCTGGATAGGTCCTACGGCACCCTAGGGAGCCCCAGAATCTAAACTGGGATGTTATGACGTCATAATAATTAATGGAAAAAGGATACCAAAGAGTGAAGGGAGGATTTAAAGGAAGCAATTTATTAACGATTTATTTGCACAAAAACTTCAAGAGACTCTGCATCGGGCCCCAAGTGGCCATGGTCTTAACTCGACAGTAGAAAGGCGAGAATAACTGAATGGAGAAGGTTCCCTCAAAACGAAGAAGATTATATAAAAAGGGGGCAAATTATAAAAAAATTAGTGCATAAAACTTAAAATGGCACAGGTACCCCGGCCCTTAAAAAATTAAAAATCTAAGCCTCAAGAGCATCAGGACGCTTTTACCACTAAAAATCAATATGTTTTTACACAAAAAAAATTGAAAAATTTTGAATTTTTTAATTTTATTTATCTTACCTTTATATTTAAATATATAAAATTCGATGCACAGTTTTATTTATATATATAAACCAAACTTTTATAAAAAATATTCGGAATTTTTATTGATATGGTACAGGGGGCATTTTGAAAATTTCTAAGATAACGGGCAAAATTCTTTTTTTTTTTTTTTTCAATTTTTTTTTTTTTTTTAATGATAAATGCATATAATGTACCCTTGAATAATATTTAAAGAGAAATTTACAAAAAATAAAAAAATTGATTTTTAAGGTCCCTTGTCCCCGAATTTAACTTCATTTATCTCAGAATGAATTTTTTCACGATTTCTCAACTTTAAAAGGATATATCTAAAGTTCCTTACAAGATATATGTATAAAATTTTCAAAAGAGCTTTTATGCTATATTTCCAACAAATTGTCTTTAGGATTTTTAATTTTGAGTGATAATTGTGAAAATATGCTAATTAATGCAAAACGCACTCGTTAACAAACTTCATTTTCTTACTTAAATTTTAAAAAAAAGTCATAATAATATTTTAAGAAATCCTGAAGACAAATTAAAATGACTTGGACTCAATTAAATATAATTAATATAATCCCTTAAGCAAATATTAGTTTTTTTTTTACATTAAAATATCTCAATTTGTTGATTTTCTGTAAGCAAGTAAACCCTATTTGTTTACAATGGAAGTGTATGGGAATTTGGATAAATATTAGAGATATCGCCAAGTTGGCGTCACTTTTGGCGGCTAACTTTGTCGCCAAATTTGGTGATATATAACCAAGTTGGTGACAAACCTGGCGGTATTTGGCGACAGAACAGGGTCCCTCTATGGTAACCCCCCTTACAGGTATAGAGATGCATTAAATGCTGTTCAATAACCAATGACATGAGTTTCATTCCGGCATTGCTATTAAACAATTAACAAACATTCGCGATTTCTGTGCCACGTACAAAAGCGTAATACATATATAGATATTTTGAATTTTAAATGTATTCGATGTAAGTTGAGGAAAGAAAAAGAAAATTAGAAGAATGCTTTTTCAACTCCCTTTTTTTAGATTTTAATTTAAATATGTAAATCATCTAAAACTTATTTTATGTATATTTAAGGCTATCAACACGTCCTCGGACATCTGCGGGCGTGTCCGCTGGTTTCAAATAAAATGTGTTTGAAATCATTACCTAAATTTACTTATTTTGCATGGGGTCAATCCATTTAAAGTGGTCCAGAAAATAAGATAATCTTTGCTTGACCATTTTTAAAAAATCTGAAATTTTTTGTACAACAACCCTAGCATGATGGAAGTTCAAACTGACTATTATTTTAATTTTATTAATTTTTGTTTGTGCTTTGTTTCATCGTCTGCAGCAATTTTCTCACAAGAAGGGTTTACGGAATTGTAAATAATTCCTCGTTTATTTCTCCAATTCAACTGTGGACTAAAGCAATTTGTACAGAATACATTGGGCTAAAAATTTAGTAACAGATTAAACTAACTGCTTATTGGTAAAATTTAAGGTTACAGTTTCCGTTTTTTTTCCAAAATTTGTCAGTTTACAAAAGGAATTTTTTCTAGGAAGGAAAACTGTGAACATGACATAATTTATTTTACAAATAGACCGAAAGTACTTGCACTAACACGCCAAGTTCCAGATCTGGGACTTGCTTTCTCTTCGCTAAAAAAAATCTCATATTCTTCAAAAATGTCAAAAATCGCACTTTTGAGGCTTTGATATCTCTGGTGGGGCACGAGGTAAAAATTTGAAGTTCTGGTTCCTGACAGTATTGTATGGCAGTGTTATGCACAAGAAATTTCAGGATGGAGAATTGACTACAAGATGAGATATTGCAAGGGAAAGATGTCAAAACAATACTGCCAAACTATTGTTTTGTTGTAGCCACAGCTAAGTATTTATCTCAGAGTGTCACTTAAATTTATGTTTTTGATTATATTTAGATAATAGTAACAGAAAAGAAAGCCCTTTGCAAAGCTTAGCAATTAATTAAAAAAATAATTATGCCTAAGGCCATACATTTTGTATGGTTTCAGTTTTTTTTTTTTGTTGTAAGTAATTTTAGTAACTAAAAGAAACCTCAGCACTTTTACATAAAGAAAAAAAATATTTTTATACAAGACCTGAGACAAAAATAGAATAGGGAAAGAGAAAAGCTGTTAATGTTGTCATACTTGTTGAGACATGATCAAACGTGTCAAAACACATTCTAGCTTGTTGTTTTAAAAATTTTGATATTTCTCAAAATTTAATTTCTAAGAACCAAGTCTTGTCATCTTTTGATATTTTGATTGAAGATCTTGTCCCTGCTGGCTCATAGAAATAAACTTTCACTATGAATACAGTTGGTAAACTTTCACTATGAATACTTTCACATAGAAATAAAATCACTATGTGCAAGTCTCACTTCATTAATAATTCCTAGCTTACTTCTTATGCAAATATGTCATTTTTCTGCTGTATAAATTTTGAAAGAGATTTGGATATCTTTTCTTTTTGAAAATTACTTGAGGCTGATGCATGGTAACATCGTATAATGTTTCATTTATAGGAACATACTTATGGTAGGAACAAGTTTCAGGGACTGGCAAGCAGCATTAAAATTGTGGTTTTGAAACCAACAAGCAGGAATGTGTTTTTACACGCTTGATCATGTTTCAACAAGTATGCCAACATTAACAGCTTTTCTGTTCCCCTATTCTGTTTTGTCTCAGGTCTTGCATAAAAATATTTTTTTTTTCTTTATATAAAAGTGCTGAGGTTTTTTTTAGTTACTAAAATTACAACAAAAATTACTGAAATCATACAAAATATAGGCCTTAGGAATATTTTTTTTAATTAATTTCTAAGCTTTGCAAAAGGCTTTATTTTCTGTAACTATTATTTAAAGATAATCAAAAAAATAAATTTAAATGACACTCTGAAATAAATACTTACCTGTGACGACAACAAAACAATAGTTTGACAATATTATTTTGACATGTTGCCCTTGCTATATCTCAGCTTCTAGTGAAATCTCCATCCTGAAATTTCTTGTGCATAACACCTCCATACAATACTTTCAGAAATCAGAACTTCAGATTTTTATCTCGTGCCCCACCAGAGATATCAAACCCTCAAGAATGCAATTTTTGAAATTTTTGAAAAATTTGGGGGGGTTTTAGCGAAGAGAAAATAAGTCCCACACCTGGAACTTGGCGTGTGAGTACAAGTACTTTCGGCCTATTTGTAAAAAAATTATGTCATGTTCACAGTTTTCCCTGCTAGAAAAATTTCCTCTTGTAAACGGACAAATTTTGGAAAAACACTGAAACATTATGCATAAATTTCACCAATAAGCAGTTAGTTTCGGAAACAACTCTATTACCAAATTTTTAGCTCAATTTATTCTGTACAAATTGCTTTAATCCGCACTTGAATTGGAGAAATAAACGAGGAATTATTTACAATTCCATAAAACCTTCTGGTGAGAAAATTTCTTCAGACGATGAAACAAAGATGGCCGCCATGCACAAACAAAAGTTAATAAAATTAAAATAATAGTCATTTTGAACTGCCATCATGTTAGGGTTATTGTACAAAAAATTTCAGATTTTTTAAAAATGGTCGATCAACCAGTGCTGGACCACTTGAAATGGATTGACCCCATGATATTTGAAACAGTAATTTTCAAGCAAGTTTATTTAAGTACTTGGTTGCTACAATAATGTAAAGCAATATTTTCGGCAATATAAACACATGTGAAAACTGAATAGAAAGTACCAGCGTTGCCATAATTGGCAAGGTATTGAATCCTTCACCTTCCTCACATAACCAGGAAAAAATATGTAGGGCCATTTGGGGTAATTCAAAACGAATTTCCCCACTCATTAATAACGACTGAATTTTCTTCTATTCGCAAGTCTGTGTCAAATTTAGATTAGTTATCTGCAAACAACTTCAAAACTTTATACATTCTATCTAAAAGTCCTGACATAAATCCTATAGAAAACGTGTGCGGAATGTTGGTTCGTCAAGTTTCTCTCTATTCTAAAAAAAAGTAACTACCGCTGTCACCGCCGCCGCCGCCGCCGGTTTTGAACTTTTTGTGACCGGAGGTCTTTCTTCGTTAATATTGAGAAAAATAATGCATATAAAAATATGAAAATCAGTGGTTTTATACAGAAATGTTTAATAAACACGCTGATGCAGACAGTTTTCAAATCGAAGAACTATTTTAAGAGATATTTAATGCTAAAGTTGGACAAAATCGTTCCACTAAAAAAGTTTTATAGCAGCAAAAACTATACATGGCAGTGTAATCATTTTTAGATCCTTTTATGCGTTAGAATTTGCCGGAGTGCAGATTGCATTAATTTTTTTATTTTGACTCATTTTTTCAGGTTTTATTTCTATTTTAAATTCAAATTTTCAGCATTTCTAGAGATATTTTTTACAGATTTCAGAAAATTGTACTAATTTAAACTGTTGCCAACTGTATAAAAAGCGCAAGCAATAATGGTTGCTTCAAATTAAAAATTTATTTACTCGTGACTATTATAAACAGGAGAAAAACTTTCAAATTAGAATTAAATAATTATGTATAAAAAGCAAGAACTTATTAAAAATTACGTCATAAAAAGTATACACGTGAATTTTAAAAGAGAAAGGATATTGTAAAATAATAACTTCATTAACATGCGTTAGAAGTCTTAGGAGAAATTACGTCATATTTAAGTCACATTATAGTTATTACATAAAATGAACACAAAATAATATTGCAAAAAAGTTTAAATTTAGAAATTGCGCTAGACATTTATTTAATATTTTGAGAGGATATTTTCAACTATTTTTGTTAGGAAAGCGCAAATAATATTTCATTGCTAACAAAAGTACTTTCACGCGATTATTTAAAAGAGAAAGAATAGCTTGGTAAAAATTACGTCAGATTAAAAACGATTAATTTAAAATGTCTCATTTAAAAGAACTTTCTTTTCGCTTTGTTAAAAAATACCAGGAGACAAAGACTCTGTTTACTTAATTCCTTTTATATTAGCTTATTTCGAAATGTTGTTACACGTGTCTACGTCGTCAAGTTATTTTTATTTCGACGTTTTATTTGTATTTTTATTAATGTTGTACGAATTTATTTGTTGTTTCGTTATTTAAAATAAAAATTATGTCAATTTGTATAATTTAACGAGTAGTTTGGCGATTTATATAATTTGGCAAAATGGATCGACGGGATAATCAAGTAGTACCGCAGCGGATTTGGCGTTAAAATTCCCCAATCAAAGAGAAATGAATAGAAATTCGTTTATAGGGAGATCGCCACTATTTTTTAAATTATAATTCAATCTTTCGAAATCTTTTTAAAGTCGATCAAATTAGCGTGCATTTAGAAACTGCGGTGTCTGGACGGGGGTTGGCGAGCGTAGCTAGTAGGGGGCCGAGCCCCCTAGTATACAAAAAAGAAGCAGTTTAATTCGATTGTTAAACTGAAAACAGCTATTTTAGAAATAAGGAAACAAATACCCATTTCCACATGTAAAAGACCTGGCCAAATCCTTCCCACAGCGTCTGTTGGAGGTCAACAGTTTTAAGGGGAAACAAAGTAATAAATATCAATATACAAATCATTTGCATGTGTAATTTAGATCAGAAAAACTCCTAAACAACTTGTCACTATATGACCATAGGAACCCAAAACCACCCCCACCTAAAAAGCTTATCTATATATACATATATTAAATGCATTCGTCAGACACAGAATCTTGCACCATAATTAAAATAAGAATAACCAACAAACATCTAAGAAATTTCAACAAATATAACCTGAACAAGAAAAAAAATCCCTGCCGGCCCGGCCTAGAGGCAGAGGTAGATTTCGAAGTGAAATATACTAATTTCACAAACAAAAACTAAATCATGATTAGAGATAAATCCACTTTAACAATTTTATCTGGCCGCTTTTGATGAGTTTTATTTCATTTTTATATAATAGCTGGTTTTATCAGAATCATGTTAGGGCGGTATTCAAAAAAATACTTTTCCATGCTCAACAACTCGAAATTTTCTAGCATAATTCCAGATTCATTTTTAATAAAAAAAAAAAAAAAAAAAAAAAAAAAAAAAAAAAAAAAAAATATGAAACTTGCTGACGTGATTTTTGAAGAGATTTATAAGCGACCTGTTTTTTTATTTTTTGTTCAATTAATTAAAACTTGTAATATGAACAATTATTTTCTCAGAAGGACAATATTTTTCGTTTCTAACTCAATCGCTTCGGGAAATTCCGTTCAAAATACCCTCTTTGACATCATTTTTTGAAATATATTCTACCTCTATCAAAAAATCGACCATTACGGTGCATTATATAGTTTCTGAGTAAGAAAACGTACCAATTGGAAGCCTTTGAGAGCAAAAATGAATTGTAAAATGAGTCAGAAAATAAGCAGTTTGGATTTGAATACACCCTTACAAAGATGATTTTTTTCTTCAACCGCTATATATTTTTAATTTGTTTTTGCTGTAAGAATTGGTCCTATCCAAAACTTGTCTATATAGATGTTGTAGACAATATTAAGAAGATATATGATAAATTCATGGGGATTTTATATCTTTTGAATTAACGGAGTTATGGATTTTTTTCTTCTTGAAACCCCCTTTTTGTTTTCGTTTTTAATTTTTTTTTTTTTTTTTTTGCGGTACGAATTGGTCTTATCAAAAACTTGTGGATATAAAAGTTGTAGATAATGTTAAGGAGATTTATAATAAAATTAATTGGATTTGATATCTTGAGTTATGATTTTTTTTTCTCTCAAAAACCCTATTTTTTGCGCCCCTTGAGCCCATTTTTAACTTTATCAAAAATCTATGATACATAAATTTTTGGCCCTATTTTTAGAAGTAATAAAAACTTTAAACTGATTTGATATGTGCAAAAATTAAGAAATTATGGGGGGTTTTCTGTTTTCACGAAACCCCTCCCTATTTCCATCCCCTTGGTCCGATTTTGCCCGTTAACGAACTTGACCGAGATTTTATGCCCATTGATTTTATGTATCAGTTTGGAAGAGATTGGTGCAGAATTACGAGAGTTATCGTGTCCAGAAGAAAGTGATATGATAGATAGATAGATAGATAGATAGATAAAGTTTTTTACTGAGGGTGGTTTTAGGTTCTAGGGGTCATGATCGGTGTAGATCCGCAAAAATTTTTCAAACATTCCAACATAAGAACGATCCCAATAGGTAGTATTTCATATGAAATCTACCTAAAAAAGCACCAAAAAGCTGTGGCCTTGTCAGCAGTGGTCATTTAAAAAAAACATAGCAGTGTTTCAAAATGAGTAATGAATTCGGTACATGTTCGGTTCTGAAACACTGCTGTGCTATTTTAAGATGCCTACTGCTGATGAGGTCACAGCTTTTTGGTTGTTTTTTTCTTGGTTTTTTCTTGTTCAGGTTATATTTGTTGAAATTTCTTAGATGTTTGTTGGTTATTCTTATTTTAATTATGGTGTAAGATTCTAGGTCTGACGAATGCATTTAATACATAATGTGCTATATAGTATAATCTGTGTGGTTATTTGCAGCTTTAGCGCTTATCGCATGGATTTTATTTTTAGTTTTTAGTTTTAGTTTTAGTTTTAACCTTTTTTGAGCTTATATATATATATATATATGCATGTATGTATGTATGTACTAAATTTTGTCCGTAAGTTAAAGTCGGAATTATGCACGACTCCTCTTCAAACTCGCCAAACGCATTGAGATGGCTAATATCTGAAAAACATCGGCCCAAAGGAGTGAAAATGTGGAAGGGTTAAAAATTTCGAATACCGCCTTAACATGATTCTGATAAAACCAGCTCTTACAGAAAAATGACAGGAAAATTTAAACATCTTTCGTTATAGCAGTTGCCAACAATTAATAAACACAATAAAATTCTTACTACAAAAATTACTTTTATATTGCAAGATTTCTGCGTAAAAAAGAAAAATGAAATAAATAGTTTGACGAATTTTTCTTTAAATCAATATTACGTCATAACTTTTCTATAGCAAGATTTACACGTGAAAAAGGAAAATGAAATAAATAGTTTGACGAATTTTTTTTTAATCAGTATTACGTCATAACTTTTCTATAGCAAGATTTACACGTGAAAAAGGAAAATGAAATAAATAGTTTGACGAATTTTTTTTAAATCAATATTACGTCATAACTTTTCTATAGCAAGATTTACACGTGAAAAATGAAAATGAAATAAATAGTTTGACGAATTAAATGAAAGGGAATATTATGTCATATTGGAAATATAAAGGATGTCAGCAGGTGAATATGTAACGTCATGTGAGTTTGAAAAAATGTATTGAAACATGATAAAAACCCAACTATGGAAGTATTGGCATATTTTAACATTTTAAGGTCTAATTTTGAATTCTGATAAAACCAGATCTTACAAAAAAAAATGAAATTAGAAACTTGTCAAAAACTGCCAGATAAAATTGTTAAACTGTGTTTATCTGTAATCTTGATTTAGTTTTTGTTTGTGAAATTAGTACTTAACTTCGAAATCTGCCTACGCCTGTAGGCCGAGCCGGCAGGGATTTTTTAAATATATTCCATATATATATGCGTGTATATTAGAAAAATGAAATCAAAAACTCGTCAGAAACGGGCAGATAAAAACTGTTAAACTGTATTTATCTCTAATCTTGAATTAGTTTTTGTTGGTGAAATCAATACTCAACTTTGAAATCTACCTCCGCCTGTAGGCCGAGCTGGCTGGGATTTTTTAAATGTATTCCATATATATATATGTGTGTGTGTGTATGCGTGTTTATTAGAAAAATGAAATCAAAAACTCGTCAGAAACGGGTAGATAAAAATTGTTAAACTGTGTTTATCTCTAATCTTGAATTGGTTTTTGTTGGTGAAAGCGGTACTTAACTTCTAAATCTACCTCCGCCTGTAGGCCGAGCAGGCAGGCATTTAGTTTCACTAGCATTCTACAGGCACAACTGAATCAAGATTAGAGATAAACCCAGTTTAACAATTTTGTCTGAAATTGACAGAAAAATTGACAAAATATAGTAGAAACAATATAGTGCAATTGGAATATAAATATATTAAATATTTTAGGAAATATGAGTAGTTGTATAAAATAATTTTTATCTGCGCATGCGCGAACGATAACAAGGATCATTTTACATAATTTAATAGTCAACTCTATGGAGCAACTTATTAAAATAAATCTAGTCAAATATCGTAAAAATTCAGAAAGATATCGGCGTTAGTGTGAGCAAATTTTTAGTTGTTCTCTAAAAGCAGCTGAATGATAAGGGATTTTACACAAATTGTCATTTTAGGTAGATTTCGTAAGAAAAACTACCTATTGCAGTCGTTACCATAGTGCGACTTTTGAAAAATTCCTTCATAACTTTTCATTATAGGACCCCGGGAACCCAAAACCACCCCCACCTAAAAAGTTTATATATATATGTATGTATGTACTAAATTTTGTCCGCACGATAAAAGTCGCAATTATGCACGGATCGTCTTCAAACTCGCCAACAACTTTGAGATGGCTAATATCTCGGCGGGGATTGAAAATGGGCGAAATCGGCCCAGGAGGGTGGAAATGGGGAGGGTTCAAAATTTTGAATACCGTCTGAACATGATTCTGATAAAACCAGCTCTTTCACAACAATGGCAGGAAAAAATAAATATTTTTCGTTATAGCAGTTGCCAACAATTAAAAAAAACAATAAAATTCTCACCACAACAATTGCTTTTCTATTGCAAGATATCCACGTGAAAATTAAATTAAATAAACAATTTTACAAATTGAAAACAAATTGAATATTACGTCATAAGTTTTCTAGAGCAAGATTTTTGCATGAAAACTCAAAATGAAATAAATAATTTGACGAATTTAAAAAAAAAAATCAAAATATTGCGTTATATTAGAAATATAATGGACCTCATTGAAGAAACGTACTAAAACATGATAAAAACCCGACTATGGAAATATTAACATATTTTAACAGAATATTTCGTAGATTTGATGGATTTCGTAAGAAATACTACCTATTGCAGTCGTTACCATGGTGCAACTTTTGAAAAATTCTTTTATAACTTTTCATTATAGAACCCCAGGAACCCAAAACTACACCGACCAAAAAAGTTTATATATATATATATATATATATATATATATATATATATAGTATATACATGTATGTACTAAATTTTGTCCGCACTATAAAAGTCGCAATTATGCACGGATCGTCTTTAAACTCGCCAAACACATTGAGATGGCTAACATCTCGGCGGGGATTGCAAATGAGAAAAATCGGCCCAAGGCTGTAGAAATGGGGGAGGGTTAAAAATTTTGAATACCGTCTTAACGTGATTCTGATAAAACCAGCTCTTACAGAAAAACGGCAGGAAAATTAAAAAAAAATTCGTTATAGCAGTTCCCAACAATTAAAAGAAAAACCACAATAACATTCTTACCACAACAATTACTTTTTTATTGCAAGATTTCCACGTGAAAAAAAAAATATATATATATATATATTACGCTATCGTATCTCCATACATATAAGGGGGTTATCGTAGGAGGGACCCTGTTCTGTCACCAAATGCCGCCAAGTTTGTCGCCAACTGGCAATATATCGCCAAATTTGGTGACCAAAATTAGTCGTCAAAAGTGACGCCAACTTGGCGAGATCTCTAATATTTTGCCAAATTCCCATAGACTTCCATTGTAAGCTAAAAGGGTTTACTTGCTTACAAAAAATCAACAAATTGAGATATATAATTCAACAAAAACTAATATTGGTACTACTTGGATATCCAGTCGACCAAAAATCTATCGCCAAACTATAAGATTAAATGCCAATAATGGTTGATCGTAAATGTCACATTCACTTAACTTTAAGCAAATTACACGTGTTTGCGTCATCAAGTGATTTTTATTTCGACGTTTTATTTATATTTTTATTAATGTTATACTTATTTATTTGTTCTTTCGTTATTTAAAATAAAAATTATGTCAATTTGTATAATTTGGCGATTTATATAATTTGGCGAAATTGATCGACGGGATAAGTAAGTAGTACCCTAATATTAGCTTAAGGGTGTTTTCAAATCCAAAAGGGCAACTTTCTGACATAAGTTTTAATTTATTTTTGTTCGAAATGCATGAAACTAGCTGGTGTCGTTGTTCTGAAACTATGTCATCGAGCTGTTTTATCCATTTTTTTGCAAACGCAGTAGATCTTTCAGAAAATAGCGTCAAAGTGGGCGTTTTGAACCGAATTTCCGCGCGAAGGGAGAAAGAGTGCTCAAGAGCGGGAGAAAAACGGGTTTGTCACGTGATCGAAATTGCTTATAACTCAATAGGTAATTGATTGATCAAAAAATGAAAAAAATAGTTCAATTCCAAATCACTTCCATGGCCAGGCTTTCCAATTTTATATCTTTCGGTTAAAAAATGAATTTGTAAATGTGTCAAAACGTTTTGCGCTTGTTGAGCAGAGCAGTTAAGAACAGCCTTAAGGGATTAGGTATATTAAATGATGTCATTTAATACATGGATAACTTTGCGGTGCATATTATTGACATTTTCTTTTTAACCTTTGTTTTTTAATTTATTTCAATTTTAAATTAAAAATTAAATATTTATGTTAACCGTGCGATCAAGTTTTGACAATAATTTTCTTTCAATAATAAGATTTGATACCATTACTCAATCCCATTTTATTTCAACATCAAAGCATATTCGTTTTATTTTACATATATGACGTCAGATTCGGTCTCCTTTCCGCACTTACTCAAAATTCATGCACAATGTATTATTAGAAATTCTTGAAAATTTCCGTTTTATTTCTAGTATATATTTTTTAGTTCTTAATTAATTTATTTGATTTTCCCTTTTCACGTGAAGATCTTTCAATTTAAAAATTAAATACTGAGGAGAAATTATTATTTCAAGTTGTGATTGGCAGTGAGTTATTGCATATCAATGTAAATATCACAAATATTAGAATAACATTCGAGATCTTTCCAGAAATATCATTTGTAGGTATATCAGCTGCTTCCAGGCCACGGCCAGTTAATACAGTTTTATTCGCAGAATATGTTGTTACAACTTTTTCACGTTCACATATTGAGTGATTTTTTTTCATAAATGTGTTGTTTAGTGAATTTGTTTTTCAAAAAGGCGTTGTGCGTAGTGAAAGCTTATTAAAATGCCCAAGCTAAAGAAGAAAAGTTATTTTATGCGTAAATTGAAGGGTAAGGTAAGAAAAATATTGGCACGTAAGACCACTGAGAGTCACAGTCCGCATCCTACAAGTCCCAGCATTAGCAATGAACAACAAATCAGTTCCCCTACCAAGAGAGATATACAGCGACAGCGTAACAAAGCAAGCCAAGCCAAGCGACTGGCTTCTCTAGGCATGATACATATACACCGGCAGCGTAATAAAGCGAGCCAAAAGAAGCGACTAGCTTCTCCCGGAAAATATAACTTGCATAAACTGGATAATAGAGAATGCCAGAAAAGGAGATTGCTTTCTCCGAGAGCACGCAAGATACAAAGACAGCGAGAGATAGTTTGCCAGAAAAAGCGGCTACTTTCTCCATCAAAACATGTGCAGCACCTTTGTCGAGAGACAGTTTGTCAGAAAAAGCGACTACTTTCGCCATCAAAACATGCACAACACCTTTGGCGAGAGATAGCTTGCCAGAAAAAGCGACTCGTCTCTCCATCAAAACATGCGCAACACCTTTTGCGAGAGATTGCTTGACAAAAAAAGCGATTTCTCTCTCCATCTAAACGTGAACAGCACCTTTTGAAATTGCGCGAAAACCAAAGAAAAAGACTAAGTGATGCCGCCCAACGAAAGTTACACTGCATAAGGCTAAGGAAAGCCCAGAAAGATCGCTTAAAGGATCCTGCAGCTCGAGTTATCCACATAGCGCGAGTTATCTCGTCAAGAGTAACAAGGGAAGACAAGAAGGCGCTACGGCGCAGAAGAAATTTGTATAAAAAGTTTATTAAAGAGAAGAAAGAAGGCCCAATACACAGTTGTAGCTCGTGTCACAGGCTGTGGTTTAAGTCCTCAGTTAAGTACCGCAATATCACCAGCCTGGACGGACCAACTTTAAACGCGGCATGTGGACAAGTGGACGGGGATTTCGTCAGACTGTGCGCCAGTTGCTACAACAGCATAAGAAATAAGAAAATGCCCACTTACTCTCTGGGAAATAAAGCTCTCAGCTTCCCCGTTATACCTGAAGAAATCAAGGTGTTGTCAGAGTTAGAAGAGAGATTTATATGCCCGAGAATTCCCTTTTTGACAATTCGAGCTGCTTTAAGCGACCAACAATATCTAGTTAAAGGGAGGGCTGTAAATGTGCCTATTGAGGTACCTTCAGCGGTCAGCATACTACCTCGCGTCAATAGCGAAACGAAAGTTGTGCCAATTTGTTTCAAAAGAAGAAAATCCTACAAGACGAACGTAGCATTTGAAAACGTCCGCCCCCGTGTCATCGAGAAAGCCGTGATGCTCCTGCAGAATTCGCCACTTTACAGACATTTCAACATCACAATTGATTTGCAGCGCTTGGATGACGTCACCTTCATGTCCGGGACAGTTACGAATAACAAGGACACAAACAATGACTATCAGAATTATAACCAAGAAGAAGAAGACGATGATGAACCGATCAATATTGAAGATGACCAGACAATGTTGTTGAGTGATGCAATTTTATTCGCACCTGGCGAAGGCCGAAAGCCTGAACCGTTATTCGGAGAGTACGTAGAGGCTCAAAGCTTCATTAAGGTTTATGGGGGTGAACTCATCCAACAACCGAAAGGCATCAGTTACCAAAACTGGATTAAATCGGAGATAATGCGCGATTATAGGCGATGCGCATACGTGACTAAGCTCTTCTTCTCTGCTTTGAAATTGAGGCTTCAGAAAATTTCCTCAAGCATTTCATTTTGCCTCCGCAAAACAAAATCAAAAAACAAGACTTGCACAGCCAAGCATGTTTTGGACGAAAACACTATCAGAGAGCTGGAAGTCCATGACAGTGGTTTTCGAGTGTTTGCTCCAGACCGTGGTGCGCCTGCGTATTGGGAATTGAAGAAGAAAGAGCTCTTTGCAATGATGCGACAGTTAGGCCCTCCAAACATTTTCCTGACACTGTCTCCAGCAGAAACAAGATGGCCGGAGTTAATGGTTGTTTTAAAAGCCGCCGTAGACAACGAAATCATTTCGGAAGATATGGCTTCAATGCTAAGTTATGATGACAAGGTGTCCCTCGTCAAAACTGATCCTGTGACGGTGGCTCGGTACTTTGAATTCCGAATGAGAAGGCTCTTCCATCTTCTGAAACAAGAGAACAGTGTTTTCAGAGAACACAGGATAGTCGATTACTATATTCGAACCGAGTTTCAGCAACGCGGAAGTCCTCACCTGCACTGCCTGTTATGGCTGAGAGATGCCCCGGTGTATCATGAAAGTACTGACAACGGCGATGTTTGTGTGTTCATTGATAAATTTATAAGCTGTTCGAGCCTTACGCCATCAGATTCGCTAGAACTACAAACTCACAAACACACCTTCACGTGTAGAAAGGGGTTGAAAAACAATAACACCAAGTGCAGATTTGACATACCCTTTTTTCCGGTAGCAAGAACCGTTATTTTGTCCCCCCTTGAAGATCAGGAGGTCGACAAAGAAGATCAAAAGAAGTTGAAAAAAGTGAGGCGGGAAATTCAGGAGAAACTCTTCGATCTTCACAAACAGCAGGAGGTACAGTCCCTCGAAGTGTTTCTGACTTTTTTCAATATTTCTTATGACCAGTACATAAGGGTAATCAGGAGTGGGCTAAAAAGAGTTACTGTCCTCCTAAAAAGAGCCCCTCATGAATGTATGATCAATTTCTTTAATTCAGAAATCCTTCTGCTGCATGGAGCCAACATGGACATACAGTTCATTACTGATATGTATAGCTGCGCCACTTACATATTAAATTATCTGAATAAATCAAACAGTGGCATGTCTAAATTACTCCGGGAGGCAGCTACTGAAATTCGTAAAGGCAACTATAGCATGAAGGAGCAATTCAGAATGCTGGCCAACTCCTTCCTGAACGCAAGTGAGTTCAGCGCTCAAGAGGCGGTCTATTACATCATGGCAATGCCTCTATCGTCCTGCTCCCGACAGTGTCAGTTTGTGAATACAAATCCTCCAGAAAAACGGGTAGCCGTCGTGAAGAGGAGGAATGAATTGGAACAATTACCACCTGATTCAACTGACATATTTACGAAGGACGTCCTTGATCATTACTCTCAACGACCCACAAGTATGGAAACCACCTTCTTAGCAGACTTTGTAGCCTGGTACAATTTCTCCAAGCAAGCGAGGAAAGGTGGTGTTCATAATGAGGATGTGGAAATGGAATCTGACGACGATTCTAGCAGTGATTGTCACGAACAAGGTCATTTTATCGTGCTTAAGGACTTATCGGGTTATTTGCGCAGGAGAGGCAAGGCCAAAATAATCAGATTTGTCAATTATAATGAACATGACGACGAGTATATCAGAGAAAATGTCATGCTGTTTTGGCCGTGGAGGGATGAGGCAGTAATGAAGGAGAGTTCAACGATGCTGTACACAGCTCACCTCCCCAAGATAAGGAAAAACCGAGCCAAGTATGTTTACAACGAAGATATACTGAACGCGCTTGAAGATGCTGCCAACAGAG
Organism: Maratus speciosus; assembly: GCA_963932465.1. NCBI lineage: Eukaryota > Metazoa > Arthropoda > Arachnida > Araneae > Salticidae > Maratus > Maratus speciosus. The sequence continues at coordinate 104,377,720 of OZ010789.1, read as the reverse complement.
CAGTGGAGCTCGACGATCCTACTGACACAGACACTGAAACTCCTCAGAATTTGCGAATTTTCGAAGCGCCCGATACGCAACTTGTCGCCGCTCCAGACACAGACATCGACCGAGTAGCAGCGCCACACCAGGATACCTACCTCGGTAATGACATTATGATTCCCATTCCTAAAATGGTGAATGAAGAAGCGTACGACGATATAGTGAGTACCCTTAATTTCAAGCAGCGTCAGCTACTCCTTCACATTATTCATCTCTTCAAAGAGGACAGACTACCGTTTTATCACTGTATCCTCGGAGGAGCTGGGGTAGGGAAATCACGTCTTATAAATTCTATTGACCAGGCTGTTCTTCGTTGGTGTAGTAGGGAGGGAGCACAGTTGGACACACTTAAAGTCCTACTATGCGCGCCTACAGGGAAAGCAGCATTTGGAATTAAAGGAATAACGCTACATACTGCATTTGTTCTGCCACTAAATCAGTGTGCAGTAGATCTTGTCCCTCTGGGAAATGCAACCCGAAACTCCCTGTGGTCGAAGCTGAGGGACGTCAAACTGATCATCATTGACGAGATCAGTATGGTGGGTTCCCGCATGATCCAACAAGTGGACTGCCGATTGAAACAAATCTTCAAGTCAACGTCACCTTTTGCTGGCATTTCAGTAATAGTGTTTGGGGACTTTAACCAGCTAGCTCCCGTAGGAGACAGATATATTTTTGAGTCCCACATTGCCAGCGCGTATGGTGACATTATCGGTAACCCATTATGGGACTTATTCACCAGCTTCACCTTAGATGAAATAATGCGCCAGAGAGACGACGTCGAATTTGCTCAAGCATTAAATAATTTGGCTAAAGGGGCTTTAGATAATGTCCAAGTTCACCTCTTAAAAGGAAGAATAATTGATCCTTCGGCCATCCCTGAAGACGCCATCCGGTTGTTCAGGAATAACGCTGAGGTTAACTCATTCAATGACAAAATAATTGGCCTTGATTCCAAAACCGTCAACGTTGAGGCGGTGGACAAAGTAACTGGTCAGCCAAATGAGAAAATCAAGGAGCGCCTTCTAAATGCTGCAAAATCAGCTGCTACCAAAAACAGTCAAGGGTTGCCATTCTACTTGAAATTGTCACAGAACATTAAGTACATGGTCACTGTTAATGTCAGTGTAGAAGATGGCCTTGAAAACGGGGCGATCGGAATTTTAAAGCAAATTGACATGTCGGGCTCAACCGTGACGAGGGTGTGGCTCCTTTTCCCAAAAGACGTTGGGAATAACAGGAGAAAACAAGTCCAGCATGACTCGGCGCCAGAATGGACAGCATTGGACAGGGTTGTCAAAACCATCAAACCCTGCAAAAGTCCGCATTCGGTGGTCAGGAAACAATTCCCCCTTGTCCCTGCGGAGGCTATAACGATTTATAAGTCCCAGGGAGGGACTTATTCATCAGTTGCTGTACATCTAACTCGAGGTCTTAGGCGCAACGAGATATACGTAGCCATGAGTAGATGCACCAAGTTAAGTGGCTTGTATCTGACAGGTCAATTCAGTGCTCCCTCCGCTCCCAGTGAGAAAGATAAGGTAGTGGTTGAAATGCAGAGGCTGAAAAACAAGCCCATTAGCATTTCATGTTTATTTCCTACTATGTTCACCGACAAGACAATTATGTTCCATAATGTGGAAAGCCTTCGTAATAACGCTCACTGGCATGATTTTAAAAATTTCATGAAACTCAATAAGCCTGATGTCTTTATTGCGGCGGAGACATGGACTATACCCTCTGATAAGTTAGACATAGATGAATACAGCATTTTATTGCGTATTGACTGTAGTCGTCAACGGCGGCCTTGTGGTCTGGTGGTATATATCAGAAAAAACCTCCCTGCAAGTATTATCCAGGCATATTTCAACGATACGCAAGGAGAAGCTTGTTGCCTGGCAGCATTTGTTTGTGCGGGAGTAGCGGTATGCACGGGATACAGGCCTCCCTCTACCCTCCTGGACAATTCTACTAAGCCGATACGTGCTGCTCTAGAAGCTGCAATGAAAGCTAATCCCAAATGTGTGTTTATGGGGGACTTTAATGTCAATTTGAATGCGGAACCACTGCCTTATTTTTACAAATATTTAGAAAATCTGGGATTCCGAAATCAACTTGGTGTTGCAACTTCCACCACAAATGCAAAGACAGCAATCGATTGTGTGTTTGCCAACTTCGAACACACATGTGGCGTCGTAGAAACGATTTGCAGCCATCACAAGGCTATACTAAGTGTTCCCGATAAAGCACTTTCCAGTGAATTACCCTCATTAGCACAAATCTCGGCAATTTCCAAATTCAATTTACCGAACAGTACCACAGTGCCCCAAGATGCAACGTTAATTGTCGCCACAGTTCAACCAATGACACTTCAGGAAGCAATTGATGAAGGCAAGGATCTCTTCTACAGTCTTGCATCAAAAAGAAAGGCCAGCGAAAACGACATTACAAAAGTAAAGCGACTGCTTACATTTGTGCGCCAAGGCGTAAGCAAGGCTATCGGGAAACGAGCACGAAACATTCAGCTACCTGCTTCCGTAGCCGATAAATTTGTTCCGTTAGAAACAACAGGTGACGGCAATTGCTTTTACCATGCGATTTCCCTGTTGTTGTGTGGTAGAGAAGGCCTTGCACTGGGGTTGAGAGCCCTAGTAGCTCATCATATGGACACAAATAAAGAATTTTTAGATAATCTTCCCTTTAGTATGGGCCAGTTTAAAACGCGATTAAATGTTTTGACAAATCGCAATTACGCCGAGACTTTAGAAATTCTTATGATGAGTTACATATTAAGAAGACCGATAAATATATACACCAGATCTTCACATGGTGCAATGCGATTTGCACCCTGCACATCGTCATTCGAGCTCCACTTGCAGTTAGATTTCGCGTTGCAGCATTATACAGCTCTGAAAAAGATAGGTCGCCTGCAACCTCTCCTACCCGACGAAGTGCAGAACCTCCCGGATATACGTGCTTTTAATTCATATAGCTGAAATGTGAAATTACAAAGTTCTGATATCGTATAATGATGGTTTTTTTCTTTTTGTGCTGTGCAGTTGTGTAATGCTAATGCTATTGAACATTAGAACATTTTTGGTTTTGTAAAAATTTTGTCTGGTTATTATATATATATTTGCATTATTGACATTGTTGAGTTAAAAAATTATTTATGTAAAACAGACATAAATGTTAGGATGACTGCTACAGTTAAAAGTATGCCTTAGTTATGAATAAAATTTCTATGTGCCACTGTATGTACTCCTTTTTTATTATTTAAATTCACATTTGCAGTGAGTCTTATTTAATATATAATTCAACAACTAAAATAAGTATTAATAGAGCTGCCAACTGCTACAAAAAATCGTAATTTCTACGATTTAGAGCTAAAACTACGGTGTTACAAAAAACTGCTTATTTTCTGACTCATTTTTTAATTTATTTTTGCTCTCAAACGTGTCCAATTGGCAGGTTCTCTTATTCAGAAACTCTACACGTGCTGTTGGTCGATTTTGTGATAAAGGCACAATATATAGTATTTCAAAAAATGCTATCGAAGTGGGCATTTTGAACCGAATTTCCCGAAGCGATTGTGTTGGAAACGAAAAATATTGTCCTACTGAGAAAATAATTGTTTAAAAATCAAGATCTAATTAATTGAACGAAAAAAAAAAAAAGAAAAAAAACCCAGGTCGCTTAAAAATCTCTTCAAAAATCATGTCAGCAAGTTTCATGTTTTTACTTACCCATCATACGTAGTATAGGGTAAGTCTTGTAATCGTTTTAAAAATCGAAAGAAAAATTGACGGATTTACACTTTTCAGACACTGGAGATCCCGAAAAACATATTTTTAGAAAAAACAAAAAATTGCCGTCCGTCTGGATTTCCGTCCACAGTTTTCAAAGAAATTGCATTTAAAAGCACCGTTTTTACTTACCACGCGTAGTACAGGATAAATCTTGTAATCGTTTTGAAAATCGAAAAAAATTGACGGATTTGCACGTTTCCGACACTGGAGAATACGAAAAACATATTTTTAGGGGGGGAAATGCCGTATGTCTGTCTGTGTGTATGCCTATGTGTGTGTCTGTAATCGCTCTATCTACCGAACAAAGTGAGATAGAGACTTGAAATTTGGTGTAAGCTTAGGAAGTAATAATGGGAAGAAGCCTATTAAATATCAGTAACCTCGATTATCCGGAACTCTTTTTTCGGACTCTCGAAATATTCGTTCTGATGAAAGGTATACAAAATTTTTCGAAATTATTTGAAGGAGTGAATATAAAAGAGAATAAAAAAACATAAATTTTGCATAAAGAATGAAGTCGATCGGATAATTAATTGCCGAGATATTTGTAATAATATTTTTCACACTCTTCGATTTTTCATGACCCTGTATTTCATTTAAATTTCAATTCAAAGATATATTTTAATTGGAAATGAGGCGTTTAATCCGACGCAGTAAACTGTTAGTTTATATGATGATAATTTTTCGAGTTACAAGGATGTTTCTTTTACGCAATTCGGTAGTACTCGATTATCCCGCCGACCAAAAAACTATCGCCAAGCTATAAGATTAAATGCCAATAATGGCTTATCGTAAATGTCAAGCATTTACTGCATCTCCATACCTATAAGGGGGTTGCCATAGGAGGGACCCTGTTTTGTCGCCAAATGCCGCCAATTTGGCAATATATCGCAAATTTGGCGACCAAAATAAATCGCCAAAAGTGACTTCAAATTCGCGGTATCTTTAATATTTCGCCAAATTCCCATAGACTTCCATTGTAAACCAATAGTGTTTATTTGCTTACAGAAAATCAACAAATTGAGATATTTTAGTGCAACAAAAAGTAATATTTCTTAAGGGATTACATTAATTACATTTAAGGGAGCCCAAGTAAATTAAATTATGAATAAAAGTAACATGATACAAGGCTTAGCATGTATCACATGTTTTATTTTCATATTTTATATTTTGTATATCCATGATGGGTAAGTATTACTGTAGCCCCCAACGACTAGTTTTCTTTTAAAAATGAATCTGAAAATGTGTCAGAAAATTTCGAGTTGCTGAATATGTAAAAGTTTTTTTTTTTTTTTTTTTTTTTTAATACCGCCTTAACATCATTCTGATAAAACAAGTTCTTATATAAAAATGAAATTAAAAACTCGCCAAACGGGGCCAGATAAAATTGTTAAACAGGGCTTATCTCTAATCATGATTTAGTTTTTGTTGTTGAAATTAGTATACTTAACCTCGAAATCTACCTCCGCCTGTAGGCCCGAGCCGGCAGGGATTTTTTTATTAACTGACTTTCAGAAAAAAGTTAGTATTTAGTGACTATCAACGAGTAGATTTGGAAAAAATGCTTCGATTTTGATACTTCTTTTGATCATGGTATAGGCTCGTTCTGGTGGTTATCAGAGAAGAACTAAAGCATCAATAAAAAATGAAAAAAAAATTAAAAATTAAAAATGACAATTTGTGGAAAATCCCTTATCATTGAGCTGCTTTTAGAGAACAACTAAACATTTGCTCACTCTAACACCGATATCTTTCTGAATTTTTACGATATTTGACTCGATTTTTTTAATAAGTTGCTCCATAGAGTTGACTATTAAATTATCTAAAATTATCCTTGTTATCGTTCGCGCATGCGCAGATAAAAATCATTTCACACAATTGCTCATATTTCCTAAAATATTTAATATATTTATGTTCCATTTACACTATATTGTTTCTACTATATTTTGTCAATTTTTCTGAAATCTGCGTTAAATTTGGTTGCAAATCCTGTATGTTATAAGCAAAAAAGATGCAAGAATTTTTTAATTTTTTTAAATAAATCGCTATATCTCTATTATACGTGCTATTCTTACACAAAAGAATACACATATTGCACAATGTCTGTTTATTTATATCCGGTAGCGATGGATCATTTCGTGCATTTTATTTTACAGGGTGATCCCAAGTATTATTTTTTTTTCTTTGATTTTTTATTGGTCCACTAATTGTCCCCCTTATCAAATCGACATTTCTAAATATGAGGTCATACCTGTTCTTCTTAATCCTGAAATTTCAGAAGAATCTGACAAGTATATTTCTAAATATTCGACAAAATGTCTAAAATTGAAAATTGCTGCTCATTAATGGCAATATAGTCTATATCAGACATGACAAAACAAATATGCTGTGTTATTCCATGTTTTTAATTGACAAAATCATTCAAGTTGCACGAATTTTTACACTTTTTCCTTTAATTTTTTTCCGCCATTGTACAAAAATTATTGAAAACTATGTTTTCTTCTTATTTTTAAAAGAAATATGGCAAGAAAGGAAAGCGTTGCGCCAGTGATTCAAGTTATTGTAAAGGAGTTTTTGTATTTACATTAGGGGAGGTTGGCACAATGGCAGTTAGATGTGTGCAATAGAATCTACTGCCGTGAATAACGTTCAGCTATTTCTTTCTTCTCAAAGTCATGGTAGTGTTTATAAGGCTTCTATAATTAAAAAAAATTAAAAATGTTTTTATTTAGCGCAGTTTAATAATTATTTTATTGGATTCTTAAACACTGACTAATTGGACTTAATTCAGATAATGGAACAACCCACCAATAACATTTTAAAAGTAATATGCACTATATGGCCATTAATGATCGGACACATTCAATTAATGTTCGGAGACTTTTAATTTTAGACATTTTGGCGAATATTTAAAGATGTATTTGGCGGATTTTTCTGGAACTTCAGGATAATGAAGAATATGTTCGACTTCATATTTATCAATGGCGATTTGATGAGAAGGATAATTAAGGGACCAACAAAAAATCAAAGGAAAATAATAATGTTTGGGATCACCCTGTAAAATAAAATGCACGAAATTATCTATAAGTATAGATTACGAATATATGGATATTGTACAATATATGTATTCTTTTGTGGAAGAATAGAACATATATGCATGTAGATATATCGATTTTTTTTTAAGTTCAAAAAGTTTTTGCATGTTATTTGTTTATATCATGCAGTTATTTTTTTTACCAAATTTAACGCTAGTTTCAGAACATACAACAAAATGTAGTAGAAATAATATGGCGTAATTGGAAGTTAAATATGTTAAATATTTGATGAATTACGAGCAGTTGAATGAGGTATTTTTTATCTGCGCATGCGCGCAAGATATTTTTTTTTTTTTTTTCCATAATTTGATAATCAACTCTATGGAACAACTCGTAAAAAAAAATCCAGTTAAATATCGTGAAAATTCAGAAAGATATCGGCAATATAGTGAGAGAATTTTTAGTTGCTCTCTAAAAGCTACTGAATGATAAGGGATTTTCCAAAAATTGTCATCTTTTAACACTTTCCAACAAAGTTAAAAAGTGTTATTGACTTCGGTTGTCTGGACGTCTGTCCGTCTGGACGGCTGCCCGCGCTCTAACTAACGTAAATGTACCCGGATTGCACTGAAATTTTTGGATGTTATTGACGTTTACCATAACACGTTCTCTATTTCAAGTGAAGTTTGCTGCATTTTTAGTAGATTTAGAAGAAATTCTTATGTTTTGATTCTTCTTTTTTTCTTGGAATAGGCTGGTTCTGGCGATTTTCCAAGTAGAACTAAATCATCCATAAAAAATGAAAATTAAAATAGTAAAAATCAAAAACGACAATTTATGGAAAACCCCTTATCATTTAGCTGTTTTTAGACATCAACTAAAAATCAGCTCAATCTATTGCCTATATCTTTCAGAATTTTCACGATATTTGACTGGCTTTTTTTTTATGAGTTGCGCCGAGAGTTTAAGATGTTATCGTGCGCGCATGCGCAGATAAAAATTACTTCATTCAACTGCTCATATTGCATCAAATATTTAATATATTTACATTCTAATTACACCATATTATTCCTACTTCATTTGATCAAATTTTCTGAAAAGGACATTAAGTTTGGTAAAAAAAACACTGCATGGTATAAACAGAAAACATGCAAAAAAATTTTTAACTTTTTTAAAAAATCGATATTATCTCCATGAATATAAGTTCCACAAATAAACACATATTTTGTACAATATCCATATATTTTTAAGCTATAGCGATAGATCATTTCGTGCATTTTATTTTACAGGTTGATCCCAAACATTATTCTTTTTCTTTGATTTTTTGTTGGCCCCTAATTGTCCATCTGATCAAACCACCGCACAATGGTCCCCATCGCGATGATTACGTGGCCAAAAATCAGAAAATCGAAGTTTCGTATTTCGAAATGAAATTAATTCCACAGTATTTAGAAATATCTGAAGATTTATATTCTTTAATATTTTGGTTTTATAAGCTCATATGAGCGCATAAGCGCACTGCTTATGTGAAGTTAGGAGTTTTGAGCGTTTTCTGGTGTTGCGTGAATTTCAGGCAAATTCGCTGCAATCACACCCTAACTAAGACCTTTTCAGATAGTTTGTCGTTTTTTTCTTTGCACTTCTCTAAAACAACATTTAATTACATATTTAATTTGATTTTTCGATTACAAAAATCTCAAAAATTAAAAAAAGAGGATTTTTTAAAAAAATACATAGTTTCAAGGAATTTTTGTACATAAAAAGTGATACATAAAAAAGTCCTTCCGAGTTCATCGGACTCTTATAATACAAAACATAGAATAAACCTTCTAAAATCATATCCCAAGAGTTTTATTGCGGCTTTTTGCGACTTTGTGAGAACCAGTAGTTTGAAGTTGGACATTGGATATTGCCAGTATTAGTCCAAAATCAGTAATCGGGTTTAAAATCAATCTAATTTTCGCACTAACCCAAAATTGTCAGTGTTTATATAATGCAACATTCTACTTAACATAACACTGTCAATTTCATTTTTTAAATTCGCGTGGTTGGGGGGGGGGGGGGGGACGGTGGGCTTAAGAGTTGGGGATATTTTTTTTATTGATATATATTTTTTTATATGTTTTTACAGTTTTTCCCTTGCTTTTTTTGTTTATATCAAAAATAATATTAAAACTTCACCTTATTTTAAAAAGTGCATATTTAATTTATTAATTATATATACAATACATACATACATATATATATATATATATACTAAATTCTACCAACACGCATGTATGGGAAATTCAATCAACTGGAAAACATCATTCAATGTTTTAAAATTCCTGATTATTTGAAAAGTATACTTCACCTACTCACAAAAAATTTTATTAAATATATTTTTTAATTTTCATGTATCGTCATATGAATCTATTGTAATTTTTTTTTTATTAGCGGTATTTTTTTTTCCAGTTTATTATATAAATGTTAATTTAATTACATTAATTTATATGCACATTTAAATTTTAATGTATATTTTAATGTAAACACTTATTTATATGGACTTCATACTTATTTACATTTATTCTCATTAAACAAAGAATCAATCTCGTACTATTTTTTAAAGAATGTGTACAATCCACCATTTGCGCTTTTACTATTCTAGAGAAATGTGTTGACCTGAAACTCGATATGGGTCTAGAAGTAAGCCCCTCGTTGAGTAATCAATGGGCTCACCTTATTTGACACCCCGCTATCCCTATCTCTGATGTTCATCCATCCCCCACCCCCTCTTCAGGAGGAAGGGGAGAGCTTCCTACACATTCTCTGAAGAAAACCAAAGAACGTCTGTAATTTCTTTGAGAAAACATTAAGAAGCGGAAATTTCAAATATACTAGAAAATTAGATAGGTAATTATTTATTTAATATTACCAAAATAAAGTAACAAAGGCAGATTCTTGATATTTTATTGGAATTTCAAGGTATTATTCTCTGTGTAATAGACAGAGGCAAAAGAAGTGAGGGGGGACCGAAAATTTTGAAATTAATCTAATTAATGAATTGAATGATTTTATTATTAATTCATATTAAATAGATATCGAAAACTTAAAAAATAGTAATAATATTTTTAGATTTTCCTTGCTATAGGGGCAAATGGAAAAAGGGGAGATTTTTCGTGTATGTGTGTGGGATGGGGGGTAGTGGCAAAATTTAGCTGATTGATTATTTATGTATTTTATTGATTGCTTATACTCTTTATTGTTACTTTGCAATAACATTAAAAAGAAAAAAAAATAAAATTTTAACCTGCATATTTTCAGGGAGGGAGGGAGGGAAAGGAGAGAGAGGGGGGAGTTAAAATTTCAGGGGGGACTGAATTAGATGATCTGTCTTAAAAAGGTGAAAATATTCACCATAATCAAAAGTTGAAAATTCTCATTCCTGTAAAAGAAATACTATTAAAAATTAAAATTAAAATTTAATAAAAACTTGCCCCCCTCCATTGCCCCCCCCAATCTTCCCCCCGGGAACCCCAATTACATTTAGTTTAAATTCACAATGTAATATCATTTAGAATGTTACAAAATTTAAAATTAATCATATACAATCGCTAGTAAAGCTAGAAATGATTTTTGGCCACTAGATCGCGATTTGGGACCACTGTGCGCCGTTGATAAATTTGAAGTAGAACATAGTCTTCATATTCCTGAAGTTCCAAAAAAATCGGGCAAATACATCTTTAAATATTCGACAAAATGTCTAAAATTGAAAGTATCCGGTCATTAATGGCCATATAGTGTATGTATATATATCCACTAAAAAACAACTTTTCAAAAGTAAAAAAAAAAAAAAAAAAAAAAAAAAAATTAAAGTTGTGGCTAAAAAATGGTGTGATATCAAATTTCCAAGCTTAAATTATTGTTCTTATTTACATCATAACGTGTTTCTAAAAATTCCAATTTTTTAAAAAATATGTCTGAAGGGGTTGGCGGCAATCTTTCCATGTTTTACATAAATTCGTATAGGAAAAACGTAATATGTTTGCTGTATTATCAATTTCGAATTTCTTGTTTTAACTACTTACAGATAAATTTAAAAACGATTTTATTTTGAGAAAATAAAATTGATTTTCACTGCTTTTAAATAATCAGTTGCCTCCCAAAATAATCATAAGATGAATACATCACCATTATCTTAAGACACAAATTTCTAGGCACACACATCCGTAAAGGAAAAAAATAAAATGTTTGCTTGAGTAAAAATTTAGAACTTGGGTACTCAGAAATTTGTGTAAGGTATCGAAAGATGGCCGCCAAGCGCCCTTCATGCATATTTTTTTTTTATATATTTATTGGAATTTTCAGCAACACATTATGATGTATTTAGTAAAGGAGAAAAGGCTTACTATCAACGTATACGTAGAAACTCCACTTTCATACATTAAATTTTTAATGGAAAATATTGAATAAGAACATTAATGTAGTCTTGGAAATTTGATACCACACTCTTTTTTAGCCACAACTTTAATTTTTTTATTTAGCTTGGCTTTTCTTTTTACTTTTGGAAAGTTGTTCTTTAGTGGATATCATTTTTTTTAAACAGATTATTTATAATTTAAAAAATTCTGCTCACTCAAATTAAAATGTGTACTCGTATACCCGCTGTGAACAGTGAGCAAACACAATTACATTTTGTTTACATATCATTCCCTTTTGAGAGTTATTAATAATTTAAAAGCAAGGAAAGTCAAATTCTTTTCTCAAAGATCAGTCTTTGTCAATTTATATGCTCTTATTTTTTTTTTTTTTTTTTTTTTTTTTTTTTTTATGAAGGATGAAAAATTAGTAAAAAAAAATGAGAGTCGAAATTAAACATAGATTTTAGTCAGTTAGTTGTTTGTTCTATAATAAATTTTTATCCGAGCTTATTTTGTGTCGTCTCCAAAAAATAACGTTATTTTACAGAAGCCAGCCGTAAAACAAAACAGTACGATTAAATACTCTATAGCAATTTTTTAAACTTCTAAGTATCGCACATTTTCAATTTTTATACCGTCGTATTGGGAAAAAATTACTTTTAAATGCAATTTGTTTGAAAACTGCATCCCCATTTATTTTTGAAATGTTAATTTTTTTGTAATTATTGGAGCCATTTGCTTAATATTGGCAACGGAAGTACACAATTTCCGTAGAAAGTAAAGGAAAAATAGTTGTAAAATATTATTTTATATTTTTAATTATATATTTTAATTATATTGTTTAAATATAAATATATATATATATTTGCCATTTTTTCATAACAACCGAAAGAAAATGTAATTAAAATACGTGCTATTTTGAAAAAATATAAACGAATGATTTCTTTTAAAACATGGAGCTATTATAAACTATGTTTAATTTTAAGTATGTATAATAATGTTACAAACAAATGAAGGCCTATGAATCATTAGACAGCCGTTTTTATTTTGTTGTTGTTTTTTTGTTTTTTTTTTTTTTTTTTGGTTGAGTTTCTTTAATGACGGCATCTTTTTGCTGCATATGTGTATTTGTTGCATATGTGATACCGATGTCCTATGCCCACTTTACTGTAGATGTTTAAGAGTGGATCGTAAATGTTGAATTCTTAAGCGGATACGAATGACGTCATTTTACATAAAATAAAAGCATGTGCTGCAAGTCTTAAAATTGAAATATGTTTTGTACTATTTATATATACATATATTTTTTTCATCGGGGGCGACACTAAATTCTAAAAAAGCAGAATTCCTGTTTTCTAGTTTTTTAATTACTTCGCAATAAATTTATTTTTCAAAATTATTTTAACTCTATAAATACCTACGGCTAATCGGAGATGTAGAGAATCAAAGCACACAGCACATGCTGTGCACTAGCACAGCATGTAGAGAATCAAAGATCAGTATAAAGATCTGTAGATCTAGCAATTCTATCCATAATGAACAAATCTATATTGAAGGAAAATATATAAATTGGAAGAAATAAACTGTACATAAAACTTCATCTTCGTTTATATCGTGTTGTAGTAAAGAAGGAATAAACATGTAATTTTACGCCGCTCTGTTTATCCAATACGTATTTACATAAATTTGAGAATATTATTATCATTTAAAAATTCCCTCAAATTGTTTATCTTTAAAACTATATTATTAAAACTTCATATCCAGTCGAACCTCGTTATCTCGACATTCTAATGCCCAGAAAAAAACGTCGTCATAAGCGGAATGTCGCGGTAATCATTTTCAATATCTCGACTTTTTTTAAAAAGTCTATATCTCATACTATAATTAATTTAAGAACATGAATGTGGTCTCAAATTTAAGCATTTCTTCATTGGGTTCTTCTAGTTTTTGTTTTATTTTTCTGCAATGATTGGTTCTTTTGATATCGGAAATTTTACGCTGGCATGTTTTGTCGATTTGACATGGAGAAGTTGTCTTCAGTATAAGCAGTTATGACGTTCTGGATTTTGGTTCTTGTCGTTTGTTCGTTTGGCGGGGTTAACATTTTTTTAATGGCTTGGCTTGGCAGAACGAGCGTTATGCTTGATACATTTAACAACAAAAATCGATTAAATAATTGAACGAATAAAATATCTTGCACAAGTTCCATGTTTTTAATACCAAAATCATTTAAGGGGACAAGGGACCTTAAAATAATTTTATTTTATTTTTTGTAAATTTCACCTTAAATATTATTCAAGGGTACATTATATGCATTATAGCATGCATTAATCACAAAAAAATTTTTAAAAAAATGTATTTTTGAGAAAAAAATGGAATTTTACGTGTCGTCTTAGAAATCTTCGAAATGTCGCTTGCGCATTCCATATCAATGAAAATCCCCAATATTTTTTATAAAAGTCTGTTTTATATATATAAATAAAATAGAGCATCGAATTTTATATATTTGAATTTAAAGGTAAGGAAAAAAAAAATGAAAATTTTTAAAAAATTTTCGAAAAAATTTCCAAATTTCCAAATTTTTCAATTTTTTTTTTATTTTTTGTAAATTTCATCTTAAATATTATTCAAGGGGACATTATATGTATTATGGCATGCATTTATCACAAAAAAAATTTTAAAAAAATTTTATTTTTGTGAAAAAAATGGAATTTTACGCGTCGGCTTAGAAATCTTCGAAATGCCCCCTATGCATTCCATATCAATGAAAATCCCCAATATATTTTTTTTTAATTTGATTTATATATATAAATAAAATAGAGCATCGAATTTTATATAGTTGAATTTAATGGTTAAAAAAAAAAAAAATTAAAAATTTTGAAATTTTTTCGAAAAAATTTCAAAATTTTCAATTTTTTTTTTATTTTTTGTAAATTTTATCTTAAATATTACTCAAAGGTACATTATATGCATTATGGCATGCATTTATCACAAAAAAAATTTGTAAAAAAATTTATTTTTATGAAAAAAATGGAATTTTACGTGTCGTCTTAGAAATCTTCGAAATGCCCCCTGCGTGTTCCATATCAATGAAAATCCCCAATATTTTTAATAAAAGTTTGGTTTATATATATAAATAAAATAGAGCATCGAATTTTATATATTTGAATTTAAAGGTTAAAAAAAAAAGAAAAAAAATGAAAAATTTTGAATTTTTTTCGAAAAAATTTCAAAATTTTTAATTTTTTTTTTTTTTACCTTTAAATTCAAATATATAAAATTCGATGCTCTATTTTATTTATATATATAAAACAGACTTTTATAAAAAATACTGGGGATTTTCATTGATATGGAATGCGCAAGCGACATTTCGAAGATTTCTAAGACGAAGCGTAAAATTACATTTTTTTCATAAAAATAATTTTTTTTTTTAATTTTTTTTGTGATAAATGCATGCTATAATGCATATAAAGTACCCTTGAATAATAATTAGGTGAAATTTACAAAAAATAAAAAAAATTATTTTTAAGGATTTTAAGGTCCCTTGTCCCCTGTAAAATGAGTTTTTATAGTTGTTCTATATTTTTCCCGACATTGTACAAAGTTATTTAAAAATCTATTTTCTTTTCATTTTTTAGGACATGTGCCAACAAAGGAGAGTTTTGCAGTCGTTTGAAATGTTGCATAGGACCCTGTGTCCTTACTCCTATTAGAAGATCTCCTGGAACAGTTCGTACCTGTATGAGATAGGTTCAACTGTTGAGAATAACCTTCAGCTTTTACTTGCTTCTTAAAGCTACGGTGTTGTCTATAAAGTTTATGTGATGAAGAAATGATTAAAAATGTTTGTTCAATTATGTATTTCAATAAATATTTAATTGGATTACAGTCATTCAGGGTAACTTGGTCCACATTTTCTCTATTTTCATATGCCACACTCTTATTTTAAGAATATTGTTGCAACTAGGGGCATAAAAGAGAAGAAATGATCCTAAATTATCGTATGACTATAAAAAATTAAGGAATAATAATGATAAAAGCAATAAAAAAGGAATTTTTAACCTGGTTCAAAATTACCCAGCCATTTAGGGTAATTTTGCACCATATGATAAATATTATCTAAAATACTTCATTATAAAAAAAAAGTATTATAGTTAGTACAACTTTGAACCCCAAAAAATGTTTTCAGATATGTAAAGACTGCGAATTTACATTTCCCAACATCACAAGATTTGTATAATTTATGATATTACAACAAATACTATGCATAAGAAAAGTGGAAGAAGAGAACCATGCATATTTAGAAATAAAAAAAAATTGTTTATTGTCCATATAAAACATAAAAATGCACTGAAAAACAATTTTCAATGTTTTAACTCAATAATATATCCATAGTTACAGTAATACATACTAGTACTAATATTATTCAAATAAGAATAAAAAACGTCGAACGTATGAAATGTAAAATTTGAGTAGCTCCGCCCCTAATCACGCCTCTAAATGAATTTTATGTATTTTACGCATATTTGTGAAAATATTTACATGTTATATCTAATGCACACTTTTGGGATTTATATAAAATATACATGCAAATATGGGAAATTTTTTACAGTAATCAGTAAATTATAAACATCAGTATAACTTTGAGCCGGCTCAAAGTTACCCTAAAAATGCGGTAAAATGCTAGTGTCTTCTTATTTTACATTTTATTAACTATTAATAAATAAATAATCACAAAATATTAACACATTTACAACATTTAGACAATAATATGTCTGATAAATGAGTATATTGTTACTTACTATGAAAATTTAATTGGATTACAACAACTTGAAAAAATCCAAAACATCCAAAATTAATTTGAAAACAGTACTTCACAAAAATAGTTAGATGATGCAATTAATTGCGCATAATATTGTTAATTTATTTTCTAAAATAAAGAGTAGAAATCCCTGTTTAGAACCTTGCCAACAGAGCATAGTTATGGAGTTTATTTAGTCTTTTAGAGTCAAAAATATTGAAAATTAGGAGGTGGTACAAAGTTACACCCTATGGTTCAAAGTTACCCCGAATGACTGTAGTAAATTTGACTAGTATAATGTGAAGTCTTTATACAAATAATAGGACATTACACCAATAGCTTCTTAAAAGTACAACTACATCACATTAGCCTTTTGATTTGGGGCAACGTCTGGCGACTATTTTTACGTTCAATATGTTTACCTATACGCGCACATAAGTTTACTAATTTTTTTACAGAAAAAATGCACATTTATGGCAGTTTTATTGATCTAACGTAAAGTGAAAAAAAATACGTAATCTGAATTCCTCAAAAGGCAAAATTCTTGTTGTATTCACATTTATTTATAGATTTTTTATACAAATAAATCTTTATTCATCCCAGCCAAATCAATTACAATGTATTGCATAAAATTAAAATGTGATATTTTAACTTCATCTTTTCTAATACATAACGAGTTAAATTTTTTATAAATTTTCGATTTTTTTTGTTCGAAAAACTATTTTTTTTTTCGAAAAACTATTTTTTTATCTTACGTTTCGAATTAGAACAACTGTTTTCGACAATAAGAAATCTTTCATGGACATTAATATTTATAAGTTATGTAGATTTGCAGGTGGGTTTTTAGAAAATCATGTACGCTATTAAAAATAAACCGGTGGGTTTAGAAAGTTTACACACTGTAAAAAAAAATGGTAACGTTCCATGTAAAATCCAGGAACGTTTCGCCTTTTCTCAGGTTTTCAGAATAATTTAGCTCTTTCCTGTGAAATTCTGGTTTTCTTATCTGAAACGTTCCTGAACCAAAAGTCGGAAACAGCAAAACGCTGCGGCCGCCATTTATTATATTTTTGCTAAAATCCGTTGCTCGCGCGCGAGTGTCGAAAAAGAATTCCTTAAATGAATGTAAAAAAATCAATATGGAATGCAAATAAATCAATAGACGACATAATCCTTTACGTCTCTATTGTCAAGACAATTCAGATGAAAATATAATACCTCCGTGACATCGCTAAGAGATTATATCTCGTACTTGTCTGTGGGATGTTTAAGGAGCAAACCGTGTAAAAAAAAATACGCCTATTATTTGGATCTCCATTAACCAGGGGACCATCAAACATGATTCTCACCGCTTTTGATTAATTTAAAGTATGTTTTAGAGTTCTTATTTCTAATTATTCTTGTAAAAGGATTTCTTCAAATGGGACTTAGATTTTCAGAAATTAGATGCCGAGGTTTAGCATAGGTTTCAAATACCCATTAGTTTGCAGCTATCAACGTATCTTTCGTGGTGTGGACGCAGAAAGCTCGCACGCCACCCGTACGACCCGAGTTCGATGCTACCTCTGGACTTTTTTTTTTTTCTTTTTTAATTAATTTTATATTTTAACACTTTATTACAATTTGATTTAAATTTGATATATATTTGACACTTTGAATTGCTGCAAATTTGAATTTATTTTATTTTCGGAAAAAATATACAATTACGTTTAGGTTTTTTTTTTTTTTTTTTTTTCATGAAAATTTATATATATTTTATCTAACTTGTAAACTAACATAATTACTAACGAAAATCCAAAATATTTTATGTCTAGATTTTTTTTCTAATTATTATTTACATTTATATATTTTTATATTTTAAGCAAAGTTCAGAAACAATATATCATATATATATTTACTTTATTGAATTTTAACTGAAAATTTATTTTTTCGTGTAAATTATAAATAATAATTTTGATGTCAATTTCAAAATATTTTTTCATTCCAACAAATAATGATAATAAAGCGAAAATTGTCAACTGGAAATGTAAAAATCGTCTGCGGATCCCGCATGCTGTGAAATGTCAGTAATGCTTTGCTGTCAACAGAAATATTCCTGGTATTTCGCAGGAAACTTACTGGCATTTCTGTAGAAAGTCTTTAACATATACAGTAAAGTTCCAGTCATTTTCAAGAAATGTTTCTTGGAAATAATGGGCAACTCAGCTGCCCATTTTTTCCCAGGAACGTTGCGGAATTTTTTTTACAGTGCACTTGTTTGTGTTAAAGTTTTAAAAGCCATCTGCTGCAGATTGAATAAGTATGGAATTTTGTTTTTAATAGTTTCGCAGAGATTAAACGTAGTTTTTTAGTGTAGTGTCGTATTTAAAATGAAAAGAAATGTCTAGGGAAGAAGTTTCTAAATTTACAAATATTGAAGAATGTATTTCAAAAGACTCAATTCATAGCGAAAATAAAATCTGCTAAGGGTATCGAACATACAAAGTACCGAAAGTGAAAATTTACAACTCTTCCCAAATGTACCATCCGGATTGTCAGAAATGCATGCAATTTATCCGATTATGTATTAAATCGTCAAAATTGGTTGACTTTAAGGCTTGTTTTTTAAGTCTCTTTGCATGTTGCTCTTTATCCTTGTGATATGTTTATCTGCTATACTCGATGATTGGACAAAGGGTCGCGGATTCTGTGTCCCCAACCTCGTGTCTCATCCTCCTTGTAAGCATCGCATATTTTCAATTTTTACACCTTCGTATAAGGAGAAAAAAGTACTTTTAACTGCAATTTGTTGAAAAACTGCATCTCAATTTATTTTTGAGATATTATTATTTTTTTTTTTTTACTTTTTTAGTGCCGTTTCTGTAATGGTGGCAATTTATGTAGAACGTAAAGGGGAAATAGTAGATTACTATATCTCTTTATTGCTATTTTTTCGTAGAAACTGAAAAAAATTGTACTTAAAATATGTGCTATTTTGAAAAATATAACTATATCTATATATATAAAAGTCGTTCTTTGTGTGTATGTCCTTTATGCAAATCTTCAATTTTTGACCGATTTGCACGAAATCTCATGTACATGCGCTTTAGAACGTGGAAAAGATCCCTGTCTACTTTAAAAAAATTATCAGACCACTATTTATCCCTTTTTTCTACCACTTTCATAATTTAACATTATAGAAATATCTCTTTTTAAATCTTTTTTAATTGAAACGTTTCTTTCCTGTTGCCACACCCTAAAAAATGACACAATAATGTGAAAAAAATAAGGATAACGCATGTATTTTGTTTCTATTTGCCAAAAAAAATTCAGATTTTCTTGCTATATTTTTGCGTGTTTCATATTGACGTCATTCTAAACAGAAAATTCACACTTTTTTGTATATAAAATAAAAACTTTAACTATAAGAGCGGGAAAATAACGTAGCATCCCAATTTGAATGCTTTTTTTTAATTAAAACATCTATTTTAATACAAAAAGTCACATTTCATTAAAACAATTTAGGAAACTTTATAATATACTCATAACTACTTAAAAGGTGACAAAAACATATAAAAACATATAAAAATATTATTTAATGTAACCCGAGATCTTTCGAACACACACGCGTTCATTTTCAAAGGGGAAAAGATGATTGACTGAATAGAAATACGTTTTAAAAACAAAAACAAAAATAGTACGCATGCGCAAGCGGAGTTCAGTCCATTTCTCTGCAGAGGGGTGAAAACGTTTTAAAAACAAAAACAAAAATAGTACGCATGCGCAAGCGGAGTTCAGTCCATTTCTCTGCAGAGGGGTGAAAATTTCAGTTCACCCCTCTGCAGAGAAATGGACTGAACTCCGCTTGCGCATGCGTACTATTTTTGTTTTTGTTTTTAAAACGTTTTCACCCCTCTGCAGAGAAATGGACTGAACTCCGCTTGCGCATGCGTACTATTTTTGTTTTTAAAACGTATTTCTATTCAGTCAATCATCTTTTCCCCTTTGAAAATGAACGCGTGTGTGTTCGATAGATCTCGGGTTACATTAAATAATATTTTTATATGTTTTTATATGTTTTTGTCACCTTTTAAGTAGTTATGAGTATATTATAAAGTTTATTAATAACAAGGTGAAAATTTCCTTTAGGACACTAGTGTTTATAACAGCGTTTTGACTCTATTGAACAATTTAGGACAAAAAAATAAAAGGCTAGATATGACGTCACATTCTATCATAACTTTTTAGCGCGTAATCAAACTCATTGTAAACATATGGCTCCTATATTTTGTTTACTACTTCGATTGTATACTACAGCCATATCTTATAGCTATACGTTATCGCTAAGTGTTGTATTGGTTTAGATTCAGTGCTAACATTTTCTGTGATTTATAGCAAAAAGAGAGCGGTTATTTACATTTTCAAAAAAATTCTTGACAGATGCCTTGATTTAAAGTTTATGGAAAATGACATAATTTCATCTAATCATTGTAGATTTAATTTCAATAACATTTCAAATTTTCCAAATAAAATTTCAGTAACTACTACCTCATTTGGATGTATTTTTTTGCATTTTCCCCCGTATTGTGGGAGATATTGTATACTTCTGTTACGCGCGCCAAAGAAAACATGTATTTTAATTTTAAAAGTTAAAAAAATTACCATAATGTGTCAAAAGAACATCCTTTTTCTGAACTTAAATTTCGCGAGTTCCAAAATTAAAACTAAAAACGTGAGTTTTTTCATAAACGTCAAGTTATGATTGTTCATAAAGTTAAGGCTGTTCTCAAATCCAAAGGAGTTATTTTCTGACATATTTTTTAATTAAATTTTGTTCGGAAACGCATGAAATTGACAGGAGTTCTTATTTAGAAACTATGTAATCGAAAGATAGTTTCCATATTTTGGTAAAGGTATAAGATCTTTCAGCTGGTGTTTTGAACTGAATTTGGGACGCAACAGTGCAATAAAGGAGAAAAACCGGCCGTCACGTAACCACAATTGCTCATAACTCGATAAGTAATTTATTTATGAAAAAAGGGAAAACTCATTTCAATTCCAAATCGCTGTAATAGTCAGGCCTACAAATTTTAATCCTTTACGTTCAATGAGTCAGAAAATGTGTCAGAAAGTTTCGCGTTGTTGAGCAGGGAATTGGAGAAGCACCTTAAGCATTATTGCAGGTTAGTATTTTGTAATCAAGTTGCATGCCAGATAGTCGCTTAAAACATAAGTCATTCTATATTGTTTTAAATAAAGGTGCATGCCATAATAGGTGTCAGACACACTCATTAAAATAAGAATACCCTAGCGCACAGCCCCATTACTGAAGATAAACCCGTCAATATACTTAAAGAGATAGAAATAGTTCCGCATTTTTCATTCAGCTAATAAGACTTCATAAATAAGACCTTCATAATTGGGTTCACATGATTATATAACTTTCCCCCATAACTCTATGACTAAGCAACGGAAAACAATATGTTACGCACTAAAATCTTCCCTAAAAAACTAATAGTGCAAGTCGCATGGAAATCCTTTCAGAAGAATTCAAGTTATATGCTCCCGGAACGAAATTCCCATTTGAATTTTATATACTTATCAGGTTATTTTGAGTAGTTTGATTTGATATCTGTTAAATTCGTGTTTTAGTTTATTTTATTTTTGGCGTTTTAATTTCGTTTGCCAATTTAGTTATTGAATATTACGCGAAAGCAAACAAATTATGAATTATTTACAATGTTTTTGAACAATTGAGTTAATCTTTTGTATTTGGGTTGCAAGCATATTTAAAAAATATGCATGCTTAAAAATTATTTTAAAACTCATAAAAAATTTGTAAATTGAGATAATTGGAACAATCGAATGTACAATGTTTAGATGTTAAACTGCAGTAAAAGGGAAATTTATTGTTGTGTTAGGTTGTTGCCACCGAAAATATGATACCAGCGTTACTCATAGACATGTCTTTTCTTTATACTATTGCATTAAGTGTAAACGGGTTCATCTTTCTTAATCGGTTTTCACTCAACTTTAAAAATATCCATGCCTGGAAATTACTTTAAAATCCATTAAAATCAGAAAACTGAGGTACAAGTTTCAAACAAATTTCATTTGAAAGAACTTTTTTCTATTCAACATTGTAAAAAATGAAATTGTGTGATGTTTTAAAGTTAGAAAAATTACAGTAAAGGCACATTTTATGGGTTACAATTTATGGGGCACAATTTATGGGCATTGACATAGTGTTTTTACTTTATAATGTAGATAATACCATACAAACGAGAATTTCACTAAATGCTGCGCGATTTGGAGGGATTTTTTTTTTCGTATTGTCAGGAAAATCACACATTTTTCTCTTACACCCGCCAAAGAAAACGTGCATTCTGTTATTAAAGCTCAGGGATTTTACTATGGTTGCCAGGTTTTCTTATTGTCTATATAACGATTTGTGGATGGGAATGTGATTGCAGTATTATTTCGTTTTAATTTATTTTACCTGGAAGGCTCCTTATAATTGACACGGGCGAAGCCGGGTAGTTCTGCTAGTTGAAAATAAAATCATAAGACGAAATACAACGTTCCACCTTGATTCAATCACAAAATACACAATAACGCTTAACCGCAAGAAAAGTGAAACATCTCGCAAAGCTCATTTTGCGTTTTGTTCCAGTAATAAATCTGTCATATGCGCGTCCTGCTACACAAAAACTTTTAGTAGGAGAGCTGTTGAACATTTTTGAGTAGGTATTTGAGGCACCCTGAAAATTTGTGCAACACTTCTTTTGTAATGCTGAATACAAAATCGAATGTCTGGCTGAAGGATAGGGGCCCAAAACCTGTGCCAGACACGTGTCAAGTGCCATTTTTTGACACTACCCAAAAAAGGTATTTGAGGCACACTGAGATTGAAACAGAATAATATTTATACTTAGAAAAAAATATTTTGAAAATGACAGACACTTTAGTCGGCCCAAAAACTGTGCCAGACACGTGTCAAGTGCCATTTTTTGACACTACGCAAAAAAAGTATTTGAGGCACGCTGAGATTGAAACAGAATAATATTTATACTTAGAAAAAAATATTTTGAAAATGACAGACACTTTAGTCGGCCCAAAACCTGTGCCAGACACGTGTCAAGTGCCATTTTTTGACTACCCAAAAAAGATATTTGAGGCACGCTGAGATTGAGGCACAATAATATTTATGCTTAGAAAAAAATATTTTGAAAATGACAGACACTTTAGTCGGCACAAAAACTGTACCAGACACGTGTCAAGTGCCATTTTTTGTCTGGCACAGGTTTTGGGCCACGATCCTTCAGCCAGACATTCGATTTTGTATTCAGGCATTACAAAAGAAGTGTTGCACAAATTTTCAGGGTGCCTCAAATACCTTCCCTAAAATGTTTAACAGCTCTTGGACAAACAATAATATCATGTTACACTAAAATCATGCAAATTTTCTTTTGCCTCTGCTGTGTAATTTACTTTTGTCGAGATTTGTCAGTTGTTTTGCAGGTGAACTTTAAAACGCTTTCCTTTTTGCTTCAAATGCGACAAGAATAATAAATTATTACAAGTATGATAATAAAAAATAAATAAATATTACAAGTTTAATTTTTATTTTTTTCATTTCTTCATATCTTCGGCCTTTAATTCTCACAGCCAACGTCAGAGAAAATTTTTATTATGAATTGCTGTCCCAATCATATAAATACGCCACTTCGTTTGAATATAATAATAGCACAATCTTATAACTAGCTGATCCGCCCGGCGTTGCTCGAGACCCTTTATAATAACCTTAAACAAAACTGAAGTTTGTGCGATTTCATATCTTTAGAAAATCTTTTAAATGAACCTAGTTTCGCAGACAATCAAAAACCAAGTTGAGTGAGGCAAACTTCGTTGTAATCAAGCCATAGAACCCGAAATAGAATGCACCATTAATGTTCAAAAATTTTGGTAACTATTCTAAGATTAATTTCATATCACAGAAAGTAGCCGAATTGCAATCTAAGTTGAACGAATCAAATCCTGTTGAAACTGAACCCTTAGAACTCGAGGAAAGAATGCGCCGAAAAGTAGTGGAAGATATCCCCCATATAAATTTCACCAATTACTTATAACATTAACACGATATTAAATAAACGGATGAAATCCCTTATCTAAAGTTACCTTTAAACTGACGCGATTTTTTATTTACGGCTGTAGTGAGTCAATGTAAGTTTTTGCCGAAAAAGGAGATTAATTTTCAAAAAAGGGGGTAGCTGAGGTAAAAAGAAGGACCGGGCCCTAGAGGACAGAATTTTAACTGGAATGTAGTTGGGTATAAGAAATTTTTTAGTAGTTTTAAAGTAGCTGGAGGACGCTAAAACTATGTTACAGAAAATTGTAATAAAATCGAATCGTTTAAAAAGAAGAAAGAAAAAACATACCTTAAGCATAGATTATGAAACACTTTCCAAAACATCCTGAAGGCTTTAACAAAACTTAGTTATTTAGTGAAATAAGGTATATAAGATAACTAAGTAAGCATTTTAGAAAACGTATAAAACATCTGTAAAACTGATTTCAGCAGTTATCGTCCATACCCAAATATGTATTCCAGTTCTTTTGAACAGCCCTGTATTTGAGTTGTAGGCTTATATATATATATACACTATAGATAAGGGGAAAATTATTTTACCAAGAAAACGCATAACAGGTTGAAATTTCTCTTTCAGCAATTAATAATAAAAGATGGAAACATTCTTGAATACCTTTGTACAAACCTGTAGTAAACCTAGTACCTTTATTACACGCCACTATTTAGCATAAATTTAATTCAAACTAAAACACTCTTAAAACTACTGAAATCACATTTCCAGAAATTATCATTTATAGACGGTCATGTATCCAATTCTTTGCGTGACCCTGTATATCATTTTATCTATATTCTGCAAACATTTCTTAGTAAACTAAGTGCAGTTCAACGTAAAAATGCATAACTCATTTAAAAACCACCTTTAAGCAATTTGCTCTCATACCCAGTAACCATAACGAATTCTTTTGTGTGGCCCTGTATATGAATTATAGCATTTATGCACATCACATCATATAGTATGTATAAATAGAGAGAAACATAAAAGCAAATATCATAATTAAAAATGCATTTCCAGCAATCATCGCTAATGTACAGTACTTCGGATACAATAAAGTATCTGAAATCTTTTGTGTAACCCTGTAAATGCTATGTACTCCATATTATACATGAAAAAAGTTATAGAAAACCTCAGCGACTTATAGCAATTTCATTTACATGAAATAATTTAACATTATTAAAATACGCCGCAAACAATTCCCTGGAACCCTATATCATTATGAAACGGAATTTTTTGTATGTCCCTGTAAATGAATAATGACTATTTTCTACACCGCATAAACTGCAGATTGCATATTTTAGTACATTTAATTAATGCATATCAATTTTATTATGACTGAAAGCGTGTAACATTATTAAAAATAATTTCAAACGATTTTTTCCCATAGGCCGTAAAGTAACGGAAAAATTTTGACTGTCCCTGTAAATGAACTAAACATGCTACAAACTTCATATGAAATAGGGAACGTGCTATGGTAAACGTCAATAACATCCAAAAATTTCAGGGCAATTCGAGTATATTTACGGGAGTTAGAGCGCCGACAGACGGCCAGACGTCCAGACAAACCGAAGTCATAGATACTTTTCAACTTTGTTGGAAAGTGTTAAAAAAAGACAAATGGTTCAAGAAGGAGATTAATATTTAAAATTGATGGTAGTTGAAGTCTGAGAAATTTTTTGTTGTTCATGTAGTAGCTGGAGATCCTAAGATGTTGCAAAGGCTAGTGAATCGGACAATTTTTAAGGGAGCTATAAAAAAGGGCCCAAAGGGGGCCAACATTAGCAGGCCCCCAATATGAAAACATGTTCAATGGTCTTAATTCTTAGCACTTTAGATCTTCAATTAGTCAAAATTAAGCATAGGTATAAATTAATCATTAGAATAAAATTTCGAAGAAATGTGCAAAAATTGGAGGAACATGCTTAAAATGCTTAATGCTGTAGGAAAATGCCCTGGGGTCCTTGTTATCAACAAATATCATTTACAGATAATAAGTCAGAAATGAAGTAAAATAATTTCTCAATTCAATAAATGATATTTATTGTCATTATAATCATTTCTAAATCCTTAAGTAATATTTATTGATGTTGTCATAATTTCCTAAAGCATTAAGTGCGATAAATTAATCATTAAAATAAAATTTCGACGAAATGTGCAAAAATTGGTGAAAACGCTTGAAACAGGGCCCTAGGGTCCTAATAAAAATATAATGATGGCTGTCCGGGGAGAAAAATCCAAGAATCAACTTTAAAATTTTGCATTGAGAATGTGGGAAAAATAGGAGGTGAAAAATGCATGCTGCAAAAAAAGTTCAAGGGGCCCCGGATCGGGCCCTACGTGATCCTAGGGTGCTCAAGATTTAAACTGGAATCTGGAAATGGGAGAATAACTGAATGGAAAACGGTTCCAAAACTGAAGATCGGGTTAAGAGGGTGCAATTTATTAACAATTTATGGTGCAAAAAATTCTTCACCTTCCTCACATAACCAAGAAAAAATATATATTGTCAGTTGGGGTAATTCTAAACAAATTTCCCCACTCATCAATAATGGCTGAATTTTCTTATTTATAAAATATATATACCTAAATTATTTTTTTTTTCGAACAGTCGTTCTATTTCATTTATTTATCGTTCTATTTCATTTATTTAGAACAAATGTATATAGAAACTAAATTTTCTGGAATAATTGTAACACAAGTAGCAGCATAATTACAATTACTCCAAGGTTTTACATCTACCTCGGGGACAAACGGGTAATTGCAAACAGCAGTTTTTCAGAATGATCAAAACAAAAAGATGTTGCTGACACATGAATATCAGAGAGTAAAGAACAGTTTTCTTTATTTTCATCATTTGAATATGATGTTTATAATTTTACCATTTGGCAGTTTAAAATTATTCCAGTCTTCAGGTTTTGAGACTCTTTACACTTATCATTTAAAAATTTGAAATTGTTTTAGAAAACGTTTTTAAAAAACAAAGCATATTGGAAACAAACAAGTCTTTCTAAAGCAGACTATGCATAGAACCTTTCTCTTAACGGATATTTTGGTGCATCAATGTTCTCGATAATCTCTTTCCTTGGGCCCATTATTTCAATAAGTGTAGAAAACCATCTCTACGATTTGAATCTGTTCTGCAGTATTATAATCTCTGGTTCGTCTTCTGTAACTGTCCTTATAATCGTGGGAAGTATAAGCCTTAATTCACAAGAAAATTTGTGGTCCTCAGCTATTCCAGAATATTCCTTTAACCACTTCAACTTTTTACCCGATATAAGTCGGGGTAAAAGCAGTATTTCTCTATACCTGCTGCCGATGAAGTGGTTAATTGGGAAAAATATTAAATGGACTTCATATTCTCTATAATATTGTCATCTTCTTTTTCTTCTTCTTCTTTTCTTCTGTGAGAAGTTATTATATCTTCTAGTTCAGCTTTTAATTATCTACGGTGATGTCATTTAGTCTTTTTCTTCGCCGATCAGGTGCTCACTTTCTTTTTCTTTCTTCCACTTCTTTGGGGATTTTTCTGAATTTTTATCTTCTTTGTTTCTTTTCTGATCTTGCAACTTTCTTGAAGGGTTTTCTTAATCACTTTTACCCCTTTTTGTGAAAATAAAATTTATTTAGATAACAGCACTTTTCTGTACTTATTACTTCAGTCTTAACCTTAACTTTTTTAAGGGCTGACTGGCGATTTAAAAGCTGTACTAGCAGTACTCGTTAATGTATTTTAAAAACAAAATCAGCCGATTCTGTTGTATATTTAAACTAAAAGTTACGAGTTCAATGAACTTTAAGAACTTTATAAACTGATATTATTATTTCATGTATGCTGGACAGATTTCTACACTTAACTAATAACTGGTTAATTTACACTATATTTTGTCCGAACATAGCCAACCTTGCTAAGAAATAAACATTGGTACATATTAAATATACCGAAAATTGTCATTAAGTTGTGATCGTAAAAATCATTAATTCTAGTGAAAGAGCAACGCGAATTATTACCCAAAATCAAATTAACATTCGCGTACTGAAGATTAATTAATTATCTAATTAATTAAAATATAAAAAGACAAGCTTTGCGTTGTGATTTATTTTCGTGGGCCCTTCCACTTATGAATTTTGCCAAAAGAGTAAATTTAAAGAATTTATTTGAAAATTTACTATGCCACAATTAAAACTAATTATTATAATTTTCCCTAATTTTTTTAAGTAGAATATTATTTCCTGAGAAAGAAGTATAATACCTATCTAAATTGTACCTAAAGGGAAAATGACAGACATTAAAATAACACTAAAAGAAACAGAGATTTAACTCTTGTCTAAATGTTTTTATTTACATTAAATTAAACAACAAATTTATTTACAAATACACTTACTGTCATAAAATAATGTAAGCAGAATATAAGACTGCCTTTTATTGTTTATGTTAATACAAGAAATTCAAACTCTAGCATATAATCTTATCTTATTTCTCATTTAAAAATATTGTTTAATAATACTCATTTTATTATTCTTTTATTTATTACTCTATAACATTTCTTTAATTATTTCTTTTTTTTTCAATTACAATTCCTTTCAATACAAAGTAAACACTCTCATTTGATTTAAATTACTTAATAACCTCATTTGCATTCATTTGGATCCCATCCTACCACACAGCCGTTATAATATCAATATCTCAAATATAGATATAGGGTAAAAAAAAATTGTTGTTTAAGAAAATTAGAAGAGTACCTTCATTTAGATGATGCATATACATTCAGGCGTCAGCATACCATAGAAGTGGAGACATCCAGCATAGATCACTAAATTCGAGGAGACATCCACTCGAAATAGCGGCATCCGGGAGGATTATAAGCAGCATCTCCAGAGAGTATTGCGACAGCACTCTTCCTCACTTATGCGCATAGGATTTTTCTCGTCTGACTAGGATCTTTCATCAATTTTATATTTGTAGATCCACTACTGCTTGTAGACTGCTACATCTTCAAGTATTTTTATTAGACTAACTATTTACTAGAACTTCTCTTCCAAAACTCATACCTTGCTGGTGGGCGGACCAAATTAAGATCCACTCTTTATTGGCTGTAGAATAATCTTGCAGGGTGCTTTGCTGTCCTATAAAATTCTAGTCAGCAACTGTTCCACGCATATGATTATTTAGGTTATGACCCCTCCTTGGGTCAAAGGTGCAGAGTCATAAAAACCGAGGTGGTCCCTAGTCATAAAATCATATTGAAGCATTTATATCTTTACGATACCCTGCAATAAATGCCCCACCAGTGGCCGAGAGGTTCTGCTCTCGAAGCTGGTAGACGGGGGGTGCTGGGTTCGATCCCAATCGCGCCCGTCGGCCTAGTCGTTCGGAGTTTTCGTGGTTTTCTTCGAACCTTGGTTTTCCAAGCGTTAATACGGGTTAGGTTCCCTTAGAAAGACCCCCACGAAGGGCACTTCCCTCCATTAGGGCCTATATCCCTCGTGTTGATAATTGGACGTCATAAACACATCCATCCCTGCAATAAATATTCCATTGTTCTCGTAGTCATGTTACGACGTCAGCAAATCAAGCTAGGACAAATCTTCTGTTTGCTTGTGGGATCCAAACTCACATACTCGAAAATTACATGTATTTAAATATAAAAGAATTTAATATATATATATATATATATATAATATTTATAAATAAATAAAAGAATTTCTAGGAATCTCCATTGCAATATTACCAATATATATAATTATTACAATTGTAATTTCATAACTATATTTTATAAAAATATTTTTATAATCCAATATCATAAAATTACGCAAAATATTCTTTTGCTAACCGAATCGATACAGGAACTGAATATTGCTGAATAGTGTTCCAGCAACGTACAAATATATATATTTAAAATAATGTGATTGAAAATAATATAAACATTTATATTTTTAAAATCCTGACATTCACAATCCTATGTGCAAAATACCAAAATCTAATGCCATTGTAAAAAAATATGTTTTTTTTCTTAAAAGCTTTAATAAATCGAGATTCCTTTCTGAGTAGACCGCACTGGATTAGCTGGGAACAGGTGGATCCTTCCTTCTGTGCTGTAGGGATATACTCCTATTTAAACCAATTGGGTCGGTGGCTCAGAAAATTATCTTTGGTCTGTTGTCTCAATTATATTTTCTCTAGGGGTGGATATCAGCTCCTTATATCACCCCTCTCTGATTTTCTTGATTGAGCTATGGTTCCCAATACCTCCACTCATTTATTCGATTTCTTCCTGCCATCCATCGATAATACTTTTATTTCGGGCGCCAATATTGGAGCTCGCCAGTATTCGAACCACCGCCCTCTGATTTGCAAACCATTGTATTACCAACTACACCAGTACAAAGTCTATCCCATCTCTTCATAAACTTCACTATCTTGGGAAGGAAGGTAGCGAGTTGGTTACGTTTTTTAATTATAGTCCTATATTGCACCAATGTTACGTTTATTGGAAAATTTTCCAATGAAATACCAAACTATATATTTAAGAGGCGAAGGCAATGCTTTCGGCAGTCTTCGAGAAAAATACTGCATGAAATAGTAATTTCGCCAGCAGTAGTTTTCTTTGGGAAATTTCTGTAATCGCGTTCAAAGTCAATTGACCTATTTTAGCTGATTGGCGCATTTTATTTCATTACATATCATTCGGTTTAAACAATATTACCACTAACATCACACTTGTGTGATGCCACCCTTACCTGTATATCCGATTACACATTGTTTTGTACCATTACGAAGAACGAGTATTGCACGAAATCAATTTTTCTCGTAAGTGATAAACAAATCGATTTCTAGACCCAAAATCATTTAATCTGTCATTTTCGTGAAAATCTGTCGGGCCGTTTTCGAAGATACTGAAATATATCTGTAGAAGTAAATATAAAGAAGAAATGTTTGTTAGTTTATTTGCAAGAGATAATCTCTGAACCTATTGAACTGATTTTAAAAATAATGGTAACAGTCTCTGCTTCAACACTGGCTACATTTGTTTGTCTCCAAGGGAGATTTCGTTCGAAAAATGTTCTAAGATAACAATTTCTTTGAGACAGTTCGAGCTAAAAACTTAAAAACTGACATGGTGGTTATTTTTAAAAAGTAAAAGCTCACTAACAAGTACTTTTAAAAACTTCTAAATTTAAAAGGATGAATTGAGGAAAAATCTGTTCTAAAATCTCAGTTACTGAGTTAAATGAAAGAATGTATAAACGAATTTAACATTTATAATATCTTTTATTCAAATGATAATTTTAAATTAAACCATTTCTTCGGCATTAGGGGAAAGTAGGGGAATGGCGCTCACTTAAGGGAAAACGTGAATAGCTAGTCAAATTTAGACCAAAAAAAATCAATATTTTATTAGTGAAGTATAACTCCAAATCATAAGGAACAGTTTGCAATCAACTAATTTGCATAAAAGTTTAAGGAATCTTTTTTATCGTTTTATTTAAACAACCATCGATTGAGCGGTAATGCCCGACATGGTAGGGTAATTGCGCTCAGAGTTTGAATACAACATTTAAGTAAGACAAAAGTCACATATGTAGTTGTGTGGGCTGTTCACACCACTGCAGACTTTTTGCGACCACTTTACACATATTGAGCACACATATTGTGTTACACATATAGTGGGCTACATTTTTTAAATTTAGGTTTTTTGATTTTCACCACTTTTTTGAAATCGTAAAATTCTCCTTGTTCAATGACCTATTAATTAAGGCGAAAACAGGAGAATTTTACCATTTAAAAAAAGTGGTGTTAATCAATAAATCTGAATTTTTAAAAAGTTGCCCATTGGCAACACTTCTTCTGGAATTCCACGCGAGCCCATTACCCGTTATCGCCAGTTTGGGTTATAATACATTATAATTGGCGTAACAACACACTACAAAAATAAATAAAAGCATGAAAGTACAGCTAAATGTATACATTTTCTAGACATAACGAGTAAATTAATATTTGAAAATAAGAGTGTACACTTACCTTTAAGTTAGATGTTGTAGAATTTTATAATAAAACAACTTCAAACTAATAACGTGAGTATACAAAAATACTCTCCTTCCGACGGTCACTATATCCTTACTGAGAACTTACGATGAAGTTCGCTAGGTGCCGGTAACGATCACACGTTTTCAATTATATTCTGTTTAGAGATATTGGGTGAGCGGTATTGCCCTTCTGAGCGTCATTACCCGACTTTCCCTTAAAGAATTTTAAATGAAACAGGTGATTCACATACACCCGCAACTTAAATTTTGACTTACAAAATGATGATCCATCGAAACATAAAATTACATGCTCAACTCTTCATGATGTTAACATTACTCCGACGTAATTTAATCTTCAAGGTGCTTTTTAAAATATAATCCAGATTATTACTATTATTATTTAATCTAAAATTTGAGCAAAGTAGGGACTTACCCCGAGATGAGCAGCTGGTCTCAAATTGCCAATAATCTAAATTGGTTTTTAAAAGTTCTCACAGACTATAGAAATAAAATCCTATTTAAAAGTCACAAGTCGCACTGCTACACGTAGAGTCATCTGAATTCCGCACTCACGATCTAGTTAGAAGTATCCATTATTTCAAGAAAGCCATCTAAATTCCTGGACGAAGTCTAGAATCCCTCGCTGATTACCTTGTCAAATCGAAGAAAAATTGGAAAAAGCACCTTTATGGAGAACAAGAAAAGCGTAAAACAGAAAAAGAAATGTGTAGAAAAATAGCAAATCGCATCCTACAGATATATTTAGTAGGTAAGGAGCATCACATATCCTAAGAATAACATTATACCTGATCTTCATTTAGACTGGGTGGGGAGGGGGAATTACATAAGGCACACATAAGATTTCAAGAAATGCCCGAAACTAAAAGGAAATATATACAGATAGTAACTACATCCACAAATATAAAATAATTTTTAGACACATCATTCTTTTAGAATAACATTTTATCCACCTTTCATAGGGCGAGGGGGAAGGCATAAATCATATGGCACATATAGAGGTTAAAAAAATGCCTAAAACTAAAAACATATACAGATAAAAAATCGCCCTGCACAGAATTATTTAGTATGTTACGACGATCACTGCGAATGAAAAACGATGTACATCTTCACACACGGAAACACACATATATTCCGACAAATATCTAAAAAAAGAACACATAAAGATTAAGTGATTAGGGGTAAAAAAAAAAAAAAAAAAGTAAAATACCGTCTGAAACACCTTTTCAAAAGGAACTTTTCAACCGCCGAATTTTAAGAAATTTTGATTTTCTGTTCTGTTTCTAAATATAAACATACCAAAACTTTTTTGTGCAAAATTTTTTTTCAAAAATTAATAGAAGATAGTTTTAAACGTTTTGTCGGATTTCCCTTTTTCAATAATTATAATGAAATCTTATTCAGCCCCCAACCTTGTTTCCGCGTCTCTTAACTTCTCCAGCAACATAAAAAGTTTCAAATCTTAAAACGCTTAAAGAAATTTACTTTCCAGTTTGTCGTTCTCTCTAGTAATAATAAGTAAATACAAATCATCTAAATTAGAACACTCTCCCTTCAAAATTTACGCTCCCTCCCCCTCAGTTCACAGAGTATAAAATCTTTTAAATTGTTTATTAGAAAATATATGCTCTTTTTGTTGCTCTCTAGTTACAATTAATAAATAATCATCTATTTAAACTAGGACTTCCCTCAGAGGGATTAGTCTGAGCGATATTACTGAGAACATAGAATTAATAATAGCATGTGGAAGCAAAGAAAATGAGATGTTATCTTTAATTGTCCATATACTGCGAAAAAATGAAATGATGAAAATAAACGAATTGTAGAATTACAAAATCTTATATATAAATTCGTATACACTGTTTAAAAAACTGGGAAATCAAACCATTCAAGACAGCCATGCATGGATATAAAATTGAAAGTACGCAATATATTAAAAGTAAAATAGAAAATGAAACACTAATTTACTTATATCGGAATTTTAACTGTATAAAATGATGTCAAGAGCATAATCAGACGCTCCGCACCAATTTGAATAACTTTAAATGACAAATATATGATGTTTAAAAAGAATGGACTATACTTTATATGCTGTGTGCTCCCCCGGAATAGTTAATATTGTACAATATCTGTTTTCCACGGATGCAATGAGGTTGTCGATAACATTTAAGGAATTCTCTTCTCAAAATCTAATATAGTATCAAAGTACCGAATACATCAAAAGTGGCATGCAATGCTTCGTTAGAGTGTGTTTTAGATATGCTCGATCGGATTTAAATGATGAGCGTATGCTGGCCACTACATACGCTGTATTGTTTTGTTTTCAAACATATTCTGCACAAGTTGAGCTGTATTTAGCATGTATTAAATAAAAGAAATCGGCAATGATTACAACATAAAGTATGACACAAGATCTGAATATATCGTCTGCATACCTTTTGAGCTGTCAAAGTGTCATTTGAAGTAATTTACAAATCCATACATATTTATTCAGCAAATCATGCAAGCTAACATACGCCAATATGAACCCGATTACAAAATTTCACCAGAATAAGTTAATATATAAAAAATCTACTAATGATAATTGAGAATATGAACTTATAATAAAATGTCTAGAAAATGAATCGGATAAAAAATTCATATCACATTTAAAACGGCACTTCCCTCTGTTAGTGGCCTTGGCGAGAGAGAGAAAAGCCTAGAGAAGGAACACTTTAACAAGTACTTTCGAGCAACCTACTCACTGTTTCATACAGGTCTTTATTCAATATTTACACAATTTATTTAATGCTAGATGGGTATCTATCAGTTTTGTTGCATTTAAATCGCATGTTTTGCGGAGGAAATGCAGCATTATGAAATATTTAAAGTTGCAGTACCTAATAATTCCAAATTAATGGTAATTGAGATCGCTTTCAGTTAATTTCATCTTTTTAAATTTAAATTTTTTTAGAAACCATTCATAGAGACAATTGTATACTTAAAAACTAACCCGAAGCAAAATTTCAAGATTTTGGGCTCAGCAGTAACAGAGAAATAGAAAATTTTTGAAAGTTTTTTGTTTCTGCACTGTTTTTTATAGCGACATTTTTAGAAATTGTTCTATTGCGAGAATTTACGTCATGATAAATACAGCCATGTCAATTTTCATGTTTATATTCATAACAGTTCCATGTTCTTCGTTACTTAGATCATCTTTAGATCTTTTTCCGCTTTGTTTAGTCTTTCTATTTTTTAGAATTCGTTCTACAACGAGCATTTACATCTTATTAATTACTACCATGCCAAAGTTCTAGTTTCTAACCCCAACAGTATCCCAAAAATTTCAGTATTCCAAATAAATCATAGTTTAGAACCTTTCTAGAAATTTTTACGTTTATCCGTCAAATTGAACCTTTTAGAGAGCGTTCATTACGAGTATTTACATCTTAAAAGTAACTACAGCACCAAATTTAAAGTTTCTAACCCAATCAATATCGCAGAAATCACAATTTTAGAACTTTTTTGCTCCTGCAGCGATGTAGGTTCTTGCACTGACATAAAATAGTCTTTTTTTAGGAGCAGAGATGGCCACCAACATTTTTTTAAGTTGGCTATGTAGTTTCAGAGATAACACCTCACAAACATACAAGCATTAATAATATTATATACTTTATAATATTATAACGCTCTATAATATTAGCATTAGATGTACAGATGCAAAAGCCATTTATCTGTTACAAGCTAAAGTGCCGGCGTTGCCCAGAATTTGAAGGATGTTTGTTCTGAAAAATCAATTTCAAAATTTAACATACAACACAAAACAAACATTAAAAAAAGCAGTCGAAATGTTGTCGAATGAATCATATGAAAACGCTATATAAAAATGGATAAATGTATATAACAGACGCAAAAGAATACAGCTATAAATGAACTTATTTCAATTTATAATTGGAGCAATAATGTTAAAATACGCCAATATTTCCCTAATCGGGTTTTTATTATGCTTCAGTACATTTTTCACACTCATATGACGTTATACTATATCCACCACGTCCTTTATATTTACAATATGACGTAATATTTTCCTCTTTCACGTGGAAACCTTTAAATAGAAAAGTTATGAAGTTATATTCACTTTCATTTAAATTCGTCAAACCATTTATTTTATTTTCATATTTCACGTGAATATCTTGCAATAGAAAAGCTATGACGTAATATTCACCTTTTTTTGAATTCGGCAAACTATTTCATTTTCATTTTTCACGTGGAAATCTTGCAGTAGAAAATTAATTGTTGTAGTAATAATTTTATTGTGTTTTTTAATTGTTGGCAACTGTTATAACGAAAAATGTTTAAATTTGATAAGAAATTGCTGTTAAATTGGTGGTTTTTTATTAATTAAAAATTAACTATAAGTTATTTCGATTCCGGATTACTTTAGTTGTCTCGGCCATGTTTTAATACACATGTACGTATCTCTTCACAATTTTGGCTTCCAAATTGTGGATTTTTTATAGAATTACAAACACAGATAGACGTTTTCATTTTTATATATCTCTCTATTCTATGAAAAGTAACTAACGCTGTCACCGCCGCCGCCGCCGCCGGTTTTGAATTTTTTTTGACCGGAGGTCTTTCTTCGTTAATGTTAAGAAAACTATTGCATACAAATATATGAAAATCGGTGGTATTACATCGAAATGTTTAATCAACACACTAATGCATACAGTTTTCAAATCGAAGAATTATTTTAAGAGATATTTAATGCTAAAGTTGGACAAAATCGTTCCATTAAAAAAAAATTATAAGAGCAAAAGCTATACATGGGAATTTAATCATTTTTAGATCATTTTATTCAATAGAAGATCCCAGTCTGCAGATTTCATTATTTTTTTTTTAATTTGACTCATTTTTGAGGTTTTATTTCTATTTTAAATTCAAATATTCAGCATTTTGACAGATATTTTTTACATATTTTAGAAAATGGTATTAATTTAAACTGTTGCCAACTGTATAAAAAGCGCAAACAATAATATTTGCTTCAAATAAAAAAATTATTTACACATTACTATTATAAACAGAAAAAAACCTTCAAATTACAATTAAATAATTAGGTATAAAAAGCAGACACTTATTGTAAATTACGCCATAAAAACTATATTTACATGTGAATTTTAAAAGAGAAAGGATATTGTAAAATAGCTTCATTAACATGCGTTAGAAATCTGAAATTGAACAAATTACGTCACATTACACTTATAATGCAAAATGAACAAAAAATAGTATTGCAAAACAGTTTAAATTTAAAAATTGCGCGAGACAAAATATTAGAAGTTAAATATTACATTTTTTCAAAATTTTATTATTTGTCGTTTGATGTTCAGCTATAAGTATGCAAATTTTTATTTTTCAACATAATTAGGGGGCTGAGTTAGAAAAATTGCTTTAAATACACAAGTTAGAGCCCAGAGGGTTAAATATTAGACTTTTTCAAAATTTTATTATTTGTCTTTTGATGTGAGGTGTTCAGCTATAAGTATGCAAATTTTTATTTTTCAACATAATTAGGGGGCTGAGTTAGAAAAATTGCTTAAAATACACAAGTTAGAGCCCAGAGGATTAAGTAATAGACTTTTTCAAAATTTTATGATTTATCGTGTTATCGCAAGTGCTCAGCTATAAGTATGCAAACTTTCATGTCTCCAACTTAGTTAGGGGATGAGTTAGAAAAATTGCTTAAAATACATAAGTTAGAGCCCAGAGGGTTAAATATCAGACATTTTTAAAAATTTTATTATTTGTCGTTTGATGTGAGGATTTTAGCTATAAGTATGCGAAATTTTATGTCTCCAACTTAATTAGGGGCTGAGTTAGAAAAATTGTTTAAAATACATAAGTTAGAGCCCAGAGGGTTAAATATTGGACTTTTTAAAAATTTTATTATTTGTCGTTTGATGTGAGGTGTTCAGCTATAAGTATGCAAAATGTCATGTCTCCAGCTTAATTAGGGGCTGAGTTAGAAAAATTGCTTAAAATACAGAAGTTAGAGACCGGAGGGTTAAATATGACTTTTTCAAAATTTTATGATTTATCGTGTTATCGCAAGTGTTCAGCTATAAGTATGCAAACTTTCATGTCTCCAACTTAATTAGGGGCTGAGTGAGAAAAATTGCTTAAAATACACAAGTTAGAGACCAGAGGGTTAAATATTAGACCGTTTTCAAAATTTTATTATTTGTCGTTTGATGTGAGGTGTTCTGCTATAAGTATGCAAAAATTTCATGTCTCCAACTTAATTAGGGACTGAGTTAGAAAAATTGCTTAAAATACAGAAGTTAGAGACTGGAGGGTTAAATATGACTTTTTCAAAATTTTATGATCTATCGTGTTATCGCAAGTTTTCAGCTATAAGTATGCAAACTTTCAATTCTCCAACTTAGTTAGGGGATAAGTTAGAAAAATTGCTTAAAATACATAAGTTAGAGCCCAGAGGGTTAAATATCAGACATTTTTCAAAATTTTATTATTTGTCGTTTGATGTGAGGATTTCAGCTACAAGTATGCGAAATGTCATGTCTCCAACTGAATTAGGGGCTGAGTTAGAAAAATTGCTTAAAATACAGAAGTTAGAGACCGGAGGGTTAAATATGACTTTTTTCAAAATTTTATCATTTATCGTGTTATCGCAAGTGTTCAGCTATAAGTATGCAAACTTTCATGTCTCCAACTTAATTAGGGGCTGAGTTAGAAAAATTGCTTTAAATACACAAGTTAAAGCCCAAAGGGTTAAATATTAAGCCTTTTTCAAAATTTTATTATTTGTCGTTTGATATGAGATGTTCAGCTATAATTATGCAAAATTTCATTTCTCCAACTTAATTAAATTAGGGGCTGAGTTAGAAAAATTGCTTAAAATACACAAGTTAGAGCCCAGAGGGTTAAATATTAGACTTTTTCAAAATTTTATTATTTGCCGTTTGATGTGTGGTGTTCAGCTGTAAGTATGCAAATTTTCAAGTCTCCGATATATATAGTTTCTGAGAACGGGCTCTGTGACAGACGGACAAACAGACAGACAAAGGAGTGAGACAGGTAGGGTTTCGTTAGATGGATGAAACTCTAAAAACATGCTGCGGATGACTGTAACAACATCATAAAATTACATTACCATCAGCGATCTACCAATCCCGAATTTAGTTTATATTCTTTTCATATAGTCTTATTCTTTTGTGCGGCCCTGTAAAATAATTATCAATATTATATACAGTAAAACTTCTGAATAGCGGACACCCCGAGAATGCAGAATTTGTCCTCTACTTAGAGGTGACCGCTACTGAGAGTAAAACATGTACAGTTATTTAAGAGTTGGTAATCGAAAAAATGCCCGCTAAATAGAGGTATCCGCTAATCGGGTGTGTCCGCTATGTAGGTTTTACCGGTAAAACTTCTGAATAGCGAACAC
Organism: Maratus speciosus; assembly: GCA_963932465.1. Lineage (NCBI taxonomy): Eukaryota > Metazoa > Arthropoda > Arachnida > Araneae > Salticidae > Maratus > Maratus speciosus. The sequence goes on along the minus strand of OZ010789.1, from coordinate 104,338,020 downwards.
GTCGGGAGGGCAGAATTTGTCCTCTATTTGGAGGTGTTCGCTACTGAGAGTAAAAAATGTACAGTTATTTGAGGGTTGGTAATCGAAAAAATGCCCCCTAAATAGAGGTGTCCACTAATCGGGTGTGTCCGTTATGGAGGTTTTACTGCATATTAATATCATCCTTTACAAGAAAATTGCATGCTGTATGATAGACAGACAGACATCCAGAGAAAGATAACCTCCGGATCAATAAACACTCATGTCTTTTGTTTTAATCATCCACAATTGTATGTCATACAACATGCCAGATTTTATACAACAGGCTAAAAACGGTCACCGTGGTACGGGATACTGTATTATTATTTGTTTGCCCACCAAAACTGGTTGCCACGGGTTGTTGGAAGGTTTGTGATCACGTGGTTGAAACTGATCTATTCAATATTACTGCGTGCGTATTTTTTTGTATTTGCTCCATGTGCTCAAACCAGTTGTCTACGAAAACATCAACTGGTGAAAGTGACGCACACCAAATTTCTGTGACGTATGCAGATAAATTGTGCTTTTTTAAGAGTTTTTTCTATATAATTTTTAAACGGTTTGGAACTTATTTTTCATAGTAGGTGCATTCAGTAGGCGACCCTCATAGGTACCTTCTGGTGCAATCAGAAACGAAATCCGACAAATATTTTTTGAGTTATGCTTGACGAAAGGTTTTTATTAGGCTATTTTTTTAGTAGGACATGGCGTTAATATCCATCGTAGTAGTAAAGTGTCCGGACAGTAATATTTCACTGAGTATTAGCCTTCGCTTCGCTCAGACAATTATCTCTATACCCTAAATGTTTTCCCCCTAGTAATTGAAAAAAATTTGGAAGGGGGAGGACAGGATTTAGATGAATTTTTTTTAGCGATTATCTCACGAAACGCGGAAGAATCCCCACCCTGTATTTCATTTTATTATTTTACACCAATGATAAAAAAAAAAGTTTTCTTGAATGATTTTTTAAATCTGAATTATCTGTTCTAACCCCTAAATTTAACTAGATTTGCTTTTGAGAAAGGGGACCTTATAGTGACACTCTTATGGTATATATGATTTCCTTCCATAAAACTCCATAATAAAAAAATAGACAACTATAATAATTCCCGATAAGGATCCCTCTAATTACTGTATAACGGAGTTTAATAGAACGGTTCTGAATGATACATAGAATGCAATGTACTAAAATCCTTTAAATGTGCAAAATTTCCACGTGCCTTTCATTTCGAAAATGCATTTTACACAGACTATTTTTTTGCCTTCAGAAACATCTGTAGAAATCAAATGTCACTCTTACTATTATTTTTAAATCTTCAATCATTTTTCCAAACAGCTTAAATTTTATTTTGACATTATAGTATTGTAAAAACAATTACACTCAGTTTTGTAATCAGCTACGTTGGTTTTGATAAGTAGTTTCGTTAGATTTAGACATTACATGACAGCTGAGGAACTGATTTACCAATGATTTATTGTGCGTTTATTTGTATAAAAACGCCATGTTTTAGTTCAATATTAAGCATTTAACAGTAGATTACAAGTAAGTAAGTTTAAAACTTAATTTAATAAAATTTTGATACATTGTTACGTATATATAATTAACAGAGTATTTTGTGAAAAACAATTTTACTGGTAACTATTTTGAATTACTGTCAAAAACGTGTTTGTGATATTAATTTTGGACACCAGTGTAAGTTCCAATGTCAAGGACCCTTTTAAGCCACTTATCAGGTCACTCCTGTGTCTGTCTGTCTGTCACAGCTATTTTAATATTAAACTATGGAACATGGGAAGTTAAAATTTGGGAAGTAATAAAGACTATTCACCCACATATTAATAGATTATTAAACATTTAAAAATGTATTTCGAAAACCTGTAGAGAGGTTAAATAAGCTACTTGGGAAGAAAATCTTATTTTTGTATATCGTGTGAAATCTTTTGTAACGCTAAACACAAAAATACATTTATTTTAATTTTAGGCATTATATTTTCAGAGATATCGTGGAAAATGTAGTGCAAAAATATGCCCCCCCCCCCATCTATTTCCGAATTTACTGAAACTAAAATTATGCAAAAAATAGAGGTAGTAGACGTTAATTTAAAACTTGCAGGAAATCTATAGTGATTACCCTAATTCGGATACCTTTTGAGAAAAGCGCATTTTTCAGTTACACACAAATTTCGATTTGCGGGTATTCAGCAATGGTGATGAGAAGCACTGGACGTACTGTTCGTAGCAGAAGTATAAAAGCATTGTTGATAATGATTTTTGAAATAAATCGTCGGTAATTAGCCAAGATATTAACCCTTAGATACACGGACGGTTTGGACATGCATAACGACACAGCTGTGGCCTAATCTATGCACCATCGGCTTTTAAACCCTAGATAACAACTTTTAACAATACATTTGTGCAATACAATGTCCAGCAACAGTAAGAAAGCAATAAACGTCAAATTGTTAAAAGCAGAGTAATTTAATTAGAATTAATCACATAAATACTATAAGTTCCCGAGCCGGGTGCAAATTTCGTCAGTTATTTCCTCGTGGCCGATCATTTGTAAAATTCTTCAGAGAGTAGTATCATGAAGCTCCGTGAACGTCAGCTGCGGTTCCGTGGGTGGGTTGAGCAGCGGTAGCCTCCCACGCACGTAAAAAAAAAAAAAAAAAAAAAAAAAAAAAAAAAAAAAAAATGTTAGTCCTTTTCTCCCGATCGAAAATTTGTCAAATTATAGCTAACCCAATATCTTGAAGGAAAAAAAATCAGCTGATTATAAAGTGGTGGTTAATACGTTAGCTGGTCATATGAACATGAAAAAAATATACAGGGTGCAAAGTCCCTTTAACCTGAAAATACTTGCGAACAGAGAGAGCTACAGCTATGCAAGTGAGGTAACGTTATAGTAAACTGATTATGCCCGACCTACTGCAAACGACATAAGCGCCACCTAGTGGCGAAATTTTGAAGATAGCTATTGAAAATCGTAAACGGAAAGAGATAGAGCAAAAATTCCAATTAGAAAGTTTTAGAGCATCAATTAATTAGCACGAAACGACATTTGGTTCACACGGATAAGGTAAATCGTCTCCTGTATGACAAAAAATGTCCGAAATCTATGAGCGACGATCCTACTTTGCATATTCACATTCCGTAAATGTAGCAATGCACAATTTCAAATTGTAACGTTGTACTGTGCTGTAATGTCTGTAAAAATTTAATTTCTAATGCATTTAAAATTTTAGATTAACCCTTTCAGAGGCAGAAGAATTCTGTTCGTAAACTGATGAAAGAATTTACTTACACCAGAATATTCAAACGATTTTCTTAGAAAATAAAAACCAGCTAATTTTCACTTTCATTACAAAAGCAAAATTTTATTAAAATATTCTTGCTGCCATTTGTCAGTTTTGGAATCAAAATTATGTGACTAGATCGTCTAGCCACCGCCCTTGAAAGGTTTAAATCTATGTCGTCGTATTGAAGAGGCTAGCAATAGACGTTCCATGCTGAGAAATCTGGCATGTAGAATTACTCTCATGAATATAAACGTGTATCGTGAGCAATGACGAACTTTTCGAACATACTGAATATTAACTTTTTATCATTGTGAGACAGTTTCTTTTTTTTGTGTGTGTGTGATGTTATAAAGATTTATTGAGATAAGCATGTATTTATACCATAAATTGTGCGTACTTTTTCATACTTCTGGCTATTCCATTCAAACGTTTACACAAATTAGAATGCATCGATTTCGGACTTTTTTGGGTATACAGGTAAAGATTTAACTTATCCATGTAAACCAAATGTCGTTTCGTACTAATTAATTAATGCTCTAAAACTATCTAACTGGAAATTTTGCTCAATCTCTTTTCGTTCTCGATTTCCAATGGATATCTTCCAAATTTCGCCTCTAGGGGCGTTGCCGTCGTTTGCATTAAATCGGGCGTAGTCACTTTACTATACCGTTACCTCACTTCCATATCTGTAGTTCTCTCCATTCGTAAGTATTTTCAGATTAAAGGGACTTTCCTTTGCAACCTGTATATTTGTTTTCATGTTCGTGTGACCAGCTGACTTATTAACCACCACTTTATAATCAGCTGACTTTTTTTTTTCTTCAAGATGTCGGGTTAGCTATAATTTGACAAATTTTCAACTGAGAGGAAATGACTATTTTTTTTTTATTTTTTTACGTGCGTGGGAGGCTACCGTTGCTCAACCCACCCACGGAACCACAGCTGACGTTCACGGAGCTTCCTGATAGAACTCTTTGAAGCATTTTACAAATTATCGGCCGAGAAGAACTTGGTCACTAAAATCTGTTGCTGACTATCTGGAATTCGCGACTAGTTTTACATATAGTAGATCTCTCAATATGCCTCTTGTGTCTTTAAAAGTTAATTAAAAACCTATCTGAAAAAAACGCGGGACGGACCAAGGCGGTGTTCCTATATTGCGACTTCCTTTCGAAGCGCATATAGCAAAATGCCAAGTTTAAACTTTGAACGAGAGTTTTGTTTAGCTACGCTGTAAAAAGAAAAGATTATTACGACGCTGAATTTAGTTTTAGGAAGTGCCAAATGAAGTTTAAATATGCACTATTTTTATTGCCAATGCCGATTTAAGTTCATCATAAAAACATATGGATAAGATTTAAATAAGAGTTATACAGAATAGCAATATTTGATATTGTTTAGGCTTCATATCTATTTGAACTAGTATTACAGTATACAAATTCATACATTTCTAGTATATATACAGCTATACCAAACCTTATGTTGTATAGTTTTTTACAAAGTCATATTTTCCTTTGAGTAACTTTTTTTTAATAATACAATTAATAATTCATATATTTATTGTACGGAACCCTCTGAGTGTGAGCAATACTTGCACTTGACCTTTTATCTAAATCTATATTCATAACTTATTATGTGTTGAACTATTAATTGATTAAAGTTTATTTTTTTAACTATATAACACTTTTTAGTTTTTACTCATATATCTTTTTCAGGTAAATTTAAATCATTCTTTAAACTAACTTTCGAAAATGAAATACAGCCTGGTTGTTACACTTTTCGTTCTCCTTATCATTGGAATAAGTTGTTCGCCGGCTCCAGAGGAATATGAAGTATTCAAACTAGAATCAGCCAGAGGAAAGTAAGAATTTATTATAGATAGTGTATAGAAACACATAATTAACTATATCATAGAAACATAGAACATTAATATTAAAATATTGTTAGAGTCATATAAACACAGGAGAAAGCTTTACAAGCATTAGTTTAACTAAATCACATAACTACAAATAAGCGAAATAGCAAATATTTTTTAAATGACTTCAAATGAGTAACGTAGCAATTATTTCAAAACTGCCATATCGGCTTCATTTATGTAGATAAAATCAAAATCATATTGGCTAAATCAATATCAGAGATATATGACAGGAGATAGAAGTTGTTCGCCGGCTCCAATGGAATACAATGTATTGAAACTGGAATCAGCCCGAGCGATGTAAGAATTTTTTATGCATACTGCATAGAAACAAATAATTAACTACACTATAAAAACGTATATTAATATTAAAATATTGCTAGATCAATACATTCTGAAACCTGTTCTAAATACAAGAGAAATGTAACTCAAATGCAAGAACTTTATATTTACTTAATTATTATTTTATATATTTTAATGATTTATTCCTACATTGCTTTAAACGGAGGAGAAAGCTTTAGAGGCATTAGTTCAACTAAACGACATAACTTTAATAGCATAGTAAATATTTCAGAACTGCGATATTGGCTCCATTAATGTAGATAAAATCAAAGTCATATTTGCTTAGTCAGTAGGAGACTTTTCTTTAAAATTCTTGTAATTTATTTTTGTTTTACAATAGAATCTAAATTTGCCTCGTATAAATGGCTCATTGTTTAGCCATGACTCTAAAAAGGTACAAAATGGTTTGTTTTTATTTCCCATAAATTTGTAACGTAGCCAAACCTCCCAATTCAGTCATTTTATTTCTCAGTACCAAACATTCGTACCAAAAACTGTATCCTGTGAAATAAATTAAACACCATTTCGATAGTGAAATTTCTGGGTCAGTATATTTATACATATTGTGATTTATCGGATCAAAACTTTTCACTTCAGGCAGGTCTGAGCCGCTAAATTGTTAAAATTTATTTCCGTCAGAAATTTCGTTTGCTAAGACTGGTATTTATTTACATCTAATATTTATTAATTACTATATTTATTTAACTCTTGAGAGAATGCTTCATTGTTTTATCACCGTTTTGCAAATATATAAGAAATATCCTTTTATGAAACTATTAACGTAGAGAGTAGTGTTTTATCTCCATAGCTCCTACACTGTAAACATTTGCAGCAAACTATCCAGTAAGCCATTTGTTTTTACTCAATTGCGACCAGTATCATATGACATCTTTTAAAAGGCTTCGATTTATGTTTTTTTCAGTTGTAATTTTTAAATTGAAATAGCTCGAAATCATTTTTAATACATTTAAGGATTTTATGCGTATTTCATTCAAAAATTAAAAATAAACATAAAACCGAAAGTGTAAAAAGGTGCCATTTAATATCAGTAGAAATAGTGTTAAATTAAAAGAACAACTATAAATAAATACTTCATGTCAATTCTATCAAGTGAAATCGAATGAAAGATAGTAGTTTGATAACTTAAGTTCAAAGTTATCAAGAAAGTGGTATTCACTTCCGATACACAGAAATATTCAAATTCCATAAAATTGTGCTTGAGGAAAGTCGCACAAGTCGCTGAGAAGTCATTTGATGGATGGTGAGAAATAGCGTTCATGTGGGAGAATGGAAGGAGGCCCGTAAAATTGTAAATCTATACTACAAGTATTTTCGTAATAAGTGCCCACACACCTTATAAAAATTAACTATGTATCACTAGAAAATCGTAAAAAGGGACATAACAATTTACCTACCGCACTTTGTATCACATTTCCTATATTTCTATTTATTTCTTTTTCTTATTTTTTATTTTTATTCATTTATTTTTATTTTATTTTATTTTATTTTATTTTATTTTTCTTTTGCATTTAAGAGATATGTCAGACATGACAAAATTAATATATTGCGTAATTCCCATGTTTTTAATTGCAAAATCATTCAAGTTGCACGAATTTTTATACTTGTTCCTTTAATTTTTTTCACTATTATACAAAAGCTATTGAAAATTATGTTTGTGTTTCATATTTAAAAGAAATGTGGTAAGAAAGGAGAGTGTTGTGCCAATGATTCAAGTTATTGCAAAGGATTCTTTGTATTTACATTAGGGGAAGTTGGCGCAATGGCAGCTAGTTGTGAAATGAAATCAACTGCCGTGAATAAGGTTCAGCTATTCCTTTCTTCTCAAAGTCACGGCAGTTTTTATAAAGCTTCTATAATAAAAAAAATTGAAAATATTTTTTCTTTAGCGCACATTAATAATTATTTTATTGGATTGTTAAACACTGACTAGTCGGTCTTTATTGAGAAATGGAACAACACACCAATAACATTTAAAAAGTAATATACACTATATGGCCATTAGTGATCGAACACTTTCAATATTAGACATTTTGTCGAATATTTAAAGATATATTTGTCGGATTTTTCTGGAACTTCTGGATTATGTAGGATATGTTCGATTTTATATTTATCAGCGACGATTTGATCAAAGGGAAAATTAGGGGGCCAACAAAAAAATCAAAGAAAAATAATAATTTTTGGGATTACCCAGTAAAATAAATAGCACGAAATGATGTATCACTATGGATTACGAATGTATGGATATTGTACAATATATGTATTAATTTGTGGTAGAACAGAACGCATATCCATGGAGATATGTAGATTAATGTTAAAAAAATTGTTACATCTTTTTTGTTTATATCACGCAGGGATTTTACCAAATTTAACGTAAGTTTCAGAACATATGGCAAAATCTAGTAGAAATATTTAATCAAATATGAACAGTTGAACGAAATATTTTTTATCTGCGCATGCGCGCAAGATTAAAAAAAATTCATGATATCATAGTCAATTCTATGCAACAACTCATAAAAAAAAAGCCAGTTAAATATCGTGAAATTTCAGAAAGATATAAGCAAAATAATGAGGAAGTTTTTAGTTGCTCTCTAAATCTACTGGATTATAAGGGATTTCCGCAAATTTTCATTTTTTAACAATTTCCAACAAGGTTGAAAAGTGTTATTGACTTCGGTTTGTCTGTTCGTCTGGCCGCGCTCTAACTCTCGTAAATATACCCGGATTGCCCTGAAATGTTAGGATGTTATTGACATTTACCATAGCACGTTCAGTATTTCAAATGAAGTGTGTAGCATGTTTAGTTGATTTACAGGGACAGTCAAAAGTATTACATTACGGTTTCAAATGATTTTTAATGATGTTAAAGGCTTTCAAACATAATGAAATTGATATGAATTTATGAAGTACACTAAATTATGCATTCTGTAGAATATGTGGTATAAAGAATAGTTATTATTCATTTACAGGGCCACACAAAAGAATTCCGAAACATAATGATGTAGGGGTTTAGGGAAATCGTTTACAGCGTATTTTATTTATGTTAAACTATTTCATGTATAATGAAATTTATATACGACGTTGAGGTTTACTATAACATATTTCGTGTATAACACGAAGTGCGTAGCATTTACAGGGAAACTCAAAAGATTTTAGATACTAAAATGTATCCGAAGTACTGTACAATAGCGATGATTGCTGGAAATGCATTTTTAATTATGATATGCTCTTTTATGTTTCACTATATCTATGAGTACTATATGGTGTGTATAAATGCTATAATTCCTAATTCCTACACAGGGCTACACAAAAGAAATCATAAGAGTTACTGAATATCAGCGCAAATTGTTTAAGAAGTTTTTTAAATGAGTTATCATTTTTACGCTGAACTGCATTTAATTTACAGAGAAATGTTTGTAAAATATAGAAATAAATGATTCACAAGGTCACGCAAGGTCACGCAGGTGTAATAAACGTTCTAGGTAAATTACAAGGTTGTACAAAAATATTCAAGTATGTTTCCAACTAAAGCAACTAAATTTTCCCATTACATAGTATAAAAATCAACCTACAGATCAAATAAAGGGCTGTTCAAAAGGATTGGAATACATATTTGGCTATGAACGGTAACTACTGAAAACAGTTTTTTAAATGTTTTATGCGTTTTCTAAATTGTTTATTTAGGTATCTTTTTTACCTTATTTACCGAAATAACGAATTTTTTTAAAACCTTCAAGAAGTGTTCGAAGGAGTTTCATAATCTATACTTAACGCATGATTTTTCTTTCTTGTTATTACTTGGCTTTCAACAAAGGAGTTTGTACATAATGAATGTCAAGGAGTAGATTTAGAAGAAATGCTTAGATTTTGATTTTTCTTTTTTCTTGGAATAGGCTCGTTCAGGCGATTTTCCAAGAAGAACTAAAGCATCCACAAAAAATGAAAATTAAAAAAGTAAAAATTAAAAACGACAGTATATGGAAAACCCCTTATCATTTAGCTGTTTATAGACAACACCTAAGAATCAGCTCAATGTATTGCCGATATCTTTCTTTATTTTCGCGATTATTTGATTGGCCTTTTGTTTAGAGCTGCTCTATAGAGTTGCCTATCGAATCATAAAAAAAAGTTATTGAGCGCGCATACGCAGGAAAAAATTATTCATTCCACTGCTCATATTTCATCAAATATTTAATTTATTTACATTCTAGTTACAATATATTATTACTATTACATTTTGTCAAATTTTTTGTAACTGGCGTTACATTTGATGAAAAATCCTGCGTGATATAAACAAAAAACACGCAAAAACTTTTTGAACTTCTAAAAAAAGTCAATATATCTCCATGAATATACGTTCTGTTCTTCGACAAATGAATACATGTATTGTACAATATCCATATATTTGTAATCTATAGCGATAGATCATTTCGTGCATCTTATTTTACAGGGTGATCCCAAACATTATTCTTTTTCTTTGATTTTCAGTTGTCCCCTATTTATCCGCCTGATCAAACCGCCATTGATAAATATAAAGTAGAACATATTCTTCATAATGCTGAAGTTCCAGAAAAATCTGACAAATTTATCTTTAAATATTCGATAAAATGTGTAAAATTGAAAGTGTCCGATCATTAATGGACATATAGTGTATATATATATCCACAAAAAAACAGCTTCTCAAAAGTAAAAATAAAAGCCAAGATAAAAAAAAATATATATTTCATTTGTGGATAATAAAAGATGTGATATCAAATATCCAAGCTTAAATTATTGTTCATATTTAAAATTTTCCATTAAAAATTTAACGTATGTAAGCGGAGTGTCTACGTATAGATGGATTGAAAGCCTCTTCTCCTTTACTAAATACATCATAACGTGTTTCTGGAAATTCCAAATTTTTAAAAAACTAGGGGATCGTACCCGGGGTACAGAATAGAAGTGAATTTTTTTTTTTTTTTTTTTTTTTTTTTTTTTTTAACTAATATTTTTTTTTTTTATATGCAATAAATTTTTTATATTGCCTCCTAATAATAAAAATGAAATTTTCATATGAAAAATATGAATTATATAATCAAACAAAGTTTTTAAATTTATCAAAAGTGATATTTTCTTATCAGCCGCATGCTAAGAGTTATTTGACCAAGATTTTGCTATTTACGGCATCCTTTTATATACTGATAATTTCAAAGATTTAAGTGCGTAGTTCATTTACATGTCTGTTAAATTTGTGTTTTATTTATGTTATTTTATTTATTTATTCATAAGGTAGTTTTTTTTAATTGATATTAGCCGTAAGAAAATTATGAACTCTTTATGTTGTTTTAAGGACAAACGGTCATCTTTCGTAATCGAGCTCCGCGCGATATAGATAAATTAAAAAATATTTCATGTTTTAAAATTGCTTTTAAAGCCATAGATAATTAGCGAACTGAGATGCATTTTGCAAACAAATTCCATTTGAAATTTTTTTTCCTATTTGGTGATCTAAAAATTTAAATTATACGATTACAAATATGTTAGATTTGTGTTTTTTTAATATTACTCTTTTATTTGTTTATAAAGGAAGTATTAATTTCGTTATGCAAAAATAGTCAGAAACAAATGCTGAACATTGTTTGTGGCTTTATGTGCAAAATGTTTATTATTATTATGTATTAAAGCCGGCACGTGATAAGATAAACTTAAAAAAATGATGCTTAAAAATTATTTTTAAAAACATAATAAATCAGTCAATTAAGATAAAGTTTTTAAACAAATTACATTTGAAAGTAGATTTTTTCCCTATGCCTTGAAAATCGAAAATGCATGGTGGTCAGAAGATTAAAAAATTGCAGTAGCGAAAATTTCAAAACCGAAATTTGATCGTGAAGTGTTGCCATTCGCAAAATGACGTCAGCGTTACGCACAGATACGTTTGTCCTTTATAATATAGACACGTAATCAGTAAAATGTAATAAATATGAGTTATTAGGATTAGGTTATCAATTGAGGCTCATATGCTTGGTATTCCTGAATGAAAAACAGCAAAATTTATTGCACTCTGACACGATCATAAAATTTTTTCAGCATGAAATCTGAACCCGACATCCTTTTCACCTTTTCAAAATTTACATACGCACTTCTCATATCGTATTCATCATTTAAAAAAAAAATTATATTTTGTTTGATCATTTTAACACAAAAATTGATGTGGAACTCAGCGAAGCAAATCCATCCAGGCGAGAATCATAAAGTTCTGTAATATAAATCGCTATTATTTATATGCCACCTCTTTTTTATAAAGACACTCTAAATTTTTGTAATACATTGCGTTTTATCAGTGTTTGGTTTCGATTACATTATTTTCAAAAGGGAAGCCTTTTGACTTGTGAAGAATTTCAAATCAGCTGGTGTGAAAATGACGCACTTCTACAAAACATATTTCAGTTTTAAGAATTAAAATACAAGCTTTTTTTAAAAATTACGTCATTTGCATCCCATAAAGAAATCCAATTTTACAATTCAGTCTTAAACATCATATCTAGAAAAGTATCCATATAACTTCATTATCACGTAATAACAGACGATATTGTTAACATACGATGTATTTTAATTTCAACTTTTTTTCAGGTTTTACGAGAAAATGGCAACAAAAGTACAATAATCTCCTATTTTCGACTATTTTTCGTTTACTTTCAATAGAAATGAAGTACTTTTGGTGCCACAATTAGTAAAATGGTATTAAAAACTACAAAAAAATTAATATCTCAAAAATTAATTGAGATACAGCTTTCAAACAAATTGCATTTAAAAGTACATCACCCCCCCCCCCCCATACGACGGTGTAAAAACTGAAAATGTGCGATGTTTAAAAGTTTAAAAATTTGCTGTTGCGAAAATTGCAAAACCGAAATTTCACTTCAAATTTCAAAGTGTTCCCATTCGCAGAATGACGTATGCGTTACGCACAGATATGTTTGTCCTTTATAATCTAGACATGCATGAAGGGGTTGGCGGCCATCTCTCCATATTTTACTCAAATTCGTATAGGAAAAACGTAATATGTTTGCTGTATTATCAATTTCGAATTTCTTGTTTTAACTATGAACAGATAAATTTAGAAACTCTTTTATTTTGAGAAAACAAATTGATTTTCACTGCTTTTAAATAATTAATTTTCCCAAAAAATAATCATAAGATGCATACATCACCATTATCTTAAGACACAAATTTCTAGGCGCACACCTCCATAAGAGAAAGTAAAATTAAATGTATGCTTGAGTAACAATTTAGAACTTGCGTGCTCAAAACTTTGTGTAAAATATAGAAAGATGGCCGCCAAGACCTTCATGCATATTTTTTTTATTGGAATTTTCAGAAACACGTTATGATGTATTTAGTAAAGAAGAAAAGGCTTTCTATCAACGTATGTGTAGACACTCTATTTACATACGTTAAATGTTTAATGGAAAATTTTGAATAAGAACAATAATTTAAGCTTGGAAATTCGATATCACACCATTTTTTAGCCACAACTTTAATCTTTTACTATTGAAACGCTGTTTTTTAATCGATATCATTTCTTTCTTTTAAACAGATTATATGTAATTTAAATAATTCTACACACTCAAATTAAAATGAGTCCTCATATAGCCGTTGTAAACAGTGAGCAAACACAATATATACATACATTTTGTTTACATATCATTCATTTTTTAGTATTATTAATAATTTAAAAGCAAGGGAAGTCAAATTCTTTTCTCAAAGTATCAGTGTGTCTCAATTTATAGGTTCTTAAAAAAATTAATGAAGTGACGAAAATTCAGTAAAAAAAATGATAGAGTCGAAATTAAACATAGATTTATAGTTAGTCTGTCAGTTAGTAGTTTGTTCTAAAATATATTTTTATTTTAATTATTTCGCAATCAATTTATTTTTCAAAATTATTTTATGTCTCTAAATACCTACGGCTGATCATAGAATAAGCACAGTATCTAGAGAATCGATGATCAGTTTAAAGATCTGTAAATCTAGCAATTCTATCCATAATGATCAAATATGTATTGGGGGAAAATGTATAAATTGAAAGAAATAAACTGTACATAAAACTTCATCTTCGTTTAGATCGTTTTGTTGAGAAGAAAGAATAAACATGTAATTTTACGCTACTCTGTTTATCCATACCTATTTACATAAAAGTTAGAATATTATTTTCATTTAAAAATTCCCCCAAATTGATTATCTTTAATAGTCTATTATTAAAGCTGCATATACATTACAATTGAATAAAATAAATTTCCGGTAAAAAATTGCCTGATAGTTGGAGTCTTATCGTCCGTCAGAAGTTTCTTTTAAATATACCCAGTCTCAATCTCTAAGCTCTGTCAAATGAACACAGACATAATAAAGTTAACAAAATACTTATATCTTTCTATTGGATGTCTTTTTTGTGGGGAGGAGGTAGGAAGGGCGCCTTAAAAATTTCCTTTAGTTTTTAGATTTCTGAAGTTGTCATTCAAAAGATTTACCTATATAAATCTTCTACAGGAATTTTCATTAGCTAAGAGTTGCATCAACTTATACATCATGTGAACTTATTAAATATTTTTGTAAAATACTGGATGTGTGCCATTAATATTTCCAGATTATTTGCCTACATTTAAAATTTGAGTCCTTTACAAGTATTCATTAGTTTTCTATACGAATTAAAGTTATTTTGTAATAATGAGGTTACATATCTAAATTTTTATGAAATATTGCATATTGAATTTTATGCTTTTGATTGTTTGAATCAAAACATTTTTATTATATTAAGTGAGTATCTTTACCATTCCTAGCCAATTTTTTCATTATTCTTCCGGAATTCCTTTTAGAAAAATACAGTAAACTGTCAGGAACAATTTATAAAGTGCCGTTTATATCATTTTATATCGCTTTCATTGCAAACAATTGTCTGCCTTGTCGCAGACGGGGTCAAACGTGGTGGGAGGTTCTTCTCTTTAGTAATTATTTAAAAAAATTATCTCTGTTATCGAATACAAGGATAATTTGAATTTTAAAATTAAGTTCAAATAATTTTATTATGGTAAATCGAGGGCTTCCAATGTTCAGCCGCTGCTAGGCTTTCGGCAGAACATTTTACCAGTACTTTTTACAATGATTTCATCAAAGAAAACTATGTCCGGGATACAGAGAGATTTGGTGCTGTTACCGAAACGAGATCGACAAATCAAAAAAATTGCTTACTTAAAACAGAGTAGAGTTCATAAAAATGCAGGCTTCTGATTGGACAATTATGTTTCGCTAACAGCGCAAAGTCTATCTGGATCTCGGCCTATGTTATTTGGAAAGTTATTGTGTCACTCTCTTATGCCATGAATGAAGTAGAATGCTTAGAAATCTAACGCCGAATACAATCTTGCTTGTTCTCATCGAGGAAAGGTATTGGTTGCCATAACGACAATGTTTTCATCTCTTTGAAATTATCTAAGCTTCGATACCGAAGTAATCGTTGTTTCCATAGCAACGGTACTTTTCGCTATTCTTTTCTCTACCACCCATATACTGAAATTTAATCAACTGAGCTTAGAATCAGGCCCATAACAGAGGACATTTGTAGATAAACGTGGTGACATATGCACAGGAAGCACGCTTATATTGAAGTTGTTGTTCAAATTACGGTAACATAGTTTTAAGAAATAGTCCTAAAAAATTTCATTTGAACTGCTTATTTATTTATTGAACGCATACATCTCACTTGTGTAGTTGGCATCAGGTATCCGCTTATATGTCATCCATCGTCAATATACAAGAACGAGATAGTAGGGGTAGAGATCCAGATAGATTTTTCGCTGTTTAGAGAAACGAGATTGACCAATCAGAAGCCTGCATTTTTTCAAACAGTGAAAAGTTCGCAAAAATGCAAGGTTTTCATTAGTCAATCCCGTTTCGCTAAACAGCGGAAAATCTATCTCGATCCCGGCCCCACAAGGAAATTTATAACACCAGAGAATTACAACCGAGAGCTCAACAAACAGTGAACAACGGAGCCAGCGGGAGTCGATCCCGAGACCCACCTACTCTCTCAAATGATTAGCTGTGTGGTGTCTTAACCACTCTGCCACGGCGGATCCTAGTTTGAACTAGGCAGACAAGTTAACAAACATTGGCTGGCATCCAGATCGATTTTTCCCTGTTTGCGAAACGAGATTGACTAAACAGAAGACTGCACTTTTGTGAGTCGGCTTCTGACTAGTCAATCTCGTTTCACTAACAGCGAAAATTATATTTGGATTCATCTTCCTTATTCGATTTTCACCAAAATCTTCTTAACCAACCAAATTTTATGTCACCACCATAGAGCTATGAAAGGAAAAGAGTAGACATATCAATCTTCCCCTGTGGCAAGTCTGAAAGCCGAAAAACGAGTGATTTCCCCCTCCTTCTGCGTCTACCATATTTTATTTTTACTGACAGCATCTCAGTCAGCAGTCTCCTGTGGAAGACGCTAGAACATATGGCGGACGCAAGAGGGGAGTAGGAACGGTTTCAAGTGACATTATTTATGTCTACTCCTTTCCAATTATACTCACTTTTCTCATGAAGATGCACCTTAGATTTTACAACTGACAGGAGAATCACTTTTGGTGCTGCTCGCACCAATCATTTAAACCTGGTGCATTTAAAACCCCTATATTACGAAGTTTGAGAATCGTCTTTCTGTCCGTCTGTCCGTCTATTCGCGCTCTAACTTCCGTAAATATACTCGGATAGCCCTGAAATTTTTGGATGTTAATAAGGTTTACCATAGCACGTTCCATATTTCAAATGAAGTTTCTAGCATGTATAGTTCATTTACAGGAACCGTCAAAAGTTTTCCGTTACATTACGGCCTATGGGAAAAATCGTTTAAAATTATTTTTTAATGATGTCAGATGCTTTTAAACATAATATAATTGATATGTATTTATCAAGTGCACTACAATATGCATTCTGTAGATTATGCGCTGCAAATAATAGTTATTATTCATTTACAGGACCACACAAAGAATTCCGTTACATAATGATATAGGGGTAGAGGGAATTGTTTGCGGTGTATTTTAATTATGTTAAATTATTTCATGCTTAATGAAATTGATAAACGTCATTGAGGTTTACTATAACTTATTTCATGTATAATACGAAGTGCATAGCATTTACAGGGAAACACAAAAGATTTCAGATACTATATTGTATCCGAAGTACTGTATAGTAGCAATGATTGCTGGAAATGCATTTTTATATATGTTATGTACTTTTATGTTTCACTATATTTATGCATAGCATATGCTGTGTATAAATGCTGTAATTCAAATATAGGGCTACACAAAAGAATTCTTAATGGTTATTGGTATAATTGCAAATTGATTAAAGGTGGTTTTTAAATGAGTTATGCATTTTTACGCTGAACTGCATTTGGTTTACTAAGAAATGGTTGTACAACATAGGGAAAATTATATACATGGTCACGCAAAGAATTGGATACATGGCCGTCTATAAATGATAATTTCTGGAAATGTGATTTCAGTTGTTTGAAGAGTGTTTCACTTTGAATTAATCTTTAGCTAAATAGTGGTGTGTAATAAAGGTACTAGGTTAACTACAGGGTTGTACAAAAGTATACAAGTATGTTTCCATCTGTTAGTATAAATAGCTAAAAGAGAAATTTTAACCTGTTATGCGCTTTCTTGCTAAACTAAATTACACCATTATATAGTATATATATCAACCTACAGATATATTACAGGGCTGTTCAAAAGAATTGGAATACATATTTGCTAAGGACGGTAACTGATGAAATCAGTTTTTTAAATGTTTCATGTGTTTTGTAAAATTTTTACTTAGTTCTCTTACATGCCTTATTTCCCTAAATAAGGAAGTTTTGTTAAAGCATTCAGAAAGTGTTGGAAAGTGTTTCATAATCTATGCTTAACGCATGATTTTTCTTACTTGTTTTTAAATATTTAAAAAAAAAATCACATTCAACTCAATTACCTTTCAAAAGTTTTGTTTACATTAGAAATGAATTTTTAAATGCCAATAACGCTTAATACATACATTTTAAAAAAAACCTCTTCTCTCAAAAATTAATTTTATTTTAAAGATCTTTCTAAAAATATAACCTTTATCCAATTTTATTTTTTTTAAATATCATAAGGAAAAATGACCGATTGGTATATTAAAATCAAAGTTGTCTTGCCGTATCTGATTTGTGCTGTTATAATGTAGACAGTTACGTGGTCATTGGCTGTTTTCCGATGTTTGGCATAATTTGTTAATTTTAGAATTAATTAAAAGTGTTTTGCTAATTAAGGATAGAAATTTCATTTTTTTTTAAACTCAATTTTATAAAAGCACGTAGATTGAGTAAATATCTGTCCAAAAGTGCAATCCTTACTTTTTTCTGTCCATTATTTAAGACTCTATCTTGTTTTAATTAAGAGTTGTGACGAAGAAAAAAAATCGATCATTTTGAGTATCTCGACGTTTAAAAAAAAAGTCTATATTGTCTTCAGTATAATAAGCAGTTACGCGGTTCCGGATTTTGGTTTTTGGCGTTTGTTTGTTTGACGGGGTTAGCATTCTTTTTATAGCTTGGCTTGGCAGAACGACCGTCCAGCTTGATATATTTTACAACAAAAGTCAATAAAATAATTCAACAATTAAAATATCTTGCACAAGTTCCATGTTTTTAATAACAAAATCAATTTAAGTTGCATGAGTTTTTATATTTGTTCTATATTTTTCCCAACATTGTAAAAAGTTATTGAAAAATATATTTTCTTTTCATTTTTTTAGGGACTGTGCCGAGAAAGGAGAGTATTGCAGTCGTTTGAAATGTTGCAAAGGTCCCTGTCTCATTACTAAAATTTCAAGATCTCCTGGCACGGCAAAAATTTGCACAAGTTAGATTCAACTGTTGTGAATAACGCTCAGCTCTTACTTGCTTCTTAAAGCTATGGTGGTGTTTATAAAGTTTATGTGATTAAGAAATGATTAAAAATGTTTGTTCATTAATGCATTTCAATAAATATGTAACTGGATTAGTAAATGTGACTTGTACAATGTGAGGAATTTATATAAATAATAGGACATTACACTAATAATTTCTTAAAACTACAAACACATGACATTAGCCTTTTGATTTTGGGCCACGTCTGGCGACTTATTTTATGTTCAATCGTACCACGATTTAGTAAAAATAATATTTCTTTGTGGTAGATGCGTATTGAAAATATCCTCGTATAAATGTATGGGAAAAATTCTTTTTCTAAAAGTGGTATGAATAGAATGAAAAAAGAAGCAGGAAGGAAGAATTCTTTATTTTTCAGAATTGAGTGTGGCCTCTTATGAGGAAAAAAATAGTAATTACTACGTGTAACCCGTCAAATTTTGGTGAAAGAAAGTGTTTAAGATGAAACTGTTTCATTAATTTATAACAAACCTGCAAAATTTCATACAATAAAAAATGCATCTTACATTGATAAGTCTAACTCTCAGGCAAATATTATTTTAACCTAAATGTCACTGCTCTTCTTTAAAGACACTCTAAATTTTTGTAAAACTTTGCATTTATCACTGTATGATTTCAACTGCGTTATTGTCGAAAGGGAAGCATTTCCACCTGTGAAGAATTTCTAAGCCGATGGAGTAAAAATGATGTATTTCTTCAAAGCTTCTACGAACTATAATTTTTAAGATTTAAAGTACACGGTTTTATTTTATATAAAATGACGCCATTTGCATCCGCTGAAGAATCCTACATTTACGATCTAATCTTAAACAACATACAAAGTAAAATATGCATATCACGTCACTATTGCGGAATAACACACAAAACCAGCAAAATCGATGTCGAAAACTCGACAAAAAATCTAATGATTCAAATTCCTTCATTTTTTTGTAACTTTAATATGGATACTTAAAATTAAATATAGTTTATAATAGTTTCATGTTTTATCTGAAATCATTCATTTTTTTTCAATATAGCACGTATTTTAATTACAATTTTATTCAGTTATGAGAAAAGGACATTTTTTTAAAAAAATACCGTCCGTCTGTCTGTGTTTGTGTGTCTATGTGTGTGTCTGTAAACGCTCTATCTCCCGAACAAATTGAGATAGAGACTGGAAATTTGGTGTGTACTTATTATGTAATATTGAGAAGAAGCCTATTTAATTTCAGTAACCTCAATTGCCCGGAATTATTTTTTTCGGAGTCTCGAAATATTCGTTCTGATAAAAGGCGTATAAAATTTTCCGAAATTGTTTATTATAAGGGGTGAATATAAAAGACAATAAAAAAACATAAATTTTGCATAAAGAATGAATTCGACCGGGTAATTAGTTGTCGAGATATTTGTAATCATCTTTTCCACACTCTTCGATTTTTCGCGACACTCTATTTCATTCAAATTTGAATTCTAAGATATATTTTAATTGGGAATGAGACGCTTAATCCGACGCAGTAAACTGTTAGCTAATATGATTATTAATTTTGGAGTTATAAGGATGTTTCTTTTACGCAGTTCAGTAATAGAGCATTTAAAGTTTATGACGTCATTAAGCCACGATTTAAGCACTCTATCTACCTAATAAATTTAAACAAGTAAGTTTAAATTTGATTTTGGAATTACAATGCATTTAATAAATAGTTTACACATGCTTTATTTTTATAGTTTATATTATGCATATCCATTATGGGTAAGTGTTATGGTCGCCCCCAACGACTAGTTTTCTTATACAACGTGCAAAATTTGAAAATGTGCAATGCTTAGAAATTTTTTAAATTGTACTAGAGCATATACGTATTCAACCATAAAATGACACATCTACTTTGTTTTACGGCTGATTATATAACGTAACGTTATCTTTTAGGGACGACATTTTAATTGTTGCCCGAAAGAAATAGCATATTGGGGGCCTAATAGCATATTGGGGGCTAAAAGACGCTGAGACTTATATGTCCCGACCCGGTAATATAAGAGTTAAACTTAAATGAAATATTTTCCCTAGATTTCTTTTTAATGATTAATTCACATTTTAAGATATCATAATTGTTAACTAGATTTTTATCCCCGGATAGGCCATTTCTTTCAGCAGCAGTTAAAGTTTCGCCACTAAAAAATAACGTTACGTTACTTTAGCCAACTGTTCTTTCTTTTCTACGTAATCTAGATATTAATTTCAAATCAAATCTAGCATCGGTGGGTTCAGTGTATCTAATTCGACGAATAATTAACATATTACGGCACAAAACATACATTTTATAACAAAACGAAACATAAAAATCCATGAAGCGACTTTTGACACATTACATCTAAAGAATTCTAACATCAACAAAATATTAAGTCATTTCAGTTCAGAAGTGGACAGTTCAAACAGAGCATGCGCCGGCTAACTAGCTGTTTAGAGAATTACCCGGAACATCACGCCCGGCGTTGGACGGCTGTCTAACATCATCATAAAATGGCAAAGGTAATGGCTGGTACTATTTCTACGTAATATACCTGTAGAGGTCTTAAGATCGACTACACGAACATGTCCATCATCACCTTTATAAGTTTTTTATAATTCTAGCAAGTTTCCAGTCTATAAACTTGTCATTTCCTTCCTTCAATAACACAAGCTGACCAACTTGAAGTTTTTGCAAGCACTTTTAAATTTACTGCGGACATGCAGCTCATTTAAGTATTCTCCGCTCCAGCGTTGCCAAAACTGCATTTTTAATCTTTGAACTAGTGTCCACCTAGATGAAAAAGGTAAAGAGTCTAAAATAGCATTATTTTCAGAAACATTCAAAAGAGGACCTCCAAAAAGGAAGTGACCAGGTGTCAGTGGTAGTAGATCATTAACATCTGCAGACAAGGGGGTCAACGGGCGTGAATTCATAATTGCCTCAATCCCCGTCACAAGTGTTGTCAGCTCTTCAAAATTTAAGATACAGGATTTATCTTCAAGAGGATTCGCTTCATGATTTTTATATTTAATTCCCATAATCCACCGAAATGTGGAGATGCAGGGAGTATGAAATTCCACTGTATTCGTTTTTCAGCACTAAATCGCTGAATTTTTTCCGAAGCACAAATTTGATAGAAATATTTCAAAAGAGCACAAGTACCCTTAAAATTTGTGGCATTATCACTCCATATAACATAAGGTTTGCATCGTCGAGCAACGAATCTTCTCAAACAGGCTAAAAATGGTTCTATGGTCAAGTCTGAAACAACATCTAGATGAACGGCTTTGGTAGAAAAGCAAATAAATATAGCAATGCATGATTTTAGTGTTATCTTTGTCGTTTTAAGTTAGGTTTTGTTATAATAGGACCTGATAGATCAACGCCTGTTTTATCAAATGGTCTAGTCTAGATGGTACAATTCTATCATGGGGCAAGTCACCCATCAATTGTTGAAGAGTTTAACGTTTTGTTCGAAGACAAGTCACACACCTATTTATAATTTTCCATACTTAACTTTGACCAGATGGTATCCAATAAAATTGCCTTCATAAAGATGGAGTTGTCTGAGTACCTGAATATAGGAATTTTTTATGACAATATTCAATTAAGATTTCAGTGAAATAGTGAGACTTTAGTAAAAGTATTTGGTGTTTCTGCGATTCTGATAAATTAGAAAATTTCAGTCTTCCACCGACCCTTAACAGTTCATCTGCATCTAGAAATACATTTAAGTTTAAGATCTTACTGTTGTTTGGGAGAGGACGTTTCTCCTCTAAGCATTGAATTTCATTTTGAAATGCGGAATTTTCAACAATCTTTATCAGCTTCTTGGTCGCATTGTGTAACTCGGAAGTATCTAAATAATCATATTTTCTAATTCCTGATTTCAATTTACAGTTCTTCAGAAATCTTAAACACCATGCAGTAATTCTTATTAATTTTATAAAAGAAGAATATCGATTAATCAAATCAATGTTTAACCTATTTCCATTTACAATAGTTAATTTTATAACAGTGTTTTTCTTTAGTTCTAACTGATCTTTAACTTCAGAAATATCTAACTTATCGAATGTGTTATCCAATTTTGACTAAAGAGATCTGTCTTGCTTTAACCATTGGGGACCTTCCCACCAAAGATGGTTATTTTTCAACTCTGAGACTTTCAAACCTCTAGTAACTACATCAGCGGGATTCTCTTTTCCAGGACAGGGAAACCAATTTAATGAATCACTAAAATTTCTGATTTCCTTTATCCGGTTTCTGACAAACATTTTAAATCTTTCTTACTCTCCTCTAAAGTAATTCAATCCAAAAGAAAGTAATAAAGTAATTCAATCCAAAAGAAAGTAATTCAGTCCAAAAGTAGCAAGTTGCAGGAAAAGCTAATTCTTTAGCAATTTTATTGGCTTCATTAATTTAAATAAAATCAAAGTCATATTGACTAAGTCAGTAGAAAATACTTTTCATTAGAATTTTTGTAGTTTATGTTTGTTATACAATAAAATCTAAATTTGCCTCATACAAAGAGTTTATTATCTAGTCATAACTCTAAAAAGGCACTAAATGATTTGTTTTTATTTCCCCTAAATTTTTAATGTAGGTAAACTTCCCCAATTCAGCTATTCCTTTCTTCAACACCAAAGATTCATGCCAAAAATTGTATTCGGTGAAAGAAATTAAACACCATTTCGAAAATGAAATAACTAAGGGCAGAATGTTTATACATATAGTGATTTATCGGGTCAAACTTTTCACTTCAGGCAGGTCTGAACCGCTAAATCATAAAAATTTATTTCCGTCAGAAATTTTATATGCTGAACTGCTCTTTATTTACATCTAATATTTATTTAACTCTTAGGGAATGCTTCATTATTTTATCACTGTTTTGCAAATGTACAAGAAATATACATTTATGAAACTATTAACTTCGGGAGAAGTGTTTTATCTCCATAGTCCCTACACTGTAAAAATTTGCAGCAGACTATCCAGTAAGACATTGTTTTCAATCTATTTCAACCAGTGTCATATGACACCTTTTGAAAGACTTCGATTTATGGTTTTCATTTGTAATTTTTAAATTGAAATATTTAGAAATCATTTTTAATACATTGAAAGATTTTATGTTTATTTCATTCAAAAACTACGAGCAAAATAAACATAAATCAAACGTTTAAAAAGATGCAATTTGACATTAGTAGAAACAGTTAAATTAAATGAACAACTAAAAAAGATACTTCATGTTAATTCTATCAAGTGAAATCGAATGAAAGATAATAGTTTGATAGTAGTCTGAAAATCAAAGTCATCAAGAGAATGGTATTCACTTCCGACACACATAAATATTCAAATTCCATAAACTTTTGCGTATGGAAAGTGGCACATGTCGCTGAGAAGGCATTTGATGGATGGTGAAAAATGGCGTTCATTTGGGAGAATGGAAGGAGGACTGTGAACTTGTAAAGCTATAGTGGTAGAATTTTGGTAATAAGGACCCATACACCTTATAGAAATTTCCTATGTATCACTGGAAAATCGGAAAAGGTGACATAACAATTTACTCACCGCAATTTTTATGACATTTGCTATATTTCTATTTATTATTTTTTATTTTTTTGTTCGAGATGACAAAATAAATACCTTGTGCAAATTTCACGTTTTTAATGCAAAATCATTCAAGTTGCATGAATTTTTATATTCGTTCCTTTAATTTTTTTCCTCCAACGAACAAAAGTTATGGAAAAAATGTGTTTCATTTTCAATTTTAAAAGAAATGTGGCAAGAAAAGAAAGCGTTGCGCCATGATTCAAGTTATTTTAAAGGATTCTTTGTACTATTTACAATAATGGAATTTGGGCATAATGGCAGCTAGATGCGTGAAATTGAATCAACTGCCGTGAATAAAGTTCACCTATTGCTTTTTTCTCGAAGTCATGGCAGTATTTAAAAAGCTTCTATAAAAAAAAATGTTGAAAAATATTTTTTCTTTTGCGCACTTTAATAATTATTTTATTGGATTGTTAAACACTGACTAGTCGGTCTTTATTAAAATAATCGAACAACCCGCCAGTACCATTTTAAAATTAATATATATATATACTAGGGGGTCTGCCCCCTGCAAGCTACGCTCGCCAACCCTTGTTCAGACACCGCAGAATCTAAAAGCACGCTAATTTGATCGGTTTTAAAAAGATTAGAGAAGACTGAATCATAATAAAAAAAAAAAACTATAGCGATCTCCCTGTAAACGGGTTTCCATTCAATTCCCTTTGATTGCGAAAATTTAAGGCCGAATCAGTTGCTGTTAAGACATCCAATGGTTTTTTCCGTGTTTGATTAAAGAAGACCAGTTAAACATTTGAAAGGAAGCTAAAATAAAATTAATTAAGTAAACAGAGTCTTTGCCTCCCAGTATATTTTAACAACGTTATAAAAACGATTGACATAATACAATTTACTACAATTACGACATTTTACCGCTTTAACCCCTTCAAGGGCGGGGGTTCATTTTTGGACCACTTAATTTTAATTCTTAAATGCCACATTGGCACCAGAATATTGGACTGAAAATTTTCCTTTTATTAAGTAAGTGAACAAAAACTTTTTCGTATTTCGAAATTTGTTTGTAAATTCTGGTGTCCTTCACTGATTTCAACATTTTACGAATAGAAATACCTTGCCCCTGAAAGGGTTAAACGCATATTAATGTATTTATTATTTTAAAGTTTCCTTTCTCTTTTAATATTCACATGTAAATACAATTTTCAAGACATAATTTTCAATATTTTCCAGCTTTTAACACTTACTCATTTAATAGTAATTTTAAAGTTTTTTTTTCTGTTATTAATAGTCACGTGTAAATAAATTTTTAATCGTTAGAAAATATTATTCTTTGCGCTGTTTTTAGAATTGAAAACAATCTCTATACTAATAGCCTATGTCATGTGACTATTACGAACAGTTTCGGGCTTCAGGGCCCTTCGCTTTTTACATTCCAGGCGGCCATTTTGGTACTTTAATGTTAGCCAGCCACAGGCGATAAGTCACCAAATATTATTCTATAGCCCTCATTTCACTTATATTATAATAGTACAAGTCATGTAACTGCCATAAATAATTACAACCTTTCGCTTTTCATAAGAAAGGTTTCCATTTTGATTAAAGAATCAAAGTTATTTTTTCGAATAAAACTACATAAAAGATGCTATGATCGCAAAGAATTCTTGGTACTTTTATGTTAGCCGGGTGCAAATCTCGCCAATAGCTTTTTTGAACTCGCCAGTTAGCATTTTTTAACCATTTGGAAAAATGGTTATTCTCCTCGGTCAGGGTAGGAAATCAAAAACATATCTGAAGCGTTTTATTAGTTGAATCCCACATTTTATTCGTTTTCTGATTGGTCTATACAGTAATCTGTATTTTCCCTTAAACTTTCAACAGAGATGGATACTTCTGTTGCAACTATGACAAAAAAGTAATAAAAACTACAAAAAAAAAAAAAAAATTAATAACTCAGAAACAAATTGAGATACAGCTTTCAAACAAATTGCAATTAAAACTGCATTTTTTTCTCTATACGATGATATAAAAAGTAATATTGTAGGATGTTTAGAAGTTTAAAAATGAAACTTCATTTAAAATTGGTCCAGGAAAATCTCTTAAAAACGGCTCTAACGATTTTGACTAAATTTTGTATTTTACCATTTTCGAGCCCGAGAACGCGATTTGGCTTGGTCATATGTTCGAGAAAATTCGAACAGTGGGTCATTTTGGGTCATAATTGGTCAGGGTCAAGCTAATTATATCTAAAAACCAGTTCAATCGATTTTGACTAAATTTTGTATTCAACCGTTTATGGGCACGAGAAAACTATTGGGCTGGGTCACATGCTCGAGAAATTCCGATTAATGGGTCATTTTGGGTTCGCTATGGATCAAGCTAATTTTATCTAAAAAAGGGCTCTAACGATTTTGACTACATTTTAAAATCTACTGTTTTGGATTACGAGAAGACCAATGGGCTAGGTCACATGTTAGAGAAAATTCGACTAGTGGGTCATTTTTGGGTCACTGGGGGTTAATCTAAGTTTATCTAGAAAACAGCTCTAATGATTTTGACGAATTTTTTCTTTTTATCGTTTTCGGGCACGAGTATACCATTGGGCTGGGTCCCATGTTCAAGAAAATTCGATTACTGGTTCATTTTGGGTCACAATGGGTCAGGTGTCAAGCTATCTGAATCTAAAAAAGGCTCAAACCATTTGGACAAAATTTGTAATATACCGCTTCTGGGCATAAGATGAATTATTGGGCTGAGTCACGAGTTCTAGAAAATCGATTAGTGGGTATTTGGGGTCACTGTGGGTCAAGTTAATTGTATCTGGGACATTCTCACAATCTTTTGACTTGCGGGAATAAAAATCTGGTGAAATTAAACTTGCTAAAATAACATTTTAATCTGATAGACGAATGCCTTAATGATTCAAAATAAAGAAAAAATGGTCAGCAGCAAAATTTTTTTTATTTAACTGAGGTTTAAGTCAAACTTGCGAGTTTAATTTTCCTTACCATTTTACCACTATAACTTTTTTATTTTCTTCTAAATTTTTACTTATAATGAATTTGCATAGTGCCCACAGGACGTTCAAATAATAAATAATAAAAATGTTGTACTTTTAATACAGAATTTTTGTATAACATTGTCTTAAAGGGGTGTTAAAGAAGGGGCGGTAAGGTAAAAAAGGGGACGGTATAGGAAAAAAGGGACGAAATGGGAAAAAAGGTACGGTAAGGAAAATTACCACCTAGTTTTAGGCAAATCAAGACTAAGTGATAGCAACAATGTTCATTGATTTTTAGAAACAGTTGTTAACATTATTTTTTTTTTTTTTAATTTACCTCGAAAAGTGCAGGAATAAACCTTGGGGATGGTAAGACTACCAATAGAGCCACGATCTTGAAATTGAAATTTAAATGCTGATTTAAATTCTGCAGTAAATTTCCTGTCAAAGAATTTTAGACATTTTTTTCTAGCATACTTCTGGATGAGAAAATACTTGAAAAAAATCCTGTGGCTGCATCTGAAGTGATTTTCTGTATAAGTTTAGCAAGAGAGACAGTAAGGATAAAAAACCCAGGGACAGAGTTAAAAAAAATAATATCAACCGTAAAAATGTGTGCAGGTTAAATTTTTGCTACTAATTTATGTAAAACAATAGTCCCAGTTTCGGAAAATATTACATCGAATTACTTTTATTGAAACAATTTTATACAGACAGCTCCAAACTTAAAAATCAGCATCAGGGACACGGGACGGTAGAGGATTTATCTCATTAATATTGTTATGCAATCATGCAATGGGATGATCCCCAGTATATGAAATAAAAGAAACACAAAAAAATGTATTAAAATAAAAATTACTAGTCAGGGACATGAAAGTCAAAAGATTGTGAGAATGCCCCATCTAAAAAACGAATCAAACAATTTTGACAAAATTTTGTATTATACCGTTTCTGGGCAGGAGAAGACTATTGGGCTAAGTCACATGTTCGAGAAAATTCGATTAGTGGGTCATTTGGGGGTCACTATGGGTCAAACTAATTGTATCTAAAAAACGGCTCAAACGATTTTGAAAAAATGTTTTATTTCCGGATTCGAGAAGATTATTGATTAGGCCTCATGTTCGAAAAAATTCGGTTAGTGGGTAATTTTGGGTCGCTATGTCTCAGGATCATGCCAATTATATCTAAACAACAAGAATGAATGATAAAGTGAGAATAAAATATCGAACTGAACACAAGTCTAATTTTGACCGAGCTAAGCTCGGTCATCTCTGTTAGTGTCTACTTATAGACGCACATATGGCTACTTATTTTTTTACAGAGAAAATGCCTATTTATGGAAGTTTTATGGATCTAATGAAAAGTGAAAAACATATTCTGAATTCCTTAAAAGGCAAAATTCTTATTTTATTTACATTTATTTATAGATTATTTATACCAATAAACCTTTATTCTTCCCAGCCAAATCAATTACAATGTGATGCATAAAATTAAAATATGATATTTTTACTTCATCTTTTCTAATACTTAACAAGTTCAACATTTTATAAATTTTCGATTTTTTTTTAACTTTTTTTTTTAATCCAATGTTTGGAATTAGAACAACTGTTTTCGACAATAAGAAATCTTTCATGGACATTAATATTTATAAATTATGTAGATTTCTAGGTAGTTTTTAGCAAATCATGTACGATATTAAAAATAAACAGGTGGGTTTAGAATGTTTATTCTTGTTTGAGTTAAAGTTTTAACAGCCATCTGCTGCAGATCAAATAAGTATTGAATTTTGTTTTTAAATGTTTTGTGGAGTTTTTTAGTGTAGAATCGTAATTCAAATGAAAAGAAATGTCTAGTGAAGAAGTTTCTAAATTTACAAATATGTGGAGAATGTATTTCAGATGACTCAATTCCCAGCGAAAAAAAAAAAAAGTCCTTCCGGCCAGTGCCGGGAGGAAGAGGTAGCTTTCATATTCCTTATTTTAAAAAAACCAACTTATATTATTCAAACACACGAAGTTCAATTAAGTGGAAACCGAATGTAGGAGATTCAATACTAATTTTTATCAATACTAAATCATTATGAATGAGAATTTCGCAAAATTAGTCAGCTTTATCCAAGCTGCTTTTATTTAAAGTAACTTATATTTCGCTGCCAAATTCGGCGATTTCTTAAAGTGCCTGCCATTTTAAGACAACATGGTGGATGAGGCTAACCAGTGACCTTGGTCGAGACCTTAGTAATTGCTGTGCACATGCTCATTCACATCGGAATCGGTTGATACATACGAGTGCTGTCGCAGGCAAAAAATCAGATTTTTCAAAATGTCACCCACGTTAGAAATTGAAACTGCTATATCTGAGCATTTTTTTAAGATAAAGACAAACAAAAAATGCTCCTGAATCCTTATATCAAGGTCAAATACTTAAGAAAGAAACCTTTTTCAATTTCTAATTTTTTTGCACCTCACTTTAAATATATATTTTTTTAATTTAATGGCCGCCATTTTGAAAGAAGATGGCTGATGAAGCTGGCCAGCGAACTTGGTCGAAATATTAATGTATACTATCCACATGCCTTCTTCCATCGAAGGCGAATACGTGTGGTATCGCGAGACAAATACAAGATCGTTTCAGAGTGTTAGCCATGATAGAAATTCAAAGTGCTATAATTCAACCACTTTTTAAAATATAAACAAAAGAACAAATTTTCAGAAACAAAAACTGCTCTAGAATCTTTGTATCAAGGCCAAACACATAAAAAAAATCTTTTTCATTTTCCAATTTTTTAATACCTCATTTTAAATTTTAAATTACATTTTTTTTAAAAAATGGCAACCCTTTTGAAACAAGATGGCGAATCAAGCTGGCCAACAAACTCGGTCGAAACATTGGTATGTACTATGTACAGACCAAGTTACATTCAAATCGGTTCATAAATACGCCTGTTATCGCGTGACAAAAATCAGGGCGTTTCAAAATGTCAGCCACGCTAGAAATTCAAAATGCTATAACTCAGCCATTTTTTAAGATACAGACGAAACAAAAACTGCTCCCGAATCTTTTTATCGAGGTCAAAGACATAAGAAAAAAATATTTTTTCAATTTTCAATTTTTTGGTACCACATTTCAAATTAAAATTTTTCTTAAAATTTTAAATGGCCGCCATTTTTAAACAAAATGGCGGATGAAGCTGGCCAACGACCTCGGTCGAGACATTGGTCTGTACTATGTATAAACGAAGTTACATCCAAATCGGTTCATAAATACGCCCTTTTATCGCGTGACAAAATTCAGGACGTTTCAAAATGTCAGCTTCGCTAGAAATTCAAAATGCTATAACTCAGCCATTTGTTAAGATATAGACGAAACAAAAACTGCTACGGAGTCTTTGTATAATGGTAAAATACATAAGAAAAAAATATTTTTCCATTTTCAATTTTTTGGTAACACATTTTAAATTTTAAATTTTTTTAAAAATTTTAAATGGCCGCCATTTTGAAACAAAATGGCGGATGAAGCTGGCCAACGAACTCGGTCGAGACATTGGTATGTACTATGTACACACCGAATTACATCCAAATCGGTTCATAAATACGAGAGTTACAGTGTGACATAGGTCAGATATATATATATATATATATTGATATATATATATATATATATATATATATATATATATCAATTTTGAACGGAGGGTGGTTTCGGGGTCTGGGGGTCATGATCGATGAAAATATACCAAAATTTTTTGAAATCGCTTTCCTCCGAACGGCTGCAATAGGTAGCTTTTTGTAAAGAAAGCTACCTAAAAATCTGGTCTGGGTATCAAACCTACAAAGTACCGAAAGTGACCAGTCTGGCGCTTTCCCAGCTGTACCATCCGGACGCTGAGAAATGCATGTAATTTATCCGAATATGTACTAAAGTGTCACAAATTCGTTTACTTTGGGGCTTTTTTTTAAGACCCCCTTATATATTGCTCTTTATCCTTATGATATGTTTATTTGCTAACTATACTCAATCATTGCACAAAGGGCCGCGGATTCTGTGTCCCTAACCCCGTGTCTCCTCCTTGTAAGCATCGCACGTTTTCAATTTATACACCTCCGTATAAAGAGAAAAAAGTACTTTTAACTGCAATTTGTTTAAAAATTGCATCTCACTTTATTTTTGAGACATTAATTTTTTTATTTTTTTAATGCCGTTTCTGTACTGGTGGCAACTAAGGTACTCCATTTATGTAGAAATAAATTAAAGGGAAAATAGTAAATTGCTATATCTTTTTATTGTCATTTTCTCGTAGCAACTGAAAAAAAAAATGTAATTAAAATACGTGCTATTTTGCGAAAATATAAATAAATGAAAATAAAATCATAAAACGAAATGCAATGTTCCACCTTGATTCAATCACAAAATACACAATATCGCTTAACCGCAAGAAATGTGACACATTTCGCAAAAGTTCATTTTTAAAAATCTCTCCGTTTTACTTTAAATACGACAAAAATAATAAAACAGATATTACAAGTTTAATACATATATATATATTTGTATTTTCGGCCTGCAATTCCCACTGCCAACGCAGAGAAAATTTTTATTATTAATTGCTGTCCCAATCATACGAATATGCCACTTCGTTTGAATATAATTATAACATAATCATTAGGGTGGTGCGAAAAAAGTTATTTTTTTTTAATCAAAAACGGGTAGATGCCAAAAGTTGCCTTTATACTAGTACATCAACTGCGTGAAATTTTACCGCTGAAAAAAAAATGGCTTGAGTCTGCGCTTTTGGTCCAAAAGTCGAAATTTTGGGTAAAATTTCACATTTTTTTCAAAAAAATAAAAAAATTCCTATAGAAAAGTTTATTATTTAAATGTGTTATTTAAACCTTTATTATTAATGACTTAACATATTTAAACGATAAAACGGTATCTTTATTCTGCATAGCTGGAGCAAAACTGACAGCTTTTGGTAAAAAAAAAGGCATTGCCACTCTGTTGTGTCATACAACTAATCGTTCTTTAGAATACAGCTATTACCTAGTTGCTTTCAAAACTAGCCAAGATCTATCATGTGGAAGTGGCTGCATTTCATGTCACAGCAATGCATAACTTGACCACTCTACCATCTGAGCACAATGTTTTATTTATGCATTGAATTGTGATTTTTTATCAAAGATTGGCGTAAGTTTTCTAATTATCAACCTAGTCCATCTAACTTTGTATCCACAGACGTTGGGTGCTGCTGCTGTAACACTCCATCACGTATATTTATACTGCTTGTATATGATAATGCAAGCAGAGTAATGCAGCGGAATTAATGAAATCTATTCAGCCCTCTATTATCTTCACCAAAATTGCATCCAGTTAATGTATAGTGATTGGGAGTTCTGTTACTACAATATTCTACAATATTTAGATATTTCATCTTTGGGTATGCCATCATTTACTCTACCTCTTGCATTTTTTATATGCTCAGAAGCTTGCTGTTTAATGTGATGTGATCGTCAGAGAGCATTGCAATAAGAATTTGCTCTCGATGGGCAAAGCAAACATTGTCCTAAATAATTTTTTTTTAGCATTTGTTTTATGCCGTTTTCTGTGATGTTTAGTAGCCGAGTAATTTCCCATAAGTTTTTAGATCCATTTTTTAGATGTGGATTACATTTGGTGTAAACCATCCTGCGGCATAAACTTGGATTACATACTTTGTGAATGAACCTACAGACTCTGATGGTCAAACAGTGCTTATATAAAGGCGAAAATTTTTATTCGCCTATGTGGGCCATCTTGCGTAGGACATGTTTCTTGGGTTCCTATTCGCTAGTTCTTCTGAGCAACATATTGATGAAATAACTTTGCAAATGTCTAGCAGATATTTCTGGTCTGTGCTGAGTACCCATTTCTCGATTTCAGGAAATAATGTTTCAAAATTTCTCTCTATGGCTTCAAAAATTGAAATAAGAAGGGAATGGCAGGTGGACAAAGATTTTCCTATTGGTCCGACGAATCCCTGTGGGTTAGAATCTAATTTTTGCCAATGATCTTGTCTAATAAATGATGCAGAGGAAATTCACTGGACTCTGAGGTGACATGTGATCCATTGTAATGGTTCATTCTAAACATGTCCCACGCAGAATGGATGGCAACGACGAACAGAATTCTTCGCCTTTAAATGAGCACTCACTTCCCATCAGAGTCTCTATGTTCACTCAAAAAGTACTATGCAATCCACGTTTGGCCCCAGGATGGTTTACCATCAAATGTAATCCACATCGAAAGAAGGAATCTAAAAACTCATGGTAAATTATTCGGCTACTAAACAACACAGAAAACGGATTAAAACAAATACAAAAAAAAGTTATTTAGAACAATGGTTGCTTTGCATACGCAGAGGAAATTCTAATTTCAATGCTCCCTGACGATCGCCATCACATTAAACAGCTAGCTGCTCAGCACATAATAGTTGAAATATGAGAGTAAATGATGGCGTACGCAAATCTGAAATATCGACAATCACCTTTGAAGCGAATAATTATATAAATCAAATTGATTGGAAAATTGTTGTGGTACCAGAACCCCTAATCAATATGCATTTATCGGGTGAAATTTTGGTAAAGATAATAAGCGGCTGAATAGATTACATAAATATCATCCCCACTGCATTACATTTTTTGCCTTCTCTTATACAAGCAGTAGAAAAATACGTGAAGTAGATCACAGCAGCAGCATCCAAAGTCTGTGGATATAAAAAAGAGATGGACTAGGTTGATGTATTTAAAACTTATGCCATTATTTGATAAAAACTCACAGTTCAAAGTATAAATAAAACATTGTGTTCAGATGGTAGCGTGGTCGAGATAGATGACCTAGGAAGTTTTGAAAGCAACTAGGTAAGAGCTGTATTTTAAACAACAATTCGTTGGATGACACAACAAAGTTTCAACGTCCCTTTTTACCAAAAGTTGTCAATTTTGCTCCAGTTATACAGAATAAAGATATCGTTTTATCGTTTAAATATGTTAAGTCGTTCATAACAAAGGTTTAAATAACACTTTTAAATAATAACCATCTCTATAGGAATTTTTTAATTTTTTTTAAACAATGTCAAATTTTACCCAAAATTTCGACTTTTGGATCAAAAGTGCAGACTCAAGCCATTTTTTTTCAGCGGTAAAATTTCACGTACTTGATGTACTAGTATAAAGGCAACTTTTGGAGCCTACTCGTTTTTGATTTTTAAAAAATAATTTTTTTCGCTCCACCCTAATAATCATATATCATAACTAGCTGATCCGCCTGGCGTTGCCCGGGCCCGTTATAATAACCTTAAACAAAACTGAAGTTTGTGGTATTTTATATCTTTATAAAAGCATTTAAATGAACCCAGTTTCGGTTGGCTCATTACCTTTCGCACCGTCTAGTGTATTCCCAACAAACCTATTTCCAAACGAACCTGGAATTTTGGACCCCGCTACCCAAAGCAGCATGTACCGGAAATACTCCGCACGTGCCGGAGACAATCAAAAACCAATTTGAGTGAGGCAAACTTCGTTGTAATCAAGTCCATAGTACCCGAAAAAGAATGCACAATTAATGTTCAAAAATGTTGGTAGCTGAAGTCTAAGATAAGATTTCGTAATACAGAAAGTAGCCGAATTATAATCTAAGTTGAACGATTCAATTCAAGTTGAAAATGGGCCCTTAGAACTGGAGGAAAGTATGCACCGAAAAGCAGTGGAAGATGCCCCCTCCGCCATGTAAATTTTAGAAATTACTTTTAACATTAACACGATATTTAATAAATGGATGAAATCCCTTATCTAAAGTTACCTTTGAACTGACGAGATTTTTTATTTACGGCTGTAGTGAGTAAACGTAAGTTTTTGCCGAAAAAGAGAATAATTTCCGAAAAAGGACGTAGCTGAGGTAAAAAGAAGGAACGGACCCTAGAGGCCAGGATCTTAACTGGAATGTAGTTGGGTATAAGAAATGTTTTTAGTAGTTTTAAAGTAGCTGGAGTACGCTAAAACTACGTTACAGAAAATTGCAATAAAATCGAAAAGATTTTAAACTATGTTACAGCGATAAAATGCAATCGTTTAAAAAAAAGACAAATGTTTCAAGAAGGAGGTTAATATTCAAATTTGATGGTAGCTGAAGTCTGAGATTTTTTTTTGTCGTTCATGTAAGATCTGGAGGACTAAAGAAGTTGTCAGAAAAAAAACAGCCAGTGAATCGGACCATTTTTAAGGAAGCTATATCAAAGGGCCCGAAGGGGGCCAACTTTACCAGTGCCCTAACATGAAAACATGGTAAATGTTCTCAGTTCTCAGCACTTCAGATATTCAATTAGTCAAAATTAAGCATAGGTATAAATTAATCATTACAATAAAATTTCGAAGAAATGTGCAAAAATTGGAGGAAAATGCTTAAAACAGCACTGCAAATAAAGGTGTCTTAAATTCAGACACATATGTGACTGAAAAAGTAACTCAGACACTTAAGTGTCTGAATATGAAATTTCAGGCATCATAGGTGTCTGAAATTAAGACACTTAAGTGTCTTACTATGATCATGGTATAAACACTGTAAACTGAAATGTCTGAAATTCAGACACATAAGTGTCTGAAAATGGAGCGTTCAATTTGGAGTGTAGGGGGGGGGGGAGGTCCTCATTTGTACTCTAAAAGTTCATCTGGTAGAAAAAAAAGCTGAACTTAAAATGCCACATATTCAAATTTCTAGAAGGAAATGTGTAACAGGGATGTATTGGAGGGTATACGGCGTATACCATCAGGATTTTTTAAAAATACTCCATATACCATGTTTCTCAAATAAAACTACAGCGAAAACTCGATACATGACGTTAATGACTTTAGCGTATACCCTCTGCCTCTAACGTGTACCCTCTGGTTTTTTTACGACTACAACACTGTGTGTAAAATATTCAGAATTATACTAAATTGGAAAAAAACTTACTGCTACATTTGCTACTGCTACACTTGCAAAACATTGCTTGTGCTTCATAAACAACATTATTTCAAAGATCGGTCGATGACACCGTGGGTGAATGGTTAGGACAATCTTCTCCTGAGCAAGAGGACCTTAGATCGAATCCCCTCTCGGGTAAGTTTTAAAAGTTTACAGTAGTTTGAACTGAATATATAAATCAGATGTAACATGTGGCTTTGGGAAGTGGTTCTTGAAATATGGGGATTAGTCTTTGAAAAATTATATTTTACCTTTTAAATGGAAATTTTTAAATACATAAATATGCAAATAAATGGATTTTTATCTGGAATTTACATTGAAAAATTTCCATTAAAATATGTAAATTATACTGGAGTCTCGAGTGGCTACAATTTCCATATTTTTAGGGTTATATATATATATATATATATATATATATATATATATATATATATATATATATATATGTATATATATATATATATAACCATTATATATACACATATATATATGTATATGTATATATACATTTTTTTCCAGTGCTTACGACAGAAAAAAAGGGGGAAAAATGTTTATCGAAGTGGTCAAACATGGATGCAATTCAAACGTTTGAAGTGTCTGAAATTCAGAGGCATACAAGTGTCTTAAAAATTAAGACACTTTAAAACGTCTGAAAATTGAACACTCCGTTTCAGACACTTAAATGTCTGAATTTAAGACATTTCAGTTTACAGTGAGGGTCCTAGTAAAAACATGAGGGTGCTTGTCCGAGGAGAGAAGTCCAGGACCTTTAAAATTTTGCATTGAGAATGTGAGAAAATTAGGAGGTGAAAAATGCATTCCGAAAAAAAAGTTCATGGGGCCCCGGATCGGGCTTTACGTAATCCAGGTACTCAAGATTTTAACTGGAATCAAGAAACGGGAGAATAACTGAATGGAAAACGGTTCCAAAAGGAAAGATCCGATTAAGAGAGAGCAATTTATTAACAATTTATGGTGCACAAAATTCAAGGGGCCAGGTACCAGCCCCCAAGGTGCCAGAGTTTTAACTGGCGTGTAGTTGCGTATAAGTATATTTTTTATACTTTTTAAAATAGTCGGAGGACGCTAGAACTATGTTAAAGAAAATTTCATGCACTTTGGGTCACTTTTTAAAAGACTGCACCAAGTGCCCCGAGAAGGCGATTAATATTCAAAATTGGTGGTAGCTAAAGTCTGATTTTTTTTTTTGTCGTTCATGTAGAAGCAAAAAGACCTAAGAAGTTGTTAGTAAAAAAAGCTAATGAATCGGACTATTTTTAAGCGAGCGATAATAGGGGGCACTAAAGGGGCCAACTTATAATTAGAAGCAGGGCTTTAATATAAAAACGAGCTAAAATGTCTTAGTACTTAACGCTTTTGATCTACAATTAGTCAAAATTAAAGTAATCGGAGGACGCTAGAACTATGTTAATGAAAATTGCATGCAATTTGGGTCACTTTTTAAAAGGTTGCACCAAGGACCCCAAGAAGGCGATTAATATTCAAAATTGGTCAGAAAAAGTCTGAGAATTCAAAAAGTCTGAGAATTTTTTTGTCGTTCATATAGTAGCTGGAGGACCTAAGAAGTTATTAGAAAAAAAAAAGGTAGTAAATCGGACAATTTTAAAGAAAACTAGTACTCTCTAAAAAAAAATGTGTAAATTTACACACAAAAACAGGTATATCGATGATACAAAAACGATTTGTCTATACGTGTAAATTGGTGTGTAAATTGCCAAAAATGTGTAGATTTTAAAATACACATTCTAATGTGAAAGTTGATGATAAGTCCAAATGTGTAAAAATTAGGTGGTAAGTCTTGAAATACACACTTTAATGTGTAAATTGTACAGGAATACACATATTTCTGTGTAATATTCTTACACACATATCTGTGTAATATTCTGTTTTTACACATATTTTTGTGTAATATGCAAAATACACATATCTTTGTGTAATGTATAAAATACACATATTTTTGTATAATGTACAAAATACACAGATATGTGTGTTATATTTTATTCTTACACACATATTTCTGCGTAATCTACAAAACACAAAATTTATTTTAATATTCAAAATATGGAGATTTTTCTGTACATAGTGTTATTTTATACTTTGGTCTGTATAAATTGCGAATTAAATGTTTTATGATAGTAAAAAAAAAAATACATGAAAAACAAACTCATAGGGTTGATGTGCTTGTTCCTTCTAGTAAGCAAAAAGTGTACTCATAATGTCATTAGGCAATTTACATGCCACATATAGACAAATCATTTTCTTATCATCGATATACCTGTTTTTGCATAAAACAGGATCGAATCAAAGATGAAATATTTTTTATTTAATTGATTCAGAAAAAAATTATTGAAATCTCCTGGAAAAAAAAAAAGAAATTAATTTCAAGCTCTGATATCTAAGCATTGCCGCACCTCTTCCAATGATATCGTCATCAGTGTCTAAAAATTCTTTTTATTACAATTTTTTTCTTTGTTTTTCTTTTTATACGTTTGCAGTGATATACAAGTATGATTATGCATTTATTACTCTCATATATATATGGGCCGTCCACAAATGATACCATGCTTGCAGGGAGGGGTGGTTCGTGAAATTGTGACAGTTTGTGACAAGAGGGGGGGGGAGGTAAAAAATATTGAAAAAAGTGTGACATCATTTATGGATACATATTTTTTAATTAAATGAAGAAAAGGAGTTAATAAAATATCACTATTATATCTGAAATAATTTTATAGCAAATAACACTTGGAAATACGTACTACTTAAAATTATTTAATAATATTTTTTTGTTATGCATTCAACAGTAATAATATCTTCTTGCACTTTCCCTTGCACGAGGATAAGAAGGGCAACGAATTATATACTAGCAGAAGAACAGGAATCGCGAACGTTAGGATATTCTATATTTTGGAATGAAATGATTTTATAATCATTTAAGGGTTTTAATAATAACTTTGTATTTTCATAAAAATAAGTAATAGACTAAAAGGGGAAAAAAGATAATAGATTATATTGATGTAAAAAAAATACCAAAAAAAAAAGAAAATTTTGTTTGGATCAAAAATGATAACGATGTCAAAATACAGCCCCCCTCTCCCCCAAGAGATATCTTACGATATCCATTGCCAGACCACCCCTGCCCCCTAAAGTGATAAAGTTATATATGTACAGCCCCTTAAAAAAGTTTCAAATTAAGAGATATTTGTTGAAGCATCAATCAGAAAAGGAAAGTTATTCTGAGTTTCAGAAGCATTTCTATCAAATGGAGGAAATTTTTCAAATACTTCTGAAAAAAAAAATATTTTCCTACACAATATTTAGTGTCAGTTATAAACAAAATTTAAACGAGGGAATTTTCAGTATGTGGGGAACAAATTCATTAATATTTCTGAAAAATATTCTTTAAAATATTAAAAATGATTCAGACTTGCAGATTGTGTTTTTTTCCCTCAAGTTTTGGCGGATTCCAACTAGTATTAACCCTTTATCTACTGACTTTACTTATAAGTACCATTAAAATTACTTGTTATAAAATTCATTTAATACATCGATTAGTAGTAATACAGTTTAGAATCAGTTATAGGTGTACACTATGACGCAAAAGTTTAGACAATGACGTCATTCAGCTTTAAAATGTAGAATTATGACGTCAGAATTACAAAAACCTGTAAATATATTCAAAAACTGATTTAAAATGCTATGTACAAAATACAGTCGTTTTATTTGCTATAATACTAATTTTTTTCATAAAAATTCAAATGTGCTTGTCGCAAAAGTTTAGACACTATTCTAAATTTCTTTGAATATTCGCTGGCATATGCAAATTTAGAATCGATGATGTCACAAATTTGGAGTACTTAAGTTCTGCGAACGATTGCGCTTCATAGTCGACATGCCGAGAGCTAAAGAAATTCAAGTGAATGAGGTTTCAAGGATTTGGCAGTTGAAAGGTGAAGGGAAGAGCGTTTCTGAAATTTCTGCTATTATTAATAGGTCAAAAAAATCTATTTATCGAGTTTTATCGAGTGGTTCCGAATATAAAGCAAAATGTCGGTCTGGGAGGCCACGTGTGACAAATGTACGAGAGGATCGCCTGATACAAAGACTAGCGAGTACTCAACAAATGAGCGTACGTGGAGTTCAAAGCTCATCGGGACTCTCTGTATCAAAGGATACGATTCGTAGACGAATTTTGGAAAAAGGAACAATCGTTTATAGCAAAATGCAGAAGAAACCAGCTCTGAAACCACATCATAAGTTACAAAGACTTATGTGGGCTCGAAAGCATATGTCATATGGAGAGAAATGGCAGTCAGTCATATTTAGCGATGAAAAAAAGTGGAATCTGGATGGTCCAGATGGTTGTTTATCGTATTGGCATGACTTGCGGAAGGAACCTCGACGTTTTTTTAGTCGCAGACAAGGAGGGGGCTCGGTGATGGTTTGGGCAGCCTTTTGCTATAATGGACAAGTATCTCTGACCTTCACCAGTGGTCGTCAAACTTCACAGCATTATACATAGACATTAGAAGAAAACCTACTGCCATTTGCTGAGCTTCTAGGGGGTCCTCAGTGGGAATTTCAGCAAGACAATGCTTCAATTCACACTGCAAAACATTCAAAATCTTGGTTTAATTCCCATAATATAAGAGTTCTCGACTGGCCAGCATGTAGCCCAGATCTTAACCCTATAGAAAACCTTTGGAGCGTCATGTGTCGCAAAGTTTATAGCAACGCTAGACAATACTCTTCTGAAAAGGAACTTAAGACATCTATTGAGAATGCATGGTACGATATCGATCCACAAACTATGCAAGATTTAGTTTCTTCCATGCAATCTCGTGTATATGACGTAATACATAAGCATGGATGCGCAACCAGGTTTTAAAAATTGTTTATTTCGATTTTATTTAATTTGTGTCTAAACTTTTGAGACAGCAGTTTATTTTTGTTACCATTTAATTTATTGCAATATGCACAACTCCACTTTTCTTTGTTATAAATATTGTTTATATGTACAGCACATTAATTTCAAGCAGTGATTTGAAAATTGAATAAATATTTTTCAAAGTATGTAAGAATTTCTTCATTGTCTAAACTTTTGCGTCATAGTGTATTACGTTATCTTGTTCCAAAAGCATTATTGGTTACACAAAACAAAAATATTTTTTAAAGGATGATTTCTTGTGCCTTTT
This sequence comes from Maratus speciosus, assembly GCA_963932465.1. Lineage (NCBI taxonomy): Eukaryota > Metazoa > Arthropoda > Arachnida > Araneae > Salticidae > Maratus > Maratus speciosus. The sequence goes on along the minus strand of OZ010789.1, from coordinate 104,296,681 downwards.
CATCTTCTCAGCTTTCTTGGCGTTAGGGGTCGGGGAGATTTTTCAATTCGGAAATATTTTTATATTTCTATTGTAAGAACATTATATTTGTATATTTCCTAATTCTACAAAATACTAAGAACAATATTTGAAATAAAAGATTTGAATGGTGTTATAAATATTACACAAAATCCCTATAAATTCAAATTTAATTAATCCTTCTAAATCCTTCCATCCTTCTAAAATTCTTCTAAGATTTATTAAATGATTACGTAAATCTTCTAATGTAGTTTCAAAAATTCATGACAAATGCTTTAGAAGATAAAATTTTCATGAATTCATAATTTAGTACATAAAGGATTAATTTATTTTCCGTACACCCGACAGAATGATCTGTACACCGGACGGTATGTTCTGTAACCCGGATAGCACGGGTTAAATCTAATGCTGTTTATAAATCAACTAATGCGTAGAATAATCAATTAACTAGTATTTCGAAACTAGTGCAAAAAAATATGATTTCGAACTAAAAGAAATATATTTAATTCATACAGACTACATAATTTAACTGTAGTATGAAAATAAATGAATGGTTCATTGTTTTTATATGAATCTCAAGAATGAAGGGCTATTTGATAGATGAGAAAATAGTTTTATCAAATTTTCCGCAGAGATGAAATTAAATAGAGGCTAAATTCTTTCGGGAGTACTATTTCTATCAACATTCTTGGGTTAATGGCGTTCTTACGTTGTTATTCACTATGTCCTAAACAAAACGAAAACATTCTAAAAACGCGAATTATTTCTCTGGCAATGTTAATCTATGATGTTATTGGACAGAACTTTGGGGAAATGATATTTAATTACATTAGGCAGCTTCCCATACAACAAGTAATATAAAAATTTTGTTTTTAAAGTCAATTCATACTTAGGTCAACAAAGAAAAATTTAATATAATCCCTTAAGCTAATATTAGTTTTTGTTGCAATAAAATATCTCAATTTGTTGATTTTCTATTAGCAAGTAGGTTTACAATGGAAGTCTATGGGAATTCGGCGAAATATTAGAGATATTAGTTGGCGATAAACTTGGCGGTATTTGGCGACAGAACAGGGTCTCCCCTATGGTAACCCCCCTTATAGATATGAAGATGCATTAAATGCTGTTCAATAACCAATGGCTGCCATTTTGTCTCCCATATAAAACTACAATTAATTAATTAAAATTTAATTAATTAATTAATATTTGAAAAATTTGTATTAATATCAATTGTCATCCAATACAAGTTTTAAAAAATTTATTTCAACTTGATAGGATTAATAATAAGTATTTTATTAACGATTGAAAATTTGAACAAGATATATAAATAAATATAGGAAGAATGTGAACTAATAGTAGGAATTGAAAAACAAAGAAGCTGTTGCAGCTGTCCGAAGGAAAGTATTTCCGAAAGCTTTTGGTATGTTTCACCGATAAAAATACCCCTCAGTATTTTTGTATATATACCGTGTGAGCCAAAAGTTCGTTACAACTTTAAAAACTCATAAAAAAGGGAGAAATTATGATAAAGGAGTGCGGTTTACAAGAAAGGGCTCACAAGGTAGATTTTTAGTAATTATTTACTGACTTTTTCATGAATTGCACCTATTTCTGAAGTTCCTGAGCAACGAGGTTGTTGCATTCTGTGATATTTCTCATCGCACATACATGCGCGTTAGTGATCGCGACATTGCCGAATTTCCCTCATATCTGTTATTTTTACGCAACAAGGTTGATGCATCCATAGATGTTTTTGAATTTCATGGGCGCGAAGCGTACATACCTGCGTTTTAGTAATCGCGGCATTTCCGAACTTAAGCATTTTTGTGATTTCTAAACATTAAGGTTGCTGCATCTAGGGATATTTTTCATTATTTTATAGGCGCGAAGAGAACATATACACGGTATAGTAAACACGGCATTATCAAATTTCACACATTTTTTTTTCTTTTCTATAGTCCCGGCATTAGGGAATTTTACCTAGCAAAATTAATGGTAGTACTGGAAATCGGCTTTCTAGATGTTTTTTGGGTCGCTGAATCCGAATTTGTAACTTCCCACCAAAATTTCCCCCGGCAACCTCCCCAAATTTTGGTAAAAAGACCCCCAAAAAAGGTTTTTATTAAAAAAAATCAATTTTTTTATAGTTTTAGAGAAAAAGTATCTAGAAATTCAGAAAGTAGACAAAATTTCCAACAAATTAGATATATGACATTATGACTTAGGATGAAGGGGAAGGGGAGATCTGCCTCGGAACATGCGCGCGGTGCTGCGTAAACTAAGTTGCGCAATTCCACTTAACCACTCACACGTTTACATTCGCCCTCCCATCTCCCCTCCGAACTTTCTCTATAACGTTTACTTTAAGATTTTTGGGTCGCTGAATCCGAATTTTTAACTTTCCCCAAAAAATTTCCCCCCCAAATAGTTGTTTTTAACCTAAATTTCTTATCGTTTTAGGGGAAAAGCATTACGAAATTCAGAAACTAGACAAAATTTCCAACAAATAGGATATATGACATTTAGAATTAGGATGAACAAAGAGGGTGAGGGCTGCCTCTGAACATGCACTGCGGCGCTACGTGCACTAAATTATGAAATCCAGGCAATAGGAGATTTTATCTGGCAAAATTAATACTAGTTCTGGATTTCGACTCACTTTATGTTTTTTGGGTCGCTGAATCCGAATTTGTAACTTCCCATCAAAATTTTACCGTGCAACCCCCCCAAAAATTGATTTTTTGAAAAAAATTGGTTTTTGAGAAAAGCGCGCGGGGAATGTTCCGAGGCAGCCCCCTCTCTCCCCGTTTATCCTACGTCATAATGTCATATATCCTATTTGTTGCAAATTTTGTCTAGTTTCTGAATTTCGTAATGCTTTTCCCCTAAAACAATAACAAATTTAAGTTAAAAACAACTATTTGGGGGGGGGGGGTTCGGGGGGAAAGTTTTGGGGGTAAGCTAAAAATTCGGATTCAGCGACCCAAAAAACTTAAAGTAAACCTTATAGAGAAAGTTCGGAGGGAAGATGGGCTAATGTAAACGTGTCAGTTGTTAAGTGGAATTGCGCAACTTAGTCCACGCAGCACTGCGTCGCATGTTCCGAGGCAGACCCCCCCTTTCCCTTCAACCTAAGTCATAATGTCATATATCTAATTTGTTGGAAATTTTGTCTACTTTCTGAATTTCTAGACACTTTTTCTCTAAAACAATAAAAAAATTTATTTTTTTAATAAAAACCTTTTTTGGGGGCTTTTTACCAAAATTTGGGGGGGGGGGGGGGTTGCCGGGGGAAATTTTGGTGGGAAGTTACAAATTCGGATTCAGCGACCCAAAAACATCTAGAAAGCCGATTTTCAGTACTACCATTAATTTTGCTAGGTAGAGTCCCTATACGGTCTCTATTGCCTGGACTACTAGTCCTACGCAACGCGGTTGCAGCATCCAGTGCCTTTTTTTTTTCTTTTTCACAGATGCGAAGTGACCATACATGTGTTTTACAGATCGTGGCATTACTGAATTTCACTCATTGTTGGGATTCCTAAGCAAAGAAGTTTCTTGCCTACTAGAAGTGAGGTATTGATAGAAATAGCAGTTATTCTTCTTGTTCAAAACAATTCTTGGTTAAAAAGTTTCACCCTTTGCTAAGACGCTTATAAAATATATGAGATTTAGAACAATGGAGCTTTCTTTCATTATAATTAAACAATCGCAACGTTTTCTGTGAAAAAAATATGCTATAATGCTTAATTGCTAATAATTAGTTGAGTTATTAATTGACAATTGCAACGCACTGCGATTAAACACTCATCTCGGTCTTTGCAAGAGGTAAAATTATAGTTCTCGGAAGAGAGAAAGGGATTTACTGATTAAATTTAAAAAATCAAAAAACCCGACTGCGTAAAAAGCGAACTAATTTATTTCTCATCAATGTGAAACTATTCTTTTATATTACTTACCTATTTTTTATTTACTTACATTGATGACTTTTAAGTTGTGTTTAATTGTTAATTCCTATCTATAAACACTGTTTTGATGAGGCCTATAGATGTCTATGAAGGTTAGAGTTGCAGTAAAGCTAGAGATCCTACCTACACAACTTCCAGGTTGTGTAATATTTAAACGGAGCTTCTGACTGTAAAATAGTCAATGAAACATCGTCTTCATTTTGAAAGACCTATCCAATGATATGCCACTCAATAGGGTGCGTACAACAATTTTTCGTCTCTACCGCCATTTTGTAATTTACAGCCGCCATTTTGGATTCATAAAAACAAAACCTAGCCTATAACCATCGCACGGTTAAGACGAATCGATAGAGACATCATTCATTAAAATCCATCCAACCGTTGGGATGTTTCGAGGTTATAAAGAAATCCACATACCCAGATACGCGTGAAACAGATAACCCTTCTTGGCAGTCGGGTAAAAAAGCTCTGGCGCTTGCATAATAGCCTTATTTACACAATGGCAGAAAATAAAGGATGAAAAGAACCATTTTCGTGTGTGTGGGAAGGGGGGTCATTGTTTATTAACTTACATCAGCCAAACTGCTTAATAAATTTAAAAAAGAAGAAACATTTTGTAATTATATGCTTGTATGCTTAATTGTCTGTGAAAAAAAATCAAATTTTTGGGGGCGGTGTTTCAAGACGTTTGAGTTCACGAATGATTTTCATTTTCAATTCCCGCGGAGAATTTGGCACTATAGATTTCCAGTTCTAGTTAAATTTTTATGTCGATACGAATTTTATTTTCAGAACTATCTGGTTGACAGAAGTGTAAATTTTGATTGGATACTGGAGCTATGCTTCGACAATTACAACCCCTCCTTCCGAAATTTACGCTATCTCCCCCTCAGCATACAAAGTTTCAAATTTTTAAAACATTTTATTAAAAAATATGCTATATTTGTGATTCTCTAGTAACAGTGTATAAATACTTATGCATTTAAATTATATCTCTATCCCCAAAATATCTGCTTTCCCTCAGAATTTTGTTTTATCTTTAAATTTTTATTTTAAAAAATCTTCTGTTCTGTTTGTTGCTCTCTAGTAACAATAAATAGTTTACTACGTAAATTACACTCCAAAATTTATGCTTCCGTCTCACCTATATTTTCTCCTTTTCAATCCCCTAAAAAATGTCTGATTCTTCCCCCCCCCCCCCCACCTCAGTATACAAAGTTTAAATTCTTTAAAACAGTATTTAACAGTATTTAGTATATTCTGCTGTATTTTTTGCTATCTAGTAGCAATAAACAAATAATCAGCCATCTGAACTATCTTCATCTCCCCCAAATTTTAACTTGGCCCCCTACTGATTTTTTAAAAAAATCTGTCTTATTACTTATTTTGTAATAAGGCTAAATATCAGTCAGTGAAAATGTCACAAATTTCCTTCTAAAATGATTACTCTTTTCTTTCCATCTACAAACGGCGAATTTCAAAATATCCTAGGGTGGGGGGGGGAAACAAAGCGAAAAATGTCCTCTTTTTTGCAACTTCACTATTTTCCCATTTTTAGGTGCGTTCGTAATTATATAAACACGTAGCACCTATAATCGTCGTCTGGTCTGTCCGCCTGTCCGCATATAACAGCGCAAAATCTACTCAACCGAATAGTTTGAAATTTTATATATATAATCTTTCCAGAATTTTGTAGAGTTATTTCAAATTTTATGAAATTCGAATAAAACTTTAAAAATATATTAATAAAAGTTTTCTTCATTCTATTAAATCCTATCATACGTAATTAATTCGATGATATCCCATGATAGGTAATTATTCTAGGTTGTCATGGTTATTATATCAGCTTTAAGATGGATTCATATTACTTCCGTATTACTGAATTTAATATATAGAATCGTAATAAATTTCGTATTCATGCATTTTTGCATAACAGTGCAGCAGCTATTGCACCAAGATCTGAATATTTATAAAACTAGTTAGGGGAAAGTAGGGGAATGGCGCTCACTTAAGGGAAAACATGAATAGTTAGTCAAATTTAGACAAAAAAAAAAAAATCAATATTTTATTAACAAAGTAGAACTCCAAAGCATAAGGAACAGTTTGCAATCAACTAATTTGCATAAAAGTTTTAGGATTTATTATTTTTGTTTTAATCGTTTTATTTAAATAACCATCGATTGAGCGGTAATGCCCGACATGGTAGGGTAATTGCGCTCAGAGTTTGAATACAACATTTAAATAAGACAAAAGTTATATAGTTGTGCGGGCTGTTCATACCACTGCAGACATTTTGCGACCACTTTAGACGTATTGTGCACACATATTGTGTTACACATATAGTGGGCTATTTTTTTTATATTTAGGTTTTTTGATTTTCACCACTTTTTTGAAATCGTAAAATTCTCCTTGTTTAGTGACATATTAATTAAGGCGAAAACAGGGGAATTTTACCATTTCAAAAAAGTGGTGTCAATCAACAAATCTGAATTTTAAAAAAGTTTCCCACTGGCAATACTTCTTCTGGAACTCCACGCGAGCGCCATGTTGGGTTTTAATGCATTAAAATTGGCGTAACAATGCACTACAAAAATAAATAAAAGCGTGAACGTAGGGAAGACCGGGGCTAGTAGGCGCAGTTTTTAGTTATTGATTTTTATAAATTTTTTGAGCAAACTTTAACTACACTTTTAAAGAACAGGCATTGGACTATAAATAACCGGAGTTTTGAGTTTGTAGCTTTTGTAGTTTATGTTTAGCAGAAGCCTAAAGTAAAAGGAAAATTGTGCGCCAACCTACCCCGTCACGGGGCAAGTTGCTTATACCTATGGGGTAAGTTGGCGCACGCTTTATGAAAATTTAAATGAAACTCAAATAAGGCACGCAGTTAAGAGAAATCAATTTCATTATTACCAGTAAGTTTAAACAAAGGCGTTATCGCCGTACAATGTAAATTCTAAATTATACAGATATAAAAATAATGAATAAAACATTGACACTGAGTAACTTCTATCTTGCTCGATATCATCATCAGAGTTACAGTTGTCACAAATAAAAAATCGGGTGTCTCCGTTTGGGCAAGCCCCATGTGCCCAAAATCTTGCATTACAACCACTTTTCACTGTGTTTGTTGTATTTCAACCTACCAGCACACACCAGACGTCGCGCCAACTTACCCCGTATTCAATGCGCCTACTAGACCCATAATAAATTTCAACACAAAATGGAGGCGTAACCTTCTAAGCATAAATAATTTAAGTAATCACATATGGGGTAGGTACAGTGAATCATACACTAAGAACAACTGCACAAGTTAAATCGCAATTATTAAGATAAGTATTAGAAATTAGAAAAAGAACGAAGCAACAAAAAATTACTTATGAGTGCAAAAAACAGAAAAATCGTAATAAAGTCCACTGCACGTAGATAAAGCTGAAAAACTACAATGGGGATTGTAAAAAGCAAGAAGAAAGGTACTCTGTGACTGGTTGGGCAATCTATCCACAAACAGGCGATTTATGAGGGCTGCGCCTACTTACCCCTGTAGCCAAGTTGCCCCGGTCTACCCTACAGCTAAATGCATATATTTTTTAGACATAATGAGTAAATTAATATTTGAAAATAAGATCGTACACTTACCTTCAAGTTAGATGTTGTAGAATTTTATAATAAAACTACTTCAAACTAATAATTTGAGGACACAAAAATGCTTTCCTACCGACGGGCACTAAATCCTTACTGGGAACTTAGGATGAAGTTCGTTAGGTGCCGGTACTGATCGCATGTTTTCAATTCTATTCTGTTTAGAGATATTTAGTGAGCGGAATTGCCCTTCTGAGCGTCATTACCCTACTTTTCCCTATAGTACAAACGCACCTCATTTGCCACGTTTGACATACAATTCCGACTTGTAGGATTTTCCATGCACATTTAATGTTTTAGAACTGATACGAGTATTCTTCTCAAAAATGCCTTACTCACCTCCATTAATAAAAATTCAGGTGTGAAACAGCCAAACTTCAAAAAAGAGAAAAATTTAATTTTTCTGCCCCACCCATCTATATAACTTCTTTTTTTATGGAGCTGAGGAAATGGAGATTAAAGGGGGAGTAGACTGATTTTATTAGATTTTTTTAAACGGAAATCCAGCGAAACACAGAAGAATCTCACAACTGTATTCAGCTTTTTTACTCGTATTTAATGATGAAAACAGTCTTTTGAAAAAAAAAAAATTAAATCTCAATTATAACAATCCTCTCCGCTCCTAAATTTAACTGCATTTCCAATTTGAAAAGATGGAGTTATAATTAGGATTTTGCCTTATATAAAGATTGCCTTCAACAAAGTTCTATAATAAAAATTTATGCAGATCTCTATACTAATTTTCGATAACAAACACCCTAATTACTATACAGTATCGTTTCTCATAATGGTCTCGAACGATGCGCAGTCTGCTAAATTCTTTAAAGTCCCAAAATTTCCGCTTGCCTTTCATTCTAAATTTCATTTTATAAAACATATTTTTTTTTCCTCCAGAAAACATTAAACATCTGTTAAAATCAAAAGTTACTCTTACTTATTTTTAATCTTCAACCGATTTTCCCTGACAGCTTGATTTTAAGTCAACTTCATGGTATTGTTGGAAACAATTAAATTCCATTTGATAAATAGTTACGTTTAAATTTAGACATTGCATACCAGGTGTACATCTGATTTACCAGAAGATTCATTGTGTAATTCAATGTATAAAAATGCCATGTTTATGTTCTATGGTTCACATTCAACAGAGGATTAAAACGAGGTAAGATAAAAGCTGTATTTATTGAAACTTTGATATTTTGCTATATAGACACTATATATATATATATGTATATATGTATATAATATTAACTGAGTATTTTTTTTATTCACTAAAAAATGTCTGCAGAATAAACATAGAGAAAATAGGACTGATTAAATATTAGTTTTGAATGAAGATATTTAGAATAAAATGCTATTTGCAGAAATATTGGCTTTATAATGGAAATATCCGTCCTGACATGGCAAAATAATTCCTGTCCCTACTAGTGCTATATTAGTAACGAATTATTACTAATAATTGCAAATTTATATTTAAACCGTTTGCTATAATATAAAAAAGTTCTTAAAAATATTTATTTCAGATAATCGAATCCCGAAGAATATGAATAAAGCTATTAAGTAAAAAAGTAACAAGTAAAGATTAAATTTTAAAAATAAAAAAACCCGACTGCGTAAAAAGCAATAAAATAAATAATTAATTATTTCTCATCAAGTGAAACGATTTTTTTATATTAGTTACCAATTTTTTTTTATTTACTTTTATTGTTGACTTTTAAGTTGTGTTTTATTGTTAGTTCCTATCTATAAACACTGTTTTGATGAGGCCTATAGATGTCTATGAAGGTTAGAGTTGCAGTAAAGCTAGAGATCCGAACTACACAACTTCCAGGTTGTGTAATATTTAAACGGAGCTTCTGACTGTAAAATAGTCAATGAAACATCGTCTTCATTTTGAAAGACCTATCCAATGATATGCCACTCAATAGGGTGCGTAAAAAAACTTTTTCGTCTCTACCGCCATTGTGTATTTTACGGCCGCCATTTTGAATTTATAAAAACAAAACCTGGCCTATAACCATCGGACGGTTAAGACGAATCGATAGAGACCTCATTTATTAAAATCCATCGAGCCTTTGGGATGTTTCGAGGATATAAAGAAATCCACATACCCAGATACGCGTGAAACACATAACCCATCACGGCAGTCGGGTAAAAATAGTTTTTTAAAAACGCCCTTTTACATGTGTTCAATTTTCATCTTGAAAATTCTTCTAGTTTTTACTTTCTTCTATCTTTACAAGAAGAAAGTAATCCGACTTTTGATTTTCGACGGATTTATACGTTTTCAGAAGGTCCTGAACACAATTTGACTGATTTTAGAAAGTGTCTGTCTGTGAGTATGTCTACATGTGACACACATTTTGTGAGCGTTCTATCTCAAGAACTAATGCACGGAATTTAATAAAACTTTAAATTCAGTTTGACCTTGATACAAATTGGTGCTGATTATGTTTTGGTGTAAATCGCCCAACAGATGGCTCTGCTATGTTGTATTTTTTAAGATTTCCGCAATATCTCTATTTGAAGAACTAATGTTCGGATTTTCATCAAACTTCAGATTTAGTTACAAATTGACCATTTATAGTACTTTCTTTCAAGTTCTCACAAAATCGAAAATTAACCTTTGGAGCTGTTGCTTAACTTTTGAACACCAGTATATATCTTATGTAGTAACAGGCAGTAAATTAAGACATAGTGCAGTTCGTCACAGAACTCATTATGAAAAAAGAAAATGAAGAGTACGAGAGTGTATCAGTAAGCTTATGCCCTCACAATAGAAATAATTGAATAAAATTTATGAAATTTCTACATTGCATTAGTCCTTTTCTATATAGTCACCATGCACAGTAACACATTTCCGCAAACAGTATTTCGAAGAGACGGGAGAGGATGTATTCCAGGAAGCGCGATAGTAGACCCAAAGTGGGTCATTTTTGCCGACCCCCGCATGTGACATATTGTTGGAAAGGCCTGTGACCACTTATTTATGCTATGCACCTCCCGTTACGCTCCTCCCAAATTTTCCCTGTGGGGGGGCACTTTTCTAAATTTTGAGGACATCATTCATGCACCCCGAGAGGCAAATTTGGGAGGAGGGGCTCGGGAGTGCATAACATGAATAAGTTGTCACAAACCTTTCCAACAATATGTCACATGTGGAGGTCGGCAAAAGTTAGAAAATGCCCTCCTTTTGGCCTACTATTGCGCTCCTGGAATACATCCTCCACCCTCTCTTTGAAATACCGCTTGCAGAAATGTGGTACTGAGCACGTGACTATATAGAATAGGACTAATACAATGTAGCAATTTCATAAATTTCGCTGAATTATTTCTATGTGAGGGCAAAACTTATTGATACATCCTCGTACAGTTCCCCTCTCTGTATATTACTGTGGCTATACGATCAATGAAGGATCAAAGACTGCAGTACCCAACCTTGTTTACTTGACCCTATATACCGCATACGTCTCGGTCAGCCTAACGCGGGACCCTCAGTGTTTAGTTCCCAAGAGAGCTTGGTACTCATTTTATAGACAACAAAGGGATGAAAGGTTGAGTGAACCTTGCCCAGCAGGGAGTCAAACTCTCAGCCTGTAGCGTGGGGAAATATATTTCCCATAAAATTAAAAAAAAAAAAACTACACATTATTATGAATTTTTATTTTTATTTATTTTACGTCTAAGCAAACTAAAATATAAGGTTGTAACGAAAGTTTCTCGCCACCGCTAATACGGTCTGTACAAACAGTTTGCCTTAACGTGTTTGCTCATATTTTGTCAAACAATTTTTGGCATTTGAAAGAAAGAGACTAGCTTTATAACACTGTGTTGTAAAATTTGTATAAAAAGAAAAAAAAAAAAAAACATCGTTATCATTAAGTACCAGGTATCTGAAATGGAACTACCACGCTACCATAGATTAGAACATCATTTACGTCCTGTTCCGTTGTTATAAAGTCAACTACAGAATGTCACCGAATAAAGTGTACAGCTTTAGGTACTCGTGTTGTATCATATGACCCTGTGAAAGTTTGGCGGAATGGTGGTTACATATAAAATTACTGTTAATTATATATATTATAATTAGTATTATATAATGGTGATTTGGCGGAAAACTTTCGTTTCAACCTAATATAATAAAAGCAGTTACATACTAATATTTATTCTTAGCAACCTTATGGTCCTGTAAGTGTTAAATGATGTTCCTTCAAGTTTTTCTGAGTCGGGAAATTCGCTTAATTAGATTCTTATTCGTTCTCTAATGATCTGCATCGAGAAAAGTTTGCTTGTGATAATATTTGGATATTAAATGAGCATTAAACTAGATTTCTTTTGCAGGTGACTGTTAATCATTCTTGAAATACTGGAAAATGAAATACAGTCTAATTATCACGCTTTTTGTTCTCTTCATCGTTAGCATAAATTGTTCTCCGGCTTCAGCGGAATATGATTTCTTGAAACTAGAATCACCCAGAGAAAAGTAAGAATTGATTATTCATAGTGAGCATGGCATAGAAACACACAGAAAAGTTTGGCTTAGAAACATAGTAAAGTTAAAATATTGATAGGTTAATGTATTGATGAACATGTTCTAAATGCAAGAAAAATATAACCCAAACACAAGACAGGGTAGCCAGTTTCGCCTCCAATTTTAATCCGAAATTTGGAATTCATACCAGAAATTTTGAAAGAAGAATTTTTTACTTTAGGTGATCGCTAAATGTTTCTTATTAAATACAGCATAAAATATTAATATTTATTTCTGGTATGGACTCTAAATTTCTAAATGAAAATGGAGGCCAAACTGGCAACCTTGATACAAGATTCAATTTACTTAATTATTATTTTATATATTTTAATAATGTACTAGATGGAACACGTCAAAACTTGATGGCAAATAACTTTATGGCACCAAAGAAAAAAGTCTGTTTACCGCTTTAAAATGTTAGAAACTTTTAAATAATTATGATTAACAATTGAAAAAAAAAAAAATCCTGCATTTTAAATCCAGGTGGAAGGCCTCCAATTGGCAGAGTTACACTCACGCGTATGCAGCCACTGAATTTCTCTCATCTGATGTTTTTTTTTCCATTTGCTGACATAACATCAATAAATCTGTCATTATTTGCTACTAATTTCATACACAATGTATTCATATACACTACGATGACAAAATCATTATCAGAATTGTTAGGTGGTAAAGCATGTAGTGCATACGAATGCATTCTGTGTATATTAACGTCAGATAACGACAAATGTGTAACAATATATCGGAAAAGGGCTTTTAAGTTCTTTGAACTGATGAAGTACATACAGATCTGTACCACAGAAAAGGGCGAATGCTTACAGGAATAAATATATACAATTATGCATACACTAAAATTTTTTTATCACACAACATAAATCAAATATTTTTATACTAATAACTATTGATTGCAATATTTTAAAAATTATATTTTTTTAGATATTTCTTAATTTTATTTTGTTTTTAATTTGTTTTTAAGCAATATTGTACTGAGTACTATTTTGCCTGGGTGTTATGAACTCTGCCAATTACAGAATAATTTGAAAAAAAAAAAAAAAAAAAAACTTGTGCACACATAAGTGACAGAGCTGCTGTATGTTTCATTAATATAGATAAAATCAAAATCATATCGGCTAAATCAGAGGAAACACTGAAGCTGTTTAATTAATTTTTATTAAAATGCTTGTAACTTATGTTTGATATTGTACAATCGCATCTAAGTTTATTTCATATACAAATAGTTTATTATTGTATTCTATCTTTTTACACTGCCATAGTTCCAAAAAGAGACTAAATGATTTTGTTTTTATTATTATTATTTCCCATAAATTTGTAAACTGTTCAAACCTTGTCATTTTACGCAATTTTAACCCACTAAATCATATAAATAGCTTCAAAAATTTCATTTGGGAAATAACATTTAATTTCTTTCACTGCACGAAATGTTTAGTACAAAACATGATTTTTTTACCTGGCCAGTGGGTAAAGCTAATGATCATCAATGTACGAGGGTGTATCAATAAGATTTTGCCCTCGCATAGAAATAATTAAGTGAAATTTATGAAATCGCTACATTGTATTAGTCCTTTTTTATTTAGTCACCATGCACAGTAACATTTGTGCAAACGGTGTTTCAAAGAGAGGAGGGAGGATGTATTCCAGGAGGCGCGATAGTAGACCCAAAGGGGGGCATTTTTCTAACTTTTACCAACCCCTATGAATGATGTCCGCAAAATTTAGAAAAGTTTATGAATATAAAAATGACGGAAAGACAAGTCTAGTTGACGCTGGTCTAACTTGGATTATGGCTTTGCTTGCAACTGCTGCTGTTAGAGAGATTATGTGGAGCATAGTGGATATTTTAAAGGTCTCAAGTTTTTCAAGTCTTCACGGGTCAAGGTGGGGATATGACCTTCTCACATGTTTAATGTTTTTAATTACTTAATGATTTAGTTATATAAAAATTTTTATTTGATTATGTTTTATAAGTTAAATTCAGTTCTATTGATTTTGAATTGGTTGGTTGTTTATGTTTTTAAAGCAGTTTTGTTTCGTTAAGTTTTTGAAAGTTTAAGTTTCTTTAATGATTTTTTATACTTTTGGAGTATGGGGGTTGGCTATATCTTGCGAAACCTGTGAGTATTCAATTTCTATTTTTGGTACCTGTTTTTTTTACTCCTCCCACTTTCAGACGAGCAAGGAGTTGTTTGTTTATTGTTTTTTTAGTTATAAATGTTCATTGGTTTTATTGTTGTTTTGCACCCTCTCTTCATGGATTTCATAATTCATATACTTTTGATAGAGTTATATATATATATAAATTATTCGACTAATTACTAAAATAAATTAAATAATGTTTTTTGATACATACAGGGTGTTCACTTTCAACGTTGACCAATGGCTAATTCCTTAACCGTTCATCATAGACATATAGTTCCCACAAACAGCGGAGACATGTGTCAGGGATTCATTGTTCGTCTCAATGCGCCCACTGGCAGTGGAAAGTGAAAATACAAGATTTTCCTGCGCGTGGGCAGAACGCCCACTATACGGTGTCGTAGATAGCGAGGAACCAGGCCGGAGATTCGTTTTTTGTAAAATTTTCATATGAATTCTAGGCCCCAATGTAGTACATACAAATTTAAGATTCATTTAGGAAGGAGGGGGAATCACGTTGAGCAACCTGAAAACTAGCAATAATTAAACCATTACTAAAAACTCTGTAGTTTCAAAATCAATTAAGGAAATAAATTTTCTCTATACCTTCATACATTCTTATGGTTTAAGAGAAAAGACATTTAGCAATATTAATTAAATGATTAACGACAAAAATGGCTTTTTAAAAAAATGAATACTAAAATATGCATTTTGCGCACAAAATTTTAAAAATTCTACTGTAGATACATATGTAATATTTTATTTATTTTCATTTACTCTACTATATTTTACACTGAACCTAAATTTAAAACTTAGATTTAATATTTTTAATACACACTTTTCTATGACAAAAATCAGGCTAAATTTAAGTTCAGCATAAAAGTATACATGAAAATTAATAATATGCAAAATTTCAAGGTTCTATAATAATTAGTTTTGAAATGAGAGTGCGGGAAATGCCAAAAAATACAGTTTTGAGAAAAAGGGCTTCAAAATTAACTTTATAGCCTAACAGCCATGAAGTTATGTCAGATATTTTTAGCGATAACTTCTGTTCTAATTGAAATTTTTGTAAAATACTTTTTGCAGCGGATTTGTAACATTTCAAGGTATCCATGCGGAATTTTTTTTTTTATTGACTTTTTTTAACCTTTAACTTGATCTGTCCTACTTATTGTCACGGTGTGGGCAACGCCGGGCGAATCAGCTAGTTATTTATAAATTCGATTGAATAACAGGATAGTTTTCTGCAAATGTTTTACAGAGAGGAAGCGCTTTTGTTTAAGGAGGTGAAAACGGTTGCGAAATCACATGACAATGATGTGATTTTTCCCCCAGGAACTACTGGAGTGATTTCAATACTTTTTAAATAATTTTGACAGTAGTTAAATTATAATTTCATTGTTCGGCACAAAATAAAAGACACAACAATTAGTTCCTTTTTTTTTAACTTAATTTATGTTCTTTGCGAAATTGCATAAAATTAGTATAACTATTGCATTTTTATTTTTATTTTTTCTCGAAAGATCAAATTATAATTTAGACACTGCTAAAACTACTAAAAAAAGAGGTACCGAAATCACTTCAGTAATTCTCGAGTAAAATATACATGAATGTCAGCTGTTTTACATGCGATTTTGTTTGTTTGTGGAATCGTGTAACTGTTGTATTCTTTATTTTTATTTCTTGCGAAGCGATTACTTTATAGTTTAGCTATAGCCAAAACTATAATAGAAAAATATTGAAATCGCTTCAGTAGTTCCCGAGAAAAAGGCTCATTAATGGTCCCTGTTTTACGCTTGATTTAGCAGCTGTTATAGTCAAATTAAAATATTAAAAAGAATATTAATAATTTTTATTCAAATATTATTACTTCTGGAAGTGCAATATAATATGATAGGTGACACTATAGGCAGTATGTATTGTCAGCCGCATGCTGATTTACAGAGAGCACAGTGGAGTATTTGACCCAAAAACATGGACAAAAAAAACGAAACTTAAAAATTCATCAAAAATTGTAAAAATCATATTTTTTAATAGCTGACAAATTGGCGCGTCGATCAATGTCTATTTCAGGAGCCTGAGCCATATGCAGTGGCTCCAGGCCTCAGTTGAAGAGAAAACTTCTTTGAAAGAAAACATGATTTTTTGTTGCTTTTGGGTATTATTGTTACTTTTAAATGTAATTTTTTTGCGACTGAATAAATTATTGAACTGAAATTGAATAACGCTTACGTGTTTAAGAAAGGTCAGAACTTAGTGTTAAACTATACGTTTCATTAAATAGTTTAGATTTTAATATAATAAAAAAAAACATTAAATTTGCAAAAAGGGTATTTTTAAAGCATTTTTGGCTCTAGTTTAAACATATCGAAAGCTTTTTAAAAGTGTGCCGGGCTTTGTCAGGCCATTTTTGAACAATAATCGTATTGGTTATTGTTCTGAATGCCAATTTCACAAAAAAATGTTCCGCATATTGTTGCTATTTATATATATATATAATTTTCTTTCGTGGGGACTACTTAAATTACATTTTTTGCGGCAACCGAATTGAAGAGATAAAAACTATATTTTTACTCTCGTATTGCAAGTTTTTAGCTTATAGATATTGCCTGAGAGCTTTTGCTCCTACAGCTTCTGTATGTATGTACGTATGCAGGTACATACATACGTACGCAACTTGATACCACTTGATAGAAATATCAGATCAGCTACAAATTGTAAATACTTATTTACTGAAAAAAGGTTCTCCAAATAGTTTCGGGGGCTCATAGGTAGAAAATAAGGGAAGATAGGGGGAATTAAAGTAGTCTTGAGTAGACGCAGAAATGATTAGAAGGTTGTAAGTAATATTGGAAGTCATAACAAGTGGGCATCGCATTGACGAAAAAAGGTTCCAAACATCTGCTGATGAAACAGCAAGACTGTATGTGAACCTTTACAATTGGTACCCCATGATTCCAACAATGCACAAGGTTTTGATTCATGGTGGCACTGTAATTAAGAAAGCAGTCGTACCCATTGGCCAACGGTCAGAAGCAGCTTCCGAGGCCAGAAACAAACACTTTAGATAGTACCGCACAAATCAAGAAAGTGCAATAGAGAAGTTCGCAATAGAGAAGTTTTCAATAGAGATGTTCCAAATTGGCTTCTTTTAAGCAGTGATCCTTTTGAGCAGTGATCCTTTTGAGCAGTGAGCAGTTTATACTGCTCTAGACAAAGACCAAGGTAAAAGAGCAAGCCATACAGTAGCGAGACCCTACAACTTCTTCTTCCAGCTAGGTCTGATGATAGTCCTGATAAAAGCCAAGAAGAGTGTGATGAAGAAGATGAAAAACAGAGCTCTGATAAATCAGATTGAAACTGGTAATCTATTAAATACACTGAAAGACCAGCATCTCTATACTGTAGAGGCTGCACTTTATTAAATATATTATTAAATGTAACTTTATCAAATGTAAATAATCTTTTTAAAATGTAAATTAAATGTAATAATTATAATTAAAGTAAATTAAATGTAAATAATAAATTTTATAGCTAGTACAATTAAATACATTTAATTAAACATTACTAGAATATAAAAAAATCTATGAATAATGACTTTTCTCTTATAAACAGTAAACTTTTAAGGCTGCTAGTCACTCAACTTCCAAACTCCCTTCGATAATGTTAAGTCTATGGGTATGTGATGTATTCGTATTTTTAAAATATCTACTTAGTAAATTAATATTTTAACTTCTTTTTTCTTTATACTCTTCCTAAATGAGGTTTCTTTTTCTTAGTTGTGAAAATATTTATAAAATGTACTAGCGAACTTGCCCGGCGTTGCCCGGGTACGTCAAAAAACAGCAGGAATTTCGAAAAAGCTCTGAAAATTACAATAAGATATCGCGAAAAATTTTTAAATCGCTTCTCAAATTCTGAAAAGAGAAAATATATATATATATTATGTTCGAAGATTGCAAGTTGATTCCGTTCATTAATGTGGAAAAATAGTAGCAAATCGCTAAAATACACTAAAAATCACATACAAAATTCCCGAAAAATTCGAAATTGCTATACGAAATCCGATTAAACTTTATTGAAATATGGGCAGAATGTACTTTAGGTCAAAAATGGAATGTCAAAAAATTGCAGCAGATCGCAAAGAAACGTAAAAAGCGCATTAAAAATCACAAAAAGTTCAAAAATCACGAAAGCCAAAATTTACTATAATTGGATAAAAGTTTCAAATCTAATTCCTTTGACCTGTGGGCTCTCTTAAAATTTATCTTTTGGAAATCATGCTAAGCATGAGATCACGTTACTTTTAT
Source organism: Maratus speciosus (assembly GCA_963932465.1). Taxonomy (NCBI): domain Eukaryota; kingdom Metazoa; phylum Arthropoda; class Arachnida; order Araneae; family Salticidae; genus Maratus; species Maratus speciosus. The sequence continues at coordinate 104,278,058 of OZ010789.1, read as the reverse complement.
TCGTAATTAATTTACTTGGACTCCCTTAAATATAATTAATATAATCCCTTAAGTTAATATTAGTTTTTGTTGCATTAAAATATCTCAATTTGTTGATTTTCTGTAACCCTATTGTTTTACAGTGGAAGTCTATGGGAATTTGGCGAAATATTAGAGATATCGCCAAGTTGGCGACTGATTTGGTCGCCAAATTTGGCGATATACCGCCAAGTTGGTGACAAACTTGGCTGCATTTGGCGACAGAACTATGTCCCTCTACGGCAACCTCCTTATAAGTATGGAAATGCATTAAATGCTGTTCAATAATTGCATAAAAAATTCGCTAAAAATTCAAATATCCCTGCACGAATTCCGAATAAACTTTTTTGAAAATAGAACAAAATTTACTATATTGGGTTAAAAGAAAGAAACCATATTCTTCTCACTTATATGGAAAAATCGCCTCGAAACATAAAAAAGCGCTAAAAATCGCATAAAAAATTAAATAAAAAAAATCTAATCAAAAAATCGAAAATCGGGCTTCGAGGTGCAAAACTTCATATATAGATGTACCTTTTCCCCAAATTTTGTAGCTCTACGTGCAATGGTCTCTTCAGAACACCGTCGACACACTCACTCACACACAAACTTCTTTCTTTATTATTATATATATAGAAGATACTTATTACTATTTGAAGTGTTAAATTCTTACTTACACTTCGTCAGCTTTTAAGATATAAAATATTAAATTAAGCTATGGATTTGTATGTATTCTACATAATATGCTAAAAGTTAGTTCAGTGAAACGCATAGCACAGTTAAAAATTTCCATTCAGCAATTTCTGTGAATAAACGGAAATGTACTTGAGAACTTTTGTGCAGCCCTGTATATGATCTATAAAATGTATCCACACCAAATAATATTTTTTAAAACATAGTTCAATTTAAAAACGTATATCACAGCTGCAAACGCACTTCTAACAATTATTGGTCATAGACTTCAATAGTTAAATTTATTCTTCAGCCAAATTCTTTTGTGTGTCCATGTAAATGAACGATATATTCTATGTACACCATATTCTACAATAAGTACCTTGGTATACTTCAGTGATGTATATAAATTTCAGTATGTTTAAAATAGTTGATATCTTTACAATACAGAGCAAAGGATTTTTTCGCATAGACCATCATGTAAGGGAATTCTTTTGGGTGCCTCTGTAAATGAATCGTAAATGCTATAGTCTACAATACCAAATATACCATTTACAATACCAAACATGCCATAATGATACCCAATAACATCTAAGAATTTCAAGGCAATCGGATTATATTTACATAGAAAAATATTTTTGGCCAGAATTTCGGGTCAAATACTCCACTGTGGAGCGTTTAGATCAGTGCTGTCTCGATCAGGACTCAATTTAGGCTATCTATGTCCCCGGAGCAAACACCATTCTGGGGGAGGTGGGGAGGGCAGTAGAAATTGTTCGAAAATAATGTGGAAATGGCTAGTAGTAAACTTCATACATATTGTATGCATACATAAATTTCGTACCAGGTACTATTCACATATGTATACAGGGTATCACAAAAAGATGGTCACAACTTTAAGAAAAAATACCAGTAGGATAATAGTAGAAAAAATGATGGATTGTTTGATAGAAGAAGTTGTTTTCAAACTTTTACCTTGCATAGCTACGTATGTTATAAGATGTTTAAAAGAAAATGCCCTCAATGGGCCGTAATTAATGGTTTCAACTTGCCTCGCTACGAGGAAAACATCAATAAAGAATATCTCGTGAAAACAATAAATACTAAGTTGTTATAATAAAGCTTTGTTCATTAGTTTTCTAATGATATAGTTCGTTTTCAGGTGCGTTCGTAATTATACAAATACGTAGCACCTATAGTCGTCGTTCGGTCCGTCTGTCTATCCGTCCGTCCGCATATAACAGAGCAAAATATACCCAAACGAATGGTCTGAAATTTTAAGTATATAATTGTTGCAAAATTTTGTCGAGTCATTTCATATTTTATGAAAACCGGATGGATAGTTTAATTACAGGGACAGTCTAAAGTTTTCTGTTACATTACGGCCAATGGAAAAAAAAAATATTTCAAGTGCATTTTAATGATGTCACAGCCTTTCGAACAGAATCAAATTGATATGCACTTATGAAGTGCATTAAAATATACATTCAGTACAATATGCAGTGCAAAAAATATTTATAAAACTAGTTATAGTACAAACGCACCTCATTTACCAAGTTTGACGTGCAATTTCTAACTTTTTTTTTCTTGCGTGAGTGGAGAGGGTACAAGAAGGAAAGAAGGGAAGGAGGACCGCACTCCGTTCTTAAATGTTTAAAAATATGTACATTTTGATCACTATTGGCCAAATTTTACCGTATCCGTATGGCCAAATTTTACCGTAATCCCCAGGTACGAATCCCTGTGGAATATATTTGAGAAAAACGTGCCAAAAATGGAAAAAAAAATTCTCTTTAATTTTTTTCGTTATCATCAAAATGTTAGAAATAGATTATTTTAAAAATAAACAAAATTTTAAACGAAATAACTACTACACTATATGGCCAAAGGTGACCGGTCACTTGCGATTTTTGACGTTTTGTTAAATATCTAGAAAAATACATAAGAATTTAACCTGAAACTGCAGGTGTGTGAACAGTACAGTATAGGTCATATATTTCCGCGAAGATTTTTTTCCCGAAACCCCATAGGGAACCGTCAAAAAATTGGAAAAGAACGAATATCTTTTGGATAACCCTGTAAAAACTAATGGAGCAAAAGCGTTGAAACTCGAGATTATTAATAAGTGGCTTATTGTAATATACTGTGCTCATTTTTATGAGGATAGCATGTATACTCGTAGAGAAATTAAGGTTTTTATAAAAACAGTCCCAAATTTCGTCAAGTTTTTTTCTTACAATTTGCAGAGTTCTTAATATAAAACAAAGTTCTTTTCAGAAAATATGACGAACAACATTGTACACAATACTCTGCGCTCAGAATTAAAAAATAATAAAATTTGGATGAAAAATGAGCAGGTTTACTAAAAAATGTTTCACTGCGCATGCGCGAATGCAATCAAAATATAATGTGCATAATGTGTTAGCTAAATGTATAGAGCAACATTTGTAAAAGTCTCAAAAACATAGTTTGAAAAGTCTGATAATAATCGTTTTTAGAATAAGCTCAAAATCCATTGTTCCCAAAATGAAGCAAAAACATGAGGGGCTGTGTCCATACATCCATTGATTAGTGCCAATATAGCATACACAATATTGCACGTACTACTGTATTTGGATACAATCCCTCATCTTTTTGCTTCATTTTGGGAACAACGGATTTTGAGCTTATTCTATAAATGATTATTATTAGACTTTTCAAACTATGTTTTTGAGACTTTTACAAAAGTTGCTCTATACATTTAGCTAACACATTATGCACATTATATTTTGATTGCATTCGCGCATGCGCAGTGAAATATTTTTTAGCAAACCTGCTCATTTTTCATCCAATTTTTATTATTTTTTAATTCTGACTGCAGAGTATTTTGTACAATGTTGTTTGTCATATTTTCTGAAAAGAACTTTTTTTTTATATTAAGAACTCTGCAAATTATAAGCAAAAAACTTGTCAAAATTTGGGACTGTTTTTATAAAAACCTTAATTTCTCTACGAGTATACATGCTATCCTCATAAAAATGAACACAGTATATTACAATAAACCACTTATTAATAATCTCAAGTTTCAACACTTTTGCTTCATTACTTTTTACAGGGTTATCCAAAAGATATTCGTTCTTTTTCAATTTTTTGACGGTCCCCTATGGGGTTACGGGAAAAAATCTTCACGGAAATATATGACCTATACTATATTGTTTACACACCTGCAGTTTCAGGTTAATTACTTATGTATTTTTCTAGATATTTAGCAAAACGTCAAAAATCGTAAGTGACCGGTCACCTTTGGCCATATAGTGTATATTCAATATTTTCACATATATAAGAAATAGTTTACAGAAATTTTTGCTCAAATTATAGCAAATGCAAAATAAATCAAATGACATAAAACAAATGACCCCAGTAATTTTCAAGATAAATATAATAAACTAATACAATAATATTAATATCAACTGTCATGAATTCTACTTCCCTCAGATTCCTTTGAATTTCACGAATCCTTTACAGTATGGTAATGTGATTTGCATGAAATTTTGGAAGAACTGCAAAATTACAAAAATCCGACAAATGGCATGAAACTGCTGAACTTTTCGCGGGAAAGTATAGCCATCCATTGGGAAAATGGTAAATTACATATTATATATTGGTCGAACTGAGTTCGGGCTTCACGGAATTGAAGCACCGATTTTTCGCTTGCCCGAACTCAGATCGGGCATTCCAAAATTGGTGCATTTGCGTTGCCCGAACTGAATTCGGGCGTCACAGGCAAGGGGTTAACCATTTGACAGATAATCAAAGTTCAGATAATGAAAATCCCGATTATTCCCATGAGGGCCCGCATGCCCTTGCATTAGTCAGGCCCTGGTCCCGATACGGATCATTTCCAGCAATTCTCGGGAAGTGATCACAGCTCATAGGAAGGATTGTAAGTCTGTTAAAAATATAATTATAATACCTTAATTATAGTTAAAGTTAAGAACAAAAATCCTTATCCTGCTTCTAATGAGACACCCTGACTGAATAGTAAGCAGATTGCTGGTTCGTATTCCTATACAAAAAAAGATTGTTAGAGCGTGCTCTATCATTTCTTGAAGTTTGTACGCGACCTAACAGAATATCTTATACAATAACATCTGCTAAATCCCATATAAACAATCGAAGTTAATAAACTTTTTTCTCAGAAACTACGGAAGCGATTTCAATACTTTTTAATAATAATTTTGGCTGCAGCGAAACTATAAATTATTCAACAATAAATAAAAATAAAAAATACAACAGTTCTAACGCAGACGTATTTTTTATATAATGTTCTGGTTTTCTCTTTCTGTTAACTAATGTAACATACATTAATAGTAATAAATAAAATTTCATAAAAACACTGGCAGGAAAAATTGAAGAAGCAACTATAAAAAGGTACTTTAAGTTAATTTTATTAAGTGAAGTCCAATGAAAGTCAGTAAGTTAGACGTTCACAAAGGTCAACATAACCAAGTAGTTCGAAGTCATACACCTTCGCTATACATAAACATCCAACTTCAATAAAATATTCGCGTGTGGAAGGTGGAACACGTCGCTGAGAAGGCATTTGACGGATTGTAAGAAATGGTGTGTAAGTGGGAGAATGGAGGGAGGATTAATATTCTTCATAATAATAATTGCAAATGCAATGCTTGTAAATCTGTAACCCTTGCATTTTGATTAGATGTGTCCACACACCTTATAATATTTTTCTACTTTTCGCTAAAAAGGTGTAAAAAGTAACAATCTAAAAAGGTGTAAAAAGTAACAATTTAAAAAGGTGTAAAAAGTAACAAATTTTCCCTATCGCACTTTATATCACATTTCCTATGTTCCTATTTAAATTTATTTTTTTACAGAAATCTTATATTCTACATTTTGGAGATAGGTCAGTAGTTCCATGTTTTTAGTTGCAAAATCATTAAGTTACATGAGTTTTTATACTTGCCTCATAAATTTCTCCAGTATACAATTTTATTCAACATTTATATGTTTTCTTTTCAATTTTAAAGGAAATGTGCCAACAAAGGAGAGCGTTGCGCCAATGGAAATAAATGTTGCAAAGGACCCTGTATCATTACTACACTGGGATTTGGCATCATGTTAGCTAAATGTGCGAACTAGAATCAACTGTCGTGAATATCATCAGTTACTCCTTTCTTCTCAAATCTATGGCAATGTTTAGAAATTGTGTGTAATAAAGAAATTCTTAAAAATATTTGTACATTAATTCATTTCAATAATCATTTTATTAGATTGGTAAAAATTATCTAGTTCAATAGCTGGTATTCTTTCATATGAAAGCCACCAATCATATATACTATTCCTGTTGTAGACATCCCTTTTTTTCAACTAATATGATGCGTACAACGATAAATGAGGTATCATTGCAGAGGATTTTTTGCTCACATCTGACATTGCATACTGAATTTAACTAAGATGTAATAACGATAAAGGAGCTATCACTGCATTAGGATTTTTTGCCTACTTCTGATATTGCATACTGAATTTTCGTTATAATTTTCGTCGTAATACTGAATTTTCGTCGTAAAAGATTTTGTTTGTTTGAAATCATATAATATTATTTCCGATGTCAATATTCCTTTTTTTATGCAGATACAAAATGCACAACGATGAATGAGGTATGATACGAAAGTTTTTTGAACAGGCTTTAGACATTGTACGCTCATATTTTTTGATTAAAAATTACAATTAACTAAAAATTCATGACAAAAGGTATCAACAAAATAATTTCAAAAACTGCAGTGCGAAAGATTCTCACGGGTCAATCGGTATTGTTTTAAAAGTACAAATACATTACATTAAAAATTAATGAAATATTTTATTTTAGATTTTTTTTCAATCAATTCACATTTTTAAAGGATCTAACTGTTCGATGAAATTGATTTTGTTTTAATTTTTCTGATTGAGGGATTGTTTTAATACTGTACTCAGGGTAGTAATTACCGCTGTGGCAGTGCACCGAAGCACAGTTCCTTGTCCGAGGTTTTGTCTTTGTCTCCAAATGAAATATTTATACGTGATTTAGTGCAATGGCGATCGGCAGCAAGAACTCTGCCCTTAAGTTAAAGCACTGGCTGTATACTGTTAAAAATGAGAAAAAGCCCAGTAGCAGAAAATTCTCAGAGTGTCTGCGATAGATACTTCATGGGCAGAAAATAATCTACATGTAAAGTTTACAATTGAAGCGTTAAATAATCTTACCTGTGACGTCTTTGTGCATTTTATTAATTTTTATTAATAATAATCTAAAGTTTTTGTATTAAGTAATAAAGAGATAAACATAATATAAGACGAAATAAAGGTTCGATGGAAAAAAAATCTGCAAAAAGGAAAAGAAAATCTGCGGCGTCCATCTCCCGTCTTGAACTTTCTGCTACCGGGGTGAAAAGCAAATTGTAGACTACTCCGTATAGCACTGCTCCCAACGATCATTTTTCTCTTCGCCTTGGATTTGCAATCGCAGTAAGTTATTTGGAGGAAAGTTTGTTTTGGTAGATGAAAATTTGAAATTCTACAATTTTTACCTAAATTTCTCTCAAAATCTGATTCGAATCATGACTTACGAATAAAACTTTATTTGCCAGTACTTTATATTCAATTAAAACACATATCCCTTCTATAAGGGGTAAACACTCCTCGAAAATTACCATTGGAGGCAAAAATAACATTTTCGCTTCAGCCTTCAAACAGTCAAAGACAATTGAAATTCTGCACGCAGCTACATGTACAGTCGTGGAAAAAAAAAGTAAACACCCCCTACTAATTCCTAAACAAATTATCGTAGAAGAAAGTTACTGGTACCGAACGATTGGAAATAAAGTCTACTTTTAAATGATGTATATAAAATTCTCTTAGGGGGCCATCTAAATATTAAAACGAACCATAACTTCATTTCTTTTTCAATGGCAATACCCAATTCTGACAGCACAAATGAACTCTACACCCTTCAATTAGCCTAAAAACAAATTTTTATGCAATTCGTACCATAAATTTCCGAGAAATTAATTATTTTAAAACGAGCGTATTTTAAGGGCTGTATCCAAATTGAAATTCAGTACTTGATTGTTAACCGAGAGAGCCCCCTTCTTGATCAAGGCGCCTCAAGCAGATAATGAAGCCTGTTAGATAACAGGACAGCAGAAGAAATTTCAAAATATCTACTCACTTCTATCATAGACGGCCCCTTAAATCATCATTTTGCCGATTTTTAAGCATAATTTGAAAATTATTTGGAAGAAAAATGTGAAATTTTGGATTTTCATAAAGCAGGACTTAATAAATCTAAATTCATCAAAAAAATTGTAGGTTGCAATTCATAATTTTTTCGAATATTAATTTCATAATTCATATCACAAAATTATAAAAATTGCAAATTCAGCGTATTTATGTTTGGACACATTAGCATTATTGCCACACTCAAAATTAACACATTAGGAGCACAATTTCAGGAGATATAAATAAAAATATGAAAATGTAATTTAACATTAGAAGCACTAAATTTTGAATGTTTATAATTCAAAAACTTGTGATTCAAATGACTTGAAATTCGGTGTCTAGGCATAGTTTGAACCGAAGATTTGAAATATCTCGTTAAAATTGGGTATTGCTATTGAAAAAAATGAGGTTTGGGTTTGTTTTAATATGTAGATGGCCCCCTAAGCAAATTTTATATACATCATTTAAAAGTAGTCTTTATTTCCAATCTTTCGGTACCGGTAACTTCCGTCTACGATTAAAAAAAAAGAGTAAACACGCCCTACTAACTCCTCAACAAATTATCGTAGAAGAAAGTTACTGGTACCGAACGATTGGAAATAAAGCCTACTTTTAAATGATGTATATAAAATTTGCTTAGGGGGGCACCTACATATTAAAACAAACCATAACTTTGTTTTTTTCAATAGCAGTACCCAATTCTGACAGCATAAATGAACTCTACACCCTTCAATTAGCCTAAAAACGAATTTTTATGCAATTCGTACCATAAGTTTCCGAGAAATTAATTATTTTAAAACGAGCGCATTTTAAGGGCTGTATCCAAATTGAAGTTCCGTACTGGATTGTTAACCGAGAGAGCCGCTTCCTTGATCAAAGCACCTTAAGCGCCACTCAAGGAGCCAATGAAGCGTGTTAGATTACAGTACGGCAGAATAAATTTCAAAATGTCTACTCACTTCCATCATAGACGGCCCCTTAAACCATCATTTTGCCGTTTTTTAAGCATAATTTGAAAACTACTTCGAAGAAAAATGTGAAATTTTTGAATTTCCATAAAGCAGGACTTAATAAATCTAAATCCATCAAAAAAATTGTAGGTTGCAATTCATAATTTTTTCGAATATTAATTTCATAATTCATAATTCATATCATAAAATTATAAAAATTACAAATTCAGCTTATTTATGTTTGGGTATATTAGTATTATTACCACAAAAAAAATTAGCACATTGGGAGCATAATTTCGGGAGATATAAATAAAAATATGAAAATATAATTTAGCATTAGAAGCACTCAATTTTGAATGTTTATAATTCAAAAACTTATCATTCAAATAACTTGAAATTTGGTGTCTAGGCATAGTTTGAACCGAAGATTTGAAATATCTCGTTTAAATTGGGTATTGCCATCGAAAAAAATTAAGTTAGGATTCGTTTTAATATGTAGATGACCCCCTAAGAAAAATTTTATATGCATCATTTAAAAGTAGACTTTATTTCCAATCGTTCGGTACCAGTAACTTTCTTCTATGATGATTTGTTGAGGAGTTAGTAGAAGGTGTTTACTTTTTTTTTTTTCCACGACAGTACATCCCTAATTCGAGTGTAAAGAGAACATAGTTTTAACGCTAATAGAATTCTCTGAAAAATAATAAACTGAATGAATTTTGGAGAAAAAAATTAATTTAGCTAAATTCACGCTCAGAACTTTATAAATGAATTAACTTTAATTCAAAATTCCACATAAGAGAATCAAATTCGGGAATTTGGAAAAAGTGAAATCTTTGTGGTGGCGCTATCTATTGATATATATGAAACTAATAAACACATAAATTTCAAATTCATACATCCAGCTAGCAAAATTCAATATATAATTAACAAAAACATGACTATATTACAAATAAACTAACAAAATTGTCATTATATAACCTATTTTATTAAAGAAAAATATTTGGATCTACCTACAAAAAGAAAGATAAAATAGAAATTGAAAAATATTACGGCACAATCGATAAAAGTAGAAAATTATTATAAAGCATTTTCTACAGAAAACCTTCATTTAATACAAAAAAAAAAGTTTGTGTAACACTAAAATATGTCTAATGTAAAAAATTGCTTCATCTTCAGTTTATGTAACATTAGTATTTAATGAATTTTGCTATCAATTTTGATTTCTTGTTCACAAATAATAAAACATTTTGAATGATACTTTATTTCTCTAAGGAAAATCAATAGTTCACTTAAAAGTATTTTGATTTTTTTTTTTTTGGTCACATCCTCTGGAAGAAATCAAAATACGTAGCTAAATACAAAACTGCCAAAAAAACTGCTGAAATACAAACTGATTTTGTAAGGTTCTATATATCACAAAGAAAAAAACAGGATCCTCATAGTATCACTTTGCTGCAAATCTGTCTGTCAAGACAGTTGAAGATACCAACTTGAAATTAATATCAAATAATAAGGTCTGTCTATTTGTTGGTCTAAACCCAGAGAGATTCATGAAAACTTCTTAAGGGGATTCTTCTCTCACTTGAAAACTCCCACTCAGTAATGTTAAACCAATGGGGAGGTTGTTTTCGAATTTCTCGTTTAAATTTGAATATTTTGAAACATTTTTTTTTTTTTTTTTTTTTTTTTTCTTTTGCATAGGATAGTTTTGAAACTGAAAGTACCTTTTTAAAAAAAATCTGCAACCAAAATCGAAAAAGTAAAAAAGAGTCATATTAAAGATTAAGCTCAGCTATCCTACGCAAAATACAAAAAAAAATCGTTTAAAAATATTCAAATTTAAACAAGAAATTCGAAAACAACCTCCCCATTGGTTTAACATTACGGAGCGGATGTTTTCAAGTGAGTGAGGAATCCCCTTAAATGTGAGTGAAATCGCCAATACAGAAATATACTGCCATCACATCACAAAAGGTACCAAAAACTGAGACAACTTTGACCTGCATTGGTCAACAAAAAAAGGCCCAGTGTTCTCCATGACAATGTGTGTCTTCACATGTCTCGGACGGCCTTACAAAATTTGAATGAGATGAGCTATGTCGCAGTGCCCGACTTAGACAGTGCGGGACCTGGGACAAACATTATTCGGGGGGGCTCCCTTTTTATCTTTTGAAATTTTTAATGAATTATGCTGAAGTGACTAAAACTAAACTTCATACCAAGTACTGTTCACATCTATATACAGAATAGCACAAGAAAGATAACTTTAAGAAACTATAGACTACCATTTTTTTTTTTAGTTATAGGAATACAAGGATAAATGTGCGTCGTTAAAATGTAAATACTGTTCTTTCAGCCATTACTGGCTATTTGTGTTAATACTTTCTTATTTAGCTTGATCTTTGTATTAAGTCAACATGCGTTTGGACGATTCTATCATACAGAAAGGCAATCGGTGGCATGCATTTAATAATAATAGCAACAAATTTCAATACTTGTAATGTTGTTACAGCATTCCTCCTGATGCCCTAAAGTGCTTTGATGTAAAATTTCATATTATGACAAATTCTTTTAAACAGAAAGCAACAGATAGCAGATGTGTGATATTACAGTAACATTTTAACTATGTATTTAAAAAAATATTTATGAAATCAGTAAGGAAGAAATTAAATATCACAAAATGGAAAAACACTTTAAATTAGAATCTGATCACTTTTGGTCCTTGTGATGTCTGGAGCACATTTCTTTAGCCAGTGCTGGCGCCTTTGATCACGTGATACATGGGCGCGGGGAGGAGGAAGAGATTTCTGTTTTTCAGAAAGAAGGTAGAGGTATTGTTTATGCCGGCCTGTGTGCTCGGCAGTGTTTTGTAAGAAACCAAAAGTTGGTTATAAAAATCTTTCGGGGTGCTACGGGCACGAAAAGTAAAGAAATTTAATAATATAGTGAAGGAGTATTACGTATGTAATAATAATATGAAGGTGGTGTGTATCCATGTGAAACCCATAATTAATTTTATATAGTGTGCCGTCAATTGTGTTCTCATCTATAACGTCTTTATGTACTCTGTAAAATAAACTACGTTTTGTGTTTAAAAAAAAACTAGTGATATATTATCGAAAAGGATACACTACAAATCAAGCGGGAATCGAGTATTACACGCTCTCTTGTAGGGAACCACAGTCGTTATATAAAGTAAGTAGCATGCCTTTTTAATGTTTCTGCATGAAAAGAAGAAAAATAAATAATGAATAATAAATAAAGAAGAATATGAATAAAGAAATATTTGAAGATGATTTAAGTAGATGAGGGAATAGAATGTAATTTATTATTATCAGATTTATATAGATGATTTAAGCATATCAGAGAAAAGAATGCGATTTATATTATGACATTTATTGTTTGATTTATTTATTTAAGATGAGAGTTATTATCTGTTAAATATAGAAGTTAGTATAAAAGTGTTTAAAAGTAAAAAGAAAAATGTTTAGCATTAAAAGACTGAGAAAGAAAGATTTGGTTATAGTCGTGACTGAGTTAGGCCTAAAAGTAGAGGCTGAGCACAGAATAATAGATTTAAAAACACTCATTGAGGGAAGCGATCAATATACTAAGGACGTAGAATTTATAAGATAATTTTTAAATACTACGGTGTCAGACAGAATTGAAAGAGAAAAACGTGAAGCAGAAATCCTTAGGATTGAAAAAGATAATGTGAAAACCGAACAAAACACTGCGTTGGAAATTGAGCGTACAAAATTAGAAGTCATAAAAGCCCAGTTAGAAATGGCTAAGATTCAGTCTGATGATAAAAATTCTGACCCGGGGCGGGGGTAGGATGGACAAAAATCCCATACTAATTCTTTAGAATCCCTAATTAAGAGTGTTAAAACCCTGAGTATGGCAGTTCCTTCTAAGCCGGGAGCGTGGAATTTATTTTTTACTTCGCTCGAAAAGGCATTCGAAATTAAAAATGTTGCGGAGGAGTTAAAAGTTGAAATTTTACTAAATTTAGTAGTCGAACGCGCGGCGCATTTATTAGTTTATGTAAACACGGATGAAACAAAAAAGTATCCGAAGGTTAAGGCTTTAATTTTAAAAGAATTTCAACCCACCGCGGAAGCTTGTCTCGAAAATTTCCTTACGGCAGAAAGAATAAAAAATGAAAATCCTTTACAATTTGCAAGCAGAATCCGAGCGAATTGGGATTTTTATTGTGAGCTTAGGAAAGTAAATGATTTTGATACACTTAATGAATTAATTGTTACTGATAGATTATTAAGTTCATTAGATTCAGAAACGCGGAGTTGTGTTAAATTAAAACAAATAGATGACTAGCTAAAATCACGAGAAATCGCGGAGTTATGCGATAACTGGCTTACTTCAAAAGGTAGAACTTTTTCGGAATTATATGATAGACCTATAAAATCATTTCGCAACAATGAGGAACCCGGGAGTATAAATCATGGAAAGTACATTCCGCCTCATGCCAGAAATAATGTTCTTTCTCGCGATAGGAAAACTAATGATATTAGTAAGTTGTTTCAACGAATAATTCATTTGCGGTTCTGTCCTAATAATAAAGAAAAAAATAAAATTGGAAATTCCCATTATCGAATTAAAAAAGATTCTAACATTGGAAAGAATAAACAGGATGATAAATTCATTGCTAAAGTGACAGCTTTATGTTCTGGGAATGAGGCAATAAATAGCACGCAGTCTTTACAATACCATGATGTGTGGTTAGGGGGGGGGGGGCGGAAAATGAGCACATTAATTGATAATGCAGCCGAAATTTCAGTAGTTAATTCAAACCAGATACCGAATTGATTTAGAAATAATGAAAATTCAAAAATTCAGTTGATCGCTGCTTTTGCAGAAAAAATAACCGTTGACCTGTAACTTTACCTATAGCTTTAAATTCCGGACAGTCAAATCGTGTAGTTAACAGTGTAGATGTTTTGTTCGCAGCAACAGATAAATTATATGAGTCATGTATTATCACGCCAACGATTTATGAGTTATTACAATCGGCGCAGAGTGGAGGGGAAGAAAATAGATTATGTGATGTGTCGGCACCTACAAATGAGATGCAGTCAGAAATGGGGGAAGAAAATAAATATAAAAAAGCAGGGGGTAGTGAAATGGAACAACAAAGTATGAATGAGGAGAATTTATGTTTATTAAGTCAAAATGAAACTGCAGAAAGAGAGTTAATGATTAGCTGTATTGAAAGGAAAAATAATAGTAAAGATTTAAATGTGGGTCATCAATCAGATGCGAGTATTTACAGGGCGCAACAGAAAAGTTGCGAATCGCTACAGGGAGCTTTCAAAGATGCAGAAAAAGAGAAAAACGGGTTTGTTATGGTAGACAATTTGCTTTATCATAGGGAAAGAGTTTCGGGAGATCAAGTTATGCAATTACTAGTACCAAAGGTGAGGAGGGGGAAATTTTAAAAATTGCGCACGAATCGATTTTCGCTAATCATCTCGGCATGAAAAAAACAAAAGAAAGAATTCGTTATTCATTTTTTTGGCCAGGTATGTCGCGGGATGTGAAGGAATATTGTGCATCCTGTAAGGATTGCCAACTATGGAGCAGGGAGAGGGCCAGCGATCAGATATCCATTGTCCCAATTGAGAGACCGGAACTTCCGTTCGATGTTGTAAATACTGACATAATTGGAAAAATTGAACCTCCTTCAGCGCGTAGGCATCAATATGTACTTACTTTGGTAGACCAACACTCGAGATGGCCAGAGGCGGTTCCGTTACGGACAATTACGGCTAAAGCTACATCCGATGCAGTGTTAGAGATATTTATGCGAACAGGAATACCCCGCGTGATAGCGAGTGATCAGGGCAGAAATTTTATTTCAGGTTTAACACAAGAGTTTCATACCAGGCTGGGGGCGGCTCCTAGATTTGCTACGTCGGGGCACCCACAGAGCTCGGGATTAGTTGAACGATATAATCAGGTATTGAAACGCATGTTACACCATATAATCCGTAGCTACCCTAAAAATTAGGATAAACACATCCCCTATCTATTATTTGCATATAGAGAAATTCCTAATAACACTACGGGTATAGCGCCTTGAATATATAGTGTGGAAATTGGCTATCTTTGTAATACTTAAAAAGGTCCTAAAATATTGTATCACTTAAATGTGCAACGATGCTGCTGAAATATACAGATCGCAGCGACATCTGCAGGATATTTTCTACAACTGCAAGATTTTGCTAGCCTATACAATGTAATACGAAAATCCCACAGATGTCGCTGAGATCGACACTCGGGATTTTAGCAGTATCGTCGCACATTTAAGGGATACAAATTTTTAGCATTGTTTGGATAGCATATTTCCACACAAGGTATTCTGAACGCTATACTACGGGCGTATCGCCGTTCAAATTAATGTACGGAAGGGACGTCAGGGGACCACTAGCGGTATTAAAATCTACATGGGCAGGTGAAATCCCACTACCCATAAATCTAGGAAAGAGCGCGACTGAATGCCTTCAGGAGTTAAAAATTAATTTAGAAAGGGCAGCAGAAAAAGCGGCAATAATAGCGGAGGTTAAGCAAAGCTCGTATGCGAAGTACGCTAATCGAAGAGCGATTTACAAGGAATTTAGACCGGGGGACCAGGTATATCTATTAATCCCGTACTCTACAAACAAACTTTATGCGAGGTGGACTGGACCAGCTAAAATAGTGGCGCGCTGTAACCCTGATTCTTACAAAGTGAAATTAATAAACGGAAATGTTAGAAATGTCCACGTAAATAAGATTAGAAAATTTACTCCTAGGGTACAGGCGGTGGGGGTAATCTTCGAAAATGAGGAAGAATTAGGGGAGGTCCATCCCACCCCCAGTACGAAAGATAACTCTGACTTATTTATCATAGATGAAGTTGATTTAAGTCATTTAGGAAATGTGGAGAAGGGGAAAATATTAGATTTATTGTATAAATATAAAGAATTATTTTCTAGAAAGTGCAAATAGCCAAAGTAGAACACCTGATGCATCTAGAAAAGATATTTTCTAAGTTATCCCAGTTACGATTCTCAGTTAACTTAAAAAAGTGTGAATTCGCAAAACCTCAGATTAAGTACTTAAGACATATCATCGGGTCCGGTAGCCATCGGATCGACCCCGGAAAAGTGGAGGCCATTCGAATGTTAGCAGTGCCTCAAACGAAAAAACAGTTGAAAAGTGTTCTTGGTCTTTGTAATTACTATAGAGATTACATTCCCAAATATGCTGAAGTGGAATAACAGTCCTGAGCAGTTGTGTTGGTCAGAAGAAAATGATCGGGCATTTAATGAGTTGAAAAGAGGTCTAATCGAAGCACCTAGTCTACATACCACCGTTATGGGAGTACCATTTGTCATAGAGTGCGACGCATCTGCAGTCGGCATCGTCGCGTGTTTATCACAGCGAAAAGACGGGACACTGTAAACAGTAAGCTACGCCAGTCAAAGGCTCACCAATACTCAACAGGTTTGGCCGACCATTGAACGGGAAGCCTATGCGGTTATCTGGAGCCTACAGAAGTTCAAAACGTGGACTTTTGGTTCACCTGTGGAACTTATCACCGATCACAATCCACCAACTTTCATCACCAAAAATGTCCCCCAATCTTCCAAACTGCAGCGATGGGCATTAGCACTGCAAAAGTATGACATAGTGATTTCGCACCGACCGGGTGCCAAGTTGATAAATGCAGATGCTCTGTCCAGACTTGAGACTATTACATAAGAAAAAAAAACTTTCATAACTGTTTAATAACTGACTGTTTTTTTTGTGACTTTAAATGTGTTTTCGAAGACCGTTTTGTGTCGTACTGTAGCTATATATGTTACCTTTTTCATGTATTTTATTTATTCATTCCATTTATTATTGTGTATTATTAAGTATTAATTCTTTTTTTTATATTAGTAAATAAGAAGAGTGCTAGGCGGTGTGTCCAGACTACTTCATGCATTTAGCTTGTATCTTTTTATATATATGATGTAAATTGTATTATTTTATTGGGCAATTTGTTAAAAAAAAAAAGTGTGAGGATGTCTCCAGACTGGATTTCAGATAGAAAATGTAAGACCCCTCCGACCATTTTCAATCTTAGGTGGGGGGTGTGATGTCTGAGCACATTTCTTCAGCCAGTGCTGGCGCCTTTGACCACGTGATACGTGGGCGCAAGGAGGAGGAAGAGATTTCTGTTTCTCAGAAAAAAAAGTAGAGGTATTGTAAGCAGAACCTCCAAAACCAAACTAAAAAAAATAAATATTAGAAGTTTGAAAATAAATTTTTATTTAGTAACCTCAGTGCGGGGTACAATGAAACATGTTTTATTATAGTTATAAAAGTAGTAAATAGAATATATTAGAAGTAAGGGTAGGAAAACAGAAAAAAAAAGATTTTTGTTCTAACCAGGTCAGTAAAAATGCTCTTGTTAAGCAATTAAAAAATGGAAAGAGAAAAAAAAGCTAAACAGGGATTGTTTTGAAAACAAACTCTGCCTGCTACAGACTCTGATGATGATCCAGATTTTTTTTCCAGGCCCAGCTGGTCATCGAGGTACTAAGAATGAGATATCCACACACAACATGTATGGCACAAGCAGTATCCGTATAAATGGAAACATAAGGAAATATATACCGTTGGAGAAATCATACATTTAAATGAAGTCAAATGTGAAGTACTTGATATAAAAAGACTCCAACGTAGTTTTTTTTTTTTTTTTTTTTTTGAAACTTGCATTAAAAAAAAAATCTCGTGTTGAAACTACCACCCCATATTCCTTCAGGAGCAACTGAAATATAAGCAGAAATGCTAATTTTCGAAACTGACTTGAGCCAATTTAATATAAAAAGAAAGGTATTTCTTAAACTAATAGAATTTTGTTATTTTTCATCTTAGACTATAATATTTTTATCAAGTTCCTTATTAATCAAGTTTTGTTCTTGTATTTATCACATTTTTCATAAAATAAACTATACCGGGTGAAAATTGCTTCCATTATTTGGAGTGTTTCATTGTACCCCAGTATGTGTTTCATTGTACCCCGGCATACGGGGTACAATGAAACACTGTAAGACATTTATTTTTTGTTATTTTTCAAGCATAAAGATATTGTTTAGAACCTAATAAAAATTTATTTAGATGGGGAAAATACAAGATTAAAAATATGCATTAATTATATTTTTGTGCATGCAAAATTGTGGATAGGAAAAAAAAATTAGTAAATTTTGTTTCATTGTACCCCGTCTTCCCCTATAGTGAAGGAGTATTACATATGTAATAATAATATGAAGGTGGGGAGCACCCATGAGAAACCCATAATTAATTGTATATGGGACGTTCTCACAATCTTTTGACTTTCAGAAATAGAAATCTGGTGAAATTAAACTTGCTAAAATAACATTTTACTCTGGTAGACGAATTCCTTAATGATTCAAAATAAAGAAAAATTGGTCAACAACGAAAATGTTTTTATTTAACTGAGGTTTAAGTTAAACTTGCGAGTTTAATTTTCCTTACCATTTTACCACTATCTTTTTATTTTCTTCTAAATTTGTACTTATAATGAATTTGCATTGTATCCACAGGACATTCAAATAAGAAATAGTAACAATGTAGTGTTTTTAGTACAAAATTTTGGTATAACATTGTCTTAAAGAGGTGTTAAAGAAGGGACGGTAAGGTTAAAAAAAGGGGACGGTATAGGAAAAAAGGGACGAAATGGGAAAAAAGGGACGGTAAGGAAAATTACCACTTATTTTAGGCAAGTCATGTTAAGACTTAGTGGTAGTCACAATGTTCATTGATTTTTAGAAACAGTTATTTACATTGGATTAAATGAAAAAAATAATTAATTTACCTCAAAAAGAGCAGGAATAAACCTTGGGGACGGTAAAACTACCAGTAAAGCCACGATGTTTGAAATTGATATTTAAATGCTGATTTAAATTCTGCAGTAAGTTTCCTGTCAAAGAATTTTAGACATTCTTTCTCTAGCATACTTCTGCATGTTTAAAAACTTGAAAAAAATTCTGTCACTGCATCTGAAGTGATTTTCTGTATAATTTTAGAAGAGGGATGGTAAGGAATCTAAAACCCAGGGACAAAGTTTAAAAAATAATAACTACCCTAAAAATGTGTGCAGGTTAATTTTTTGCTACATATTTATATAAAGCAATAGTTCCAGTTTCAGAAAAAAATTACATCGAATTATTTTTATTGAAACAATTTTATACAGACAGCTCCAAACTTAAAAATCAGGGACACGGGACGGTATAGGAGTTTTCCTGGTATTTGGACCCCCAACATCGTCCAAAACTTTTTTATCTCGTTAATATTGTTATGCAATCATGCAATGGGATGTTTCCCAGTATATGAAATTAAAAAAACACAGGAACATGTACTAAAATAAAAATTATTATTCAGGGACATAAACGTCAAAAGATTGTGAGAATGCCCCATATAGTGTGCCGTCAATTGTGTTGTCATCTATAACGTCTTTATGTACTCTGTAAAATAAACTACTTTTTGTGTTAAAAAAAAAAAAAAAAAACTAGTGTTATATTATCCAGGAGGATACACTACACATCAAGTGGGAATCGAGTATTACAGTCCTTTTTTATCAGTTGGCTCTTTTTTAGAGAAATTTTTTATCTGCCTTTGGGGGGACCCTTCAAATTGGAGGGCCTGTGGCAACTTCCCCGCATACCCCTGCATTAGTCAAGCCCTGGCTATGAGATACTTCCTCCTTCCTCACCCTGAATACACCTTAGGCAGACTGGAAGTCATTTTTTAAACATCTTAGCAACTTCATACAGGAAAAAAAATCTTCAAAATTAAGCACGATTTTGAAGATCTCATCACCTCCAGGACTCTGGATTTTTGTACTACTCAAATAAAGTGCTTTGTTTCATGATGGCATAAATGTATAGAATCTAACGGTTTTTGCTTTGATTAATAAACTTAACTGGAAAAAAGAGTCATAATGCATTTACATATTATAGTTAAAAACAGATATTTTTTATACAACCTAAGAGATACCTAACATATTGGTCATAACTTGATATATCTTTAGAGAATGCATTGAAGGGAGATGATAAAAATATCTCTGTGACTCAAATAATCAGAAGGTTTTGTAGAAAAATAAACTTTATTAACATAACAACACATAGTCAAATATTCGCCAACGTCACTGACAGAATAATCTGCCGCTCTCTGCAGAGTTCGAATGTTACTGCGTCACGTGACTTCAAAAGCTCTCCGCAGAAAACGCGGGGGGAGGAAATGCGCCTCATTGCTATTGGCTGGCTCCTCGCGTGCGAGAGAGAGAGAAATAGCAGACGGCTACAGAGTATGCCCCCAGTGACGAAGTCGCGATTACAAAAAGGTAGCAATTAATAAGATACATAAGAAAGGTCTTGAGTAAAATTAAAGTACATATGATGCAAAAAAAAGTAGAAAATATATTATGCATTACATGAAAAACAATACTTTTGAGAAGGAAATAATATGCACACTATAAACATCAAATGTTTTAAACAATATAATTCGTAACGAGATGTTTCGGAAAACGAACTTTACGACCAGATTTGGTGGTAGGGTGTTCGACAGGAGTAGTTGGAAAATTTATGGGCTCATTTTGTTTTTGAGGTTGGGAAGGTGAAATAGAATCTGCTAATTGATATGCAGGTTTAATGCGATCAATAGATACAGTACAGCGCTTCCCGTTTATTTCCAAGTCAAACGATTTCTCAGACCTGTCAATCACTCGATGAGGTCCTGTATAAGGGGGTGATAAGGGAGGATTGACTTTATCTGATCTAAGAAACACGTGTGAACAGGTTTTTAATGAGGGATTGACATAAATTTTAGGATTGCCGTGCATTGCAGTGGCAATGGGATTTAACTTTCTCATTTTTTCAGTTAACTCAGTGACGTATGTAAGAGTAGGTGGTTGATTTATAGTTTCAGTGTTTATGAGATCAGAGGGTAGTCTGATATTTGTGCCATAAACAAGTTGAGCACAGGTCGCTTGGATATCATTTTTAAGAGCAGTGCGTAAACCAAGTAAGACAATGGGGAGGATTTCAGTCCATTGAATTTGATTGTGAGCTTTAAGAGAACTCTTAAGATGGCGATGGAATCTTTCAATAAAACCGTTAGACTGTGGATGGTATGCTGTAGTTCTGATGCGTTTACATCCTAATCTATCAGTAAGCTCTTTGAAAAGAGTGGACTCAAAATTTCTACCCTGATCAGTAGTGATGGTAACAGGGGTTCCAAATCTGGAGATCCAACTGTGTATCAATGTACGAGCAGTTGTTTCTGCAGTCATATCAGATATGGGTATAACTTCGGGCCATCTCGTGAACCTATCAATGATGGTCATGCAATACTGATTGCCATCGGATGATGGTAAAGGTCCGATAAAATCAATATGAATATGGTCAAAACGAGCATCAGGTTCAGAGAATGTACCAATTGGTGATTTGGTGTGTTGAAAGATTTTAGCTTTTTGACATTTCGTACAGCTGCGAACCATAGATTTTATATCCTTACGCATGCCAGGCCATATAAATCGTTTAGAAATTAAATCTAATGAAGCTGAGATACCAGGATGCGAGAAATAATGCAAGGTTGAAAAAACTGATTGTCGCATACTTTTAGGAACAAATGGTCGAGGATGTTTTTGTGACATATCGCAATATAAATGTACATCTTCGAGTGGAAAATAATGTTTTTCTAATTTTAATGAAGTGGTGTCAAATTCGAGAAGTTGTTTTAGCTCTTCATCATTTGTCTGAGCAGTGGCAAACTCTTTAAAATCTAACACATTAGGAGAAATTGAATCTATCTCAATTCGAGATAATGCATCGGCCACAATGTTGTCAGAGCCTTTAGTATATCTAATATCAGTAGAAAACTGTGAAATATAGTCTAAATGTCTCAATTGACGTGGGCTACATTTATCAGGGTTTTGTTGAAATGCGAATGTAAGGGGTTTTTGGTCTGTATAAATAATGAAACTCCGACCTTCTAGCATGTGTCTGAATTTTTTTATAGAACAATAAATAGCAAATAATTCACGATCATAAGTAGACCAATTTCTTTGAGATTTATTTAATTTACAGGAATAAAATGCTATTGGTTCCCATTGGTTTTCGGAGAGTTGCATTAAAGATCCACCAATTGCGACATTGCTGGCATCGACCCATAAGCTTAGCTGGGCGCCAGGAATTGGATGTCGTAATAATGTAGCTCGAGCTATAGCTTCTTTTGAAGCAGTGAAGGAAAGAATGGCTTCATCGTTCCATTGCAATTGCTCAGTTTTGTTAGCATTGGAACGGGGATGTTTTTTCGTATTTTTGTGTCCTTCTAAGAATTTAACGAGTGGAGCTAAAATATCGGCAGCTTTGGGAATGCACCGTCGATAAAAATTGAAAAGACCTAAGTAACGTCTTAGTTGAGTTAAGGTAGAGGGCTGGGGGAAATCTAGGATGCATTTTACACGATCAGGTAAGGGTTCAATTCCTTCAGCTGAAAGTTTGAATCCTAAAAAATCGATAGTGGATTGGCCAAATTTACATTTATCAACATTAATACACAGACCATACTCCTTAAGTCTAGAAAACAACAACTCAAGGTGTTCTAAATGTTCAGTTTCATTATTTGATGCAATTAGAAAATCATCAAGGAATGCGTAAACAAATCCTAAGTCACGAATTACGTCATCAATAAATCGTTGAAAAGTTGAGGAAGCGTTACAAAGGCCGAATTGCATACAAGTGCTTTCGAAAAGTCCGAATGGAGTGCAAATCGCAGTTTTATGTACATCATCAGGATTTATGGGAATTTGATGGTAGGCTTTTACAAGATCAATGTGACTGAAGATTTGTTTACCATGTAATTCAGCAGTGAAATCTGCGATACAAGGGATAGGATATTTTTCTTTAACAGTTTGTGCATTTAGAGCACGATAATCACCAACAGGTCTCCAATCGACAGATCCTTTCTTCGGCACCAGGTGCAAAGGCGAAGAGTAATTACTTTTAGAAAGTCTCATATGACCGAGTTGTAGCATGTGCTGAAATTCAGCTTTAGCAATTTTTAACCGATCTGGAGCTAGCCGTCTAGGCTTAGCAGCGACTGGAGGTCCCTTAGTGTTTATATAATGCACAGTATTATGCTTAACTGGTTGGTTGGGATCCGGTAATTTCGTGATTTCAGGAAATTTAAATAATAATTTACCATATATATCATTTACAACATTGGGTTTCACAGAAAATATATTACAAGTACTTAATATAGCAGGAACTTTTAAATTAGTAGTGGAATCAATAAGACGACGATTTCGTAAATCAAGTTTTAAATTAAAATTATGCAAAAAATCAGCTCCTAAAATAGCACATGAAACATCACAAATATAAAAAGAATATGTAAAATTTCGGCGTAGGCCTAAGTTGATATTAATACATTTACGACCATACACATTAATTTTTGTGCCATTAGCAGCACGAAAGGTTTGAAGAACAGGCTTAGTTTTGTCATTTTTATTCGCGGCCACAAGTGAGGCATCAGATCCAGAATCGACTAGAAAACACATACCTGTATTTCTGTCTCTAACGAAAAGGCGACGAGAAGGTGCTGGGGAGAAGTCCGTCGCCGCTACTCTTCCCGCTTCTGGTTTTCCGAATAAGAACACGGCGCTAGGCACTTTTTTGCTTTTTCTTGATATTTTTGGTGATACCAACACAATGTTGCACCCCTTTGGCGGGACTGAGAACGATTACGTTGATGGTTATCATTTCTAGATGATACACTTCTTGAACGACGAAGATGAGCGACCTCTTGGCGTAATGCTTGGATTTCTTTTACGAGCATATCAATGGCTGGTGGTGTCTGAGATTCAGTTGTTGGTGTTCGAATCGAAACAGAACTAATGTTGGAAGGCGTTAATTCAATTATTCTATCAGCAATATCCGCCGCTTTATCTGGAGTAATTTTTTCAATGGAAGCTAGAATCGTTTGCACAGTGGTTGGCATTTGTTGAGTAAACAGTTCTAAAAGAAGATCGTTACTAATATTATGGCTTTCAGCCCGTCTTTTCATTAATCGAAGTAATTCAGTTGGTTTTCTGTCACCCAGGCTTTCTCCAGCTAGCAGTTTCCGTATTTCTAAAGTACGACTTTCTCCGCAACGTTCGATAACTTTTGCTTTCAAAATCTGATAAGGATCAGTTGGATCAGGACTCATTATCACATCTCGAACCATAGTAGCAGTAGCAGGCGGTAGATGCGCTACAACATAATTATATTTTGTTTTCGACTCAGTGATAGCTTTAGGAGTAGCTAATTCAAATGTGCTATCCAGCATATGAAACTATAACGTAGGGTCCACAGGGATATAGGGTGGAATGACTACGGCAGATGTTTCAGCAGTTGCCATTTTGCTAGTTAAACAAAACATTCCAT
Source organism: Maratus speciosus (assembly GCA_963932465.1). NCBI lineage: Eukaryota > Metazoa > Arthropoda > Arachnida > Araneae > Salticidae > Maratus > Maratus speciosus. The sequence continues at coordinate 104,253,661 of OZ010789.1, read as the reverse complement.
GAAACAGTTGAATAGTTCGACGGTCTATGAAATAGTTGAAGGTTCAAAAATCTGCGGTCACCATTTTAGAGAATGCATTGAAGGGAGATGATAAAAATATCTCGGTGACTCAAATAATCAGAAGGTTTTGTAGAAAAATAAACTTTATTAACATAACAACACATAGTCAAATATTCGCCAACGTCACTGACAGAATAATCTGCCGCTCTCTGCAGAGTTCGAATGTTACTGCGTCACGTGACTTCAAAAGCTCTCCGCAGAAAACGCGGTGGGAGGAAATGCGCCTCATTGCTATTGGCTGGCTCCTCGCGTGCGAGAGAGAGAGAAATAGCAGACGGCTACATATCCATGGTTGTGTTAATTTAATTTAGAAACATTTTTCTTGGTTTACTTTGCTAGCAAAATGACAATCCTGCTGTGAGACATGACTTAACTGACTCTTTCCCTTATTTTATAAAATTTTTCTTACACAAAAATAGATTTTCAAGCAACGCAGAATTGGTGGGATATCTTTTGACCATTTTTTCAAGCTTTATTGACCAAGCAGTTAGGTTCAGCCTTAGTTGGGCTAACAGTTACAGTGTTTGAGCCAGCTGTTGTCTGATTGTTAGATCTGAATTGCTAATTGACCAGCAGATAGGTCTACTGGAAAAACTGCATTAATAATAATAATAAAATGTACTACTACTATTTAATAGACTCTTCAACTGATTTGAGGGTTTTCTAGCAAAAATTATTTACTAACATTGCTTGTAATTTAATTTCTTCAGCTTAAAAAAATGTTGTACCATTTATTATTTGAATTTTAGCACTATTTCTACCGGTGTCAAATACCTTTTTAAAGTTTGGATTTATTGATTTCGCCTGTAGTTTTTTAATGTAATAAGTATAAAGAAGTCTTCAATGTACAAAAAATTATTTGTAATTGTTTCAATCTAAAAATTACAAATGAAAAACCATAAATCAAAGTCTTTCAAAAGGTGTCATTTGACACCGGTAGAAATAGTGTTAACAAATATCTCTAAAATTATAATGTAAAATTTTTCTACAATTATGACAATTAAGCCATGAAGTCCACACTGATGTAAATTTCAATGAAGAAAATTTCAAACAGTGATATTTTTTAAAACATGCTTTCACTAATTTGTATTTTTCCATAACAAATTAAAATTTTTGATATAAATAAATATTAGTTTGATTCCTCATTAAATTTTGCATAGGAATCATGTATTATATTTCATCACTATATTGCCAACAGTGTTTTATGCAGTTTAAGAGTGGAATCTCAAGACACGCTAGTGTGGTGTGTGCAGATGCTTAACCCAAGTGTGAAATCTACAGACTAAAGTGCAAGAACATGAGTGTTAAGAATGTCAACCTCTTTTTTTTTTTTAGCAAAACAGCACCTTTATATATAGTCTCTTGGCTATCTCACACATCACACATAAAATTCAATATGCAAACTTCAGTCAGACACACATTTATGTCTAGAAATTTATGTCTCTCTCTCTATATATATAAATGGAAATTTTTAAAACAAAATCTCATCCTCCTTTTTTTTTTTTTAATATACCAAAGTACTATATGTTATACAAGTAATTGAATGTCCATGTAAAAATATTTGTATTTAAAAATAATACTTATTGCACTTGCAACGGTTGAGATAAGGGGATATTTTGTCTTCTTAAGAAAAATGACTTAATACATTCCTAAAATGCTGAATTGATATTGAATTATAAAAGATTTCTACAGAATAATATATTAAATTTAAAATATCAAAAAACCCGACTGCGTAAAAAGTGAACTAATTAATCATTTCTCATCAATATGAAACTATTTTTTATATTACTTACCTTTTTTTTTATTTACTTGTATTGATGACTTTTAAGTTGTGTTTAATTGTTAGTTCCTATCTACAAACACTCTTTTGATGAGGCCTATAGATGTCTATTATGAAGGTTAGAGTTACAGTAAAGGTAGCGATCCAAAGTACACAACTTCCAGGTTGTGTAATATTTAAACAGAGCTTCTGACTACAAAATGGTCAAAGAAACATCGTCTTCATTTTGAAAGACCTATCCAATGATATGCCACTCAATAGGGTGCGTAAATTTTTTTTTCCATCTCTACTGCCATTTTTTATTTTACGGGCGCCATTTTGAATTTATAAAAACAAAACCTATCCTATAACCATCGGAAGATTAAGGCGAATCGATAGAGACCTCATTCATAAAAATTCATCTAGCTGTTGGGATGTTTCGAGGTTATAAAGAAATCCACATACACAGATATTAGTGAAACACATAACCCTTCTTTTCAGTTGGGCAAAAAGTACAGTAGAACCTCTTTTATTTGAAACTCTCGGTTAACCAAAATCCATTTTTAAAGCTTTTTTTTTTACACTATCACATTCTTTGTGTGCAAAATCCATTTTGAAAGCTGTTTTTTTTTTTAACTATCATATTCCTTGTGTGCAAGTGGTCCTTTCTGAACTACGAGTACACATAAATATTTTCGATCCCCTATCTTAGAATTCCTTTGAATTTAACTTGAGCTCCCGTAAGTTGCAGAGTGGAACAAAGAAAACGAACAAATTAGAAATTCTGAAGCTTTTGAATGTTTTGCAAAAGGTTTGTTATGACTGGAGCTTCAGAAAGACTGTGATACTGGTGAACTAATAATATTAAAAAACTTGGTGATAGATTTTCAAAGAAAAGGCAATTGAAAGTGCGACAAACAAAATATTTTCTCAAACTCTGGTGATATATGCAAAAGGTACTTAATTTCAAAATTAAAATTCAAGTAATTTGTTCTTGTATCTTTTTTGTTATTGCTTTATTTTTATTAAGCACTTGTTAACTTTGCTTTATTTTTATTAAGCATTTGTAATAAGAGATATTGCATATATTTCTCCTTAATCTTAAAATTGTAGAATTCTCAATTATCCGAAAATTTCGATTTTCTGAAAGATGGTCGGTCCCAATTACTTTGGATAATCAAGGTTCTACTATACAACAAAAACAATTACTTTATTTACTAAAATATTTGAGTAAATTTACTGATGTCAGCATCTTTCTACACAAGTTTGCAAACTTATTATAATTAGAGAGAAAGAAAATATTTAAATTTCTGAAAATGAGAGAAGTATCATCAAGACTGTAGATACTTTTTTTCATGCAAAATCGTGTTTTTCAATTGATGACAATATCTACACAAATCATTTTTGCCTTACACTATTTCTCTCTCTCTTTTCTAAGTTGTTTTACAAAACACATGGTTTCAATTGTAGAAGCATCTTTTCTCCCCAAACCATTTGCTCTTTCGTTTCTCACACTGCAAATTCCCTTAATCTATTTTATTTTATAATAAAAATTTCTCTCTTATGCTATTTGTCTATTAACTGTGATACATAAAAGAATCGTTGAAATTTACTACAGAAATCAATGTATGTCTGCAATGAGGGTGCACCAAGCCAACTGTCTTGTCTGAGCATGCCATTTCGTCCAATAATACACTATATGGCCAAAGGTGACTGGTCACTTGCGATTTTTGACATTTTGTTAAATATCTAGAAAAATACATGAGGAATTAACCTGAAATTGCAAGTGTGTAAACAGTATTGTATAGGTCATATATTTCCGCGAAGATTTTTTCCCGAAACTTTATAGGGGACCGTCAAAAAATTGAAAAAGAATGATTATCTTTTGGATAACCCTGTAAAAACTAATGGAGCAAAAGCGTTTAAACTCGAGATTATTAATAAGTGGCTTATTGTAATACACTGTGTTCATTTTTATGAGGATAGCATGTATACTCATAGAGAAATTAAGGTTTTTATAAAAACAGTCCCAAATTTCGCCAAGTGTTTTGCTTATAATTTGCAGAGTTCTTAATATAAAAGAAAGTTCTTTTCAGGAAATATGATGAACAGCATTGTACACAATACCCCACAATCACAATGAAAAAATAATAAAAATTGGATGAAAAATGAGCAGGTTTACTAAGAAATGTTTCACTGCGCATGGACAAATGCATTTAAAATATAATGTACATAATGTGTTAGCTAAATGTGTAGAGCAACTTTTGTAAAAGTCTCAAAAACATAGTTTGAAAAGTCTGATAATAATCATTTATAGAATAAGCTCAAAATCCATTGTTCCCAAAATGAAGCAAAAAGATGAGGGATTGTATCCAAATACAGTATTATGTGCAATATTGTGTATGCTAAATTGGCACCAATAAATGGATATATGGATACAACCCCTTATGTTTTTGCTTCATTTTGGGAACAACGATTATTATCAGACTTTTCAAACTATGTTTTTGAGACTTTTACAAAAATTGCTCTATACACATATCTAACACATTATGCACATTATATTTTGATATCATTCGCGCATGCGCAGTGAAACATTTTTTAGTAAACCTGCTCATTTTTCATCCATTTTTTATTATTTTTTCATTCTGATTGCGGGGTATTGTGTACAATGTTGTTCGGCATATTTTCTGAAAAGAACTTTCTTTTATATTAAGAACTCTGCAAATTATAAGCAAAAAACTTGGCGAAATTTGGGACTGTTTTAATAAAAATCTTAATTTCTCTATGAGTATACATGCTATCCTCATAAAAATGAACACAGTATATTACAATAAGTCACTTATTAATAATCTCGAGTTTAAACGCTTTTGCTCCGTTAGTTTTTACAGGGTTATGCAAAAGATATTCTTTCTTTTTCAATTTTTTGATGGTCCCCTATGGAGTTTCGGGAAAAATTCTTCGTGGAAATATATGACCTATACAATACTTGTTTACACACCTGCAATTTCAGGTTAATTCCTCATGTATTTTTCTATATGTTTAACAAAACGCCAAAAATCGCAAGTGACCGGTCACCTTTGGCTATATAGTGTATACTAGACACACAAAAAACAAAAAAATACCTATTTTATAACTAGTTGTAGGAAATGATATTTTCCCCATGATCTTGCAATCTATTATTTTAAAAAAGGAGATGAAAAACAGAACTGGGTGCGTGAATTGGGGTTGATTCCCACTTTTTAAAATCTTTAGATATTATATAATATATGTACAGTGCCAATCACCCCACAACCCTCAAAAAAAGGAAGAACACCTCATTAATTTTAATATTCAAATTGTCCCAAAAAGGGAAAAAACAAACAGAAATATCCATTTGACAGAAAATTATGTCCCCTTTCATTTTATTTTATAAAAAAGCTCAGAGGTAATCTTCATAAAGAAATTGTACTGAACTGAACATTTTCAATTTAAACACCTAATTTTGACATCATATTTGATTTTTTTGTCACTTTTACCTTAGAATACCAAATGGGAAGTCCTTCAGTTAAGTAGTTTAGGAATTATGAAGTTTTAAAATTTAGAATTCCCAATGTTAAATTAATTTTTAGTAACTGCAAAAGAGATTCTAATGCTAATAGTTTTAAACATAACTCAAAATCTACTTGACAGAATGAGCTGTAATTTTTGATTGGCATGTTTGAAGCTCATAAAAATTGATTTCTGTTAAAAAAATTCCTATATTAAATTTTTCTTCGAAAATTAATTGAAAAAAAAATATTTTTTAAAAACAAATATGAATCGTAACATATGAATTTATTAACAGAAATAGGTTTCTATAAGTTTCAAACATGCAAATCCAAAATTACAGCTCATTCCACTAAGTAGTTTTTTAGTTATGCTTAAAAAACTACCCACATTGCTATCTCTTTTGCAATAATTACAAATGAATTTAACATTAGGAGTTCCGAACTTTAATCCTTTATAATTGACCAAATGATCTCCCATTTGGTACCTTGAGTTAAAATTTACCACAAATATAAAGTATGATGGCAAAATCTTTTTTATAACAAACTGAAAGACCTAATTTCCAGTGGAACTGCTATTCTGTTTTTACTTTCTGCTATCTTTACAAGAAGAAAGTATTGGATTCGTGAAAATTTTCAATTTCTCGTTTTCGATGGATTTACACATTTTAGGGGTCAGAGATCCTGAAAAACATGTTTTTACAAAATGTCTGTGTCTGTACGCGAAACAAGTTTTGTGGCCGCTCTATCGCAAGAACCAGGGATGTAGTGGAGGGTATACGGCAGTATACGCCGTATACATTCTGGATGTTTTTAAGGAACACCGTATACCCTCTGTTTCTCAAAAAAGCTGTAGTATAAACACTGTAGGGTATACCCTCTGCTTTTAGCGTATACCCTCTGCTTAGAGGGTATGCCCTCTGCTTTTTTTACGACTACACCACTGGCAAGAACTAATGAACGGAATTTAATGAAACTTTAGATTGAGATAGTCCATGATATAAATTGATGCTTGGTGTAAATCGTCCAGCAGGTGGCACTGCTATGTTGCATTACTCATGATCTCCACTATAGCTCTATCTCAAGAACTAATGCAAGAATTTTCATCAAACTTCAGATTCAGTTAGTCCCTGATATAAATTAGTGCTGTTTAGTTTTTGGTGTAAATCACACAATAAGTGCATTTTTCATGAAACTTCAAATTCAATTGGAAGTTGACATAAGTTGTTGCTGATTAGATTTTGGTGTAAAACACCTAACTGGCAGCGCTGCTATGTTGCATTTTTCAGGAAGTATTAACATGTATGAAATAAAAGAAAGTTTTGAGAGTGCCACATCCAACTAGTTTTTTGTTGTTGTGACAATTTGGAGATTAAAATGTATTTTCTCTCTTTCTTTTTCTTTTTTTCAAATGTACACATACTTTTTATTTTATAAATAAGTCACTCTTTTGAAACATAGCTGTCTTTCCATGTGACATATTTTGCAAATTAATTATTGTACATCATACTCATTATTATTCACTTTAACTTTCAATTCAATAATATTTAGCTCAGAATTACTATTTTGGTAAGTGCTAGTTTGTCACTGGTAGTTTCGCTGCATTATGTTTTCTGTGGGGGATTCTAAAGCCATTTTGACTGGTCTTTCCTAATCTTCAAATTGTTTTCTGTTGTTCTTATAGTACAACATAAGTCATTTGCCTATTGCTTCTCAAAAGCACTGCACCATACAAGTGTTTTCAATCAACTTGATTTTTTTTTTTTTTTTTTTTTTGTGTGTGTGTGTGTGTGTTCTTATTCTTATTTGGTCAGAAATGCCTGAAAGAGCAATGCTTGCTTAAAAAATACTATTAAACTTGTGCAAAACTTGAAGATATTTTTTAATAGAGTAATAAGAAACTTTTTGTTACATTCATCAACATTTTTTTAACTATGAACTTCTAAAACCAACAGAGTATAATTAATTATGAAACAGCCTATTGTTAATGTAATAAATGAAAACTGTGCTTGTTTGTTTATCTGCAAATCTATTTTTAATATTGATTTAACTACTATTTTTTACTAAAAAGAATTTTTATTTTATTTTTTAAATTCTGAAAAATATTAAATACATGTCTTTCTCTCTCCCCCCCCCCCCCCCCCCCCCGAGTGTTTATAGCTTTTTTAATCATATAGCAGTTTCATTACCAATGCAATCTTAATTTTTGAATGAAACAGTTTAAAAAAAAGACAAAACTTAACAACAAATGCACAATTTTTAATATAACTTTTAATGTATGAACAACACATAGTTATGACAGGAGGCAACCATGTATATGAAATCAAAATTGCTGAATATTTATATGATTAAAAATTATCACAGAAAATTCAATAAATTTTACATAATAAACAAAATTAAAAGCAGAGTGATCTATATACAAGTCAAACATGAATGTGCATATAAGATACGATGCCAGTATTTATATAACATCATTACTTTCATAGAAAGATTTTATTAAGTAATATAAAACTGGCAACATTAAAAAAAATAATGTCTAAAATTTGCATTACATAAAACATATTTATTTGGATGGATATGAATCTTTTAATTTCAATCATAAGGCAAGCAGGCACTGTTTTATATAAAAATTAAAATAATAACTGTACACTACACTTATTTTGTAGTATATAAATCTTGATTTCAATTTGAAAGCAATCATATAATGTTTTCATAAAAGATTTAGTAACAATCAAATTAAATTATATCTTGCTATAGGAATAACAAATGAAAAAAATCTCACAAATAACATTAGTATATCATTCTGTAACAATTAAATAACAAACAAAAAAGTCTTGAAATTAACATTTTATTACATTATTCTGTAACAGTGTCACACACTTAACAGTCATTAAAAAACTTATTAATGTACAGTTGGACCATCCAAAAAAGTTATGGGATACATACGAATTAAAATTTTAAAAAATAATTTAGCATTAGGAAGTTAAAACTATACATTTTTATGATTCCTAAACTACTGAAATGAATGTTTTTAAACTTATTCTAGAATACAATATTTGCAGATCACATCAACCAAATATGTCCAGTTTGATTGTTAGTATTAAAAATTATAATCTTTTTTTTGTTTTTCAATATAAAAATTGCCTCCTAAGCTTTTTTACCACATAAACTTCAAGAATATGTAATTCCCAGTTATTTTTCTTTTCTCTGCAACAATTTGGTGATTAAACAATACAAGGCTTTATTTATTTATTTATTTTGACTGACTGTACCATTGCATTATTGCCACTTAAAGCTATACTAAGTTAAAATTTGACAAAATTACTTTGTTTTTAGAGTAATCAAATTTAAATGACAAAAGAATTAAATTTAACAAATAATGTTTGACAAATTTAAAAATAAATAATCTAAATAAAAACACAAAAATTCAGATTGGATAAATTTGAAAAAGTTACCATATGATGAAACTAAAAAAAAATAAATAAATAAAAAAATTGCAGAAGTTCAAGTTATATAAGTTATCACGTTATCCAAATAACTATTCATAAAAATTCCAATTTTTTTTTAAATTGATTTAATATTATTATTACTTAAAGCTATTTTTATGGTGAGAGGTGGGGGAATCTAAAAAGGGAATCATGCAAATTCCATTTGATTAACTATATTATACATTTTATGACATTTACAAATTTCCCCCCTTTTTTTAATTATTAATCTTTTTGAATTTGACAAAAATCAAAAAGACCAAGGAGGAATTTATTTTCATAATAATACCAGGGAAGTTTTTAGATAATCAAAAAAATTTTTCAATAAATAACTAGAGTTATGAATAAAATGAAGCAAATAATTTTTAAATGACTAGTTGAAATTTTGACTAGAAAGCTGCATTTAAAATATATGAAACTTAAATAAAAATTAATACTTAATTATACTGTAACATATTTAGAATAGAAAAATTTCCAAATATGTTATTAATGAAAACTTGAAAAAGAAAATTTTATTCAGAAAATAAATATCTATACAAGTAACAATCCCAATGAATATGAATTTTATTTCTGTAAATATAATTAACAAGACTGTCTTTCTTCTGATTACTTAAATTGTAAATAACAAAGTTCTTTGTTATATCAGCATGCTGGTAGGCAAAAAAAAAATATATATATATACATATACAGTAAAACTGGTTCAAAGCAGAATCGCAAGCAACAGAAATATTTTTCAAAATTAAGGCATTATACAAAATGATAATGATACCTTACTAAAAGTTTGAAGAAATTAGTTTTCTTACATTAAAATATATTACATTATAGTATAATATAGTAATTAAAATAGTAGAGTTACCTATCATCACTTTATTATTACACAGCACTATAATACATTGTCATTATATTTTTATTTTTATTTTTTAGGGTATTTTAGATCTGTATTTTTCTGTTCACATCATTATTTCTTGTACAGACAGTTCATTTTTTTTCCTTCGCTTCAGTTACCTTAACTTTATCATTTAAAGATAGTGAGATATACGAAGGTAGGCTGAAAAGAAATGCACAGAGGCTTATAGAACACGAATAAAAACAAACAGCAAGATCGGGCAAAAAGTACATTAAAGTAGTAGTCACCATTAAGGCTAACACATTTCTCCCAATGTGTAACAAGTTTTTTTATTCCGTCACTGAAAATTTTTCTCACTTTCTCGAATCCATCACTTGGCAGCTGCCTTCATTTCGTCATCGAAAGTGTAACAATTACTTTTGAAGTCTCTCCTGAATAGAGGAAATATATAAAAATCGCAAGGTGCAAGATCAGGGGAGTAAGGAGGATGTGGAATTGGTTCAAACTTCAGGTTTTGCAGAGCCCCCATCATGCACAGATTTTATGGTATCCCAACTGCTCAATAATGAACCTGACATGTTCATTGGATATTCCAATATGGTTTCTGATATGCTTTTGAGGGTTTTGCTGGTAATTTTGAATCAAATCATTGATAAGTTTACTATGTTTATCATCTATGGCAGTGATTGGATGTCCGCTGCGTTTTTGATCAACAATTATGCCTTTTCCAGGTCCTTTTCCAATCACGAAATTTTATTGCCCATTGATTTACAGTAGACCTATCAACAGCATTGTCGCCATAAACAGCCTTTAAACAATGATGAATCTCAGTAAGAGTAACTTTTTATCAGCAGTTAAAAATTCAATAACAGCACTCACTCTGTTTAACTTGTGTTGACATAGCACAAGAACACGTCTCAATACTTTTGCTTCTCAAAATACACTGGATAAATTCAATGACCTAAAGCAAATACACAGAGAATGTTACTTCCATATGCCACCGGGCATGCTTCTGAAGGTCATTTCGTTCATGCTCTACAAGCATATGTGCATTTCTTATCAGCCTATCCTCATATTTATAGACCAAATTCTGTGACAAGAGTCATAAATTATTTCTTTGGGCTTTCTTTTCTTAAAGACTCTGTGATCAGTTATGTAGCACCTATAGTTGTCGTTTGGTCCATCTGTCTGTCCGTCCATCTGCATATAACAGAGCAAAAACTACCCAACCGAATGGACTGAAATTTTAATTATATAATTCTTGGAAAAAATTGTCAAGTCATTTCAAATTTGATGAAAATCAGAACTATAGTTTGATTACAGGGACAGTCAAAAGTTTTTCGTTACACTGCGACCAATGGGGAAAAAAATTATTTCAAGTGAGTTTTAATGACATCCCAGCCTTTCGAACAGAATGAAATTGATATGCACTTATGAAGTGCACTAAAATCTACCTTCAGTACAATATGCAGTGCAAAAAATATTTATAAAACTAGTTATAGTACAAATGCACCTCATTTGCCACGTTTGATGTGCAATTTCCAACTTGTTTAATTGAGATACAAGACTCGAAAATAGATGATTTGGATAATAAACCATTGTTTCTGTTTTAATATTTTATCACATATCCACATTATGCTTATGGTTTTTAATTAAATATTTATAATTGATTTCTGTTACTGTGTTAGACAGATTCTATTTTATACAAAAAAATTACAATACATTGCCAATATACTCAGCCAGGACCATGAAATCAGTTCAAACTAGACAAGTTTCCACATTATCAGTTTTCTGATTTGGACAAGTTTTACTGTATATATGATCTACAAATTAAAAAAAATAATAATAAGAAAGGTGATAATCTAAAGTAAAATATTTTGTAACTGCCTCCAAAATGGTAGTTAATATACGTTACATTTTAAAAATAAAATAAATAATAGATGACCATATTTATTTTACATACAAAATTTTATAAAAATTGCAATTAAAGCATAACTTTTTTATTTCTGGAGTCACAAAAAAAAGTCAGACATATAATTGAAAGATATAAAAAATGTGATGTAACAAGGAACTGAAGTATAAAATTCCAACTAGATTTGTTTAATAAGTAAATGGCATTTTAAAAAACTAAATATATACCAGATAAGGATGTTTTACAGAAAAAAGATGTATAAAAAATAATACTTAAATGTATAAAAATAATAGACTTAAATTTCTTCTTTAGATGAAATGAAAAAAAAAAATATATATAAATTTAAGCATTGTGCTGTTTTATAAGACAATAAATGAAACAGTAAATATACTTAGACAAACATAAGTAAAAAGGATAAAACTATATATTATTTGGTTTCTAAAATGAACAAAAATAAGAATTGAAGAAAAACATACATTATAAACATATAAACAAATGCATGTTTCTTAGAGCTTTTTAAATTTGAATATAAAAATGATTAAAAACTGAAATATAAAAGTGAAACAGCTAATAAAAGTAAATTTGACTTTTAAAATCTAAATCAGTGAAATTTATTACTTATAAATGACTTGGATAAATACAGTTTAGAAAAATGAATAAAGAAATCAAAATTATTATTTTTTCTAACTTGAGGGAAAAATAAGCATTTAATAAAGATTAATTATCTTGTTCTAATAATTACAATTACAAATAAAACCTTCAAATGACTATATAGAGTAAAATGACCCTTCTTTAAACTTCAGAAAAAAACCCACTTAAAATAAGACATATATAATAATAATAATGTGAAAGTATGTGTATAATAATAAAATAAGTATGTTTTGGGAACAATTATTAGTTTAGCCAGACTTCAAATGCCTTTCTCAAATGTTAAACAGATATCTAGCGGAATGCCTGAAAATTTGCATCCTAGGTATAATTCAAAATTTTACAATATGTGTAATTTAAAGTATTTTTTGAAATGTATATGTAACATTCAAAGTAAAATTTTCACCTCTAGTTGAAGTGAATTAGTTTAATTTCATCATAGTAATTTTGAGCAGCTATATGAAGCAATACTCACTAGGAAAAGACTAAAAATAAGAATTTTAAACTCATGGAAAATAATATAAGTCAGATTTTTTTCTGCTTTATGGGATAATTTCTTTTCTTCAGAATATTTCTCAATTAATGGTTGAAGGGGGAGATATAGATACTGCATAAATCATGGAATGAGAGATTCCATTTTGCTTGTCAAAATGTGCTGAACTTTTATAAAAATTAAACAAACAATATGACAAGAATTGTGACCAAAGACACAAAGATCAGACAGATGTCCTTATTATGCAAAATTAAATTTAAAATTGTCTTTTTAATGCTTCTTGAATGACATTTATTAAATTAGAATATTCATTAATGTTAATGGAAGTTCATATACTAAATTAAATAAACTTTATTTTAAAAGCTTCAAATGAAACTGTAATATGGACTTTCTGACAATAACACACTAAAAACAATATCATAGTACATTATTGCATTGTTTACGCATGTGTATATATATGGGTTATGAAAAAGTTTGCTGTAGATTCTATTGTAGCTTTTCCCATCGAATGTATGCTTCAATTAGTGCAGTAATATCATGTGATCAATTAACTGCACTAATCAAGTAAAACCTGTAGTGATTTTTCTTCCCTTTGGCTAAAGATAAAGGCAAAATTTACAGCTCAGCAGTAAAATCATAAAATGATCAAAACTCAGTTTCCATCAGTTGTGCACTAAAACAATTTCAGAGAGGAACATTGCAGTTTAATGTATCCACATCTAGTTTGAATTCACATTTCATAATTATCAAACAGAGAAATAAAATCTTCAATAATTAAAAAACAAACTATATTCTTAAAAATATATGCAACATTATTAAAAGGGAAATGTTACATAAAGTTGTTTTCTATTGAATAAGCTCAAAAACTATAAATGGAATGAACAAAAGCAACAACAAATGTGCATATAAATAATTTAAAAAATTAATTCACAAAAATTATTTCAAACATAGTAAAAATTGACTAGATTATTTCAACCTAAATAAACATAGATAAAATATTAATGACAATGAACATGGTCAATTATTGTTCAATCGTAATCTTGCAACTTATCCATTATAATCAATATTGAGATCCTAAAAACACAACAGTTAATGGAATGGCTTGATGGAGATGTATCATACATGAACATTGCACTTGTGACTATGAGAGTAAAAGAACTGTAGCAAAGATGAATTGACTGGCACATAATAAAAAAATAATGATTCAGGCACAAGTTTCTGTTTACATATAAACAATCTTAAAATGTCATAAAATTTGATGTTTTACAAAACATATGTTTACTCCAATGTCCCGATTCATGATTGTCAAGAGAGGTACGGAGGTGGACGGCGAATTAAACTTTCTAATTCTTTTTGTTTTTTCAACAGTCCCTAAAAAAGAAACATTAAATATTTATTTTTATTATTTTTAAAAACTAAACAATTAATGAATAAGTTTATAAATCATACAAAAAAATTCAGCATTAATATTAATTAATTAAGATTAATTAAGATTTACAAGGTTACTGTAAATGGCAAATATATATATACAATATGGCAAAAAAAAATTGCCTTACCGTAAAATCCCGTTAATCCGCCCTTCCCGATTAAGCACCCTCCTCCCACTTTGTAAACAAATTGGAAAATTCAAGAAATCCCGAGAAAGCGCCCTCCCCGCAAAAAAATTTCGGTGTGCACGTCAAGATCAATACCAAAAATTTTATCTCGCAAGTGATTTTTTTTTTTCAATGGATCAGAAAGGCGTAATTCTTTAATATATCGTAAATGTAAATAGTAACATACATACTTTCGGCGATTGCACTTACCTTTTGCTTTCATATCATCATAAACCTCAGAGGAAGCTGTAAACACAGTTCAGCTATTTGTTTTACGATTCAATTAAGAATCGATTGACGTCATCGAATTTTTCACTACCGTTCGGTACTTCCGTTCTGTACAGCTATGTGACTTCATATTTATACAAATAATTAATATTTTTCATAATACTATTAGCCTTGTATATTATTATTACTAAATGTATAAAATAATAGTGATAATAACAATTTACAGCCTTTTTTTTGGTAACTTTCGGAATTAATTTTATATCGTGTTGGTTTTCTTTCTTCTAAGTTATGGTGGATGGTGCCAAAATAGCGCAAAATAGGATTTATTGGTATTATTTATTATTATTATTATTAAGTATTGAATTGGTGATTTAATTTGATATTTGAAGGTGATATACATAATATTTATTTTATTTATCTCTATTTAAAATGAGTTAATGTAGTGATAAAGTTATATTTTTAAATTTATTCTATGTCAGTCTGATTTAAATTTCCCATTATAACACATTTCTTCTTTTTTTTAAAAAAAATTAGTTTCATTTGCAATATTTTTCATGTTATTACTGTTATTTTTGTGATTTATACTGTTTATTTAGCCTTTATAGAAAATAAATGATAATTTAAAAAAAAAAAAGATTATTTAGTCTCCCTAATTTACAACAGATAGCGACAACGCATAAAATGTTACTAGTTATAGAAAGAATTTTAGGGCATTTTCAAATGCAATTTCTTAGTGTTTTTAAATTATTTTAAACTATTAGTTCCTTTTATTTTTCTGTTACCGTATTAATGACAAATATAAGTGTTGTTATTTACCTTATGACAGATATTAGTGTTATTATTTATCTAAATATATTCCAGTTTCAAAGCTTTTGAAATCCAGAATTTTCTATAATTTGAAATCGCCGTTAATCGCAAAGTTATACTGTTTTTCTATTTTGTATACAATTTTTTTTCAAAATGTTTTCTTTCCTCACTTTATTAAAATAATGCATATTTTTGCGATGATCGGCCATTACCATCTCCCATCCCACCACTCCATAGATAACATTACTACAATTTTAATACCGTGTAAGCGCCCCCTCCAATTTTTTTACGATTTTCCGTCATGTTTGGGAGTGCGTATTAATGGTATTTTACGGTAGTAGACAAAAGTAAAAGAACAGCCAAATTGCAAAAAGGGGTTAATTATTGCTTTTTTTTCTCCCACTCCTCCAATGCATAGAAATTATTTCCTTTTATAGGGTTATGAAAAGAAATTCTGTACCAGTTTAAATTGAAACAATGAACAGTTTTAACTTTTGTGTGTGTGATGAGAGGGGAAGCTAAGATTTGGCAATTAGGGGTGGAGGAGAATTTTAGATGAGTTTTAAAGATTTTAAACTTTGGAAATGGGATGGCAAAAAGGTAGAAGATATTTTGATTACTTTATATGGTGGATTATTTATTTATTGTTACGGCACAATAAAAAACAAGGCAGAAAAAAAAAGTAAAAAGTAAAACTTCGCTTGGAACTGGTGTTCGGGAGAGGGGGGGGGGAAGGATTGGAGGAAGTGGTAATTTCAGTGGTGGAATTTAGATTATTGTTTAAATAAAGAATTAACTAGAACACAAAAACATTTAAAAAATTGAAGCATTTTACACATTTCAACTTAGTGCACTATGAAGAAGGAATCAAATTTTCAAGGTGGGAAAACTTAGATGAAAAATTAAAAGTCCATTGAAATTTAGAATATTTTGAACTATCTAAAAATCACTAAAATAACTGAATAAATAGAGCACAATTGCCAAAAATAGTAACCTTCAAACATACAAATAAAATGAAAATAGTTCTCCACTTTCTTAATATAAAATTTAATTATGCTACAAGAAGAAAATTTCAGAACAAAATATTTAGGAATGACTTTTACAAACATGAAATATAACTTAAAGAACTTTCTGTAGAAAAAGAAAGCATGCTACACAAATAACTGAAATATCACTGGCAAGAGCTGTTACATTTTTGGAAGGATTTCCTTGTACTTTAGAAAGATAATTTGATTTCAAAAGGATGTAGAAAATAATACCTGAGCATGAAAATAGTTGCTTTTTTTAGTAATTTAAGCTTAAAAATTTGCCATATTCAATCTGGGCTGAAATTAGTTTCAAATTCAGTACAACCTTTGATTAACAGACACCTCGGGACCACGAAATTTGTCCCTTAGTCTGAGATAAAAACAGGCAAGCTATGTATGCGTTGGGGGTTAAAAAAGAGTCTGCTAAATAGAGGTGTCCGTGAAGGATGTTTTATTGTAGTTGCAACTGTGGATTTAACGGGATTTATCTGGTGGAGAAGAAAAAAAGAGGAATCCCATGTTATCCTATGGGAAAAATACTTACCCTTCTTGTTCATTCAAATTTGGATTTTTCAACAGCTTTTTTTTTCAGTACATAGATAGGAAGGTCTTTTATCCCTCTGTAAGCTTAACATATTTTTAAGATATTTACGAGTATTTTAAAACTTATGCTCAAGTTTCAAAACATTCCGAAAAGTATAAAGAGTACTCTTTACTCATTTGTAACTTATTACTGGAAAAATATATAAAAATTTGGAGCTTGCAGAGGTATAAAGAACCTTCATATCTACATAATGAAAAAGAAAATAAAAATAC
The DNA here is from genome assembly GCA_963932465.1 of Maratus speciosus. Lineage (NCBI taxonomy): Eukaryota > Metazoa > Arthropoda > Arachnida > Araneae > Salticidae > Maratus > Maratus speciosus. Next base: position 104,236,459 of record OZ010789.1, on the reverse strand, counting down.
TGTTGAAATTTCCGAGTTTGAATGAACAAGAAGGATAAGTATTTTTCCCATAGGATAACATGGGATTCCACTTTTATTCTTCTCCACCAGATAAGTCACCTAAAGAAATTTTTTTTAGTGCAATTGTTTGAATAAAATTTAAATATTTAGAGAAAATTTTCTCTTTAATTTTCCATAATTACTAGTATTATGCAATTTTCTGCAGGAGTAAAAAGAAAATATGCAGGGTATTCCTTCTTATTGACCAATTCCTAAACCATCATCAGTTATAGAAGTATGACTGCAATTGCAAAAATGTTTCAAAAGATTTTCATTATAAAAAATTTAATTTATGTCAAAATAATTATGATTAGAAAAACTTTCTCTGAGATTTAACAAACAAAACAGTAAAAAGTTCCATTTTCGATGTCAAAAATTCCTAAAATTCAAAGTATCAGAATGCAGTAACTTTTGATCATAGAAGAAAGAATGTAACTTTGACTGTTTTACTTATTAGAATATTGAGAAAAATCTAAATACAATTTATAGGACCCACAATGATATAAAATTAAAATTTTATAACTTTTTAAATAATAACTCTTTACATAAATGAATTTTCATATTATCCTATTGATCAACTACAAGAAGGAACACTATATATATATATATGGTTAAGTACAAACTCACGTCATATTTTTTTATGAATTTTAAAGTGAATTTATTGATACAAATATCAAACATTAATCAATGATATATTGGACATTTTGTTCAATGACCTTTTCTCATCTTTCAGCTAATTGCATAATTCTGTGTTCAAAGAAAGTTCAATTTTTAGAAGCAAAAAAATTGAATCAATTCATTTTTTATAGTGGTATCTGAATCAAATGGTTATACATTTAAATGGTTTTGAAGAGAATGAAATAAACAATAATCTGATAGTGCAAGGTCAGGGCTATAAGGTGGATGAGGCATTTCGCAGGCCATCTCCATTAACTTTTGGAGAGTAATCAAAGATGTGTGTGGTCTGGTGTTGCCAGGTGTGAGGTGTCCCTCATAAATTGAGGCTCCAAACGCTCTGGACACCAGTATTTTAAAGTAATTTTCTACACATTATCTAATGACAGAATTATATGCGATTAAAGATGGCAAAATAAACTGTAAGAAATTAGTGGTGTTCAGAGTCTTTTGGGGCTCGATTTACATCTGGCAACACTAGGTCTGGCATTGAACTGATGGAACACAACACCTTAACGATTTGCCAAATCTGGTTATTTTTCTTTGATTATTTTGTCTAGTTTCATTCGTTGTTGACAGTAGACATCCAAATTAATTTGCCTGGTTCTTTAGAAGTAGCTTGAAATAAATAATACCTTTATAATCTCACCAAACAGACAGCATTACCATCCTTTGATAAATATCTGCATTTGAAGCGCTTTGGGCTGGTTTATATTGGTTGTTCCATGAGCTTTTGCATTCGACTTTGTTGCAGACAATCTATTTTTCATAGCCAGTTACCACTTACTTTACAGTTCGTTTGTTATGTTTTAGCAATAAATCGCAGACGGTTTGATGAGCTCAATTTTCTTCAATTCATGAGGAATCCAAATATCGAGTTTACTGACTACACATTGTTTTAAATGGTAGTAAACGCTGTTTTGTGATACACCAAGCTTATTTGCAAGCTCTGTGTGAAACTGTGTCAGTTAGCTTTAATCATTGCTTTTTATCGACTTCAATTGGACTGAGTCTGATGTATCTTCGAGAGCAAAATCTCTGGAGCAAAAACCAGCGACCTGCCACTGATGTTAAATTAAATATTCCACACCGAAAACATTATACAATTTTTTTCTAGCTTGTACTGCATTTTTACCTTTTTGGAAGTAAAAAAGCAAAATATGATGAAAATGACTGTCCGGAATCTCAATTTTCAAATAAAAGTAAAGCAATGAACATATAACCAAACTTGAAACTGTTTTTTGTACAATGACCTTCAAATGTCATCTTTTAAACGTGCTCTCGTATGATTTGATTGGATTAGTATTACCAGAGATATTCAACAACCTTGCCATCTGACGAACAAATACGACATGACTTTTTACTTAACTCGATAAATCTACTGGAATATTAGATACATAAAATGTTTCTACATGTGAAAATGACATCTTTAAAAGAAAATAGGCATTTTCATTTATAAAGCTGAAATAATTCACTAGGATTGTTAAAGTGATATAGATTTCGCTTTTATTTTCAGACTCGATCAAAATTAAAATCCCATATTAAAGAAAAATGTTTTAATTTACATGGATAAACTAAATGATATCACGAAAAAATTGATCAACAATGAAAATGACATTAACAGAAAATTTGCATTTGCATCTATGAATTTTTTAAATATTTTACAAAGAGTGTAGATGATAGTCTGACACTAATGAAAAATGACTCTATTTTTACTGACTTTAAATCTAACACTGGACTGTTGTGATTAAAACCCCCAGATACTTGCAACTATGTACAAATTAAAATTGTATCTTTCTATCATACTTGTTTTAAAGTTCTGCTAAAATTAATTTGGTTAAAGTTTTAAAAACTCCAAAACAGTATGGTTGCTAAATTTCTTTTTAAGTTGGAAAAAAAAGAACAAATATTTTAAGTCAAATTTTATACATATACATATATATATATATTTGTAACACAATCATTTGATTGAATAATAAAAAAAATATATAGCACAATTAAGTATAACAAAGACAAAAATTTAAACTCAATTTTAAAAATGAAACATGAGAAATGTGTTCATACATCATAAAAAAAGAAGAAAAAAAATCAGCTATAAATTGAAGAAAATGTAGCATATCAAATTATTTATTTTAAAAAGTTTAATCAAAATGAGTTAGAATTCAGTTGTTTTAACTTGCTAAAATCAATAATTGCAGAGAAAAAAAATCTAGGATTTATTACCCAAAACAAATTGATGATAAAACCAAAAGAAAGATTTTGGAATTCTTCCAAGGATGATAATTAATTTCCCAAAATAAAAAATACATAGAAAGCCAGAAGGCACAAAGCTTTAAAATTGACAGAATTAACTAAGAAAATAAGTATCATGTTTAAAAATTAAAAAATAATGTGTGTGTGCATGTTGGCTTCAATATGAGTGTAAACTGTTACCTGTCTTAAAGAAGACAAGTTTTGGAGTATTCTGTCTTGACGAGGAGTAGGCCTTCCAGTAACAACTTCAGGACAAACAAGTGGATTCTAAAAAAAAAAAAATAATAAATAAACAAAAATAAAGGGTGGAAAAGATAAAGTTAACTTCAGCAAACTAAATTATCAATACAAATAACTAAGTAATGTTTTCCCCCCTTTAAACATAGCAAAATGCTTTTTTAATATACCAAAGATCTAACAATATATTTTCAACAATTTATTGATATTTAGATTATCAATATTTAACACTTTCATCGCGGCAATGGCGCACCTTTGTCCCAAGAGTCTGAGCCGCTCCTTGCAGCGCTAAAATTGAAACAAAACACAAATTCATTTAGAACTTGCTTATTTTACTTTGAAAAATAATAATCAATAACATTTCTCACTCAAATGATTTGTTTATCCTTCCAAACATAAAAAAAATTAATAAAATGTTGTGTTCGTTTGGGAAAATCAATTCGCACTGTAAAATTCTGCCCAGTAATTATTAGACATTATATATCAGAATCGATGTCTAATAATTAAATGACAGAATTTTCTGGTACGAACTGATTTTCTTTGATTGATAGCTAATATTCCTGGAAGACGAGTTATCTCGTCCTTCGCGATGAAAGTGTTAAAACTAATGTTTAGAATAACAAAACTTAGAGTTAATGTATGAATATCAATATTTAGGATTTAAAAAAGATTTTTCTCTTTTTTTTTTTATGTTAGTATAAAGTACAATAGCTATTGCAGGAAATATACTTGAATATACCCCAAAAAACTGTATGTATGGATTTAGTATAATGCAGCAATTCATAAATATGGCACAAGCAATTTCATTATTATATAATGGAAAAACAACCTCCAAACACAACATCTATGACTGAGATTTTAACTATACAGTGACAATACTTTTGTAAAAAACAAGAAAAAGAAAAACCTTTAAGAACAAATAGCCATGATAAAACTTTACATTTACATTTTGAACATTAATGCAATTTAGAAACCACAAAAGTTTCTTGCCTATTCATTGACAAACATAAATTATTACTGATATTCAATTATGAATTTTAATACAATTTACAAAAATCACTGTTGTTACTTTTTCATATAACACACAAACAGTTCCCATAAAATAGATACATTAAATAATGAAAACATAATTGTTCAAAGCATATTTTGATCATAAATTATTTTTTACATACCTAGTTTGACAATATATAAAATTAAGAGCATAGATGACAAAGTGTTGCAAGTTTTGAATTTTGCACAGTAAACCTCGGGCAATTCTAAAAATAACGAATTTATATAGTTTGAATTAAAACTTCACATGCTTGAATAACTAACCTGTTTCTTCAAAATTATCTAAAATTATGAAAATAACTATAATATTATAGAGAATACAATAGAAAACATTTTTATTAAAATAAATTTCTGAATGGCTAGGTTATCTTTGTAAAGTCATTTCTTTTTGAAGAAAATGAAAAATATTATTTTTAAATGATATATTTTTAATATCCACGCATGATTTGAAGTTATCTGCAATACTTTTCAAAAATGTGTACCTAACTTATCTAAAGCCATGGACATTTACAGAAAGTTAAGTAAAAATTAAACAGTCACATTAAATAAAATTATGTTTATAGCAAATATTCTTTATGTTATATATAAACTAAAATACATCTGTTTTAAGTAAGAATTTTATTCTTTTATATATCTCTTTATAAATAAATCACATAATTTAAAGACCATGCTAAATCTGCTTTGCTTGCACTGTCAAGATCCATCTGTCTGTACCTTTAAAAACTACCAATAATCAGATAAAAAAGTTTCTTAAAGGGATTTTAAAAAGTTTTTAAACATATAAGGAAGAAAGAAGAACTAACTTGACTTGTTGCTGACTTTTCTCTTGAACTTCCAGCAGATGATGCAGAAGCACTCTGACTTTTTTCAGTGCTCTCAGCAGAAGAAGCTCTACTTTCCTCAGCAACTCTTGATCTAACAACACTCTCCAAATCAAAACTTTCTTGGTCACTCCATTTGCGTCTTTGAGGCACATGGGGTGGAGGCAGTTCATATCGAAAACTATCTCCTAACACACGAGGGAATACACCAGGCACATGAGGTGGTGAAAAAGAAGAATGAAAACTGCTGGCAGGATAAAATGTCTCTTGGCTGTGCCATTTTCGACGCATTGGTGGTAGGCTACCCTCCCGACCATATGAAACACTGTGATATCGTTCAAGTCTGTGTACTGGTGAAGGTTCAGAACCACCAATTATGGAAGGAAGATTATCAGAGCTATGTGATTCTCTGCGACTGAGTATAGATTTGGAAACACGGCTGCAATGTGCAGGTGGGCCATAATGTAAATATGCTACAGTTTCTGCAGAACCACAATCAGATCGGAAACCGGATGGCTGCTGATATCTTGGCGTTGAATTGCTTCTCAAGTGATGACATGACCTATTTGATAAGAGAAGAAAAAGTTGCAAGAATTAGTCAAATCCATGAATATTTTACAAGAAAAAGAATTTTACTTGCTGATAAGAAGTAAAATATTCTTTCATAATAGTACCTAATTACAGATATTTTAGTACTTTACAAGTAGGGTTTTGTGATAAATATTATATGATATTATGATTAATATCAAATATTTATTTTCAAAATATCCTTATTTGACATTTTCATATAATTGATATTAATTTTATAATCATATATTATTAATCATTATATTATTAAATAAATAATCATATATAATCAAAAATACCATTGTGTATGATATTTTTGTTATTTTCAGTCAAAACAAGTGTAAATGAATTTTTCAATAGTTATCAACTGTGTCGTTCTGCAGATAAAGAACTTTTGCCTCTGGCAGTGACCTTTTTTAGCCAAAGAGTATTTTCCATTCATTATTCTGTTCCATTCCATTGTATTCATTACATCTGAAGATGGAATTTTTAAATGTAGAACCAAGAATTATGCGATATAATATTGACTTAGAGCAGTCATTGAAGGATAAACAGTCTAATTTGAACAATCAGTTATTTACAGCTTCATTAGAAAGAATCTTTATGGTTCTGATATACTGTAAAAGCACTTATTTTCGCGAGCCTGCCGTAATCGCGAAAATTTAAGCCTCGCGAAATATATATTTTTTCCGCCTCAAATAATAATAAAAAATCAGAAATTTTTCGCTTTTGAAATTTAATGATTACAGTCACTTAAATAAGAAATAAGTACAAAAATTTCTTGGATACTTACAACTAGTTCATGAATATTATACAACTACTTACAAAAAAAAAAAAAAAAAAAAAAACAATAATACAACTAATAGAATGCAACTCATTCACTTACAATACTTATACCAGCTTCTTTGAAGCCATTCATTTTTAGAGCGATGGGGAGAGGGGGGGGGGGGGGAGCGAAGAACTTTTCTGACAAAAGGAAGTTTCTTAAATTGCCTTATGCAAGAGGGGATCTATTTAGGTAGTTTCGGAATTTTTCTACTTTCGGTTCAGTTCATATAAAATTCGCGAAATTTTCAGCTCACGAAAGTACCAATATCTTCATTTTCGCGAAAACTACGGCTCGCGAAAATAAGAACTTTTACAGTAGTTCAATTTAAACTGCACAACAGGTTAGGGAATGAAAAAGCAGACAAACATGCATTTATGCTTAAATTAAAAAAAAAAAAAAAAAAAAATTGTATTTAAAATTTTTTTGTATAAACCAAAAAAATGTCTTCATACTTAATACTGAATCCTATAGATTGTTTTTTGATGGGTGTAAAAAGCTAATTTTTTCTGTTTTCAATTAGTTGATCTTTAAATTTGATAAGTAAAAAAAAAAAGTAGATATTTATAGTATTGTTTTATTAGGTTTTCTGGTTTGCATATCCTGTGCAATATGTTTTAAGTTTCTAATTTATGTTTAGACGGAAAATATTTATAATCAGCCATAAATTGGCTACTTTGAAAATATCACATACAAATAAAAAGTATCAGTATGTCAAAATATAGAATATTTTTGACATTTTCGAAAATACCATGATATTTACAAATCCTGCTTATGAGTTATATTAGGTTAAACTCTATCAAGGATGATGGGTGAAAAAAAAGAATTCCGCTCTTCCCTCCCCACCCTCTTTCTCATTATATTTACTGGAATAATATGTAAAGATCATATACAGTGAAACACGTTTAATACGAAAACGCTCAACATGAAAAATCTGTTAACACGAAATGATATAGAAGTACGGACATTACCTTTGCGATTTAATACATTTTTTTTTCTTTTTAACATGAAACAAAAATCGTTTAACACAAAAAAAATTAGCTTTCGATCTAGTTAGTTTGAGTTGAAATTGGTGAACTGCGTTAAAACCACTGGATTTTGGGAAAAAATCAGTGAATTTCTTGTTTTTTTTTTTTTTTTTTTTTTTTTTTTGCAAAGTAGCTTATATTTTACGAGCACAATGGCTGAGAAATCAGTCCAAAAGCAAACTGCTATTTCACTTCAAAGGAAGATGAAGCTGCTTAATGCAGTTGATGAAAAAGAAGGACAAAAATAGAAATCTGCAAAGAGTTTGGCATTGCAAATTCTACTTTATCACATTAATGTTTGAGCGCAGTATGTTTAAGCCAGAGAGAAAACATGTGAGAACCGCTAAGCACGAAGATTTTGAGACAGCTTTGCTTATTTGATACAAATAAGCTAGATCTCAGAATGTTGAAAAGAGATATTGAAGAAAAAAAAAGATATTTAATTCTCCCCCCCCCCCCCAAAAAAAAAAAAAAAAATTTACTTGCTTTTTATCCTAATGGATGTAACCTACTAATAATTTAACAGAAAATCGAAATAAAATTTAACGACGTCGAAAATATTTGTGAGTTTTGTTCCTTTTTTTACGAATCTTTTAATACGAAAAAAAATTTTCAGTCCCCTCAATTTCATGTTAAACGTATTTCATTGTACATGTAATGAAATTAGTAGGAAAAAAATTACTTATTTAGAATTCATATATTTTTATTCAACGATACCAAAACATTTTTTTGATTAAATTTTGAGCTAATTTTGCATAATCAGAGTCTACACTATTAAGTTATTTCAATAAATATGAATAATATTAACAAAAGAAGATATTTAAAGTTAACATAAATACATATAAAATGATAAAAAGTCAAAGACAAAATTCACATTAATACAAAATGAACAAAATTATAATCCAATAAAAAATTCAATTCATTTTTATTAGAACATCAGGTTAATTTTGTGCCAATAACATGGACCCAGACTATGTAAGATTCACTAGGAGTCGATGCAAAGTTGTTTTTTTTACCCATTTTGTGAAAAGCAAAAGTTATTTTTCTGAAATTTATTGCATTTTTGTAAAATTTAATATACATTGGGAAAAATAACATTTTGTAATGAAAGATGAAATCCAGTTACTCAAATTGAATCAAAGCATTTAAAAAGGAAATAATAACTTCTTTAAGTCCTGTTGGTAAAGTTTTCCTTTCAGATGAACTTGTTTTGCTTGCAAATTATATATTTTAAAATGTAACAAAATAAAGTTAATTAATGAAGAGTATGTTTTTACAAAGTGAAATTTTGCAATGGGACCTACAGTTGTTTTTTTTTTTTTTCAAAATTAGGTTTTAAAGTGGGATTTTAACAAATTAGCCAGTTAGCACCAAGTTGATCTTTTTTATTGTAACTTTCTTTTGGTACAAAATTTATCAATATTTTGTTACATGTCAACATATTGCTTGGCAACAATTTACCCCATACAAACATATGTATGCTGTACTGTATGTATACACCTATTACTGAGTGAATACCACAACTAAAATGCATTTAACAAAAAGTCATATTTTTTTCAGTGTATCACACATCAGTTGTAGAGAAGTATGACCAACAACTTCCAATACATTAGGTCTCTTATTATAATAGATATGTCATGTGCCATACAATGTTAATGATAAAAAGACACAACTAAGTCTCTAACTATTTAAAAATAAGTATAATTTTTTTCAAATCATTTTAGCATCTAACTTAAGATCAAATTAATAATTAGCACACCAAAAATAAACTTCTCTTTATATTCCATCTAAAGAAAGGAATTTTAGGATTAGGATATTTACAAATGTAAACACATGTAAGAATCAGACTATTATTATTGTGAATATCTATGGTTAAAAGAATATTACAAAATATAAAAAATAATTTCATCTTAATATGGAAGTGCAGTAAGCTGAAGGCGAGCAAAGCTTCCTATACATCCACTCCAAGATGACAATGATATGAACAAAATTTCTCAGTATAACGCCTCGAATAATTGCAATCAAATTTAACATAAACATAGATTTCAGTAATACAGAGATAATTACATGGTCAACTTTTTAAATTCAAAATGCAGTTTGAGTAATTAAAGGCCAAAATTCTAATACAAATCCTGCATCTTTGACATCTGCAATGAGTATTCATCAATCACAGGATGACACTTGATAAAGCAATTGTGGACATTGGTAGAATCAAATTCCCACTTGGACTGAAATATGTAAGCTGTCCATGTGTAAGGAAATTGACTGATCTATTGTTAGACACATGTATTTAAAAATTGATCATTTGGTGAAAATTAACTGGTTCTGTAATTTGGTTTACAGGCAAGGCTGGAGTCAAACACAAGCTATGTTGGCAACAATGTGGTTTGAAGTATATGATAGAAGTTGCATAAAGATGAATGTAAATGCTTATATTCAAATGTAAATTATATAAATATGGTACATATAATTATACAAATAACAGTTATATAAATGTGGAGACAAATGTTTAAATTCAAGTGTAAATGTTGGTGCACACAAATAAAACAATGAAATGGAATTTGTGAAAAGCAATACATATTAAAATATGCTGACTGACTGAAAACCTGATTACAGAACTTACCCCAATTAACTCAAAGAAATCACAGATTCCAAAATGCTTAGACTAACAGGAACTTTTAAGTTTAGTATAAACTCCGTATGATTTTTTTTTTAAAATAAAACTTTACAAATTTCAATCATGCTCACAATCCATCGAAAACTTGAGTGATAATTTATTAATTTTATTTTTATACAGCATTTTCTTTTGAATACTGTATTTTTTCTTAAGAGCTTATTTTCAAATGTGGCACAGTAAATTCTCTGAATTTCATACAAACAAGTTAATCAATCTGCTGTGCTTCAGTTACGACTCCTAATTCAGCCTAATTTATATATTATGTATTAATATTATGTATGTAATAAGAGCTATAGAGCAATATCAACTACAAAGAGATTTAAATACTATTGAGACGTATTGTATAATCATTAATCATTATCCATATTACTTACCCATCATACATCATATGTCTTGTAGTCATTTTAAAAATCGGAATTTTTTTTTTGACAGATTTGTTTCAGACACTGGAGATTCCGAAACACATATTTTTAGGAAAAAAAAATTGCCACTTATGTCTCTGTGTGTGTATGTGTCTGTAAACGTTCTATCTCCCAAAAAAATTGAGATAGAGACTTGAAGTTTGGTGTGTACTTAGTATGTAATAATGGGAAGAAGTCTATTGAATATCAGTAATCTCGATTATCCGGAACTATTTTTTTCGCACTCTTGAAATATTCGTTCTGATAAAAGGTATGCAAAAATTTTCAAAATTGTTTATTTTAAGGAGTGAACATAAAAGACAATAAAAAAAACAAATTTTGCATAAAGAATGATGTCGATTGGATAATTCATTGCAGAGATATTTGTAATCCTATTTTTCACACTCTTTGATTTTTCATGACCATGTATTTCATTCAAATTTCAATTCAAAGATATATTTTAATCAGAAATGAGACACTTGATCTGACGCAGTAAACTGTTAGTTAATATGATAATAATTTTTGGAGTTATAAGGATGTTTCTTTTACGCAATTTGGTACTACTCGATTATCCCGTTGACCAAAAAACTATCGCCAAACTATAAGATTAAATGCCAATAATGGCTTATCGTAAATGTCACATTCACTTGGCATTAAACACAACAACAACACGTGTTTGTTGCCTCATCAAGTGATTTTTAATTAGACGTTTTATTTGTATTTTTATTAATCTTTTAATAATTTATTTGTTCTTTCATTATTTAAAATTTCAAACTATATATCTGTTCCATCACCAAATGCCACCAAGTTTGTCACCAACTTGGCGATATATCGCCAAATTCCCATAGGCTTCCATTGTAAACCAATAGGGTTTACTCGCTTACAGAAAATCAACAAATTGAGATATTTTAATGCAACAAAAACTAATACTAGCTTAAGGTATTATATTAATTATATTTAAGGGAGTCCAAGTAAATAAATTATGAATAAAAGTAACATGGTACAATGCTTAGCATGCTTTTCCAAACATAATTTTTAAGGGAGACCAAACTGGTCACTAAGGGCAGCTAGTTTGTATAATTTTGCGAGTAGTTTGGCAACTTATTAAAAATATTTAAATATACGTTTAAATTTTATTTTGGTTGGTTGGTTGTATTTATGACGGCCAATTATCTGCACGAGGGATATAGGCCCAGGGGGGAGTGCCCTTCGTGGGGGTCTTTCTAAGGGAACCTAACCCGTATTAACGCTTGGAAATCCAAGGTTCGAAGAAAACCACGAAAACTCCGAACGATTAGGCCGACGGAAATTTTATTTTGGAATAGCAATGTATTTTATAAATAGTTTACACATGTTTTATTTTCATATTTTATATTATGCATATCGATGATGGGTAAGTATTATGGTTGCCCCCAACGACTAGTAAGTTTTTTTCTTTTGCTTAACCCCCCTTTCCCCTGATTTTGTTGATAAATAAATGAATAATAAAAATAATAATAAGAAGAAAGCAATCAAGAGAATGGTAGAAACAAAACTGATCATATGTTATGTTTTCCATTGATTAAAAGAGTACATAAATGAAACAAATAATTTTTATGTAATACTATTATATTAAAAATACCACAATTCTGGAAAGAATTTTTAAAAATTAAGTAAACTAATACATTAAAAGTTTTGCTTTTAACAAAGCTTACACCCATATGATTACATATAAGATTTTACACACATTACTTGAAATTTGGTGTCAAATTTGGGAATTGTTATTGAAAATGTTAAAGGGTTTTTAATTAGTGTTTAAATTCAGTTGACTTTTATAAATAAATCACTCATAAAAATCATAATTTCTTAATTTTTAAAATTATTTGAAAAAGTAATAAATAAATTATAACTTGCATTAATCACTAGTACTGATTACAAGTTAAAGAAATACAATAAGATTCCTGCCAAAGCCTCTTTTATATAAGATCATTTATTTTATAATTATGTATACTTTCAGTATGAATCTTTAATAGTATTCCTAAACTTCTTAAACAAAGAATATAGAAGAAAACAAGTTAAATAATCAACAAATCAGAAAACTCTTAATATAATAAGTACAGTAAACTCTCTCAAATCCGCACTGCTTGGGACCAAATGTTTAGATTTTAGAAATTTGTGGATTTCTGGTCATTGATTGTTTACATTTTTTAAACAGTAATTTGAATGCAAAAATGCAATCAAAATTATAATGAATGATTGCATTATAGTAAAATATTAAAATTATTAAGAAAAATAATAAACTAAAAGGATAAAAAGTAAGATAATTAAAAACTGATTAAAATATTAAAAGCAAAGGTCAAGTAAATAATTAATAATGTATATTTGAATATGCATAAAAAAGATGAGATACATTTTACTTAAATTACTCAATGAAACTTTTCTTATGTAAACTACTCTCTATTAATTCACATCAAAATCATTGTAATAACCCAAAAAGCTTGATTAATACATAAATATATACGGTTAAAAGATTGTTTATCAGTGATATCAGCAATATTTTGATTTTTTTTTTTTTAATAAATTTACTCCTTTCATGGAAAACTACAAGTTCAGTCATATTATTAAGAATTACATATTAAAATACATAAGGGATGAAATAAAACTAAAAAATTCTGTAATTTCGCCCCTACATCTGAAATGAAAGTTTCAGTGTTTACATCTGTAAAGATTTTAGGTGGTTGTGGATTTGAGAGAGTCGACTGTATATGAATAATCTTCAAGCACACACAAAAGAAAAAGCCTAAAAACCTTGTTTCAAATTCTGAGCTGCTATATCCAACAGTACAATCAGAACTGCTAGCAGCCTTCCGGGCTCGTAAACATGGATAAGAAGCAACTGTTGATCTACGAGATGGCTGGGTTGCTTTCTGAGCTGCCAATTCTCGAGCCCAATGTTGCTTTCTGAGTTCTTGCATCTTCTTCCGTTTTGTAAAATGTGGATCTCTTTCAGTCATCCGGATATAAGACTTTGATGGTTGATTCACACCCCATTTTGGTCTCTCAACAGTTAGCATGTCACCACATTGTGCTCGACGCTGTGCTTTGTAGGGTTTTGCATGTTGAACACGAATTAGACGTTTTCCAACAGGATTATGGAATGAACTAGTATTACTAAGGGGAAAAAAAGGATTGAAATACATAATTATTAATTTTAGAAATATGTTGATCATTTAATACAACAAAATCAGATAACAGATAAAATTCATTAAGTATGATATGAATTTTCCCCCTCCTGTTTTTCTAACTGATCATAAAATGACAAAACCTTAAAATTATATTATTAATTTAGAAGCTATCATGATAATGAAACTCTTACAATTAAATATGAATAATAAAAGATGCAATTTTTGTATTAGAAATTAAAATACTTAAAGACAAATACTACATTAATAAAACTAATGAGTACAAAGTTTATTATACTATTAGATGCATCAAATCAGTGACTTCTAACCACCCCTGAGTCTTGATAAAAAGAATGGAACAAATTTTAAAATCACTATTTTGAAATATAACAATTAAAACAAAGCTAAAAACGATGTTTAAGTTCTTTACTTTGAAAAAATGTCTGATTGAATTGAATTTCCATTAAATCTCTGTATCACTTTTTTTTTTTTTTTTTTTTTTTGGGGGGGGGGGGGAGCATGAAATTAAACAGAGTTTCCCCTAGACAGTTTCAGGAGGGTGCTGCACCCTCCCTGCCCTTACGTTTACAAAATAGAACCCCTCTTGCCCCTGATGAAAAACATTAGCACCCTTGTTGAAGCAGGAAAAAGTGCCTTTACTCCTTTGTTTATTAAAAAATTTACTTGCATAGTAAAAATTGACCCATTGCTGTCTTTAAAATAGCATCCTGTCTATTAAATATTAAAAGTAGTTTTAAAAGTCAAAAGAATGCCTTTAAAAATTAAAAAAAAAGTGCCCTTAAGAATCCAAAACATGCCCTTCGGAATCCAAAAGTGCCCTTTTAATACAAGAAGCACCCTGCCCTTTTTTAAACCTGTGGGAAACTCTGAATTAACTAAATATAATTGCAACTAAAACTGGATCAAATGATGTATGACTGATAAAGTGCATGCTTGTACATATACTTTTGGTGAAGAAAGAGGTACGGTAGACTCAACACAATCATCAGCATTAGCTGAAAAATGACAAATCCAGGAGGAAATCACAGGTGCATTGACCTACATTAAATGTTGCTTTTAGTAACTACTGCATGGGACTGATTCTACAATAATCAGAAGATCCGATGTTATTTTATGCAAAAACAATGAAATCAAGTAACCTTTCTGTAGATTCAGCATCTTCAGTAAGGCACCTCCCATAATGTATATCTGTCTGTGTTCCAAACTCTCTTCCTTGTCCACCTGTTTTCGCTCGAACTCTAAATATAGATGGTGTGAGTACCCTATCAACAACATAAGAACTTCTATCCACGTCAGTTAATGGTGCTGTCTGCACTCCCATTTCTTTCTGGGAACTTGATTCAGACTTAGAAGATGAATCTTCAGAAAAAGTAGTTTCCTGCCTAAGATTTGTCTGTGATTCAGAATGATTTGCAGAATCTGAAACAAAAATAAAATACTAATTTGAAATGACAGGAATTAATTTGCTTTAAACTTAATTTGACGGATATTATTTTGAAACTTTTATTTGTACAATTTGAGTTTTTTAAATACAAATTCATTATAAATAAGTAATAATAAGATCAGCAACACATCATGTCTCTTTAAGTTACAAACATTAAAAATAATACATCACAGAGAACCCCATAGATAATTCAATTCTGTTTGAGCACATTAAAAATCACTAATGGGCCACTGTAAGAAAAATAGTACCTTTGATAAACGTAAAAATTTCAGTTAAATTTTTTAGACCAAAGTTTTCATATTAATACCTACAGTTACTTTTTCATCCCTTAAAAATGTATATAGTTGGTCACAAAGTCTTTTCATTATTTGTGCTTAATTTATTTAATAAAGCTGTAGGGTTAATTTCTTTAATAATATTGTAACAGATAATATACATATAGAGAAGATACAAATACACATTTGTTGTTGTTGTTTTTTCCATAATGCTTTGCTTATTTGGGGTAAGATATGAAATTTGAAGTAAATATATCCCTTTAAGACACGTTGAGATTTGTACTTGTAAACAAAGCTAGTCATGCTGGCTGAAAGTAAAACATGTACTACAACTGCTATCTGTTGATAAAAAATGATACTTTACTCTTTCGGCAAACCAGAACGATAACTTGATTTGGAGTTTTATTACATACGACTCAGAAGCAAAAATTTAAATGAATGTCTAACCTGCACGATTGTGCAGTCTGGGTCTTAAAGGGTTATCAAATATTAAAAAAAATAGTGGAAATGAGTTGTGACATAACAGAAGAAAAAAAAGCAAAATAAATAATACAAATCATTAACCTTCAACAAACATTTTTTTACTGTGTTACATTATGCAAACTGCTAAAGCATTTTTCTTTATTTATTTTTTTATATTTTGGCAAAAATTAATTCACAAAAAACCAAAAAAGCAGTTTTTCTGTAGAAGAATATATTATGTATGTGTGTACTTGAAGCAAAAATGCCAAAACCAAAAAAATGCACAAAAAAGTTTTAAACAAATGTATAAAAAGTTTAAAAAGGGAGAAGGAATTTAGAAGAAAACTGAGATGAGCATTTTTAAAAAATAGAAAACTGGTGATCTGCATATTATTGACTAAGTATAAAAGCATAAATAGTTTATTTAAAAAACAGTTTTATAAGCATTCAGCATTAATCTTAACTACAGAACCTAATTTCATGATTGCAATTCATGTTGTTCCAAAAATGTCAGTTGTACATTAATTTGGCAAAGGGCCCAATTATAAAAAAGACACCGCTTTGGCTTATGCTTTTTAAAAATAAAGCAAGAACTAGTGAAATTTTTAAAAAAATGTTTTTTACTCCGATTCTTCTTTTTAGATCTGGCAAAAGGAAAGGGGGAAAAAAGCAATATTTAAACTATCTATACAGAATTTTTAAATTGTTTTCTTAGTGTATAATCATAGTGTAACTTTATTTTTTATTTTTAAATATTACACTTTTTTTTTTTCATTTTGTACCTTTTTGTACCTTTTGTACCCTCTTTTTACCTTTTTTATCATTTTGTACCTCACGAAGTGTCCTGTGTTAGGCTGATCATCTGGCCAGGACTTATATTGAAAAGCACCTTAGGGACCATGGTCAAGAAAGGCCTGGACACTGCAAGCTAGGATCCTTAATGGATTCTGGCAATGCAAGTTTAGTTTTATTTTAGTTATAATTAAGTTCTAAAAATAGTAAAATTGTTATATTGTCATCGGAAACACACCTGTGCACATAACTTCTATAACTAGCATATCGGAAATGGGTGAAAAAAATAGATCACAAAATTCCATCTTTACATATAAGAACCAAGTTAAATAAAAGAGTAAAACTAAAACATACAATTTCTATCTCTATCAAAAGATAAGGGGGGGGGGGGGGGATAAGAATTTCTATAGGGGGTGGGGGTACTTTTGAATCTACCTATGATGCCACAATGTATGTAAATAACAACTATGTATTACATAACTACACTACACATAACTACAAAACTATACAGAATTATGTATAATATGTATGAAAACATCTCTTACCTTGAACTTTTAATTTTTCTTCAATTTGAGAAGATAAAGTAGAAACGTTATTTTCCTCCACTTTTTTAGAGGGGCTTTGATGAAATTCTTCAGCCTGTAAAGGAATTAGTTTTTGAATCTTCCTAGTCCTCTTTTCCAATTCTGCTTGAGCTTGAGCCTGTTGCACGGCAGAGATCAAAGCCTGTTGTTTTTTCTCTTCCATTTCCTATAGATTAAAGATATATGATACATACTATATACAAATTAGGAAATTTATCATAAAAGACACAAAGGATTTCCTAGGAATTAAAAAGAAATATGTTCCTTATAAATATATACATAATATTCATATTTTAATAACTTTAAATTCTTATTAAAAGAAAGAAAAAATTATAGATGAGAAAAAAATTAGATAAGAAAGCTTAGCTAGCATATTAAGTATTTTAATGATATAATTTAAAAAAATTGCACTAATAAAAAGATATTAATTAAATTTTCTGATTCCATTTAAAGTTTTTCTATATTTTAATATTACGATGCTTTCCTTTTAAGTTAACTATAATTTAAAGGGGGAAATATTGTTTATTAAGAAAATAACAATATTAATAATGCATAATTTATTAAGATAAAACTAAAAATGTTTGTTTGGTTCAAAAAATGCACATAAATATAAATGTTAACAGAGACAAGCCACCCTTTAGTGCTACTGTGCTACAATACATTCATAAATTTATAAGATCATTTGTATGTGTGTGGGGAGAGAGTTATAAATTCCTAATCACTTTATCCTGCATTAATACCTAAGTTTTTGTATCTATATCATATTTTGTACTTATATTGTAACATTGCTCAAACAAGCATTAAACATAAATAAGAAATTTAAACAGCTAAGTTCATTCCTGAGAGCTATTGATAAAGGTAGTAAATGGTTTGTCTACTGTCTTAGAATATAGTTACACATTTTAGAAATCCCTTCACTATGTCTTGTTCTCCCCTTCATAAGCGTATTAATGCACTGCTTTCCAGTGTAGTTGAGTAAAAATGCACAGAAATAACATTTGGTTTTCTAAATGAATTCCATTAATAAATCTTCTTGTACAAGACCCTTGGAAGAAAAATCACAAATAAAATACCTAGAAAGACCCACTCGATTTAAATATCACACAAAAGTCAGTAACTAGTATGAACTATATATATATATATATATATATATATACATATATATATATATATATATATATATATATATACGGAAAAATTTAATAAGACAATTTATGATAATATACTAAAGCTTGCTAAAATAAAATTGTTAGGAACTGGAAAAAAAAATTCCAATTTAGTAGACAGCTTTCTTTGTTAACAAGTATAATTAGCAAGTCTTTTTGACAGGACCATGAAATGTTTAAGACAGGCTTCCATTATATACAGGTTTTATTTTCACAGGCTTTGACTGTGCATTTTATTTTAAGGTTGCCAGATTTTACGTTTTTCTCATAAGTTGTATGTTTTTTAGTGTTTTGTAGACCTATCATATGGTGTATGTTTAAATGTGCCCCGTACGATAATTTCTTCCGTTTTTCTTCCACATCTTACTTTTGATAGTTTTAAAAAAAAAAAAAATTTCAGTTTGCTTTAAAATTTCACCTTTTGCCGCAAATAAGTTACACACATGCTCATCAAATGTAAAAAAGGTTTGTTTCCGATCAGAAATGCAAAAATCTTGGGAGAGGTGTAACATTAACTGCGCATTCACCATAGCATTAGATCTGAACTTGACCTTATTATAGATTGTAAGTATCTACATTATAAAATTTTAAATTCAGTATATCTGTATCTTAAGTTTTAACATTTTGCATGGGCAAATGCCCGTGAATGTATTGGGCGCGATGGTTAAGAGGTTAATTACAAATGTGTATTTTTGTAAGGTGTCCATGATGATCATGATCATCATTAAATTGTAGGATGTTTTGATTTGTTTTTGTTCTTACAATTCAATTTTTCTTTCATAATGGGATATATGACTGCAAAATTAGTTTAACAATGCTAATAGAATAATGTAATACAAATACAGTTGGAGAATGATTAAATCAATTAATTAATAACTGCTTTTAAAACAAATTCGTTACCGAAAACATTACGGGCACTTTCAATATATTTCAATATGGTAAGAAAAAAAGACTATAGTGCGATAAAACCAAAACTAACTAGTGTCAATAAAAATCTTCCACTTTTTTCTGAGATAAATCTGGCAACCCTAGTGCAATTGGATGTATAGTTTCAACATCAGGAATTATCTTTTCTGCTAGCGTATGGATTTTGGCATTAGGAACATAATATTTTCAAAAATAAAATTTTCAAGCTAACTGTCACTTAATTTATTCATAAATACAAAAATGATTAACAATATGCAATAAAATTATAAGGAAGGAGATATGCAAGATACAAACAAATTCAACAGTCATTTAAAACTTATACCATGTTAGACAATGCAAAACAAATTATACATGAAGTAAAGGTTAGCAATGCAATGTAAGATGAATAAGCATGAGTTATATCAAAACTGATAACTGATTTTTTTTTTTTTTTTTTTTTTTTTTGGACCAAGACATTACATAATGGGTGTATCATAAAAAAAAAAAAAAATTCAAATAGATTTATTAAAATTCTAAAGCTCTAAAAAAATATATATTATTATTATTTGTGTATGTATGTGTCTATATGGGATTAAAAATATCCCCATTAAATATAAGTTCTTATACATTTGGAGTACATGTAATGTGTTAAAAATAAGAATATACAAGGTATTAATTTAATATTAATAAATAAATAAATAGATATTTTTAAAGGAATTTGATATAAACAAAATACATTTATATGTTAAGATTTTCTCACTAGTTGTTTTTGCAATCCAATCTTCTAAGTTCAACACTTTTGTTAAATTAAAGTTATTAAGGAAATATAAAATTCAAAGAACATAGATGCAAATAAGTTATACATATGAATAATTAAATCAAAACAAGCAAACATCTCTTTTAAAATGCCAATTTCATCACATAATTCAATGCATTTTATATTTATCATTATTTTTAATGAAAATTTAAAATGCCATACTAATATTTGAAAAAATCCTTTACTTTTTTTTCTGAAAGTTAACTTTGAAAATTCATACTTAAAATACAACAGCCTCCAAAAGTTAAGGAACAGTGACCGGATGTTGTCTGTTGTACATGATTTGTCAAATATCTATCAAAATTCTTGACAAATTGTCTTTGAACTTCGAGGATGTAAAGAACATATTTGATTTCATATTTTTCAGTGAGGACTTAGTTGCTTGGGCAATTGGGAGGCCAACACAATGAATTTAATAATAAAATAATGTTTGCAATCCCCCATGTAACAGAAAATGATCAACATGGTCTATCACTCCAGCAAATGACCATATGGATCCTATTTAACGGTCATGTGTATTTGTGTAAGCATAGCATACATATTTGTGAAGGTGTTAACGATTCTGTGAAAAAAAAATTTTTAGGGGGTTACAGAATACAGAGGGATTAACCAAATTTAACAACACTTTCCGAAAACTTGAAAAAGAACAGTAGAAACAAAAATTAGTAAATTGCAATCAAAACATGAATATATTGAATGTTTGATGATACATGGGCATTTTTATAAAATAATTTTTAACTGTGCATGCATGAAAGATTCCAAAATTTTATTTCATAATTTGGTAATCAGCTATTTAGGGCAACTTATGTAAAAAGTCCAGTCAAATATCACAAAAATTCAGAAAGATAAGGGCGATATAGTGAATTGCTTTCTAAAAGTAATTTTATTATAAGGGATTTTCCACAATTTGTCAACCAGTTCACAGTATCTTTTTAAGTTTTCACACTATTTAACTGCACTTTTTATAAGAGTTGCTCTAAATAGATGACTACCAAATGATAAAATTTAAAAAAAATTGATCTTTCACACACGCACAGTTAAAAATTATTATACTGTTTCTATAGTTCTCTTTCAAGTTTTGGAAAGTTGTGTTAAATTTCGTTGAAAACTGTATTCTATAAACAAAAGTTATTTGAATCTTTCACAGAAACATTAACACCTTCATGAATATGCGTGCTATGCTTACACAAATGCACACAACCGTTAAACAGAACCCACATAGTTATTTGCTACAGTGACAGACCATTTTGAGTGTATTCTGTTACATGGGTGACTGCAAACATTATTTTATTAGACCCCGGTATGGTATGCTATTTCTTTCTCCCAGCTGATTTTGTGTATTCCACAAAAATAATGTTACCTTACAGAAGCCAGCCGTAAAACAAAGCAGTACGATTAAATACCCTATAGCAATTTTTTTTAACTTCTAAGCATCGCACATTTTCAATTTTTATACCGTCGTATTGGGAAAAAAAAAGTTCTTTTAAATGCATTTTGTTTGAAAACT
The DNA here is from genome assembly GCA_963932465.1 of Maratus speciosus. Taxonomy (NCBI): domain Eukaryota; kingdom Metazoa; phylum Arthropoda; class Arachnida; order Araneae; family Salticidae; genus Maratus; species Maratus speciosus. The sequence continues at coordinate 104,214,750 of OZ010789.1, read as the reverse complement.
GTATCTCCATTTATTTTTGAAGCATTAACTTTTTTGTAGACTTTAGAGCCATTTGCTTAATATTGACAACGGAAGTACTCCATTTCTGTAGAAAGTAAAGGAAAAATAGTTCTAAAATAGTAATTATATATTTTTGTTGCCATTTTCTCATAACAACTGGAAGAAAATGCAATTAAAATATGTGCTATTTTGAAAAAAAAATATAAATGAATGATTTCTGTTAAAACAATGGAGCTATTATAAACTATATTTAATTTTAAGTATCTATGAATCATTAGATAGCCATTTTAATATGTCAATTTTCTTAAATGACGGCATCTTTTTGCTGCATTTCTGCATTATTTCGCGATAGTGATGTGCTGTGCATGCTGTACTGTAGATGTTTAATAGTAGATCGTAAATGTGGAATTTTTAAGCGGAATGAGAATGACGTTATTTTACATAAAATAAAACGCGTGCTTTAAGTCTTAAAATTGAAATATGTTTTGTACTGCAGTAGTGTCCCGCTTAACCGAGTTATTTTTTCCTGATGGACTGGTGGCTTCTATTATTATAAAACAGCCATTATAAATGAAGTATTAAGTGAAGATGAAAGAGCAGCCATAAAAAGTTAGAACTCTGATTTTCTGGTCAGAATGGGGAAAAAAAAAATATGGTCATCTTTTCCTCCCATTCTGATTAGAAAATCCGAGTTCTAACTTTTCACGGCTGCTCTTTCATCTTCACCTAACGCTTCATTTATAATAGCTATTTCATAATAATAGAAGCCATCAGTCCATCAGAAGAAAATGAACTAATGGAAATGCTGGGGCGACACTAAATTCTGAAAAAGCAGAATTCCTGTTCTCTAGTTGGTTACTTTTTCTCTTGTTCTTCGATAGATGTCGCTACTTGTTATTAAATTTACTGTTTCCCCTCCTAACTGTCCCTGTGACTAAATCTTCACTGAAAAATATGAGGTCATTCATGTTCTTTACATCCTTAAAGTTGAAGGGCAATTCGTCAAGAATTTTGGTAGATATTAGACAAACCGTGTACAACAGACAACATTCGGTCACTGTTCCTTAACTTTTGGAAGCTATGTATTATTTAAAGCAGCATTAAAAACTCAAATTCATTTAAATATAAACAATCATTATTAGCTTTACACAAAAATAGAGTTAAAAAAACAAAACTTACAGCTTTCTGTTTTAGCCTTAACTGCTCTTCTTCATACTCTTTTTGTATACGAGCTCTTTCAGCTTCTAATCTTATTTCTTCAGCTTCTTCTTCAAGCTTTTTACGCTCCCTTTCAGCTTGTAGTCTCTTCTGTTTTTCTTCCATCTGCAAACGAATGGCTTGTTGATATTCCTGAGCTTTTTGTCTTCTTTCTTCTACTAATGCTGCATCTACAGGATCTAGCTGAAATCCTTGACCTCTGGCATAATTTCTATCGAATAAAGTAATGATTTTTTAAATATACATACAGTGAAAGTCGGTTAGTAAAATATGTAAGGGAATTATTAAAAAAAAGACTTAATCTTAATAACTGTGAATATAATAATCTTAAAAAACACACATACAAATAAGCTAATTACAACTATTATTTACTCTAATTATCTCACTGCTAAAACTAACATAAGATCATAATTTTGCCTGGGAAAACTCAGCTATCATTGCAATTAATAACTTCAATTGTTGAGCTATTGATTTCACATATCATTTTCATTTTAACAGTGCAATAACAGACATAACAAGGCTGGTTAATATGGAAAATAGTCTATTTAAAGACAGAAACAATTAAAGATTTCCTTCTATGCTCCTTCCATTCTGTGGCTAAATTGTAAAGCTTACAAAGATGTTGTATTTGAAACATCTTTCCTATCTCTACTTTCTTTCATTTCTTTAACACCTTAGGACATTCCTCTGCATTTTCTTTGGTGGGGGGGGGGGGGGGGGGCATCTATTTGGAGGTTTAAATTCTCCTTGGTAAAACTGATAAATCCCTACATTTTGGCAGACAGTTATAACATAAAAATATTATCACTGAAAGAGAACAGTGTTTGAGAAGAAAGGGACTTTTTTCCAAATTCTACCCTACATTCTACCGAAAATCATGTTGAAATGAACAGATGTTTTGGTCATATTAGATGTGATCCTCCTTTTGTAGATTGTAAAAAGCATGGAAATCATATAGTTTAAATGAATCAAAATAGTTAAAATGCTGAACCATTCATAATGCACAAATTGCTCATTTTAACCCTTAAATGCATAGAGCAAGTCAGGAGTTACATGATCATTTTTTGTTATTTCGCACTTTCTATTGGTCTTTTGGTGAACTATTATGTGTTACTTATGTGTGATAACATGCACTTAAGGTCCTGAAGTCTATTTTTGTTCTGATTTGTTATCACGGATAGGTTATAACATCTTTTGTTGATACTGCTAGCAATGTGCTCGACTGACGTTTTTTCTCTATCTTTATAAGGCATTCATTATTAATTCTACAAACCATTAAAAGCATTATAAAAGTTATTATATCGTTGAATAGTTGTTATTGTAGTGTAAACACTTTACTCCCTTACTTTAGTAAAGTATACAATTTAAAATTATCATTTTTTGAGCAATTTTTGTTACGCAAATCAGGAGTGACATTATGATAAACAGAAACATAAATAAATTTTATCACTATTTTTCTAGTGGATAATTAACAAAAATAGACTCAAATATAACTTTTTCCCAAACAAAATAAAAAATCATGCATTAAAGGGTTAACCATGTTCTCATATTAGTCATGCTAGTATTAAATGAGTTCGACAGTATACATGGTAATTTTTGCAAAATAGTTCAGAATTAAACAGATTAACACATATTACTTTAACAATAATTAGATTTACAACAATTACTTGTGATTTAACCCTCTCATCCTAACCAGGTATATATTCAGCCAATGAACTGCAGTTTTCACTTCAAATTATCTAAATTCATATAACTTAATAGTTTAATACAGTTTTAAACCATTAATTCAAAGTTAATACTTTCAATCTTTACTTTCAAATACTTAAGATTTTTATTTCATGCTGATATAACCTTCTTTTAATATATTATTATTATTATTGTTTTTACAATTTTGCCCCTTCGCTAGACAGTGAATAAGTTGGTTTTCTGAATATCTAGAGCAGCCATACTCAACTTTTTTTTCTTGCGGGCCATAAACATACGTTTGCAATGTTTGGCAGGCAGCAACACACTGGTATAATAATGTAAAAAAAAAAAAGGATACTTAAAACAGGTTAAAGAAATGTAGTAGACCTAAGATATATAAAAAATTAATATAATTAAGATTGAAAAATATTTCGCGAAACAAATGCTTCCAAAAAACATGTAACTCAAGTATTTCCGAACAATATGCTTCATAGGATTTCTATTGCAAATGATGTAGAAATGTGCCGTGAAGAATAGTGGTTTCGAATTGTTTGGAAATAGCCGTATAAAACTTTTTGCTACCAATTTTTCTGCAGCAAAAATTCAAACCCTAATAAGCATTATTAGCTATATGATGAGTATAAAACTTAATAATATATCAATGCAACTTTTTCAAATTCTAAAGAAATACATCAAGGAATTTTCTTTAATAAGTCAGTCGTTTTCTCAAAGCAGAATTTTTTTTTTTCGTTAAATACAGAAATGTGCGGACCGCAAGTCGCAGGTTGAGTATGGCTGATCTAGAGTATCCTGCACATTTATAAAAAAAAAAAAGAAAATGCTCATAAGACACTGGTTAATTTCAAATTTCTTTCACAGTTTGGAGTTGAAATATGTTTCAAATATCTACATCTTAGACATTTCATAAACAATAGTAACGTTACAAATATTTCTGTCTACAACCGATTTAAGTTGTTTAGGTAAGACAGAACAATACAATGCAGATCCTTAGAGGGTTAATAATGGCATGAGCAACAATGTAAAACTTGAATGAAAAATTCTCCCTTGCTTTATACTCGAATGAATAGAAACAATAGAGAGCAAGTTAAATGAAGTTCACAAAGATCTTACATATGATGTTTGCCAGAAAAAGTTGTATAGCTGTGTAATAGCATTTGCTACCACTATTCACCAATTTCTTATACATGAATAAATCCCAGACAATATGCTTAAAACAGCCCCTACTCATATATCTTCAAAGGATGTTTTTCAAGATGTTGAAAATTGTTTGAAATATTCTGCAGCATATGGGTTTGCAAGTATTTCAGAAAAAACTAGTCATTATTCCCTCATATGATTTAGTCTTCAATGATCATCAATAGAGAATAAAGGAACCATTGAAATTAAAATGATATAATTTCAACAGAATATGAAAAAAATTAAAACATTATCAAGCAAGTGCAAAATTAATGCGAGATAGGAAAAGTTCTGTGAAAACATATCTAAAAACAACAACAACAAAAAAAAAAAAAAAAAAAAGGATTTCAAAAGTCAAACATAGTTATACACTTTTAAAACACAGAGAATTAAAGAAAAAATACTGAATAATTCAAATATCATACAATCAAAGAAAATACAACTACTATTGATGATATAAGAGCTGTGAGTTTTTGCAACTACCTAAGCAAAATAGTTAGAGGAAAATTATCCCTTTTTATTTATCTAGTTATTTTTATTAATGACATTTACTTGAACTGGGAATAATTTTAACCAAGAATGCAAAGATTAAAGGCCGGTGATAATGAAAATGGAATGATATAATGTTTATGAAAAAGAATTAATTCTAACATAATAAAAAGGGGAAAATTAACTTTACAAAGCTAAAAGAATTTAATAATATATAATCAAGTAGCCTTAATAGACAAATATTTTTTATAAAAAGAAATCCTTATATATTTTAACAATGTGAAAACTTCAACACACTGATCAACATCAAATTCCATTTCCAACAGAGTAAGCTGTTGAAAAGGTTTTCTACTTCAGCAGCCATGAGAGAAATTAATAATTATTACTCGAATTCTCAATGATGGCCAAAGACTTGTCCTCATCAAAAAACACACATTCCACTTTAACCCTTGTATTTTACATATTCAACATGCTCTTTTAAAGAACCATTTAGCATTTCTATTAATATTTTAACCATTTCAACGGAAGCCCCAGATAAGTCGGGGGTAACGAGACTATTTCCCTATCTCTGCTGCTGGTAATGTGGTTAATTTACTTAACAAAAACAGATTTATTATGAGACTGCTTCAGTCAGGTGAAAACACACCGTTCGCTAACGTTAATCCTATGAAATTTTTTTAAAAAAGATATCTTGTTTGCATTTCAATATTTTTAAACGATTTTTTTTTCTTTTTTTTTTTTTTTTTTTTTTGCATTGGGTAGTTGAGATCAATCCTTACAAAGGCCGTTTTTTTACTTTTTTGATTTTGTTTACAGGTTTTTTTTTTTTTTTTTTTTTTTTTTTTATTGGAATTAAATGCTTTTACTTTCAGACTGGTTTCGAAAATGAGAGTATTCTTATTAAAAAACCTGCAAAGAAAATACAAAAAGTAAAAAGCAGCCTTTGTACACATCAACTTCAGCAACTCAATGCAAAAAAAAAAAAAAATCATTTAAACATATGGATATTGCAAGCGAGTTATCTTAAAAAATTTCTTCCATAGAATTAACAATAGCGAACGAGTGTTTTTGACCAACTAGAGCCCCTTAAGAATGAGAAACATGTGGCTATTAAATCTTAATGCTGCATTTTGTTCATTTTATTTGTTTGGTTATCTTGTTTATCAAGCTAAAATTTATTTCTTTAACATATCTTAAAATAAAGGGAAAAAGAATTTTCTTTCCAATTGAAAGTTTTGAACACTCCCCAAAATGAAATGATGGCTACGCCGCTGTCTTAAAATGCAAAAGAAGAAACTAGAACTACAAATAATTCAAATATTTCTAATCAGTTTTATATACCTTACCTATGTTTCTGATATTCTACAGCCCCAGGTAGAATAGAACCATCCATTGACATGACTACACTCTCAACTTCATCTTTACAGTTATTTCCCCAAGCAGGATCAGGAATATGTGCCATTTGCATTTGCTCTTGCATGCGCCTTTGTTCTTCTCTTTGAAATTCTGTAAATATGATTATTAATATTATGCAAATTAAATCCTCTTTAATAGAATGAAGTGCATGTCCACTATTTTAAAATTTATAACTCATACTTTATGCAATAAACAAAATGAATAGATAAAGTCTTACCAAGTTCATGAAGCCACTGCTGTCTTTTATAGAAATCACTGGAAACCGATTCATTATCGGCATTCTATTGAAGAGAAAATTATTGTTTAGTATTTAAAAAAAAAAAACTAATACAATAAAGTTCAAGAAAACTGAGAACATAATTTGCAGTACTGAAGATATTAAATAACATAACTGTGCATTAAACACACAAATTAAATCAATCACTTAGCAACTTCAGATTTATAATCTTTTAACTAAGCATCTCTCTATTCTAAAAAAAAACTAACTAAAGCTGTCATCACCACTGTTTTTTAATTTTTTGTGACCGGGTGTCTTTCTTCGTTAATATTAAGAAAACTACTGCATACAAAAATATGAAAATCAGTGGTATTACAAAGAAATGTTTGATAAACATGCTGATGCAGACAGTTTTCAAATCGAAGAATTATTTAAAAAGATATTTAATGTTAAAGTTCGCAAAATCATTCCATTAAAAAAGTTTTATGGGAGCAAAAACTATACATAGAAATTTAATCATTTTTAGATTATTTTATACATTAGAAGTTAGTGGTGTGCAGACTGAATTTTTTTTTTAATTTGACAAATTTTTTGAGGGTTTATTTCCATTTTAAATTCAAATTTTCAGCGTTTCCAGAGATATTCTTTACATATTTTAGAAAAGCTTATTATTTTAAATTGATGCCAAAATTGTAAAAACTTTTCAAATAATAATATTTCCTTTAAATTAAAAATTTATTTACATATGACTATTATAAACAACAAAAAAAAAACCCCTATGAAATTACAATTAAATGATTACGTTTAAAGCAGGAAAATATTAAAAATTGCGTCATAAAAATTGTTATACACATGAATATTTAAAAAGAAAAAAACTATAAATCGAATAACTATTTAATATGCGTTAAAAGCAGTAAATGCGAGTGAAATTACGTCCTATTTCAAATAGCCAAATAATATTGCTAAACAGTTTAAACTAAAATATTATTTACATGTACACGTTAAATTTACTTCATATTTTGAGAATCTTTTAAACTACTGTTGCCAAAGACAGCGCAAATAATATTTCCTTTCTAATAATTAAAATATTTCCAGGTGAATATAACAAAAAGGAAAGTTTGGTGAAAATTACGTCAGATTTAAAATCATTTTCTTATAGCGTTATTAAAAAAACTGAAAGCAAAGGCTCTGTTGACTTAGTTCCTTTTATATTAGCTAATTTTCAAATGTTTAACTAATCCTATTTAATCAAACATGAAAACAGCAATTAACAGCAACTTATTCGGACTTAAAATCCTTCATTAAAAGAGAAATAAATGGAAACCCATTTACAGGGATATCGGCACTGGTTTTTAATTATAATTCAATCTTCCGTAATCTTTTTTAAGCCAATCAAATTAACTGATTTTTAGAGTCTGAACGGGGGTTAGCAAGTGTAGCTCGTAGGAGGCAGACCTCTTTAGTTCAATAACAAATACTTTAATATCAATGATATATTTTAGAAGAAAAAAAAAGTTAAACAATCAGCCTGTTAATAATCTGATACCAATAGAAAGTTTTATTGGTATGAAAAAATAGAGGTCTAATGCAACAAACAATTTTTCAAAAGCTTACAATAATTATAATAATATTGATAAAGATAATTATGAAACTTTTTTACCATCTCTTTAAATAAACTTTTTAAAAACATTACTGTTTTTCCTAAATAATAAAGTTAATGAAGAATAAGGAGAGGAGCTAAATTGTCTAATTTAAATTCATAGCACAATAAATTTCATAATTTTACTAAACTAGAGGCTCGGACCCCTACGAGCTACGCTCGTCAACCCCCGTCCAGACACCGCAGACTCTAAATGCACGCTAATTTGATCGGCTTTAGAAAGATTGAATTATAATTTAAAAAACAGTGGCGATCTCCCTATAAACGAATTTTTATTAATTTCTCTTTGATTGGGGAATTTTAATGCCAAATCCGCTGCGGTACTACTTGATTATCCCGTCGACCAATTTCGCCAAATTATATAAATCGCCAAACCACTTGCCAAATTATACAAATTGACATAATTTTTATTTTAAATAACGAAAGAACAAATAAATTAGTACAACACTAATAAAAATACAAATAAAACATCGAAATAAAAATAACTCGATGACGTAGACACGTGTAACAACCAGGGACCCGGAGCTGGAGCCCAGAGCCGGAGCGCTCCGGAGCTGTGTTTTTCCTGGAGCTGGAGCTCTAAATTTTCCCCAGCTCCAGGGCTCCTTCAGTTTTTAATATTCTTTTAAATCCTTTTTTTTTTTTCAGTCTTTTAAATTTCTACGCTTAAAATATTTTAATTACATCATTATTCAGTATTTTAATTATATCATTTTTTAGGTTTTTATTATTATTATTAGGGAACGAAAACTTCTCAAAAAATGGCAACACTACTTTACTTCTATTTTCTACTTGAACTAAGTGACAACACTATTTGAAAACAAATATGGCCGCCTGTTGTTTACATGTGTAGTCGTACAATTTTGGCTGTTCGAAAAGTGTAGAAGAAATTTAAGATTTTTGTGTTTAAAATTCTACCAAACTTTCTATTTTAAAAGCAAAAGCTAAAAGATGTCATATTTTCTGAACAAGCATTTCAAGTTTGATGAGAAGAAAAATGCATTTTGTCAGATCTTTAATGAAGATAGAAAGTATTTGTGAGCAAAAAATTAAATGTGTAAATTAAAATCTGCAACTTAAAAGCGCGAAGTCGGAGCCGAGTTGGAGCCGGAGCTGGAGCGACGGTATTTTCTTTAGGAGCGGAGCTGGAGCTGGAGCATCAAAAATTGTTCGGCTCCAGGTCACTGAACAACATTTCAAAATAAGCTAATATAAAAGGAATTAAGTAAAAAGAGTTTTTGTCTCCTGGTATTTTTTGACAAAGCGAAAAGAAAGTTCTTTTAAATGAGACATTTTAAATTAATCGTTTTTAATCTGACGTAATTTTTACCAAGCTATTCTTTCTCTTTTAAATATTCATGTGAAAATACTTTTGTTCGAAATGAAATATTATTTGCGATTTCCTAACAAAAATAGTTGAAAAGATCCTCTCAAAATATCAAATAAGTGTCTAGCGCAATTTCTAAATTTAAACTGTTTTGCAATATTATTTTGTGTTCATTTTATGTAATAACTATAATGTGACGTAATTTCTCCTATTTAAGACTTCTAACGCATGTTAATGAATTTATTATTTTACAATATCCTTTCTCTTTTAAAATTCATGTGTATACTTTTTATGACGTAATTTTTAATAAGTTCCTGCTTTTTGTACATAATTATTTAATTCTAATTCCAAATGATTTTTTCTGTTTATAATAGTCACGTGTAAATAAATTTTTAATTTGAAGCAAACATTATTGTTTGCACTGTTTATACATTTGGCAACAGTATAAATTAATACCATTTTCTAAAATAATGTAAAAAATATCTCTAGAAATGCTGAAAATTTTAATTTAAAATAGAAATAAAACCTCAAAAAATGAGTCAAAATGAAAAAATTAATGCAATCTGCACTCCAGCAAATTCTAACGCATTAAATGATCTAAAAATGATTACACTGCAATGTATAGTTTTTGCTGCTATACAACTTTTTTAGTGGAACGATTTTGTCCAACTTTAGCATTAAATATCTCTTAAAACAATTCTTCGATTTGAAAACTGTCTGCATCAGCGTGTTTATCAAACATTTCTGTATAAAACCACCGATTTTCATATTTTTGTATGCATTATTTTTCTTAATATTAACGAAGAAAGACCTCCTGTCACAAAAAATTCAAAACCGGTGGCAGCAGTGACAGCGGTAGTTACTTTTTTTTAGAATAGAGAGATGAAGATAATTTATAATACAACTTTACAGCTAAAAATGATCACTGAAAGTTATTTTTTAAAAGAAGAAAAAAAATACTTCTTTTGCATATTAATAATTTAATATTAAGATAAACACAAAAAGAAATTTTTTTATAATATGATTATGATAATAAATTTCTAGTACACTTATAAATTATACATTAATAACAATTTTAACTAAAACAAAAAAGAATTGTGAATACCTTTTTTTTCACAAATATACTAGACCAGCAGTTCTCAACCTATGGGTTGCAACTATAGGTGCAGATTTACGGTAGCCAGTCGCCACGTGGGGACTAAATTTTTTGCTGTGGCAACTAACTTTCAGTGTCTTAGTCGCCAGAGATCAATTTCCAGCATTCCCAATCCCCGTCGCCAGATTTTTTTTTTTTTTTCTTTTGCAAAAAGAAAAGCACCTGCTCTTTTCATTGGCCGAGATTAAGAATGACCTTGATAAAAAATCAGGGAATTTTTGCAATCCCAGCTACCATTGTAAACACTGCCCCTGTGATGTACTGCTTTCTTGCTGAACATTATGTTCGAATATAATTCTGCGTATGTCCACTCCACTACAAAGCTTAGCAGCTGCGAAGCTCGGCACATGAGCACACTAATAGTAAAGCTTCCCCTTTGGACACCAGCGAAAGCAAGCATTTCTTCGAAGGTTTCATCCGGAATCCAGATTTGAAATAAATACTCCTTTACTGCAGATTGGCTCACGAGACTGTGCAAAGTTTCCGATGCGATGGAGATTATTTAAGAGATTTGGATCATGGAGTCGCGAGGATAGAAGATTCTGAACTTTGCAGAAAAAAGAACAAAAAGAAAAAGAAACTCGCACGAAAAAATGCTTAACGTGAGGTATATTCTTGCTCTGTAAATGTTTTCTGCAAGTGCGAGATTTTTATAGTGCAAAATAGTCTTACACATTCCAAATTTTTTTTATATGTATACTTTTATATGACAGAATCAAAATAAGAAATAAAGTTTTCCTAATATTTCCTATTATCATGACTGCTTAGTCTGACATGTTTTGTTATTCAATTGTATCTTGTCCAACTTTATCTTCTGATTTTTCCAGATTTATATTATACTTTTTTAATATCAAAGTTTCAAGAATTTTAGGATTAAATTAAATATACACATTTGTTGTAATAAGACTGTGTTTTGTTGTACATGTGTACTTATTAGTTAAACTATTTTTCATTTTGAATTCCTGAGTTTTCTTGTTAAGTTTTTTCCATACAAACACTATTGTTTTATGAGTTTGTTTCACAATGTGGCCACTAGATTTTGGTTAGAAGACAAACAGGCGACTGGATTTTTAGGGTTTAGGACCCACTGGCTCCTTAAAAATTTTGGGAATCTGCACTTATAGTTGCAACCCACTGGTGAGTCACAGCAGGTATTTAGGTGGGTCACGGAATAATTGTTTCCACAAAAATATTTTTTTTATTTCATCTGTTTAAAAAGTATAACAAATACAATATTTTACAACTGCAATAATCACAAAAGCTATTAGCTTAAATTAAAACTTCTGTAACCTAAATTAAACTTCTGTAAACTAAAATGACCTCATTGTGATATATGGCAGAAGTCGTGTTATGGCAATCCAGGAACACCTGCTCTCGAGCTAGTGGATTGGACATCTTTTTGAAGAACAACATTTGAAAAGCTCAAAATTCCCAAAATCTGAAGAAGACTCCTTAATAGACCTATCTTGTGATTTTCCTTTGAAAGTAGTTTTCAAGGGAGAATCTTTAATTTACTTCTAGATGAATATACAAGCATAATAACCAGAAATATCTAAATCAGCTTTGAAGTCCTTGATGTGTTCAGCACAACATACATGTGTGAAAGTGCTTTTTCTATTTTTCTGTTTTTGAAAAACAAGTACAGAAACAAACTGCATGTAGAGAAAGACTTAAAGTGAAAATTAACCAGTTTTAACCCTAATATAGATGTCCTCATCGGTAAATACCAGTGGCAGAAACATCAATGATTGCAAATTCATGTTTTGTAATAATAAAGGCAGGGGTCGATTTAGAAAAAGAAAGTTGCATAGCAGTAACTGCTATACAAAGTCAGTTTTGAATAGCAGTTAGACACTTTTGTATAGCAAGTAAAAAATAGCTAACGTAGCTTTTAAATCTTGAAACAAATTAAGTATTGCTCATAAGAATGTCAAAAAGATGTAGAAAACAACAAAATTGATAAAAAGTATGCGAAAAAGTTTGAAAAAATGCTTCTAATATTAAGAAAAGTGCAGGACTCATTACTTGCGTGCATTGGAAGTGCGATGTGGTAGCGGCCGAAAGTGGATCGGTGAGTTGGCTCTTCGTATTATTGTAGAGCTCAGTGCGTAACAGTGAGTGTTCATTTTAGAACTACTACAACACGCACGTCAAACTTCTATGAGCAAACGCCATGATTAGCGAGTAACAGTGATTCAGAAATCAATCACAGCGTCAGAGCGGGAACAAATCATGTGTTTACTGGGAAAACTGCGCCCAGCAATGGCATCTCGCTGTACTTCCATTATAAATAAACATTTGGGGAGGGTGAAAACATAATGTATGTCGTGTAAAAACACCTTTAAATTTTAACTTTAAGTGTACATGACATAACAAAGGGTGTGGGAAGTATGCATCGCAATGATTGCGATTTAATGCATTTCTTGGATCGCATTTTAGTTAAATTTGAATCGCAAATTGCGATGCGATACCGCTTAAATCGAACCCTGAATAAAGGTATTTTTCATTAATTTTGTAATATGCATGTTGTTTTAATTATTATTCTACTTAAACTGTGATTACTGATTCTTGATTTCGCTGGTAGTGCATCCTTTGTATGAAAATTTTCTTTTTTTGTAAGATAGGAGAGCAGATAGGTTATAGAGGTCATACAATAATTTCCATACTGATATTAGATACATCCTCATATTAGGTGAGTCACTTTTTTAACCATTTGGAAAAATGGTTATTGTTCTCGTCAGGGTAGGAAATCAAAAGAATATCTGAAGCTTTTTATTGGTTTAATCCGCATTTTATTCCTGTTCTGATTGGTCTATACAGTAATATGTATTTCCCTTTACTTTCAACAGAGATGGATTACTTCTGTTGCCACTATGACAAAAAGGTAATAAAAACTACAAAAAAAAAATTAATAACTCAGAAACAAATTGAGATACAGCTTTCAAATGAATTGCATTTAAAAGTACATTTTTTTTTCTCTATACGACGGTGTAAAAAGTAATATTGTGGGATGTTTAGAAGTTTAAGAATGAAATTTCATTTAAAATGGGTCGTCAGATTTCTTGGACGATGGAAAAGCCTTTTCCCGAACAACCAATGAAATGCTTGGAAAATACGTAGGTTTCAGGTGGATAATACGTCAGTTTCAGGAAATCTGACGGGTCGCAGCCGATTTTTGTTGCTCGCAATTTTTACTTTTAATAACACTATTAATGTTTAATTCATGGCGTACGTAATGTAGGATCAACTCTGTGCGATTTTTTATGCCTTAAAATTTAGTCTTCGAAAAAATCATTTTCCAAATGGTCGTTGTAATTTGTTAAATTGCTTTTTTTTTTTTTTTTTTTTGAAGGTGGGTTGCATACCAATAAATGTTGGGAACCACTGCATTAAACCCTGATTATATCATGCATGTCAGAAGAAGGCAAGAAAAATGCATGACATGACTGAAGGAAAAAATTAAGATGAAAACATACAAGTAAATGTTTTATGCTTCTTGAAAACATGTGAGTTTATATGTGTTTTATAATTTTCTAGGACTGAGAATTATTAAATACACAAGTTATCAAAGACATAAGAGGTGAGTCAAGTATAATCAAGTTAAGTACGTTCAATTTGTCTGCCACTTGCAGTAATTGTTATTTACCTGCAATTAAGGTTACTTAAAAATTGCAGTTAATCTATAACTTTATTTTTCAGAGATATAAAAAAGAGTGATGTAAAATGAGAGGCTACTTTTTTAAAATATAAAACAAAAGAAGAGAAAAGTGTGCAATATTGCAATATGAAAAGTAAAATTATATTAATTGTAGATTACAATTACCATTTAAGAAATAAGAGTTTTTCGCAGATTTAAAAAAGGGCAGGGTCCAGAAGATGAGAAATGGGCACTTTCCATATTCTTAAGGACGGCTTTTTTTATTGTTAAAGGCATTCTTTTGTTTTTTAAAGCCACTTTTAATATTTAAAAGACAGGGCATTCTTTTCAAGACAACATTGAGTCAGTTTTTACTATGCAAGGAAATTTTTTAATGCAAAAAAAAAAAAGAAAGGGACCTTTTTTTTTTTTAACTGAAGAAGGGTGCTAATTTTTTGGATGAGGAGCAACAAGAGTGCTATTTTGTAAACCAAAATATAAGCAGGGTGCAACACCCTTCCGAAACTGTCTCAGGGAAACTCTGAAATAAACCAGATTACTGGAGATGTGCCAAAAGCATAATGATTTCAAAAGTGATATTCCAAAGCAAATAACATCAACTTTTGTTTCATAAGAGCACTTTTTTCCTCATAAAGAATATTTAAAAATCTGTCTTTCATAAATAGTTTATATTGATAGTCAAAATTATCTGTTTTTGTTTTAAATCTCTATCAGATTTAGTAGGATTTAGAAAATGTAGCAATTAATTATTTAAAATAAGAAATCGATGTCTCTTCAATTTAGTTTGGATTGTAGAAGAAAATGACTGACATTCTACTTATAAGGAAGGAAAACTAATACTTTTCTTTTTAACACTTTCAAACACAGTTGAAAATTGTTTATGAATTGGGTTTGTTTGCCTGCCATATGGCCATGCTCTAACTCGTGTGCTCTGGAGCTCAGTGACTGGAGTTGTGTTATACTTATTTGCCTCTTTTTGTTTGTGTTTGTTAAATAATCTTTTACTGATCAACTTTTTAGCTTCATACAATGTTTAATTTGTGCCGAAGCTCACAAAAGCAGAGCTCCAGTACTTCTTTATTTTAAGTGAATATTTAAAAATTAGTTTGAACCTACTGGAACAGAGGTATGTGTTTTGTTTTGCTATTGATAAAATGAAATGATTTGGAGAGTAGGATTTTCTCAAAATCTCCCACTGCTGATTTTATGTTTTTGTTGTGTTCATTTATTAGATATTATTTTATCATGGAAGACGGTAGTATTCCGAGTGACGCAGCCTTAAGCCTAAAATCGTATCGTATCGTATCGTAGAATTCGTAGATGGCGGAACTCATATATACAGCTAACTCGACATCAAAGAAAATGCGAAAAGCCGCCTGTTAATAACTCATCAAATATAGGTCCTATTGTTCTGATTTTTTTAAAACAGTCTTATATCTGCAGTCTAATCCTATTCTGAATTTTTTACAATTCTACGTGCAGTATATTTTCAAATCTGTAAACCCATTTTGAAAGCAATTTCGATGGTGTAAGTTTGTCTTTTTTTTTTCTCCGAAACGGTCTAGATTTTTTTAAAAACATTAATATATGAAATGAATCTGTTTTTGACGAAGTGGATAAGACTAACCTAGTATCTAGGAAAACTCTTAATTTTTATATAATCCGCATGAAAAAATGGACTTCTTAGGATCGCGGATTACATGTTATTCTATGGGTTAGCAGACAGAACGTTGCACATCGGTTTTGCGCGGTTTAGGTCACAGTTAAAAATCTGAATATTGGCAATAAATCTTTTTTTAAACTACGAAAACAGTTTATTATGTGCTTTAAAATACTTAGACTGATTTTTTAAAATGGAGCAGTATTTTGTAATTATAGGTATTTTATTTCATTGTTATTCATAGTAAGTAAACATTTTTTAAGGAGAAAATATTTCACATTTTTAAAAAAATTCTCGTATCGAAATTCGATATTTATCGAAAATTCTCGTATCGAAATGAAAATTCATCGCGTTCGCCATAAGACTTCGCCATGTATCACTACGCGATACGCGAAGTTGACTGAATAAATAAGAAATATCAAAGATCTTGATGTTTGGATCATTCGGGACAACAGCCGTGCTGCTTATAGGTCCCAAAGCCCCCCCACTACCTACCTACCTAAAGATCTTGAAATGGTATTCCAAGGGGAGAAAGTGAGTACAATTTCTAATTATCCAGACAGCATTCTTTGCAACCGATCCTTTCTAATTAGTATAATGTTCTGAATTGTTTTTATTTTCAACAATACTTATAACTGTTTTCCTTAAAAAATAACGTTCATGTGTGGCATATTTCTTGTGATATGTGAGTGTAATACAGATAGATTACTAATTTAATTTTGAGTTTTCTTTTAAAGAAATTAAACAAAATCTTTCATTTTTAAAGAACGCACAATTTAAATAAAAGGTATGACGAAATCAAAATTAAGATTTCCAATCCCGTTTATAAAATGATTCATTTGCGAATCGTTTCTAATAATATTATAAACGAAAATTGACTTAAAATGACATCTTTCGTTTATTTATTTTTTTTTTAATATAACTCTTTTCAGCTTCAAAAATTAAAGCATCGTAGTATTTTATTTTTATAAAATTTAACCTAAAGGGGAAAAAAAATTCTTATTGCCGTTTATCTCTGTAACAAAAGAAAAACAGAAGGAAAAACAAACAAACAAAAAAAAAACACCTGAAGCATTTCTTTTAGGCTAATTGATTACAGCCATGGGTGCAAGACCTTCAGTCTCAGGACTGATTTCAATCTTGGACATATTTTTGACTGATAGTAAATTCTACTTTATATACTTAAATTATCACGATTAGCTCAAAATGAACCATTCTATCCTGACTGGTTGTTTTGAGCTCCTAAAAGTAAAAATTTTCATCATGATACTTTTCTTATTTAGTAATTAAAGTTTATAGATAAATAAGATAAAACATCTTTTTTGCAAAAGTAAGATACTTGTTTTTATTTAATTTTAAAATTAATATGCTTAAAAGAAAGCTTTAAGTAATTTACTTTTAAAAAATATAAAAGTAGTCCCCTTATATGGTATTTGTGATAATGAAGTATTATTGTAAATAAGAATTCAGAACATGTTACTATTTAGAAAAGATTGGTTTCACAAAATTTCATTAGCAGCTGCATTGTAGCTGTCATGATAATTAGACTTTGTATAAACTAATAAAGTGATTACTCAGTAACCATTTCAATTAATATATTAATCTGACTCGCATCTTAAATTAAATATTAAGTTTTTATTCTGCTTTCATTAAACCATTCACTATTCTGTAACATTCCGCATATTCCGATTACGAAAACTCTTTTTATCAATTCCATCTGTACACTGGAGGGTTGCCGTGCCGTGCCACTTACAGAGTAACGCGCTTATCGCCTCGTTGTGCAATAGCATTTGAAAGATCACCACACTAACATAAAAAAGTAGCAATAAAAGAAAAACAAAATTAATCAGTTGATTGTAAAAAACCCGCTCCATTCTCGGTCGGGGGAGGAACATCACAAGAAAAAAAAAACCTCGCGAAATTTGACAGTATGTCAGGGGGGAGGGGGGAATCCAAAACTTCATGAAAATAGTTGTAACTTTTCTAATAAATATGTTACATATAACATATGGTAGTAATAATCAGTATATCTGATGAAAATACAAGTAATTTTTTAAAATAAACTATTTAATGATTTTTTTTATCCCTATTACTGTATTTGATTAATAGTAGTTCAAGAGCCATAATTTTAAATTGTAAAATCCTTAAAAGCACTCTGCAAGCAGTCCTTGTTCAATCACAAAAGCCTGCCACTAAAAAATTTTAATGCAGAAGATGTAATGTATTTCTCAGATATAAACAATGAATTTTTCAGTTAA
This sequence comes from Maratus speciosus, assembly GCA_963932465.1. Lineage (NCBI taxonomy): Eukaryota > Metazoa > Arthropoda > Arachnida > Araneae > Salticidae > Maratus > Maratus speciosus. The sequence goes on along the minus strand of OZ010789.1, from coordinate 104,196,808 downwards.
GAAGCACATGTATTTTACAAATATACATTATCGCCTTTAATACATTATTTTGGAGTAATGAAAACATTGTTATTATATTAAAATTTTTTGTAAATGAGTGTTATAATCAGAGCAGCTCATGACAGGTTTTTCTTGCAGCACTAAAATGCATGCTTTCCAAAAGTTTTTTGGTGTTTTTTATAAAGTTTTGCCTTATTTAATGGAAAAAAATCTGCTAAAAATAAGGCAAAGATTTCATTATTAAAAATAGTGAAAAAGAATAATTGGCCAGCCATGCATTTAGTGTTCTCAAAACTGTCAGTCATGAGTTACCACTGTTTATAATGATTTTGCCCAGGCATATTTGGATGTTATATTTCAAGGTTATATCTTTAAGGTAATTTAATAACATGTGATCTATACCTATTATGTAAAATTTCATAATTTGCACATTTTCTGGTTCCAAGGAATGTAATTTAAAGCATGTATACGAAGTAAATTTAATGATGTATGAAATATGATCTATATAATGCAAAATTCTATAATACGCACAACTTCTCATACCAAGGTGTGCATTATAAAGATCTTCTACTGTATTCATATGTAGAGTTCACACATCAAAAACCTTAAAGATTTAGTATCTGTAAGAAGACATTATTACAACTTTATATTTTTTTCATTCTGTAGCACAAATTACTCAGCTTATAATTTGCCAATCAAAACATTGCCATCTTGATTTTTTCCACTGTCTTTATTTACCTCAGAAGTGATTAAGATTTTTTTATATTGTAAATCGTAAAGGTTATAATAGCAAAAAAGCATCTTTAAGCCCTTGGGAATGAGCGATCGGTATACTTGTCCACTTAAGGTGTTCAGAATCCTTCATTATTCTCACCACTTATTTTTAATTGTAAAGTTTACCTTCTTTAATGGGAGCATTTCTATGATTCAATTACAGAAAATTTTCTGTTTTTAAAAATCTGTAGTAAAAGGTTAAAAATTAACCAAAGGGCTCTTGTCGCGAAGGGGTTAAACATCTTGAATTACAGTGAACTTTAATAACCCTTGGCTTTAATTGCCAGTACTCTTCCAATTGAGCTATCTGTACGACAGCCCAGCCAACACAATATTCGCTCAGAACAACTATTATCATGACATCAATTGATTGTGTGAAAAATAATTAAAAGTGTACATGATTATATATTTTATTATTAAGCAACAGACTTTGCAGATCCGATTTTCTAAAAAGCTTTAAAGATTGAAATCTCTAGGCTGGAGTGGGGAAGTGGTAATTTTGAGGAATAGGAGGATAATTTATATAGAAGAATTTTCTGTATAAAAATAAAGATTTAAATTTTTTTAATGTTGGGGAGTAGGGGGAGGGAGAAGAGGTGAAATGTACAGTCGTGGGGGAAAAAAAGTAAACACCCTCTACTAACTCCTTAACAAATTATTATCGTAGACAAAAGTTATTGGTACCGAACGATTGGAAATAAAGTCTATTTTTAAATGATGTATATAAAATTTGCTTAGGGGGCCATCTACATATTAAAACAAATCCAAACTTCATTTTTTTCAATGGCAATACCCAATTTTAACGAGATATTTCAAATCTCCGGTTCAAACTATGCCTAGGCACCAAATTTCAAGTAATTTGAATAATAAGTTTTGAATTATAAACATTCAAAATTTAGTGCTTCTAATGTTAAATTATATTTTCATATTTTTATTCATATCCCCTGAAATTATGCTCCCAATGTGCTAATTTTTTGAGTAGCAGTAATACTAACATACCCAAACATAAATACGTTGAATTTGCAATTTTTATAATTTTATGATATGAATTATGAAATTAATATTCGAAAAAATTATGAATTGTAACCTAAAATTTTTTTGATGGATTTAGATTTATTAAGTCCTGCTTTATGGAAATCCAAAATTTCACATTTTTCTTCCAAATAGTTTTCAAATTATGCGTAAAAAACGGCAAAATTATGGTTTAAGGGGCCGTGACTAGATAGAAGTGGCTAGATATTTTGAAATGTCTTACGCTGTCCTGTAATCTAGCAGACTTCATTGACTGCTTGATTGACGCTTTAAGGTGCCTTGATCAAGAAGGGGGCTCTCTCGGTTAACAATCGAGTACCGAACTTCAATTTGGATACAGCCGTTAAAATAAGCTTGTTTTAAAATAATTAATTTCTCGGGAACTTATAGTACGAATTGCATAAAAATTTGTTTTTAGGCTAATTAAATGGTGTAGAATTCATTTATGCTGTAAAAATTGTGTACTGCTATTGAAAAAAACAAAGTTATGGTTCGTTTTAATATGTAGATAACCCCTTAAGCAAATTTTATATACATCATTTAAAAGTAGACTTTATTTCCAATCGTTCGGTACCAGTAACTTTCTTCTACGGTAATTTGTTGAGGAGTTAGTAGGGGGTGTTTACTTTTTTTTTTCCATGACTGTACATTAGGGAAGTTAGTGCTTATTTATTTATTTACTAGATGGTACCCGTCAAAATTTGACGGTAAATAACTTGAATGTTTCATCAGAAAAATTCTTAAATTTTTAATGATTGCTTTTAAGTTATTATTGAAATTGCGACAAATTTCTATATTGCATAAGTGATTCCTATTTCTTTAAAGCGATAGAGGGTAAAGTCAGCCAAACCTATTCAATGAAGTAAAAAAAAATTTTAACTTTATAATTTACAACCAATTATGCTTCTTTTTACCAGAAATTTAACTAAAAATAGTGGGTAGAGCATTTATTTTTATTAACTATGGTCTCATTTTTTCGAAAAAATAACAGTATTTATTTTTATTTATTTATTATGATTTTTTAACTACATTACCATTAAAAACTGCCATAAATTTTATTTTTATCAGTCTCATTCTCTAAAATCCCAAATTTGAAACTTGGTGCAGCATATAAATTTATCACTTGAATTTTATTTTACATTTTTATACATTTTTAAAATATTAAACAATGGATATCAAGATAATTTTTTTAATAGTTCTTATATGAATATCTTTCTTTCTTTCCGTTTTCTTTTTTTAAGGAAAAGAAAAGCAAACTTTTCTTTTTGACACACACATATATTCTTGATAATGGTCAGAAGATATAACAAAAATTGTAGATGAGCTCAATTTATTTAATTGATAATTACATTAAAAATATTTTAGCTTAAATATTTTAAATATAAAATTATTATTATTATTATTTTAAATATTGTTCAGCGTTAAATTTTATTTAATTATAATAATAATAAAATAAAAATCATAACTTCTCCTCCTAATAAAATATGTCATTATCGGAATAACTTATCGCGAAAAATATTACAGAAATCATTTTGCCGGAAGTTGGATTCGAACCTGCTATCCACTACAAAATATCGGCGCTTTAAACTGCTGCTTTAGACCGCTCAGCCACCGAGAACTCGTTCTCAATCCCTCTAAATTGAACACGGTTGATGCATGTGCAGATGTCCCAAAATGGGTCTACTTAAAATTTTACCTGTGCGTTTTAATATATATGATGATTTTAGTGTTTTTGAAGGATTTAAAAAACTGAAGGAGGATAGATGTTATACAATGTAGATTAAATAAGGCAGTTGTTAGACTTATAACATGGCATCGGAATGCTTAAGCCTAACATGGCCGAAATAAAATGGCTGATTTTAACGAAAGATTATCAAGATCCGGATGAGTTCACTCCGGAAGCGTTATACACTTTGCGTCATTATATATATAATGTTAATGAGCAACAAATGTTGCAGATTTATTTTTTATTTATTTTTTTTTAAACTAATTTTTGAAAGATTTTATTATTTAGGTAAGCTGGAGAGGTGGGTGCAAAAGCAGAAGTGGAATCTTCGGAGCTCAGGGGATTATTTTATATGATTTATTATTATTGTTAATAAAGAATTTTAAATAGGGATGGTGAAAGATTATTTTATATAAAATTAAAGAATGTTTAAATTTTTTTGCACTAGGAATGAGAAAAGGGAGAAGCAGAAATTTGTAGTTTTGGATTTAATATAAATGTATGGAATTACTTTTATAAGTGAGCGATGATTGTTATATATATATATATATATAAAGGTTTAAAGAGTAATATTTCTTGCTATTTTTCTTAACAAAGTAATTTTTTTATATAGTAAAATTTAATGTAGCTTTTTATATCTCTGAAGCAAACCAACAGAAATACCCTCTAAACATGCATGTTGTACATTACTTCCATATCTTACTAAAGAGTTCTTATAAAAATCTCATTGCACGGTGCTCTTTAAAATTGAAGTATGGTCATCCTTTTTTGCGGAGAGGGAGGGGGGAGAGATTGAAAGTGAATTGAAATCCTGACTATGAATTCTTTGTATTGGTCTTTAATTTTTTTTTTGTGTGTGTTTATTGTTTTATTTATTTTTTTCAATAACCTCAAAAAAGTAATGATATCAATACAAAAACCCTTAACGGGTTAAAAGTTTGTGACGCAGCACTTTATCTTATGCTCTAAGAATTTTAAATATAGAACTTAAAAATAATGATATCAAATTTTGAGTGACGCTATGCTATTAATTATAATCTCTCTATATATTATTTATTTCATCTTTTTATTTTTTTATAATCGCATGTGCAAAAATTATGTTCAATTTAAAAAAATGTATAAAAGTTTATTCATTGATGCTTTAACATTTACACCTCTCATAAATTCCAAGTATGAGTTTTAAAAGATATGATATCAAAATTTTAGTGACGCTTTGATGTGGCTTTAAACGATTTGTTTTAAAATTAAATTTAAATTATTTTTGTTTTGGCTAAGATATATTCACACATCTAAATAATAGTTTTAATTTTCCAATATACTTTAAATATGTCACTTTCACTGAATTTATATAATGCATTTAAATGTATTTATTTGAATAAATTGATTTATCCTTTGTCCAATGCTATTAAAAATTTAAAATAAGATTTGCGTAAATAATTTTTTTGCGTCATTGTATCCAAACTAAGGGAAATGTATTCAAATGGATACTATGAGGCAAAAAAATTATTTACGTAAATCTTATTTTAAATTTTTAATAGCATTGGACAAAGGATAAATCAATTTATTCAAATAAATACATTTAAATGCATTATATAAATTCAGTGAAAGTGACATATTTAAAGTATATTGGAAAATTAAAACTATTATTTAGATGTGTGAATATATCTTAGCCAAAACAAAAATAATTTAAATTTAATTTTAAAACAAATCGTTTAAAGCCACATCAAAGCGTCACTAAAATTTTGATATCATATCTTTTAAAACTCATACTTGGAATTTATGAGAGGTGTAAATGTTAAAGCATCAATGAATAAACTTTTATACATTTTTTTAAATTGAACATAATTTTTGCACATGCGATTATAAAAAAATAAAAAGATGAAATAAATAATATATAGAGAGATTATAATTAATAGCATAGCGTCACTCAAAATTTGATATCATTATTTTTAAGTTCTATATTTAAAATTCTTAGAGCATAAGATAAAGTGCTGCGTCACAAACTTTTAACCCGTTAAGGGTTTTTGTATTGATATAAATGTATACAGATATAGTCAAAATACATTATTATTATTATTTATTTATTTTGCTAAAGACGGAATTGCTTTTAATTTTGCAAATAATATATGAAATATAATTCTGAGAGTGGAAGGAATGGGGGGATGCACCACAGTATTAAGGGAGGTATTTTGTGAAGGATCCTTTTTTGTAAAATTGAATTTTATAAAAAGGGTCCTTTCTGTTAAAATGAGTTTTGTGAAAGGTCCGTTTTTGTTTTTATTAAAATAAAATTTCGTGAAGAGGCCACAAACATGCCCTCAATTTTTCCACTTTTACACCACTGTAGACTAATACATATCCTAATAACAACCTGTTTAAATATCAATGTCTAAAAAACTTAATGTTTTAAAATACATACTCCAAATGCAATAGAGCTCTTGAACATAGGAGGTACTGGTTTAACTGGTTGGGCAACACACGTATAATTAGAAAAACTACTTTTATTTGGTAAAAAATGCTGTTGCTCTATGTTACTAGTTAACAATCTACTATGGCTAGGAGATGTTATACAACTAGATATTCCAGTAGATGTGGTACTGTTGAATGGCATAGCTCCTGATGTCTGAACCATCAAAAGCTACAAAAAATAAATAAGATACAGATCCAATATTAGAGAAATAAATAGTTTTATCATATAAAAAACTAATTAAAAGTAACTATATCATGTTTATACTTCTAATCCCTTACCCCTCGGGCACACATACATACACACAAAATGCTCTAGAGCACATTTTTTGGCCAACTTTCGCAGTAAGTAATAATGTATCAGATGTTTCAAAAGTTTAGTGCAATAGTAAAACTGAAAAAAAGTTTTATTTGTTGGAGAGACATGGTTTGTTAACTAATGTCTATTGTTTACTGTAACAGGAAAACTCAGATGGAACAAATATAAAGTTCAAAATCTTGACATTAGAAAGTGAGGGCACTGCTGCAAGTAATGCCGTGGAGGTGTATGAATATATAACTTACACAATGCAAAATTAGGATCACAAGAAAACACACTGTGTGATTTCTGGTTGTAAGGCTATCAAAAATATGTTCTTTAATAGAAGAAATCCATAATTTTTAGCAGCATATGGAAGAAAATAGTTAATATTCCCATTAGAATGCTGCTTATGGTGCACCATCTGCAAAACCATAATTATGTACAGTACTCCTATATGATGGTGGACATATTGAGAGCTTCCAGCAGTAAACCATGATAAAAATAGCTATTATTTTATTTCACAATCATTAGCACTCACTGTTTTCTTCACAACAACACCCTTTACTGTTGATATTTTGAATTTCCATCTATATAAGATTCCCTACCAGAGTAAATAATAAGTTGCAAACTGCAAGTCTGTCCCATCCATAGATCTCTTTTTATCACCTTTTACTTTTGCTCCAGATTTTTGAAACACCCAGTATTTCTGCAATAGTGTTGATCATAAAAAAAAATATTTTCTGTGCCTCTAAATCCATAATGCAGCAGAACCCCACTAATCTGAACCAAAATTTAAAATTAAAAAATACAAGTAATAAATTATTTTTAGCCTACATATTATTACGTTACTTTGAAAAAAGAATAGAAAAAAAAAAAACATTCTTAACATACTGAAACTTTTTAGTGAACTGAACAGTTAATGATTCGCTGGGATGAAGAAACTTTTTTAATTTGCCTGACAGTGATGTCAGAGCTAGAAGTGGTAAACCACTCCTGAAAAAAGAGAAAATAGACTAAAATGGTCACAAACTTAAAAAAAATGAGAGAAAAATTTTATTAGATAATGTTTTTATTAACAAGTTTATATCATTGATTGATTGATTCCATACAGAGTCCTGCAGCCAGGTCAGGTAACTCAATGTAGGAAACCTTGCCTGCACCAGACAAGGCCCACAGTTAGGGTGGGGGTGGGGGGGGGGGAAATAACACCCAATGAAAGAAATTAGTGTAAACACAACCTGACCAGAACTGCAAGTCGGGTAAGGTTTGGGTACAAATGAGTTACTCAACTCGATGAAGGACTCTGGTCCCAATTAATTCAGATTAGCAGAGTTCTACTACATTATTAGGAAATATTTATTTTGATAAATAACTTTAATAACTTAAAATTACATTTTGCACATTCAAGTAAATTATTATAAAATTCAAATGCAATACAGGGATATTTCTTAAATCACCCCTAAATACATGCATTTTTAACAAAATAAGAGTAAATAATAATTTTGATAATTTGCATAGGAAAAGATTTGACAGTAGATTCATTAAGTACCTGGTTATTAGTTCTTGGAGTGATAGGAGCTACTATTTGTGTCTTTTTAGGTGGAGCTCCAGCACCAGGCTTTCCCCAAGGATTCCAATCAATCATTTCAGCTTTAATAAAGATAATTACAAAAATAAACACTCTTAAAATTGGGGGATTACCAGCAAATATAGCACTTGCTTAAAAATCATAAAAATTAACTAACAAAGGTAATCATAATCCTACAAAACTATTTATCTAAAAGAACACATGTGTCATCATTATGAGACAAGGAAAGTTTTAGTAGATTTTACGCAAATGCTGTTTTTGTAAGAACCCTTCAATTAAATATACAATTTTTAGTCAATATGATTTTCAGGATGGATATTAAACTGTACTTTAATTCCTGATTAAATTATTAATAATTTTGAAAGGATGTAAATAAATGCCAATATTAAGGTTTGAAATAGGATTTGAATTTTAAGGAAGATAACTGCACTTCAGTTTTTTTTAGAGGAGGGGGAGGGGGGGGGGAGAGAGTTCAGTTTTTAATGATTCTAAAACTAGTTTTGCATTATTTCAGTTTCATATAAAGTTTACATACTGATCATTTCTATATTAAAACCGGAAAAACATTACAATGTTCAATACTAATCCCCAATTCTGATAACAAAAAATGAATCTAGACCCTCAAATTAGCCTAGCTATTAACTTAAATATAAATCATGGCATTTTCTATAAATATTTCCTGATATTTAATTTTTAAAACTGATTTTATTCTGGAGAAAATTAAATCTTGTAATAATGATGTATGTGTGTGAGCGAGCATGATAGCTTCCAAACAATACTTCCAATTGAGTTGCCACTTGCTGAATATGTTATAGACTACTGTCACAAGAAATGTATAGACTGTCATACAAATTGACAGACAGATATTTCAACCATTTTGTGACCGATTTGATAGGGCAAATCACCATATAAATGTGACAGAATATAAGTGATAATATTGCAGTAATGTAATCAAGCATTATTGGTTCAAAGCAAAAAGCGGGAGGTTCAGTGTTTGAATGCAGTTGATTTCATTCCATCAGAAAATCCACGATATTTAAATCCACGATATTATATAAAAATGTTCAGAAATTCAAAGGGAGTCACTTAGATTCTTTTAACCATCTAAGTGGCTGTCTCGTATTTTTCTGTTTCCTAAAAACAACTGCATTTAACAATAATCTAAACTAAACAGAATTAAGTTTAAACAATATATCATAAAAGGCACATTAGCAAGAAGCAATGAAAAAAATTATTCTGAATTTTATGAGCCTTTTAATAGGTTAAACTTGTCTGCTATAATTGACTAGTATGTTGTGGCCATCACAAAACTTTCTTCTATCTCATACTTGTCAATACTTCAAAATTCATTATCACAGTGCATCTATGCTCATCATGAGGATTCGAAAAAGATGAAATTCCGTGCATTAGTTCTTGACATATTACTGTCCCTGAAATCGTGTAAATCCATAAAAATGCAGCATAGCAGCGCCACCTATTGGGTGATTTACACGAGAACCTAATTATCATCAACTTATGTCAATGTCTAACTGAATATGAAGTTTGGGGAAAATCCGTGCACTAGTTCTTGAGACAGAGCTATTGCGCAAATCATGACAAATGCAGCATAACAGCGCCACCTGCTGAGCAATTTACACAACCACATAATCAGCATCAACATTTATCAAGGTGTACTTGAATCTGAAGTTTGATGAAAATTCGTGTATTAGTTCTTGAGATAGAGCTATTGAGGAAATAGTACAAAATGCTGCACAGCAGCGCCACCTATTGGGCGATATTCACCAACACTTAGTCAGCATCATTTCATATCAAAGAGTAACTGAATCTGAAGTTTGATGAAAATGTATCCATTAGTTCTTGAGAGAGAGCTATTGCAGAAATCATGAAAAACGCTGTATAGCAGCGCCACCTGTTGAGCTATTTACACCAAAATGTACAAAACATCAATTCATGTCAAGGACCAACTGAATCTGAAGTTTGATGAAAATCCGTACATTAGTTCTGGAGATTGAGCTACTGCGGAAATCGTGAAAAAGGCTGCATAGCAGCGCCACCTGTTGAGCGATTTACACCAAAAACTAATCAGCACCAATTTATATCAGGGACTAACTGAATATCAATTTTTATTAAATTCCGTGCATTAGTTCTTGAGGTAGAGCGCCCACAAAATTTGTGTCACATACAGACAGACAGACTCGCAGACTAACAGATTCACAGACAGACATTTTGTAAAAACATGTTTTTTGGGTTCTCTGACCCCTAAAACGTGTAAATCCATCAAAAACCGAAAGTCGAAAATTTTCACGAATCCAATACTTTCTTCTTGTAAAGATAGAAGAAAGTAAAAATATACAGAAAATATTAATGTGGATTTATGTGTTTGCAAAATATTGTGTTATGAATTAGGGGATGCACTGAATATTTGGTATCTATTCGGTACTCGGCCATGTTACTGAATGTTCAGTTTCGCCGAATATCAAACTATTTGGTATGCCGAATATTCAGCTTGGCTGAATAGCAAACTATTTGGCTCGCTGAATATTCGGTTTGGCTGAATATCGAAATATTCAGCCAAATCGAATACTTAAAAAAAACTTTTGAAACATATTTTTAAAAACCTTATACAACTTCTATGTTTAACAGTTCACTTATAAAGATATTCAGAATAATTAGAAACAGAATCATATTTAAATAAAAGAGAATGTTTTACATTATTTATTTGCTGTTTGTTAAGTATTATTTAAGAAAATTAACCAATCACGAGGATTTTCGTAGGAATTAAATATGTATAAATGCAAGTTCGTGAACATTGTCCAATAAATAATCTTTTTCTAGCCAAGATTTTAAGAACTATGTTTACAATCTCTGAAAATGATTGCCCAACCCAAACACAAATCTAGGATGCATTTAAAAACTTCCCTGCTTAATCAAAGAGAGTTGAACAGTTATTCTTGCTAAACTGCCACCATATAAAGTTTGAATAGATTGTATTATTTATTTACTTTTACTTTAGTCTCTTCTTGACAAATTAATAATATATGATGTTGTATAATTTTTCTTCCAATTTTTTCACAATTTCTCCTTGATTTTAAAATGTTTGTTTTAGAATTTAAGAAAATTTTATTCATTTGTTTTAATTCTCAGAGGGAGCCATGAAATTTGAAATATTATTAATTAAAAAAATTTTATAACTATACTCTTCTTAAATAACTCAAAGCAGATTTTTTTCAGCATAACATTTACTTGAAAAAAGCGCTTATTTATTAGAATCAAAGTTTCTTTTTTAAATATTATCTAAAATTGTTTTAAAATTTAACATTTTAACTTTGATATATAAAAGTATTTGACAAGCCAAGTATTCGGTATTCAGCCTAGCAGTTACTATTCAGCTAGCCGAATATTCGGTATTCGGTTCACCTGTAGGCCGAATATTCGGTATTCGGCCAAAATCACTATTTGGTACATCCCTATTATGAATCAAGGCACATCTACTATACTTATCACTTTTATGAAATAAATAGTATTTTTTCAAGGACAATATGATCGTTCAAACTCCCATGCTGTTGGTTTGGTTGTGGATATTTTTAAGTTCAACTCAAACATTGCTTAGTAGAATCAGCTGAAATTTTGAAACCCAGATTAGAAATTTCTAGAAATCAATTTCTGATATACTTGGAAAACATAATATTAAAACCACATGAGAAAAAAATTTTTAGAGTGAAAATATATATATATATTACAGAAAATATGAATGAAAATAAAAACAAAGACTTTGAAATTAAGCTTTCAAAACTGCACATCTATGTAATTCCTAAATGTCTTGTCCAAATAGCTTCATATTTAGTAGAAAAATTTAAATTTGCCATAGAATTGTAATATGATGTTGAATTTGGGTGTTATCATTGAAAATTTTAGTTTGTGTTTATTTCAATATAGATAGTAACAGACCCCTAAGCTTGTATTATGCCTAAATAATTACTGAAGACACAAGTTCCATTGAATGATGCTTTCTGCCTCTCTCTATAATAATTTGGTGATAAAATAGCATAAAGGGAGAGGGTGGTGGGGCGTATTTATTTATTTTTGTCCTTTGAGAATATAGAAAGAAGATTGCAGAGTCAGATCATGAAAGTTCTAACCATATAATAAAAATTACAGATTCAGATCATGACAGTTCTAACCTTCCAATGTAAATTACAGATTCAGCTACGACAATTTTAACCTTCCTTTGTAAATTACAAACATCGTCTAAACTCTATAGGCTGTTAACCTTTCCAGGATGGGTGGTTGAATTATCAGCCAAGGGTAATCCATTCATTAAAGATGGTAATGATCTTAAAATCTGACAAACACTTCTTTTCCCCACAATTTATGTTTTAACTTGTGCTTCAGGGTGGCATCATTAACAATAGCAGTGGGGAAAAGAAGCACTTGGTAGATTTTAAAGTGTATTAATACCTTTTAAAAAGGAATGACTCCTCATTGATATTTAAAAGACCCAGAATCAAATAGTTAAGCTCATACCTCTTTCTTTTTGCCACTGCTGTCTCTTTTGCTCTATTTTACTTATTGGGGACAATTTTGTAGGAGAACCTTCAGACTGAGGAGCTGACCAATTGAGGGTTGTTGGACAAGATATAACAACATCCAAAGGGCAAGGCACACTTAACTTATGTGAATTTTCTTCTGCTGGCTTTGTTACATTATTGAAGCTGAAAAAAAAAAAAGATTTAGTTTATCTTCATATGATAGGAATTTGAATAAATTAATAAAAGTGTTTTCGTAACAAGAATTTGAAGGGGAAAAAGAAGACAAAGACAAATTATGTGTAATTTAGCATAATAGCAAGAGGATTTCAGTTAGTAGGTAAAGCAGGATAAACAGCCATAAAAACTTGTTATCTTCTCAACTATTTCATATTTTGCTTACTTACAAATATTAACCCTTTCCAAAATAATTATTAAGATGCTACTTGGCACAGAATTATATCAATTTAAAAGCAACATTAAAAATGCCAGAATAAGCAAACATTCAGCAGACTAGTTTTGCTAGTGTTGAGAGTGCCGTCCTCAGCTCAAAGAATAACAGAAACTTGCCCATTTACATAGATGAGAAGCGGATTCAACTGAGAAGTTCATTAACCAATGGGGAAACAAGAAAATGCAGGTACCAGCCAATACTATCCTCCTATTGGTTGGTACTTTCCTGTTTCCCCATTGGTTAATGAACTTCTCAGTTGAATCCGCTTATCCTGTATGTAAATGGGCATGTTTCTGTTATTCTTTGCACTGAGGACGGTACGCTAAACGCTACCAAGTCTGCTGAATATTTGCTTATTCTGGAATTTTTAACGTTGCTTTTAAATTGATATACAGTGTTTGTAAATATCATGATATTTTCGAAAACATAAAAAATATCCAATATTTTGATATATATCCGATATTTTCGATAAATATCCAATATTTTCAAAATAGTAAACTTACGGCTGATAATAAATATTTTCAAGCATAATATAAATTAGAAGCTAAAACATATTGCACTTAACATGAAAACTTAATCAAAGAATGTTCTAAAAATGTATTTCTCTTTTCCTTTTTTTTCACTAAGAACAAAATTGAAGATCAAGTAATTGAAAACAGATACAATTTGCTTTATATACTTATATAAACTATAGGATTTGTATCCAGTTTCAAGAAAGTTTTATATTTTATAAAGCAACAAAATATTAAATACAAAATAGTTTTTTTAAATTGAAGAATTTCAACATAAATGTAAGCTTGTCTTATTTTGTATTCCCTAACTTATTGTACAGTTTAACCTCAACTAAACCAAAATCAGAAAAGATTCTTTTCTGAAGAAGCTGTACATAAATGATTATCTAAATTACTGTTTATCTTCAAATGGCAGTTCTGAATTAATTGTCTGACATAATTATTAGTTATACATTTAAAAGTAAAAGTTTCAAACATGAAGCTTGGAAAACATATTTTTCTTCTTTGCCTAAAAAAGTCACTGCCAGAGATAAAAGTTGTTTATCTACAGAATGACACAGTCAATAAGAGTTGAAAATTTAATTTACACTAGTTTTGACTGAAAAAAATATCAAAATTATCTTGCATGGTGATAATTTGAAAATAAATATCAAATATACAAAGTATCGAACAACTTGATATTTTGAAAATAAATATCAAGAATTTAAAAATATCGAAAATATCAAAAATCTTGATATTTTAAAAATAAATATTGGATATATATCAAGATATATATCATGATATATCCATTGATATATATCAACAAACCCTGTTGATATACCTTTCCAAAATAGTCGAGTGTTTATGAATTTGGTTTGTCTGGCTACCTGGCCATCTGTCTGTCCGTGCTCTAACTTACACAAATATACTCAGATTGCCATTTAATTGATATATGTTATTGAGGTTTACCATGGCATTCTGTTCAATACTGAAAATGAAGTGTATAGCATTTCTAGTTTGCTTACAGGAACACTTAAAAGAAATCCATTACAATAATGGTCTAAAAAATCATTTGCAGCATATTTTATGATGTTGCACTATTTCAAACATAATGAAATTGACACACATAAGTGAGGTGCACAACAAGATGCTTAATATAGAATAAGGTGTGCATAACATTTTTTATTGTTCATTACACATAAAAGAATTCGGTTATGGTACTGTCTATCAGCAACAACTGCTGGAAGTAAGTTTACAATTGTATGCATTTTTAAATAACTATTTTTTTTTTTTTAAATATTACTTGGTGTGTGTATAAATTCTATAGACCACATAAAAGGCTGCACAAAAGAACATTTACGCTTATTGATGGAAATGACAGAAGGATCTTATTTGTTATGTGTTTCTTAACTGAACAAAATTTTGCCATACTATGTAGAATACATACAAACCTATAGATCTAACCTAATATACATAATATGTAACCTAATATACAAGGCTACACAAAAGACTTCAAATATTTTTTTGACTATAGATGGTAATTGCTGAAATTGGGTTTCTAAATGTGTTATCCGTTTTCCAAATTGTTTATTAAGACATAATCTTCCACTATATTTAACAGTGAAATTTTGTTACAGTACTAGGAGGCTCGGCCCCCTACGAGCTACACTCGCCAACCACTGTTCAGACACTGCAGTCTCTAAAAGCATGCTTGGAAGATTGAATTATAATTTAAAAAACAGTGGTGATCTCCCTATAAACAGGTTTCCATTCATTCCTCTTTGATTGGGGAATTTTACGGAAAAATCAGCTGCTGTTAAAAGATGCAATGGCTGTTTTAGTCTTTGATTAAATAAAATCAGTTAAACATTTCAAAATAAGCTAATATAAAATGAATTAAGTAAAAAGTCTTTGTCTCTGGTAGTTCTTAACAAAGCAAAAAGAAAGTTATTTTAAAAACATTGTTTTTAATCTGACGTAATTTTCACCAAACTTTTCTTTCTCTTTTTAATATTCACGTGAAAATACTTTTGTTAGAAGTGAAATATTATTTGCGCTCTCCTAACAAAAATAGTTGAAAATTAATCTCAAAATATCAAATAAATGTCTCGCGCAATTTTAAAATTTAAACTTTTTGCAATATTATTTTTTGTTCATTTACGTTATAAGTGTAATGTGACATAATTTCTCATATTTAAGACTTCTAACGCATGTTAATGAATTTATTATTTTACAATATCTCTTTTAAAATTCACGTGTAAATATAGTTTTTATGAATTAATTTTCAATAAGTTCCTGCTTTTTATACGCAATTATTTAATTCTAATTTGAAAGGTTTTTTTTCTGTTTATAACAGTCACGTGTAAATAAATTTTTAATTTGAAGCAAACATTATTATTTGCACTGTTTATACAGTTGGCAACAGTTTAAATTAATAAAATTTTCTAAAATAAGTAAAAAATAGCTCTCAAAATGCTGAAAATTTGAATTTAAAATAGAAATAAAGCCTCAAAAAATGAGTCAAATTAAAAAAAATAAAAGCAGTCTGCACACCGGGAAATTCTAAAGTATAAAACGATCTAAAAATGAATTAATTCCCTAATAGTTTTTGCTCCTATAAAACTTTTTTAATGGAACAATTTTGTCCAACTTTAGCATTAAATATCTCTTAAAATAATTCTTCGATTTGAAAACTGTCTGCATCAGCGTGTTTATCAAACATTTCTCTATAATACCGCCAATTTTCATATTTTTATATGCAATATTTTTCTTAATATTAATGGAGAAAGACCTTCAGTCACAAAAAAATTCAAAACCGGCAGTGGCGGTGACAGCGTAAGTTACTTTTTTTTTAGAATAGAGAGATTCTGAATGTATTGGAAAGTGTTTGATAATCTATGCTTGATGCATGACTTTTATTTCTTATTTTTTAAAAATTGAATAGTTATAAGCAATAAGAAAATCAATACTTTCTTTCAGGTTATGTAATAATTATGTACAAATTACATAATAATGGATTTTTTTTAATAGCTGATTGTTTGAAAGGAGTTTTAAGTATTCTTCTATAATATGGATAAATCTGATAATTTTCAAAATTGTGCATGGTAACTCTTAGTTGCCTTCAAAAGGTACAGAACTATAGCTTATTTTTTAATTTTAGAATGAAAAGTAATAGGCATATTGTACAGATTGTGTATAAATAATAAAAACTCTTGCTAACAAGAAAGAAGTAATGTTGCATTAAAGCTATATGTATTGCTTTTGATTAATGTCAATAGAGTTTTAAAACCCTGGGATCACAGGATTTATAAAACTCAGATCATATTTTTATAAAATTGGATTTTATTTTTAATAACATGACAACTCCAACACATTAATACAAGAGAGGTCCCTCAAAAGATTAATTGCCAAAATTTGTGCTTCTTTCAGGAAGAAACAATTATGCATCCTAAAAAAAAAAATCCCAATTTCTTAATATGCATTGATTCTCTTATTTCTTGCATAATTGATTCACTATAGCAGTGGTTCTCAACTGGTGTGCCATGAGAAGAAAGATCTCACATATGTATGCCATGAAATTTTTCAGGCAAGTTGTCATCAAGATTTTAAGAATTTACAAAAGTGTCGAATACAAAAGAATTTAAAAAAAAAAAATACTTAAACTTTACCATCTAAAATTTCAGACTATACAGTTTACTTTGATATGGGGTTTAGCGTCATAAAATTGCATTATTTAACAGTTTATTTCTCTGTTTGCATACTTTTTAAAAGAGATGCAAAAAAATCATGAAAATGGTCTCACATCTTCTGATAAATTTAATTCTTTGAGAGAAAAATTATGCCTCCTGAAGGAAAAGGGTTACAATAAAAAATGCAGTAAGTGTGATTGTCAGAAAAGGATTTAAGAGTGTACTTGTCTGAAAACGTATAAAGAAAATAAAAAAAAAAGTCCAACTCGGATATCTCTTTAAATGTTAATGTATATTAACTAACCCTTAATGGACCAATGCCACCATATAAGCAGCATTGGCACCCTTAACGAAATGTATTCGCTTGGCACCACTTTCTTTTTGAGAAACACTTTTACTTGTATTTCACTTTGACAACATGTGCAAAAGAAATTTACTAAAAAATTTACTTTTAAAATATAGTGGGGCAAATAGAATATAAAAATAGAATAACGTATTTAACTCTTTAGATCCCATGCTCCAAAAACAGAATGATCTTAGAATCCCAACGAGACAGCCGAAAATTCTTCTCTTTTTTTTCCCTCCTTTTTTATGAGGTTAATAGTGGAAGAGACAACCCACTGCTTTCTTCCTCTCGTCAAGTTTTGATAGGTGGTTTTATCATCCTGCTTCATTTACAGATAAGGAGGTTAAGAAAAGAAACACAAAGACTGAAAAATTTCGAAGAATACTTTTTGTTTATTGCATGTTTTGTTCTTCCCCTTGAAATTTCAGACAAATATACTTTTTATGCTTATAGAATTACACCATTTCTATGTAAATTTTCATTTACTTAGTGATGCTAAAAAAAAGAATGATTAAGAAAAATTGACATGAAAATATGATAAGTAAAATTAAGTGAAAAAGAAAACAAATTTTAAATATTATTTTAGCATGTAACTGTTTCAAGAGTTCATAATAGAAACCTCTTCTTCAGTGCAAAATGAATTAGAGTAATATTGAAAAACAACAGCAGTTTTTTTATTGCTGTTTCTCGGTTGTCTGACTTATTATTTCATCTCTCTTTTACTGTCATGTGATGATTGAAATATCTGAATTCTAAACAAAAGCTTTCAAATTCGCAAATTAAAATTATTTCTACTCCGAAATATGCAGACGTACAAATGATAGTTTTCAAGTAAAACTGAAAAAATACTTTTTTATCTTGCTGTACTGCCCGGAAATGCCAACACCGTACTCCATACATCACTGAGACCCCTTTGTCACCACCCCTTTGACAGCGCACCAACTCACTTCAGGGGAATGAAAATCCTTTCAGCTAGAGGTGGCTATTACGGGATTCTGAGCATTCAGATGACTTCGGCTATTATGGGATTCAAAAGGTTAAAGCTATGGTCTGTTAAGAGTTAAAAAGAAATATAAAAAATAAGAAAATTTTAACATTCTGTTTATTAAAAATGTTAATTTTTTTGCCTTTTTTTTGGGGGGGGGGGGGGGGGTAAATGGAGCCTTTTGTTTCCATTAGTAAATAAAATTAAAATGACGCATTCCTTTAATGTGTTTTTTCATCATTATACTTTTAGTGTTCTGTGGAAATTTAACAACAGATTTAAGTGTGCCTTGAGATCAAAAAGACTGAAAAACACTACACAATTGTATAGCTGCGACATTGCTACTTGTTATATTAAATTGTATTTGTTCCTTTAACTTACTATGAAAACTGTGCAGCATATTAAAAGCAAAATATATGTGGGAATAAAAATGAACAGCAACATTCACAGGAGAAATATTAACTCAATGAAATGTAACAGACCACAGGCTGCGATAAATTCAAGAACGAATATGAGTTCACAATACACGAGAATGGAAACTGTGAGAATAGAATTAGATCATTAGAAAAAGGACCTCGACAGAGATCGGTTGGAAAAAGAATGAGCACAAGGCTTAAAAACTTGCAAAGTTTAGCTATAGAAAAGAGAGCAAAAATGAACCCTTGATTCAGTGTTTATTGATTAGGCAAATGGCCATTATTATTCATTGGTAATCGTCTGTTTACCTATTAAACTCATATTTGCATATTTTACATCCTATTAAATGTTTGTATTTGTATTCGTATGTGATCTATCTTGTGGTAAAGTCACAGACTTAACAGATCTAATCATCTAATCCCACATATTTTCAACATAACTTTTTTATCGCTTTTTCATTATTTAATTTTTAACAATAATTTTGAATTGTAAATTATATTACCTATAAATAAACAAAAATAACATACAATTTTTTTTAGAAAAAACAGCAAAGATTTTTAAAGTTGCAAAACAAAAAATATTAAATGAACATATATTTTGATTTTGAAAATAATAAGGAATTTAAGGCATTAACTTCTAAAAAAAATTTCATCTTTGGCAGGTTCAAAAGTTAAAGGACAAGCTTCACTAGCACGACAGTTCAACCATTTTAATTGTTAGTTATATGTTTAAACAAACAATGCTTAAAAGTTGTAAAGAGTCAATAATACAAAATTAATTTTTTTTTAAAGTTGTGAGGTAGCATCAGACTCTGGCTCTCCGGCTCTTATGCGAGTACTCTACCTTGACGCCACGAAGTCTGCATTGAGAATAGCAAATTAATAGATATTTGAAATGTATGCTGAACTTTGAACCCGAATTTCTTAAAATCCAAGGTCCATTTGAAGAAATCCTTTTACCAGAACAATTAGGGATAAGAACTCTACAACATACTTTAAATTCATCAAAATCAGTGAGTACCATGTTTGGTGGTCCCTTTATAAGTATAATACAAATACTAACATTCATACAGTGGATCAAGAAGGATTGAATATAGCAAGTTGTAAACAGCTTTTGACGACAGATAAAATTTCTTTTAAAATAATAATTTTAAAAAGGAAGGAAGATGTTGTGAAACATGCACAAACAGGCAGGAGTTAGGTCAAAATTCAAAAGGCGAAGTTGGCATCTGTTTCTGCCATTTCATTTCACTGATGAAAGTTGTGAGGGAAAAAAATATATATATATCCTTCTATATATAAAAAAAAGTTTGATTTGGAAATGGACCAATGAAAATCTGCATAGATATTACGGGTAGATCGGCATCCAATTTGAATGCTTAAGCATGGCCTTTCATTGTTAATATTAAAAAAACTGTTGCATACAAAAATATGAAAATCAGTGGTATTATAGAGAAATGTTTGATAAACACGTTGAAGCAGACAGTTTTCAAATCGAAGAATTATTTTAAGAGATATTTAATGCTAAAGTTGGACAAAATCGTTCCATTAAAAAAGTTTTATTGGAGCAAAAACTATACATGAGAATGTAATCATTTTCAGATCATTTTATACGGTACAAGTTCCCGGTGTGCAGATTGCATTTATTTTTCTTATTTGACTGATTTTTTGAGGTTTTATTTCTATTTTAAATTCAAATTTTCAGTATTTCGAGAGATATTTTTTATAAATTTTAGAAAATGGTACTAATTTAAACTGTTGCCAATTGTATAAACAGCGCAAACAATAATGTTTACCTCAAATTAAAAATTTATTTACACGTGACTATTACAAACAGAAAAAAAAACTTTAAAATTAGAATTAAATGATTACATGTTAGAAGCAGGAAAATTACATCATAAGAACCATATATACACTTGAATTTTAAAAGAGAAACAAAATCTTAAAATAAAAAAATCATTATTATGCGTTAAAACTTGTAAATGGAGGAAATTACATCATATTTAAAATGACCAAAAAATATGGCAAAACAATTTAAATTGAAAAATATATTTGCGCGAGATATTTTGAGATAATATTTTCAACTATTATCGTTCAAAGACAGCGCAAATAATATTTACTTCTAACAACAAAAGTATTTTCACGTGACTATTACAAACAGAAAAAAAACTTTAAAATTAGAATTAAATGATTACATGTTAAAAGCAGCAAAATTACATCATAAGAACCATATTTACGCTTGAATTTTAAAAGAGAAACAAAATCTTAAAATAAAAAAATCATTATTATGCGTTAAAACTTGTAAATGGAGAAAATTACGTCATATTTAAATTGGCCAAAAAATATTGCAAAACAATTTAAATTGAAAAATATATTTGCGATTTTGAGATAATATTTTCAACTATTATCATGAATTCGAAGACAGCGCAAATAATATTTACTTCTAACAACAAAAATATTTTCACGTGACTATTACAAACAGAAAAAAAACTTTGGTGTAAATTACGTCAGATTTGAAACGATACATTTAAAATGAATTATTTAAAAGAACTATCTTAAAGCGCTGTTAAAAAATACCGGGAGACAATGACACTGTTTACTTAATTCATTTTACATTAGCTTATTTTCAAATGTTTAAATATTTTTTTTTAATTAAATGCGAAAACAGCCATTGTATCTCTTAACAGCAGCAGATTTGGTCTTAAAAATCCCCAATCCAAGGAAAACGAATGGAAACCTGTTTACAGAGAGATCGCTAATGTTTTTTTTTTTTTTTTTTTTTTTTTTTAAATTTTAAATCAATATTTTTAAAGCTGATCAAATTAGCATGCTTTTTGGATTTTGGTGTGCCTGAACGGGGGTTGGCGAGCGTAGCTCGTAGGGGGCAGAGCCCCCTAGTTTTTTAAAATAATAATAATATAAACAGCGGAAAAAGGAAGACTCTATAAACATAACAAAAAGTGGTAAATTGCAAATCTGTGAAAGATTTTACAGCCCATTAGCCATTGGACATTAAAGTTCTTTAAATGTTCACAAACTTCTGTATATTTAACATCGATGGAAGACCTGTTCTTAATCTCCAAATGAACTCAAATTTTGCACATACATTTTGAAACAAATATAAGAAATTTTGCAATGTGATTTGAAAATAATAATAATCTTATGTAAATATGAACCATCCTAATGAATGAGCATAGGTGTCATATTAAGCATTAAAATAAAATAAATCTTGTTAAAAATTTCTAGTTCATAATTCAATAAAAGAAATTAATAATTTTCCATTCCAAAATAGTACACTCCATAGGATAGCAATGATGAATTAATTAATAAGTAATTTCATAAGCTAATTTTATAAATAATCAATAAGATATAGCTTGATGGTAAGACACAATAAGTAGAAGTTTGTCTAATTTAATAATAGTATTATACATACTGATTATTATTTTATATTTTATAGATATTGTAACAATTTCTTATACAAGTTCCCAACTAAAATACACTAACCAGTGATAGTAAGCCTATGACCGAGGTAACACTTGAAAAAATTTCTCTCGCACGTGAAATATTTAAATATGGTAATATTAACCGTTCACCGTTTCACTTCACCGTTTGTCTCGAGATAAGTCAGGAGTAAAAACACTGTTTCCCCATACCTATCGCCGGTGAAGGGGTTAATTTGTACATACAATTGAATTTTCCTTTTGTAATGATAGATACAATTGTGTTTAACAAATACAAATTATTACAGATATTGCAGTTATTTTTGCATAAATTACCTCTTTTCATATACTTTTTTTTTCTTTTTTTAAACACTGTGGAGTGCTTTTTCTTATCAAACATTCCATGTACAACTATTTTACCTTTCTTTAAGAAATTAAATTTCTTCATCATTATAAATAAATTTCATTGAAAAGGAAGTTCCTGTAATAAATTACAGATAAACAATTTTTGTATTATATTACTGAAAATGATAAAACATGAACCAGGTATAAAACATGAAACTCATTAAATTATTAATTGATCTTTTGTTTTATGCAACATGGATTGTTACAAGTTAGAAATTGCATTTATAATAAAATTTACTATGAAAAAAATTTTGCAAAATTTTATTTTTTATTCAGTAAGTTCCATTTAAAGGAATCCATCATCTTTCCAAATCAAAAAATCATTCAAAAAAAAAAAAAAAAAAAAAAAAAGTTATGAATTACTCTACACATTCCAAAATCTAAAAAAAAGAAGATAATAAATCTTCAGTAAGTTAAAATTCTGTAAAGATACAGGATTACAAAGTGAAATAATAATTACAAGAATATTAATAGAGAACAGCAAATGACCTTTAGAACTCAATGAAATTTATACATAAATAGTCATGGTTATATGGTGTATGAAATATGGGTATCTGGAGTGCAATTAGTTTTGTAAGGAAAATTGAGAATGAAGATTGTTTTGACAATTCAAAATATTGTTATGCAAACATGTCTTCCGTGTCTAAGACACATGAAGGCATGTCAATGTGGATATAATGTACCCAAATTGATGGCAATGTCATGCAATATGTTGCAATGAGCTAATAGAAAATAAATGAGGAAGAATTTATCATATCAAAACCATTGAAAGTCAGCAGTGAATCTGTGGGACACAAAATAAATGAGGTACATTCAACACTAAAGCATAATTTAAAAAATGTATCAAGAACTATCAGTGCATTAACCCATAAATCATTTTAAGGATTAAAAAGATGCAAGTTAAACAACAGCAAACAAGCATTGAACCTCAGAAAATATTAAAAGAAAAATAAATCATGCACATTTTTTTTTTTTTAATAAAACTTATTATATTTACACACATTATTTAAGGAAAAATTTTTCAAGTATGCAAAGAGTGCGATGAACAGTGATGGAAATTAGGAAATAAAAGGTAGGCATCAAATGACGGCTAATGCAGAAATCTTAGGCGTCAAATTAAAATTTTAAGTTGCAATTTCGGAAATTCATTTTTAACATTACTGTAATATTGCATGCTACTTTTTAGAAAAGCACTAATATTTATTTATTTTTTTTAATTATTGAAATTTTTAATCTCCAAGATTATAATAATTGAAGCAACTGTAGAATTGATGTAAAATATTTTTAATTATTGCTATATTTAGAAATTGACAATAGAATAATAGAAAAATGCACTTAATCACGTAAAACAAAATTAAAACTTGATAACTTCTTAGCAAAACAAAATTTTAT
Source organism: Maratus speciosus (assembly GCA_963932465.1). Taxonomy (NCBI): domain Eukaryota; kingdom Metazoa; phylum Arthropoda; class Arachnida; order Araneae; family Salticidae; genus Maratus; species Maratus speciosus. The sequence goes on along the minus strand of OZ010789.1, from coordinate 104,172,777 downwards.
CCAGTGTTGATAATTACGGCTGAATTTGATAAAAATAAACATACAATGCATCAACATTTAAATCTTGTAACATGAAATTGAAAGGTGCCCTAATTTTTTTTTTCTTTTTTGAGTGTGTGTGTGTGTGTTTACCGTTAAAATAATGGTTAATAAATATATATTTTTTTTACAGCAGGGTGTTCAATTTGATGACCGAGAATAATTTGTAGTCGTCAAATGCAATAATTTTTGTTGCATCTGATGACTAACGACTGCTAATTTCGAACACTGGTGATGAAATAGTTCAAAATTCTTGCTGATGCTTTAAAATAGGAGTATTCAACTCGCATCCTGTAAGCCGCAGGCATGATATTTTGAATATTAAGATACAAAGGATTTCGACTGCATTAGAAAACAGTTTTGAAACACGTTACAGAGTTTCTCCCAGACAGTTTCAGGAGGGTGCTGCACCCTGCCTGCCCTTAGGTTTACAAAATAGCACTCCTCTTGCCCCTCATTAAAAAAAATTAGCTCCCTTGTTGCCCCCACCTGAAAAAAGTGCCTTTACTCTTTTGTTTATTAAAAAAATTACTTGCATAGTAAAAATTAACTCATTGCTGTCTTTAAAATAGTGTTCTGTCTATTAAATATTAAAGAAGTAGTTTTAAAAATCAAAAGAATGCCTTTAAAAATTTCAAGAAATTCCCTTAAGAATCCAAAAGTGGCCTTTTCCCGCAAGCAGCACCCTACCCTTTTTTAAACCTGGGGAAAACTCTGCACTTTATAATGACAAATCTCTTCTTTAGATAGAAAAAGGTATGACTAAGAAAGAATGTAAAATGCTATATACTTTTCATAAATATCAACACAAATTATTGTGAGCCAGAGAGTGCTGTTTTAAACTATAGGACAAAATCAGCAAGTAACACTGAAAATTTGGCGATTGACTTTATTGCCACCACTGACCAACCAGGGTTGAATTCAGACACTTTTCTCCAGGAGGGATTTCTGTGGTTCCCGGGAAGCATTACAGAGTTCTGGGGGGGGGGGGGGAGATGTCATTGCTCTGGGGCCACCCTCTGAATTCAACAGTGGACCAAACTTAATAGCTACCACTCGCCAATCAGCCAATCATGATGATTGGATGGAAGATGTACAAAAGGGGATGGGGAGGTAGGTCAAATTTATTTGAAAATGCACCACACACTAATCATGCCTCCCAGATCGGTGATAAATTTAGCCTTGATATTGAATGTGCTATTACTGAATGGAAGCAGTTTGAACTCGTGATGAGCCTGTACTTTCACCCATCCATATCCCTGATTCAAGTATTAGAAAAACTAAAAACTGAGAAATTCAAGGAAAACAAATATTAACAAATATAGTTGATATCCTGCTAATGATTGCTTTAAGTAATGCTGAAGTGGAGAGAGTTTGGAGTAGAGCAAAAAACTCTTTACAGGACAAAAGTTTGTCAATGAAGAGAAACACATTACATAATCGCCTAATTATCAAACAGTCTAAAGTAAAATTAAACAAATTTGATCCTACTGCTTCAATAAAATTGTGGTGGGAGGACTCAATTAGGATATGGAGACCTAATGTAAATGATAAACTTTAATGCCAAAAATATAAAACTATTTTTGTTGTTGCTGTTATTAAATCTTACTTTATATATACATCGACATTTGGCACAAAATTACTGTAATTGTTAATAGATTGTACTAAGTTTTAAGTAAAAATTAAATATTCAATATGTAAAGTTATTTGTTAAATTAAAATATATTTTAATTTCAAAAATCCATTTTTCCTATCTGTTTTATACAATACATCAACATATCTTTAAATATAGTTTATCACTTCTAATTTGGCTGCAGTAATTACTTTTTTATATTTCTCTGTTCAATAGAATGCTAGTTTTTCCATCGAGTATAGTCTTATCAAAGGATAAATAAAGGAGGATACTAGTAAATTATGATATTAATAGTTAGAAAAGCACATTTTTTTAAAATCAAGTATTTGGGCAATTCCATGAAAATGTCAACCTGAGCATCAAAATTTCAATTTCATCGAAATATTGAGTATTGTATGTCGTTTTAAAGCTTGAAGTATCTACTTTAATAGTATAGAGTTAAATATTAAATTATAACATTGTTTTATTTTCAAAAAAGCCATAATAGATGTCTATCTCCTTTCAGAAATTTTGTTTGAAAATTTGGTATACAATAATCAACAATTTTTCTAAAACATTTTTTAATTTAAAAATAAATGATCACTGTATTTTGTTACATACACTATACAGTTTCATATTGTAAGCTTATCTCACAAAATATCCTTATAGTATTTTGTTTAGGAGAAATTTTAAATTCAGTTCATTAATGTCAGTCAGTTACCGGAAAACATTAACTTTTCTCACTCAGCATGAAACTTTTTGTTGGAAACTTTTCAAAATATGTATTCTCTGTTTACATTATTAGTACTTAAATACTAAATAAATAGAATTGGAAGTTTGAATCTGGAACACAGAAAATTCTTAGGTAACTGACTGACATTCGGATTGTAACTGACTGACATATGGGTAACTGACTGACATTTTATTTTACTTTAAAATGACACTCTTAATACTCCTAATAAAGTTAGTTTTACTTTTTAAATATAAAACAACTCAACTTTTTGTTAGCTTAAAACACCTCAACTCTTTGTTAACTCAAAACAACTCAACTTTAATTTTTAAGAACATAAACAAAGACTTCTTTGTTCTGTTTCTTGTTCTTGATTCCATATCTCAAATAATTCAGAGTTTGATTAACTTAAGAGTTCCTAAACAAAAAATGCCTTTAACTGCAGCTGAAAAGCAGAAAAGATATAGAGAAAGATTGAAAGAGAAAGGAGAATATGAAAAATATCAAGCAAAAAATAAAAAACTCCAAACAAGAAAAAGACAAAATATGAGCAAATCTGAAAGAAAAAAATTAAAGGAAAAGAACAAGATTTATAAAAGGAATGAAAGAAGTAGAAAATCGGATATTAAATCCTCTACAACTTCTGCTTCTATTTCAGAAAACATTCTTTCACCTTCTGAAGCATTTCCTTCACGCCAGACCTATGGAAAAGCAAAAAAGCGGGCAACTTCTGCCCTACCAAACTCTCCAAATAAAAGGAAAGCACTGGTATTTGATTTAGCAAAGAAAGAAGGCATTTTAACCAACACTACTAGTTCTCCAATTTCCAATCTGTCCTCATCCACATCAGATGCTTTATCACAAAAAGTTAAAGATTTTTATGCTGATAATAGAATATCATCCCAAACACCGGGCTTAAAAGATTTCATTATTTGCAGAACAAATGGAAATAAGGTGCGTATGCAAAAGCGCTACTTATATCTTACTTTAAAAGAGACCTATGCACTTTTTTGTGAAGAAAACCCAGATGTTAAGATTGGTCTGTCAAAGTTTAGCAGTCTTTGCCCAAGTCATACATTACTAAGAAGAGATATTCCACATAATGTATGTCTTTGCCAAAAACATGAAAATGTCAGATTTCTTTTAGAAGCATTGAAAGATAAAGGATTCAATTTAGAGCCCAGACTGAAAGATTTTATAAAGACTGTAGTCTGTGATGAAGAAAATGAAACATGTATGAATGGTGAATGTAACAGCTGTCCTATGTTAGATGGAATCTTTACAAATGATGATTTACTTCATGAACCATGCACTTGGAGGAAATGGATAAACACACCTCAATGTCAATTGACAACCGATGAAGGTACTACTCAAGGCTGCATACAGGACTTAGATTCTAAATTACCTTCATTCCTTCAGCATGTTTTTGTTAAAAGAAAGCAATCGCAAGAATTTAAAACAAAACGGGATGGTTTAAATTCTGAACAGCTGATACTGCAAATTGATTTTGCCGAAAATTTCTCCTGCAAAGAACAGAATGAAATCCAGGCAGCTCATTGGAATCATGGACAAGTAACTATATTCACAGCTGTTTCTTGGTTTTTAGAAGGTGATGAGAAGAAAACAAAATCATATGCTATTGTATCAGATTATCTTGAACACGATAAATATGCAGTGAATGCTTTCCTTAGGGAAATAATAAAGGATTTGAAATTTATTACAAGCTTTTCATCATTACACATTTTTTCTGATGGAGCGGCAAGTCAATTCAAACAACGCTATAACCTATGCAACTTAACTTATTTTTGCAAGGAGTTTGAAATGAAGGATGTTGAGTGGCATTTTTTTGCCACCTCTCATGGCAAGGGAGCTGTGGATGGAATCGGTGGGCAAATAAAGCGTTTAGCGTGGATGCAAGTACTTAGTGAAAAATCAATCATTAATAGTGCTTTAGCCTTCTACAATGCAGTTAAAGACAAAGATATAAAAATACAAGTTATTCTTGTTAAAGGAGAAGATATAAATGCCTTAAAAAAGGAATTAGACGAGAGGTTTCATGACATTTTGCCCATTCCTAATATACAAAAAATGCATCATTTCAAAACAGTAGAGGAAAACATTATTTTCTACACTCAATATAGCCAAAGCACAAATTTTCAAACTCACTACTTTCAGAAAGAAAGAAATTCAAAACTGTGTGAAGTGACTGTTTGTAAAGAAAACTACTATGCAGTTTATTATGATCTACAATATTATATTGGAAGAGTGATAAATGATAATGAGGAAACAGTTAAAGTGAAATTCTTGAGAAAAGGGCTTGGACAGACATATGAGTGGCCAAGATCGGATGATGTGGAAGAAATCGAAAAGCAGTTTATTTTTTATGGCCCTATAACTTTGGAAGGATCTGGTCCATTTCAAGTTATCGATGAGAAAAATATCATCAAAGCTTATAACAAAATAAAAAAATCCTTTGTAAACAAAAGTTGTTGATAGAATAAAACTAATATTAATCTTTAATTGCTTGTCTTTTGTGTAAACTTTATTACATTTTACTACCATTTTGAATGTTTTGCTTAAGGATATTTAGAAATGTCAGTCAGTTACCAGGCTGTCAGTCAGTTACCAATTTGTTGTAAATTGCTGTAATTCTTTATTTTAGCCTTTTTTTTTAACTCAAATGCCATAAGCTGAAAGCTTATTAACTGTTCTGTGACCCCTAATGTAACTTTATTTAAAATTCATTATAATTTCAGAAGAATCTCTAATTGAGTCTGTATTACTTTTCATGTAGGTGGCATTAATGTCAGTCAGTTACCATGCTTTTAACTAATTTTTTTTACAATTAATAAAAAATTATTTTGAAAATTCAATTATAACATTGGATTTAGCTTAAAAAGAGGCAATAAATCAGAGAAAAACTAATTTTAAAAAGGTATATTTTGTGTGGTATGTTACAAAATACTTATTGTTTTGCTTTGTGAATGTCAGTCAGTTACCCATGGAATTGCCCATTTGTAAATTTGCTACTGGCCAATGTACAGGCCAGAGGCCAGTGAGTAAAAAAGTTAATTTTGACCTACATTTTATGCTAGTAGATCTGATGGCATATATGCCATTATGCATGCTTTCTCATGCATCAATATAGAACCGTAGTAAACATTCATTGTTAGTGGTATTTTGCTCTACTGTTCCTGCTGCTACTAGCACTAATTGTGGGAATTGTATAATATTTATGATTAAAAAATTAAATGTTATTTGAAAATATGTTTTTCTATAAATCAAGAAGAAAATGAGAATTTTGCGATTCTTAAGTGCCAATATACAAATACAGTAGATCTTTATAATGCAAACCTAAAAACGCGAGGTTGTGCATTACATAGAATTTTGCATTATGTGGCTCACATTTCACACATCATTAAATGCTTTTTTAAAATGGCTAAATATGTCTGAAATATATCAAACTACATTAGAGTATCTCTATATAGCATAGCATTCCTTGTTACCAGAAATAATCCAGATAATAAATTGTTGCATAATATAGATCACTCCATGCATTGTTAACCCCTTGGTGACGAGCGACCGGTATTCGTGCCGTGTAAGGTGCTCAGAATCAGTGATTATTCTCACCAGTAAATTTTTATTGTAAATTTTGCCTTATTTAATCCGAGCATTTTGCCAGTTCAATTAGGCAAAAATTTCTGTTTTAAAAAACCGGTGATTAAAGATTACATAAAAGACATTCGTCCCGAAGGGGTTAAATGTACTTTATAAACATGGTCAAAATATGCTTAGAACAAATCATTCATTATATTACTCATTTTCAAAAACGTTTATTGTAATTAGCAATTTTTCCATTAAAAAGTTCTGAAATAAGGATATAAAGTTGAACAAATGTAACAAATTTAGTTCTCTAGAAAGAAGCACTTTTTTACAACATGGGAATGCTGGTGCTTCTTAACTGCAAAATTCATTGTTCCAGCGCTCTAAGTAGCATAAGATGGGACAGTTAGATTGTCAGTCTCATCATCAGTATCACCTTATTCATCAGCTCTATCATTGTCATAAATATTTCTTTTACATGTAATTAAGGCATTCAGTCAAAAAGATAATGACAAATTTTTGGACATAATTGAGGGACGATTGAAAGTGGGACTTAGATAGCATTATTTTTCTATTTCTCATGATGGAGCATAACGAAATTTGTATATAAGCAAGAAGAGCATAAGTGAGAAGTCGTAATCTGAGAAGATGTGCATTACACAGAATTGTGTTATAAACATCTTCTACTGTACAGCAACTCACTGGTCTTGTAACCAAGCGTGTACATATTTCTTGCCTAAATAATTTGACTGATTTATGGGTACTCCAGAGTACTTTAATTTATTGATGTAGCCCTCAAGCATGAAAGGTTGAAAGCCCCTACTTTAAAATATTTGTTTAAAATTGTAGTTTTTTTTAATGTTTTCTGGCACTCTATAATATAAAAGAAATAAGGTCATAAAAAATTGCAAAATTAATTACTCACCTCTCATTATGTTGTGCATTTTTTGCCCCATTTGAATGATGAGCTCCATTTTCAGATGAATCTTTAGATGCATGGAATTCCTGATTCTCCTGACAGTTGAAAACCTTCTCATTTCCATTAACTGTTGGAAGTATTTATGAGAAAAAAATAATTAATTCTAAAGATATTTTTTGCACATACTTAATCCTTAATAATTAAAAAAAATACAAAAAACATTAAACAGGAGTTTTTGGTTTTGCCTTTCATTAGCATCTTTAGTGCTTTTTCTATAGCAGATATTAGAGATCTGTACGGGCCGGCCCCGCCATACTTTTTTCTGAAGGTCCGGGTCAGGCCTAGTGACTACACTTTACGCGCTGGGCCGTGTTTGGGCTTTATTTTTTTCCTAGAGGATCGGGCCGGGCCTAACTTATTTTTTTGTACAGAGCCGGGACTGGTTTCATTCCTAGTCTTCACGGCCAAAAAATTCTCAGTCCTAATTTTGACCCAGTCTGTATGAAAATCATTATCTCGGTATGGCCTGGTCCGTTCAAAGGTCAGTAAAATTAGCCCTGTCCCAAAAATTTTGCAAAAAATGACTACATTTTTAAATTGCCATTTTCTACAATTAAACATTAAAATTTATTTTTTTTAAAGAATAGTAGATTTCAAGGCTTATTAAAATATAGTAAAACGTGTGATAAAAAACCTGCCTATGACAGAATCCTGTTTTAAACTGAAAAATGTCTTGATACATGCAAAATTTATATACTGATATGTAAGAAAAGAATATATAATATATTTATACTTGCTAAGAAGAGAACTTGTCTATAACACATTTTTTTTCTTTTCTATGCAATTCTGTCTTAGAAGATTTTACTGTATAGCATTTTTCAGATTTTTAACACTTCAATGCATGGAATATGGATTAATAATATTAATAATAACTGAAACATTTACATACAAGATGTAGAGATTCATTAAAAAAAAAATAAATATAGCAGCCTGCGGCACTTTTATAAAAATGAAGATTACAAACATGAGAAAATTTTAAGATAAATATTTTTTGTCAGAACTCCTCATATGAGATAAATTTTTAACCAAATCGACGTAAAAATCAATGTTTTGTAGAAATTCACATGGGTTCGGGACGAGATTTTAACTTTTTTCTGGGTTGGGCTAAACTTTTATCTGTTATTCCAGACTGGGCCAGCCCAATAATTTTTTCTAAAAAGGTCGGCCGGGCTCGGACCAAACTTTCAACTTTTTTACCGGGTTGGGACCATCCTTTTTTTTTTTTTTTTTTTTTTGTACGGGCTGGGCCCTTGCAGACCTCTAGCAGATATAGTAGAATTCAGACATAAGGAACTGATTTTTGGTCAAATATTATAAAGAGCCACAGAAACGAAAGAGATGAAAAAAATGAATATTGTATGCCCGGGCGCAGAATCGGCGCAACGCTGCGACGCACGTCGCAGACTCTTGAGAAGGTCTGCAGACTATTTTTCAACTGTTAAAATTTAGAAAAAAAAAATTTAGAAATTATTTGCCATGTGCCAGAAAAATACGATCCACGCCACATGCGATTGACGAAGCTCCGATTCTCTTTAAAATATAAATAATTCACGGAGAAAACATGCGATCGTGAAACGCCCCATTATTAAATGAGTCAATCCTCGCAGGGGTGATTTCTTTAGAAAAAAAAAAAAAAAAAAAAAAATCGGTCATTAGTCCAAAAATTCGGACGTAAATATCACAAATTTCGACAACAGTTCGCCGAAAAAACAATTTCGTCAATCATTTGCAGTTAAAAAAGCCAATTTCGTCAAAAGATCGCGAAGAAAAAACGAAATTTTGTCATAAGATGAAGAAGGAAACGTCAATTTCGTCAAATGGCTGTGGAAGAATAGCAACTTTCGTCAAAGGCTGGCGGAAAAATGCGGCTTCTGTCAAATGATCGCGGAAAAAACACTAATTTCGTCAAAGGATCGCGGAAAGAACGCGGATTTTATCGAAGGATCGCTAAAAATGAGATTTTCGTCAAAAGATCGAGGAAAATAGGCGAATTTCGTCAAAAGATGGCGAAAATTTTGTCACACAATCGAAAAAAAAGCCCATTTCGTCAAAGTGCTGTGGAAAAATAGCAACTTTCCACAAAGGATGGCGGGAAAACGCGAGTTTCGTCAAATGATCGGGAAAAAACGTTAATTTTGACAAATGGTCGCGGAAAAAAGCGCGAATTCTGTCAAAGGATTGCGGAAAAAACGCGAATTTCGTCAAAAGATCGTGGAAGAAACACGAATTTCGTCAAAAGATCGTGGAAGAAACACTAATTTTGTCAAAAGATCGTGGAGGAAACACGAATTTCGGCGAAAAATCGCAGGAAAACGCGAATTTAGTGCACAGATCGCTAAAAAAAACACGGATTTCGCTAAAAGATCACGAAAAAACACTTATATCGTCAAAAGATCGAGGAGAAAACGCGATTTTTTTTCAAAGGATCGGCGGAAAAAACTCTAATTTCGTCAAAAGATCGCGAAAAAAACGCGAAAATCGTCGAAAGATAGCGAATAAAAGCAAACATCATCGAAAGATTGTGAAAAAAACGCGAACATCGTCGAAAGATCGCGAAAAAACGCGAACATCGTCGAAAGATCGCGAAAAAACACGAACATCGTCGAAAGATCGCGAAAAAACACGAACATCGCCGAAAGATCGCGAAAAAAAGGCGGACATCGTCGAAAGATCGCGATGAAAAAATGGTGGACATCGACGAAAGATCGCGAAAAAAAAACGCGAATATCGTCGAAAAAAAACGCAAATATCGTCGAAAGATCGCGATAAAAAAGGTGGACATCGTCAAAAGGTTGCGAAAAAAACGCGAACATCGTTGAAAGATCGAGGAAAAAATGGTGAATTCCGTCAAAGAATCGCGGAAAAATTTGCTGAAACATTGATGTTTTCACGAGATTTTTTTACAGTTGACTGGCAGGTTAAATATTAGTTAGCCATGTTTTGAGTGAAAGCATGTTAAATTTTGAATTGCACAATTAGCTAAGATTGCTAAATAAAACATTGTATTAGAATTACTTATAGTATTTGCATGAATTACTCAAATTTGATTTTCTAAGAATTTCAATCTGCTCCAATAACAGCTTTTATTGCTAAAAAATTAGATTTTTGCTGCTACAAAAATGGATTTTACTGCTACAAAATTAGATTTTTGCTGCTTTAAAGTGGCTTTAGTGCACTTTCATCACTGTATTATCACATTTATATATAATTTTTGATATTATCACATTGTATCAATCTTTTCAAAAAATTTAGAAATTGGTGTTCATATGTTGTTTTTACTGTTATTCTGTTCTTTAACTTCACAGAAATTTTGACAAATTTTATGAAAGATTTTTCAGATAGTGGTGTTAAAAATTTTGAGGAAAAAGAAAAATTATTTTAAAAAGTACTTTCCTTTTATGTTAATCACAAATACCTGGGGGGGGGGGAGGGTTGAGTGCATGAGGGATTGGAAAGAGGGCGTTTGTCCTTAAGTTCCGCAGACTATTTTTAAAGTTTCTACTTGTGTTGCAGACTGCAGAAAAAAATTCTGCTGCTGGGATTGTATGTAAGAAACAGTGAGTAGAGTGCATGCCAGGAAAGGCCTGTGAAAATTCTTTTTTTGTCAAATCTATTTTCTAGATTTTGATAATATTGCTTGTTTATATATATTAAATAAATTGTTTCCTCTTTACATAATATATATATATCTACATACTAACAGTAAACTCGTACCGATGAATATGACATATGTAAAAGTATATCAACAATTTCATCCATAAAAAGGAAACACATTTCAACAATTGCTTAAAGGAAATACACTTTTCACTTTTGTTTTCAGCCTAGACAAATTTAAAATCCCACAACACAAAGGTAAATTGATTTCATTTTCATGGATAAACTACGCAGTGAAACTATTAAGAAGACTAAATGGCAAAAATCTGTAGCTGGAACTGAACCATTTTTAAAAGGAAACGTGTATTTTCGTACATGAATTGTTTCATACATGAAACAAAAAATTTATTTATAACAGCACCAAAATGAGTTATTTTCCCTTAAGTCTCAGAATTCTTACCAGCGTTCGAAATTCTTGGTGGTCCGCTGGTCCGAGACCACCAAAAATTCAATCGGACCACTAATTTGAAAAATTTGATGATTCGCAGGACCAGTAACTTTCCCCCTCTCTGACAGGTGAACGTAAACTTTCCCGTCCTTGAGAAAACTGCAACCAAACACAAATCGCATAATTTTATTTTATTTAAAAAAATTAATTTTAAAAAATTGAATTAAACCTTAGTCAGTTGAAATAGATTATCTGAAATGAAATGTTTAATTAATAATTTTATAGTTTTTCTTTATGTACTGTTTATTTTTTTTTAGCAAATTATAATTTTACATTTTATTATGATGAAAATTTTGGATAACTGCAAAGGAACTTTGATTTATATTCTAGGAAGGGGGGGGAGTGCACTCAAAGAGTTAAACGGACTTAATAGAATTTTATGTAGCAGGCCAGTGATGATTACTGCGGGCCAGTAAATTCTTATGCTTATTGGTCCTTGGGACCAGTGCCTTTTTTATATCAATTCTACCGCTGCTTACTATAATGTGAAAATTAAAAGAATTTTTCCTTTACCACAAAAGCACTGCCTAAACATAGGTTTTGTTGTTGTTGTTGTTTTACAATTCCATCCAGGACATGGCGATTAAGACTTTAAATGTACAAAAAATGGAAAATATGAAAAAGAACTTTAAAAAAAAAATTCTTTTTTTAAAATAGTAAATATTCATATTTCTTTTAACAAAGAGTACCTTCGGTACAGAGAAGGTACCAGTTATTTACATGTGTCCTTATTTTGTTTATTTCCTTTGGATACTGAGTGATCATGATTATAAATTCTAGGAAAAATGGAATTATTTCCTACTGTAAGCGAGCTATCATGTGCTTGAAAAACTACGTTTTTTCACAGATATGCATGGAAGCAATCGTAACGCTGGCAAACCGAGAACAATTGAAGCTCGTTCAATAGCATTTGATCAGGTCCTTTAATTAATATCTTGGCTAATTAAAACTGAGCCTAATATGGATTCGGATCTGTCTTTGTCTATCCGGAACAAAATTTGCAGAGCTCTATGTGCGATAGATTTCTCTATTTAATGAACAGACAGGCAGAAAGACACACACAATGCACAGTCAAAAACTTGCTTTTATTAATACGAGTTGGAACCCGTCGAAATTCGACGAATTAAAATGTTTAGAATGGAACTGTTAGATCGAATTTATAATAAACCTACAAAAATAATTACAATAAAAAATTCTTCTTGCATTGGTTATCTAACTCTTAAAACAAATAATGTTTTTAACCTAAAATTACCAAAATATTATTTCCAAAAACTTCAACTGCTTAAATTATGGAAAAATTAAACTGTATTGGAATACGTAATCAAGATGAGTAATTATGTTGAAGCTATCGATTGAGGCTCTTATGATTGTTTTTACGGGATGAAAAATCAGTAAAAAGGATTTCGCTTTGTCACATCATAAAATTATCCCCCATAAAATCTAAACTGTATGTCATTTTCACATTCTCAAAATTTACTTACGTACCACTCAAATTCACAATTTAAAAGTATTTTAACGCGCAATAAATTATTAATGAATGTATTTCTAAATTTAAAGTCACGTTTTTCCGATACAACCTTTCATATGAACATTCGCATAAAATTTAAGTTCTAATCTCAGTACCCGCGAAAATTTACCATTCAGAAATTTGCCTTTAGTTGCCATAGTATTGGCCATTTAGTATTGCTCAAATATTTAGTTTTATCAAAGAAAATGATCGTTTTCTTTTAAATATGACATCATTTTTACTCACTGAATCATTTTGCCTAGCGGTTCAAACTCAGTATCAGCTTAATGTAAAAATATTGAAATATCTACTTTAATCTTTTGATTTATGAAGAAGAATGCGTGTTTTTTTTTTTTTTAATGGCTGACGTAATTTTCTGTTCAAAAATTAGAAAAAAGTTACTTTTATTTGTAATGTGAGAATGGCATCAATAAGGATATAATCAATAAAAATAAATAAACCATGACTATTTTCCTTTTACTTTTAATAGAAATGGAGTTGCCACAATTACAAAATTGGTACTAAAAACTATAAAAAAATTAATATCTCAAAAATAAATTGAGATAGAGCTTTCAAACAAATTGCATTTAAAAGTACATTTTTTCCCCTATACGACGGTGTAAAAATTGAAACTGTGCGATGTTTAGAAGTTTAAAAATTTGCAGTAGCAAAAATTGCAAAACCGAAATTTCATTTAAAATTTCAAAGTGTTGCCATTCGCAGAATGGCGTATGCGTTACGCACAGATATGTTTGTCCTTTATAATATAGATAGATAACTTTTTATTCATGATAATTTGCTTCCATAAGAGTTTTAAAGTTTGTATGAAATGTTATTTAATATTCTAAAGTAATACTCTAATAGAAATCTTAAAATTTTGAGGCGGACCCATCATTTTGGCTACAGACTGCGATTACATATACATTGTTTCAACAATACATTAAATACACACCATTAACCTGACCGATGACTTCCAATATCTGTTTAAATTGTGACTTGGTGAGAGTCACAGTATCATCCTTTGGTGGATCTGGAGCACGCTTCACCCAACTGTCAGGCCGAACCTCGGCAACTGGTACTGGCCGAGATTCATCACAACCAGGGCGGACCATAATGATATGGCACCATTAAAAAATAGAGCCAGGACTCATACCAACGGAAGATTCTTCCATCATGGATGAGAAATTTACCCCTAAAAGAGAAAAAAAAACTTTAATGAAAATTCTAGCTAGAAAATACTTTATTTTAATATGCATTTCATAACTAAGAAAATATAAGCATACAAGTTTTAAATTACATTTTTTAAGATTACAAAATTCATATTTAACCCTTTAACCAGTAGCAGAAAATTCTCTAAGTGTCAGCGACAGATACTTAAGGGGAGAAAATAATCTGCAGGTAAAGTATTTTACAACTGAAGCATTAATCAAAAAATCACTTATCTGTAAAGTCTTTATGCATTTTATTTATATTTATTAATAATAATCTTAAGTTTTTGTATCAAGTAATAAAAAACTAAACATAATATAAAGCGAAGTAAAGGTTTGAAGAAAAAAGAATCTGCAAAAGAGAAAAGAAAATCTGTGATGCCAATGCCTGTCCCCATCTTGAACTTTCTGCTACCAGGACCCTTTATTTCTTGATGGGATTTCAATGTTACATTAAAAAATCATCTTATAAAACTTATTTAATATCAATAAATATTAACCGTTAATATCAATAGCTTTTACATTTCATACAAATATTTTGCTACATCGTGTTTTATAGACGGGTTGCATATGACGTCACACGTCTGAAATCGCTTCCTATGGCGCCCAAATAAATAATATGAATCGCGAATATGGTGCTCTCTATTTGATTTTTTAGACTTATTTGCACTATAATAATTAAAATAAGGAAGCTCTAAATTAAAGAGAAAGATAACACGTGCTTTTAAGGGCAAACTTGGAGTTCTGTGCTCCACGTGTGTGCTCCAGAAGCTATAGTATCAGTCGTTGCTAATAGCAACGTGACGTCAATGCAAGGGGTCTATAAAGCAAAGCCTCAAAAGCCAAATAATTTTATAAATGTATATTTTCTCAACCATTTATGGACAACATTTATGTAATTGAAATATTGCAAAGGGAATTTTGTATCTCAAAAAAATATTTCTAATTATAGATAAAACATGACATATTTACTTTTATTAATAATTAAGGACTTTACATTGTAATATCTAATATAAAATAGGTGTTGCTACCCATTGTACACTTAATTCACAAATTGAAAGATGATGTAAAATAAACATATGAATAAAATAAATTTCAACGTTTCGACTTAATCTTTAAAATCCTCATCAGGAGTAAAATTTACAAATCGGCAGAAACAATTTATATGTTACATCTTAAAAATCAAATTCAAACTGTAAAACAGTTCAACGGAAACATCCAAAATCCTAAAAAACAACTCAGTGGTGTCATCGTTATTCAAAGAAAAAAGAAGAATGAAGGGTTAAAACCATGGAAATTTCATAGATCTTTCAAAATAGAAAGCCAGAGATTTTTCAAAATAGAAAGTCAGACTTCGGGAATGAGAAAGGAAACATTATCATTACGAATTTCTTGGTTCCTTAAACGAATCTTTAAAAATTTAAGGAACCAAGAAATTTGTAGTGATAATGTTTCCTTTCTCATTCCTATAAATAAAAATGTAACATCTTAAAAATACAGCAATCACTATGTGTATTCTCGTATATAAATCGTTAAAATGACAAGTTTTATAAATGAGAATACATGTTTCCTTTGGTGTGTGTAACAGAAAAATGTGGGATTTTCATTACAATGTGGAAAATAAATGCAAACAATTCAACCAAATCATATAGCATTTAGTGAAATTCTATTTTGTACAGCATTATTTTTAAATGAAAACATATTGTCATTCATAAAAACTAAATTTACAATAATTGCATTAAAAATGATGTTATTTTATTTCCCAGACACTTTCAGTCATGACATCCATCATGAAATTTTTTTTGTAAAGAAAAAGAACTGACTCTAAATAAACGGGGGCTATGTTTTATTTCTTATTTAAATAAATCTAAGAAAATGTTACTGTTGCATCTAATATGAAAATACTGAGCTACAAAGTATAGGTATAGTATACTCGTATAAATGAAATAAGAAATCATGGAAGACGGTAGTATTTCGAGTGACGCAGCCTTAAGCCTAAAATCGTATCGTATCGTATCGTTAAAATCGTATCGTATCGTATCATAGAATTCGTAGATGGCGGAGCTCATATATACAGCTAACTCGACATCAAAGAAAACGCGAAAAGCCGCCTTTTAATAACTCAGCAGATATATGTCTTATTGTTCTGAATTTTCTAGAACAGTCTTATATCTGCAGTCTAATCGTATACTGAAATTTTTGCATTTCTACGTGCAGTATATTTTGAGATCTAAATAGCCATTTTTAAAGTGAAAACGTTGGTATAATATCGAGGAAGTTCCTAATTTGAAAATCTCGAAAACGGTTCTAACGATTATTTTTAAATTGATACATAATATAAATGTGATTAAGGCGAGGTGAATAACACTTTTCTTTTTTCTGGGAAAACTCTCGTTCGTTAAATAATTCGATTTTTTTTCTCTCGAAAATGACACGGACGATTTTTTAAAAATCAAATAAATATGTTTCAGATGAACCAAATAACAATTTACTTGTTTCCAGCAAGACTCTTGTTCGTTTTATAATGCGCATGAAAAATCGGACTATATTTCTTCGCCATTCTATGGAAATTTCACCGAAAAGGCATGACACTGTATTCATACACATGCTTTCTTTTTAACCACTTTTGGGGAGAAAAATTTTGTCTTCCCACTGGCTGAGTGGCTAAGGGCCATCGTTTACTGACCTTAAGATAGGCAGTTCGATACTCACTGGTACGTGTTTTCACATGTGAATGTTTTTTTTTTTTTTTTAAGTCTGCTAGTTGACCATTATTCTCAGTTCCTTTGTAATTTTTTTAATTGCTATTAAGTTAAATAAAATTACAATTATAATGACGCCAATTTGATGATGATTATTTCTTGGCAATTTTTCAACAATAAAAATATTACCATAAATTTTATAAATATATTTAATTTCAATCACTTTACAAAAAATATACATTAATAATTATTATTTGAATATAAATCACACGATCAGAAACGTAAAAAAATAATTCATTTCAGCTCTTCTTTTTATAATATCATTTTTTATTATTATGACGGTCAATCAATATATAATCACTGACATCCATAATATTATTATTATTATAATAATTATATTTTCCTTGCATAAAAGCTATTGTGATGTAATAATTCTTTTATAATAAATAATTTAGTTGAAATGTTTTATTTATAAATATCAATGAAGTTTGATAACCCCCAGACAATTCTTTGCAATATTTACAGTTTACATAATAAGCATATCAGAATTCTGGTGTCGCCATCTTTTGACGCAATTGCGTAGTATTATAGAGAAATGTTTGATAAAAATGTTGAAGTAGACAGTTTTTAAATCGAAGAATTATTTTAAGAGATATTTAATGTTAAATCTGGATAAAATTTTCTCATTAAAAAAGTCTCATAGGAAAAAAAAATATACATGGGAATTTAATCATTTTCATTCAATTTAATCATTCAATAGAAACTCGAAGTTTGCAGAGTGCATTTATTATTCTTAACCTGCCTAATTTTTTGACGGTTTATTTCAATTTTAAATTAAAATTTTCAGAATTTCCAGAGATATTTTTTACATATTTTAGAAAAGGTTATTTTAAATTGTTGCCAAATGTTAAAACAGCGCAAAGAATAATATATCCTTTAAATTAAAAATTTATTCACACGTGACTATTATAAACAGAAAAAAATCCTTTTAAATTAGAATTAAATGATAACGTGTTAAAAGCAGGAAAATATTAAACATTACGTCATAAAAATTGTTTTTACACATGCTTACTTAAAATGAAAGAAAATTATAAAATAATCAATTATTTTCAAATTAGAATTAAATGATTACGCATTAAAAGAAGGAAAACATTGAAAATTACGTCATAAAAATTATATTTACACGTGAATATTAAAAGAAAAAGAAAATTTTTAAATAATAAATTCATTGATATGTGTTAAAAGTCGTAAATGGAGGAAATTACGTCATATTGGCCAAAGTGGCCAAAACAGTTTACAAAACACATTGCAAAACATATTGCAAAACAGTGTAAATTAAAAAATATATTTATATGAGAGATTTATTTCAAATTTCGAGATGATATTTTTAACTATAGTTGCTAATTTTAAGGTAGCGCAAATAATAATATTATCTTTCTAATAATAAAAATATTTTCGGTTGAATGTTACAAAGAGAAAGGAAAGTTTGGTGAAAATTATGTCAGATTTAAAACGTTACATTTAAAATATCTTATTTAAAATCATTTTCTTATAGCGTTGTTAAAAAATACCATAAAGCAAAGACTCTGTTGACTTAGTTCCTTTTATATTTGGTAATTTTCAAATGTTTAACTAATCTTATTTAATCAAGCAGGGAAACAGCAACTAACATCAGCTGATTCGGTTTTGAAATCCCTCAGTAAAAGGGAAACTCGTTTACAGTAAGATCGCCATTGATTTTTTAATTATACAGAGCAGCCTCGATTATCCGAGCTAATTGGGACTGTTAGTAAATCGGAATCGGAAATCTCGGTTAATAGAAACTGTGTGTAAAAACTCGCCGTGCTTGCGAATTTAATATCTCTTTTTAAAAAATATATAGAACGTTTTTTAAATAATAAAAGTAAATATATGTAAAGTTCTGTTTCACAGCTTAACAAATTTAAAAAGAAAATCAACTATCAGTAGTAAATTTTAAAACGCAAATTGAAAAATTTACGAAAGTTCACACAGCCACTGGAAACAAAGCATTGTTCGCTATTGACTTCTCAGGGTCCAATGTTTCTTTGGGTTGGGTTGAGAGGGTTGATTTTTGACGGCCAATTATCTACACGAGGGATATAGGCCCGGGGGGAGTGCCCTCCGTGGGGGTCTTTCTAAGGGAACCTAATCCGTATTAACGCATGGAAGATCCACGGCTCGAAGAAAACCACGAAAACTCCGAACGATTAGGCCGACGGGCGCGATTGGGATCGAACCCAGCACCTCCCGTCTACCAGCTTCGAGAGCAGAACCTCTCGGCCACTGGTGGGGCGTTTCTTTGGAGTTGAGGGCTTTTGGGGGCAGAAGGGCCTGTATAGCACGGACAGTGAGCTAAAGAGTGTGGTTATTTTTAAGGCTCATTCAAAAGGAAAAAAAAATCAGACTTTGTTATCGGCTCGGTTAACAGAAACCTCGATTAATCGAAGCTCGGTTAATCCAGGTTCTACTATAATTCAATCTTCCGTAATCTTTTTAAAGCAGATCAAATTAATGGACTTTAGCACAAAGTCACATAGCTGATAACTGCCATGCTTGTTGGCCACCTTTTTTTCAAAAAGTTTGCTTCACCTTATTCAATTAATGAGATATCTCCGATAAAATAAGTCACATTTTCCCGTTCTAAAATACTGGTATCCAAAAATCGTAGCATGTAACTGACACTACAAGTACTCATGGAACTAGACTATTTTATTTTTATTATAGACTATATAAAATTATTAAAAATATATATTATGATAGGAACTAGCGGGCTTCGTCCGCTATTTACGTTACGGATATAAAAATCATGTTTTTTTTAGGGAAAAAGAAATAAAAACCTATTTGACGATAGGTTTATAAAGACACATTTTGTATTTGTTATATTTCCGGGGATGAGGAGGGGGGGGGGTCTATTTTGATTAAATATCGCAATTAGTCTACATGGAAGATATAATTATGATAGACACTAGCGGGCTTCGCCCCTCTATGGCGCCTTATGGGTCCAGCTTCCATAACTCAGAAACTGCCTTTCGGACATCAATGCAACAGATTCCAAACGTTATAATTAACTTAATAATCACCCTATATAGCATTAAAGTAAATTTATGAGTACTGCATACTATTTTTTTATCGTAATTTCTGAAGAGAAAAAATTATTTCGGTTCCATTCTTAGGTACTGGTCTGAAAAATTTTGAAAAAAGGGGGAAGGAGGGGACATGAGACTGCTGTTTTGTCAAACAACACAACGGGATCTGGCTTGTTTTTGATGACTTCAATTGGAAGGTGGTTTGTTTAAAAGAGTGCATTCCCTGCCCCATGAAAATTGGAACTATTGGTGCTACATCTATGTAAGGATTTAATAATTATAAATTAACATTTTGGATTTATTAATTTAAGGATAAAGTGTTTTTAAAGGAATATCAAATGAAACCCTCTGTGCGATCTGCGATTATACTTACCCAGTTGTTTTTATATACAAACTGCTATAAGGAAAATTGTAATAAAATAGTAAAAATTAAATCTGCATTAAATTCCATAAGTATCTTTTTTTTAATCATTTTATCACTAACCTCAAAAAAGTAATGATATCAATGCAAAAACCCTTGACGGGTTAAAAGTTTCTGACGCAGCACTTTATCTTATGCTCTAAGAATTTTAAATATGGAACTTAAAAATACTGATATCAAATTTTGAGTGACGTTATGCTATTTCTTAAAAAATATATTTGTATTTATTTCACCATTTTATTTTTGTTCTATTTATAATCGCATGTGCAAAAGTTATGTTCAACATGAAAAGCTGCATAAAATTTTATTCGCTGTTGCTTTATCATTTACATCTCTCATAAATTCAAAATATGTGTTTTAAAAGATATGATATAAAATTTAAGTGGCGCCTTGATGTGACTTTAAAAGGTTTGTTTTTTAAAATTCAATTTAAATTATTTTTGACTTGGTTAAAATATTTTTTTTACATCTACACAATACTTTTAATTTTCCAATTCACAGTTAAATATATCACTTTCATTGAATCTATACTATGCATTGAAATGTATTTATTTCAATAAATTGATTTATCTTTTGTGTCACGCTATTCAAAATTGTGAGTAAGATTTATGTAAATGGTTTATTTGCGTCAAACTATCCTTTTTCATACATTTCATGTAGTTTGGACACAATGACGCAAAGAAACCATTTACATAAATCTTACTCACAATTTTGAATAGCGTGACACAAAAGATAAATCAATTTATTGAAATAAATACATTTCAATGCATAGTATAGATTCAATGAAAGTGATATATTTAACAGTGAATTGGAAAATTAAAAGTATTGTGTGGATGTAAAAAAAATATTTTAACCAAGTCAAAAATAATTTAAATTGAATTTTAAAAAACAAACCTTTTAAAGTCACATCAAGGCGTCACTTAAATTTTATATCATATCTTTTAAAACACATATTTTGAATTTATGAGAGATGTAAATGATAAAGCAACAGCGAATAAAATTTTATGCAGCTTTTCATGTTGAACATAACTTTTGCACATGCGATTATAAATAAAACAAAAATAAAATGGTGAAATAAATACAAATATATTTTTTAAGAAATAGCATAACGTCACTCAAAATTTGATATCAGTATTTTTAAGTTCCATATTTAAAATTCTTAGAGCATAAGATAAAGTGCTGCGTCAGAAACTTTTAACCCGTCAAGGGTTTTTGCATTGATAAAGTATTTTGTAGATATTGCTGATATATAGATTGTACCATTATTTTGTTGGATCAAAAACTATGCAGAACAATTTAGTCATCTTTTGCAGGCACTTGATTAGACTGTGGTGTACAGTGTCCAATCATTTTTTAAATTCGTCTCATTTTTCTCTCTCTTTTTTTTTTTTTTTTTTTTTTTTGTATTCAAATACTCATTGACTAGACTTAATTCATAGCTTCAATTTTTTTAACCTACTGTTGCCACAGTTTAAAAAGCCCAAATAAGATTTAAAAACGGTTTTCTATGAAAAAATGTATTTACATGTGAATTTTAAGAAAACTTTAAATAATTAAGTTATTGCATACGAAAAACCAGGGGTCGATCCAGACAAAATTTGGGACCTATTTAAGGGCCCTTTCACAAAAATCTAATTAATAAAATAGGCCCCTTCACAAAAATAAATTTTAATAAAATAGACTTATTCACAAAAATAAAATTTAATAAAATAGGTACCTTCACAAAAATAAATTTAATAAAATTGGTCCCTTCACAAAAATAAAAATTCGTTTTAATAAACAGGCACCTATGTAAAATTCCTTTTCACAAAAACTGTTTTAAAATGTGTAATTTGTTTTTAAAACCAGTTCACCAAGAGCAACTTTAGCAAGATGGTTTGAAGAAATTTCTGTTAATAAATGCTTGGTTCGAATTGGAATAACTGGATTTCAATTTTCGTTATTAAATGTTATTTTTCACAAAAATAACTTTTACTTTTCACAAAATGGGCCCCAAGAATAAAAACCTGCATCAACCCCTGAAAGCATTTAATGGTAAAAATTACGTCATATTAAAAAAATATATATTTAAATTGTCATATTTAAAAGTTTTCTTATAGCATCTAAAAGAAAACTTTTCTTCTAAATGTTATAAAACTCCGGGAGGCAGCTACATTTTTTTACTTAACCGTTTTATACAAGCTGATTTTCAAATGTGTAATTAATCTTTCTTACTTACTAAAACAGCTGTCGCGACAATGGCGGATGCGACCTCGGGAACCGAAAAATCCCCCCTAATCTCATTTGATCTTACGTAATCGGGTTACGTTTTTAAAACAGAGCAAATTATCCTGTTTTTAGAGCATGCAGCGTCTGGAGGGGGGTTTGGCGAGCGTAGACCGTAGGAGGCAAAATAAGCAACCGCTGCCCTGTGCTGTATTTTTTAATTTATACACGTTATTTTATTTTTCGATTAATATAATAAAATAAAGCTAAAGCCAGTAATTCCGTTGCAGGCAGACAAATATCTGCTAGGGTATTCATCGTTTACAAAGAAATTTCAGAATAAAGAAAAGGGAAAAAATGAAAATAGACAATTAAAACACATTAATTATATTTTGAAAATCAAAATCAAAACAGAAACTTTGAAACTGTAATTGATAACGAGAATAACTTGAATAGAATATTAAAATATCGCCAATTAATTATTATGAATGACTCTAAAAAGCTAATTTAAATATCTTCAGGGGGTGGGGGGAATGCCAAATAGTGAATATTCATGACACCCAAAGCCATACATGGCGGAGGGGTGTGCAGAATATTTTAGGAACGGGAAACAGCATTCCCCCCCCCCCCCCACACACACACACAAATACCAAAATTAATCTCTTCCTTTAGCTGACTCATACCTCATCAACCTAAAAACAACAATTTACTTAAATTATCTTCACCGATATACACAAGCACAAATTATCGAGCCCGATTACGCCACTGTGACAGCGCATACAGAAAACTGTTTCGGGATCCCATTATCTCGGCTTGCTTACGCTGATTAAAAAAGCTTTAGATGGCCCCTACCCTTGTGACTCAATGCGGAAGCAGAAATCGCTTAATAATGTAACATTCTCACGTAGTGGTCAGCATTCAGGCATGAAACAAAGTTATTCCGCAGAAACTTACTCAGCCAGGATTCTACGAATTTAATTCACACTCTAAAACTATGGCTAGCGATTGTTGATAGCAACAGCATAGCCTCAAAATGCTTGTAATTCTGTCAAACAAGTGAATGAGAGCCACTTATGCATAGAAATGTCAGATTCAATTTAACCCCTTGAAGCGCATTATTTTAATTCCAAATGGAACCCAGAATATTTTAATAAAATTTTGTTTCGATAACATATGTGAAGAAAAGAACTTATGTACAGTAGAACCTCGATTATCCGAAGTAATTGGGACCGACCCTCTTTCGGAAAATCGAAATTTTTGGATAATCGAGAATGCTTCAATTCTAAGATTAAGGAGAAATATGTGCAATATTTCTTATTATGGTAACACGTGCTTAATAAAAATAAAGCAATAGAAAATAGAAACAAGAATAAATTACCTGAATTTTAATTTTGGGATCAAGTACCTTTTATATATATCACAAGTTTGAAACAATGTTTTGTTTGATGCAGTTTTGATCGCCTTTGCTTTCAAGTTCTATCACGGAGTTTTTTAATGTTATTTGTTCACCAGTATCACAGTCTATCTGCTGCTCCAGCCATGCCAAACCTCTTGCAAAACATTCAAAATTGCTAATTTGTTCGTTTTCTTCGTTCGTTCCACTCCTCAGCTTACGGAGCTCCAAGTTAAATTCAAAGGAACTTCAAGAAAGGGGATCGAAAATATTTATGTTTACTAGTAGTTCGGAAAGGACCTGTTTCATACAAGGAATATGATAGTTTAAAAAAGCTTTTAAAATGAATTTTGCACACAAGGAATGTGATAGCAAATAAAAAAAGCTTTCAAAATGGATTTCGGTTAACCGAGAGTTACGGTTAAAAGAGTTTCGGACAAAAGAGGTTCTACTGTATTTTCAAACAAATTTGTTCTTAAATTCTCGTGACATTCAAGCATTTCAAAATTCTAGAATTAATCACTTAGGCCCTGCCTGAAAGGATTAAAGGGTATGAAAGATTCAAGAAACTAATTTTTTCCCTTACATTTTCTAAATACAGTAAACCCTCGATTTAACGGACTAATTGTGACTAAGATGTGCCCGTTAAATCGAAAGTCCGTTAAATCGTAAAGTACTATTTATAATATTATTTTGTTATAATTATAGTACATATATATATTATTACGTACTTGTAATTACATATATTATTACAGTGCAAATTACATATATATATATATAATATATATATACAATATATACAGTGTATATACATGTATTGTATATATACAATATATGTATATACGTAAATATATATTGTATATACATATATACTACTGTATATATATATATATAAACACAATACATTACTTTTAATAATACAATATTGGTAATGAAATACAAACGAATTAACACATATGCAACTTTTATGGGAATGAAACACTTTTTACACAGAAATAATAATTAATAAACAAGCAATAAACAAATGGAAAAAAATTACAATGCCCCCAAAACAACAGGCATCGTTTTATGTTATTTACATCACATTAAGGTTGCTCCATATTTGACATTTGTCAAATATAAAAATTTGAAATACGGGCGTTGAATTTCAGGTTAGGGAGAGGGGAATAATTTTAAATTAACGATTTTGATTTGTTAATTTAAGGATAAAGTGTTTTAAAAGGGATATTAAATGAAACCCTCTGTGCGATCTGCGATCACACTTACCCACTTGTTTTAGTTAAATTTTTGTTTAATTTTTTTTTTTTTTTTAATTAGTCCGTTGAATCCGAAGTCCGTTGAACAGAGGTCCGTTAAATCTAGGGTTTACTGTATCTGACATTTCATAACTGTTCACTCGTAGCCGTTTTTACACGTTTTTATTTACCTTAACTTGGATTATGTAATGTAAAGATGGAATTTTGCAATCGATTTTTCCCTTATGCGATGCGCACGGTATGCTATACAATTATAACAAGTTAGAAATTGCTCGTCAAACGTGGCAAATGAGGTGCGATCGTACTATAACTACTTTTATAAATATTTTTTGCACCGCATATTGTAGTACTGAATACATATTTTAGTCAGGGTGCAGGGATATGTTTAGGAAAATTTTAGGTCCTTTAAAGGACCCTTCACAAAATAATTTATATCCAAACAGGACCGTTCACAAAAATTTTTATACCCAAACAGGACCCTTCACAAATTTTTTTATACCCAAACAGGACCCTTCACAAAATTTTTTATACCCAAACAGGACCCATCACAAAATTTTTTATACCCAAACAGGACCCTTCACAAAAATTTTTATACCCAAACAGGACCCTTCACAAAACATTTTATCCCAAAACAGGACCCTTCACAAAATTATTTGTCTCTTAAATAGACCTTTCACAGAATTTTTTCAACTTCAAATTGAACTTTTCACAAATGTAGCCATTTAAAAATAAAATCTGGCCTGTAAGTAAGCAGTTGAACTCATCAAAGAGCATATTACTTAGCTTTTTATATATGAAGGATAGAACATGAAGACATCGATAATTTAAAATTCACAAAATTATGACTAGAATTTTCACAAAAATAAGAAAAACTTCACAATTTTACAAAAACAGGACCCTGTGAGAAATGTCTGGACAGACCCCTGAGATGTCTACAGAAATTCTAAAAAAAAGTTCCCTGATTTTTCCCTGATTTTCCTGACTATTTTTATCAGACTTCCCTGATTTCCATTATTAACAATACACATACGGTATTTTTTCATGTATGCCGATTCCCTGTATAACACACTTATCCAGCTTGCTAATATCTCATTTGGGAGAAAAAAACAAGAGAAAAACATAAAAATTGCCTAATATTCATTAAGTATTGGTTGACAGTTTTATAAATCCGAACTCAACTAACTTCATAGCGTCCAACTTCATTAGTCCAACATCATATAGAAGCCAATGGATATAGGGTGACCAGAAAGTTTCCTCATTTTCTGAAAAATATTCAATTCTAAGACTTATCTAAATCTGACGGGATAACTAATTGGATTAAGCTGGGCACCTGGTCAGTTTATGCTAATGTATCATTTAAAAAATTTTAAAATGTGTAAATTGCCTTCAATATAAGTGCTATGTACAGGAAATCAGGACATCTGATCACCTTAATTTACGTTAATTATCAAAAACTCATACCATGCACATCTTTTAAAAAATATTGGGAAAGATTAATCAGCATGTGAAAAAATATGGCACATAAAATAGACGGATCAGTCTCGTTGGCAAGGTGAAAATGCAAATATTTTCACAATATAGACAAATTTCCCTGATTTTCTAGTATTTTTACAAAGTTCCCTGATTTTTCCAGAGTGATAAACCTCCCTGATTTTTCCATGATTCCCTGATTTCCAGATTCTGTAGAGACCCTGGTTAGTGCACTTCATAAGTGTAAATCAATTTCATTCTTTTCGAAAGGCTGTAACATCATTAAAATGCACTTGAAATAATTTTTTCCCATTGGCCGTACTGTAAAGGAAAACTTTTGACTGTCCCTGTAATTAAACTAAACATCCGATTTTGATAAAATTTGAAATGACTCGACAAAATTTTGCAACAATTATATATTTAAAATTTCAGACCATTCGGAAGGTTGTAACATCATTAAAATGCACTTACAATAATTTTTTCTCATTGGCCGTAATATAACGGAAAAATGTTGACCGTCCCTGTAATCAAACTATACATTCGATTTTCATAAAATTTGAAATGACTCGACAAAATTTTGCAACAATTATATATTTAAAATTTCAGACCATTCGGTTGGGTAGTTTTTGCTCTGTTATATGCGGACAGACGGACGGACCGAACGACGACTATAGATGCTACGTATTTATATAATTACGAACGCATATAAAAACTAACCATGTGTGTTTCCGATGAAAATAAAACTTTTTTATATTTTTACAACTTAATTATAAATTAATAAATTCATTTTAAAGCATTTTTCCGTTAGCCGAGCGCACGTGATAAATCGTCATAGCTGCAACTGTATATGAGTTACGACAGCAATAGAGTTATTTATACACCAAATCACAATTGTTGCGTTAGGCTGTTTGACAACCTGGGTCTCTCAGACCCAGACATTTCCAAAAAAACTAGCCCTCTTTTTTTTTTTCAGTTATAAATAATTTCAATAAATGTAAATATTGGTAGTATATAATATAGTTTTAGATAACTAGGGTCTGCTGCCCCCTGCGAGCTACGCTCAAAGGCGCCATGATTAACGAAAAGCGAAAGAGAAGGGAAATTTTCTTTAGATTAAAAAAAAAAAAAAACTAAATCTATAGTTAAAAAAATCTCTGAAACACAATCTCTGTCCCACATTGGAGCATATTCCTACAAATAGCCAAGACTCCATAATCCAAAATTACAACACAACAATCGATATGAAAACATTCAGCCGTAACTGGACTGCTTTTCCCATAAATAGATTTCTTCCGCGATTGAAAGCAATAAGCAACTCTATTGCTTAAATAATAAGCATTTAGGCTTCGAGAGTCTTCGGAGCGTGATAAACATTTTGATATTATTGGTAGATCTACAGCTGTTAAAAATGTGATACCATGAAATAAAAATGTGATAAATATTTGAAAGTTAAAGAAATTTCTCATACTTTTATTATTTATTTTTGACTTTTGATGCTTCACCACGTCTGATTTTTTGAATACCATTTATCCTTTTTCTTTTCCAAGATGTAATTTTTTGGAATAGAAACATATGTTATATGCTGATTTTTCGATTATTCTAATCAATTCAAAGACGCGTCTGAAGTGATCTGTTAATAATTACTATTTACTAATATATCTCTTTAAATAATATTCTTTGTCACAAAAACATAAATCAATATCCATGAACGAAATAAGTATAAAATAGAATAAATATAAATAATAAAATAGAATAACAAAGATGTAAGTTTATTCTTCATTTAATCTTAGAAAACGAGTATGAAATTTGAAGCCCACGAAAGAAATTTAAATGATCCTATATATATATAAACAAAAATAAGCAAATTGGGATCATTAGAAGTTTTTGTACTATAAAATATGATAAAAGGTTAATTACATATGCTTTTAATTATCGAAATTTTTTGCTTAATTGATGAATTTATTCTTCTTTAAATCTTAAGTGAACGAAGTCACGGGTAACAGCTAGTATTCAATATATGACATTTAAATGCGGTTATTGCGAAAACTGCGTAATAACGAAGCAAACAGTTTGAATGGATGATGGACGTATGTGATAAAGACATGTGCTTTACATTCGTTACGACCAGATTAAAATTCCGCACCCAAAAAGTCTTTTAAGTCAACCCGAACATGAGAAAAAACAATTCTGACCCGAAAAAACCTAAAATACTTCAACCCGAACCCGACAAGAAACCTGAAATTGATCCATAATTTAACATAATTGTGAAAAGATAGTCTACAATCATATATTTAATGTCAATTTTATCTTCAGGGGTCTATGCAGGTTTTTATTCTTGGGGCCCATTTTTTGAAAAGTAGAAGTTATTTTTATGAATTTTATACTTTTGTGAAAAATAACATTTTATAATGAAAGTTGAAATCCAGGTACTGAAATTCGAACGAAGAATTTATTAACAAAAACTTCTTTAAACCCCCTTGCTAAAGTTTGTTTTTCGTGACCTAGTTTTATTTACAAATTACGCATTTTAAAACAGTTTTTATGGAAAAAGAATTTTGTGAAGGGGCCTATTTTATTAAAACGAATTTTGTGAAGGGAGCCCATTTTATTGAAAGGAATTTTGTGAAGGGGGCCCATTTTATTGAATTTATTTTTGTGAAGGGGCCCATTTTATTAAATTTATTTTTGTGAAGGGACCCATTTTATTGAATTTATTTTTGTGAAGGGGCCCATTTTATTGAATTTATTTTTGTGAAGAGGCCCATTTTATTGAATTTATTTTTGTGAAGAGGCCCATTTTATTGAATTTATTTTTGTGAAGGGGCCCATTTTATTAAATTTATTTTTGTGAAGGGGCCTATTTTATTAAATAGATTTTTGCGAAAATGCCCTAAACAGGCCCCAATTTTGTCTGGATCGACCCCTGATCTTTTATGTACAAAAATAAACAAAAAGACTCGTTTTAATTTTTATTTGACCTCTTTGCAACCCGTACACAATTTTTAATGTTTTCGCACCAGTATTTCCAAATAAAAACATCTGGCTCATTTTAACGCCTGTGATTAAATAAAACGAAAGTTACTATTCGAAAATACTGGCAGGAAAAGTTATAAATTATACACATTCTACATACATCACATATTTGCGACACTCTCGAGGTAAACAGGTTAAGCTTAAGATTATTCAATAGCTATTTAACACATTATTTGATAACTGTTATTCCACATTCGTTTCGTACCGTGCCACTATTAAAATTATTAATAACCTATTGTTATAGATTCTATTTAAATTTCAATTCGATTTAATCTATTGAAAATCTCACTATGAAAACTTTTTTCCTAAAGATATTTTAGCTTCGCTTCCCTTTCTTTTTAAAAGCATTTTTGGATTTGTCCATTCTTAAATAGTTAAACTTCGCAAATAGTTTTACAGAATGATTAATTAGCTTGTGCAAACTATTAACGAAATTAGCCACAGAAAGCATGGTAATTTTCTGCCACGCGAAAATTAAACATTCATAGAAACTAAAAATTGTAAATAATGAAATTGATATTTTATGCGCAGATTTGCGCTCATAGATCAAGATGAACTCATTTTCCCAAGCGTGCATAAACATATGTCGAAAATTCACTATTAATTTATTTTAATTATGTATGCTATTTATCTGAACTCATGTATACAAGCACCAAGATAAATTTATTTACCTGACATGATAAAAATATTCGAAAGTTTAAAATGCTGTTATAATAAACACACACACGCACAAAAAGAATTAAAAGAAAAACTTATTGTTAAGATAAAGACACTTTTTAATATTTCCCATCATAGTTGGAAAGTGTTTATGAATTCGTTTGTCCGGCTGTCCCCTTACTCTAAATTGCGTAATGTCATATGTTATGTTTCGTTTACAGTGGCACTTAAAAGAATGTCGTCACATTATGGTCTATGACAGGGATGGCGAACCTATGGCACGCGTGCCACTTTTGGCACGCGAAAGAATAATTTTAGCACGGCCTTGCTTGTGGCTCTAAATCAAAATAAAGTGAGATTACATAAAATCGCGACTGATCTTTTCTAAATTCGATTAAATGAAAATTGAAAAAATTAATTGCAGCATATTATATTACAATCTAATTAATTATGGTCTCAAAATTTTTTCAAACAAAGACGATATTTGAATTGATTTGTCAATAATTGGTTATTAGACATTACTAAATTCCGATGGTAAAGTTATGACAACATTGGAATTTATTTCAGAGCTATTCAAAGAAACTAACGTTTGTCATTTTAATAGTTTTCTGCCTTATGCTTTCGAATAATTGTTTTCACAAATGAATAATATAAAAACTCAAGCTGAAAGCACTTATCAGAAAAATCCGGTTCAGTTTGCATTAAAATTAACTTGATGTTAAGATGCAACAACAGAAATCAAATTACATCGCATTATTTTTTTTTATAAATTTCTAAAATATACCTGTTTCCATAATTATTGTAGTGTATAATACCTACATGCATGTTCCTCCTATTTTTTTAAAATCATAATAGAAAATTTTAATTTATTTTAAGCTATTATTTTTCCACCTACTAAATTTGCTTTTTAGTTGGCACGTCATGGTCACGTAAAATATTTTTTGATCAAATTTGGCACGCGGCTATAAAAAGGTTCGCCGACCCTGGTCTATGAGAAAAAATCAATTGCAGTGCATTTTAATGATGATGCTCTATTTCAAACATATTGATGAAATTGATACATGTTAATGAGGTGCACTAAAAGATGCTTTCAATAGAACAGGAAGTGCATGGCATTTATCGTTCATTTACAGTTCGATAGCATTTATTTAAACTAGGGGATCGTACCCGGGCTTCCCGGGTTAAAGAATATAGGTGAAAACATTTTTTTAAATTGAAAACTAATATATATATATTTTTTTTATGCAATAAAATTTTTCGATTGCCCACTTACATTAAAAAAGCATTTTTCATATGAAAAATACGAATTATACAATCAAATAAATTTTTGAAATTTATCAAAAGCGATATTTTCTTATTATAGCCGCATGCTAAGAGTTATTTGACCAAGATTTTGCTACTTACGGCATCCTTTTATATTCTGATAATTTCCGAGCTTATATATGTCTGTTAAATTTGTGTTTTATTTATATTATTTTATTTATTCATTCATAGGGAAGTTTTTTTTTTTTTTTTTTTTTTTTTTTTTTTTTTTTTTTTTTTTAAGGATAATGATGAACTCTTAACCTAAGAAAATGATGAAGTCTTTATTTTGTTTTAAGGGCAAACGATATAATCTTTTGTAATCGAGCTCCGCGCGATATAGATAAATAAAAGAAATATTTCATGCATTAAAATTGTTTTTAAAACCATAGACAATCAGTAAACTGAGATGAACTTTGCAAACAAATTCCATTTGAAAAAAAATATCCTATTTGAGGATCTAAAAATTTAAATTGTATGATTACAAATATGTTAGATTTGTGGGAATTTTTTTTTTTACATATTATTCTTTTATTTGTTTATAAAAGAAGTATTAATTTCGTTAATTTGTCTTTCACAAATATGCTAGATTGGGTTTTTTTAATATGATTATTTTATCTGTTTATAAAGGAAGCATTAATTTCGTTATGCAACAATAGTCAGAAACAAATGCTGAACAATGTTTTTGCTTTATGTGCAAAATGTTTATTATTATTATGTGTTGAAAGCCGCACGTGATAAGATAAACTTAAAAAAAATCATGCTTAAAAATTATTTTAAAAACATAATACATCAGTCAATTAAGATACAGTTTTGAAACAAATTGCATTTGAAAGTAAATTTTTTCCCTATGCGACGAAAATTGAAAATGTACGATGGTCAGAAGATTAAAAAAATGCAGTAGCGAAAATTTCCAGACCGAAATTTGATCGTGAAGTGTTGCCATTCGCAAAATGACGTCAGCGTACGCACATGTACGTTTGTCCTTTATAATATACCGGGTGTTGTAAAAAGGGCTGACTGATTTTAAAATTCAATAACTTGCAAACGGTGACACATATGTAAAAAATTCTTGCAGGAGGGTTATGCATGAGGTCAAAAGTTTTTTTTACAGTGATTTTCGATTTTAGTTCGAATTATAAATAATAGATGGCGCTGCGATCAATAGACGCTAAATTTAGGCTCGATATTTTTCACTTCGGGACCCACTCAGTACATTTTAATCTCCTTTTTCCGCATGGAAGAAGAGAAAGGCCAAAAAATCGAGCCTGTATTTAGCGCCTATTGATTACAGCGCCATCTATTGTTTGTAATTCGAACTGAAATCGATAATCACTGTAAAAAAAACTTTTGACCTCATGCATAACCCTTCTGCAAGAATTTTTTAAATATCTGTCGCCGTTTGCAAGTTATTGAATTTTAAAATCAGTCAGTCCTTTTTAAGACACCCGGTAGATATGTAATCAGTAAAATATAATAAAGATCAGTTATTAGGATGTGGTTAGCAATTGAGGCTCTTATGCTTGGTATTCCGGAATGAAAAACAGCAATTTTCACCTTCTCAGAATTTGCATACGCATTTCTCATATCCATATTCATATTTTTTTTTTTTAATTGTATTTTGTTTGATCATTTTAAAATCATTTTAACTCAAAACTTGAAGTCACCATTATCAGCTTTTATATGAATAGACGCACTCTTTACTTGAGATTCTAATCTCATTTCCGGAGAGTAAAAATTTCCGTAATTTATGTTTTTTAGACGAATTTGTGTTAAAATGTTTAGTTTTATCTATGAAAATGATCGTTTTCTTTTAAATATGACTTCATTTTCACTTAAATAAGCATTTTGCCTAGCGTCTGAAACTTAGTATCAGTACACATGCTGAAGGAAAAGCAATATAGAAAATTTATGAGGAAAAATGCGTGATCAATGACTTTCAATAGAAATGGGGTACTTTTGTTGCCACGATTGGAAAAATGGTATTAAAAACTACAAAAAAATTAATATCTCAAAAATAAATTGAGATACAGCTTTCAAACAAACTGCATTTAAAAGAGCATTTTTTTCCTTATACGACGGTGTAAAAATTTAAAATGTGCGATGTTTAGAAGTTTAAAAATTTGCAGTAGAGAAAATTGTAAAACCAAAATTTTATTTCAAATTTGAAAGTGTTGCCATTCGCAAAATGACGTATGCGTTACGCACAGATATGTTTGTCCTTTATAATATAGATACACCTTCATCTTCTCTATTTCACTTATCAAGATTCTCAAACATTACGATATAAATTAAGTTATCAAAATGCAAGAGATTCTATCGATTAGAAAACTGAAGGAGGGGAAACTATCAAAGTACAGTATTTTAGGAGTAAAAATTCTATCATGACCCATTTACAATCGTCTTCCGGGCTGTAAGGAGTCCGGTATACAGGAGAAAACCATGGCTTTCGACAGCGGCAGCTGTCAAATAGGTTATTTTTAAAATCCTGAAAACGCCCAATTTATAAAGACGAGGTTGCGTGAGAGAGCACGGAAGTTTCACAATCTTCAAGAAATTTTTACTACGAAGAAATAAATTACAATGTTGATAGATATGGAGAATGGAAAGGTTGGAAATTTGAATGAGATATTTAACTGGCAGAAGCTTAAACAAACCGAGGTAAACTTTTTTTTGTTGTTGTTCATTTGAAAAAAATAAGATTCGATTGAACGAAAAACTAATGGTTAAACTGAATGACACATACAGTCGTTAAGAAATTTTAGTTAGTAAGAAAGAGCCATTTTGCGTGACCTAAAACGTTACACATGTAGAGAAGATTGTAAACGTAAAAAGAAAGAAATCGATGTCGTTTAGGCAAGACAAGGCATTCTACAGTAGTTTTCGAAAGGAAAAAGGCGTGCAATGCTCGCACGATGACAAAGATTTATTGAAGGTGGGGTTCATAAACGAAAACATTAAAAAGAAGAAAAAGTCAAATAATTCACAGATCTATAATAAAATAGATGTCTTCGGAGCTATTTTTTTTAAATACGCAAGATAGTCGAATCCCCATCACAGAAAACTTCCGGAAACTTTTGTAACAAGATTTTTCTGAAACGATGGTCTGTGGCAGATACTTGTTAGAAGCTGCAAAGAGATTGGCTCGACTCTCTCTTTTTTCGGCGAGTTCCGATAACTTTTTCATTTTTAATTCAAAAATAAATTTAAATTAAAAATAATATATTATTCGGCCACCAAGCATTCAGTATTCGGCCGAATACTGAATGTTAATTAGCCGAATATTTGGTACTTCGGCCAAATCACTACTGGATGAATAATCTACACATTCCTAATTGTAAGTTATCCATTTAGCGGCTACAATTGAACACCTACATTTTTGTTATTGCCAAAGTTAAGGATTTTTTATTTGAAATTGGAATGCACAAATTAACTAAATTTATGATGCTGTTACAAATGAGAGTGCCTACAGCTTGTGAAACTCATGAGAAAATAGAACCATGGCTTAAATATTTACCATAATTTCCGGCGTATAAGCCGCAGATCAAACAAACATGATTTGAACCAGAAATTTTACTAGTAACTGAAGATAAATACGTATGATGCAAGAGCGTTACATTTTATTATAAAATTTCTGGTTCTAAATAGGTTCGTTTGATCCGCGGTACATATTAAATGTTAGTTTCTATTAACCAAATGTCCACAACCAGTTTTCAATAATAACAGTTCATTCAATTTTTGGCCTTTTAAACACCGATGTGAGATCAGTCTCTTGGACAATATAGATGTGTAATCGCGGTCAAATGAGATTATAATGCAACTAAAATATATGGAAAGTTATTAGCGTTTAAAAGAAAATACTTTTAAATTTTCATCGCCTAGTCACAGTCTAAAGTAATTCATATGACCATGCAGTTAAATTATTTCCAGGGGTCGATCCAAGCAAAATTTGGGGCCTATTTAGGGCACCTTCACAAAAATCCATTTAATAAAACAGGCCCCTTCACAAAATTCCTTCTCCTAAAACAGGCCCCATCACAAAATTCCTTCTCATAAAACAGACCCCATTACAAAATTCCTTTACATAAAACAGGCCCCATTACAAAATTCCTTTACATAAAACAGGCACCATTATAAAATTCCTTTACATAAAACAGGCACCATTACAGAATTCCTTTTCATAAAACAGGCACCATTACAAAATTCCTTTTCATAAAACAGGCACCATTACAAAATTCCTTTTCATAAAACAGGCACCATTACAAAATTCCTTTTCATAAAACAGGCACCATTACAAACTTCCTTTTCATAAAACAGGCACCATTACAAACTTCCTTCTCATAAAACAGGCCCCTTCACAAAATTCCTTCTCATAAAACAGGCCCCTTCACAAAATTCCTTCTCATAAAACAGGCCCCTTCACAAAATTCCTTTTCATAAAACAGGCCCCTTCACAAAATTTGATTCCATAAAAACATACTCTTCATTAATTATTGTTATTTGTTAGGTTTTAAAATGTGTAATTTGCAACCAAAACAAGTTCATCCAAAAGAAAAACTTTAGCAGGAGGACTTAAGAAGTTATTAATAAATACTTGATTCGAATTTGATTAACAGAATTTCATCTTTCGTTACAAAATGTTATTTTTGTAACGAAATCGTTATAAATTTATATTATATAACGAAGATATATAATATAAATTTTCACAAAAATAACTTTTACTTTTCACAAAATGGGCCACAAGAAACAAAACCTTGGATCAACCAGTGACTTCACAGTCACACCTTTACGAATTTCCATGGATACATTCATTCTGAAGAATTGGCTAAAATAATTAACTAACTAAAATTATAACTAAACTTTAAACATTAACTAAAATAAACTTTAAAAATAAGACTTAATTTTGTAGCCTTTGAAACAGTGTAGTTTTTTGTGCTTTATTTTTATTTTAAAAAAATAATAATAAGGCTGGTTTAAATGTATGAAGTATAGTTACAAAATGACTTTGATAAATTTTCTGCGTAAACTTTAATTAGGAATTTGTTAAGATACAAACTGAGACGAAGAAAGATTTCTGTGAAAAATTAATAGAGAATAAAAAATATTTGGAAGGAATACTGTTCCTTAATACCACCTTTACGAATTTCCATGGATAAAAACATTCATTCTAAAGAACTGGCAAGACGGCAGAGCATTAACTAAAATAAACTTTAACAATAAGACTATTAATTTTAAAGCTTTTGAAACAGTGTAGTTTTTTGTGCTTTATTTTTATTTTTTAAGAAAAAAATAAGGCTGATTTAAATGTATGAAGTATAGTTACAAAATGACTTTGATAAATTTTCTACGTAAACTTTAATTAGAAATTTGTTAAGAGACTGACTGAGACGAAGAAAGATTAATACCGTTCCTTAATAGCGAAAAATATAAAAAGAATATAAATTGGAGGAGCGGCGAAACAGATGTGCATTTAAAATTCAATTAACATCACCTCAAACACAACTTCCTAAAAAATAATTGCTCGCGAATATTTATACTTATCTTCTAAAATTTTTATTGCATTATCTATAACGTAACAATTTAATTAAACTTAACGAGAAGATTAATATCTTAGCCGCAGGATTTTCAAACTTTTCGCTCTGGTGGCTACCTAGCGCTACAAAAATCTACACGCGCCTACCGTGTTAACAATATATCAAGCTAATATGTAAACCGTGAAAGAGAAATAGGAAATGTGTTTTTTGTTGCTCTGTATAAAGCTATTGCACGAGAAAAAAAAATAGTCAAACTAATGCTAAGGAAAAATCAGAGGATTAGAGAAAAATCGGAGATATAGTGTTTTCGAAGTATGAAGATTTAAAGAATAACATTATATGAAAAAACTGAACACATGAAACGCACTCTAATTAATAACAAGAAGCTTTTTTTTTTATCAATGCTTAATTTTAATTAAAAGAATTTTGTTAAACTAAAATTGTCAGCTTCAACAAGGTTTAATTTAATTCAAAACAAGCTGAAAAGCTTTCGCACCTCTCCTGGTAACTCTGGTGTCCACACTAGTCATATTTTATTTATGGGAGCAGTGTTGCCAGTGGGCTACTTTTTAAAAATGGTATAGTAAACCATATTTTCATCTTGTATAATCTTTCATTAAATATGGCGGCGAATTTCATTATTTTCAAAAACTGGTGGTAATAAAACAATCTGAATTTTAAAGAAAAAAGTAGCCCACTGGCAACACTGTACGGAAGTGCCCCCGAGGAAGACTTTCGCTCAGAATAAAATTCCAAATTCACGTTACGTATACGGAAAACTTAAAACCAGAACACAAACACTGCTTAGAATATGTGACAGAAAGAATTTGAGAAATACGATTTAGTTTTTCGTCGTTAGTACGAAGCTCATACATTCAGTGGCATTGCTATGATGGGTGACATTCGATGCGTATACGGGTGGTCTGTAAACTAACCCAAATACAAGGCGTGGCCCTTTAAATTTGTTAATCACTTCTTTTGACTTTCTCTCCCAAACTATTTTTCTAATAAATATAATATACCTAGAAATATGCACATGTATTCTTCAAATCCAGAGAATAAATCTTTGCACAAAACAGATAATCTGTTTTGCAAGATACGTTCTAATGGGCAGTCATTAGGGCTGGATTATTTATCAATATATCGACAAATATTGATATTTTTTAAATGTTGCAATAACAATATCTAAACCTTGACTCCATTGATATATCAAAATAAAATAACAATGTTTTGAGCTCACTGGAATTTTGAACATGAGCCTCGAAAAAAGAGCGTAGAATATCTCAAAACCAAATAAAATAATGTTTTGCGCAAACCGCCACAGCCCCGAAAAGCATAACCCAATATTCCATTACAATGCTTTCTCCCTCTATCCTCTCCAAAACTGAAAATCTACCTTGATTATCTTTCTTTACGTTGATTATCTCTAGACCTATTCCAATTATTCCAATCTTCCCTCAGTGAACTGCCTGTCTGCGTAATACTGAATAACACATATCGTACTTCTCTTCTCTCGCCGTTATGACTGATCCACACACATTGATATAACTACAGCTATTGATATGTCATGAATAACCAAACGAGCTCTGATTATTGCTGAGTTCCAGTTGATACAGAATAGCTGGTTATCATTGAGTATTTAGCCGAACAGCTGGGATAATCCGCTTGCGAGCGACCAATTAGAGTCCGCTAATTGTAAACTTTACTTTTTTTCTCTAGTCAAGTTGGGGGAAAAGTCAAGGACAAAGCAGTCGTTCACTGTGATGATTCGTTGCTTTTAAAAAGAGCTTCCCAGACTCTAATGTCCTCTCTGCTACTGAATACAATGCTTATTCATATTGTGTATTGATATTCTTTCTTTAGTGTCGTTTGTTGTATTTTCATTAGGGCGAAGTTTTCTCTCATGAATTTAACATATCCTGTCTCAAAAAATAAATTTAAATTAGTATAAAACTATTCCGAAATTTGATTTAAATATTTATATTTTTAAAAAAAAAGGTTTCGGTGTTGTTTTCTTGTAATAAATAGGTAAGAAAATATGAATACAGTGAATGTTTTCGATTAAGAATCCATTCATTCCTTAGAGAAAGATTGAAAAGCAACATGTCTGCTGTATTTATCATCCCCTGAAACCTACTTAATTACAAGCATATTAGCATGATATGTGGCATTAAATTAATTTTAGTTTTTCCCCTGCTTTTACTTATTTTAATTATATTAAAATTGTCACTCCCTAAATTTAAGAATATTTTATTTTAATTTTTTTTTTTTACAATATTCTCAGTTATACGCAGTATAACTCAGTTATAACTTATTAAATAGTTAAAATGTTATTAATAAATAATCCATAAAGTAGGAAGAGAAGAAAACATACTATTTTTAAAGAAAAATATAATGCAACAAATGGTATAAGTGCAAACAAATATCAAACATTGGTTTCTTCCCCTAAAATATTTCTATTTTGCATAGATAAGTATACATATTTTAATGATGCTGTGTGAACATATATAGGTATAAAACATTGATTCGTAGCTTTCTACATCTGTTGGTACTTAAATTGCTGCTACTGTACCATTTTTGTTTTCGAAATTAGCAATATTTCTATTCTTACACTGTTTAAGGTAGTTTAGAGTAACACAGTTTAAGGTAGCACAGGCCGACATTCCCAGGCCCGACTCATAAAAAAAATTTGGCCCAGCCAGACCCGATACAAAAATTAAAAGTTCGGCCCGAGCCCGCCCCGGCCCGGAAAAAAGTTAAAATCTTGGCCCGGCCCAAAAAAAAATTTGTCTCATACGAGGAGTTCTGACCAAAAATATTTATCTTAAGGTTTTTTTCGTGTTTATAATCTTCATTTTTAGAGAAGTACCGCAGGGTGGATATTTATTTTTTAATGAATCTCTATTTCGTGTATGCAAATGTGTTAGTTATCATTAATATTGTTCATCCATATTCCATGTATTGAAGTGTTAAAAATCTGAAAAATACTATACAGTAAAATCTTCTAAGACGGAATTGCATAGAAAAAAAAATGCGCTATAGACAAGTTCCCTTCTTAGCAAGAGTAAATGTTTTATATATTCTTTTCTTACGTATTAGTATATTAATTTTGCATGATAAACACGTTTTTCAGTTTAAAACAGGGTTTCGACATAGGCAGATTCTTTTTTACACGTTTTACTATATTTTAATTCAGCTATATTTTAATAAGCAAAGAAATCTACTATTCTTTAAAAAGAATAAATTTTAATGTTTAAGTGTAAAATAATGGCGATTTAAAAGTGTATACATTTTTTGCAAAAAGTTTTGGGCCAGGCCTAATTTTACTGACCTTTGAATGGACCAGACCATGCTGAGACGATGATTTTCATACGGGCCGGGTCAAAACTAGAAATGGAAATTTCGGACCGTGAAGATTAGGAATGAAACCAGTCCCGGCTCTGTACAGAAAAAAAGTTAGGCCCGGCCCGTCCCGAGCTTTCAGAAATAGATATAGCCCGGGCCCGGCCCTGCCCAAAAAGAGTGGAGGGAGACCAGGCCCGAGCCTTCAGAGAGAAGTATGGGCCGGGCCCGGCCCAAGTGCCATAAACGAAAGTAGGCCCGGTCCACGGGCAGTGCCGGGCTTCGGGCCACGGGCTGGACCATGCAGATCTCTACAGTAGTTATCGCGATATATCAGTAATATCGATATTAACTCGTTGATATATTGCGATATTAAATTTCTAATATCGTCCAGCCCTAGCAGTCATAATAGTCGACACCCTAGCAATAGCACGCGATAATGAAAGACAGCATGCATTGTCCATATTATGACGGTGCCGAGGAAATATTTGATTGCGATATGGCGGTTACTAAGAAACAGATTTCGTTATGCTTAAATTTGGATTTCAATTCACGATGTTATTTTTGAATGAAATTTTATTTTAAAATTAAAACAATATTCTAGTAATTAAGTCGAACATCAAGAGACAATGTATTACATAAAAATTGTTAATCTGCCTCACAAAGGCGATATCAATCAACACAGATCTTGTCATCTAAATCAGTTAAAAGTTGCATATGAAAGCCTTTTCTCTTCTAGCTATGGTCAAAATTGAGTTTTTACACAGAATTTAGTATATGTAACCATTAACGATAATGTCAAAAAAAAAAAAAAATTACATGCAGAAATTATACCAATTATATGTGGATCATTAAAAAATTACTGCGCCCGCCCCAAGCGAATCAGCAAAAGGGTTGTTTTTATTCACTTACCAACAAGCAAAATAACAGAATTTAAAAAGGGCCCCGTTAAGGACCTTTTGGGTATGTAGCATGTTGGCTTATTACTGATTTCAGTTCTTGTTTTTCACAATGATGCTGTGGTGTGGATATCCTTGAGTTCATCCAAAGTAGGTTGGTTATTCGCGTGGTACTTTGTGGTTTAAATTTTCCCACAAATAAAAATTTCATGTGAACAAGTCCGTAATATGTGATGGCTACAGCTACAACCTTTGCTCAAAGTTCGCTCTTCCAATAAACACTACAAGTGAGTCGTGTGAGATGTGGCGATTTGCTTCAGCTTGTTAGTAAAAGCGGTAGATTTCATTCTTGGTGTTAGTTGGTGGCAAAATTGTTCAAATATGCCCAAGGAAAACCTTGTACTCACGCTTGATCCAGAGAAACTGTGCTCACTATTCGTATCTGGAAGCGAGCTACTGTTTCGTGGCCTACTTTATATTGATACAGTCTTCGTTAACTAAAAAACGTTTTCCAATTGCAAGCAAAATTTTTTAAACACAGAACTGCATAAAAAAGCGACTAGTTTCGAGAGTCACAACTGTATAGCACCCTACATAAGACTATCCATAAGTGGAATTTTCTAACAGACCTGCCAATCGCTGCCTTTCGGGGGACTATGTGTCAACTTTTGTCTGATGAAGACAGCGGTAAAATCTCTGCTTTTGAAATTAATCAGCAAATTATCGCTATTTACAGAAGTTTGAAATTTAAAGAAATCCATATAAAAGGGAGATATAAAAAATTAGCGGTATAAAATGTATCTTTTTCTTTCTCGTCTTGCGTGTAAAACACAACGTTTAAGAAATTGCAAAGAGAAAATTTCCTTTCATACCCCAATAGCTTTTACGCTCGGCCAATTATCACTATTCAAAGAATTTTGAAATTCAAAGAAGTTTTGTTTATAGTTGTTTCTACACCCAAAATTTTTTATTTTAGCTTCAAATCAATCTGAAATCTTATCAAAAATGGATAAACTACCACATCCATATATAAAAATAAATATAAAAATTTAGCGCACTATATGTATTTTTTTCTCGTCTTACGTGTAAAACGTAACGTTTAATAAATTGCAAAGAGAAATTTTCCTTTCATACACCTATAGCTTTTACGCTCGGACAATTACCACTATTTAAAGAATTTTGAAATTCAAAGAAGTTTTAGTTATAGTTGTTTCTACTTCCAA
Source organism: Maratus speciosus (assembly GCA_963932465.1). Classification (NCBI taxonomy): domain Eukaryota; kingdom Metazoa; phylum Arthropoda; class Arachnida; order Araneae; family Salticidae; genus Maratus; species Maratus speciosus. The sequence continues at coordinate 104,130,453 of OZ010789.1, read as the reverse complement.
CATTTTTACTTTAGCTTCAAATCAAACTGAAATCTTATCAAAATGAATCACTACCACATCCATATATAAAAATAAATATAAACAAGTAGGTCAGTGTGATCATAGATCGCACAAAGGGTTTCGTTTAATATTCCTTTCAAACGTGGTTAAAAAAGCACGTGCCTCCATTTTAATCTATGCATTATACAGAAATGAAACATATTAATTAAATAATAATTAATATCTCAGCTTCTAAGCTAGCTCTTTGAACTGGGTATGTATGAAATCTGCGAGAGATTTCCCGTCCGCGTGTCAAAAAATTTTATCAGAAAATTTAATATTTAAAAAGTTTAAATTTCGTATTAAAATAAAAGCCGCAAGTCCGTCGTCATGTCTGAGATAAAAAAACCCGTTGAAAGGAAAGTTTTAAAGCAATGATCCAATTAATGAAATACAGTAAACTCCCGACTATCCGGCCCTCCGTACTATCCGGTGTAGTAAAAAGTCGAATGTATTACCAGCAGTTGCTAGCGGCCGAGACAGGCAGGTTCCCGTCCGTGGCAAAGTGCTGACTCACGAGTCACGAGAGGAAGGAGCAAGACGCGATCGCAAAATGCAATAGCAGAGAATTCGAAACACAGTAATTGCAATGTCTTGGAACATTCTTTTGGACTATGAAGGTGGACATAAACCCGTGTGGGAAACTGAAGTGGGAGATGAGAATAATAAGCTTCTTTCGTTGCGAAAACATATACCGGGCTCTGACGATGGTAATGCAAAGGACACTACAGAATGGATGGCAAATGACAAAGTTAATGAATTAACTGACAACGATATTGTAGAAATGGTGACAGAAAAAGAAGTAACAGAAGAAACACAGGAGGAAGATGTTGCAGGAAAACTTTCAACCCACTTTCAGAATGGTTCAAGATGATTGAGGCAGCACTGCAGTACATCAGTCAGCAGGAGGAAGCAACGCCAGCTCATATCATCTGCTTGCGTAAATTGAGGGACAGTGCTTCGCAGGGGAGGGCTAACAGGAGGAAGCAAAAAAGACTAAATGGTTTTTCCAAAACTATATATCTTTTGAATAACTTTTCATATTTGTGCAATCGTTTATTAATAAACAGTAAAAAAAAGATTTACTCATTTTTTACGAATTAGGCTTACGTTTTACGTTAATGTTTTGCTTATTCTGAAACTGTATGTACTGTATATATGAAATTTATCTTAAAATGTGTAATATGTGTTTCTAATATCATGGCGGAGGGAGGACAGGAAAGATATAAACATTTATAGAACTTAGGCCTATCCGGCTTTTTTGTTATCCGGTCTACCCTTCCGCCACATTAGGACGGATAGTCGGAAGTTTACTGTAATAATTAATATCTCAGCTTGTAATTAAGCTAGGAGTTTGAACTGGGTATGTATGAAATCAGCGAAAAATTGTACGTCGGGATGTAAAAAAAAAAAAATAATCTAAAACTTTAATATTTAAAAAGTTTAAATTTCGTATTAAAATATCCTCTGCTTAAATTTCTCCAGCGCCGATATGTCTGAAAGATGACAACACCTGCTTTCCACTGAAATGAAATCTCTTTTCATTGTCTTTTCAAATACAGAAATTAAATTTTTATCGATCGATTTTTTGTGGATTTTTTGCGTTATACCCAACGCAGAAATTTGAACTTTATACCAAAATAAAGTAGAATTTTTTCCGCGTCTTTCTATACCTTTTACGAATTTGTAGGACCAATACTTTGGTAGATGCGATTTCGCTTTTTAAATGTCCACTTCATTTATTGCTTAATTTCTTCCGTGGTAACCATGCATCCGCTGATTTTACCGTGCATCTGCTGATTTTACTGGCAACCCTTAGAGAAACTCCGCTGATTTGGAGAAGGTGCGTTCGTAGCTGCGTTCAAAAGGTTGATTGGTTAATTTTAGAAGTTAATTAGCCCGTAATTCGGTTCATTACCGACTTTTTCAAAATTTTATGATTTGTTGTTTGATGTGAGGTGTTCAGCTATAAGTACGCAAAATTTCAAGTCTCTAACATGTATAGTTTTTGAGAACGGGCTCTGTGACGAACAGACAGACAGACAAAGGAGTGAGACGAATAGGGTTTCGTCAGATGAACGAAACCCTAAAAATTAGCGCACTATCACCTTTTCTCTCTTCTTACGTATAAAACGTAACGTTTAACAAATTGCAAAGAGAAAATTTCCTTTCACACTCTAATAGCTTTTACGCTCGGCCAATTATCTCTATTTAACCCTTTATCTACTTACGGTACTTATAAGTACCATTAAAATAACTTGTTATAAAATTCGTTTAATACATCGATTAGTTGTAATACAGTTTAGAATGAGTTATAGATATATTACTTTATCTTGTTCCAAAACCCTTATTGGTTACACAAAGCAAAAATATTTTTAAAAAGGTTGATTTCTTTTTGCCTTTGCATCTTTTTAGCTTTCTTGGCGTTGGGGGAGGGGGATTTTCTATTCGGAAATATTTCTATTGTAAGAACATTATATTTGTACATTTCCTAATTCTACAAAATATTAAGAAAAATATTTAAAATAAAGGATTTGAGTGGGGTTATAAATATTGCACAAAATGTCTATAAATTCAAATTTAATTAATCCTTCTAAATCCTTCAGTCCTTCTAAAATTTATTAAATGATTATGTAAATCTTCTAATGTAGATTAAACAATTCACGAAAAATGCTTCAGAAGATAAAATTTTCATGAATTCATAATTCAGTAGTTAAAGGGTTAAAGAATTTTGAAATTTAAAAAAGTTTTGTTTACCTTGTTTCTACTTCCAAATAATTTTACTTTAGCTGCAAACAATCTGAAATCTTATCAAAATGAATCAACTATCACACCCATATAAAAAACAAATATAAAAAATTAGCGCACTATCATTTTTTCTCTCTTCTTAAGTATAAAACGTAACGTTTAACAAACTGAAAAGAGAAAATTTCCTTTCATACTCTAATAGCTTTTACGCTCGGCCAATTACCACTATTTAAAAAATAATTTTGAAATTCACAGAAGTTTTGTTTGTAGATGTTTCTACTTCTAAACATTTTTACCTTAGCTTCAAATCAATCTGAAATCTTATCAAAATAGATCAACTACCACATCCATAGATAAAAAAGAAATATAAAAAATTAGCTGTCTGTATCATTTGTTTCCCCTCATCTTCCGTGTAAAACAAAACGTTTAACAAATTGTAAACAGAAATTTTCATTTTATAATAATAAATAATTGATTTATGATAGATCAATTATGGTTATTTAAAGAAGTTTTGCTTATAGTTTTTTCTAATTCCAAACATTTTTTACTTTAGCTTCAAATCAATCTGAAATATTATCAAAATGGATCAACTATCACATCCATATATTAAAAAAAAAAAACTTCAAATCAATTTGAAATGTTATCAAAATAGATCAACTACCCCATCCATAGATAAAAAAGAAATATAAAAAATTAGCTATCTGTATCATTTATTTCCCCTCATCTTCCGTGTAAAACAAAACGTTTAACAAATTGTAAAGAGAAATTTTCATTTTATAATAATAAATAATTGATTTACGATAGATCAATTATGGTTATTTAAAGAAGTTTTGCTTATAGTTTTTTCTAATTCCAAACATTTTTTACTTTAGCTTCAAATCAATCTGAAATATTATCAAAATGGAACAACTATCACATCTATAGATTAAAAAAGCTTCAAATCAATCTGAAATCTTATCATAAGTGGATCAACTACCACATCCATATATAAAAAGAAAATATAAAAATTTAGTGCACTATATATATTTTTTTTTTCTCGTCTTATGTATAAAGCGTAACGTTTAGCAAATTGCAAAGAGAAAATTTCCATTCATACTCTAATATCTTTTACGTTCGGCCAATTATCACTATTTAAAGAATATTTTTGAAATTCAAAGGAGTTTTGTTTATAGTTGTTTCTACTCCCTTAGCTTCAAATCAAACTGAAATATTATCAAAATGGATCAACTATCACATCCATATAAAAAAACAAATATAAAAAATTAGTGCACTATCATTCCCCCCCCCCCCTCTTCTTACGTGTAAAACACAACATTTAACAAATTTCAATAAGAAAAAATTCTCTCATACTCCAACAGCTTTTACGCTCGGCCAATTATCACTATTTAAAGAATTTTGAAATTCAAAAAAGTTTACGTGTGAAACAAAACGTTTAACAAATTGCAAAGAGAAATTTTCATTTTATAATTAATAAATAATTGTTTTTATGATAGATCTATTATGGTTATTTAAAGAAATTTTGCTTATAGCTGTTTCTAATTCCAAACATTTTTACTTTAGCTTCAAATCAATCTGAAATCTTATCAAAATGGATCAACTATCACATCCATATAAAAAAAATATATAAAAAAATTTAGCGCACTATCATCCCCCCCCCCCCCCTCTTCTTACGTGTAAAACGCAACGTTTAACAAATTGCAAAGAGAAATTCCCCTTTCACACTCCAATAGCTTTTACGCTAACCCACATTCTGCAGATTAAAAAAGTTACGATCGCGGCGAATGAAACAAGATTGAATTTTGTAAAAGGAATATTCCAACATTGAAACAAAATAATTACCTCCCGATTTTATTTCACAGCGAACTAGTGTATCATCCCAGAAAAATCACGGCTTGACCTCGTTCGGCGGTCACAGAAAGACAAATCAAAGTTACAATTGTAATTGCACTCTCTAGCAGTGTCCAACACGCGAGTTCACTACTTCAGAGCACCCTCATTTTAGAAAAGGCGACATCAGAAAGCACATATTGGTCCGACCTTGTTTCTGATTAACTGACATAGTTAGAGACGGACAAGGACACAGGAATCTAGGCATCACGCGTACCTAACAACCTCCTCATCGACGCTGGAGATTAATTTTAAACAATGCATTTAAAGGAATACTAAAACGGATATAAAGAACGGATAAATTCAAATTTGTTTCATATGTTTAAACGTGCAGTAAAAGTATTTTGCAGTTAAAGTTTTTTTTCCCCCTTTTTTTTTTTTTTTTTTTTTTTGGTGTGTGTGAGTGGGGTGGGGGGAGAGAGGAAGGATGAGACAACGAATTAAAGAAACTCGGTAATAACTCAGTATTTTTACAACCGGCAGAAAATGACAATATATCTAGAGTTTCCCCCAGGTTAAAAGGGCAGGGGGGTGCTGTTTGCGGCAGAAAAGGGCACTTTTAGATTCCGAAGGGCATGTTTTGGATTCTTAAGGGCATTTCTTGAAATTTTTAAAGGCATTCTTTTGATTTTTAAAACTACTTTTTAATATTTAATAGACAGAAAACTAGTTTAAAGACATCAATGAGTCAATTTTTACTACACAAGTAAATTTTTTAATAAAAAAAGGAGTAAAGGCACTTTTTTCAGATGGGGGCAACAAGGGAGCTACTTTTTTAAATGAGAGGCAAGAGGGGTGCTATTTTGTAAATCTAAGGGCAGGCAGGGTGCAGTACCCTCCTGAAACTGTCTGGGGGAAGCTCTGTATATCTATTAACTATTTATTATTATTATTATTAAAATGTATTCAGATTTCCTAAGGAAGTATTCTGTAGAAATGTCATAAAGATATGATAATCATAAATACAGTAAACTCTCCGTAAGGCGGGCTCTACGTAAGACGAAAATCTGTCTAACTCGGAGTGATTTTTAAGTCCCTACGAATCCATAAACATAGAATAAAATTTGTCTAAGGCGGAATATTGTTTAATGCGGAAAATTTTCTCGGTCTCGATTTATTCAGCCTTGGACAGAGTTTAATGTATACGAAAAAATCTTTTTTAATACATCTATGTAACATAAATTGCTTATAAATATTTAAATTAATTTTTTGGGGCTTGCGTTTTTCACTATATCGGGATGTTCAAAATGCTAAAAACTTAATGCTGCTTTTTTTTTTTTTTTTTTTTTGCCGTCTGAGTTGATTTTAGGGAAGTTCCTAATGGTTTATTTCATTAAATTAATCGAACTTGCAATAACGTAAAACGCTTATTTTTAAATTTCTGCCACTTATCTTTAATTTTAAAAATATTATTATTATTATTTTTTTAACGGTTATTTATTTTTACACATGTAAATTTTTTCTCGACTTTTTGGAAATTTATTCCTTAAAGTTAGAGACAAAACTTACACCACCATAATATCTGTAGAAGGCCGGTCTTAATATTTTCCCTTTTTTATTTCAATAAACTAATTTTTCAAATTCCATCAGCATTTTTTTCTTTGATAAATTCCTTCGAACCTCGTTCGTTTTTTCCCCCTCCCATTTGAGCTGATTATACGGAAGTTATTATTGGACTATTTTATAAAATTAAGAATCAAATCTGCAATAATATAAAACGTCTATTTTTAAACTACTAATACTTAACATCTTTATTTAAAAAAATTAAAATGTTAAGTAAAATAGTAGTAGTTTAGATTTTTTAACTGTATTTATTTTGACGCATATAACTTTTTCTTCCTCACTTTTTTTGGAAATCTCATTAAATTTATAGGCAACACGTTAAGAACAGTATGAAAAACCTGATTATAAAATAATATCTGGAGAAGACGAGTCTTAAAATTTTCTTTTTTTTTTTTTTTCAATAAATTAATTTTTCAAATTGTACCCTTTTTTTTTTGGGGGGGGGGAATAAATTCCTTTAAAAAAAAACGATTCCTTCGAACTTTAATGGGTTTTTTGCACTTTTGTGATGATTTTACGGAAGTGCCTAATGGTTTATTTGATAAAATAAAGAATCGAATTTGCAATAACATACAATGCAAAAACTACTATTGCTTAACATCTTTAGTTTAAAAAATAAAAATGTTAAGTAATAACAGATTTTTAACTGTATTTATTTTACTGTATATATAATATTTTTTTCCCAACTTTTTCGAAATCTGATCGTTAAAGTTATAGGCCTAAGAACAGTACTAAAAACTTGCTACAATATAATGCAATATGTAATATGTAAAAGTGATAGGTCAAATTTTACTTTTAAATGAGTAAATTTGTGAAAGGCCTATTTTTAAGGTAAATAATTTTGTGAAGAGTCCTGTTTTGAGATAAAAAAGATTGTGAAAGTATTGTTTTGAAATGAAAAACTTTGTGAAGGGTCCTTTAAAGGACCCAATTTCCTCCTAAACAGATGATCCTTGATCAAAAAAGATACTTTCAACAATGGAATAGTACAAACAACCTACCATTTAAATTTATTACAGAAAACTAATAAAAAATAATGAATATATCGGAAATTTAAATTTCGAATTTTCAAAAGCTACAGAATATTCTGATCGTTACAAAAAATGACGCTCGTTTTTCTTCGCAATTCATTATATTCTTTGGGGAGTTGATGTCAAATAAATACAGACAAGTATGCAGCCAAATTTTACTAGTACAAATTGAACTACTTACTGAATTCTATGTTTTAATAAATTTTATTGTTTTTAAAAAAAGCTTAAAAGCAGGGTTTGAAAAAAAACTTTTTTTTAACCATTTGGAAAAATGGTTATTGTTCTCTGTCAGGGTAGGAAATCAAAAGCATATCTGAAGGTTTTTATTGGTTTAATCTGCATTTTATTCGTGTTCTGATTGGTCTATACAGTAATCTGTATTTCCCTTTACATTCAACAACGATGGATACCTTCTGTTGCCACTATGACTAAAAAGTAATAAAAACTACAAAAAAAAAAAAAAATAAATAATAATAATAATAATAATAATAATAATAATAATAACTCAGAAACAAATTGAGATACAGCTTTCAAACAAATTGCATTTAAAAGTACATTTTCTTCTCTATCTGATGGTGTAAAAAGTAATATTGTCGGATGTCTAGAAGTTTAAGAATGAAAATTCATTTAAAATGTGTCGTCAGATTTCTTGGAAATCTGACGATAGAAAAGCCTTTTCCCGAACAGCCAATGAAATGCTTGGATAATCCGTAGTGCGATTTTTGTCGCTTGGAATTTTTACGTGTAATAACACTATTTATGTTTAATTCATGGCGTACGTAATGTAGGATCAACTCGGTGCGATTTTTTATGTCTTAAATTATAGTCTTTGAAAAAATCATTTTCCAAATGGTCGTTGTAATTTGTTAAATTACTTTTTTTTTTTTTTTTTTTTTTTTTTTACCCAGCTTACTGGGCCCACTAGTCTAAAAGCTGGGTTTTTTCGGGCTTTATTAAGTTTTTTTTTTTTTTTTTTTTTTTTTTTTGAGAACATTTTAAACTTCTAATTTTCATATACATAATACCTAAATTCTTCATTTATCATTGAAACCTGGGTATAATTTTGCTTTGAATTAACAATATATATATATATATAAATAAAGTTAATTTAAAAAGAACATGTGTATTAGGGTGGTGCGAAAAAAGTCAAGTTGATAATTCCGAGTCGCTATAGTGCGGAAAAGTTGCGATTGGTCAATACAAGAAAAACAAAACGAAAATTCTTTAAATCGGACTTTATCTTCCGATCCCGCAAGCCGCCTAAAAATTCAAAAAAATTGAAAATTTCCGATTTTTTCAGAATTTTTTTTTTTAACAAAACGTACATATATTTTTATCTCTATAGTGAAAAATATTTGCAGATTGTAATGTTTAATAAAAATAATAATAAACAATTGCGATTAAATAATATCTTCCGATCACGCAATTCTCGATAAAAATCGGGAAAAATTCAATTTTCAGTGATTTTCATGAATTAAGTAAAGGATCACCTGAGGTCAGTTTGCGTTCCAGTGTTAACATTTGCATGTAAATTGTACAGCTTTTTCCTTGTTTAGATATATGATAATATTTAAACAACCCAGAACTAACCACGGGAAGATAGCTCCACTTCGAGTTCAACCCACACCCTTCCCTTCATCCAACTAATGAGGGTGTTAGCTATTTACATTAGTTAAATACATAATTTGTTACAATAGAGTCAAAACACTATATTAAAAAGCTAGTGTCGGGACAGTATAAGATATACAATTTATTATTTCATCTGTTTAAGTCTGACTTTAAGGCGCAACATTGTACTGCGATTTAGTGGTAATGTCTACTATCATGGACATTGATTTCAGTGTGGCCCTGATGTACCCGTCTCTTGACTGGGGCTCACATACCTTAAACGATGCTTCCGTACCAATTTGACGCACCGCATGACAGAATGCTTGTGGCAGCGAAATTTTCTATCATCCCAGCCTGAGATATCACCTGATTGAACGAAAAAATGTATTTCATCATTGGTTATTCTCCGAAAAAAGAGGTGGAAATGATAATTTTGCAACATTCCAATCAATTAATTCTGTATAGTCTGCCGAATCGAAGTTTAAAGTAGGAGTGATAAAGATTCTGATGCCTTTACCTTTTGAAACACTCTACCTGGCTTTTAACACTCTTTTTAAGCCTAGTTCGCTTATCATAGACGGTTACCATTAGTAGGTTTTCCGGGTGAGCAAAGAACGAGTTTCGTTCAATTTCAGGGACAACACTTTCTTCAGTTGTCATGCAAGTATCGAGATGTTTCTAATGCTCTGTACAGATGATAGGCCCGTCTGTAATGTATTTACTGTATTTTATTTCAAACCAAACTGGCATGTAAGATTTTGAAATAAATGTCTTTTAAGGTATTCGATGGGTTTTCCACGCTCGCGTTAAGTATAAATCGAAAGATTGTATTTGCACAAATGAGCCATCTGGCGTGTGAAATTGGACCAGAGTCCCACTTTAATTAGTCATTTGGAAAGTTGCCACTAATAATTGCCTGACTTACGTCAAAGAGATATTCTTGGTCCTTTCTCAACAGTTGTTTGTCCACTTCTGGAATTTCACAATCAGTCAATTGAAAATGGGAGAGACATGTACACCGAGAGCTTTTCACAGCAATGAGATTCTGCTCAAATGGTATACTAAATATTCTTGGGCCAATTGTTTCACCATCCAAATATTGAAAAAGATGGCGGAAAGGTAATTCAACAAAAAGGAATAAACAAATAACCCACTGCAGTGGTCGTCCGAGATGCACTTCAAGCTGTCTGATAGCACCAACTTTCCATCCAGTATTTGTATTTGTACCATCACAGCCTACCAAATCTAAGTATTCTAGTGAAACCCCTTGCTCAGTAAGACATGATAATATGAAAGCTACAATGTCCTTAGCAGATCCGGAGTTTGGAGACACATGGTCTAAATAAACTGAGCTACGTTCTTATATGATAGAATAGTGATCCTCTTTAATAGTTGGACGAACCTGTTTAGATTCAATCCTTTCTATAACTATGGTATCATCCTTTATTCCGTCAAAATATATGCCATGTAGTTCAGCTGAATCCAGTTGACTTTCCTGTAAATTTTATGGAGTTAGGTGAGATTAGGTGGGACCGCATACATTAACTTCAGCGCTGTTTTGCAACATGGCTAGCGGCAGTTGGATGCCGAATAAAATGACCTAATATGCTCAGTAGTATCAATTAACATTTAAAACTTAACCTGAAACCGCAAACTGACCTCAGTTGATTATATTCTTAACGCATAAAAATCACTCAAAATTGAATTTTTGCCGATTTTTATTGAGCTTGCGCGATCGGAAGATAGTCTCTTAACACAATTTTTATTCTAATTATTATTAAACAGTACAATCTACAAATACTTTTCACTATAAAAATATATAAACGATAAAAAATACATAAACGTAAAAAGAAAATGTATTCTGAAAAAATCGGAATTTCAAAATTTTTTTGAATATTTAGGCGGTTTGCGGGATCGGAAGATAAAGTCGGATTTGAATATTTTTTGTTTTATTTTTCTTGTATTTACCAATCGCAACTTTTCCGCACTATAGCGACCCGGAAATATCAACTTGACTTTTTTCGCACCACCCTAATGTGTATCTCATGAGACTAATTTGCTGCATTAAGAATATATTAAGTCAACTACAATTAGATTTCTATATATAATTCAAACCTTAAGTTAAACATGCTAAATTTATATAGTTTCTTTCATTCACTTCGAATTAGAAATCAAAAATGGGATTCATAATAATATTTTTGAAAATTTTAGCAAAATTTGCTGCATATATATTATATTGCAATAGTATTAAATGTTAAATTAGATTGTCATAGAAGTCAGTGTCAGTGGTATCTGTAAATTTAGATCGCAAATGGCGATACAATAGCTTTGCAGCTTTATCAACTCCTAATTGATTACGTAATTTCCTCCAAACCAAATGTAGAAAAGTATTGTTAGATTGAAGCAGGGGTAGCTGATGCTGAACGTAAAGAAAAGAAAAACTGACAAAATCCAGGAGGAAACTTATCTTTTTCACTCTTTTTTGCCCTAATTTGCCACCAATTTTGTGTTGAAAATTCCTGTATAACACTTTCATTGAACAATGAAGCAGGATAATAAATGGGATCATTAATCTTAAAAGCTATAACATCTGGCAAGTAATCAGGATGATGTTCAAGTGCCATCTTTAGGCATGTTTGGATTAGGACTGGGCAATATATCGATAAAACCTATAAAATCGATATAAAATATAAATCGTGATAACGATATCAAAAATCCTATATAACGGTACATCACGAATATCATAATCGTGATGTAAACCGTGATTATCATACTTTTTCATTAAACTGCAATCGGCGCTTCTTTAACTTCCAGTACTCAAGATTCTACCATTCTAAACTGCAGGGCGTTTCGATGATCATGATACTAACGGAGTAATTTATCCCTGCCTAAACCATGATGATTCCTCAAGGCTCTCCCAGCCTCAACAGTGATATTAAATACCGATTAATCGGTTTCAATCATCATGATACGGACGGTGTGATTTCTCTCACTGTAAACCATGATGACTCCTCAAGATTCTCCCAGCTTCAATCGTTTTATTAAATACCGAATCCTCGGTTGCCGATATTATCATGGTATTAACGGTATGATTTCCCACAGCCTAAACGGTTTTTGAAAAGGGGAAAAAGTGATCGTTTCGATGTTTATATGACGGGTGATAAATATCATACATCTGGTTTTCGCATGAAATTGTCGTCAGCGGATATTTATGTTGTTTTTACAGCATTGACGGTATAAAGCTCAAAATGCTACGGATCAGATACCATGATTTTAATTTCGTTCTGGTATTTAGATTTCAGCCGTGTTGATGAATATTTGCTCTTTGTTTTTGAACAATGTGCGAATAATCAGGCCGACAAAGAAATGAAATATTATATTTTATTTGCAACAGGCGATTTAATTGAATAAATGAAATAATACTTCCACAGTAATATTTATTAATGTCTATTCTAGGGTCCATTTTAATGCAGATATTTTTACTTCTGTGAAGCGCGTTTTTTTCTCCTCACGGTTTCTTTTTTTAAAAATCGACAGTCCTGTGATATATGTGAGTATTTGGTATTTTACTGCCTCTGGCATCATTTGTTTATGGGGAGTGGGAGAGAACAATTAGATGAGAGAGAAAACAATTATTAAAAAACAAGATTAGAGAGAGAACAATTATTTATTTAATGTCACCAGAATTCAAAATAACAAACATGGCAGAGAAATTAAGCAGTTAAAATTTGTGTGCCGGCAATAAAAGGAGAGACGCAATTTTTACTGTGTTTTTGGTTGGGGGGGATGGGGATGTTATAGTTTTTTCTTTTTCTTTCGTTAAGCGGGCGTTGGTTGAAATGCAACAGATTCTTATCCAACTTTCCTGCTAGCACAAGCATAAGAAATAGAGTCTTAAAGGTTAGGAAAAGATATATTTTTTAATTCAGAATTTTTTTTAATCAAATATTTTTCTTTTTAAATTCAAAACGAGAGGCGTGACTGTAGTCTATTTTACCGTATAGTCACATGAAAATGTGGCATTAATTTTCTTTCATTTCGCTTCGGATTCATGTTAAATATTTCGGTTCCGATAAAAATACACACAAGATAATTTTCACAATAATAATTGCACCCTGATACAAGCCCAAAATGGAATTAGTGTATTTGTGGATTGTTAGTACCGAACTTAAAATGTAATTAGAATAAAAGTCAGCAAAAAAAAGTTTTTTGTTGTTGTTTTACAAAAGAGTAACAACCGTGGAACTATTTTTAAGCGAAGGGATTGGATTTAGCAAAACTGGAAGTTCGATTATGATTGTTCGCTGCACGTCGTGCGATATGCACTTGGTCTTGGTATGTTTCTCTTTCTCTCTTCGCACCCCCCCCCCCCCCTCTCTCTCTGCCTTTCTCCGGAGCGGACGATAGTGCGTTGCATATCCAGTATTTGGAAGGGACAGTGACTCATTAAGATCCCAATCCGCTGTTGCAAAAAAAAAAAATATTTATAACACTTCATATATACAGCATACATGGGCTTCGGAATCGGAAGAACGAAAAGAAGGATAAGGTAAATTTCGAAAGACATTTGATTGTGTGCCGCAGCATAGGCAGAGCTTTTTTTTTTCTTTTAATGAAGAATATAAAAATAAAATAAAATAAGAACTTTCAGTCGGAGATGCCACCATGTTAGACAATGTTTAAACATACCAGCCAAAAAGCAATGTAGGAATTTAAGAATTATATAAAAAATTTAAGAAGTGATTATAGCCGGATTATTACATTTTTTTTCTCCATAAAGAAGATTTACTAAATTTCAGAATGCACAGCGATGCAGTGGCCCTTCCGCACACTTCTCCGCCAGTGCCAGCATATACAGTAAAACCCGGATATAACGCTCTTCCGTGGGACCGGACTAGAAGAGCGTTAAAAGCGGGAAAGCGTTAAATGCGGGAGAAGGTTTTCGGCATTTTAAAATTGAGAATAATAGATTATCTGTTTTAAATAATGCGGGGAATCATTTTCGTGTATTACTTAAAGTAGAAACTCCACAGTATAGGTACAAAAACGTTTCCTTCATTTAAAATATCACAAATTTACATAGTCATAGTGTATTATTATTTCAAATCAGAATAAGTAAAAGAATTGTTAGCATTAAAACAAAAGCTACAAAATATATTTAACATTTCTAATAGGAACCTATATCCTTATATTTAACATAAAATAAAATTATGAACGAAACTAATAATAATATTTTGTAAAAAAAAAGAAAAAAAAAAAAGTGTAACATTTGTATTTTTGAACACCACTATGAGGACTATAAACTTTCACTTACTGTTTATTCTGTTTTAGAGAAAAACTCTTAGAGTTTCGTCTGACGGGTGGGCGAACGGCCACATAAAAGAGAGTTTTCTGCTTTGTTTCTGTGTCTTAATATATCTTCATGTGAAGCGGCGGTATCTACTGAAGCGGTGTATAGGCGGATAGTGCTAAAAGCTTCCATTACTTCAGCTATCGTTGGGATCCGCCCTTGAACATCGCCATCAGCAACTTCCTCAGGGCATCTTCTTCTGCGGCATCCTGTACTGTTTCCCCTATAATGTCGCCAATGCTCCTAACGTTACTTGTGATAACGTCTTTATCAATATTAATCTCTTCGTTCCCTGGGTCCACATATATGGACCTTCGTTTTGCCCCGTTTTATTAATGATACCCGAACATAATTACAATTTCGAAATCAGAATGATATGTTTCGAAGTCTAAGGTTCGAACTATTGCAAATAAATTAAAAATCTCGATCTAAAGTCAAATGGGAGAAGAAATAACTCAGTAATAATCAATAATATTGCATTAATACTCAGTACGAAGTGGTTACGATAGTTCTGAAGGCTGTGTGCGTTTTCTGCAAGATGCTCGCAAACAACTTGCCGTCCTCGTCGTCTATAGGATCTGACCCCTCTTCAGTCGCATCCATATCATCGTCGGCGTCCGTTATGAAGCCTGCCTTTTTAAAGCAATTTTGAATTATTTTAGGTTCGATTGCATCCCAAGCAGCGCTAGGGAAGTTCTTGGCGTCGAGGAGAGTTACAGAAGATCATCTATTTTTAATTTCCATTTCATGTACAAATCTTTTTACTATACGTTTGCGATAACGTTGTTTTAAAACTTTTATCTTCCCTTGATCCATCGGTTGAAGTACCCTTGTGGTGTTTGCAGGTAAAAATTACAGAGAGACGTTTGAAATATCTGGTATTTCTTGGGGATGCGCTGCGCAATTGTCTAAGAATAGTATAACATTCCTATTTTGCTTCCGCATCTCGACATCTAAATCAAAAACATATTTAATGAACTGGGGACCCGTCATCCAAGCCTTACGTTTATGTACATAGTCACAGGGCAGTCGTTTGATGTTCTTGAAACAGCGAGGTTTGGCCGATTTTCCAATCACCAGAGACTTGGGTTTGTCGCTCCCATCGGCGTTGAAACAAACAAGTACAGTCGCACAGGTATCGCTTTAAAAAATAAGCCAAATTCTTCGGTGTTATAAATATCACAACTGACACAGTTTTTGATAAGCATTGGAACACTGTTCTTTTTCCAAAATTCTGCATTTTCTATGTTCATGGCAGCGGATTCTCCACAAATCTCCTTGCACACAATGCCGTGGTGGGTTCAAAATCGGTCTAACCACCCATTAGATGGAGTAAAATCTTCCATTATTAGCTTTTGAGCTACTTCTGCAGCTTTATCTTTAACTATGGATCCGTTGATAGGTATGTTACAGTGTCTTGACTCAGGAATCCACTTGTACATAACTTTTTCTAAATCTTCATATTTTCCTGTTTTCACTCTCTTTTTCCTTGAGCCACCAATTGAAGCATTTTTTCAATATATTTTCTGTTTTGAAGAAGAGTCCGAAGAGACGACTCGACGGCGAGATATTCATAGATAACGCAAAATCTTTCTGGCTCAGAATAGGTGATTTTTTGTCATAATTTTTTAGAATTTCTAATTTTTTCAAAAGTGTCAGCGTCTTTCTTTCTATACTCTTAGCTTCCATGTTGCACCTAATTGTAGTCGGCAGTGATGCTACGTACTTATGTGTAAATGAAAAAAGCGAAAACAGTTTGTGTGAAGAAAGAGACAGACAGGTGCTTCTGAGATGGACGGCATAAATTCTTTTTTTTCTCTGATCTAATGAGAAAAAACCGCCGCGCCGGCTGATTTTTTTTTTTTTTTTTTTTTTTTTAATGCGAACTCCGGGTGTAAACCAAAGTACCAAAGCGTAATATCCGGGATTTCTTTGTTCAAAGGACCAATAAAAAGCGCGTTAAAAGCGGGAAAGCGTTAAAAACGGGGAGCGTTAAAAGCGAGGAATTTTTACATTGTTCTTATGGGTATGGTTCAAGGGACCGGAACAAATGAGCGTAAAAGGCGGGAAAGCGTTTTAAGCGGTGAGCGTTATATCCGAGTTTTACTGTATTACATTAGTACAGCAGCCACACATTTCTCGCCTCTTTAGATTGCGCATTCGGATATATCGTTCTTTTTACGTGTGTCCCGGGAAATAATAAATTTTACTTTAACAGTAATTTTAAATAGCTTATATATAATTTCATTGGAATAAGTGCATTTATTTATTAAATGTTGTAATTTATACTAATAAAAGAAACTTTCGCTCGACCTGTGTGTGTGTCGGCGATGGCTAACGAAATCTACCGCACATACAAGTCTGAAAATTTAAATGAGGATAGTCCAAGGTAAGAATTTTACAATTAGTAGATTTACAAAAATTTTGGAATTTTCTGAATTACTTTCTGAAAATCAGCAATCGCGCCCGCTCATTTTCATTGCTCTGTCCCTGATTTCTTGAGCACGCAAAAAAAAACTTTTTTTTTTCTCCTGACTATATTAATATACCGACTATTTCCGATTATATTTTATTATTTTGTTCAGTTTTATACGTTACTTGATATTTTATTACTTTGTTCATAAGTCATAATATCGATATATCGAAATATCCTGGTATTAAGATGCCGATTTATCATGATATATAATTCCAGACATCGCCCAGCCCTAGTTTGGATGCATTTTAGATTACAGGCCTGAAGATCTTCCTTCTTTTCAGCTAATTTCTTTTTTGGTCATTTTATCTAAGCTTAGAAATTCCTTTAAATCTGGTTCTTTTGAAATATATTTAAATTGGCATTTATCTTTGCATTCTCATACCTTAGATTAAATAATGATACAGTTGTGAAAGCACGAGAAAAATTGAAAAAAAACCACAATGCTTTTTTTCAAGTGGGCCCGCCTGAAAAAACCCGGGCGAATTTTTTTGGGCTGGGCCCACTTCGACGAACCCTGCTTAAAAGTGATTCCAGGGGATAGCAAGGGATTTTCAGTTAATCTAACATCCCACATAGTAAAAGAACTTTTTAAAAAATGGTTATTTACAGTAAGTGGTTAATAATCTGTATTACAAAAATATTCGATACAGTACCTGCATCAAACCTTCAATAAAGCTATTTTCTTAGTTATGAAAAGCATTTTCAGCATAGAAATGCAAAAAGAAAAAAGCACGTTGAATCATTAAAATGTTAAAGAAATGATAGAGGCTGCAAGCATAATTTAACTGCAGTTTGAAATATATTCTACTGAGAAAATTAATTTCTTTTTTTTTTTTTTTTTTTTTTTTTTTTTTTTTTTTTTTAGTTCGGACATGAATAAATAATTTAATAAAAGAACAAAAACTATCATATTCAAGGTTATGATACAGTTTTATATTTTTATGTACTAAAGTTCTTTCAAAGAAAAGAAAAGGATGGAAAAGCACAGGGAAGTTCCCAACAGGATAAACACACACGGCACATACCCCACACGCAAAGAGGAGGAACAAGTACGTGCCCAGAATTAAATTCCTTTTCTAAGCTGATTACTTCTTCATTCTCAGAGAAATTAGGGCGATTTACAACGGAAGTTGTAATACTTCTTAGGGATAAAACGATCAACATTGGCTGCAACTGAAATAATATTGATTTCACAAAAACTAGTATCGCATGAGCTTTATTCTTCACTGACGGAGAAAATTAAAGGAACCAGATAAAAAACTTACTTTTTAAAATAATTGAAGATTTACAAATATTTTTTTATAAATAAAAGTCTTCTTGCAATCCAGTTCCGCATCAGAAAAATAATTTTGGTTCAATTCCGGAACTGAGAAAACAATTTAGGTTCAATCAATTGATAGTCTACAACCAATTGGTGTAATTAAGCGAGCCGTGGTTTGCAATACTATAAACGCTACCATTGTAACTCTCATACATATTTTTAATCACAATGTTATCAAAATCGCTCATTTTTGACGCCAACTTTTGGCTGTCAACCAGTATACGGAATATTAGTAACTATGCTTTTTGTGATGAACATTATAGCTGTATCAATATGAATGGTGCCGAGGCGTCCGTCCCAATATGTGTATACCACTTCCCCTGTGTTGCTGCAATTCACGTATAAGTGTTGGGTTATATCGCATTCGCAGCCAGGCTCTCACCATATGACAACACGTTGGCTGTCTAAGCTCGATAAACTCTGTAAACTAAACATGGTTTTTTCAGAGAGCATTACATTGCTCCTCTAGTTTGCGGTCCATACTATGCTCTCAGCACAATCGATACAGATCACGCCTCTGACGTAAGTGGGACACATATTGTCGGACATCTGGCATAAAGACCATGTTGACTAAGTAACCTGTATAGAGTTTGTCGCGAAACTAGCGGCCCATCATTCGGCATTTAACTCTGCTGCTGCCGCTCTTGCTGGCACTGTTCGGTTACGCCGAACAGTTAATGCCTCAAATCGGTCATCAGATAGTGTTGTTATACGCGGTCGACCTACAGGACTTCACTACTATTTCCCGCTGAAATGTAGCGCTGCCACAATCTTGAAACCGTAGATTGATCGATACCAACAGCTTCGGCATACCGATAACACGCCCACGCGTAAATCCATCAATTTCATACGTAATTAACTGATCACCAACAAAAATGATCGAAATCATCACTAGAAACAACACATTAAAAGAGTCATCCATTCTCACAATCCAACTACTTTGCAATTCACGCTTTTGTCGTCAATTCCTCTGAAACGGCTCATTTTATTGGTTAAAAAAATCAGCTAGTTTGCATACCGTTTTGTTTTCTTATTATGTGTATGAATTTTCAATGTTTTCCATCAAAAATATTTTGAAAAAACAATGATTTATTGAATTATATGCAATACTTACTTTTGGACATAGTGTATTTTCTATTGCGTAGAAATGCATCAAATTTTATATTCCAGTTTAACACTCGATCCTCAAAAAAGTTTACGTTAACTTACGTTGTTGACGTCGTTGTATCTGTGAGACCTCATGACGTAATTTCTATATTCATACACTTTATACAGCAATATTTGGAAGAAAGGTAGTAATTGACTAGAAGTGAATGTTCTTTTGACTTTAAATCACATAAATTATAAAAGTGACCTACCAAAATGGCGTCTCTACGGACGCCTTTGCAGACTGAAAAAAGTCACTGAATCTTACAGAATACAGATATAAAAGATAGTTACAGTATTATTTATTATAAAAAATTCACGTTGACTTAATTTTAATATCTACCAAGAGCGCTGGTTTTTTTGTTCTTTTTATTCACTGACCACTGTAACTTGCTGTTAAACTCAATGGAATGCAGACTATGCTTTATATTCATAATTGTTAATGCTATTATAAATTACAAGTATAGAAAATTTTTGTGATGGCCACAGCATACTAGGTCGCTCTTCGTTTGTTTTTTTCTAGTGTTTGATTTAAAACCTTGTAAAAAACTTTTAAATCCCTTTCACCCATATATGGGTCAATCAACCATTCGCTGCACCCATTCCTTTCCATCATCAAAAGAAAAAATAACAAATAACTTTAATTAGTTTTTAATTACCCGAAGGATAGCTAAATTAATAATAATTAATAAATATTATTTATTATTAATATGATTTATTCTTTAGCAGCGTTTTATCTTCTGCGTAATTTTATTTCTGGAGTCTATGAGCGAGTGAAACCTCAACGAAACACTCAGCTTTTTACTGATTTCGTGGAAATTTACAAACATTTTATTTAGTAAAAAATATTTCTAACCGCACGAACGTTTCAAAATTTTTGTAGGTGATGAAAATCTAAGTCAGTTGAAATGCTTTAAAAAGATTGTGTTAAAATACGTACGTTTAGTTACTTTTAGCGTAGAAATAATATAGTCTTTGTGAGGGGCGGATAACTCTGCGTTCGCCGGTGTATTTGAAAGGGGTAAAATTCATATTTTTAAAAACCGATTGCACCATTGATAAGAAGGTTTCAGCTTTAAGAGCATACTTTTAACTTGTGAGTACCTCTAAAATTGAGACCTGGACGGTCGTTGACATAAGACGGAAAAACGTTTTTCGGAAAAACGACCCTTTTTAAAAGGCAGGCACACACATACAAAGACAGGGCGAAACTTTCTTTTATTAGAATATATAATAAATAATTAATATTAATTAATAATCATTATTAAATTTAGCTATCCTTCGGATACTTAAAAACTACAATTTCTTAATTTTTTTATGAGAGAAAGGAATGGGTGCAGTGAATAGTTGATTAACCCATATATGAATGAAAGTTTTGAAAGGGATTTAACCCTTAAATGCTGGTTGTTGCTTTTCGGCAACATGCCCAATTTAGGCTCTAAAATGCTATTAGAATAATATTGAATCAATAAAGTCTAATGTTACCAATAAAATACATCCTGAAAATATTATTAAAAAATCGATTTTCAACATGTAGATGGCAACACTTGTGCTGTTTAAGAATTGAGATAGATTATTTTTTCAATTGTTGCTACTTGTTCTTTCTGTTTTGTTTGGAAGCTTGCGAAATACCCTATTCCAGGGTCGTCGAACCTTTTTACATCCGCGTACCAATATTTTTCCAAAAAAAAAAAGTTCAACTGAACATGGCGTGCCAACAACGCCCCTCCCCTACGTCTAATTCCCGCAAAAAAATAGCAAATTAATTTAATAGTGAATTATAAGTTAATTTAATTCTAATAATAATAAATAGTAGCATCAAAATTATTTATTATTTTTACATAGATCATTATAAATACGAGTTGGAACCCGTCGAAATTCGACGTACTAAAAATGTTTGAAAGGAACTGTCAGATCGAATTTATAATAAGCCTACAAAAATAATTACAATAAAAAAATCGTCTTACATTGGTTGTCTAACTCTTAAAACAAATAATATTTTTAACCTAAAATTACCAAAATATTATTTCTATAAAGTTCAACTGCTTAAATTATTGAAAAATTAAACTGTATTAGATTACGTAATCAAGATGAGTAATTATGATGAAGTTATCGATGGAGGCTCTTATGTTTGTTTTTACGGGATGAAAGATCAGTAAAAAGGATTTCGCTTTGTCACACATAAAATTTTCCTCCATAAAATCTAAAATGTACGTTATTTTCACATCCTCATAATTTACATACGCACCACTCAAATTCACAATTTGAAAGTATTTAACACGCAATAGATTATTAATGAATGTATTTCCAAACCTAAAGTCACGTTTGTCCGATACAACTTTTCATGTGAACATTCGCACTAATTTAAGTTCTAATCTTAGTACCCGCGAAAAAAAATTTCCAACATTTGCCTTTAGTTGTCATAGTAATGGCCATTTATAGTATTGGTCAAATATTTAGTTTTATCAAAAAAAAAAAAATGATCGTTTTGTTTTAAATACATCATTTTTACTCGCTGAATCATTTTACCCGGTGCCTCAAACTCATTTATCAGCGTAATGTAAAAATATTAAAATGTAGCTGATTTATGAAGAAGAATGCGTGTTTTTTTTTTTTTTCAATGTCTGGCATCATTTTCTGTTCAAAAATTATAAAAAAGTTACTTTTATTTGTAATGTGAAAATGGCATCAATAAGGATATAATGAATAAAAATAATAAACCATGAATATTTTCCCTTTACTTTCAATATAAATGGAGTACTTCAGTTGCCACCATTACAAAATTTGTATTAAAAACTACAAAAAAATTAATACCTCAAAAACAAATTGAGATACAGATTTCAAACAAATTGCATTTAAAAGCAAATTTTTTTCCCTGAACGAAGGTGTAAAAATTTAAAATGTACGATGTTTAGAAGTTTAAAAATTTGCAGTAGCGAAAATTGCAGAACCGAAATTTCATTTCAAATTTCAAAGTGCTGCCATTCGCAAAATGACGTATGTGTTACGCACAGATATGTTTGTCCTTTATAATATAGATAGCTAACATACCTGCGGGTAGTACCAACATACGCATTAAATTAAACAATGTATAATATAGAAAACTCTAACCAAAATATCTTTCACATGAAAAGATTAATTAATCGTAGAAATAATTATAGAAAAATATAATTATAGTTTTAATTTCATTTTACGAATGCTTTAGCAATCAAATTATTATTTTTTCGTAACTTATGAAAAAAGTCATGTTTAATTAGTTTTATTAATACTTTTGCCATTTTAACAAATTAAAAATCAATTAACAAATTCTAGCTAAAGTTAAATAAAGCCTCATGTGCAAGTCAAAACGCGTTAAATTATGCAGAAATATTACAGCAAAGAATAATTTGATTTGCTAGTTTTCTCTCTTTCTATGCGAGTCATAGGTGTCATCATAACGAAATCGAAGAAATGGGGAGTTGGGAAGGGTCTGTTATATTTCTAAGCGGGAAGTTCAGTGATGTAACAAGTAGGGGAGAGTGGGGGCTAATGGGACAATTTTAAAAGTTTAAGTATTCTAAAGTGAAATTAACATATTTCGGGTTTTTTTTTTTCTCTTATGCATAAAAAGGGAAGTATTGTCTTTAAAAAAATAATAATTAGAAGAGATAGCTTTTGTTCTTTTTTAAATATAATGACTTTTGTACACTATTGTATTTGTCCCATTAGTCCCCGAGGTCGGGGTCTATTGCGACAATCTGTGGGTCTAATGGGATCTATCAAAATCAACACAAAAAGGAGAATTGCAGTACCTATTTCACACATTTTAGTTCAAAATATAATGTACATAAGCAGTATAGTATTAATTACTGCATATTAAAATCTGAAAAATTAAAATGAAAAGATATTAAAGTTGATGAACGAATTTTGATCTATTGTAGGCTGAGGCAACTTCATTACAATGTCTTTAATTTCACTCCAGTGTTTTTCTACTTTTTGGGGGGTAGACAAACTTTTGAGGAATCTCATCTTTTTGTAAGGTAACTCAAAAAAAGTTCTTGAATCCATGGTTTATTTCAATAACAAGTGCCACATAATGTCCCATTAGTCCCTATAAGCTGTGTCCCATTAGTCCGCATATGCTGATGTATTATATTTTTCTAATCTACATAGCACATGTTTATCCAAAGACAATTTAACTAAGTTTCTCTCTATTCTAAAAAAAAAGTAACTACTGCTGTCACCGCCGCCGCCGGTTTTGAATTTTTTGTGACCGGAGGTCTTTCTTCGTTAATATTAAAAATAATAATGCATACAAAAATATGAAAATCGGTAGTATACAGAAATATTTGATAAACACGCTGATGCAGACAGTTTTCAAATCGAAGAATTATTTTAAGAGATATTTAATGCTAAAGTTGGACAAAATCGTTCCATTAAAAAAGTTTTATAGGAGCAAAAACTGTACATAGGAATTTAATCATTTTTAGATCATTTTATACGTTTGAAGTTCCCGGTGTGCAGACTGTTTTCTTTTTTTTTTTTATTTGGCTAATTTTTTGAGGTTTTATTTCTATTTTAAATTCAAATTTTCAGGATTTCTAGAGATATTTTTTACAGATTTTAGAAAGTGATATTAATTTAAACTGTTGCCAACTGTATAAACAGCGGAAACAATAATGTTTGCTTCTAAAAAAAAAAAAAAAAAAAAAAAAAATATTTATACATGTGATAAATTAAAAATTTATTTACACGTGACTATTATAAACAGAAAAAAACATTTGGAATTAGAATTAAATAATTATGTACAAAAAGCAGGAACTTATTAAAAATTACGTCATAAAAACTATAATTACACGTTGAATTTTAAGAGAAAGGAATTTGTAAAATAATAAATTTATTAACATGCGTTAGAAGTCTTAAATAGGAGAAATTACGTCATATTTACGCTACATTACAGTTATTACATAAAATGAACACCAAATAATATTGCAAAACGGTTTAAATTTAGAAATTGCGCTAAACATTTATTTGATATTTTGAGAGGATACTTTTCAACTATTTTTGTTAGGAAAGCGCAAATAATATTTCATTTCTAACACAAGTATTTTCACGTGAATATTAAAAAGAGAAAGAATAGTTTGGTCAAAATTACGTCAGATTATAAACGATTAATTTAAAATGTCTTAATTAAAAGAACTTTCTTTTCGCTTTGTTAAAAAACACCGGGAGACAAAGATTCTGTTTACTTAATTCCTTTTATATTAGCTTATTTTGAAATGTTTATCTTATTTTACTTAATCAAAGACGAAAACAGCGATTGACATATGTATTTTTGGTACTACTTAGTTATCCCGTCGACCAAAAATCTATCATTCGCCAAACTATAAGATTAAATGTCAATAATGGTTGATCGTAAATGTCACATTAACTTGACTTTAAGCAAGTTACACGTGTCTACGTCATCAAGTTATTTTTATTTCGACGTTTTATTTGTATTTTTATTAATGTTGCACTAATTTATTTGTTCTTTTGTTATTTAAAATAAAAATGATGTCAATTTGTATAATTTGGCGAGTGCTTTGGCGATTTATATAATTTGGCGAAATTGGTCGACGGGTTAATCAAGTAGTACCGCAGCGGATTTGGCCTTAAAATTCCCCAGTCAAAGAGAAATGAATAGAAATCCGTTTATAGGGAGATCGCCATTGTTTTTTAAATTATAATTCAATCTTCCTAAATCTTTTTAAAGCCGATCAAATTAGCGTACTTTTAGAGTCTGCGGTGTCTGAACGGGGGTTGACGAGCGTAGCTCGTAGGGGGCAGAGCCCCCTAGTAATATAAAATAAAATATTTGTGTTATATTAATTAGTAGCCTCATGAACAATTTCAGGCAATAATGAATTGTAAATGTCATTGAAGTAAAAAACATCAAAGTTACTTTTTATAGTTGAAAACAAACTTTCTTCATGCACACTTTCAACAAATTACAAATGGCTGACTTCTTGTTGTTAAAGATAGCAGCTTTGGTGTTGTCATTCAGGTGTAACATAATATTTTCTGAAAAATAATATTTTCAATGAAATTTAGTCACTGTCCCATTAGACCCTTGTCCCATTAGCCCCCACTCTCCCCTACACAAGTACCTATTATAGAAAACAAAAGCTATTTTCAATGAAGCTCGTGTATGAATAATAATAAAAAAAGGAATAAAGAGGTGCAGAATTTTGGGAATTTGAATGAATTTTAACTTAGAGTTTCAATAAATGGCGTGCCAAAAATATCTTCACGCGTGCCATAGGTTCGCCAACCCGGCCCTATTCTATTCTGCAGTGAGCAACTAAAATTTATTTCTTATTACAGTTCATAAAATTCTTGTGTGTTTAATATTATAGAATTTTATCAAGGAAAATTATTTTTCCAATTAAAGGATATTGAATCTTCTGTATTGCCGATTAGTAACAAACTGTTTTTTAGCCGTAAACCATACTTAAAATAAAATATGATTTTTTTAAGTATTTTTCCCATGATTTATTTAAAAAACGAAAGCCGAAAAACCTTACTACAATGATTTTTGAAAAATCAGGCATTTAAGGGTTAAAACTTTATAACAAGGTTTTAAATCAAACACCTGGGGAAGAAGAAGAAAAAAAAAAAAAACCTAGTATGCTGTGGCCATCACAAAACTTTTCTATACTAGTAATTTATAATAGCATTAATAATTGGATAAGGCGAGTTTTGAAACTCATGTCCTCATTTAGACTTTAACCCTTTCCGGCGCGGAGTAATTCTGTTTGATGAAATAATGGACTGACACCAGAATTTATAAACGAAGTTATTAGAAAATACGAACTTGCTTATTTTCACGTACGTTATAAAAGGGAAATTTTAATTAAATATTCTTGGTGACGTTTGTCAGTTTTAGAATTAAAATTAGGTGTCCTCTTTTAAGGACACCGCCCTCGAAAGAGTTAAAGTAAAGAACGAAACGAAAAATGTTCTGCAAGTCAGCATATATCTAAAACTTCTAGTAAAAGTGCCAAACAAACTTTTTAATTAATTTAATTACATATTTAAAATAAATAAATAAGTTTATAAGTATAAATGTAGAAATAGTACTTTTAAAACACTCTTTTATAAGTTTTCAATGTTTATTTAAAAAAAAAAAAAAATCACGCCTCATTTCATAACTGAAATTCATGTTATCTAAAACTTTTCAGTTACAATATGTTATTTGGCGTGGTCCATGATTATGGAAAACTTGCCGCTTTGATTTACGCTTGGTATAAAGCGCAAACTACTGAATTTCTTTTATAAATTATAATTTTTGCTATATTTTTTAAATATATGTATAATGAAAGAAAAGGACGTTATTTAAACTATCTAGCCAGGATTTCTAAATTGTTTTCTGAATGTACAATCATAATTTAATTAATATCAAAATACTAATTGATAAAAGCGTATGTCTGTAAATATATGTACAGCCGTAGGAAAAAAAGTAAACACCCCCTTACTATCTCTGCAATTAATTATAATAGAAAAAATTTACAGGTGCCAAACGATTGGAAATAAAGTCTACTTTTAAATTATGTATATAAAGTTTATAATATATATAAAAGTCTGCAAATAAAAACCAAACCAAACTTCGTTTTTTTCAATGACAACACCCAATTTTGACAATATATTTTAAATCTTCCGTTCAAACTATGCCTAGAAATGAAATTTCAAGTCATTTGGATGATAAGTTTTAGAATTAGAAACATTCAAAATATAGAGCTATCTAAATTTTGAGTTATCTTTATTTACAGTTATCTAATGTTAAATTACATTTTCATATTTTTATTAATATCTCTTGAAATTATAATCATAATGTGATAATTTTTTGTTTGATTATAATACTAAAAAACCCAAACATAAATAATTCAATTTGCAATTGTAAAAATGTTATTATATTAATTAGGAAATTAATATTTGAAAAAAAATATGAATTGCAACCTAAAATTTTTTTGATAAATTTATATTTATGTCCTGCTATATGCAAATTCTCAAGTTTTAATTTTTTTTTTTTCCAAGTTGTTTTTGAATTATGAGTAAAATACATCAAAATGACAGCTTAATCTATGACGTCCAGAAAAGCACAATTTGAAATATATAGGTACACTTTACCCATTTTAATAAAACATTTAGGCTGGCAATAGTAGCATATATGAGTGAAATGTTCAAATTGGCAAGAAATAATACATTACAGGGCTTGAATTTCAGGGCGGGATGGCGGGATTCGCGCCCAAAATTTTTAAATCCCGCCCAAAAGAATATCGTGGGCGGGAGGCTCCCGCCCAAAAAATTTCACCATTTTCTGAAAATATTTTGCATTTTGAAACTACGATCAACTCCTGCGAACGCCTTGCAGATTTCGTAATACTTTAGCACGACCGATTGACATAATTTGCGAGTTTTTAACGCGAATGATCGTTGAAATTCGCGATTTTTTCTTGCGACCGATAGAAAAATTTCACGATTTTTCCCCCGAGATCGATTGATAAGTTTCGCGTTATTTTCCGCGACCAATTGGCAAATTCAGGGGTGATTCGGTTGCAAATTTTCCGAAAACTTACGGCATTCGGTTCGGAAAATTATGAAAAATCGGCCATCAGTCTGAAAATTCGGACATTAAAAAATATAATGGAAAAATATCGGGAATTCGACAAATGGTCGCCGGAAAAATCAATTTCGTCGCAAAGGATCGCGGAAAAAATACTTATTTCGTCAAAGGATTGCGAATAAGATGCAAAATTTCATTAAAGGATCGCGAACAAAACGCAAATTTCGTCAAGGGATCGCGGAAAAAACACAAATTTCGTCAAAGGATAGCAAAAAAAAAAAAAAAAAAAATTCGTCAAAGAATCGCGAAAACGCGAATTTAGTTAAAGGATAGAGGGGGGGAAAGCGAGTTTCATCGAAGGATCATGAAAAAAAACCCGAATTTCATCAAAGGATCGCGAAAGAACGCGAATATCGTAAAAATATAGCGAAAAAACGCGAATTTCGTCAAAATATAGCGAAAAAACGCGAGTTTCGTCAAAGGAACGCGAAAAAACGAGTGTCATTAAAGGATCGCGGGAAAAAACCCGAATTTCATCAAAGGACCGCGAAAAAAAGCGAGTTTCTTCAAAAGGTCGCGGGAAAACGCGAATTTCACCAAAGGATCGCGAATAAAACGCAAATTTCACCAAAAGATCCCAAAGGATCGCGAATAAAACGCAAATTGCACCAAAAGATCGCGAAAAAAATGCGAAATTAGAAGGGCCTCTGAAAAACGTGCATTTCATCAAAATATCGCAAAAAAACGCGAATTTCATCAAAGGATTGCTAGAAAAAGGCGAATTTCACCAGAGAATCGCGGAAAAAACGCTAATTTCACCAAAGATAGCGGAAAAAAACGCGATTTTCGTCATAGCATCGCTTGAAAAAACGCGATTTTCGTCATAGGAACGCGGAAAAATGCGAGTTTAGTCTAAGGAAGAACCCTTGAAATTTGGTTGAAAATTGAAAAATAAACTGTATAAAAGCTTGACTATTTTCCTTATTTAAATTAAAAAGCATTTTACATAATTATTCTGAGTTGTTGATTTAAAATGCTTCAATCGTATTTTTGCTTGTATCTATTAATGTAATTCTTTAAATAGCACGTAAAATAATTTTTTCTCCCTCCTAAACAGCTCAACTCCCCTCCATTTATAAATGTTAGTAGAGAGACTCCGCTCCTATGAAAAATTGAATTTCAAGCCCTGCATTAATAGAAGCCACATAGTCATTTTATAGCATTTCAACAATAGAGTACCAAATTTCAATTTGGATACAGCCCCTAAAATACGCTCATTCAAAAGTAATTAATTTCTCGGAAACATTTACAAGTAATTAATTTCTCGTATCATACGAGTTTCATGCAAATTTGGATTTAGGCTAATTGAAGGGTGCAGGAATCTATTTATGGTGTGAAATTTGGGTAGTGCTATTGAAAAAGAAAAAAAAAAAGTTTGGATTTATTTTGATAGGTAGATGACCTACTAAGTAAATTTTATATACATCATTTAAAAGTAGAGAATTTCCAGTCTTTTGATATCAGTAACTTCCTTCTACAATAATTTGTTGCAGAGTTAGTAGTGGGTGTTTACTTTTTTTTTTTTTTTTTTTTTTTTTTTTCCACGACTGTACATATTCAGGGGTCTGCCCAGACTTTACTTCCAGAGTCCTGTTTTTGTAAAACTGTGAACAGCTTTTTACATTTGTGAAAATTCTAGTCATAATTTTGTGAATTTGAAATTATCGTTATATTCTGGTTCTTGTTTATACATTTTTAAAAAGATATATGTATGTAAAATAGATACATTTTTATTATATGTGTAAAAGTGACAGGTCAGATTTTACTTTTAAATGATTAAGATTGTGAAATGTTCAGTTTAGAGATAAAAATAGGCCTTTCACAAAAATTTTCTAAGACAAAGAATTTTGTGAAGGGTCCTTTAAAGGACTCAATTTCTTCCTAAACATATCCCTGATATTACACTCATTATTCTTTATTAGTATTTACTTTTTGGCGTAAAATATTTAATCGTTGCATTTTTATAGGCAATTGGCCTATTTTATAGAGCTAGGTTTGGTGCATAATTAACTCTATCGTTGTAACTCCTATAAAGTTATAACCATAAAGAATATTTGGGCGATTTATCATCTCGGAACAGGATTAGAATTTAGGAACTCTATTTAAGGCGTCAAATGACGCCACTAATTTTTTTTTTTTTTTTTTTTCCTGGATGCCAAACTGCATTTCATAATTGCAATTTTATGTTACATCGTATTTTTTCATTTCTTTTCGAAACCATGTTAACAATAATATTGTTTCTAATTTTATGTGTTAAGAGCAAGGCTGTACATATTAAGCCCTTTATCTCTGTGTTAATCGCCAAAGGAAAATAAAACCGGGCTTTCTGTAAAAAATGCAAAATCTGATTAAGTAAAATTATGCTATAAAAAGTGATAAAATATTTACTATGTTTCTTGTTTTTAAATTATGTGAAAATATTTTCTATCATAACATAAATGATTTTGAAAATGTCGCCGTTGGAGCGACGAAATGATCGTCAATCTTAATAATGATATTTTATCACTTTTCATAGCATTATTTGATTTAATCTGTTTATAAGTGATTTTTATACCTGTTTTTATATGCAAAATCTGATTAATCTACAATATTTGGATTCTAGAAAAACGTAATTTATTATTTTCATAAAGCTAATATGCATACAAAACAGATTATGAAGCAATTAGGTCCAAAGACAAACAATTTGAACTTTTAGATACGACCAGGGACAAACATAGTTTTCAAAAAATCCCGCGACTGAAAGTATATCAGAAAAAAAAAAAAGCAAATAAATGAACCTTTGAATAGAAATTGTGATGTGGAATTAAAATATTCCCAAATCCTACATAAAGTTTTTTTTTTTTTTTTTTTTTTAGATGTGGGGGTAGTATCACTAAAATTGTATTCTTGATACAGTATCTTATTTTCGGAACATACAAATAAGGAGAAATATTCAATAACAAAAAAATCTTGAATATATATATAAAAAAAAAAGTCCTTCCGGCCAGTGCCGGGAGGAAGAGGTAGCTTTCAAATACCTTATTTTAAAAAAGCCAACTTATATTATTCAAACACACGAAGCTCAATTTAGTGGAAACCGAATATAGGAGATTCAATACTAATTTTTATCAATACTAAATCCTTATGAATGAGAATTTCACGAAATTAGTCAGCTTTATCCAAGCTGCTTTTATTTAAAGTAACTTATATTTGGCTGAGATGTTGATGTATACTATCCACATGCTTTCTCACATGGAAATAGGCGAATACGTGTGTTATCGCGTGGCAAATACAAGATCGTTTCAAAATGTAAGCCATACTAGAAATTCAAAGTACTATAATTCAACCATTTTTTAAGATATAAACAAAAGAACAAATTTTCAGAAACAAAATCTGCTCCGGAATCTTTGTATCAAGGCCAAACACCTAAAAAAATCTTTTTCATTTTCCAATTTTTTAATACCTCATTTTAAATTTTAAATTAAATTTTTTTTTAAATGGCAAACATTTTGAAACAAGATGGCGAATAAAGCTGGCCAACGAACTCGGTCGAGACATTGGTATGTACTATGTGCAGACCAAGTAACATCCAAATCGGTTCATAAATACGCTTGTTATCGCGTGACAAAAATCAGGTCGTTTTAAAATGTCAGCCACAATAGAAATTCAAAACGCTATAACTCAGCCATTTTTTTAGATATAGACGAAACAAAAACTGTTCCGGGATCTTTGTATTAAGGTCAAACACATACAAAAAAAATCTTTTTTATTTTCTAATATTTTGGTATCTCATTTTAAATTTTTAATTTTTTTTAAATGGCCGCCATTTTGAAACAAGATGGCGGATGAAGCTGGCCAACGAACTCGGTCGAGATATTTGTATGTACTATGTACACACCAAAGTACATCCAAATCGGTTCATAAATACGCCTGTTATCACGTGACAAATATCAGGACGTTTCAAAATGTCAGCCACGCTAGAAATTCAAAATGCTATAACTCAGCCATTTTTTGAGATATAGACGAAACAAAAACTGCTTCCGAATCTTTGTATCAAGGTCAAATACATAAAAAAAATATTTTTTCAATTTTCAATTTTTTGGTACCACATTTCAAATTTAAATTTTTCTTAAAAATTTAAATGGCTGCCATTTTTAAACAAGATGGCGGATGAAGCTGGCCAATGAACTCGGTCGAGACATTGGTATGTACTATGTACAAACGAAGTTACATCCAAATCGGTTCATAAATACGTCTTTTATCGCGTGACAAAATTCAGGACGTTTCAAAATGTCAGCCACGCTAGAAATTCAAAATGCTATAACTCAGCCATTTTTTAAGATATAGACGAAACAAAAACTGCTCCGGAATCTTTGTATAAAGGTCAAATACATAAGAAAAAAATATTTTTCCATTTTCAATTCTTTGATACCACATTTCAAATTTAAAATTTTTAAGAAAATTTTAAATGGCCGCCATTTTGAAACAAAATGGCGGATGAAGCTGGCCAACGAACTCGATCGAGACATTGGTATGTACTATGTACATACCAAATTACATCCAAATCGGTTCATAAATTCGAGAGTTACAGTATGACAAAGGTCAGATATATATATATATATATGGATATATATATATATATATATATATATATATATATATCAACTTTTGAACGGAGGGTGGTTTCGGGGTCTGGGGGTCATGATCGATGAAAATATACCAAAATTTTTTGAAATCTCTTTCCTCCGAACGGCTGCAATAGGTAGCTTTTTGTAATGAAAGCTACCTAAAAAAAACCATAGAATTTTATTATCCAATATTTATTTTAGACAATCTACAACATTTACTTTGAAAAATTGAAATCAAGATGTTTAGTTTTTTAAATTGGGTCTCCTAACTCGACCGTGTGTTACATCAGAGAAAAACTTACGCTAATGTACGAATGAGAACGTTTGTTAAACAAAAAATATAGTGAAAGTAAGCTAGGGGTCAAATTTGACGACTAGGCATAATTTTGTGGTCATGAAATGCAATTATTTAGTTACATTTGACGACTACCGGCGGCGAATTTTTAAACTTGATTGGGAAATACCTTAAAATTAATTATTAATTTATAACTAAGCTCTAAAAAATGTTAAAATGTTGTACTGCCGTTTGTTAAACAAAAAATACAGTGAAAGTAAGCTAGGCGTCCAATTTGACGACTAGGCATAATTTTGTGGTCGTGAAATGCAATTATTTAATTGCATTTGACGACTACCGGCAGCGAATTTTTAAACTTGATTGGGAAATGACTTAAAATTAATTATTAATTTATAACTAAGCTCTAAAAAATGTTGTACTGCCAATAGAAAATACACCTACGTGTACATAATTTTTATAATTCTAGCCTATGAGGAAAGGAGAGAAAATAGATTAGAAATTTTCAAGTTAAATAAAAGAGTAAAAACTAGTTCGTCTTTGATGCAAATAACAATTGATTGACCTATACGCATCAAAGTTTAAAATATCCTACTTCCAATTTCAAAAATTTTAAATTATCATACACTATTGTTCTGATTGTCCCTTTTTCTATACACATACAAAACGTACAACAATAATGAAATATCATACGAAAAGTTTTTAACAAGCTTTTGACGTATAGTAAGCTCACATTCCGTTAAAACACGTAGTTTCATTAAAAATTCCATTTAATTAAAAAGTAATGAAAAAATAGCTAACAAACTCATAGTTTGCACTGCGAAAGCTTCTCACGCGACCTCTGGTGCTTTAATAAAAAATATATTAACGAAATAAATTTCAGATAATTTTAAAAAAATTACGAAAATTTTCA
Organism: Maratus speciosus; assembly: GCA_963932465.1. NCBI lineage: Eukaryota > Metazoa > Arthropoda > Arachnida > Araneae > Salticidae > Maratus > Maratus speciosus. Next base: position 104,096,831 of record OZ010789.1, on the reverse strand, counting down.
AATAAGCCGTCGAAACTGCTACAATTCTATACCTTTGACTGTAAATATACTTTTTCAGCAAGAGCACTATTAATGCACGGAACACCGCAGACATTTATGTGGTTCAGTGCTTAAAGCTGTTAGTGGATCAATTCCCGAATTCGAATTCCCCTCCCTAATGTTAAGTCTATGGGCACAGAATGCATTCCTATGTTTAACCCTTTCAAGGACGGTGGTCACACAGCGTGAGCACCTAATTTTGCACTTTTCGATTAGCCGGGTACCAGTATTATATATACATGTATCATATATACAGAGTTGTATAATACAGACGCACACGCGCACCCCGTGCGCGGAAAATTTTCCGAAATGATAAAAATATTTCCCAATTTTATGTGCGATTTATTTTTTGTTTGCCAGGGGTGATTCTGTTCCGAATTTTCCGAAAATTTAAAGCATTCGGTTCCGAAATTTTAAAAAAATCGGCTCCGAAAATTCAGGCATAAAAATATCACTAAAAAATATTGCGAATTTCAACAAATGGACGCCGAAAAGAAAACAATTTCGTCAATTGTTCGCAGAAAAAAAAAAAAAAAAAAAAAAAAACACCCCTTTCGTCAAAGCATCGCAGAAAAAACACAAATTTAGTCAAAGTAACGCGGAAAAAAACGCGAATTTCTTCAAAGGATCCTGGAAAAAAAAAAAAAAAAAAAAAAAAAAAAAGATAATTTCGTCAAAGAAAGATCAGAAAAAACGCAAACTCCGTCAAAGGAGCGCTGGAAAAAAACGAATTCCGTAAAAGTATAGCGGAAAAGCTCGAATTTTGTCAAAGGATCGCGAAAAAAACGCAAATTTCGTAAAAGAATCGCGGAAAAAAATTAATTTCGCCAAAGGATCGCGAAAGAAACACGAATTACGTCAAAGGACTGTGAGAAAAGCGCGAATTCCGTCACAGAATCACGAAAAGAACACTAATTTCGTGAAAAGATCGCTAAAAAACGCGAATTTCGTCAAAAGATCATGAAACAAACAGCAAATTTCGTCAAAATACCGGGAAAAACACGCAAATTTCGTCGAAAGATCGCTAAAAATATACGAATTCTGTCAAAAAATCGCGAAAAAAACGTGAATTTCCTCAAAGAATAAGCTAGTTTCGTGAAAAAAAAACGAACAAAACGGGGACAAAAAAACCCTGTAAATTTCTTCAAAAGATCACGAAAAACGCAAATTTCGTCCAAAGATCGCGAAAAATACACGAATTCTGTCAAAAAATCGCGAAAAAAAGTGAATTTCCTCAAAGAATCGCTAGTTTCGTGAAAAAAAAAAAAAAAAAAAAAAAAAAAAAAAAAAAAACGAACAAAACGAGGTCAAAAAAACCCTGTAAATTTCTTCAAAAGATCACGAAAAACGCAAATTTCGTCCAAAGATAGCGAAAAACAAGCGAATTTTGTCCAAAGATCGCAAAAAACACGCAATTTCGCCAAAAGATCTAAAAAAATATGCGATTTAGTCAAAAGATTACGAAAAACACGTAAATTTCGCCAAAAGATCGCAAAAAATATACGAATTTAGTCAAAAGATTGCGAAAAACACGCAAATTTTCTCAAAAGACCGCAAAAATACGCAAATTTCGTCAAAAGATCGCGAAAAATAAGCGAACTGAGTCAGAAGATCGCGAAAAATAAGCAAATTTCTTTAAAAGATCGCAAAAAACACTCAAATTTTAGTAAGATATGGTGAAATCACGTGAATTTTGTCAAAGGATCGTGAAAAACACGCTAATTTCGTGAAATGATTAGGAGATTTTGTTTATTTTATTTTGTGATTTGCAGAATTTAGGTCCCTAAAGGTTCCTTTTTATGCGAAATAATCCTTTTTTTTTGTCCCTTTTTTTGAAAAAAAATGGTCCCCTTTTACCATATTTTATTACAAAAGTTAAGTTGGAGTCCTGTATGTTGTATTCATAGGCTTTTCTTTGATTAGTTAAAATTACTGCTCTAAAATAATATTTTTTAAAGCCAAATATAAACTATTTTTTTTTTCTTCCTGCTGCTAATTTTCCATTATTACAATTTGTACCCAATTGTCGTTTAGAATGACCAGAATTAGCAAATGTGTAGAGAAATTTTATCTGAGTAATTATTCTTTCAAATGTGAAAACATTTTCAAGATAGCAATCATTTTAATTTTTAGGAGTTTATTAGCATTAGAATTTCAGTTTTCTCCAAAAACAGAATGTTAATTTGATTGCTACAAAATTAGATTTTTGCTGCTACAAAAATGGATTTTATTGCTACAAAATCAGATTTTTGCTGCTCCAAAATGGCTTTAGTGCAGTTTCATCCCTGCACCAGTCTCTTTAATGATGTTACCTATGAATAGACCTCTCCCTATAAAATGTGATTCAGTTGTTTCAGAAGCAATGCCGTATTATTTCTGTGAACAGAGTGACTGGCAGTGCAAAGAGGTTACAATATTAAGGATTGGGCTGTTTCTAAATGCATTGACAAAATAATTGGTAAGAATTCACCTTTTCTAAACATGGATGTTTAGCTTTATTATTTTTTTAACTAAAATAATTATTCTTTAATTAATATCAATTAATTTTTAATTTAAATGGTACTTACTTTAAAACTATTTTTTAATTAATATCGTCAAAATAATATAACACATTACTTTATTAAACATTAAATTAATTTGCAGAAAGTTTTTAACCCAATATTTGGGTACGCAGAAAGTTTTTGGTTTTATACAAGTCTGCATATATATAAATATATATACTACATTATGTGGACATATATGTATATATGTGATATATACAATATATGTATGTATAGGGGAGAGTGGGGAGGAATGCAACGCTTTTTACAAAAATCAGAAAATCAACTTTGTTTGACGCAAAAACAAAAATTTCGATAGGGTCGGGTGGGGTAAAATGGGTAGTCAAAAAATATTGTTTAATTTTTTAAAACTTTAAGATTTTATAGTTTTCAAAATTATGTATGATTGCTTAAAGTTTAAGCTTTCTTCTCCTACTTTATTTTTGTTTTTATAGTTTTTTTCTATTTGAGTGGCAACAGTAAAACCGTTTGAGGACAATTTCATGCCACATATGGTCTGAATAAACTTCTTCCTGCACTTCATAATATCTGATATAAACTCATTTATTTGACCTCATTTTGTTCATTGAGCACTTCTAATACTTTTCCAAATTACAAACAAGAAAATGTCTTTTGTTTTTATTGTTTTATCTTAAATCTTATAAATGGGGTAAAATGGGTATACTGTTAGGCTTAACGTTTGTAGTATTTTTAAGGTGTTATATAGAACTTTTTTTAATAAAATTCTTTATTTTACTGGAATTAGAATAGAATTAGTTTTAAAAATACTGTAAAATGTTTATATAATGCACATACAGGGCCGAAACTAAGGGGGGGGGGGAGGGGGCAGAAAGGGCATGTGCCAACGGGCCCCAAATAAAGATTTTGCTTGCTGATTTTTCATGTCAATGTTTAGCACGGTATTATTGTTAAAATTATCCTGGCTGGGGTACGCCAAAGCATAGAAGAATCTAAGGATGATATGGCATAAGGATCCTGTATAAAGCGGATTTTTTTTTCCCCCGATTCCATTTTCAAGATTTTAATAAATCAATATTTAACAAAGCAGATTATGTAGTATTACATGTATTTACGTCAGTATTACGTAGTTTAAATTTTAAAATAAGTCGGCTATTAGAAAATTAGTAAAATTTTCTTTGTAAATATATTTTGCTGAGAAAGGGGGGGGGGGAGTGCAAAATATATGTTTGTTCCAGATGCAAAAAAGGCTAGTTTCGGCCCCAGTGCATTATTCTTAAGATCAGAAAGACTTGAAATTCATTGTATATAATTTTAGTTAAATCATTGGCCACTTCTAGAAATATTCCTTTTCTAGATGGCATATCAGGTGCTGATAGGATTTGAAATTTTAAGAAGAGATGGTCGAACGAGTTGGGAAATAGAATCAGAATTGTCGAGAAAAATAAGAGCAGTGTGGCTTTGACACATCCTTGCTTTCTCAACACCTATCAATCTGCCACACCTCCAAATAATCTTAGCATAAACTTCAAAGCTGAAACATAAGCATGTCCAAGCAATAGCAGATGAAGTTGTAACAAATGAAGACATTTAACTTAATGTGTGGAAGATATCGCCGAAGTAAATATAGATGTATCTGTAGATGCATGATTGAATGTCCAATATTTGGGGAAAAAAGACAAAGAATTCAGTGGCAAAACTATGGTTATTGAAGTAGATGAAATGTATGAATATGAAGTAAAATTCTTGGAAAAGTCCAAGATTGGTTGTGTTTTATGTTTTCCCTGATGCTGAAGACACTGGGGTACATCCATTCATTACTCTTGTAACCATTAGAGCAATTTTTCAGAAATACTTCCAATTATTTTATTATTAGGATAAAAATTGATATGACTAGTTAAATATCATTGCGTTTCACTCACATAAAATATATCTAATTTGAAACAAAAAACATTTTACTTGTCTATCAAAATTTTATTACAAATTAGATAGATATATTTTATGAGAGTCTACCCAGTTTAAAAAAAAAAAAATTATTTATTATATATATTTAATGGGAGTGGAACATAATGGTAGGTATTTAACTGGTTATTTAAATTTTATCCACATTATATTTTATAACTAAATAATTGTAAGTTTTTCTGAAACTTTGCTCTAATGATTATAACAGTAACAATGGACATTCTCATACATTATATTGTAAAAAGAAAGCAGATGATAGAAACATTGAATGAATCAACATTTACATAATCTGGGTCATTATGCTTATTTGATAAATAGACTTTTAACACTTAAAATGTAAAAGTGTGAGAATACGAGTTGAAAAAAGTGTAGCCAGAAAATGTTTTCATTTACACCTAAGCTTGATTCATAGTAAAACTTCTCATTTATCTATTAACTTAAATTCCCTATTTAAAAAAGAAAAAAAAAATTAAGACTTATATAACATTGTTTTCCATATTACTTCATTATATAATCTCTGGTAAATCTATTTATACAGTGTTCATTGTTAAACTTTTATATACCCATTTTACCCCACACTATACCCATTTTCACCTGCATGGGGTAAAATGGGTATACCAAACATACATCTATTAAATGTTTTGTTATAGACATACTTTTGTAGCCTAAAAAATAAAAATTGTGTATTTCCATTCCAAGAATATGCAATGTAAAGAAAATACCAAAAAAAGTTTTAATTGTTTAACATTATGAGAAAATTTTAACTGAACATTTAAAAATAGTGAATTTTATACCCATTTTACCCCACCTGACCCTATATAGAATACAAATTGAAACACTTAATAATGTCCTTGAACAATATAGAAACATAATTTGCCGTAAACAATTTTATAATTAAATAAATTTTAAATTTCAAAATGTGTCCCATACTTCCCCACTAACAGGGAGGTATGGGACAGCTATAAAACAATGTATGATAAGGCACAAATAGCCTAGTGTCGGCTACATATGCAGTCTAACAAAGATTGTAAGTTGATAATGTCTGTGATACACTATCAAATTCCAGTACCATCATCACTGGAAGGAAAATTCAGTATTATCAGTCAGAGATCACATTAAAAAATCAACAGTTCAATTTATTTACAGTTTGAAGTAAATAAATATAATGTTATAATTAATATACTACCCTCTAAAAATATTTGCATATTAGCAATTTACATTCATCTTGTTAAAAAGAAGGAATTAGACATGTCCCATTCCTCCCTTTGCTGGCATGTCCCATTCCTCCCTCTAACTTCTTTTATAAATAAAAATGATGCTTTAAGGCATAGTTTAAATTATGGATAATATACAGTATAATGCTCCATAAATAGGGAAACTATTACATCTACGCATAAACAAGTCATTAATATACAGAAAGCATAAAAAGTATAATAAAATTTAAAACATAATATTTTTTTCAAATGAAAATCTAGGTTCAATTTCATAGTGTTTGAAATGGCTTTCAAATGCCCATCCATGGCAAAGCTTACTAAAGAGCCTATATTTCACTTTAAAATAAATTTATCCTTATTCCATTATAAAATTATGATTCTACAGTGCTTTAGCTTTAAAATGATACATTATTTGTTAAAAAATGTTAATGTTGAAAAATTGGTTATCTGGTTGACCTTTCTATGGAATTGCCCTATAGTTTTTTTTTTTTTTTTTTTTATTATTATTAGGATAGTTTCAATTTCAGAACCGGTTCAGAAAATAAAAGTTTTTTTTTTTTTTTTTTTTAATATATTAAGCCAAAATCAAAAAAGTAAAAACTAGCCCGGTTGTAGATCGTCCTCAGTTATCCTATGCAAAAAAAAAATCATTCGAAAATATCAAAATTCAAGCGAGATATTTGAAAATAACTTCGACATAGGATTAACATTATCATATGGGTCTTTTTGAGTGACTAGTGTAGTCTCTTAGGGAATTTCTTTAAAAATTGTTTAATAATAAGTAGTTTCATCTTACTATTTTTAACAATTAAACTTCCAGAGGCTACTTGATATATTACTTGTAATAATTAATTATTACACATTACAAATATGAAAGAAATGATGCTGGTGAGTTTTATATTTTAAATACTAAATAAAATAATTTTAAAATAAAACTGTAGAACTGATGTTTGAGGCCACTGATCTGCAGATTTACTAGAATCATAATTACTATAATTTTCATTAATATTACTTTTTTTTTTTTTTTTGGCTTGGTCAGAGATGAATAAGCAAACATTTAAAACGGAAAATACATTTTTAACAACATCTGTAACTGAATTGTTTTTATTTAAATGGGGAAGGATTAAGAGCATGAATCTGAGAAAGTGTCACACCTAGCATTATGGGGTGATTCATGCCATCTCAGATTTTCTCCAAAAAATTACCAGTTATTACTCATCTTGTTAAAAGGCCAAATCCAGAGGGTTTTTTTCCAAAGTTGAGTTGTTCATTTTTTATGGGCCCCCAAAGGTCACCGTGCAGTGCGAAAAATTGAGCGTTTATTTTAGACATTGAAATTGCTATGACCCACAATTCTTTGCGCAAACAACTTGCCACAAAATTCTTGTTATGTATGGGATGTCGGAGGGTTCAACTTTATATAATAGATGAGAAGTCTGTGGCAACTTGTTGCTGCAAGGTCACTGAAGGTCACAAACTTATACATTTTCGCTGTTTTTTACCATTTTTAAGGCCCAATAACAGCTTGCGCGTTGAAGTTGCCATGGCAAAAGTGGTGCCATTTGAAAGACAAGTATTAGCACTTTTTAAAAATGTACATATAATTGAGGCAAGTTGGATGCGCTTTTAGTAACAGAGCGCCAAAATGTGAAAAATGTCATATTTGACCAATATTCAAACTGTCATAATTTCCTGCGCCAATGACATTTTGAAATAATACTTTTGCCATTCTTTTATTCTATTATTGCTTTTTATGAAAAAATAAACTCCATTGAGGCATGTACCTTTAAGGAAAAAAAATGATTTTTTTAAACATACTCTATTCCGGTAGTCAGGACTTTTTTGCTTTTCAGAACAACTCGTCTGAATAACATTTTTTTACATTCACTTGGCTATATGAATTGATATATTTTATATATTGTTACGTTTATATTTACTGAGGACAATTATTTAGTTTTAAAATCTCAAAAAATCACCGACATGTTCTGTATTTGGTATATACCTGTGAAATGTATATAAGATTTTTCCATTACTGTTTAAAAATTTACTATAATTTTTCACATTTAATGGACTAAAAGCAAAAGGTTTACAAAGTTTTATACTTTTATACATATTTTGAAATAATTTGTTTAATTTTTACATATTTTGGAATATTTTGTTTAATTTTTACATATTTTGTTTAATTTTTAACGTTTGAAAATCACCTGAAACTTGTACAAAATTATAACTGAATAAAATACACAGATATAAAGATATTAGTCTTTTTTTTTTTTAGTAATAAGGTACATTTTAAAATCATTATTGATGAAGTATTTTTAATTTAAAATCATTAATTTCAGAACATAAAATTATTCAAAGCAAAATATTCCAACCTTCCCCTTGTTTGTATTACTATGACTATATAGTGAAAAATGCCGGAACTTCAAAACAATATTTCTGTGGAATATGAATGAAATTATAATGCTCCTTCATTAAAAAAAAGGCTGTATCTGATGATAAGATTAATTTTTGTAAAGTATTTTTTTTAAATCATTGATAAAATATTTTAAGTTTATAATCATATTATTTCAGCAACACAAAATTCTGAAAAACAAAATATCTCAACTCTTCTATTTTTTGTATTACTAGTACTACTTGGTAAAATATTCTAGAACCATGAGAACAATATTTCTGTGCAATCAGAATTCTTTATGTTCATCCATTAAAAAATAAAATTATTTTCTTTTTTGTTTATAAATGGTATTTTTTTTTTAAAGTATTACAGTACAGAACCATTTATCCGGAATGCTTGGGGTCAGCTGTATCCCGGATAATTGGTTTTCCTGTTAACTGGTTGTGCATTAAAGCAGCATCCATTTGATAAGTTCTGTGGAATATGTATGGTTGTGGCATTATTTCTGATTTTAAATTATTAGATTACTTGGATTAAAATTAACCAGAGTTTAAAAGAGAGTAATTTATGGGAATCCCCTAGGAACAAAAATTCTTCTGTTTCCTCTGCATAAAAATTAAAACATCTAAAATACAACTAAATATGTTTTCTTTTCAAATACTAGATGTTGTCATCAAATTATATAATTGTTTCAAGCAAATCCTATTTCAAACTGGCAGTGTGCGACACCTTTTTCTGCAAAGATTCTGAAATCAGTCTATCAGAAATATCATTCCGGATAACTGGTTTTCCTGTTAACTGGTTTCCGGATAAATGGTTCCATAATGTATTGATAAAATATTTTACATTTGCAACAATAATTTTAGTAACATAAAATTGCACAGAAAAAAAAACCCAACTCAGCTCTTCCCTTGTTTGCATTACTGTTATCACATGGTTGGCTATTCTGGAATATCAGAACAATATTTCTGTTGAATAAGAATTACCTTTGTTCATCCATTTAAAAAATATAAAGTTGTGAATTTTTAATTTGGATCTTTTCATACTTATGTTTATATATTCTTAGTTAAAAAACTGTTTTACAAAACATGGAAGAACTTAATTGGGATCCTTATACAGATTGTTTTTTTATAATGAGCTATTGAACTATGGAAGACACGGCAAAAGTTGTAAGGATGGGTTGTTTTCAGAACAGGACTTAGCAGCAGATATGAGAAATTATCTAGAAAGAATAAATGTTAAAGCACCAGATAGAAGTGTGTCTGAAAAAGAACTAATATGTAGCAGAAGTGGTAAAGTTTTACCTGAAGGATTTAAACTTTGTGCAAAGCATCGTTTTGATTTTGGTACTTATTGGAATGTTCCAACTGTATGTTTACACCCTTATCACAAGGAAAACAGGAAAATAAAATAAAAAGGTGTTAGGTCTGCAAGTTGGGCAACATATGAATTAATATGTAAATATAATTCTTCTGTAAACTTTCCAATTGGAGGAACTGTTTGTAAAAGCATAGAGATTATCCTCTTTCAAAAGATCTACATCAAATGAACGATGAAGTTGAGATAGCCGACATCACTTCCAGCGATCCAACGTTTGAAGTTCGTAATTCTCTGTTAGTGGAAACTGATAAGACCGAGACAAATTCATTTATAAAATCATCAACAGAAGGTGTAAGCCCTGTTAAATTTCAATTGAAATCTCCTGTTTCAGAACTTTCTGCAAGTACCATTCACTATATGAAACAAAAATACTCTGAAGTTACCAATAATTTTAAAGCAACGTTAACCAAGAAACTGGCCCCAGAGCAAGAACATGAATTTGAAAGGTTGTTTCAGATAGTAGCAGCTGCAGCGAGACGGAAGCTGAAGATGAATGTCTAAAAGAGATAGTAGCAGCCTTTAAAAACACTCCATCTCAAAAGATGAAGGTAGCTTTATTGGATCCTCAAAAATACACAAAATTAGAAGTTATAGAGAAATTCCAATGCTCACAGAGCAGTAAGGAAAGCAAGAGAATTGAGAGCACAATTTGGCGCTGGCAATATGCCTCTTGTACACAAAATTAGTAGAAACTGCCTCGACATGAGTAAGGTTGATCTTTTTTTAGATTTTTTGTTTACAACAGATTCTCTACAAGATGTTGCTTATGGAACAACTTTAAAATATGATTGTGGATAAAACATGTTACTCTACATGTGATACCATCTTCTTTGGTCCTATACAATTGTCTGGGGCTGATCCTTTTACAGTTCTATGCTTAAAAGACATTCAAGAGTCTTACAAGGAACAATTATATGTTTGAGGGTTTTTTTTTTTTTTTTTTTTTTGTAAAAATTATTGATAGCGTTAGCTGAATATACTTGTATTATCAATATAGATTATAAATGCCAAGAATTTTAATTGTCAAATTAAATAAATAACATCTATCATATATGTGTCACAATATATTAAAATATATCAATTCATATAGCCAAGTAAATATAAAAAAAAATGTTATTCAGACGAGTTGTTCTGAAAAGCAAAAAAGTCCTGACCACCGGAATAGAGTATGTTAAAAAAAAATCATTTTTTTTTCTTAAAGGTACATGCCTCAATGGAGTTTATTTTTTCATAAAGAGCAATAATAGAATAAAAGAATGGCAAAAGAATTATTTCAAAATGTCATTGGCGCAGGAAATTATGACAGTTTGAATATCGGTCAAATATGACATTTTTTACATTTTGTCACTCTGTTACTAAAAGCGCATCCAACTTGCCTCAATTATATGTACATTTTTAAAAAGTGCTAATACATGTCTTTCAAATGACACCTCTTTTGCCATGGCAACTTCAACGCGCAAGCTGTTATTGGGCCTTAAAAATGGTAAAAAACAGCGAAAATGTATAAGTTTGTGACCTTCAGTGACCTTGCGGCAACAAGTTGCCACAGACTTCTCATCTATTATATAAAGTTGAACCCTCCTACATCCCATACATAAAAAGAATTTTGTGGCAAGTTGTTTGCGCGAAGAATTGTGGGTCATAACAATTTTAATGTCTTTAAAAAATGCTCAATTTTTTGCACTGCACGGTGACCTTTGGGGGCCCATAAAAAACGAACAACTCAACTTTGGAAAAAAAAATTTCTAGATTTTGTCTTTTAACAAGGTAAGTAACAACTGGTAATTTTTTGGAGAAAATCTGAGATGTCATGAATCACAGGCGTGACACTCTCTCAGATTCTTGCTCTTAAGCCCTATGAGTTCCTCTTTGACTGTGCCCTTAAACTATTTTCTGCTGTCTGACTGGTTTGATTGCCTGATTATAAAATATGCAAGGCAGAGTTATATACATAAAAAAAAGAATAAAATATTGAAATTTTACTAACCACATAAAATAACTTAAAAACAGCTATATTTATAAAAAATTTTGGTGTTATTATATTTTGGTAAGTGTAATTTAAAAATTAAATTTTATTATTTAGGTTTTCAGTTAAGTCAAAATATTTTATGCACTATTTAAACATTAACTAAAATCGCAGTGTAGCAATGTCTACATGGGATGTCCATTACTGAAAAATGACTGATTAAGCATCCCAGTAATGGACACCCCTCTTAAAACCTTAAAAATAAATAAAATTTTATAAATGGCTGTTAGTATATAAAATTCAAAGTTTTCTATTTCTACCAAAACAAAAAAGCTGCACATTTTGCAAGAAAACAAAGAATATAATTAAATGTTAGCATGTTCATTAGCATTGTTCTCTTAGCATGTTCATTAAGATTTCACTGCTTCCTGATTGGTTCGATTAAGAGTGTAAACAATAATGCAAGATTATAAAATATGCAAGGGACAGTTATTTCGGTACTATACTTAGTTATCCTGTCGACCAAAAATCTATCGCTATAGGTCAAAACTGGGACATTTCATTAGCGGCCACTGGTCGGTAAGACTAGTTTCTTAAGTGGCCACTTTCTTTAAACTAGTGGCCACTTTTTCATTCAAAAATACTAAACAGTAAAGTTTCTATAAATATTAATCTAAAACTGAATAGCCCAAATAAATATGTTAACCAAAAAAGTAGAATCCTTGGATGAAATTAGGGATTGACCGAATACCGAATAGTTGATTCAGTATTCGGTGGTTCGGCATGTAAACCGAATATTCGTCTTCGGCTGAATACTTTTAAGTATTCGGTCGAATAATTACAGATAAGTATTTTCTTAGAAGTAGAAGAATTCTCTTTTACTTAGAAATAGAATAGGCTAAACAGTGAGTTTCAATATTATGTGCATGAGTTCAGAGTTCAGCTGCATTACAAAAAACATGTCAAAGGCCATTTTTAACTAAAAAAAACTTTTTCCTTAATAAAAAAGTCTACGTAGGTGTGAAATCAAAACAACTGTCTACAACAGACAAAAAAAAAAAAAGTAAGGAAGATGCGCATCTTTCCTTTATCATTTAATTTTATTTACTTCTACATTAGTTTTTTTTTATTTAAATTTATTTAATGTGTATTTTCTTTAATATACACATCAAATAATCATAAAATAAATAATAATAATCAGAGTTTATATCTGTATATCTAAGGTTATATATTAAATAAAATACACACATCAAATAAGTATACTCCTATGCCAATCTTATAGCTTTTATAACTGTTACATCAAAATCGCTCAAATTTCTTTTCTTCAACACCACAATGTTAAAATATTAATCAAAATATAAATATTCTATCAATAATTTGACAGAAAATAGTTAAATGTACAGATTGATATGATACCTTTTGTATTTTGAGAAATTCCTATTCAATATGTTTATAATTAGACAATCAGTAAATCAGCTTAATGACAACATTGTTTCTTTGTATTTGAATGAACTTTTGTTTTTCTGACAATCCTTATCCTTAATAATATCTTGTATTGTTTAATATTTTCATAGCTTATTTTTGGGTATTGACTAGTGATAAAATAATAAAAAATAAGTGGTGGGTTAATGAATTTGTGAGTGGAAAGAAGTCATTAAATTTTTTTGTGTAATTAGATTTAAGAATAAAAATGTCAACTGAATTATTGAGAATTTAATTTCAATTAAAGCTTATTAAAACAGCTAATACATGCAAAAATGTGTATTACAAAGTTTCAAGTATTCGGTTGCCGAATACCGAAGCTTCGGTGTACACTTTGACCGAAGCTTCGGTATTCGGCAAAATTGCTGCTTCGGTCAATCCCTAGATGAAATGCAAGAAAATTTTATTCCTCCCTTGTAAAAAAATGGCCGCTGATAGACAATTTTGCACTAGCCACTCTTTCACATTGACTGGCCCTGTGGCTGGTGGCTAGTGCTAATTTTGACCTTTATCTATCGCCAAACTATAAAATTAAATGCCAATAATGGTTGATTGTAAATGTCACATTCACTTGACTTTAAGTAAGTTACGTGTGTTTACGTCATCAAGTGATTTTTATTTCGACACTTTATTTGTATTTTTATTAGGGATGCACCGAATAATTCGGTATCTATTCGGTATTCGGCCTAGTTACCGAATATTCGGTTTAGCTGAATATCAAACTATTCAGTATACCAAATATTTGGCTTGGGCAAATAGCAAACTATTCGGTCTGCCGAATATTGAAATACTCGGCCCAACCGAATACTTAAAAAACTTTTAAAACATTTTTAAAAACCTTATACCATTTCTACGTTTAACAGTCAACTTATAAAGATATTCAGAATAATTAGAAACAGAATCATATATTTAAATAAAAGAGAATGTTTTTACATTATTTAATTGCTGTTTGTTAAGTATTATTCAAGAAAATTAACCAAACACGAGGATTTTCATAGGAATTATGTACAAATGCAAGTTCCTGAACATTGTCCAGTAAGTAATATGTTTCTTGCTAAGATTTTAAGAACAACATTTACAATCTCTGAAAATGATCGCCCACTCCAGACACCGGTCGAGGATGCATTTAAAAACTTCCTTGCTTAATCAAAGGGAGTAAGTAGAACAGTAACTCTTGCTGAGTTGCCACCACATAAAATTTAAATAGATTGTATTATTTATTTACTTTTACTTTAGTGTCTTCCTGACAAACAAATAATATATGGTCCTGTATAATTTTTCTTCCAATTTTTTCACAATTTCTCTTTGATTTTAAAATGTTTGTTTTATGATTTAAGAAAATTTTATTCATTTGTTTTAATTCACAGAAGAAGCTATGAAATTTAAAATTTTATTAATTAAAAAAGTTTTATAACTATCCTCTTCTAAAATAACCCAAAGCAGATTTTTTTCAGCATAAAGTTTACTTGAAAAAAGCTCTTGATTATCAAAATGAAAATTTCTGTTTTAAATATTATGTAAAAATGTTTTAAAATTTAACATATTAATGCCTTTAAACTTTAAAATATAAAATTATTCGACAAGCCGAATATTCGGTATTCGGCCGAATAGTTACTATTCGGTTAGCCGAATATTCAGTATTTGGTTCGCCTGTAGGCCAAATATTCGGTATTCGACCAAAATCACTATTCGGTGCATCCCTAATTTTTATTAATGTTATACTACTTTATTTGTTCTTTCGTTATTTAAAATAAAAATTATGTCAATTTGTATGGCGAAATTGGTCGACGGGATAACTAAGTAGTACCATTATTTTTTTTTAAATCAAAAACATTGAGAGGTGTCCATTACTGGCACATCTATCCTATACATCAAGGTTGGCGAACCTTTCTGAGTATGCATGCCAAAAATTTCAAAATTACTGTATCAACATTCTAACGTGCCAGAAACATTTTAACTTAGATAAAATACAATAATTAAATTTTATAGAATTTTTACTCAAATATTTTTACACTTACACTAAATTCGATTCCTAAGTTATTTATTATGCTGTATTTACTAAATAATATAGCCATGTCGCATAGAATTCCATGTTAATAATCTATAAATGAGTTTTTCTTTTATTGTATACTTCCAAATCAGATCATTTTAGTTGTAGAAACAGGTTCAATAGATAACAGTTAAAATTCAATTTTCACAATTATAACCTAAATATGAAACCTAAAATTACTTAAAACTCTAAACCTAAATAAAATAAAACATAATCTGAAATAGAAGAGTGTCATTTAGGTATATTACTATGCAAACTATATCTAAAAATTCAATTCTCAAAAACCTTTGAAATTTCATAAAGAAGCAAAATGATTTGGAAAACACTATATATGTTATGTTGAATGGTTTGACGAGAAAATGACTCTATAAGGCGCTTTCATTGAAATTTATAATACCTTAATTCATTAAAAATTTACGAATTATTTTAAAGTAAATTATATACCTGTTACATAAACTATACTTTTGTTAAAAAACATAAAATGGATTGTTCTCCATAAACTGAATAGAATCTATAATTTTTTCGCGTGCCAGAGAAGTTTTCTGACATGCCAAGTTCGGCACGCGTGCCATAGGTTCGCCATCCCTGCTATATACAGTCCACTCCTTCTAATCCGTGACTCTATAATCTGCACTATATTTCAGATGTAAACAAACATGTAAATAAACAGTTAAAACCTTTTTTTTAAGCAAGACAATGTATACTATGGCCAGACTTATATAAAACCAAAAACTTTCTGCGCACATAAATATTGGGCCAAAAACTTTCTGCAAATTAGGAACAGATGTCATAAATTCCCGGGGCTGCCATCTTGGAATTTTTCTTGCTGTGAAAATACCTTTTCCGCCAAGTAGTAAATGTCGCCAAGCACCGGTTTATATGCATGTTTGGCTTAACGAAAATAAAATGTAAATAAACAAAATTCACTAAAGTGCAATTAGTAACCGTTGTATGAGCACTCTGCGCTCATTAACCGAAAAAAACATCACTGGATTCAGCAGTTCTCGCTCTGTAGCAATCTCAAAATTCAGCAGTTCTCGCTTTGTAGCAATCTCAAAATGTACAAAACTCTTAAGACAACAAAATATACATAAAAAACTAAATTCGCTAAAGTGGCAATCGGTAATTGTTATATGAGCGCTCCATGCTCATTAACCCGAAAAAAAAACATCACTGGATTCAGCCGTTCTTGCTGTGTAGCATTCTCAAAATTCAGCAGTTCTCGCTTTTGTACTAGCAATCTCAAAATGTAAAATACTCGTATGGCAGCAAAATATAGATAAAATTATCAACATACCTTAACAGACATCTGCTTTCTTGAAAGCTCCAGCACGAAATAAAAATTAACTAATATTAATAAATTAAAGAATAATTATTTTGGTTAAAAAAAAAAATAAAGCTATAAATTCATGATAAGAAGGGGTGAATTCACATCAATTATTTTGTTATTACATTTTGGAACAGTCCAATCCTTAATATTGTTGACTTCTTCACACAAAATGCTAGTCACTCTTTTTTCAGAAATAATGTGACATTGCTTCTGAAACAACTGAATCACATTTTGTAGGGAGAAGT
This sequence comes from Maratus speciosus, assembly GCA_963932465.1. Taxonomy (NCBI): domain Eukaryota; kingdom Metazoa; phylum Arthropoda; class Arachnida; order Araneae; family Salticidae; genus Maratus; species Maratus speciosus. The sequence continues at coordinate 104,080,252 of OZ010789.1, read as the reverse complement.
CCATTCATAGATATCATTAAAAAGAGATCGATGAATTTTTACTGTAGCACTTTGACATAATTTGCATCTTTTCAGAGATCCTTTGACGAAATCTGCTTTTTTCATAATCATTTGACGAACTCTGCTTTCTTTGTAATCCTTTGGACAAAATTCCTTTTATTCTGCGATTGTTTGACGAAATTAGTGGGTTTTTTTCGCGATCTTTTGACGAAATTTGTGCATTTTTTGTGTCCTTTTGACGAAATTAGTGGAGGGTTTCTTTGCGATCTTTTGATGAAACTAGTTTTTTCAAAAGTTTCTTTGACGAAATGAACATTTTTTTTCCACGATCCTTTCACAAAATTTGAGCTTTTTCCACTATGCTTTTACGAAACTTGTATTTGCTGCAAACAATTGACGAAATTAAGTTTTGTCAAAGTCCATTTGTTGAAATTCACAATATTTTTTTATGTCTGAATTTTCGGAAAATGCAGAATAAAATCACTCCTGGCAAACAGTAAATAAATTGAACATAAAATTAGGGAATATTTTCAATTTTTCGGTATTTTAAAAAAAAAAGTTACAAGAACAAAAATTACGTTTTTCTTTTGAAAAAAATTTTCCGCAAAGATCCGAATTATGTGGGAAAATTTCCACGTACTGCGTGTGTCTATATTATACAACTCTGACCATGAATGTAATAAAAGTTGACTGATCTGATAAATTTATTAAGAAATTTTTAATGCAGTTCTGTATTTATTAGAAGGAAATGTTTTGTATATCTTGTAAATAACTACATTAGGCTGCTATATTCTAAACGCATTCATTGGGTATATAAAATATAAAGTTGCTTTCAAAGAAGGGTTAGCTCTTTCAGATAAATATCTTGGGTTTTTAGATAAACAAACTTTTGCTACAGATCAGGAAATCCGGAGTCTTAAAAGACTTCAAGATTAAGTTGCTGAGCATCAGACTTAGATAAAATGTAAAACTGTCTGCGAACTCAAATAATTTCTTTAAAATTTTCTGCAAAAACAACGCCGCGCTCCTCCCGAGTCCTATATTGCCGCCAACAGCAAAAATGAAAAGTTATATACAAGCACATAAACATTTGCTTAAATTTCCAACCAAATAAACTTTATTTAAAAAGAGATCAACATTTAACATTTATTTTTTAACATAAAATTTATTTTTAATCTGTTAAATTAATCTGCAAAGCCTAACATAATCTGTAGCACCCGCGTCGGTGCTGCACTGTTTCTGCTACCGCCCTGGCAGGAGGGGGAAAAAAAAGGAATTGTACCTGCCGTTCCGGCATAAGCACCGCACGTACAACATTTTTAAGTTTTTAACTCGTATGAGCCGCGGCGCTTCTTCCAAAAAATACATTACTATGGTACATGGCAAATACTTTCTAGCAAACTTTTTTTTTTTTCTCCAGTTGAAAAATAGCCTACATACAGACCTTGTCAATAGTCTGCAATGTGTGTTATACCGATTCTCCGCCTGGGGTCTTGTTAATTTCTTTTTTTAAATAAAGATACTTGTAAAAAAAACCCCATCAAAACTGTCTGCAAACTTTGAAAATTTTCTGCGAACGGCGTTATTTTTAAAAATACAAAGTGAGGGAGGTGGGGGAGGGGTCTCCTAAACATTTTGCGAATATGAAGGAAAATAAAAATAAAAGGTATTTCCTCATTATAGCGGCTCTCGCAATTACACCAAGGTTGTAGTTACGAGTTTACCAAGCTTATATTTACATTTAAAATTTAAATATCATAAAACATAAATAAGATTTTACAATTGTAAACCGGGTTGTAGTGGAGTGTATACACTGCATACCTTCTGGATTTTTTTAAGGAATACCATATACCCTTTGTTTCTCAAAAATAGTATAGCGTATACACCCCTGGTTTTCTTACGACTACATCACTGGTTGTATATATGAGATAACTTAGCAATTATCTTGATTGCCGCTATAGAGTAAAATATTAAAAATTGATTTTTTTTTTTTTTTAATCTTTAAAATAGTACTCAGGACCAAAGCTATCCAAAGACAGACTTCTAAAAGGATGTTATTGTGTCCAACTGAATGTTTGCTAAACCTTTTTACAGAAATAAAGGCCCTGCTTTTATGTACAAGTTAATCTTTCAGTTGGCACACTAATTTTTAATAAAAGTAGTCACATGTCGTACTTTTTATGCACAGAATAGTTACTCATTATCTAAAAATAATATATTTCCTCTTCAATGAAGAGGATATCCAATCAAAAGAAACCTTTTAACCTTCACCTACAGTATTAAATAGCTTTTGATATTATATCCATTATAGGAAAATTAAAAAAATATATTTATTGAACTTGTGCTTTGTCCTAAGGTGTCCCATCTGGTGGGACACCTTGGGACAGTTAAAAATAGATGTAAAAAGTTCAATAATTGAATTACAATATACATGGAATTGTTTATTCAGGAAAAGAAATTTACTTAAACTGACAAAGATAACTAATGTAAATTTTCTAAATTTTAGGGATGCAAGGAATATGCGGCCTTTGTATTCCTTTCCAGTTTTTTATATGCTCCTAATTTGAAGGAATGTTCTTTTTATTTGCTGAAGCATATTCATAAGCAAGGGTACGCGAATCATTAATTGTTGCCCATAGTGATATTTCGAAGCTTGTAAAATGTAGTCTACCAACTTTCTTTCCTCATCATCGATGAATATTTTTATACACATTTAAACAAACTCCTTATGCAAAAATATCAACTGTAGCAGCTAAAGCAACTAGCAAATTAGAAGAGAGAAAAGAATCTAATACGTGCATACATATGGGTTATTCTCTGCAATAGTGCAAAAAGTGCTTCCCAGCCATATAAATGCTCTTAATTTTATTACATTTTTATTTATTTTTATTTTTATTAGAAGATCTAAACATAGTTTATTAGGGGCAAAAAGTAAAATTTAAAAATAAATAAATTTAGTATTTAAAAATATAATATATATCATGCAAACATCATTCCCTCACCTTTCCCCACCTGTACTACCCTATTTTATTGCCTATTTCTTTCCATCCAGAAATAAAAATAATTAAAAATACCCTAAGCAAAATAAAGTTCTTATTTGATACATTACAAAAAATAATAAAAATATTAATTTTTACTATTATTATATAGTCTACTCAATCAATTATATGTTTCCCCATGTTAGACCATCATTCCCTCACACATTGCTATTATCTCAAATATCTACCACTAATGAGCAGTAGCAGTCTAGCATCCTTCACAGAGAAGAAGCTATTTTGAGCACTTGTCAGTCCAGCAACATAAATTGGTGGTGTAAGATTTTGTTAATTTTACAGAATTTTTTTTTAGTCAGTATATCCGGAAGCGTTTTTATTAGCAGTCATTCCCTCACACAGAATATTAATTTTTTTGTAAATATCAAAAATTTTAATTTTATCATACATTATATATTAAGTGTTTCTCTTAAAGGAAACAGTTTGGATTTCTTCATAATTTTGCATTTTTCCCCTACAACTAGTAAAAATGTCTTATTTCATCATTCCCTCACTTGTCATTCCCTCACATTTTTTATTTTATTTTTTCCACAAATTTTTATTTTATTTTTTTTGTTAAGTCAAATTTTTAAAACAATTTCTGTTGCTATTAAAATCTTCAATAATTGGCTGATTTCTTACCATTTATCTAATTTTTATGAAAATTTACATATGCATCATTCAAGTCAGACTGCTGGCCAAATTTGCAAGTATTGTAGAGAACAACCCATATACAGAAATTAATTTTTGAAAATCAAATATTATTTACAAATGAATACTAGCTAAGAAATTTAAGTATACTTGTTTGAAACCATTAGACAAAAACCGAAATAGTTATGCTACTGTACCATCTAGATATTTATTACAGAATGCTAATTATGAAAAAAATGCTTATTGGAATAAGTTTATTGTATGGTATTTTAATAACAATATTGCAAAACAGTTCTTTTGTTTACATTAAATTTTTATGAAGTTTTAGGATAAAGTAGTAATATAGATTCACAAAAGGCAAGCCTCAACATTTTAAATCAAAATATCTTTAGCATAATTATATTTTTTAAAAAAAAGCACTCTAAACATATTATTTTAAAAAATGAAAAGCAAAATATAATACAAAAATAAATAAATATTTAATTCAAATGGTAAATGCTGATTTTTTACTATATATTTATTAAAATAGTATACAGTTTGTAACGGCACAGATGCCCCATATTGGTGCGATTGTTTTCCGACGCCAATTTGGCGAAAACATCAACAGCATTATAAACAATAACATCCGGGTTACCATATCAAGCAAAATAATGACACCTTGGTGTCAATATGCACCGCACCCATTGCGTATATGACATTGGCGTTAGAAAAAAATCGCGCCAATATGAGGCATATATGACATCTGTGCCATTGTAACATTAAGAAAAATCTCATAAAAGATTTTTACCCCTAAGCAATGATTCATAAAATTACACATGCTTCTACTTAAATTAGGCCTAAATTCCATCAACTGTCAGAAGACTTTAATAAAACTACATTTAAATACAAAAACAGTTATATTAATCCTTTAAACGTTGTAGAAATTTGTCCTACCTGCACATACTTAAAATTGTTCTGGTGGACATTAAAATCTTTCTACAAAAGATTAAGTTTATTATACACATAAAAGACCCATCTCTTATTATAAAAATGTTTATGTCATAATTTTGATTTTTGAAAGATTATGTTATAATTAATTTTTTAAACATTATTTGCAATGGGCAGTTTGTTTATTTAGATTAATACAATGTGACAGTTTATTTTAAGTATGAGATGTTGTTTCAGTGTTGTTGTTGACAACAGACTTAGATAAAATGTAAAACTGTCTGCGAACTCAAATAATTTCTTTAAAATTTTCTGCAAAAAAACGCTGCGCTCCTCCCGAGTCCTATATTGCCGCCAACAGCAAAAATGAAAAGTTATATACAAGCACATAAACATTCGCTATAATTTCCAACCAAATAAACTTTATTTAAAAAGAGATCAACATTTAACATTTATTTTTTAACATAAAATTTATTTTTAATCTGTTAAATTAATCTGCAAAGCCTAACATAATCTGCAGCACCCGCGTCGGTGCTGCACTGTTTCTGCTACTGGCCCTGGCAGGAGGGGAAAAAAAAAGGAATTGTACCTGCCGTTCCGGCATAAGCACCGCACTTACAATATTTTTAAGTTTTTCACTCGTATGAGCCGCGGCGCTTCTTCCAAAAAATACATTACTATGGTACATGGCAAATACTTTCTAGCAAACTTTTTTTTTTCTCCAGTTGAAAAATAGCCTACAGACCTTGTCAATAGTCTGCAGTGTGCGTTATACCGATTCTCCGCCTGGGGTCTTGTTAATTTCTTTTTTTAAATAAAGAAGCTTGTAAAAAAACCCCATCAAAACTGTCTGCAAACTTTGAAAATTTTCTGCGAACGGCGTTCGTCTACATTATCTGACTCTGCTGAGCATGAGCATAAATTAAAAGCTATAATGCAAAACACTGTCACTGTGATGTTTGGTAGATTTAAAAATAAGTAGAAATGTTTTCTATTAATTTTCTATCATTATATCATTTAAATAGTATATTTCTAATATTTAATGTAGTTTTTTTTTTTTTTTTTTTTTTTAAATCAAAAGCACTTTCTTTCATTTCTGTGTTATTCTGTATAAGAAAGAAATGACCTATAATCTGCAAAATCCTTGGTCTTGACCTGTGCAGATTAAAAGGAATGTACCGTAATAACTCTTTGTAATACTATGTTCACACTACCGATACTTAAGATATCTTAGGCCGCCGAACTCTCTTAATTTTGAGGTGGTACCCTCCCGGAATTGGAACCTGTTCACATGGAAAAACTCACTTAAGATAACTCAGGGAACGTCACTGTGTTGTTTGCGCATGCGCTTAAGATGAAACCGCCCGCAACACCCAATCAGTTAATGCGAAGCTTTACAGCCAGCGAGAGTGAATGGTTGTGACTGTCTCTAGCCCGAAGAAAGTTGAAACTCTCTCAGAGAGTTTGTGGAACTCCCTCAGAGAGTTCGGAGGTTTAAGAGAGTTCCGATAACGCAGTGTGAACAGGGTATTAGGAACTAAATATGCATAAACACACATATGTGTTTGAACGCAAGCATGTGAAAAATAAGAAATATAAAAATACTGTAATAGTAGATATCTCATGGCAATTTTCAGTGAAATAGGAATAATTGGATTTTTCTTAAGGCAACATAAATGTTTAGCTTGTTTCAAACCTAAAATATAATTTACTCGTCTACTCCTATTACATCAACAGAAAAAGTGATTTAATACTATGGTTAGTCTGCTGCAATACTTTCAGACCGATACTGTCAAATTTCAGGGGTTGATCCAGGCAACATTTGGGACCAATTGAGGGCCCCTTCACAAAAATCAGTCTAATAAAACTAACTCATTCATAAAATTCCTGCTGTTAAAATATGCCTTTTCACAAGATTTCACTTCTTAAAAATATACTCTTCATTATTTTTATTTTGGTAGGACTTTAAAATGTGCAATTAGCAAAAAAAGAAAAGTTCACCAGAGAGGAAAACTTTAGCAGAAAATCTTAAAGAAGTCACCATTATAAAAATAATTGGTTCGAATATGTGTAACTTGATTTCATCTTTCGATTAAAAACTTATTTTTCACAAAAATAAATTTTTAATTTTCAAAAGATGGGCCCCAAGAAAAAAAGAAGCTTGCATCGACCCCTGAATCTTATATGACATAAAACCCATTAATTAACATATCATAGTTACATAAATTATCTCTTTCTTTAAGAGTGGTGGTTTTAAATAAACATTTTTATATAGAACAAAATTAATTTAAATGACAATCAAATGAAAGAAAATTAAATTTTGTTCATTAAAAAACAAAATACATATAGCTTTAACTTAATCTTTTAAAATAAACTGAAACAAAAACTATCAGATAGCTTGCTGATAGACCGTTTTTAAGAATAAACATGCAACTTATTACTTATAAACATACCGAAATGCTAAATGAAAGGCGAAAACATTCTCTTGTCATAGTAGATGAAGAATATCTTGGAATATTTTTAAATCTAAAGTAATCCTTCTAGATGGCGAAAATTCACACAAGTCGTCATGAAAAGTACATAAGCAGAAATCAATGATAATACACAGATTCTAGGTAAAAATGAAAGACCGAGTCACGACTAACTGGTTAACTTCACAAAATTCAACTATAATGTTTTCCATGAAATCAAGAGTCGATAAAAGACTAAGACATGTAAGGATCAATCGATCAAGTGGCAATGAACTTAGAGGACCAGCATAGCATGACATCGGTTTCACTCCCATCGTAAATTGTATTTATTTTCCAGATATTTTCTCAACCCCTAGCCATCTTGTGTTGCCATTCTGTTACAGTTAAATTTTCTGTTTATGATTCCAGTCTGCTTAATGCTAAAACCTGGATGTACATCTAAATACCTTATTGGTAATTGGTCAGATTCAGCCAATTAAATGTTAGTGAATAGTAAAGTACCATTCTATATCAGAGGAGTGACTGACGAGGTATAAATTTGATTGGTTGAGAAGATTTTGAACAAAAGCAGCTTTTCAGAGAGAGAGAGAGACGAACGGCCGTATTCTCCCCTTATTCCGGAGCGGAACGGAATCGGAATTCAGTTCACCCGGAATATGGCGATTATTCCGGATCGAATCGAAAGAGCGATTCTCCCCTAGCCAGATTCCGGATTCGGAATAATCGATATTTATTCCGTGGCTTTTGAAAGGAAGTGACATCACAAATTCCTTTGAAGTGTGAAGAACCAATCAGAATGAAAATATACGTCACGTTTTTTTGTTTGTTTATTTTTTTCGCTTAGCTGATGGCTTTGGCTAGCGAGGAGCTTCTAATCAGAATAACGATTTTCGAATAAATTTGCGTAACTGAGTGAATACCTAAAGAAAAATAGCATACTTTTCAGTGCTGTATGAAATCAAATATTTCTAAAAAAGATTGAGGGGGTTGGGGGATCGCTCGCTGAAAAAAAAATATTACTATTGTTTTCGTTTTTCTATTTTTAACTTTCAGTAGTTTTTTTTTTCCTGGTGTAGTTATTCTTACGTTAATGATGAAATATTTAAATCGGATGAATTAAGTATCAACGATTAATCATACACTGATTTATTTGTTATATTTTTTATTAATTTTGTATTTTGATTGACAAATAATTCATGATATTGGATATACAAAATTTCAACTTAAATTTGAAATCTATTTTACTATTAGCATACTTTTGTAGAATATTAGTGTATGTCATCTTGATGCACATTTCTCATAGAAATAACATACAGATGCGGATAGTAGGATTAAATATATGATTAAGTATACACATTGTAGGATTAAATATATGTTCTGTGTAATATTAAATTTTGTATTCTAGATTACACATATCCTTTATTTTTTGTATTTGTAGTTTTTCAAATTCCATAACACATTTTATTCTTGCTAATGCAATTTTAATCATCTGTAATACAATGATGCAGTTAAGTTCTTCACTTGATGGCAGTTACGAATCATAAAAGGAATAATTTCTTCTTTTTTTTATGTTTATAAAATAGGTTTAGTAAGTACAGGAATGTGTAAAAACTAATGTAATGAAAAGCCCAAGTAGTCAAAATAAATTTCATTGAGCAGTTTTAAGGCTTCATAATAGGAGACCCAATTTTAATCATCAGAATAAAAAGCGAGAAACTGTGGTAACAGATATACACAGGCCTTGCTGCTAATGTTTCTCATCCTCTTTCATGAATTTTGTAAAAAAAGAACTCCTATTTTGCAATCTAGAAACAGTTGCATTCTAAAATATTTTTATCTCTTCAGACTTTTATTATTTTGATTTTTACACACCATGCATTGTTATTCACTTTAATGCAATATGTTTTGTTCCATCATATCAGGTTTTAGGTACTCCAGGAAGGGCTGCCTATACAATATAGATAGCACCATACATAATTTTGCTTAGAATTATTATTTAGATACATTGAACAAAAAAATAATATGTATGTGTATATACATTTGGTACGTATATATTGTGCGTGTGTGTCTGTGTCATAGCTTTCTTCAAGTATGGCAATTTTTTGCAAAGCCAAAAATTTGCAAACAATATCTATCGACTTTGTAATATAACAAATGTTTACATTAAAGATCCTGTCTTGGCAAAATATGTCAACCTGTGCTCTAATTGGGAGCAAAACATCTCATTGGCAATTGTTAGATACACTTAAATTGCACTTTTTAAAAATATATTTATTTACTGTTTGGTTGAAAATTAGCTATATTAAATGAGAATTTTCTTTTTTTATCAAAGTTTTTTTTTCTTTCTTTATAATAAAAACGAAAACTGAATACAATTACAACTGATAAAACTTTAAAACTTATATTTATCCTATAAAAGTTTATTAGTAAAAAGTTGTTCCTTTATGGATACTCAGATACAGATATTGTCCATGTAAATAAAGAATAGTATGGTAGTACTCTTGACTTAAATATAAAAGAACCTGGCCCTTATTTAATATAATTCAGTACTTCTTAGTTATTCCGTCGACCAATTTCGCCAAATTATACACAATGACATAATTTTTATTTTAAATAACAAAAGAACAAATAAATTAGTAAAACATTTAAAACGTCGAATTAATGGTTTTATTGGCCATTATTGACATTTAATCTTACAATTAATTAATGAATGGCAACCATTATTGGCATTTAATCTTACAATTTGGAAACAGTAATTTGGTTGACGGGATAACTAAGAAGTACCAATAATTCTCATTACTGAAAAAAAAAGTCATTAATAGTCAAAACTCAATCATTGCTCCCCCCCCCCCCCTCCTTTTTTTTTTCCATTGCAGCAGAATAGAGAAAAAATATTTTAAGGATTAAATTAGATATTAAGATTAGATAATTAGTTCTGATTAATTCAAGGGCAACAATGATTTGATTATAAAAAATTATGATAATCAATATTTTACATGTAACTCATGTTATTTTTCACATTAGAATTTATTGAAGTGACTATTAAGCTTTATTATAATTTAAAGTTTTTATCATTTCGAGTTGAAAAAGAAAACTATTTTAAGATTAAAATATAATTTTATAAATGCTGAATTTTTATCTATTTTTTTTTATCGTCATTATAATTGCTTGCTATTAATTTAAAATTCTTCATGTTTTTAAAGCAATAAAACTACTTTATTTTTTCTTTATTTTTTTTGGAGGGGGGGGGGGGAGCTTATTTACAATACTGCATTATTAACTAATAAATTCATTGAAGATGGAAAATAAAGATGATTTCTAAAATTTCATCGTAATATTTTTGTAAAAAATAAAAATATTTCATTAAAAAAAAATCTGAACAACTTTATATGAGAGCATACATTATATGAACATTATGTGCACTGTTACTCTATGACCATTAGAGCAAATTTTCAGGAATACTTACAATTATTTTATTACAAAATATAAATAGGATAAAATAGTATAACAAGTTAAATACCATCGTGTTCTACTCACATAAAATGTATCTAATTTGTAACAAAAAACACTTTACTTGCCTATATAATATATCAAAATTTTATAACAAATTAGATATATTTTATGTGAATGATACATAATGGTATATAACTTTTTATGTAATGTTTTATCCTAATAATAAAATAATTGGAAATATTTCTGAAAATTTACTCTAATGTTCACAAGAGTAATGAATGGATGTACCCGCATACTTTGCTTTTTGTATCATCAGCTTTTCTTTTTATAAACTCTTACCTTATAGCTGTATGATGGTATACATTCCTCAGATTTTTCTGTAACGTACAGCGTAGCAAGCCACTGTATCTTAGTAATTTTTCAGAGAAACTCGAAGATGTTAGTTAAAATATCTGTCAGATACTCATCACAAAATAAACAATTTCATTTTTTTACATGTACATACAACAGGTTTAGTAAGTACATGGACATGTAAAAACTAACATAATGAAAAGCCCAACTAGTCAAGACAGCATTTTGTATTCAATGTATGCACTGGAAATTTATTATAATATTGTATAGTAGTATCTACGTAAACATGAATTTTCTTTCATTTAACTTTCATTTGATAAATCTAGATATTGATGTATTTTAATAAACATTTTGGTTATATATATATATATCATCAAATTATCAGCACATAAAAAAACAAGCTTTTTATAGCAGTCTTGGAAGCACTGATTTTACAACTTAGTTATTCAGTCATTCAAATTAGTTATGATTTTAATTTGTTTAACGATTAATAAAATCATATATATTATTATCTAAGTCATTTAAAAGCACCAGTGCAGCCAGAGGAAAGAATGATTTAGAAATTACTCCCCCCCCCCCCCCAAAGCTCTAATGACTGGTAAAACAAATAAAAATACTTTTGTATTATGATTATTATGTGACATGTAAAAAACAATGCAAAGGAAAGCACAGCATGTATTATTATGTATGCATTAATTTAACACATAGCTATTTATAGATTTCAAAATAAAACTTCCTTTCTTCAGAGCTAAAAAGTGAATAAATAGCAATAGCAGAAATAATGCATTCTTTGTGTACATATTACACGAATATTCCTCCCCTCCACCTCTTTCTTACAAAAAAATAAATTCTACTGAAAAAGGGAATAATCCTTTTATCATGTCTTGAAATGTTGCATGCTATATTAATTATGTCTGTTATTTCTTTTCTTTAAATTAGTTTCTATACATCGTATCTTTAATAAAAAAAAACCTTTTTTATATATATGTATTCCTAATTAGAAGAACAAATATTTAGAGTTGATAATACAAGTCATGTTAAACAATTTTTAAATAGGAAATTAGGGTTACAATATATTTTTAATCAAGAACTTAGGGTGTTTCTCTTAACCCTCTCGGCACCAATTTTTTTTTCCAATTTTGGGAAAAATTACTTTTACTGTAACAAAATTAAAAGTAGCTATCGAAATCCCAGAAGTTACAGTTTACTGAAATTTAACGAATGTAGTTATGTTGCACATTTTTCATATAAAAATAGTCTAAGGAAGAATTTTTTAAGACGTTTGGAAAATGTCGTATTATAACCAGATTAAAGAAACATAAAAAATTTAGTAGTATTTTTTATTTCTTATCACAAATTACTAATTCGAAAAAGGAGTCCCTAATTTAAATTTAAAGAGTGAAACATATGTTTGAATTAAAGAAACGCCAACGGTTTACTAATAATTAATAAAACTTTTATTATTATTATTAAATGCTGAAGCATAAGTAAAGTCATAATAGTAAATGTATCGACATATGCTATCGCTATTAGGTGCTGGAATTAACAAAAATATTTTTTTTCTTTCAAATATTGCAATTCGAAGTAGTAGCCTCATATGAGGATCAGGGTGACGAGAAGGTTAAAGTCAAATTTGGATTTTTGTTCATAGTTTTAAAAATATAGTTCAACATAATATTCAACAATTAACAGACAGTCTCAAATAGTCAACAGAAAAATTATATTTTTGAACAATTAAATAATTTTTTTTTTGAATAAATTGATGAAAAACATTTCCTGGAGAAAAATCCTAGGCTATGTAATTGTTATGACGATGCATGTTTCTTAACCCCTTCAGAGGACGAGCGTCTTTTACAGAATTTTTAATCTTTAATCACCGGATTTTTAAACCAGAAATTTTTGCTTAATTGAATGGGCAAAATGCTCATATTAAATAAGACAAAATTTACAATAAAAATTTACTGATGAGAATAATCCCCGATTCTGAACACCTTACGTGGCATGAATACCGGTCGCTTGTCCCCAAGGGGTTAAATACGTAATCATACTATATTTTTACTTGTAGTCATCTATGAGTACATAGATATTGGTAAATATAAATACAGTAGAACCCTACTGATCTGAAATTGCGGTTAATACGAACCGATTTTATATTCGAAAATTACTGGATTTGAAGTATACCGGATTATGAAATTTCTATATTTATACTCTGAATTACAGACTGAATGTCATGTAGAAGTTAGAATTAAACAAAAAAAGGCAGTAAAGCATGTTTTTCATTCTTTAAATGGCTTGAAAAGAATTTTAAAAAATACCGAATAATGTAAAAGTACAATATATGTAAGCGAATATAAAATAAAAACGTGCACTGTAGGTCTACTCGTAGAAGCCCTCGTAAAAGAAATCTTGAATATCAGTTTGTTTGCTAGTCATTATAAAATTCTTTTCTAAAATGCAAAAAGTATTTAATTTAGATGATAAAAATATATTTTTCCTTTCAACAGTTTTGTTTCTCAAATTATTTACATAAATGTTTTTTCTTCCTTCTTACTCGACATGGTGACTCTGGTATTTACAGAATCGCGATTTTGAACTATTTGTAATGAGTTGTTACATAATTCCTCATTCTGAAGTTCCATTTGATTATTATAGACATCAGGAGTGATTAAACAAATAATACTATTCTTTTCCGAAAGTCATGCCGTACCTTAGGATTCTGGATTACAGGATGTTTACTGTACTACTACTTATAACTTTTTTAGCACGCATTTTTATTTTGCTTCTATTTTTATCGAAATTTTGGGTAATCCGAATTTTTTGTAATAAGAACAGCCACTGGTCCCAATTAGCTTGGATTAGCGAGGTTCTACTGTATTTAATTAATATCAATACTTAACCTATATGAATGTTTATAAGAAAAATAACTCAACTATTTCAGTATAACAAAATATACTCAAAAGTAAAGTGTAAAATAGAAGAAAAAAAAATCTGATTTTCAATCTTGATTTAAGGTACTGAATGTCTATCAAGAGTTATAGGTTTCCAAAACAATTAAACCTTTAATTTGATGACATTTAGAAGCATAATTTAATTTTGGTACTTTTCGGTTAGCCGGGCACCAGTGTTATATATACATATGTATGTATATCTACATATACATACATATGTATATATACACATATATATATATATGTATACATATACCTTCTATATATGTATAAATATACATGTATATGTGTATATAGGTATACATACATATGTATATATAACACTGGCGCCCGGCTAACCGAAAAGTACCTTAGTCTTTTATAATTAATAAAATTATAATTAGTAATTATAAAACAATAAAAACTGCAAATGTCAATTCATTAGTTAATAGCAGTATCTGCTCTTCTTGCACTTGTACTTTGTAAAATAATTGACATTGCATAAATCTAAAATTATACACATACATGTATCTGTTAACAAAAAAAATTATGCACATACATGTATATGTTAACAAAAAAAATTATGAAAATTATACCCAGGGTGGGTCCGTAAATATATTTTTGAATATATCAAAAATATCCGATATTTTTTATGTATATCTAATGTTTTCAAAATAGTCGACTTATTGTTGATAAATATTTTTAAAAGTAATATAAATTAGAAACTGAAAAATATTGCACTTAATATGAAAACTTTATAAATCGATATTCTAAAGGTGATTTCCCTTTTTTTCCTCACTTACAACAAAATTGAAGTATTTTTCAAGTGACATTATTCTTTGAAAAAATAAGAGTATAATATACAATTAGTGTGAATAGCCTGTGAGCTCAGTGCCATCAATTTAACCGAGCACATTTCTTTTTATTTTTTATAAGGGTAGTTTCATTTTCAGAACTGGTTCCACAAGTGAATTTATCCTTATATATAAAAAAAGTAAATCAAAAAACTACAAATGTATAATAAAAGTTGAGAAATCTGTAATTTATCCTCTCATAAGAATAACATTAGCTTGAGTGTTTCTGTCCGTGACTAGTGTAGGCTCTTAAGAGGCTACTTCAGTTATGAGAAAAAATGAGAACATTAATGTTAATCCTATGGGGGCATTATTTTCAAATTACTCCCTTTGATTTTAATATTTTTGAATAATTGTTTTGCATAGGATTGCTGAGGACGATCTTTAACTGCGCTAGTTTTTACTTTTTCAATTTTGGTTACAGTTTTCTTTTTCTTGGTATTAGGATAGTTTCAATTTCAGAATCGGTTCCAAAAGTGAAAGTGGCCTAATTAAAAATAACTGTAAAATAAATCAAAAAATGGTCTTTGTTGTGTAGATCTACCTCAGCTATCCATTGCAAAAAAAAAAAAATCATTTAAAAATATTCAAATGCAAATGAGATATCTTTAAAAAATTCTCCCATTGGATTAACATTAGGAAATGGGTGATTTCACGTGATTGAAGTAACCTTTTTAAGAGCCCACACTAATCACGGGAAAAAGGAAAATGTTAAATCTATAGGGGCATTATTTTCAAAAATAGCTGAGGACGATCTATAACCAGGCTAGTTTTTATTTTTTAGAGTTTGGTTTCAGATTTAAAAACAATTACTTTCACTTTTGGAACTGGTTCTGAAATTGAAACTATACTAATAAAAAAAAAAAAAAACTATAGGAACCAAAATCGAAAAAGTAAAAACTAGCCTGGTTATAGATCGTCCTCAACTACCCTATGCCCAAAATATTAAAATTCAAATGAGAAATTTGAAAATAAAGACCCCATATAAACATTAATGTTTTCCTTTCTTCCCGTGATAGTGTGAGCTCTTAAGAGGCTACTTCAGCCATGTAAAAATACCTGTTTGCTAATGTTAATCCAATGGGAGAAATTTAAGATATCTCGTTTGCATTTGAATATTTTTCAATTTTTTTGGCATTGGATAGCTGAGGTAGATCTATACAACATAGACCATTTTTCGATTTTGTTTACAAGTATTTTTAATTAAGCCACTTTCACTTTCAGAACCGCTTTCAGAAATGAAAGCCTCTTCATCAATATAGCAAAAGTAAAAAACAGCCTTTGTGGAGACTTACCTCAGCTATCCAAAAATAAATAAATAATAATTTTAAAATGTTCAAATGCAAACGAGATATCTTAAAAAAATTCTCCCATTGGATTAACATTAGTGAACGGGTGTTTTCATGGGACTCCTCAAATAGCCTCTTGCTATGCTTATGTTTCACATATAAAAATTAAATGCAACTGATGTTAAAGTAAGTACATTAATTAATTATTCATATTTTAAATTTGCAAAAGAATTTTTAAAAAATGGAAAGGGGAGGGGTAATTGAGTGATACATACTCATATATATCTGTAAAATACAGTTAAATATTAACCCTCCGACTGTCTTGGAAAAGGGCAAAATTGTAAGGTTGTTTTCTCTGAATTTTGTTTTAAATGTTAAAAAAAATGATTCTTTGGACATTTTATAAAAAAACTTAATAACGAATATGAATGCAATCCTTGGAAATATTAATCATTGGTCAATGTATTAAAAATACATTAAATCAATAGAATTATATTACTTTAAATATTGCTTGTATTGCTGTGAAACCTGGAGCTTAGTGAACGTATTAACACGGGCTTGTCAGTGAGGGGGTTAAAATTTATTATTTAAATTCAATGCAAAAAATACCAATTTAAAAAAACAAACACTTACCAAATATTTAATCTTTGTAACTGTAAACAAAGAAGATAAATTTTGAATTATATACAATAGCACGATTAAAATTCCAATAATAAAGGCTTTTTTTAGTCTTATTTCTTACTTGAACAGGAGTTTGGTGACGATCCTTAAACATCCTTGGCTTAAAAACAACTTTCAAACAGCCAAGAATCATAAATCAATGTTGTCCATTGGCATCAAAACTCTGCACTTTCCAAATTTCAATCTAGCTGGATACACACTCAAAAGCAGAGAACAAATAACACCTCTTAATGCTTTTAAAAGCGGTACCAGCTGGACACTATAAGTCGTAATTCTTGTCATTTGGATCCTATAGACTCTTGCACATATTTCACAGCGGACAAAAAATTGAAGATTCAATTTACAGGTTACATTTCAACTGAAAAAGAAAATAAGAAATATTACAACTCCAATACAAGTGTTTCATCATCTAAGAAATATTTTTCTGTTTCTTAAAAAATACAAGATTCCATTAAACATTAATTAAATATTGTAAAATCATAAAAAGAATAACTGAACTACTAATTAGGGATTGACCGAAGCAGCAATTTTGCCGAATACCGAAGCTTCGGTCGAAGTGTACGCCGAATATTCGGTATTCGGCGACCGAATACTTGAAAATTTTTAATATGCATTTTTGCATATACTAGCTTTTTTAATAAACTTTTAATTGAAATGAAATTCTCAATAATTTAATTCAGTTACATTTTTATTCTTAAATCTAATTTTAAAAAAATTTAATGACTTCTTTCCACTCACAAATTTATTAACCCATCACTTTTTATAATTTTATCACTAGTCAATACCCAAAAATAACCTATGAAAGTATTAAACTATGCAGGCTATTATTAAGGATAAGGACTACCAGAAAAATAAAAGTTCATTCAAATAAAAAGAAACAATGTTGTTATTAAGCTGATTTACTGATTGTCTAATTATAAACATATTGAATAGGAATGTTCTCAAAATACAAAAAGTATCATATCAATTTGTACATTTAACTATTTTCTATCAAATTATTGATAGATATTTATATTTTGATTAATATTTTAACACTGTGGTGATGAAGATTACAAATTTGAACGTTTTTGATATAACGGTTATAAAAGCTATGGGATAAGAATTGGAGTATACTTATTGGATGTGTGTATTTTCTTTAATAACCTTACATATACAGATATGAACTCTAATATACTTATTTGATGTGTATATTAAAGAAAATACATATTAAATAAATTTAAATTAAAAAAACTAATGTAGAAGTAATTAAAATTAAATGATAAGGAATGCATCTTCCTTACTTTTTTCTTCTTCTCTAGTTGGCAGTTGTTTTGATTTCACCCATATGTAGACTATTTTAGGAAGGAAAAAGTTTTTTTTAAATAAAAAATGGCCTTTGACTTGTTTTTTGTAGTGCAAGCTGAATTCTGAACTCATGCACATAATATTAAACCTCATTGTTTAGCCTATTCTACTGCTAAGTAAAAGAGAATTCTTCAAATTCTAAAAAAAATACTTATCTGCAATTATTCGGCCGAATACTTAAAAGTATTCGGACGGAGCCGAATATTCGGTTTACATGCCGAACCACCGAATAAACTATTCGGTATTCGGTCAATCCCTACTACTAATGACAAGTTTAAAGAGAAAAAAAAAGCCTCAAAACAATATAACACCACCAGATCCTATACTTGGCTGGCCCTGTATAAAAAAACTTGCAAAATAAGAGCAGGCGGCATTCTTTTATCACAGAATACAGAAAATTATTATTTAATGAGTTATACAGCAAGTTAAGCATAAGTTACTAACAAGAAACTATAGACAAAACCAAATCAAAAATAGAGAAACATACCATGTGGAAGTAAGAAAAGATTTTAGTAATCCAATAACAAATTGCATAAATAATTCTTGCCTGAATTTTACAAGAAATTAATGTGATTTTATAAATAATAAAAATCCTCTGTCTGCAATCATCAACTCGCAACATGAACATTTAAAAGTATAAAACAACCAACAGACCAATTATATTGATGCAATTCGAGAACTCAGAAAATTTGTTTTGAGAAAAGGCAGAATCTCAAATTTTAGTTATCGCACTTTTTCACACAAATAGTCATGTATTAATAAAAGAATCATATAGGACCATGTATACTAGCAGAATCTTTGCGGCTATTACTGATAATGCAAAAAAGGCCTTATAGCAAGGCTGTATAGCTTTTTTTAGTTTAAAACTTACAAAGCTTCTACAACATGAGGGCATTTTAATTCACTAATCAAATTTATCACATGAAAGTTTGAATGCAAAACTGTCGGACACAAGGCTTATTAAGCACTGAAATGTAAAAACATGAGGCTACTTTGTAATTTATTGGAGTACATTTGAATAATAATAATAAAAAACAACACACAATATTACACGAGTATGTATGTATAGGGGAAGACGGGGTACAATGAAACATTACTTGTAAAATCAGTCAAATTTGTCATAGAGAGTTGCAGTTTATATATATGTTATACAACTATATGTTCCAATTACTGATGTGATTTGGATACATTCGCACTTCTACAACAGTAGCAATAGAAGATTATTGCTTTTACGCCATTGAAAGTAACTTTCTTTACTAAAAGTAATTTTGTTTATTTTTCCTTGTTGTTATATGTAATCATTATTTTTTCTATACATTGTTTTCTTTGGGTTGTTGTCTTCATACCTCCAAAACCAAACTAAAAAAAATAAATATTAGAAGTTTGAAAATAAATTTTTATTTAGTAACCTCAGTGCGGGGTACAATGAAACACTTGCAGACGGGGTACAATGAAACATGTTTTATTATAGTAATAAAAGTAGTAAATAGAATATTTTAGAAGTAAGAGTAGGAAAACAGAAAAAAAAAAAGAGTTTTGTTCTAACCAGGTCAGTAAAAAATGCTCTTGTTAAAACAATAAGCAATTAAAAAACAGAAAGAGAAAAAAAGCTGAGAAGGGATTGTTTTGTAAACAAACTCTGCCTGCTACAGACTCTGATGATGATCCAGATTTTTTTCCAGGCCCAGCTGGTCATCGAGGTACTAAGAATGAGATATTCACACACAACATGTGTGGCACAAGCAGTATCCGTATAAATGAAAACATAAGGAAATATATACTGTTGGAGAAATCATACATTTAAATGAAGTCAAATGTGAAATACTTGATATAAAGACTCCAACCTAGGTTTTTTTTTTTTTTTTTAGAAACTTGCATTTAAAAAAAAAACTCATTCTGTTGAAACTACCACCCCATATTCCTTCAGGATCAACTGAAATATAAACAGAAATGCTAATTTTTGAAACTGACTTGCGCCAATTTAATGTAAAATGAAAGGTATTTCTTAAACTAATAGAATTTTCTCATTTTTCATCTTAGACTATAATATTTTTATCAAGTTTCTTATTAATCAAGTTTTGTTTTTGTATTTATCTCATTTTTCATAAAATAAACTATACTGGGTGAAAATTGCTTCTATCATTTGGAGTGTTTCATTGTACCCCAGTATGTGTTTCATTGTACCCCGGCATACGGGGTACAATGAAACACTGTAAGACATTTATTTTTTGTTATTTTTCAAGCATAAAGATATTGTTTAGAACCCAATAAAAATTTATTTAGATGGGGAAAATACAAGATTAAAAATATGCATTAATTATATTTTTGTGCATGCAAAATTGTGGATAGGAAAAAAAAAAATAGTAAATTTTGTTTCATTGTACCCCGTCTTCCCCTACATACTTGAAGCACGGGTTTTTAAGTTATACGTAGCTACAAAGGTCATTCAGAAATATTAAGTTCAGTTTAAAAAAAAAAAAAAAAACAACCTAAAACTCTTCAAATTATATAAGAAAGATGGATATGTTAAACAAATACTACAAAATATTAACAAGTCATTTAAACAATTCTGGTGACACATCAATATTTAAATTGAATGAAATATATAATTTACTTCATCAACAAATCTGTAAACAAAAAAGTATACGGGGTGGAAAGGAGACAGAATCTAAAATATAATTTCTTTTTACCATATTACAGAATAAAGCAAACTTTTACTTAGAAAATAAAATTTATAACATACCAATTTGCTGAAAAATATTCCCATTTTGACCGCAAAACAGGTATGAATAAAAAAATTATTCATATCTAATGTGATTTATTACTTAAAACGTAAGATATAGTTTATGAAAATACATAAAGAAAAACTGTTTACATCCGCCATTACATGATTCCGGCCTTCCGAACGATATTCCGCCTGCCTCTGAGCAGCCGGAAAAAAGTAAGAGATATTCCGGATATTTGAAATACCTGAATTCCGAATTTTGAGGGGAGAATCGCTCATCTTCGGAATAACAACCGGAATCACTGAATTCAGTACGATATTCCGATTCCGCATGAGGGGAGAATACGGCCGGAAGTTTTGGAATGTAATGTAGAGCCAGCTGAAGAGTTCAGAAAGATTTTAGACAATGGAGGATATTCCATCCACGTTATGATCACGTGGTCAAGGTAAAAACTTCTAGCGTAAAGAAGGGAAGGCTCCGTAGACGTAATGAAATACCCTCGCCAGCCAGTGAAACAGTTCATGCGGAAAGCAGTAGTAACCTCCCTTTTTATCAGTTGGAAGTTCTTTGGATAAATTACCAGTATCACGTGACTTTTTTCAGCCTGGAACCCAGATTTGGAATAAAGTCCATTACCGGTATCACGTGGCTTTTTTCAGACTCTAACCCAGATTTGTAATAAAGTCCATTGAATTATAGCGCCTAGAATATTGTGCGGATATCGGCTATCCCTCTAATACTTAAAAAAGCGCTAAAATATTGTATCCCTTAAATGTGCAACGATGCTGCTGAAATATGAAGATCGCAGCGACATCTGCAGCATATTTTCTACAACTGCAAGGTATTGCTAGTCTATACAATGTAATACTAGTAATACGAAAATCCCGCAGATGTCGCTGCGATCGACACTTGGGATTTTAGCAGTATCATTGCACATTTAAGGGATACAAATTTTTAGCACTGTTTGGAGACTATATTTCCACACTAGGTATTCTAGACGCTGCAATGGAGGATATTCCATCTACGTTATGTTCACGTGATCAAGGTAAAAACTTCTAGTGTAAAGAAGGAAAGGCTCCGTAGAAGTAATGTAAATCCCCGCCAGCCAGTAAAACTACAGCGCCTAGAATACCTTGTGTGGAAATATGCTATCCATACAGTGCTAAAAATTTGTATCCCTTAAATATGCGACGATACTGCTAAAATTTCAAGTGTCGATCGCAGCGACATCTGCGGGATTTTCCTATTACTAGTATTACATTGTATAGACTAGCAATTTTTTGCAGTTGTAGAAAATATCCTGCAGATGTCGCTGCGATCAGCATATTGCAGCAGTATCATTGTACATTTAAGGGATACAATATTTTAGGGTTTTTTAAAGTATTACAGGGATAGCCAAATTCCACACTATATATTCTAGGCGCTATAGTAAAACAGTTCTTGCAGAAAGCAGTAATAACCTCCCTTCTTATCAGTTAGAAATTCTTTGGTAAATGGGGGATATTTCATCTACATTTTGATCACGTGGTCAAAGTAAAAACTTCTAGCGTAAAGAAGGGAAGGCTCCGTAGACGTGTAATGTAAATCCCCGCTAGCCAATGGAGGATATTCCATCTCCGTTTTGATCATGTGGTCAGGGTAAAAACTTCTAGCGTAAAGAAGGGAAGGCTCCATAGACGTATAATGTAAATCCCCGCTAGCCAATAAACAGTTCATGAGGCAAAGCAGTGCCCTTCTTATGAGTTAGAAGTTCCCTCGCTAAATTACCGGTATCACGTAGCTTTTTTCAGCCTCGAACCCATATTTGGAATGGAGGATATTCCATATATATTTTCATCACGTGGTCAAGGTAAAAACTTCCAGCGTAAAGAAGGGAAAGCTCCGTAGACGTGTAATATAAATCCCCGCTAGCCAATGAAACAGTTCATGAGGTAAAGCAGTAGTATCTTCTCTTCTTATCAGTTATAAGTTCCTTGGGCAAATTACCGGTATCACGTGACTTTTTTCAGCCTCGAACCCAGATTTGGAATATCCTCCATATCCTCCATGAAACAGTTCATGAGGAAAAAGTAGTAGTATCTTCCCTTCTTATCAGTTAGCAGCTCCTTGGGCAAATGGAGGATATTCCATCTGCGTTTTGATCACGTGATCAAGGTAAAAACATCTAGTGTAAAGAAGGGAAGGTTCCGTAGACGTGTAATGTAAATCTCCGCTTGCCAATGAAACAGTTCATCAGGCAAAGCAGTAGCATCTTCCCTTCTTATCAGTTAGAAGTTCCTTGGATAAATTACCGGTATCACGTGACTTTTTTCAGCCTCGAACCCATATTTGGAATATCCTCCATTGAATATTTATATTTAAGTTGAGAATCCGAAAACTGCATTATTTAATGACTCGCAACGATGGTCCTCTGTGAAATAATTTTGATAATTTAAAGTAAAAATTGTGTGGCAGAACGTAATTATTTAAATTTTATGCCTGCATTGGGTAAATTTGAGTATAAATAGCCGTATTTGCAGATGGTAGTCACTTCCTTCTGCTTCTCTTAGTAATAAAGGTAAATATGAGTTTATTGAAAACGATGGAGTTCATATGTTTTCCGTTAGTAATGTTTCTCTCATAAATAAATCTACTCTTGATTTTGCAGGTTATGTCCACGTATTGGTTTTTAGCGGCACGTAAGTAATTTGTCTTAATATTGTAAATAATTTAAAGTTGTTAAAAAAAATATATTACATGACATGAAATTAAGGAAAATAAGAAAAATAACTATTTGCCAGCGTATCTTGTTTTCTTGAACATGAGTACAGCTTATTGAATCTCAACTGTCTTTGTAAGGCTATACGCGTACTTAACTAGGGAGCTAAATAACTCCCTTCAAAACCTTCATTTTATGAATTGGAAAATCTAACTGCGGTACATCAAGCTACGATAATCTCTTAGCAAATCTGTTCTGTACTTTTAATACAAGACTTGCCTGAAACTTCTTAACCTAAGTTGGTCTAGTTCTCTTCTGGACCATCGGGACAAGTTTTCGATTTATTATTAGTACCTAATAACTACTTTTAAAGTAAATGACCTTTGTTAGAAGACTCTAAGAAAATATTTGAAATCTGATTTCTAACTTCATCTATTAATCTCAACACAACTAATTTCCGAGACTGCATTCACAAACTCTTGTCAGCGCGCCTGTGGGTCCCCCCCCCCCCTCAATCCGACCGAGGGTAATCAAAGTATCCCTTTAACAAAATGGCTATCAACTTGCGATCTAAAAGTTGCTTGGATTGTAATTTCTACTGTTCTCTAAATCCCCCTCTCTTACGGCTGTAATTGGAACTTCGAAGTATCTCTTCATATACGTATTCATCTATCCAGATGAGGGCTGAACTTCTTGATAAGTACATTTACTTATGGTCCACTAAATTTTTTTTAATAACATTTGGAATTAAAATCTCAGCACCTTAACTTTGCTTGCGTTAACAATACCATTTTGTGTAGTCGCTGTGCTTTGCATTGAACATAGACCCTTTTTCGTGTACTTGGATTCCTTTATCGCTAGTTCCCTTTCAGTTTGGGGGAGGGGTCATACACCGAGGTGCTAAATGATGGCGAGGATTATGCAATTGCTTAAATAAAATTATATAATCGGTATTTCCTCAAACTAAATAGTCAATATAAACAAAGTATTCTAAAACTATAAGCATAATATACGGTGCATTTTTAGAGAACACTAGAAGCAAAATAAGTGAGGATTTTTCCAAATTATGGAAATATTTCATGTCAAACGGGCTTGTCGAGGTGATAAAATATGTCATGCCTCCACCAATGTCTGATTTTAACTACTTTCGAGTTATACTACACGATTTGACTTTCTTTTTGTTGCGTATTGCGCACTATATCCGAGAAGTTCTTCATTGTATTGAGGTTTGGACCATCGGCTGACCAATCAAGCTAGTCTTTTCTTCAAACCACCTTGTTCTCTTTCAGAGAACTTCTTCAGCGTTGTCATGTCGAAAGTTTATTTAAAACCTGTAATCTCTCTGGTTCAACAAATGTATTCTTGAATGTGAAATGCAGAAATGTCTATTGTTATCAGTGTAGAAAAGCAATTTTAAGTTTCTTTCCGAGGGGAGGGGGGAAGAAGTACCCCCAACCATCGGACAGCCTCCACCTAATTGACGCGTAGCAAATGCGTCGTTTTCCTCTCTAACACCATGCCAGAATGAAGATCTTCTAGAATACTCTCAGCACTGAAAATTTTAGACTAATTTATTGCTCCAGATATTTCTTGCAAACTGAATGCGGGCTCTCATGTAACCCGTGATCACCGACGTGGTTCTACGTTTATAATTCCCTACGTTTCATTCTGTCTATACTGACGTCCCTTTATCCTGATTCCGCTGTCCTTTGCTGTGATTCTTTTACTTGGAAAGTGTGAACAAACTTTCGGATTGTTTCGGAAGCTTTCTCCGCCTCTTTGTAGTAACGTAAATAGTTGTATTCTGTAAAATTAGGTTTTGAACGTTTAGTTGCCATTTCTTTTGAAATGGCATTAAGATGTTTAAGTTGGAATTTGCCCTCTTTGGAAGTCAAGCATTTTATGTCGGCCTGTCGTCCAAACGTTTTACAAACGAATATACGCTCTTGTTGAGATGCTAAAATATCCGCCAATCACGTTTCGAAATATTTGCTGCGTCATTTTTCTCGGCATAAAATCTGAAATATATATAATTTTTATAAAGATTACTTTAATATTTGAATATCATTTAATTTTGCAAAATTTACGCATATTGCATGGCACTCTTTCTTTGTTTCGTATCGTTCTTGTCATTTTGCACCCCGCTGTAGCAAGTAAAGATTGAACTTGAGAAACAAACTTGAATTTATCGAGGAATACTCTTGCATAAGACTAATCGGGCTGCGTGCAGCTGCTTGTCAAATAACATTGTGAGCTTTCTAGGAATCTTTCCTTTTTAACAAAGCCCCAAGTTAAGGCTGTATATTGGACTACTCATGGTAACAGTTAAATTGCTTTTGGTCACATAAACGAGTATTTACCAGACTGAGTAAAGTTATAACTACATTCATTAACTACATACAGTTCATTCATAGCAGTAGAATGAAAGTTATGTAAACAGGGCCCGCTTAACACTTACTAATAGGGTAAGTCCGACGTCACACAGGGGGCCCCTATTGCTCTACAAACTGCTTTTTCATTTACTAAATCTCTTTCACATGCTTAAATAATTTGAAATTTTACAATCAAAGTTTTTAGAGTAAATAACATTTTTAATAAACTAAAACTACCTATATAAAGGTGTTTAATTGTAAATAACAAACTTATCTTGTAAATGACAAATATGGAACTATAGTTGAGAATACGTGAACTTCAAAATATTTTTGATTTACAAATTGCCATATAGTAAGAAAAGTTTCATAAACTCATTTTTTTTTTTTTAGTGATGGTTTCTTTTTTCTAAATTAGCTTTGAAAAGTAAAATTTGGGGGCCCTTTTGTATTTCAGTGGGTAAGCACGGGCTTCACGGGCCTATTCCGTAGACAGGCCCTGTATATAAACGCATACTTTGTTTTCAGTTTATTCTCCTATAGCCAAATGAAAGTTTAATCACTTTTGGGTACGAGCGACCGGTATACGTGTCGCGTAAGATGCTCAGAATCTGATTATTCTCGCCAGTAAATTTTTATTGCAAGTTTTGCCTTATTTAATCCGAGCATTTTCCCGCTTCAATTGAACATTTTTTTTTCAAAACTAGTGAATAAAAAAATTCCGTAAAAGACTAGTCCCGAAGGGGGTTGATGTTCTCTACCTATTTCATGTCTAAGCTGCTGTAGAACATACTTAGTGGTTCCAGTTACCGGATTTTTAAGATCCGGACACTGAATGTGTCCAAAACTTATTGACTAGACTTGCTAACTACTGTCAAAGCTGGCTTTACTTTTCTCTTTCAGTTGCTGCTGTCTGTATATTCAATGTCCACTGCAATACGTCCCCCGCAGGTCGGGAAAGGAAAACTGAAGTAAGTATCCTTAACTGTCTGTGTTAATTATGCTCTTTAACAGCCTTGTTATGAATCAAAGCTTGAAATATTTAACTGAGCACGAACAATAAGCTTTTCCCGGGAGCATGTAAATGACCACATGGACGTACTTGGAGTACGTAATTTTAACTTCATCCAATTAGCTTTGTACGAAACAAACGTATTGGGTTAATATTTCCAAAAAAGCAGTATTTAAACGTAATCTTTTAAAATTGAGTTGAGCTTAACTGTTGTCTGTCCTCGACTACGCACTGCGTATGTCCTAACACAGCTAAACCGTTTAACTGTGGCTTTGTAAATTTTTACTTTAGTCTATTTACGCTACCCAAGACTTCATAGGAATTTAAATTTGCTATCATTTTGTGCGTGAACGTGGCGTACCGAAAAGGTAGCCTATCGGTGGTCAAGCTGTCCTTGAACTCTTTCAGTTAGCCATGCAACTGAAATATTCGAGGACTATAAGATCTAAATTCTATTGCTTTAACAGATTCCAAGGGAGACCTCTTAATTGAATTTTCGACTGGATCTGACCTCTGAACTAGGAGCATTCAGTCCTCGTTAAGTTTCCTTCGGAAATTCTACATACCTCAACGTTATCGGTTCAGATAGTAAGTAAAGCGCGGTAAGTCCTTTCCCACAATAGTTTCGTCTCGCACTAGCACAACTCCCTTTTAAAATAAATGTAACTGAAGCTGTCAAACATCTGACTTGGAGAAGTGCAGTATAACGGTACTATTTGGACATGATAGCCCGGCATTTAGTGTAGTGAATTTAACTTTATTAATGTAAAGATAGTTTTGCAAAATTATTTTAGTCTACTTCCAGATGGGCACGGGTTTTACTAAGTGTTCCCGGTATTCTGTATTTTGGAATCGGATTTCGTAGTTGTATTAAATTTAACTATGGAAATTCTGAATAGATGGAATTTGTCTATCTTAACTAAGGAATTTTACTTGCTGAATCTATTGCCACGCGTTTTATCTTGAATATTTATTACAATAGCCCCTTTTCACTAAAGCCTGGTTTTCCTTTTTAAAGTTGCCATATCGAATGAGTTTTGTAAATTCAATAGTTGTGCATTTTACCAAGCGTAAATGAATGAAGTTTCCCTTTTCCGACTTCTCCTTTTAGATCTACTTTTCATTCGACATTGATCGCAGTAATCCTATTTCTAGATGCGTATTAAAAGCCTGGATATTTCAATCTTGTATGGTAGTTTTTTTACTTGTATTAACGCTGCATTAATTTCTCCTCTTAGGTACGTGATGCGGTAGTTGGATACAAGCCTTGCACGAATGCCTTCTGCGAGTACGGACCTTCTGAACTTGAGCCAAAACCTACTTCGGAAAGTACAATAGAAAATCCAAAGGTGCATTGCATTATGTTGAGGCCAAGTGCTGTTAAAACGCTCGGAGAAATTGAAAGTGCATATCCTGGTATTTCGGACATAAAATACCAATTGTTTGAGGAACTTGTGGGCCACATGCATGTATTCACGTCATTTAAGTTGGAGAACTGCCAGCCTGCCATGCAACTAATCGAACTTATAATTTTAGCTGGAAATTCTTTAAAAGCTCAATATACACTTCAAGGTGGTGAAGACTGCGTCTACGTAAATCAGACCGAGAAGCCTCTTCCAAGTGACAAAGTAACCGAAATGCCATGCCAGCCAGAATCTTCGGGTTACGTAACAGGGGCATCTAAGATTTGTCCTGGAAGTACGATGAAACCTGAAATTCCGCCAGTTGTAACGGAGAAGCCGTATGTACCTAGTTCTACAACAGAAAAGCCATACGTTCCCACTTCAACGAAACAACCAGTAACTGAGAAACCCTATATACCCAGATCGACTAAGCAGCCAGCTACAGAAGAGCCTCCAAAGAAGCCTTGTCCAGATGGTGTGGCCACAGAGAAGCCATGTCAGCCGGCAGTTGACACTGTAACCGAGGAATACTCTAGCGAAGAAATTGAAATAGTCGCGGAAGATGAACCGTATGTCGAGATTCCTCAAGTAGGCTCAATGAGAGGAATACCTGGCGTACACTATCCTAATTATACAGAAATCCCAATTACGTCATTTACCTGTGCCGACAAAAAGTACGTACCAGGGTTTTATGCTGACCCGGAGACTGCCTGTCAGGTGAGTTAAACCTTTTTGTTCAAATCTCTACGTAACTAAATGATTTGTCTCGCATGCGTAAAGAAACTCGTTATTCTAGACCAGGGGTCTCTAATTTAGTGTCTTATCTTTGCGAAGAGGTTTAGGTTGGGGGAGGGGGGGGATGTAGAGGGACCACACCAGACTTAGAACTTCTTAAAACGGGCAGTGTTTAGGATATTCTGAAACATACTGGATTTACTTCTCCTGATCACTCTTTAGAATTTTTGAATAGATACGTGTAAACCAGAAGCTTCTATCCTAATCCTTTCAACTCCCGAACGTGTAATAACTATCCTATGCACTTTCGCTTTTACCTTTATGACTAGATATGTTCTTAGGTTACTTAAGCGTGACTTTCATTTCTCTTTTCGGGAACGAAGTACTAAAACTTTGCCCCTTTCTACTCTCAAATGCATGAGTGAATGTAGCAATATCGGACAACAGCAATCTTTCTAGCTGAAGTAAATTTGGAACTCCGCCCTATATCCAGTTCTCGATCATGGCGTATTTAAAATGGTATCTCTTTAAAGCCTTTGTAAAACAGCAATATTTGGTTTCAAACGAGTTTCTCGTTTAACTTTCAATGATGCTTTTAGCATGTATCCCACATTCCGAGACTAGTGAGCTTGTCTTGCATTCATTATATTTAATAGAGGTAAACTGAAGAAATTCGTTAAAAGCTTGTGTAATACTAAAGTCATTAAAACCTAAATTTAGCCTGTTTATTAAAAGTAGTTTTATTAGCGTGGCGTAAAGGTGTTGAAACTAGACTATAAATTTGCATAAACCCGGAATTTTGAAGAAAAATACCGCGGAATCGGTAGGGGGGGGGGGGGTGAAGTAGTGGACAACGCATACATTTATTCTCTGAGAAACCAAAACTTGAAGCGATGTCCCTTTTTACATAAATGGCTTTAATATAATGTTGTAGACATTCGTAGAATAGTATTATGCGAAAAACTCGGTTTTTTATGTAAAATATGCGTATGACAAATTATCAAATTTGAATTTCCAGTGCAATTAAAATTTCATTTTAAATGCCTGACTTTATTTTAGCTTAGAGTTTTGGGGGGGGGATTAACGCTCATTTGTGTATTGCAGTTAATTGCTTTTGTAGCCCATTTTTTAAACGCAGAAATAAGACTCTTGGTTTTAAGATTTATCGTACGCGTCCCGAAACTAATTTTATAACTTTACACCCTTAAAAAATCTTAAGATGAATATTTCTAGTTCTCCGGAACATTCACATGCAGATTTGAGTAGGTGAATCTGGTAGTATGAGACACTATTCTGATTGCAACTTTTCGCGATTTCAACTACCTTTTTTAACGGAACTTTGAATAAACTAATCTTTATTCTTTATTTTAGGTGTTCCACGTATGCTATGAACATAGACGCGAGAGCTTCCTTTGCCCAGTTGGAACCATATTTAATCAACCTATTCTAGCTTGTGATTACTGGTATAGTTCGGATTGTTCTGTAGCTTGCGACTATTATAACGTGAATGAGAAAACCGAACTTGAAGAGTCTAAAATCGACGAAGAGGTCGAGGAACTCTTGACTGCTATTACAGAAAGTGAGAAGCCCGAAGAGGATGGCAGTAAACCATCTGTAGAAAGCGACTTGGATGAGATTGTCAAATTTTTTCCTGTTAAGGCTGTCGTAACCGAGATAAAATCTGAGGTCAAAGTGGCTCCCCCGGCAACACCAAAACCTGAGGAGATTGCATCCGAAATTGTGGATAAGATGGCTACGACAGCAACTAAAGTAATATCGACCACTAGGGATATTATTAAAAGCATCCCTGAGCCAGCCGAGCCTATCCTTCAGCCAGTGATGCCTGCAAAACCAGTCCTTATACCAGCCTCCTTTCCACACTTTGTAAAGCCTATGAAGATGCAAGACATGCTTAAACAAACTGTAGTCCCCATTGCTAAAGCTAAATTGGCAGCTATTCCTATTTCTAAAGTAACTGCTCTTAAGACTGCTGTACCAGTTGCCACTTTTGCTGCAAAGACAAAAGTCGTTATACCTGTTGCCGCCGCGAAAGCAAAACTCGCCACCAAAGTAGCAGCCATACCTGCTATTAAAGCTGCTGCCGCCGCCCCAATTATTACGAAAGCTAAGCTAGCTGCTGCTATTCCTGTTGCAAAAGCGGCTGTTGCTGTGCCACTTCTTGCTAAGGCCAAGGTTGCTGTACCCGCAGCAAAAGTAGCTGTTGCTGCTCCAGTTCTAGCTAAAGCGAAGGTGGCTGTTGCTGCCCCAATCATTGCTAAAGGTAAGATTGCTGTACCCGCCGTAAAAATGGCAGCAGCAAAAGTTGCTGTTAAATCAAGCGTTCCTGCTCTTAAAGCAAAGATGTTTGCGTCAGCTGTACCACTAGCTAAGGCTAAAATTATTCCTCTTATGAAAGCTAAGGCAGTCAAAGGTGCCAGTACTCCTCTTTTAAAAGCGAAGATGCTTGCTCTTCCTCTAGCTAAAAGTAAACTAGCAGGGCCATTGCCTATTGCTAAAGTCAAACTAGCGAAAGCAGCAGCAGTATCTCCTTTAACAAAGAAGGCATTAGTTTTGGGTTTATTGAAAGCTAAAAAACTTAAAATTAGCATTGATGGGATAGTGTAGTTCTAGTTTGAATAAAATTTTCATTTAAGCTATGATTTGTGTTTATTGTATTTCACTTTCTTGTGGTGTTTAGATTACAACTGAGTTGCCACTTCGTTCTTAAGCCCCTTTTTTCTGTTGGGACCGGGATTTTTAAAGTTCTTGACTGTAGTTTTAAACTATTTTTAGCAGATGGGTAACTTTAAAGCCACCGTGCAGCTTTTGTAGATTAGAAATTCATCGGTCACATGTAAATTTAAGAGCCATTTTATAACTTTCCTTGTATAAATTGTCGCAGATCTTTGTCACTCATTAGATAAGACTTAATCTGTGTAGGTTTGAATTTGAAATCTGTCGTCGGATTGATCGATTTGGAAATCTCGCCTATTGCTTTCTATTCCGACTACTGGAAGTGTAACGGAGTACATTTTCGGCTGCATTGAATTTGAACTCTTTGATACTTCCCCACTAAATATCGACAGATCGAGTTAACCAATCTATGACAATATTGGTAAAGCTGCGTCTTGCGGGGCAACTTGGATTACTTTGACCAAAATTTATAAAGTTTAAGTGTTCAGGTCTTTCATACTTATAATTCTAATAACACATGGAATTTCTTTACAACTTGTAATTTATGTGCAAAGCCTAAAATAGTCTGAAATCTAACCGTAAAGCTATAGGGAAGGGACAATCTTGTGCAATCGTAGACTGATTTGAGATCGAGGTGTAACCTTTTGGCTTTTAGAATCTAAATTCTTTCGGATATTGAATACTACAGTGGTTGGCACTTTAAAAGCAGATGACTCGTGATACTTGGTCTCTCATAATTCTACATAAATGTTTTGCAGAATATTTCAGTTCTCCTTGAATTCAGCTTCAAGGAATCTCAACATTATCAGTTTCATAACATTGACAGATTTAAACTAAAAAATAGTGCAGATCATTCTATCCTCTAATTTGGAGAAAATGTAACTCTAATAGCGCCAAATAGTTTAATAGCTTTTACTGGATCATCTAAACTGTCGGCTGTCTCGCAGATTTGTTTAGATACTAGTTTACATTGCGATTCATTTTGGCCTGTTGTAGTATAATTAATATATTAATCTATACAGAAATTATATCATTGCTTATTCATCTCTTGATGATATGGCTCGGAAACTGCTCATAGCAGCTATGCGATATTTTAACAATTAGCCATTCATAAGTTTAAGGGGTAGCATACCTTCGACAGTTTTAATGCATCTTTATTCCGTAATCATTTCTGAACAATATGCAAAAACCGCATTACAAAACTGCCATTAGTTTACTCTTATTAGTTTTTATTAAGACTACATAGGATAATTAAACGTTGCGGTTGTTCAAAGCGATGCTACGCGCAGTGTTACTCTAACTATACATGGCAATCGACGGAAATTTTCACCATATTAATTTCTATTATCTAAAACTTAAAACCAGATTTTTTTTTTTTGTCTTTGTAAAAAATGACCAAATTAAAAATTGTCAATCTCCGGTTGTAGTATAAAGGTAACACTATGTATTAGTCAATTTCCTCTTTATATGCTTTTCAGATTTTATCATGCGCGCAAGATTTTTTTCTTATATTTTTAAACTTATTTCAATATTTATGAATTTACAAGTATACATGTAATATAAAGCTCTTAATTAAAAAATGCGTAAAGTTCTTATTTTTGACTTATTAAACGTTTTGAAGACTAGAACAGTCATATTTTAACCGTTCGACGTGTTAAAAGGTATCCTGCCCCTTAAATTTCAATCTTTATCTGGTTTGTGGCCCCTTATCCGTTTCCCTCGCACTACCTGAAGTAGCAACAAATTAAATTCCATGTTCTACTTAAGAGCTTACACTAGTCTCAAGATAACTCAATTTAGTGTTAATCAATGAAAGTGTTCTGTAAATTTCTCGTTTGCATTTCGATATTTTGAATTTAAACTTTCCTTTTTGCAAAGGATGGGTGTCATCTGATTAGGGGCCCTTTAATATTTCGGTTTCAGCTACAGGCTTCGAAATAGTGACTTTAATTTAAAAGAAAGTAGGGAGCGGTCGGATTGACCGGCTATCCTATACAAAATTATATTGCGATGCAAACGCGAAATATGAAAGATCGCTTTAAGAGCCTAATTTCCTCGAAGTGCTAATCGTACGGAAGCGTTCTTTCAAATTTCTTGCTCGCATCTTTATGGACCGGGAGGGGCAGCACAATCGCCTCGGTGATTTCGCGTTTGACATTCCAGAATTGGTTAACTCTATTCACAAATAGAACGCAATCGATCTGCCAAGTCATCTTGGTTGGGGGGGGGGGAAACTTTAGCGGCTGCCTCGTAGGCTTGCATTTTTTTTTTTCCTGCACCCAAATGTATGAAACATGGAGGACCGAGAGCAGAAAAACACAATAAATCCAAGAGTCAACCGCTAAAATCCTGATTTTCCGTCAAAATCACTTGGCAGACAGAGTGCAAATAGTTTTAACTAGTTCTGGAATTTAAACCGTGAACTCGATGAGGTGATTCTGTGCTGCCGTCTCCCGGTCTGATATTTAGAAATTCCTTTTTTGCATATGATTCCAAAGGTCCATATCTATTGCGCGTTTGTTCTTTCCGATTTTAGTTGCCTTTTCTTTATGCCTATTCTTTCGGTTTTGGAACCTGTTCTGAAGGTGAAATTATCCTCATTTAAAAAGAAAGTACAAACTTGTAATAGTCGCAGACCTCGGGTATCCTTTTCAAACACTAAAATGCGCGCGAGGAATCAAGATTTCTCCCGTAGGTTTAACGTTCGCGTTTCTCCTGACTTGCGTAGTGCTTTGGATACTAAAACTCGAAAGCTAATGTCAATTCTTGGTTTAGATTTTTGATAAGATGTCTAACGTTGTTCTTTTCCGGTTTTGGTTGGTTATATATTCAGATAATTTTCCTCTTGGAACCTGTTCTGAAAGTGAGATATTTTCGAAACGAAACCGAATGTTTGATATAGACCTCAGGTATCCAACTTAACCTTAACTGATTTTACCGGTATTGAACACCGCTGTCCCCCCCCCCCCCCTTTAACTTTATGGTAGAAGTTAACCAAGTTTAAAGTTTTGTTCCATTTGGAACTTCAATACTATCACCAAAAGATGAATTTTACTTAAGAGTTAATCTCTCCTTTTTATTCATCTTTCGATGTATCGGTCTGGCAGACCGCTTCAAAAGTTGTGTGATAATTTGTCAGGTCAGTTAAAGGCTGCATATTGATGAAAGCGAGAAATTTGAAATAAACGATCGCCCCCATGGGTTTAACATTAACTTGCAAGTATCTTTGCGTGACTAGTGTAGGTTCCCAAGAACCTACACTAGTCTTATGAAGAAACTAGAATCCTAACTTTAATCTTGCCACAGAAGTCTTTAGAAAATAGAGAAATCTTTAGGTTTCTCTATTTTTAATAGTTATAAAAGATTGATTTTTAATAGGACACACGAGATCGATATAACATTGTACTTTTTCGATTTCTGTTTATGCGATATACTTGTTTTCATCGGTCCCAAATTTAAGTGTCCGCATATCGATTGTAACCAAAATCGTAAAAGTTAAATATCGACCTCGTGTGCCCTATGCAAAAAAATCCTTAAACTATGAAATAGAAGCGAGAAATCTGTACAGATATCTCCCATACGATTAACGTCTGTTTCATCGCTAGCGAAGAAACGCACAAGCTAATGTTAAGTCTATAAGAACGTTGTTTTCAAACGCTTCGCTTGTATCTTAGGTAGTTTTGCATAAGATGGCTGAGATCAAAAGGCTAGTTTATAAATTTTTGTTTCGGTTGCGTACACCCCCCCCTCCCTTTAGCAGCGATTATTTCTTTCGGGCAACAATGTCCCCCCCCCCCCCCCAAAATAGCGTTATGTTGCATAAGCCAGCCGTCAAACGAAACAGGTGTATCATTGTACTGTTAAATACTGATAATCTCTACTGCAATTTTTTAAACTTCTAAGCAACGCACATCTTTAATTTTTACGCCTGTGTATAGGGATAAAGTACTTTTAACTGGCAATTTGTTTGAAAACTGAATCAAGATTGATAGTTTTAATGCCATTTCTGTAATGGTGACAACTGAAGTACTTATTTCTGTAGAAAGTAAAGGAAAAATAGTTGGGAAAACTGTAGATTCCTATCTTTATGTTGCTATTTTCTCATAACTGGGGGACAAAAAAGGATTCCTACAGGCGCAGGTAGATTTCGAAGTTAAAGTACTAAATTCACCAACAAAACGTAAATCAAGATTGGATAAACCCAGTTCCTTCACCAAGAATGAACTCTAGGGAGCTAAACATTTTGTGAAAATTCTAATATACACACACGCATGTACATGGAATAGGTTTAAAAATGGCTAAAACAAAATTCAGAGAACCTCAATGTTAATTTCTTAATATTTCCATTGTCGGGTTTTTTGTTCTAATACGTTTCAAACTCTCATGACGTTACATATTCACCTGCTGAGGTCCATTATATTTCCAATATGACGCAATATTTTTTTTCCCTTCGTCAAACTATCTTATTTTGCGTTTTCATGCTGAAATCTTGCTCTAAAAAACTTATGACGTAATATTCAACTTGTTTTCAATTCATCAAACTAATTGTTTTTCACGTGAAAATCTTGCAATAGAAAAGCAATTGTTGTGGTGAGAATTTTATTGCTTTTAATTGTTGGCAACTGCTATAACGAAAAATATTTATTTTTTCCTGTCATTGTTGTGTAAGAGCTGTTTTATCGGAATCATGTTAAGACGGTATTCAAAATTTTGAACCCTCCCCCATTCCATTCCCTTGGGCCGATTTTGCCCATTTGCAATCCCCGCCGAGATATCGGCCATCTCAAAGTTGTTGGCGAGTTTGAAGACGATCCGTGCATAATTGCGACTTTTATCGTGCGGACAAAATTTAGTATAATCTTTTTTTAAGTGGGGTGGCTTTGGGGGGTCCTATAATGAAAAGTTACGAAGGAATTTTTCAAAAGTCCGACCATAGTAACGACTACGATAGGTAGTATTTCTTGCGAAATCTACCAAAAAACTCATTAAAAATTTTTTTCATTTATATAAAAATCGGATTTCTGATTAAACATGGAGCTCTTATAACCTATTTAATTTTAAGTATCCATATTAATAACAAATGAAGGTATATACATATTTTTTTTTTTTTGGGGGGGGGGGGGGTAAATTTATGAGTTCGCTTTTTGTCGAGTTTATGTATTTCGCCATAGTAACGTTATTTGCATACTTTTCTATAGATGTTGTTTAAGACTGGGTCTTAAATGTGGAATTAAGCGGAAGCAAATAAAATACACGTTTTTATTTTATATGAAATGTTAAGTCTTAAAACTGAAATAAGTTGTATAGAAATGCAGCATTTTCACTCAAGCGGCTTTGAAATTCTTCGCAGGTGAAAATGGTTCACTTTTGAAAGTAAGGCAATTGAAATCGCACACTTCTAAAACAGTTTTAGAAAGTTTGGTCTTTATAGAAGAGCAGTGACCTTGGGTTGATATTTGTTTGAGAGTTGGACTAATCATTATGCGATCCATATTTATCGTAAGTTTATCATAAATTAATGAAACAGTTCCCCCTTAACGATTTTCTTTCGTCAAAAATCGTACGGTTCCACATTGTGGTTTTTTTTTTTTTTTTTTTTTTTTTTTTTTCCTTTATCCGGAGGTAACATTAAATTCTGAAAAGGCGGGATTCATAGGATAGCCGAAGACTTTAACAGGCTAGCTTACTTTTAGATTTTGTTTGGTTTTAATAAATTAACTATTGCTTTCAGAACCGTTTTAGACTTATGCCCCAAAACAGCATTTAAAAATACTAAAATGCAAGAGAAATTTGATAATTCTCCCATAGGTTTAACATTACCGTGCGAGTATCTTGTCACACGAAGAAACTAATGTTAAACCTATTGAGGGGGGGGGGAGGAGGTAGGCAATCTTTATAGATTTCTCACTTGCATTTTAGCTTTTGCACAGGATATCGGAAAGTATGTTGCCATTGTATCTCTTGAATTCGGTTGCAGTTTATATTTTTGAGGGCATATTAATTTTTCGGGACCCGGTTCCGGAAGCTTTTTCAGAGTTAACTTAAGTACATAGTACAATATTGGATGGACATCAACCTTCTACGCCCTATTTGGGGGGGGGGGCTCCCGGAAATAAAAAGGCCTCTTTTGCATGAAAATATTTTTAAATAGTGAGAAAAATAAGTATTCATGCATGTAGTTTTCAATCTTTTGTTTTGTATTAAAATGAACATTCTAGCTGTCAAAATTTTCGATTATGACATCTACTTTTCGTTATCAGTGGTTTAACTTTTAACAAATAGTAAATCGTTAACATTCGTAATGATAACGCAAAGTATTCAACGAGTAACTTTGAACTTTATGTAGAGAAGGGGGGGGGGGGTAAAGATACGCACAGGGCAAAGATACGCATTGGCTGATTTAATGAAGAAACATTTTTACAATCGTGATCGCCAGGGGGTAATTTGGTCTCAAGTGTAGTAGTTGTGTTCAAATCTTGAGCAATAAGTAGCACTCCGTGCCAAGAAAATGGAGTGTTTAAATTTTCGAATTTTGATCCAATATTTTTAAAATTTCACTTTATTGTTTAGCTTACAATACCTCGAATTTTTACTAATTCAGTGCAGAACGGATGCTCTATAGCTTCTGAATGCCGTGTAATTTACGTCGATCACATTTGTTTAAACTTGTAGGTAGCCAGTTAAGCAAAATATTGCAGAATGGGGTAAAAGTACGCATCCGTCTTGGGGCAAAGATACGCGCAAGTTTAAGATGCGGCGCTTTGCCCTATCGTTTTATTTATACGCAAAAAGCTTTCCACAATTACGTTGTGGAAAGTTTTTTTACAAGTCGGTACTGCATAAAAAATATAGTAGCTACTTAACTAATATCAGCTAGTTAACTACTTTTTCCTTTTCTAGTTTTTAAAATATAGAATGTAGGTATATACTTACCTACATATAAAAATCAATATTCTTGTTTCATAAAACGATTTTAAGTCTTAACCTTGTACTCCTGTTAACGGTCTCACAGACCGCTGGTATATGCAGTTTTCATAGCTTAATTTGTAATTTTCAATTAAACTATTGGTGTTAGTTTAATTTTGATTCATTTGGAAACTTAATAGTATCGCTAAAGACTTCAAAATGAGAATTTTTATTAATAGGCCTTTACATAAAGTTTAGCGCGAATATAGTATCTTATGAGCTAGTCCACCCTTTTATTCATTCTACGATCAAGGGTCTTTGAGGCCTTTCGCAGTATTTATGCAGCAATTTTTGTCGCAGTAGTTGGAGGTTAACTGCTATTTGCGATCTCGCAGACCGCTGTTTCCTTTTTTTTTATGGTTTAACTTTTCAATTCAACTATAAATACTAGTGAAATTTACTAATGCTTTTGCATAACTCGTTCGTTTTATTGGAAATGGGGCAAAAACCTGCAGTAATGGGAAAGATACGCAGAGCAATGTTTTTAAAAATTATAATTTCTCACGAAATTATAATTTGTCAGAATGTCGGTTGACAGTGGCACTTACCTAAGGTTCTAACATTTTAATCACTTATTACATGAGTTTAGACCAATGTGTGCGATAAAAATGCATGGAAAGTGCGTATCTTTACCCCCACCTACTCTATACTGAATGGCAATGCTAATACCTTGTAGCTTTTCCTTGGCGGCGAATCTCACCTGTTAAGCGATTTGACTGATTGCAACATAAAATTTTCGTCAATGTTTTGCCATTCGTCTATCAACACTTCCCTCCTCGTTTTAGAAAAATAACGTTTGCGAAATTTTCCAAATGGCTCCCACAGTTGTTCTATGGGATTTTAAATCTGGAGACCTAACAGGAGTTTTAATGACAGTTGTATAGTAACCAAAGTCGTGTATTCGAGGCGGTATGTTTAGGATCATTATTCTGCTAGAACTTAAGTTTACCAAAGACCCAATTTATCTGCACTTCGTTATAAATTTTCTTTGGCGATATCAGTATGACCCAATACTCGTACATATCTTCTATTACAACTAAAATTTTCGACACCCGAGCTTCCATACATCCCCATAGTAGCACTCTCTCGCCACTGTGATTTACCTCGGGCACCATATTCTTTTCCTCTAGCTCTGTATTTGTCTTTTATGCACTAAAATTTTGTTATTACACCCAAAAAAGATTAACCTTGGATTCGTCTTCAAATATAATATCCATCCAAAATTTTAGGCTTAACGTGCACTTTAGCAAACTCCAGTTTAGTCGGCCTGTTTTTCTTGGACGTATAGAGGAAAGTAGAGTAATGGCGCTCACTTAAGGGAAAATATGAATAGCTAGTCAAATTTACACCAAAAAATCAATATTTTATTAACTAAGTATAACTCCAAAGCAAAGAACAGTTTGCAATCAACTAATTTGCTTGAGTTTTAGAATTTTTTTTATAGTTAAATGACCATCGATTGAGTGGTAATGCCCGACATGGTAGTGTAATTGCCCTCAGAGTTTGAATACAACATTTAAGTAAGACAAAAGCCACATATGTAGTTGTGTGGGCTTTCACACCACTGCAGACTTTATGCTACTACTTTACACATTGTTACGTATAGTAGGCTTTTTTTTAAAATTTAGGTTTTGTTTTTCACCACTTCTTTGAAATCGCAAAATTCACTTTGTTAATGACATTAAGGCGAAAACAGAATTTTAACATTTCAAAGTGGAGTGAATTAACAAATTTATATTTGATAAAAGTAGCCATTTGGCAACATTTCTTCTGGAATTTCACGTGAGCGCCATTACCCGTTATCGCCATGTTGGATTTGAAAGCATTATAGTTGGCGTAACAATTCTACAAAAATAAAAGCATGAAAGTACAGCTAAATGTCTATATTTTGTAGACATACCTTCAAGTTAGATGTTGCACAATTTTATAATAAAACAACTGCAAACTACTAACGTGAGGACACAAAAATGCTTTACTTCCGACGGTCACTATCCTTACTGGGAACGTACGATGACGTTCGCAAGGTGCCGATGACGATCGCACATTTCCAATTCTGTTTATAGATATTTGAGTGAGCGGGATTGCCCGCTGAGCGTCATTACCCTACTTTCGCCTATGGCTTCTCCTGGGCAGATATTGCATGAAAATTGTATCTTTTATTCAAAGTGTTTCGAATTGTTTGAGAAGTAACGCTAATTTTCATACAGTCTAATACAATTTTTCTTAACTTGGGCCCATTGATTCAAGGATCTATTTTTTAGCTTCTCGCACAATCATTTTTAATCGGCTTCAGTTTCTTAGTGCAACCACTTTTAAGCTTATTTTCACCGTCCCATCCGATTTATACTTTTAAGGGGACTAGGGACCTTCAAATTAATTATGGCATATTTCACACAAGAATTTTTTTTTTTTTTTTTTTTTGAGAAAAATAGAATTTTCTTGAGTATTTTAAGCGTTGTGAAGAACATTCAAAATACCCCATGCGCATTCCATATAAACTGAAATACCCAATGTTTTTTATAGCTGTTTGTCATTATATATATCAAACTGTGCATAGTGTTTTATAAACTAAATATAATTGGTAAAGTTAAAGGTAGTTAATTGCAGAAATGATGCAAAAATGCTGAAAATTTCATAATTTAAAAAATTATTTGTTCTTGCTTTTTTATATTCAAAGATGAGGGGCTCACAACCATAGTACACAAAGTCCATTTTGAAAAAAAAAATCATAGTCCATTTAGAAAATGAATAAAATCTACTCATGTCCAAAATTAAGGTCACAAACATAAAATCTGTGAAAACTGACGAACTGTCACTGTGTTGCCACGAAAGTTGGCACAGAGTTATATTATAATGGGAGAAAGCATATAGCAACATAACAATATGGAAAAGATTTTAATTCTGAATTAAGATACAGGGTTTATGAAAATGTGTTATATCATGAATCGGAGATAAAGCATTTATATCGGGAAAAGCCTGTCTAATATGCAGTGTGACCACCGTGCACTACTATACAAGCCTCAGAACGAGCTTTCATACTGTTTGAGGGTGTCATTTAATGTTTGTGGCAACAAAGCCCATTCTTACAAAAGCGCTTCTTTTAACTCCTGGCGGGTCGTGGGAGGGGGGGGGGGGGTTACGCTGCGCGATGGCTCTTTCTAGACCATACAAAACATGTTCAATACGATTGAGGTCCGGACACCTCGAATGCCGATTCATACGGCGAATGTCCTCTTCTTCAAGAAATTAAGTCCGGGCCTACAGCAACCCGGAACAACCTCTCGAAGGCTTCAAGGACCTCATCCTAACGCTCGGCGTCCAGTCGTGTGTGTCCATTTCCCTGCATCCAACAGGAGAGCTCGGTTGTTGTAGAGCCGAAGACATCAGTCTCGGACTCAACAAGAATGGAGAGTGTTCTTTTCAGTGATGAGTCGAGATTTACCACGCAGAGTGATTCTCGTCAAATCTTCATCTGGAGAGAACGTGGACCTTGCTATCATCACTCTTGCGTAAAAGAAATTGTCAGATTTGGTGGCAAAGGAATCCTTGTCTGGGGCGACAAAGTTGGGCAGTCGTAAACCACTGCTCGTCTTCGATACGGGTACTGTCAACGCACATCCCTATAGGGATGAGGTCCTTGAAGCCTATGTGAGGTTGCTCCGGGGTGCTGTAGGTCCGGACTTCATGTTTATGGACGATAATGCCAAGCTACACACAGCTCGCATTGTTGACGATTCTCTTGAAGAGGAAATTCGCTGTATGAATTGGCCCTCGAGGTCTCCGGACCTCAATCCTATTGAACATGTTCGGGATGGTCTAGGAAAAGCCATATGGCTGCGCAATATTGCACAGTGTAATCCCGCTCTCAGGACCCGCCAGGAGTTAAAAACCGCGCTTTTGGAAGAATGGGCTTTGTTGCCACAAATATTTATTGACAGCCTCATAAACAGTATGAGAGCTCGTTGTGAGGCTTGTACAGCAGTGCACGCTGGCCATACTCCATATTAGACAGGCTTTTCCCGATATAAATGTTTATCTTATTCAAGATTTAACAATTTTTGATATATCCAGTATATTAATTCACAATTAAAGTCTTTTCCATATTGTTATGCTGCTATATTCTTTCTCCTATTATAATATACGTCTGTGCCAAATTTCGTGGCAGGACATTGAATAATAGTTCATCAGTTTTCACACATTTTATGTTTGTGACCTTAATTTTGGACATGAGTGTATTTCATCGACTCTCGCAGCCAACCAAGTCTGTTTTTACTGTCTCGTATATGGTATCTGTTTATAGACTAGGTTCACCGTGGGAGTGAATAAAACATATTTTATGCCCCTTTTAACCCTTTGAGCTCTGCCGGGTGAATTTTCACCCACATAAAATCAATCTTTTAATTTCCTTCAAAAACTCTCCATTTTAAAAGCAAGAACTGGGTTTTGTAGATTTTACTTGTCTTCTTAAAATCTAGATGGCAGCACTATTCTCTGCAAATATCTAGTAGGTTTTTAATGCGACCTTAAAAGCACTCCAATTTTGAAGGTTTAGAAATTTTGTATTTTTCAAGCATTATAAAGAAATATTTTTCAAATGAGATAACATGTTTTTCTCTTGGACACATCAAACATTTAATAATTACATGCAAATCACTAAACTGAAAATTTAAATAATTACAGGTGATAGAAATAAGTAATGGTAGAATTTTCTACCAGCAGAGCTCTAAGGACTACAAAAATGTGCTTTGTCACTAGATGGCAGCACTAAAATTACATACCAGACAGTGTTTCAGAACCAAAATTTAGATGCTTATAATTTAATTCCAAGGAATTTAAATTTGTGTTTAATTCAGCAGATTGACGAGTTTATTATGTTTTAAATATTTCTAAACAAAAATTAAATATTTTTAACATCTGTTTCATCTATAAATTTGATTAGTTTATATTTTTATATTATGATTTAAAAAATTTTGAATTTTCTCATTTAATAAATTTTTAAAATATTTTAATAGTCTTAGAATTTGTTTAAACAATGTAACTGCTTAAAATATGTTAAAATTTCAGCAATTATAGTAATTTTAGAATAACTTTGCGGTGTCATTTCTTGTATTAGCGTATTGAAATGAATGCTCTAGAGCTCTGATGGTGGAAAAACTTCCCACGTCCCCCAGCCTAAAGGGGGTATTTAAAAAAAAATTTAATCACATGGTTCAATTTCAGACAGTCCCCTAATCACATTTTAAGTGTTTTTCTAGCATATTTTTAAAATTTTAATAACCCGGAGCTCAAAGGGTTAAATAGACTATATAATTTTTTTTTTCAAAATGGACTTGGTCTACTATGGTTGTGAGCCCCTCGTATAAAATTCGATGCACAGCTTTATTTGTATATAAAACGAACTTGCATTAAAAAAAATTGGGAATTTTAATGATATGGAATGCGCATAGGGCATTTTTGAAGTATTTCAACGCTTAAAATATTCAAGAAACGTCCTTATTCCACCCCCTCCTGCCCAATTTTTTTCTTGTGCGATAAGTATGACATAATACATAGTGCGCCCTTGAATAGTATTTAAAGTGAAATAAAGAGTTTGAAGGTGCCTTGTTTCCTTAATTACATAGTGGATAGTTGTTTTAAGCTTTTGCACAATATCAACAATAGCATTTTACGTTTTTCCTTGAAGGAAGTCTCCAAGAAATATCTAATTCAGTTGGTGTCTCTTTGCTTTTTTGCCCAACTTTTGACAAATTTCTTAAACAAAATGCATCGAACAAACGCTAATTAAACTTGTCAAACTACGTGTTTGTAATTTCCAGAACTTTAAAAGGCCGATTTTCGGCAAAGAGCCAGGAATTTCCAATAATATTACCGCTGTCGAACACTTTTTGATCTCGTAATTATGGATGTTAAGGAATTAATTGCTATTTTCGTTATTTCTTACATTTATTAAGAAAATATTGATTGAAATAAAAAGCAGCTTTTTTTAACCAATGTACTT
This sequence comes from Maratus speciosus, assembly GCA_963932465.1. Taxonomy (NCBI): domain Eukaryota; kingdom Metazoa; phylum Arthropoda; class Arachnida; order Araneae; family Salticidae; genus Maratus; species Maratus speciosus. The sequence goes on along the minus strand of OZ010789.1, from coordinate 104,035,674 downwards.
CAACTGGAATCTAGATGTTTTTCTAATTTCTTTTTTAATATAAGACAAAACAATGGAAATTTCATGCGTATCGAATACTTATTTTGAACACTGCGTGTTTAATGTTGGTGGAATGCAAGCTTTTATGAGGTGGAAACTAATTTTATTAAGTTGCTTTATTAAAGGGTGGTTTGCCAGTCGGTAAGGTGTTTCATAAAGACGGTGTTAAGCGGTAGGCATAACTCATCTAAAAGTTAACCTAGATTGAAATGAAACAAATTGGTTTTAATCTTTTAACTGATGTTTTATACTTTAACTTGTAACTTTCAGTTTAACTACGAACACTACCGAAATTTTGTTTCGTTTGAAACTTTAGTACTATCGCCAGAAACTTTTGAATAGGTGAATTTTAATTAGGAGTCCTGTTTTTTTAAAAGGTTTTAAATACCAAAAAACCATACTATGAGTTAATCGCGCGTTTTATTAATCTTGCGATGGAGCGGACTTGCAGACCGTTTCACAGAAGTTATGTGACAATTTTAGTCGCTTCAGTTAAAGGTTAATCCAAAAGCTAGTAATATATATATATAGCATCCCTTACACACACACACACACACAGAGAGAGATAGATAGATAGATAGATGACTGGCCAGGCTAGCACAGGTTTTTCTGTTTTGTTATGGATATTTCTGTTCAGTTTTCAGGGGAGACGAGTGGGGTTAAGCCTCCTTTTGTAAACTAATCTAAAATAAATAAACAAAATTTGAATATCTCTAATATACATAAGAATTTAAAATCGCAGTATGAAACAATTTATAATTTTGACTTCAAGTTTCTATGAAAAGCCTGTTGCGTTACAAATAACAGAGCCGCATATATTTACTTTCTGGATATAGAAGCTGGAAATGAGTTAACCGGCGGTATCGCCGTTAAAAGTGAGCGGTTTCAGCGAGGGTGGGGCGCGTCAATCCAGACTGATCTCTCTGCCTGTCCTTCGATAGAATAAGAAACGACAGAATAGTTCCGTAGGCATAGCTGCTTTTCTAAAAGCATCAATGCTGGTCTTAAATTTAGAGAAATCCTAAATTACTTTCAAGGATAAAAAAAAAAAAAAATCTGTTTCACTGTAAACCCGTATAAGTATGGAAATCAGGTGAAAAATTTTTTGGAGTCGCAAATTTTTACAAAAGGACCCTTCGGTCTGACTGAGCTCGCCTGTAAGCGCAAGGCTCCCCCCCCCCATAAGGTCCACTCAGAAAAATACTTTTATCCTATTTAAAGACTGCGTAAACATGTAATCAGAGCCTTTAACCAGCTGTTAATTTTTTAAATTCCAAAAATGTTTTACAAAGAAATGGAATATATTGTACGAATACAAACAAATTGAAGTAAGATTATTGAAAATGTTAATTTTTTATTGTATCCGTCAACCGGGCCTACTTTAGGTCACCTTTTCCTGGCTCCACTCGCATTTCCATTATTAAAAAATATGATTTTTCAACGTCAAAATGGAATTGTAAACAATTAACATAAAGCAAACTGTATGGTTTTAAAGAGGAAACTTTTATTTTTTAACGATTTTCAAACTTTTGGAACAAAGTAGCCCCTGCTGGGGGGCTTCTTTGGTCCAATCACTTAGTTTCAGATAAAATGAATACATTTCATATGTAAATGAATTCATTTTTACTGAAACCCCCTTTCAATAGCAGTTGCTAATAAACACTGCAAACTGGATAAACAATTTTATTTTTATTTTATTTAAACACGATAAACCAATTGTTAATATTAAAGAAACGAGAAACAGTTTTCGTCATATCCTCAGCAACTGGAACAAAAACAATGTAACATTTTGATACAGTAACATTTGAAAAATATGTTACTTAAAAGATGTTTTAAGAGATTTGGTTGTATAAAAGGCATTTCTAAGTAATTGTGCCCATTTTTGGACCAAAAATGGCCTGGCATAAAGTAGCCCCGAAATACTAGTTTTCATGTTAGCTTTATGAAAACGCAAACATTTCCTGTCAAAATAAAGTTAAAGGCAAAACTATGATCACACATAGGTTACATGCAGTGGTGGGATTCAGCCGGTTCGCACCGGTTCTGTCGAACCGGTTGTTAATTTGTGTTGAGTTCGGCGAACCGGTTGTTAAAATGACATTTCAAATGCGAAAATTGAATTTAAATTTCCTTTCTTTAAGGCTGTTCTTAACTGCTCTGCTCAACAAGCGAAAAACGTATTGACACATTTACAAATTCATTTTTTAACGGAAAGGTATAATATTGGAAAGCCTGGCCATGAAAGCGATTTGGAATTGAACTGTTCTTTTTCCATTTTTTGATCAATTACCTATTGAGTTATAACTAATTTTGATCATCTGACAAACACTTTTTTCGCCCGCTCTTGAGTCTCTTTCGTCCTTCGAGAGGAAATTCGGTTCAAAACGCCCACTTTGACATTATTTTCTGAAAGATCTATTGCGTTTGTAAAAAAACGGGAAAAAAGAGCTCAATGACATAGTTTCTGAACAACACCAGCTAGTTTCATGCATTTTCGAACAAAAATAATTTAAAACTTATGTCAGAAAGTTACCCTTTTGGATTTGAGAACACCCTTAAATGTTTATCTGCATAACAGTATTTTCTAACCATAATACTGTGACCATATAATTTAACTTGCAAAATTATATATGAAATTAAGATTTGAAGGATTTTGGGATACAAATCTGTAGCCTAGACTAACCCTAGTAATATGGCATGCTTATTGAATATTAGAATAAATACTTATATTCGAATAAAAGGTACATTACTTTGGCTTCTTCATTTGAAAATATACGGAATATTCGTGTATCGCTGATCAATAGCTAATGATTAAATCGTTAGATTTATACTTCCAGCTGTGTTTCTGAGGGTTTTCCAGTATTCTTATAAGAATGCTTGAATAATTCCAGGATATATATATATATTTTTAATCGCAGTTTGATGCTACAATATCTTTAATATCTCTTATTTCTGTATAGGGTTCAAAATCGAATTCTGTTTAAAATATTTTTGTCTACAGTCATTTTAATTTGATTTCTAGAAACGGAAAAATCCGGGGCAGCCGGTTAAAGGGTTAAAATTTTGTTCTCCATATCTAAGAAGTAATTTGAATTAAGGGAGTTACTTTCATAAATGTAATAAATTTTTAGACCCCTGAGTCCTATAAGCTCTATTTACGAATAGAAAAACATTTTCCATGCTCTAAAAAATGAAAGAACACTGAATGGTCTAAACTTGCCGAGTCGTGATGCTTTCTATTTTACGAATTTACAGCGTTGTCTTGTCCATAGTACCAAGAAATGGCAAAATTCTAAATATTATAACTCGATAAATTTTGGTTGTACAAAAAATTGTCCCATTCGTTATAGCATGGATAGTTTTTCAAAATATGTTGTATAGGACACAAAGGACCGCATTTTTTCTAAGCAAAATACGGTTTTTAAGATGAACAACATTTGAAATATTTTTGAAATTAGAATTTAATGATTTAGCAATTAGCTGTCGGTCAGCGATGAGGAGAGACACTCTTCATATTTATAAGTGATATTATCTTGATGCAGGGGTGATTCTGAGTTAAAATAAAATCTGAAATTCACCGCAAATTTTCTGAAAGGTTACAGCAGAGGAGGGGGAGAAATCCCTTCTGGCGCTAATTATAAGTTTTTTCCGCGGCACTTTCACGAAATTCGTGTTTTTCCGCGATCCTTTGGCAAAATTTCTATTTTATGCACGTCCTTTGACGAAATTTCCGGGTTTTTTTTTTTTTTTTTCTATTCTTTGTAGAAATTCACGTTTTTCCTTCAATCATTTGCCGAAGATCGTATTTTTCCCGCGATCATTTGGCGAAAATCAAGTTGTTCTCGCGGTCACTTGACGAAAATCGCGTTTTTTCCGCGATTTTTTGAGGAAATTAGCATTTCTTTCACGATCCTTTGACGAAATTTGCGCTTTTCGCAATTTCTTGACGAGTCACGTTTTTTAAACGATCCTTCGACGAAATTGTCGATTTTTTTCTACAAACAATTGACGAAATTGATTTTTTTCGGCGAGCATTTGTCTAAAATCGCGATTTTTGATGTACGAATTTTCGGACTGATCGATTTTTTAAAAATTTTGGAACTGAATGCCTTGAATTTCTGGGAAAATTCGGAACAGAATCGCCCCTGCCTATATATTTTGAACGAAATTGTTAGTCTTTCAGAAGCAGTGTGAACAAGAAATATAAGCATCATAAAGAATGAAAACTTATAAAATTTATTAAAATGCTTCGGAAGAAAAGTACATACACTAGAGAACAGGAATTCTTTTTCAGAATTTAGTGTCGCCCCTGGCATTTCCATTACTTCATTTTCTTTTGATTTTACCTAACACTTCATTTATAATGGCTATTTCATAATAGAAGCCACCAGTCCATCAGAAGAAAATAACTCGGTTAAGCGGGACTCTACTGCAGTACAAATTAAGTTTTCTTTCGGTTGTTACGAGAAAATGGCAACAAAAATATATAATATTTTGCAACTATTTTTTCTTTACTTTCTACAGAAATGGATTATTTCCGTTGCCAATATTAAGCAAATGGCTCCAAAAACTACAAAAAAAAAAAATTCAAAAATGAATGGAGATAGTTTTCAAACAAAATGCATTTAAAAGAACCTTTTTTTTTTTTTTTTTTTTTTTCCAATACGACGGTATAACAATTGAAAATGTGCGATGATTAGAAGTTTAAAGAATTGCTAAAGAGTATTTAATCGTAATGCTTTGTTTTATGGCTAGCGTCTGTAAGGTAACGTTATTTTTTGGGCTCAAAATAAGCTGAGAGAAAGAAATAGCATACCGTTCCGGGGGCTAAAAAGAAAGACGATGAGGGTTTTATTACTTCAGAAACTTTTAAAAATATCAAATTTCTGAAGATTATAAATGTTTTACTGAGCTCGGGAACATGTTTTCTAAAAACAAGGTAACGAATTAGAGTAATGAAAGGGTACTGAATTCTGAACTTGAAACGAAATTGTTAGTCATATGGAGTAAATATTTTTCTCCATCTTATTTACTCAAATATTGGAGAAATAATACTTCATGAAAAGCAGATGAAGAATCATTATTTATATTTAATGACACTTATAATCAATATTGATGATTATTGAGTTTTTTTTAAACTATAGTTTAGTTTTTTAAAGTATTCAAAAGGCTAAAATTACTGTCAGAACAAGTGCTACAAGTTCAGCCGAAACGGAAAAAGGATTTTCAAAGATAAACATAATATGGTCAGAGAGAAGTCGACTAACTATTTCTAATGTATCAAGCATGAAAATTAGCCTATAATTGCCCTAAAAACCTTTAAAAGAATGGGTTCCTACTTTTATAATGAATGTATGTTAAGAAAGAAGCATGCGTCCGATAATGTTCAAGTAAAGACAAAGAAAATTGAAACTGAGGACGCTTATCAAGTAGCATTTGTAAATATCTCTAATAACACACGTTATTTAATATTTTACATCTCTTATCTAGGTTATAATCTAATTTCTCTACATCCTTTGTTTTATTTAAATATTAACTATATTAAATAATATACTATCTATTTGAATACTTTTTTAAACTTGTTAACTCATAAATATAAAGCTATTTTCAGTACAGGATACCCAAAATAATTCAAATTTTTATTTTTGCTAGTTTCAGTATGAAAATGTATAGTGTTGACGAATTTCATTGGAAACTATTATCCATGAACATTTATTGTATTAAGGCTGTTTTCAACTGCTCTGCTCAATAACCGCAAAACGTTTTGACGCATTTACAAATTCATTTTTTAACGGAAAGATATGAAATTGGAAAGCCTGGTCAGGGAAGCGATTTGGAATCGAACTGTTGTTTCCATTTTTGGATCCATCAATTACCTATTGACTTATAAGCGATTTTGATCATGTGACACGGCATTTTTCTCCCATTATTGACTGGATTTTCTTCTTTTGTTCGAAACTTCGGTTCAAAATGCCAACTTTAACAGTATTTTCTGAAAGATCTATTGCGTTTACAAGAAAACGAAAAAAAAAAAGCTCGATGACATAGTTTCTGAATAATAGCACCTTCTGGTTTCATGCTTTTCCGAACAAAAATGAATTAAAATTTGTCAGAAAGTTGACCCTTTGGATTTGAGAACAGCCTTAAGGCTGTTCTTAATTGCTTTGCTCAACAAGCACAAAACGTTTTGACACTTACAAATTCATTTTTTAACGGAAATGTATAAAATTGGAAAGCCTGTCCATGGAAGCGATTTGGAATTGAACTGTTTTTTTTTCATTTTTTGATCAATCCATTACCTATTGAGTTATAAGGAATTTTGATCACGTGACAAACACGTTTTTCGCCCGCTCTTGAGTCTTTCTTCCTTCGCGCGGAAATTTGGTTCAAAACTCCCACTTTGACATTATTTTCTGAAAGATCTATTGCGTTTGCAAAAAATGGAAAAAACAGCTCAATGACAGTTTCTGAACACCAGCAGCTAGTTTCATGCATTTTCGAACAAAAATAATTTAAAACTTATTTCAGAAAGTCGCCCTTCTAAATTTGAAACCCTTAAAGGTTTTAAAAATGTTGCATGTTTTTAAACAGAGCTAAATTTCATTATTGATACAAAATTTCCAGTTATATCTTCTTCAAGTGCGAATTATTGTTACTACACAAATAGTTTGAGTCGTTTGAAATTAATTATAGAAGACGATACTAATGAATATCTTGGCGACAAAACCTAACCTAAAACACGCAATCAAAAAATCCAGAAATCAAGCTCCAAACACTCACAAGAGCCGATTTATCAAGAGCCGATTTATCAAGGTAAACTTTGAAGAAATGACAAGCATTTATCACCAAGGCAAAGGATGTAAATAGGAATGCTTGACAATCAACGAGTTAGTGAAAAATATGATTGCAAATATCACGAGAACAGACTTCAGCAATATCTCGAGCTCTTTATATAGTTTCTGATGGAAGTTTTGATCAGGGTTTCATGATTGCCAAATATTTATTAAATAAGTTACGTTCTTTCATAGGGAAACATGTTTCAAGATATTTTTTTTTTTTTCACTATACCAAGAGATCAGTTTTTTTTAACAATGTTCTTAAAATATTGGAATTTTTTTCATAATCTATGTGTGATGCTTCATTTTCTTTCACGTTTATGTATTAAAACTAATTCGGGCAGCGAAGCGGTTGTTAAAATATTTGAATCCCACTACTGGTTACATGTTACAAAAGTCAATATTTTGACACTTACCTTATTTGTAGCTCTTATCCAGATTGTTTCACTATAGAAAGTTTGAAGAGTTAAAATTTACACACGAAAACAGTTGTTTACAAATACATCCAGTGTTGCCACTAAAAAAAATTAAATTACCCGCTAACTATTCAAATACCCTATAAGTGTATAAAATATTTTCAAGGGCAAATACTCAATTATCTTGTATTGTTTGTTCAATACAAAGAATAAACTTTTTTATGGGGTGGACCAAAGTGCAAGGACCAAAGTACGGTATGTGCATTAAAAATAATTTTCAAATGCTGACCACTAAATTAATTTTCCGAGATGGGTAAAGAGGGCTATTTTGTGCGTGAGAGGGGGGGGGGGGGATATATTGTCATCGGAAGCACACCAGTGTACATAAGTTTTATAATTCTAGTATATCGTACAAAGTGAAAAATCCGTTACTAAATTCAACCTTTAGATGGGTATTCTTTGAAAAGTGGCTGTTAAAAAAAAAATTCCTCAAATCTCAATTTAGCCTACAAGTGTCTTATTGCTGTATTTATCAAAAAATATGAACCTAACTGTACCTGATAGATCTTCTGAGATTTTAATTTCAAAGCACTTTAATTGCTAAAATGTTCAAATAAATATTGGCACCGGAATTTTAAGAATAAATTTATTTGTAAATACGAAAAATGCTATATTTCACATACTTGCTAAATAGAAAAAAATTATAAAAAGTCTGGTGCCATTGTGGCGCTTGGGAATTAAAATTAAGTGGTTTCATAAACGTACCACCGCTCTTTAAAGGGTTAGAAAAATTATAAGTAGAAGTCATACTGTCAATTTCTTTTTTTACTCAATGTCAATTGAAAAATAAAGATAAAGCATTAACATTTAGCAGAGTTAATGTCTATTTGAATTAGTAAAAAAACTTTTTATTTTTAACTTATCCCAGTAAAATAATAAAAATTAAATTTATCTTTACTTCCGCTAATTAAGTCTTAAGAGTTTTCTAATGTGTATTTTATTGCTTTAGATTTTCTTATTTTACTGTTTAGTGCATATATAAATGGATTTAGATCATTTCCTCATATATTAAAATTATGAGGGAATGATGAAATACTTCTGAAAACCATTTTATACAAAAATGACTAGTCTAATGTACAGTTTCAGTTACTAAATATCTTTTGAAACACATTTCTAATAATATAACATGAAAAAGACATTTCATTAGTTTTTAAATTTATAATAGATGAGGGAATGATGAATAATAAAATACTTTGATCTAGTACTTGAAAGCCATGTGCTAGCTATTTGGGAATGTTTTTGAGCAAACAAGATAGCTGCTTCACTTTACTCATGTACAAACTGTCCTAGACATACACTATATGGCCATTAGTGACCGGCAACTTTCAATTTTGGACATTTTGTCGAATATTTAAAAATATACTTGTCGGATTCTTCTGGAATTTTAGGATTAAAAAGAACAGGTCTGACTTCATATTTATCAACGGCGATTTGATAAGGACAATTAGGAGGGCAACAAAAAATTAAAGAAGAAAAATAATACGTGGGATCACCCTGTAAAACAAAATGCACGAAATGATCTATCGCTTCAGAATATACATAGGCAGACATTGTACAATATGTGTATTCATTTGTGTAAGAATAGCATGTATGTTAATAGAAATAGTGATTTTTTTAAAATAAAAAAAATTCTTGCATGTTTGATGGTTATAATATACAGGATTCTTATCCAAATTTAACGCCAGTTTCAGAAAAATTGACAAAATTTAGTAAAAACAACATAGTGCAATTGGAATACAAATATATTAAATATTTAAAGAAATATGGGCAGTTGTAAAATATAATTTTTATCTGCGCATGCGCGAAAGATAACAAGGAACATTTTGCATGATTTAATTGTCAACTCTATGGAGCAACTTATTTAAATAAATCGGTCAAATATAGTAAAAATTCAGAGAGATATCAGCGTTAGTGAGCTGTTCTTTAGTTTCTCACAAAAACTCGCTGAATGGTAAGGGATTGTTCACAAATTGTTATTTTTAAGTTATCTGACAGCGTTCGGAGCAAGTTTTTTGAAAAAGCTATTTAATTATAATTTACGGTTATGTTTAGGAAGATTTTGACTCTAAACTACGATGAAACTGAAAATATAGTTCAGACATTGATTACATTCAAGTAAATTGAGGAGTTTTTATAGTAAAATTTTGTAAAATTTAGCCCAATAGATAAAACACTCTACAGTAACTTCTATCATATGTATTTTCTGTATACACGTAATTTGTATGACAGTGGTGAAGATAATAAACTAAAATTTAAGATACATTGTACATTTTTCATGTGTTGAGTCAATAACTTGCAATTTGATTTTTATAGTGATATTTCAATAGCTTTTTGAGAAATCGCGTTTTGCGTACGGAATTTTCACTGAAAAGTTTTCCAGAAAATACATTTAACTGAAACACTTACTTAACTATTTTAAACTTTACTTGACATTTACTTAACAGTTATGTGAATTGGGAATTTACTGTATTTATCGATCACGGTCTTTTTTTTTTTACCGTTTATATCTAAAAGACAGTTTTGGCAGTTTTTGTTCGAAGGAAAAAAAAATTAACGCTGAAACGTTTGGCATTTCCAGTTTAATTTACAACTATAAAGTATTTTTAAATTCTGATAACTTAGATTTTTTTAATAGTACAATAAATGTAAGCGCAGATTTGGAAAGGTAAAAATATGGGCTTTAATAAAATGTAATAAAAATAAAGCGAAAATTTTAGACAAAACTCTCATTTTAAACATAATCAGATATCCTAATTTGTATACTATTTTTCATTTTTATTGATACTTTAGTTCTCATTGTAAAACCAGCATAATGAGCTTATTCGAATAAAAAAAGAGATATAATAATCCAATAATATCTTAGATTTTAGTTTATCTTCATCACTGTCATAAAAATTACGTGTATACAGAAAATACATATGCGATAGAATTTACTGTAGAGTGTTTTGCGTATTGGGCTAAATTTCACAAAAGTTTTACATAAGCTCCTCAATTTACCTAAATGGTATGGACTAGGTTTTCCTTTTCATCGTAGTTTAGGGTAAAAATCTTCCTAAACATAACCGTGAACTATAATTAAATAGCTTTTTCTAAAAACTTGCTCCGAATGCTGTCTGATAACTTAAATAACAATTTGTGGACAATCCCTTACCATTCAGCGAGTTTTTGTGAGAAACTAAAAAAACAGCTCACTCTAACGCTGATATCTCTCTGAATTTTTACGATATTTGACTGATTTTTTTTTTTTTTAATAAGTTGCTAAATAGAGTTGACTATTAAATTAGGCCAAATGTTCCTTGTTATCTTTCGCGCATGCGCAGGTAAAAATTATTTTATACAACTGACCATATTTCCTTAAATATTTAATATATTTATATTCCAATGCACTATATTGTTTCTACTACATTTTGTCAATTTTTCTGAAACTGGCGTTGAATTTCGTTAAAAACGCTGTGTGTTATAAGCAAAAAACATGCAAGAATTTTATTTAAAAAAAAAAAAAATCGCTGTATTTCTATTAATATACATGCTATTCTTACACAAATGAATACACATTGTTCAATGTCTACCTATGTATATTCTGAAGCGATAGATCATTTTATTTTACAGGGTGATCCCAAGTACTTTTTTCTTTAATTTTTTGTTGGCCCCTAATTGTGCTCCTTATCAAATCGCCGTTGATAAATATGAAGTCGAACCTGTTCTTTTTAATCCTAAAATTCCAGAAGAATCTGACAAATATATTTTTAAATATTCAACAAAATGCCTAAAATTGAAAGTTGCCTGTTATTAATGGCCATATAGTGTATATAAAGCATGTGCTGCTTTCTACTAAGTAAATAGGGGCAAATTTATAGTTATGAGGGAATGATGACAAATACTAGGGACATCATTAAAAAGTGCCCTAAGTTTTTCATAGTATAAATATAATTAAATGTCTAAATATTTAAGTATGTTTAATGGATGTAGAAAAAAAATAATTACAAACATACGTGCTGCAATGACAAAGCATTTTCTTTCCTACATGTGTGAATGAGAATATGATGGAATGATATTTGCATTAAAAAATACATTTATCATATTTAAATAAGCAAATAATTACAGTTTATAAGTATAACTGATTAATATTGATAGTTTAAATCACTTTTTTTGTATTTTTAAAAATGTCTTCAATTCCCCTGGGACATAAAATTGCCGCTTTCCAGAGAATGCCTCGGATACATGAACAAAGTTAAATAAGAGTGTAAAAAAATAAGCCAAACTAATTAGGTCAAATCAATCTTCTCTCAGTATTAACATAAGTGAAACATTTCAACGATATATTCAAGCGTTAGCGATTCAATGCTAATTCCTTTAATTTTGCAAGTGGAGGTGTCGTGTTCGAATCCAGCTGCTTATATTGTGTCCGATATTTATCCGAATTGAAGGTATTAATGGTACTAAAAGAAATTGTATATCATGAAAAATCGGAACGTTTGCCGTCACGTGCTGTGCTTCCGCCGGACTGTTCTTAGGATCCCTGCAAATCGACACGTTCCGTGTAAGTTGGGCCATCTGAAAGCCACTATTTGAAGTACATGTTACTGAAATGATGAAATAAGAGATGTTACGCACCTTTTATAATATATTTTGTTTAATTTTAAATATTTTTAGGGACATGTAAAAAAAAAAAATAACGAAGTCTAAATAAAAACACTAATATTTAGTCTTTTTAAATAAAATAACAATGCTTTCAGAGTGGGTCGTAACGGAAGTAGGCGAGGGCGACCGCAAATGCACATGGCCTTCGTGCTTATAGAGGGGCGGGGCAAAAAGACACTTTTCCTTTAGCCTATTTTATAAAATTACGCATTCAAAATTTTGCATTCGGACCCCTATACTCAAAGGACTTTCAATGCGACTACAGGCTTTCTTTTATCTTTGAAAGTAACAGAACTCCAAGACTTTTTGTTGAGTCTCTTTAAAGAAAAATACAGTTGTGCCTGTGATTTCAAGGAGAACTTTTCCTACCGTTTCTTCTGTTTACCGGAGATTATAGACATATTGATACGTCGAGATATGTTTGATGCTCAATAGTTCTCTCCGCTCCTCTTCTCCCTAGTTCTCGAATTCGTTCACTATTAAATGCCGATGCTGGTGGTTAACCCATTTCTAGCCTCTGTCTCCGAAAAAAAGAAATATACTCAGTTCTACTATTTGTCACGGGCTTTTCCTAGAAAATTTTAAAATGATATAATGGACGAATATTCCATACTGCCAGATATTCGAAATAGTTTAATTTTCATTTATTTTAAATCTGTTTTACGAGGAAGGTTGAGTCTCCCTTGACACTACTTGCGGTTAGTCTAAATACTACGTGCAGTATTTAAATTTGTATTGCTGTCTATTTTAATGTCATTGATTAAAATGTTTTTGTGTCATAATCTGTTTCTATGTAGTTATCTTGAGTTCACAAGATACGAATTCCATGTAAGGCGTAACATACTTTTTTTTAAAATAATTGTCTTTAACACTTTCCTACAAAGTTGAAAAGTACTTATGAATTTCGGTTTGTCTGTCTGTCGTCAGTCCGAGCTCTAGCTCTCGAAATTTGATCGTGAAGTTTTGCCATTTTCAAAATGACGTCAGCGCTGCGCACAGATACGTTTGTCCTTTATAATATAGATAGATACGTAATCAGTAAAATATAATAAAGATAAGTTATTTTGATGAAATTATCAATTGAGGCTCTTATTCTTGGTATTTCTGAATGAAAAGCAGCAAAATTTATTTTAGTTTGGCACGATCATAGAATTTTTTCTCCATGAAATCTAAACCCGACATTTTCACTTTCTCAAAATTCACATACGCACTTCTCATGTCCGTTTTCACCCTTTTTTTAAAAATAGTATTTTAATTTGATAATTTTAAAATCATTTTAACTCAATTTTGAAGTCATGATTGTCAGCAACATCTTTGCATGTGAACAGTTGCACTCCCGGGGAGTAAAAATCGCCTGATTTATATTTTTTAGGCGCATTTGTCTTAAAATATTTAGCTTTATCTAAGAAAATGATAGTTTTCTTTTAAATATGACGGCCTTTTCACTTACTTAATCATTTCGCCTACTGTCTGAAATTTAGTATCAGTGCACATTCACAAGGAAAAAAATGTATGGAAACTTTATGAGAAAAATGTGTGTTATCAAAAGCAGTACGTCATTTTCTGCTTTGTGCCACTAAATCTTATACAACAATTTTTATCAACAATATTGAATTTTTATCAGAAAATGGCATAAATAAAGATGGATAAACCTCATTATTTCTCTCTTCTCTGCAATAATGAAAGCTGTCTAATTACAACTATTCTGAAAAAAAAATCATAAAAAGCAATTAAAATGCAAAAATGGGGATATTAAAAAAAAAAAAAAAAAAAAAAAAAAAAAAGCTTGCGCTGGCACATCTGCAAGTCAGCTTTCAGTTAAAAATATATATTAGTAAAATTGGTTTAGCAGAAAGCTCAGGGCAGATGACTAGAAAACAGCCTTGTGTTTTAATATAGATTATATAAAATTATGAAAAATTAAGCAAATTATGTTATTTTTATAAAACTATAGTAGAATTTCTTAAAGTATTGCAATAAAATTTTATTAGTGGAAAGAAGTTTGGACAAAAACTTTAGGAACCTGTTATTATTTTAAACCTCGAATTATTCCCAAGATCTTGTTTATTTGCTTGTTGAACGCGGCGAAGCGAATTCATCCAGGCGAGAATCAAGTTTTGTAATATAAATTGCTATTTTTGGGGCAAAGATTTCCGATATGAATATGCACACTGTCTGCCACCGCTGTTCTATAGACATTCTAAATTTTTGTAAAACATTGCATTTCATCAGTGTGCGATTTCAATTACATTATTTTCTGTGAAAATTTTCAAAGCAGCTAAGGTGAAAATGACTCACTTCTATTAAACATATTTCTGTTTTAAGAATTAAATACACTTAAAAAAATAAATAAATCCCGTCATTTGCATCCGCTAAAGAACCTAAAGGTTTCCACTTTTACAATCCAGTCTTAAACAACCTCTGTAGAAAAATATGCATATGACTTCATTATCGGGGAATAATATACAAACCCAGAAAAAAGCAATAACTTCATGTTTTGTCAGAAATCGTTCATGTAGATTTCTTCAAAATTCGGAAAATATTATTATACACGGAAAAATAAAACTGCATTCATTCAGCTTTGTATTGCTTGTAAAGCAAGTTTGCAATAAACTACAATTTATTAATCTGATAGATAAAACGAAATAAAACCAAAATTCGCATGATTAATTAACAGGCGATATTTTTGACATAGCACGTATTTTAATTTCAATTTTTTTTCTGTTTTTATGAGAAAATGGCATCAAAAAGATACAGTAGTCTACTATTTTCCCTTTACTTTCAATATAAATGGAGTACTTCAGTTGTCACGGTTACAAAATTTGTATTAAAAACTACAAAAAAAAAATTAATATCTCAAAAATAAATTAAGATACAGCTTTCAAACAAATTTCATTTAAAAGCACATTTTTTTTCCCCTGTACGACGGTGTAAAAATTGAAAATGTGCGATGCTTAGAAGTTTAAAAATTTGCAGTAGCGAAAATTGCAAAACTGAAATTTCATTTCAAAGGGTTGCCATTCGCAAAATGACGTATGCGTTTCGCAGAGATATGTTTGTCGTTTATAATATAGAAGATAGATAATGAAATTCATATTAATTAATGAAGGGCACTAAAACATGCTTTCGTTAGACGTACTAGAGTGTGGAGCCTTTTAAGTTCGTTCACGGGACGACTAAAAAGAATTCCGTTAATTATGATCTATGGGGAATATTACCCTTTGCGGTGTATTTTAAGGATGTTACTCTATTAAACACAATGAAATTGATATGAATTTCTGAGGTACACTTAAATATGCTTTTTGTAAAACATGAAGTATAAAACATTTATCATTCATTTACAGGGTCACACAAAAGAATTCGGTTACATAATGGTCTATGGGGAAAAACTGTTTGCAGAATATTTTAATTATGTTATGATATTTCAAGCATAACGGAATTGATAATCATTAATGAGATTCACTAACAGATGCCTACAGTAGAGTAAGATGTGCAAAGACAAATTACAGGACAAGCGAAAGAAACTGAATACAAAAGTATCTAGCCCAGTTTTTGACACCTAACCTGTACCTGACACTTCAGCAAAAATCTAACTAAAATAAACCCTTTCTTGTAAAATTGTGCAAAGAAAAGCCATTTAATGCTAACTTATTTTTCAGTTATCTTTTTTTTTCCAAAAACCGATGGTGTCAGTTACTGGAGTTATTGACGATGTTTATGAAAATATTTTAATAATAAAGTGTATTTAAAATTTTTTTGTCAACAATAATTTTATGTATCTCTGTTATACTCTCAGAAACAAAGGTATGTATAGAATAGATTTAATCCTTGACTGGTGAGGCGGGGTGTTTTGCATCCCAGAAAAATTTAAATTCAGAATTATCGCCATTTTACGTTACTAGATGACTGCACACTTTCATATGTATGTACATTTACAGTACTTTCTCTGCTGTTTTTATATAAGTAAATAATACAAAATTCACAGGAAATGTTCTTATTTTAATTCACTACATTTGGTGAAGTGCACAAGAAATGAAATTTTGGGGTTACATACAACCCACCTCACCACTTACGTTATATATATATATCAGTGGCGTGGCGTGAAAATTTTCGGTGGTCATCGCAATTATTTAAGTTTGTGGTGAAAAATTATTAACTCTAAAATTCAATGGTTGAATGTTCAAAAAAGAAACTTTAAATCTTACCTTCACTTATACATGAACTCCAAATGTTCTGCTAAAACTGGATCGTAGAGTTTTAGCTTATTAAGAGTTTTAAAATATTGCTTGGTCATCGCCGCATCCAGCGATGACCGGACGCCACGCCACTGATATATATATATATATATCGGGTGTCCCAGAAAGGACTGACTGATTTTAAAATTCAATAACTTCCAAACGGTGACAGATATTTAAAAAATTCTTGCAGGAGGGTTATGCATACAGTCAAAAGTTTTATTACAGTGATTTTCGATTTTAGTTCGAATTACAAACAATAGATGGCGCTTTAAGTAATAGTCGCTAAATATAGGCTCGATTTTTGGTCCTTTCTGTTGTTTCATGCGGAAAAAGGAGATGGAAATGTATTATCCGGGTCACGAAGTACCAAAAATTGAGCCTGAATTTAGCCTCTATTGATCGCAGCGCCATCTATTGTTTGTAATTCGAACTAAAATCGAAAATCACTGTAAAAAAAACTTTTGACTTTATGCATAACCCTCCTGCAAGAATTTTTTTAATATCTGTCACCGTTTGGAAGTTATTGAATTTTAAAATTAGTCAGTCCTTTTTGGGACACCCGGTATGTATATATATATATAGCGCCACTTAAGGATAAAGACATTGTAATAGTGATTTGAGCAAGAAAGAATCCTTAAGGTGTCAGTTACTGGGGATTTAATCCTACGTGGTTTCTATAAATCCTATAACTCATATACAGGGATACACAAAAGAATTCGTAAGTATTACTGAATATGGATGTGAATTGCATAAAGGAGGTTTTTAACTAACTTGTGCATTTTAAAGCTGAACTATATTTAGTATACTGATGTTTAAAAAATATAAATGAATTCAAATGCAGGGCTACACAACGAACTGTATACATTGCCGTCAGTAGGTGGTTGTTTCTGGAAACGTGATTTTTATAGTTTTTAAAAGTTTTTTTTTTTTTTTTTTTGCATGAATCAAAGTTTAGCTATGTATGTCGCATGCATAAAAAATCAGAAGATAATTTACAGAGCCGTACGAAAGAACTCTAGTACATTTTTCTCTCTTGGCAAAAATTGCTGAAGGTGAAATAACTGTTGCGTGTTTTCTAACCAAACTAAATTTTTATATACTGTTTAAAATATATACAAATATATAGATGATATACAGGGATGCACCAAAGAATTAGTGTTTTTCCGGTTATAGGAGGTGGATGCTCAAATCTAGTTTCCAAATGTGTTATGCATTTTCTAAATTCTTTACTTAGGCCCCCTTTATACCTTATTAAGGGGTCAGGTAACCTTTGAACCAATAAAGTACATGGAAAAGTGACCTCTGTAAGAATTGCTGTCATTCTTTAACTAATTAACTTTTATTTATAAAATTGAAAACACATGTTAGGAATGATTTATTTTATCAGTCAAAGTTGTTAGAAAAGGTATACACATACATAGTTCTTTTTAATTTATTTTTAAAGATAACACAATTTTTTACGAAAGAATTATTCTTGCATGCATTGCGCGCATGATTTGACTGAAACAAGCCAAAATTTATTTAATGAGAACAGATATAAAGTGTTTTCAAAATGACCTACGATGAAAAAAGTAAAACTTGTAGATCCCGAGAAAAAAAATTTTTTTAGAGTAATTCGAAATATCGAGATTTTTTTTATACAAAAGTAGCCGTGAATTCTAAACTTCTTACTTGAGAAACATAATAATAGGTCATTTTGTGCTTCTGTACGTTAAATACATCCACCAAAAATTTCGTGAAATTCTAGGCAACCGTTTTTCAGAAATCGTGCGCGCAATGATCAAATTCGCTATTTTGAGAAAATTGGCTTTAAAGATTGAAAAATCCGTTGATCATATAGCAAAAGCTCAAAGTGTTTTACACATAACTTCTATTCTAATGCGATTTTTTGTATGGGGTTTGCTTTTAAATGTTCCCAAAGAATCATATTTAATTATAAGCTATTAAAAAAAAAATCGTTTTTTGGACGCTTCAAAGTTTACCTGACCCCTTAAACGGTGGAATTTTGCAAAGTGTTAGGGAAATGTTGGATAGCGTTTCATACCCTATGCTTGACAAATGATTTTTCTTTCTAGTTAATTATTTATGATTAATAATTTTAAATAGAAATGCTGCTTGAAAAACCTAGAATGTATCCAATCCATTGGTAAATTTTTCTTTAAAGTTGAAATCCATGAGTAGAAAACTATATTTTAGGTGCAGATGTAAGAAATTGTAAGATGTATATTTGTAATTCACCCAACTTCAAAGCAAGTATTATAATACAGAGGATAAATTTTTAAAGTCTACAAAAATGAAGAGAAAAATGTTTTTTTTTTCTTTTACAATTGTCGAAAGCATAAAGACTCTATTCAAACTGGGTTTTATAAATAATCCACAATGCTTCATGTTGTAAGGCTTCGCATTTTAGTAAATCGGAATCGCAAATACAGATTGTCGATATCAAAAGATATTTGAAAAGTAGTCCTTCAACTATTCTTTGCGGTAATCCGTTATGTAAAAAATAGTGTTTAAAAAAAATTCGTACTAAAGACGTCAAGCATCTGTATCAAGGACAATGAAAATAAAGCCGTAATAAATCTCTTTAATAAGCAGAGAAAAAGCTGCAAGATTTCCCGAGAAAAGAAAGTGGCTGAAATATATTGATAAATCAATATCATTGATAAGTAAGAAATGTGTTCTTCAGATTATAGATAAAATTTTCATTTGTTAGAAGTGATTTACTTTTTGATGAATAAGGGAAAAGTTCAACGTCAATAGTTTGACTCATTCATTCATAAAAATTCTAAAATCGTGTGTTAGGTATGGAAAGAAATTTGATTTTCACAGAATTGAAATTATTTGTTAACCCTTTATGCCTCGACGGTATTTTAAAGTACCATTAATGTAAACAAGTTGGAAATTCCACGTCAAACGTGGCAAATGAGGTGCATTCGTACTATAACTAGTTTTATAAGTATTTTTTTGCACCACATATTATACTGAATGTATATTTTAGTGCACTTAATAAGTGCATATGAATTTTATTCTGTTCAAAAGGTTGTAACATCAATAAAGTGCACATTAAGGCAAAAACTGAAAAGATGCAAAGGCAAAGGAAATCATCCTTTTAAAAATAGTCTTGCTTTGTGAAGCCAATAATACTTTTAGAACAAGATAAAGTAATGTATCTATAACTATGTATAAAATGAATTTTATAACAAGTTATTTTAATGGTACTTATAACTGCCGTCAGTTGAAAAAGGGTTAAAAAGGTTGATTAAAAATATGTATCCCTCTGAATTTGAAAACAGGACATTTATAAGGTAACAGAAGAAAAGATTCAAGTTAGGAAGAAGTGGATGACTTCGAAGATGCATAAGAGCAGAAAACGTGAATATCGAAGATGTAGCTATTTTAAAAATTGCATTAAAAATATGTATCCCTCCAAACTTGAAAACAGGAAATTTTTCAAATTACAGAAGAAAAGAACCAAGAAAGGAACAAGATGATGACCACAAAGCTGCACAAGAGCAGAAAGCGTGAATATCAAAGGTATAGATATTTTTAAAAGATGGATTGAAAATATGTATCCCTCCGAACGTGAAAACAGAAAATTTCTCAGTTTACAGAAGAAAATATTCAAGTTAGGACACGAACTCACGAACTAATTCGTCAACCCCAAGTATTAAAAGTATGACAATTAACTTTTACTTATCTATAGTCTGAATATTCATTAATATAGGTACTGTAATTTAATCCTTATGTATTTATATAAAATCCAAGTCCCTGTGTGTCCCTCACAATTCCGGTTGTCGAACCTCATTATACGCGGCCAATATTAGGCTTCATATGGAGAAATTGGTATCAGCTTCAACAATGAGTAATTGTTGAAAAGTACTAATACACGGTACTAAAATAATACTACAATAGCGTCAAATTTGAACAAAATGGCAAAATATGGCAAAAATAAGTTGCCATATATGATGCCAATTTTGCGATATCTGGTTGATTTAGCAAATTTCCCATTGAAACCCATTAATCTTTATAATCCAGCGCACCACAATTTAATTTAAACTCAGCGCATTTAAGGTTTCTTTCAAAATCTATGGGTCAGAATTTAAGGAGAAATATACGAAAATGTAAGACTTTATATCTTCATCCCGATGCTATTAATAAAATGACCGCTACTAGATGGCGCTGTACTATTTGAGTTTCTATCTATCCGATTGAGCTTCTAATATGCTTTACATGGCCGGATGCAGAAATTAAATTCTCGGTACTTTTCCAGTATGGGGGCCTTTCCAAAATAGAGAAAACTGTCTTGGCGAAGAAGTAAATTTGGCAGCATATATTCTGGTATCCTATTAACTGTGTCATCAAGCAGGACGGTCGTTCTGCCAAGCCAAGCTGGAAAAAAATTCTAACCCCGCCAAACAAACAAACGCCAAGAATAACGGCAAGACACCGTAACTGCTTATTATACTGCAGACAACTTCTCCATGCTAAATGGACGAAATATGTCAGCAGTAAAATTTTCCATATCAAAAGAAGCAATCATCGCAGAAGAATAAAACCAACACCAGAAGGACCTAATAAAGAAGATCTTCAGTTTGAGATCAAATGCATCCTCATAAATTAATTATAAACAGAGATATAGATTTTTTAAAATAACGTCGAGATACTGAAAATGACAGATTTATTTTCTTCGTCACAACTTATGTTTCAATCGAGGTAGACTTAAATAATGGACAGAAAAACGTAAGGATTGAATTTTTGGATATATATTTACTTAGTCTACGTGCTTTTATAAAATTCAGCTTTAAAAACATTAATTTTCTATTCATAATTAGCGAAAAACTGTTAATTAGTTCTAAAGTTTACAAATTATGCCAAATAGCGATAAACCCGCCAAAATATTTTAGAAATCTTATACTTTTCTTTTATATTATCCTTTTGCATTGATTTCATCGAAGATAACTATGGCTGAGATTCAGATAGATTTTTCGCTGTTAGCGAAATGAGTTTGACCAATCAGAAGACTGCATGTTTGAGAATATTTGCTGTTTCTGGATCCCGACCTATGTCATGAAAGTTTTGAGTCATTTTTTTAGTGCCGTGGATGAAGTGCAATGTTTGTAGAAATGTAGGCTAGGATCCAGATAGATTTTTCGCTGTTAGCGAAACGAGAATCACCAATCAATAGCCTGCATTTCTGCAAACAGCGAAAAGTTCACAAAAATGCAGACTTCTGATTGATGAATCTCGTTTCTCTAACAGCCAAAAATCTATCTAGATTGCACCCAATGGAGGATATTCCAAATATGGGTTCGAGGCTGAAATAAGTCACGTGATACCGGTAATTTATCCAAAGAACTTCTAACTGATAAGAAGGGAAGATACTATTACTTTGCCTCATATGAACCGTTTCATTGGCTAGCGGGGATTTACATTACACATCTACGGAGCCTCCACTTCTTTACGATAGAAGTTTTCACCTTGACCACGTGATCAAAATGTAGATGGAATATCCTCCATTATGTTGAACACAATTTTGCATTTCCACATCCAGGAAGGTTATTGATTGTCATAACAACATTACATATTCGAAACTATTTAAGGCACTGATTCTGAATTCCTTTGCTATACATTTTGATATTAAAGAAGTTGTTGTTTCCATAGTAACAGTACTTTTCTGTATTGCTTTCTCTAAAACACAAATATAGAAATTTAACAAAGAGCGCTCAGAATCAACACCATAACAGAGAGCCTTTATTCATAAGAGTGGTGATATATGCACAGGAAGCATGCTCATTTCAAGTTTTTGCCGAAAGTATGGCTACTGCGTCTAGAATACCTTGTGTGGAAATATGCTATCCAAAAAACGCTAAACGTTTGTATCCCTTAAATGTGCGACGATACTGCTAAAATCCCAAGTATCGATCACAGCGACATCTGCGGGATTTAGTATTACATTGTATAGACTAGCAATATCTTGCAGTTTGAGAAAATATTCTGCAGATGTCGCTGTGATCTGTATATTTCAACAGCATCGTTGCACAGTTAAGGGATACAATATTTTAGCACTTTTTTAAGTATTACAGGGATAGCCAATTTCCACACTATATATTCTAGGTGCTATAGTACGGCAATCCACTTTCTTGAATAGAGGCTATTCTATCTACGTTATGATCACGTGGTCAAGGCAAAAACGTCTAACGTAAAGAAGGGAAGGCTCCGTCGACGTAATGTAAATCCCCGCTAGCCAATGAAACAGTTCACCGGAGAAAGCAGTAGTAGTTTCCTGTTTCCCTTCTCATCAGTTACAAGTTCTTTAGGTAAGTTGCCGGTACCACGTGACTTTTTCAGCCTTGAAACCATATTTTGAATATCCTCCATTAGACGATACGCGCATGGACGAGCTTTATTAGACTAGGGAAAGAATTCAATATGCATTAGCCTGACGATAATGACACGCTCGCAAAGACCTCTAACGATTTGTTTTTATCACTTCTACCAATAAACCTTTATTGGCCATATGTCGCTACTTCGTTATAACGACACACTTGTTCCTAATTGGATCCCGGCCTTAATGTATCAAAATACGGAGTTTGCTGTCTGTACTATTCCTGAGCTCAGTTATAACGTCTAGAAATATAGGCCGAGATCCAGGTACATTTTTGCAAACAGTGAAAAGTTAGCAATAATTCTGGCTTCTGATTGGTCAATCTCGTTGCGATAACAAAGAAAAATCTACCTAGATCATGGTCATGGTGTGGAAACCGGCTATTCCAGTAATACTTTAACTATTGCTAAAAATTGCATCCCATAAATATTGAAAAATATTGAATGACAAATGTCGATAGCAGCAACATTTTCCAGATCTTCTCTGAGCGAAACGTTTTCTCATTTGATGTCTTTTGAAATAGTTACGTTGGAATTACCATGTGCCGCTGTGATCGACATTCATCTTTCAGCCTCGTTCAACATTTATAGGATACAATTTTTTAGCACCTTTTTAATAAGCCGATTTTTAAACTATATCTTCTAGATACTATAGCTCCGTTATAGGCCTAGATTATATGTTGTAGAAATCGACTATCCCAGCAATACTTAAAAAAGCGCGGAAATAGTGAATCCCTTAAATGTACAACGATGTTGAATTCCAAACAGTCATTTGCAGCGACATCTGCAGGATACTTTTTAAAAGAAGAAAGAGACACGTGTAATGCACGGCTATAGCGTCTAGAATACATAATGTGGAAATTTGCTATCCAAGCAGTGCTAAAAAGTTGTATCCCTTAAATGTGCACTGACGCTGAAATCCAGGGAGCTGATCGCAGCGACATCTGTGATATACTTCCAAAGTAAACATCGTATTATTACACTGTTAAAAATATCGTGACAAATTACCTCTGTTTTTAAAGGCTATCTATTTTCTGACCAATGAGAACGCTACATAAGTACATATGGAGCGTTCTCATTGGTCAGAAAATAGATAGCCTTTAAAAACAGAGGTAATTTTTCACGGTATTTTTAACGGTGTACAGCGGGCTTGACGCCAAGCACACAGGTCAGATGAATATCAATAAAATGTAAAAAAAAAAAAAAAAAAATGCTACAGCATCTAGACCAAATTATAGCGCTTAGAATATATTGTGTGGAAATTGGCTATCCCTGTAATACTTAAAAAAGTGCTAAAATATTTTATCCTTAAATGTGCAACGATGCTGCTGAAATATACAGATCGCAGCGACATCTGCATGATATTTTCTATAACTGCAAGATATTGCTAGTCTATACAATGTAATACGAAAATCCCGCAGATTTCGCTGCGATCGACATTTGGGATTTTAGCAGTATCGTCGATCATTTATGGGATACAAATTTTTAGCGTTGTTTAATAAAATATTTCGACACTAGGTATTCTAGACGCTGTTACCAAATCGTCATGAAGTTTTAGAAAATATCCTGCAGATATCGCTGTGATCGACTCATTGGATTTCAGCATCATTTGAAATTTAAGAGATCCAATATTTTAGCACTTTTTAAAGTATTACTGGGATAGCCGATTTCCACACTATATATTCTAGGCGCTGTAGCACCGCTGTAGCGCCTAGAAGATACAGTGTGGAAAACGGCTACAAAATAGTGCTAAAAAATTGAATCCCATAAATGTACAACGATGCTGAATAACAAGATGTCGATCGTAGCGCCATCATAGTGATTTAAAAACGATAGTCATTCTAAAAGAGACTCTTTAACCTATTTCACGTCATTCCTTAACTAAATTAGCTTATAACAGACTAAAATATCTTATATTTATAGTTTCCGATATTAAACATTCTATAATTTTTGAAAACACAGGGTTTATAATGAAAAGAGTTACGAGATGGCTCTCGTATCAGCATATTGCCGCTGAGCATTGTTGGAGATTTATGGGATACAAATTTTTAGCACTTTTTAAAGCATTATGGGAATAGCCGTTTTCCACACTGTATCTTCTAGGCCTTGTAGCACCGCGGTAGCCTGTCTTTTTCGTTTACCTCGGAGTATATATAGATGAAGTCTTTTGTAGCTGTTCCTAAACTGTGGCCAGCAACATATAAGGCCAGTTCATAACGTCACACGTAGTTGATTATCTGTACACGGCAATGGACACAAAAAAAATTGGCGCGCAGCTTTGTACTAATCATCGTGTAAAGATGATCCAACTCTGAGGCTAACGAAAAAGACAGGCTACCGCAGTGGGTCCGATTCTTCTTTTTTTACAGACCGCTGGAGTCACGTGATGCTCGAGTGCACCAAAGAAGGTGCGTGAAAAGAGTATCACGTGACTCCAGCGGTTTGTAAAAAAAGAAGAATCGGACCCACCGCGGTAGCCTGTCTTTTTCGTTAGCGTCGATCCAACTCCGTGTGACTTTTAAACATCATGAACTGGCCTATTATGTCATTGGTCGCGCTAACACCCTCCCTCCTGCGTCCACCGTATATAGCGGCATCTTGTACTGGAGATTGCTAAATGGGCTGCTATCGGTCAAAATCAAGAGAGAAAAGGGCAGAAGAGAGGGAAAGAACTCGTTTTTTTTGTAACTAGTTTTTCACACGGGAAGATTGAAATGTCTGTTCCTCTCATTTCATAACTTCATGGTGGTGAAATAAGCCAATGCCTCCTAAATATTTGAGAAAGTCTTGACTCGCGTCACGAAAACATCACACAAAGCAGGCAAAGCAAAGAAACAAAATCATTCATTGGCTCGTGAATATGAACGAGCCAATGAATGATTTTTCTTCTTTGTTTTGCCTGCTTTGTGTGACGTTTTCTTGACACGTGTCAAGGCTTTCTCCAATATTTAAAGGGCATTGAATAGGCCGGGATCAAGATAGATTTTTCGCTATTAGCGGGATGAGATTGATCAATTAGATGTCTGCATTTTCCCGAACTTTTTGATGTTTGCATTAAACACCGAAAAGCCTGCAAGGATGGCGGCTACTGATTGGTCAATGTAATTTTACTAACAAAGAAAAATTTATCTGGATCCCGGACATTAACTTTGGTTGGTTAAAACAATTTTGAATAAAATCAAAACAGGAAGCCAATGTTTGTTAACTTTTCTGGTTAGTTTAATTGAAATCTTCCTCGTCTATTACTGAAAACTGAGTTACCGTACTTTGGACAAAAAATTGAATATGAGTACACGACTTGTGCATATGTCACCACTCTAACACAGTGTTGCCAGTTGGACTACTTTTTTAAATTCAGATACTTGATTGGCAGCACTTTTTTGAAATTGTAAAATGCGCCTTATTTAATGACATATTAATTAAGGCGAAAACAAAGAGAATTTTACCGTTTATAATAAGTGCTGGCAATCAAGAAATCTGAATTAAAAAAAAAAGTAGCCCACTGGCAACACTGCTCTAACATATAAATGTTCTCTGTTCTAAGTGCAGTTGGTTAAATTTGAGTATCTGGGCATTAGAGAAAGCAATAGTGGCCCGCCGTGGCTGAGTGGATACGACACCATGCCGCTAATCGCTTGAGTGTGTAGGTGGAAGCAGATTCGAATCCAGGCGTGATCCGCATGTGATATGATGTATGTGTTCAATAAATCAAACAAACAAACAAGCAAGCAATATGTCGCCCAGTGGCGTGGTAGGTAGCGACAGCTATTGCCACGACTCGGGCCCGGGTTCGAATCCTCGGGTAAGACATGGATGTAATTGTGAATGTCCCATTGTAGTAATATAATATATGTAATGGAAAATAAAAATTGTTGTGACTTGTTGTTGTTTCTGTATAATAAGGATCATTCGAGGCGACAGCCATAGTAGCTATAGGCCCCAAAGCATTGCACTTCGGTGGACTTCAAATGTCAAAGCAAGCAATAGTGAAAGGTACAGTTGGCATGGAAACAACGACTTCTTTAATTCGTATAGAAATTTAATGAATAGTAGTAAATGACTCAAGTTTAAAATGTAGGCAAATGGTCTGGAAATATCAATGGCTCCCATCTAGTATTTCACAAAATTAATTTAATAGATTCACATGATGTATAACTTGATGCAACTCTTAGCTAATGAAAATTCTGCAACAAGACTTATGTAGGTAGATCTTTTGAATGAATAATTGAGAATTCTGAGAACAAAACGAAGTTCTTAAGGGCTCTTCCTCACACCCCCCTCAAAAAAGGAAATACGATAGAAAGATATAAGAATTTGGATAGCTTCAATATGTCTGTGATCTTTTGTCAGAGTTCAGAAAAAGAGTCTGGGCATAAAAAAACAAAAAAAAAAAAAACGAAAAAAAAAAAACAAATTTGACGAACGACAAGACTATAGATTTCAGGCAATTTTTAACCGAAAAATATTTAATTCTAATGTATATGCAGCTTTAATAATAGACTATTAAAGATAATCAATTTAGGGGAAATTTTATAGTAAATTAATATCCTCACATTTATGCAAATAGCTATGGATAAACAGACTTGAGTAAAATTACATATTTATTCTTTCTGCTCTATAACACGATCTAAATGAAGATGAAGTTATATGTACAGTTTATATCTTTAAATTTTTAGATTTTTTTTATCAAAAATGTTCCTTTATTATGTCTAAAATTGCTAGATTTACAGATCTTCGATTCTTTAGATGCCTGCGGGGTTTCATTCTCGGATTAACCGTAGGTATTTGTAAAGGTAAATTTATTTTGCAAAACTGCCATAAAAAAAAAAGTTAGAAAAAACAATTAACTGACAGACTAACTATAAATATATATTTTATTTCGACTCTGTTTTTTACTAAATTTTCATCTTTCGTAGAAAATTTTAAGGAGATATAAATTGAGAAAGACTGATACTTTGAAAGAAGAAATTGACTTTCCTCACTTTTAAATTATTAATCACTATAAAAATTGAATGATAGGTAAACAAAATGTATAATATTGTGTTTGCTCCCTGCTTATAAAGGCTATACAAGGACTAATTTTAATTTAAGCTAGTAGAATTATTTCAATTATGTATCATTTGTTTTAAAAAAAGAACTGATATCTACTAAAAAACAACTTTTCAAAAGTAAAAAAAAGCCAAGCAAAAAAAAAAAAAAAAAAAGAAAGAAAGAAAAAAGGTGAAAGTTGTGGCTAAAAAATAGTGTGATATCAAATTTCCAAGCTTATATTACGGTACTTATTTAACATTTTTTGATAAAAATTTACCATATGTAAGTCGAGTACCTAAGTATGCGTTGATAGAAAGCCTTTTCTCCTTTAATAAATACATCATAACGTGTTTCTGAAAATTAATTTTTTTTTTTTTATTATGCATGACGGGCTTGGCATCTTTCCATATTTTACACAAATTTCTAAGCACTGAAGCTCGTAACATATTTGCATTATTAAGAATTTTGAACTTCTAGTTTTAGCTACAGACAGATAAATTAAGAAAGTTTTTTTTTTCGGAAAAACAAATTGATTTTTACTGCTTTAACTAATTAATTAACCCCCCTCCGAAAAAAGAGAATCATAAGATGAAACCTGAAGTTACTTCAGCTTTATTTTTAGACACACATTTTTAGGCACTCATTCCCATAAATTAAAAGAATAAAATGTTTGCTTTAGTAACAATTTCGAACTTCCAATCTTAATAATGAACTTGTGTGCTTAGAAATTTGTGTAAAATATGGAAAGATGGGCGCCAAGCCCATCATGCATAATTAAAAAAAATTTAATTTTCAGAAACACGTTATGATGTATTTAGTAAAGGAGAAAAGGCTTTCTATCAACGCTTACTTAGGTACTCGACTTGCATATGGTAAATTTTTATCAAAAAATGTTAAATAAGTACCGTAATATAAGCTTGGAAATTTGATATCACACTATTTTTTAGCCACAACTTTCACCTTTTTTCTTTTTTTTTTTTTTTTTGCTTGGCTTTTTTTTACTTTTGAAAAGTTGTTTTTTAGTAGATTTCGTATACACACGCATTTTGTTTTCTACATTTATACAATTTATTTAATATAAAGACGCTATTTATTTAATATTATGCCGAAAGAGAAGTAATTTGTACATAAAAAACAACAATAATATAAATTGAATTAAAATGCCACATGTAATCTCAAAGCTTTCTTCTATCTCACACATGTTAATGCTTCCTGAAAAATGCAGCATAGCAGCACCGCCGATTAGATGATTTACACTAAAATTTATTCAGCAACAACTTATGTCAACTTCTAACTGAATCTGAAGTTTCGTTAAAATCCTTGCATTAGATTTTGAGTAGAGCTATGTCGGAAATCGTAAAAAAATATCCATGGCAGTGCCACCTGTTGGGCGATATATACCAAAACCTAATATACAACAACTAAAGTCGACTTGGTGACTGAATCTGAAGTTTTATTAAAATCAATGCATTACTTCTTGAGATAAAACTATTGAGAGAATCAGTAAAAATGCAGCATAGCAGCGCTACCTGTTGAGCGATTTACGCCAAAACGTAGTCAACGTCAACTCATATCAAGGACTAACTGAATCTGAAGTTTGATGAAAATCCACGCATTAGTTCTTGAGATAGTCATTGCGGAAATCGTGAAAAATGCTGTATCGCAGCGCTACCTGTTGGACGATTTACACCAAAACGTAGGAAACACCAACTAATATCAAGGACATACTGAATCGGTTGTTTGATGAAAATCCACGCGTTGGTTCTTGAGATAGAGTCATTGAGGAAATCGTGAAAAATGCTGTATAGCAGCGCCACCTGTTGTGCAATTTACACCAAAACGTAGTAAACACCAACTAATATCAAGGACTAACTGAATCTGAACTTTAATAAAAATCTGTACATTAGTTCTTAAGACATTGCGGAAATCGTAAACAATGCACCATAGCAGCGCCACCTGTTAAGCGATTTGCACCAAAAACTAATCAGCACCAATTTATATCAGGGACTAATGGAATATAGATTTTTATTAAATTCCGTTCATTAGTTCTTGAGGTAGAGCGCCCACAAAATTTGTGTCACACACAGACAGACAGACAGATAGACATTTTGTAAAAACCTGTTTTTCGGGATCTCTGAAAACTAAATCGAGTAAATCCGTCGAAGACCGGAATTCGAAAATTTTCACGAATCCAATACTTTCTTCTTGTAAAGATAGAAGAAAGTAACAAACAAAAAATTTCATCAAGTTTGTTTAGCGTACAAGTTTTGTAGCAAGTTTGATAGCTTTTTAAATCATTCGGCTACAAAACTCAATTTCTGATGCCGAATTTCTCCGGGAATTAAAAAAAAACAAAAACAACAAACAACAACAACAACAAAAAAAAAAAGTCAAGGCCCCTATAGTGGAAAAGTACTGAATTCCCTAATATTTTGCACTATCTGCAGCATAGTTTGTACTATATACAGGGGGAGGGAGGATGAAAAGTTTAAATATTAAATTTTAAAATTTCTATAAAGCACTGACTATTTAAGATTAAAATAAATTTAAAATAAAACTAAAAAAGAGCTGCATGAAAAAAAATTGAAAATAAATGTATTTTTTTAAGACATGCTTTCGTTAACATTCACAAATACCGGGTGTCCCAAAAAGGACTGACTGATTTTAAAATTCAATAACTTCCAAACGGTGACAGATATTAAAAAAATTCTTGCAGGAGGGTTATGCCTAAAGTCAAAAGTTTTTTACAGTGATTTTCGATATTAGTTCGAATTGCAAACAATAGATGGCGCTGCGATCAATAGAGGCTAAATTCAGGCTCGATTTTTGGTACTTCGTGGCCCGGATAATACATTTCCATCTCCTTTTTCTGCATGGAACAACAGAAAGGACCAAAAATCGAGCCTGTATTTAGCGACTATTGCTTAAAGCGCCATCTATTGTTTGTAATTCGAACTAAAATCGAAAATCACTGTAATAAAACTTTTGACTTTATGTATAACCCTCCTGCAAGAATTTTTTTAATATCTGTCACCATTTGGAAGTTATTGAATTTTAAAATCAGTCAGTCCTTTTTGGGACACCCGGTATGTAGAAAATATATATATACATGTATATTTAAATGCACTAAAAGTCCTTCCGGCCAGTGCCGGGAGGAAGAGGTAGCTTTCATATTCCTTATTTTTAAAAAGCAAGCTTATATTATTCAAACACACGAAGCTCAATTGAGTGGAAACCGATTATAGGCGATTCAATACTAATTTTTATCAATACTAAATCATTATGAATGAGAATTTCGCGAAATTAGTCGGCTTTATACAAGCTGCTTTTATTTAAAGTAACTTATATTTTGTTGCCAAATTCGGCGATATCTTGAAGTTCCTGCCATTTTAAGACAACATAGTGGATGAGACTAACGAGTGAACTTGGTCCAGACCTTAGTAATTCCTGTGCACTTGCTCACTCACATCGGAATCTGTTGATATA
Organism: Maratus speciosus; assembly: GCA_963932465.1. Taxonomy (NCBI): domain Eukaryota; kingdom Metazoa; phylum Arthropoda; class Arachnida; order Araneae; family Salticidae; genus Maratus; species Maratus speciosus. The sequence continues at coordinate 104,004,543 of OZ010789.1, read as the reverse complement.
TACAAGTGCTGTCGAAGGCAAGAAATCAGATTTTTCAAAATGTCACCAACATTAGAAATTGAAACGGCTATATCTGAGCCATTTTTTAAGATAAAGAAAAAACAAAAAATGCTCCGGAATCCTTATATCATGGTCAAATACTTAAGAAAGAAACCTTTCTCAATTTCTATTTTTTTTTGCACCACACTTTCAATATATATATTTTTTAATATAATGTCCGCCATTTTGAAACAAGATGGCTGATGAAGCTGGCCAGTGAACTTGGTCAAGACATTACGATATACTATCCACATGCCTTCATACATCGAAATAGGTTAATAAATACGCGTGTTATCACGTGACAAATATCAGATTGTTTCAAAATGTCAGCCATGCTAGAAATTCAAAGTGCTATAATTCAACCATATTTAAGATATATATGAAACAAAAACTGCTCCGCAATCTTTGTATCCAGTTCAAACAAATAAAAAAAATCTTTTTCATTTTTCAATTTTTTGATAACTCATTTAAAATTTAAAATTTAAAATTATTTAAATGGCAGCCCTTTTGAAACAAGATGACGAATGAAGCTGGCCAACGAACTCGGTCGAGACATTGGTATGTACTATGTACACACAAAGTTACATCCAAATCGGTTCATAAATACGCCTGATATCGCATGACAAAAATCAGGTCGTTTCAAAATGTCAGCCACAATAGAAATTCAAAATGCTATAACTCAGCCATTTTTTTAGATATAGACAAAACAAAAACTGTTCCGGAATGTTTATATTAAGGTCAAACACATACAAAAAAAATCTTTATCATTTTCCAATTTTTTGGTACCTCATTTTATTTTAAATTAAAAGAAATTTAAATGGCCGCCATTTTGAAACAAGATGGCGGATGAAGCTGGCCAATGAACTCGGTCGAGACATTAGTACGTATTATGTATACACCAAGGTACATCCAAATCGGTTCATAAATACGCCTGATATCGCGTGACAAAAATCAGGTCGTTTTAAAATGTCATCCAAGCTAGAAATTCAAAGTGCTATAACTCAACCATTTTTTAAGATATAGACGAAACAAAAACTGCTCCGAAATCTTTGTATCAAGGTCAAACACATAAGAAAATATAATTTTCAATTTTCAATTTTTTGATACCACATTTCAAATTTCAAATTTTTTTTAAAAATTTAAATGGCCGCCATTTTGAAACAAGATGGTGGATGAAGCTGGCCAATGAACTCGGTGAAGACATTGGTACGTATTATGTATACACCAAGGTACATTCAAATCGATTCATGAATACGCCTGTTATCTCGTGACAAAAATCAGGTCGTTTCGAAATGTCAGCCAAGCTCGAAATTCAAAGTGCTGTAACTCAGCCATTTTTTAAGATATAGACGAAACAAAAAATGCTCTGGAATCTTTACATCAAGGTCAAACACATAAGTAAAAAATATTTTTAAATTTTCAATTTTTTGGTACCACATTTCAAATTTCAAATAAAAAAAAATTTAAATGGCCGCCATTATGAAACAAGATGGCCGATGAAGCTGGACAACGAACTCGGTCGAGGCATTGGTATGCACTATGTATACACGAACTTACATCTAAATCGGTTCATAAATACGAGCGTTACAGTGTGACAAAGATCAGATATATATACATATATATCTAGATATATATTGGGAAAACAAAGGGATTAGAATAAATGGGGGATATTTAAGTTCATCTCCGATTCGCTGACGACATTTTAATTTTCAGTAACCGTCCTGAAGAATTGGAATATATGATAAAAGATTTGGTAGAAGCTAGCATTAATGCGGGATTAAAAATAAACTTGGAAAAGACTAAGGTGATGTTCAATTCATTTGCATCAAAAAAGAAAATTGTCTACAACAACACTGAAATTAAAGAAGTGCAAAGTTATGTGTACCTTGGGCAGGAAATATCATCGGATAATATCATGAATGAAATCAATAGAAGAATAAGAAATGGATGGAGTGTTTTTGGGAAGAACAATATTATTCTGAAGAGTAGCATACCCCTTTGTTTGAAAAGAAAGGTATTTAACCAATGTATTTTGCCTGTGCTAACTTACAGAGCAGAAACATGGACGCTAACAAAACGGATGGTACAAAGATTACAAACAACACAGAGAAGTATGGAAAGATGTATGCTAGGTATAACCAGTAGGGACAGAAAAAGAATAACCTGGATAAGAAGTCAGACTAAAGTTTTTGACATCATCGAAAGAATTAAACGGCTAAAATGGAAATGGGCTGGGCACATTGCAAGAAGACAAGACAATAGATGGAGAACAAGCACCCTACAGTGGTATCCCAGAGATGTAAAACGGCCAAGAAGACGACCTCAAGTAAGATGGAGTGATGAAATCAGAAAAGTAGCCGGTGTAAATTGGATGACTAAAGCACTAGACAGAAAACATTGGAAAAATCTGGGGGAGACCTATATCCAGCAGTGGATTGAAAATGGTTGTTGTTGTTGATGATGATGATGATATACATATATATATATCAACTTTTGAACGAGGGTGGTTTCGGGGTCTGGGGGTCATGATCGATGAAAATATACCAAAATTTTTTGAAATCGCTTTCCTCCGAACGGCTGCAATAGGTAGCTTTTTGTAATGAAAGCTACCTAAAAGCAAGCTTATATTATTCAAACACACGAAGCTCAATTTAGTGGAAACCGATTATAGGAGATTCAATACTAATGTTTATCAATACTAAATCATTATGAATGAGAATTTCACGAAATCAGTCAGTTTTATCCAAGTTGCTTTTATTTAAAGTAACTTATATTTGGTTGTCAAATTCGGCGATATCTTGAAGTTCCTGCCATTTTAAGACAACATGGTGGATGAGGCTAACGAGTGAACTTGGTCCAGACCTTAGTAATTCCTGTGCACTTGCTCACTGACATCGGAATCGGTATATATATACAAGTGCTGTCGAAGGCAAAAAATCAGATTTTTCAAAATGTCACCCACATTAGAAATTGAAACCGCTATATCTGAGCCATTTTTTAAGATAAAGACAAAACAAAAAATGCTCCAGAATCCTTATATCATGGTCAAATACATAAGAAAGAAACCTTTTTGAATTTCTAATTTTTTTGCACCTCACATTAAATATAATTTTTTATTTAATTTAATGGCCTCCATTTTGACACAAGATGGCTGATAAAGCTGGCTAGCGAACTTGGTAGAGACATTACGATATACTATCCACATGCCATCTTACATCGAAATAGGTTAATATATACGCGTGTTATCACGTGACAAATATCAGATCGTTTCAAAATGTCAGCCATGCTAGAAATTCAAAGTGCTATATTTCAACCAATTTTTAAGATATATACGAAACAAAAAATGCTCCGGAATATTTGTATCAAGGTCAAACACATAATTTTTTTTTTTTTCATTTTTCAATTTTTTGATAACTTATTTTAAATTTTAAATTAATTTTTAGGGTCCCGTACTTAAAAAGTAAAAACGGAACCATTATAAGTTCACTCCTCTGTATGTCCGTCTGTCTGTCTGTATGTCACAGCCATTTTACTCGTAAACTATGGAACGTGGAAAGTTCAAATTCGGGAAGTAATAAAGACCATTGACCCACATGTTTTCAGATTAATAAACATTCATAAATATGTTTAGTAAAAACGTAGAGGGGCTAATTATGCAACTTGAAAAAAAAAATCTTTCCTTTGTACATCATGTGGGGTATCCTGTGAAAGCTTTTGTAACGCTGAACTCAAAAATACATTCCTTTTAATTTTAGGTATTATATTTTCAAAGATATTGTTGAAAATGTAGCGCAAAAATATGTTCCCCCCATCTAACTCTGAATCTACTGAAACTAAAATTATGAAAAAATTAGAGGTAGTAGACATTAATATAAACCTTGCCGGAAAATTATAGCTATTACTCTAGGTCACATAGTTTTTGAGTAATTACCATTTTTCTGTTATACACAAATTTCGAATTACGGGGATTCAGAAAAATTGTTGAGCATCGCTGAATATACCTATCGTTGCAGAAGAATAAAACCATTGTTGATAATGATTTTCGAAAGAATCATCGGTAATTAGCCGAGATATTAACCCTTGAAGGTACGGTAAGTTTGGACATACACAAGGACAGGGGCGGCGCACTCTATGCCTAGTTAACAACTTTTAATGATATATATGTGTAATGTAATGTCCAGTAACAGTATAAAAGCAATAAACGTCAAATTGTTAAAAACATACTAATTTAAGGGGTCTCGGGACTCTAAAAAGGGGGAAAAATGAAAAAAAAAAGACCATTTTCAACATTTAATGTCTTAAAATGTATATGATTTTCAAACACAATTTTAATTGGGATGAAAGATATGAGTATGTTCTTTCGTTTCATGTATTTAATAAATTGCAAGATACAGAATTAGTATTTATAGGGGGGTCGAAACTGTTAGACATTTGTCGAACAAAAAATTGGCATAACAGTTTACGTGCAGGATTACAAAATAAATATTGCAACTAGAATGAAAATTTTGGTGCTTACTTATACTTCAGATTGTAATAATTTCCCTGAACTTAAATAAATTTGTATTTAAAGCATTTTTATATTTTTAATGCAAGGTTGCATTTAGCTAATACAAAATTTTGAAAATTTCAACAGTAAAATCACCTAATAAAATATTTCTTTGAACAATAAAAAGGAAATTTTAGGTTCAATTTATACAGACTAACATGAAATATATGTTTTGAAAAGTTCATGAAAAAATATTCAGAAGTTTTTGAGGTATCCTGCGCGTTATGTCCAAAATACGCCATTTGGAAAATAATGACTTTAAAGTTTCGGAAACGCCGCTTCCAGCTATTGAGCGGGTATAATTCTAAAAGCCAAAACTTCTGTTCTAATGGGAATTTCAAGGAAACAATTATATCAAAATATTCAGAAAATATAGGAATTTAACATTTAAAAAAATTAAAACGTCTTAAATTTTGAAGCTATAAGAGTCCTGTGACAACTTAATCCTTTCCGGCACGGAGTAATTTTATTTATAAACTTATGAAATAATGAACTGACACCAGAATTTATAAACGAATTTTTTAGAAAATGCGAACTTGCTTATTTTCACATACATGATAAAAGGAACATTTTAATTAAATATTCTTGGAGCCGTTTGTCTGTTTTGGAATTAAAATTAGGTGTCCGTTTTTTAAGGGCATCGCCCTCGAAAGATTTAATTAGAATGAATTGCATAAATACTGTGGGATTCGCGATAGTTTGCATTGATTGTATCTCTCAATACGCCTCGAGTAACTTTAAAAGTTAATTAAACACCTATCTGGAAAAACGCGGCATTGACCAAGGCGGCGTTGCAACTTTAGTTTAACTATGCAGCGCTTTTATTGTCAGTACCGAATTAAGCTCATCATAAACAGATTAGGATAATATTAAAAAACAGTTATACGAATAGATATATTTGATATTATTTACGTTGCATATCTCTTTGAACTTTTATGTTATACCCATTTACACTTTTCTAATATATACAATTATACCCAACACTACTTTGTATAGTTTTTTACAAAATCTTAGTATTCTTTTAGCAACGTTATATATATATATATATATATATATATATATATATATAAATACAATTACAAATCCATATATTTATTCTACAGAACCCTCTGTGCGCGAGTAATGCTCGCACTTGACCGTTTATTTTTTAAATGGCAGTTCTTTTGAAAAAAGATGGAGAATGAAGCTGGCCAACGAACTCGTCGAGACATTGGTATGGACTATGAAAACACCAAGTTACATCCAAATCGGTCCATAAATACGCCTGTTATCACGTGACAAAAATCAGGTCGTTTCAAAATGTCAGCCACGCTAGAAATTCAAAGTGCTATAACTCACCCATATTTTAATATATAGACGAAACAAAAACTGCTCCCGAATCTTTGTATGAAGGTGAAACACCAAAGAAAAAATATTTTTCAATTTTCAATTTTTTGGTACCACATTTCAAATTTTAAATTAAAAAAAAAAATTTAAATAGCCGCCATTTTGAAACAAGATGGCGGATGAAGCTGGGCGCCGAACTCGGTCGAGACATTGGTACGTATCATGAAAGACGGTAGTATTTCGAGTGACGCAGCCTTAAGCCTAAAATCGTATCGTATCGTATCGTTAAAATAAAATCGTATCGTATCGTATCGTAGAATTCGTAGATGGCGGAACTCTATATATACAGCTAACTTGAGATCAAAGAAAACGCGAAAAGCCGCCTTTTAATAACTCAGCAGATATAGGTCCTATTGTTCTGAATTTTCTAGAACAGTCTTATATCTGCAGTCTAATCGTATACTGAAATTTTTACATTTCCACGTGCAGTATATTTTGAGATTTAAATAGCCATTTTTAAAGTGAAAACGTTGGTATGATTATCGAGGAAGTTCCTAATATGAAAATCTCGAAAACGCTTCTAACGATTTTCTTCAAATTGATATTATAATATAAATCTGATTAATACGAGGTGAATAACACTTTTTTTTTTTTCTGGGAAAACTCGTTTTATTTTAAAAATCGTTATTTTAAAAAATTGCTTTTTTTACTTTTCTCGTCTGTGATTGGTGAATACGTTTGACGTCACTTCGTATGTAGGAGGAGTCTTAATCCATCTGCTGTGGGTATAAAATCAGAAACAAAATTTGCAAAGTCATTTTAGGTATTCTAAGTTGAGTTAACAATCTGAATGTAGGCAGTAAATCTTTTTTTTTTTTTTAATATTAAAATTTTAAATGTTAATTATTATGTGTTTTAAAATATTAAATATATTAAATGAAATTTCGATTGATATTATCTTTCTCTTTTGTTATGAAGAAATTATTATTCCGTATTACTGCTTTTTGTCAAAAAAATATTTAGATTCATTTTTAAAAAAGGGGAATTTTTTTTTAATTATATGTATTCAATATAATTGTTATTTATAATTTTTTTTCAATTTTCAAAAAAAAAAATTATTTTTAATTTCTTGTTAATGATCGTAGATCGCGATTTTCGACTTGCGACTCAACTCTATCTTTAATTACTATTGCTTATGCTTTGGCGCTTTGCATAATTGCAGTTCTTGAAAGCAATTTTTTGAGAAATTCTATAATATTTTTACTTTATTTCTCGTCTTATTTATTTTGTGTAATAATTATATATTATGTTGTGGTTTTATTTCAGCATCATTGTTTAAATTGCAAAGTTTCATTTGAGGTACGATTTTTTTTGTTTTTCTATTAATACTTCACTACATGTGTAGTTGTTGTTAATAATTTGTCTCGAATGACGGATAAAAGGCCAACCCTGCCACATGGCAATTAAAGGTTTAAAAGTGGTGATTAAAAAATCTGTCATCTACCGCCAAATAAAATACAGCTTTTCATCTCTAGTTACGCTTATTAGTTGATATATATCTCATTATTTTTTAAGCGCCAAATAAAATACAGCTTTTTCATCTCTGGTATACACTTATTAGTTGGTTATATTTTTCAAATTTACTGTGATAGTGCTAAGTTCTATCTTATACTAAACTTTCCTCTGTTGTATATATTTTTTAATAACAATTAATAATTTCTTAGTAACAGTGATAAACTATTTTTGCTGTGTATTTTCTCATTATTTTTTAACTGCACGTTGTGTCTTGCTGGCTCGTAAAATGATAAATCTGACTGCTCTAACCAACTATTAAAAAAATATTTTTGCCAGACCTTATATAGCCTGCAGTATTTTCAAAGATTGCCTAAAAATCCACTCACCCTGTGAGGAAATGTACTCACCAGTGGCGAGTATAATGGCTGTGGTTATTCTATTGATAAAAGTTTTAAAACAAGTTATGACTGTTCCAGTGAGGTAAAAAATATTCAAAAAAGTGATAAACTATTTTTGCTGTGTATTTTCTCATTATTGTTTAACTGTACGTTGTATCTTGCTCGCTCGTAAAATGAAAAATCTTTGTTTGGTAAGATTTTATGAAAATTCCCCATCCCTGCAGGGGTGCAGAAAATGTTTCTACTCCCGGCATTTCCCTCAATCCACATGAAAATTTCCCCAAAATTTTATGGTAAATGCTGTATTACCATAGGTATAGAAAATTTATTTTTCATATTTCTCGACTTATGTGCAGGGGTGATTCTGAGTGAAATAAAAATTGTGAAATTTACAGTAAATTTGATGAAAGGTTGTAGGAGAGTGGGGGAAGGGGTGGAAATCCACTCCCAGCAGTTTTGTTTTTTTTTGCGGCCCTTTGACAAAATTCGCATTGTTTGTGATCTTCGCTTTTTTTTTTTTTTTTTTTTTTTTTTTTTCAGTTATTTTTGTCCCTTTTAACGAAGGGTGCGATTAATTCGTGATCTTGACGATATTTGTGGTTCGTTCGCGATCTTTTGACAAAATTTATGGTTTCTTTGCGATCTTTTGACAAAATTTGCACTTTTTTCGCAATTTTGTGACAAAATTCGCTGTTCTTTCGCGATCTTTTGATGAAATTTGCACTTTTTTCGTGATCTTGTGACGAAATTCAGGGAATTATGAAATTTGCTGTTAAAATAAAAATCAATTTTGTTTCTGCAAAATTTTCCCAGGTGGTTAAAATTTCCCCCGATCTTAGATCACCAGATCGGACATATTCTGCATCCCTGTAAGTAGTAGTATCAATAAAAAAACCCTTAACAGATTAAAAGTTTGTGACGCAGCATCCCGGTAGCAGAAAGTTCAAGACGGGAGATGGGCGTCCCAGATTTTCTTTTCTAGTTTGCAGATTATTTTTCTATTGAACCTTTATTTCGATTTATATTATGTTTAACTCTTGTTAACACAAAAACTTAAGATTGTTATCAGTAAAATTAATAAAATGCACAATAACGTCAGAGGTAAGTGATCGTTTGATTAACGCTTCAATTGTAAAATAATTTACCTGCAGATTATTTTCTGCCCCTGGAGTATCTGTTGCAAACACATGGAGAATTTTCTGCTACTGGGCGATTTGCATTATTTATTTTTAAAAAGGAATGCAACGTATTTTATATGTGATAAACAAACCTGTTATCACATTAGAAAAACTTTAAAAAATTTTCTTGATGACAATATATAACTGTAAAGGTCTGTCTCCAGAACTGCATCATGAGTAGGGTGTAAAAAAATCATTATTTTTTTAAAAAAAATCTGATTTTTTTTTTATTTAAATCTGATTTTTTTATTTTTTCCCCTGTGTTAAAATATTAAACATCTATCAAGAATTAAGCATTTCAAAAATGAATAACCCTCCAATTACTAATATAATCTGTTTTTTTTTTTGCTATAAATAATAAAATTTTAATTATGTAATTATAGAAATCACAAAAAACTGCAAATTAAAAATTTCTTAAGTAACACACAAAATTATGTGCATTAATATTTTGTAATAATTATGTAAACCAATATTAAATACTGCTTATATTTTAAAGTTATTGATAAAATTGCATTTATTTTCAAATTGATGATACAGATTAAATTTTGAGAAAAAAATTTAAAATTTTACAGATTAAACAATTAACTGTTTAATTAAGAACACAATCTACATTTTTGAAAAAAGGTGATAAATAATAGTTTATGTATATCAAATTGATCAAAAATTGTAGCAATGTATACAGCAAACTCACACATAATTTATAAGTAGATTACAAAAATTGTATTTTTGAAATTTAAATCAGATTCCCCCCCCCCCCCCACCCCAACATTGAAATATTTGAATAGCTACTAAATATTATAATGTTTTGAAGTTATTTAACATTTAGTTAGATGTTTTTTAAATGTGTAATACTTTTTTTTTACACAGTTTAATATTATTATAATTAACAATAACAAATATTACATTTTTTACAAGTGATTTAGTGATAATTTCCATTACTGATTATAATGCTTTTTCACACTATTTTAAAAAATCAGAAAATATGTGATTTAATCTAGGGATTGACCGAAGCAGCAATTGTGCCGAATACGGAAGCTTCGGTCGAAGTGTACACCGAATATTCGGTATTCGGCAACCGAATACTTGAAAATTTTTAATACGCATTTTTGCATATACTAGCTTTTTTAATAAACTTTAATTGAAATGAAATTCTCAATTTAATTCAGTTACATTTTTATTCTTAAATCTAATTAACAAAAAAATTAATGACTTCTTTCCACTCACAAATTTATTAACCCATGACTTATTTTTAATTTTATCACTAGTCAATACCCAAAAATAACCTATGAAAGTATTAAACTATGCAGGCTATTATTAAGGATAAGGATTGCCAGAAAAACAAAAGTTCATTCAAATAAAAAGAAACAATGTTGTTATTAAGTTGATTTACTGATTGTCTAATTATAAACATATTGAATAGGAATGCTCTCAAAATACAAAAGGTATCATATCAATTTGTACATTTAACTATTTTCTATCAAATTATTAATAGATATTTATATTTTGATTAATATTTTAACGCTGTGGTGATGAAGATTACAAATTTGAACGATTTTGATATAATGGTTATAAAAGCTATAGGGTAAGCATTGGGGTATACTTATTGGATGTGTGTATTTTCTTTAATAACCTTAGATATACAGATATGAACTCTAATATACTTATTTGATGTGTATATTAAAGAAAATACATATTAAATAAATTTAAATTAAAAAAAAACTAATGTAGAAGTAATTAAAATTAAATGATAAGGGAAATATGTGCATCTTCCTTACTTTTTTTTTCTCTAGTTGGCAGTTGTTTTGATGTCACCCCTATGTAGACTATTTTAGGAAGGAAAAAGGTTTTTTTTTTAAAATAAAAAATGGCCCTTGGCTTGTTTTTTGTAGTGCAAGCTGAATTCTGAACTCATGCACATAATATTACAACTCATTGTTTAGCCTATTCTACTGCTAAGTAAAAGAGAATTCTTCTAATTCTAAAAAAATACTTATCTACAATTATTCGGCCGAATACTTAAAAGTATTCGGCCGGAGCCGAATATTCGGTTTACACGCCGAACCACCGAATACTGAATCAACTATTCGGTATTCGGTCAATCCCTAATTTAATCATCTGATTTAAATCAATTGATTAAAATCATTGACACTCTATTGCTATGTTTATTGCATATAAAAGAATGAATAACTTGATTATTAAAAAGAAATGATGACATTTTAAGTTATATTAGATTTAAATATCATTTTAAAATTAAATGCTTTTTATGTTTGTTAGATAAAAAACCATGCTTTTTACAAACTTACTGTACTTAAATTTTTCATAATACTCAGGAACTATGCTTCAAAACAATTATTTAAAGCTTTGTTTTGTATATTCATAAGTCACAATACCTGTAGAAACTTTCCAAATTATGTTCATCTTAGATTTGAATACTTTTTTATGTCATTTTAAACATAAAATTTTTTTTTGATTTTTAATCAATGATTTTTTAAAAACACTTGATTAAAATCATGATTTAAATCGTTGACACCCTGATCATGAGTGTTACCTAATTTAGTTCTGAATATTTACATATAGGTAGAGCTACTCATCAGTACATATTTAGTGTGTTTTTACTTGTCCAGAATTATAGGATGTTATTTGTGTAATTTTGTGAAGATTTGAAAATTGGTAAAAGAGATATTTTACAACAAAGCTTTAAGGAAGGAGAGTATTTTTATTCATCATCATGAGTGTTACCTAACTTATTAATTTTTTAAGTAATTATGGCTAACATGTTATTTGATGACATAAAATGATTATTTATTTAGGCCTAAAAAGATTTATTTTGTTTTGACTATTAATCTAGAATAAAGACATTGAAGTATAATAATGTCATGAGTGTTATTTGTCATGGGTGTTACTTTATTAAAGATCAGCCGATCAGATCGTCACACATTGTACCAATATACCTGATGCTGAAACTTTATTTGATGCATTACAAAAAAAAACTTAAAAATGAAACTATTTATCATACCAGAGCAAAAAAATTGATTATTTACAATAAATACCATTTGGTCTTCAAACCGTTACAGGTACTCATTCTATGCATCAAATCATAATAAAACAGGTGGAATTCTTTTACTCCGTGTTTGTAAAGAAAACAAATAGGCAGTAGGAAATTTTTGTGATTGCTTTGAAACAATAAGAAAAGTCTCAGAATATGACTTATTTATAGCAGTGAATCTGACAATGATTCTTAGACTTCTTTTCTTGATATTGAGAATAGTGCAGAATTTAGTGGGTGTAAACCTATAAGTGTAAATAATCTTCAACCAGGTTGCAGATTTTGTTTATTGGACACTGAAAAATTTTAAGCTTCGTTGATTGTGTGCTGAAATATCACTAATTTTGTTGGTCAGACCTGGAAAATTAAGCACTTTCCATTGATTGGCTACGGAAAAAATCATCTGTTTCACCAGTTTATAGCCAAAAAAAAAAAAAAAAATCGTTATTTTCGCCAATCTGTCATGTTAAAAAATCACAAACTTTGACAATTGGTGGAAAAATTTACAAATTTTGTCAATTAGTTGCAAATTGTTTCCCCAAATTCGACACTCGCCCATGGAAAAAAAATTTTTTTTCATCAAAAGTTCACACATTTTGTGAATCGTTCATAAGAAAATATTTAAAAATTTCTCTGTCAGTCACAAAAGTAGTGTGAAAGACTATGCATGCCACTTTTATGTGGATTTCCGCTTAAATAAATAAAAAAAATATTCCTCTTTATTTTCTATTTATTTATTCATTTTATTTGTAATTTTATATTATAAAAGCATTATTCCAATTATCTAAGGTGAATTTTGAGTATGGATTTTGTTGGTGGGCTTACTTATGCTGAAGTGACGGCTAATAGAAGTTCATCAAGAATATGTTATAATTCATCTAACACGTTTCCACAATTTAAGGCTATTGAAGCAGATAGAAGTAAAGGTAAGTATCTTCCTGCAATATCTCTCCCTAAGTCTTTTCCCACTCATTCATTTTCTAACTCTGCTCATCATTCTGCTCCTGATTCTGTTCATTCATCTCGTTCTAAATCTTCTCTTTCACTAACATCTCGTCCTGCATGTATTACTGTTTTTCCTGGTGTAGAGCGCGGGCGGCTTTGCATGTCTGAGAAGGTAGCAATGAACAACTTTGTTAGGAATCTTACAATTAAAGGCTCATTAGTGGATAATAAGGTAAGGGGTGGCCGTTATGAATGGCTTTTTGCAAGTAGGAGTTATAGATATGGGAAAGGGGGGTGTAGGCTAATTGAGCCATGTGGGACCTTCTCAGAAGTGCAGCATCTGTGTGCAGGGGTTGTTAGGGATTTGCATCTTGCAAAACCTAATGCTTGTCTGTTAGTGTACTATCCAAGAGGGACTTCAGGCCTTAACTTGCATAAGGATGATGAACCTATCCACGCATGTGACCAGGTTATTACATTATGCCATGGTGTTGGAGCCACTCTTGTGTTAGCAGACAACAGCAAGCAAGAGGTTGCGCGCGCACGGTTAGAAAGTGGGGATTTTTATGTTTTCAGGGATCAGAGATCGTTTCACCATGGCATTGATGGTGTGGAAAAGACTGGCTATGGTCGATGGGCTTTCACTTTTCGTGTCTTTAAGCAGTCTTCAAAAAGTGTCGGGACTTTTCCAACACCAAAATTGCCGGTCGTCTCTGTCGCGCCTGTTCCTGCTTGCCCTGTCGCGCCTGTCCCTGCTTGCCCTGTCGCGCCTGTCCCTGCTTGTCCTGCCGCGCCTGTCCCTGCTTGTCCTGCCGCGCCTGTCCCTGCTTGTCCTGCCGCGCCTGTCCCTGCTTGTCCTGCCGCGCCTGTCCCTGCTTGTCCTGCCGCGCCTGTCCCTGCTTGTCCTGCCGCGCCTGTCCCTGCTTGCCCTGCCGCGCCTGTCCCTGCTTGCCCTGCCGCGCCTGTCCCTGCTTGCCCTGTCTTTTCTCCTTCTCATCACACCCACTTGCCTCTTCCGCGCCGCACCCTCCTGCCTCTTCCGCGCCGCACCCTCCTGCCTCTTCCGCGCCGCACCCTCCTGCCTCTTCCGCGCCGCACCCTCCTGCCTCTTCCGCGCCGCACCCTCCTGCCTCTTCCGCGTCGCCCCCTCCTGCCTCTTCCCCGTCGCCCCCTCCTGCCTCTTCCCCGTCGCCCCCTCCTGCCTCTTCCCCGTCGCCCCCTCCTGCCTCTTCCCCGTCGCCCCCTCCTGCCTCTTCCCCGTCGCCCCCTCCTGCCTCTTCCCCGTCGCCCCCTCCTGCCTCTTCCGCGTCGCCCCCTCCTGCCTCTTCCGCGCCGCCCCCTCCTGCCTCTTCCGCGTCGCCCCCTCCTGCCTCTTCCGCGTCGCCCCCTCCTGCCTCTTCCGCGTCGCCCCCTCCTGCCTCTTCCCCGTCGCCCCCTCCTGCCTCTTCCCCGTCGCCCCCTCCTGCGTCTTCCCCGTCGCCCCCTCCTGCCTCTTCCGCGTCGCCCCCTCCTGCCTCTTCCCCGTCGCCCCCTCCTGCCTCGCACTGTTTCATTTAGTCCTAATTCTCGCACTGTTGCGTTTTGTCCAAATTCTCCCACTGTCTCATGTCTTCCTAATTCTCACAGTCAGTTTCCTCTGCCTTGTAAATTTTTTGGTGGAGGTCGGCCACGGAAATCAATTAGAAAAAATTTCATAAAACAAAAAGCACATTTGGTAGATAATGTTCATTGTGTGATTGAAGGCAAAGAACCCATTATCACTTTAAATCCACAAAATGAATTTAAAGTAATAATGGGTAATACAGATCAAAGTGATGATAAATTTCTTGACAGCGCTGGTAAACAGTGTACTCCCATATCTTGTGTTGCAATAACTTATTTCTACAAAAAATGCATAGACACATGGGATTCATCTGATATTGATTTTATTTTACACATCGGTGATCAGTTATATAGGACTTCTAAAAACATACTTATTCAAGACAATAAACACACTTTTGATTACCTTACATTTGATGAAGTTTTTAATACAGTTCATTTAGGTGAAGAAACATTTAATTTTTCTGAAAACGCTGATGGAAATACTCTAAAACATATAGAGCAGGGGTTTTCTACAGTTAATAATTTGATTAAATCATTAAATTCTTTTTTTGAAATAAATAAATTCACAACGGGAATTTTTACATGCAATGAGTATACATTCGCTATTATGAAATTTAAATCAAAGTATTACTTTTTTGATTCACATAAACGTAACTCTAATGGATATCCAGCATTGGACGGAAAAGGTGCTGCTGTCTTATGTTGCATGAGTACGCATAAATGTTTAGCTCATCGATTACTAAGCAATTGTTTTTTACTTGATACTAGTGATCATAATTATACAGTAAACAAAATGTCTCCATATATTTTAATGTCTATTTGTGTAACACAGAATGAAACAAGTGTACAAAAAGAACATATAAAAGTAATAGCAACCAAACACCCACAAAATGTAACAAAGACAAAAAAATTATATAAAACTAAAAAACGGTGAAAAAGCAAATTTATTTCAGAAACAAAAAGGTTAAGAAAATTTAGAATCTACCAGAAATTATATGAGAATTCACAATCAGCAACTAAACGTAAAAAATGTATCATTAAAAAAATTCTTAAAAGGCAGAAAAAGATTAGTTCATTAACACAAAATGAACAGGAAGAAAGGTTACGAAAATTGAGAATCTACAAGAAATCATATAGGAGATCACAAACACAGGCCCAACATCAAAAACTCTTAAAAAGAAAAAAAAAACATTCTTCACAGACAGCAATCAAACGTCAAAACAGATTGAAAGGTATGAAAAGACGCAAAAATATTTCTTTAGCACGAAAGAATCAGAGTGATATAAATAATGAATTTAGAGCAATCAAAAATTTGTTTAATTTGTCTGAAAATAAAGAACGTTTAATTTTAAGAACTTTGGGAAATAACAGAAATATTGATAGTAGATTACAGGCAGAAAAAGTTGTGAATAAAATATATAATTATCGGGAGAGTTTAATAAATGTATTTTGCAAAACATTTTTATTCTTAAAGGATAAATTAAGATGTAACCAATTAAAAGTTAATCCACTTTCTGATTTAGAGCACAATTTTAATGCATTAGTTGGATATTCTCTTCATACTCCAACATCAGAGAATTTTTTTAATGATTCTTCTTATACAAATCTTTCTACAAATTATAAAACACATTTACAATGTAACAGTGAGGGCAAAATTATGAACTTATTTAAATTGGGTAACAAAGGCACCACTTGGATTTGCAACAGTGATATATGTTTGCTTAACAAAATAAAAATATTTGATCGGCTTATGGATATTATAAATGTTGTTCTAAGCTTACAAAGTTCACAAATCTTACATTTCTTTCAAAATATTGATAATTGTCAAAATTCTGAATTAAAGAAAAGATTTGCCGCTGAAAATATTTCTATTGACTGCAATGAAAGTGCAAAACATTTTGATTCTAACAAATGTAAGCTAGGTCATGCATCTTGTTGTTATGTCAATGATAACTGTGACTCAGTTTTATTATTTTTGCGTATAATTGCCCCACATTTTCCTTATATTCGTCAAATTGTAAGATTAATCTATAAAATTATACATGCTGAAAAGGCTATAAATTCCTATGCATCCTGCCTCTTAAATTTTGATCTATTACATTTAACAGATATTTGTAGCCAAATTAACATTAAAAGTTGCTCTTTTATTGTTGATTCATTCATTTCCATTTAAAGAAGAGGGAGACATTTTCAACCATTTTCATGAAGCATTTCATAACTTCAAGACAAAAGACACAGATTGGCCAGTTCATGTTTGCGTATCTTGCTTACAACTTTGTTATAAACGGAATGTTCGTCCAATTTCTAATATGCCACTCAATACAGAATGGAAAAAAATACTAGATTATTACAAGGGGACATTTGGTCCTTTAAAATACATTTGTCTGTATTGTGTAAATAAATTTAAAATTAATCAAATGCCTCCCAGATGCATATTAAACAATTTGATTTTCAAACCAGTGCCGGATTGTATTTCTACTTTAAATGATTTTGAAAAAATTTTAATTCAACGTGCAAAAGCTTTTCAAGTTATCACTAAAATGAGTACAGTTCAAGGAGGTCCTAAAAAAATCCCACAAGTTGGTCAAGTTAAGAAAGCGATAGGTAGAGTTTTCCATTTACCATTACCATTGGAACAGACAATTAAAAAATTGCCGAATCCATACGATGCACTAATTGCAGATCAGGAATTTTATGTGTTAGCCCGTAGTGTACCGTCTAAACAGAATCATATTTGGCAATCATTAATTAACATAAATAAAATTTTTGAAGCATTACATTGGCTTAAAAAAAATAATCCCTTGTATTACCACATTAATATACCAACTTCAGCAGATAAATTGTTAGAAAATATCAAAAATTCCGATCTTGAGTTTGATTGTGATAATAATGATGAAATTCCAGAAATTGGGGGCGCTATGTTGACTCAAAAAGAATTGACAGATGGTTATTACAATAACATGACAATACATCCATTATATGAAAAAAGGATTAACATGGATTCTAGCACAATATATAAGTTTTTAAAAGTTCAGGAAAAAAGTGTAGATGATCGTGATGCACAATTAGATTTAAAATGCTTTCCAGACTTATTTTGTTATGGTGAAAATGGGAATTCTCAAACACGACCAGTTAATTTACCTATAGCTGAATTTATTAAGTGTTTGTTAAAATCTTCTCATTCACAATTTCGGCTTAATTTGCAATATTTGTTTTATTTATTAAACAATGCTAATATCAGACAATTAAAAGCTGGAATTTTTCACAAATTAAATATTACAAATTCTACATCAAATCTTACTGCAAAAGAGTGTTTAAATAGGATTGCGAGCAAGGATTTAGAGGCTAATTTATCCACAATTTTCAGTAGATTGCGAAATACAGAACAATTTTGGTCAAGACCACGTAATGAATTAAACTGTATGGTAAAAAACTATGGTCCTGCTACTTTCTTTTTAACTTTGAGTCCAAGTGAATATCATTGGGAAGACTTACACATTTATCTAGGAGAAACTAATCCAAAATATAAAAATAAACCTTTATCACATTTAATAGCTTTGGACCCAGTAAATACTTCACGTTTTATTGAAAATAAATTTCGAGCTATGTTAGATTTTATAACTTCTACTAACGGTCCATTAGGTATAGTTGAACATTATGCTTGGCGCCGTGAATATCAGTCCCGTGGTTTACTGCACTTTCATTTATTACTTTGGATTAAGGATGCCCCAATATTAGGAAG
Organism: Maratus speciosus; assembly: GCA_963932465.1. Taxonomy (NCBI): domain Eukaryota; kingdom Metazoa; phylum Arthropoda; class Arachnida; order Araneae; family Salticidae; genus Maratus; species Maratus speciosus. Next base: position 103,986,206 of record OZ010789.1, on the reverse strand, counting down.
AGCAAGTTTAGATTCTATTGCTGAATTCATAAATAATTATATCACTTGTAGAATTCCCAATAAAAGTAATTTCCCAGTACTTCATGATCGTGTAAGGAAATATCAAGTCCATAAACATAATTCTTACTGTATGCGCGCAAAAAAAGTTAAAAATAAAACAATTAGAGTTTGTAGGTTTAGTTTTCCCCGTGAAATGTCTGAATATTTGCATATAAATGAAGTCGCTGATGCAGTAATAGGTCGAAGAAAGTTAACAAAAACTCGTTTGTATAACTTGCCACGAAATGAAAATGAATTATACATTAATGATTATAACGCTCCTGTCATGCTAGCTTGGTGTGGTAATGTAGATATTCAGTTTATTGGTGAGAAGTCAGCATCTTTAAGTACATACATAACAAAATATCAAACAAAAGCTGAAAAATCATTTGTATCTGATGATTTTAGCGATATTTATTCTACAAAACCTTTACTTAGTCGTTTATGGAATTTCGGTTTACGAACATTGTCGAATCGGGAATGTGGAGCTTTAGAAGCCGCTGACACTTTATTGTCACACTCGTTATTTGGGACAGATTCTGGTACGGTTATTCGATGGTTAGATGTTAAAATTAATAGATCTCGTAAACTGAAAAACAAAAATGAACTACTGAAATTACGTAATGATGCAACAGATATATATTGTTCAAGTTGGATTGATACCCATTATCCACAAAGGCCAAAACAACTTGAAAATCTATCTTTATTTGATTTTTCCAGATGGTACGATATTGTAGACAAAAAACCTTCTTCTGAAACTGTGATTTCTTATGCGTTTGGGGGAAAACATTTACGTAAACGAAAAATTCCATATTTGATTAACCATTACAATTTTAACTGTAAACAACAACCAGAAAATTATTATTTTTGTTTATTAATCTTGTTCAAACCATGGAGAAGTATTTCTGAATTAAAAGGTAATTTCAAGACATATAGCGAGTCTTTTATTGATTGCAAGGAAAATTTACTAGAGGCAATGAAGTACCATGAACGTTTAGAACAAATACAGCAAGCTAAAATCGATTTGGATTCAAAAATTGAAACTATAGAAAAACAAATGCTTTCAAACACTCAGGATGGTGATAACTTAAATATTATTGATTTTGTAGAGCCAATAGGTAATGAAATAGATGATTTTGATAAGTTATTGTCTAAGGAAGACATTGATAATATGATTGAACACTTAAATGTAGATCAAAAGCGTGTTTTTGATGAAGTTGTAAGTTGTTTGGAACAATATATTAAGGAATTAAATGCTTGCACATCCAATAATGTTAACAAGAGATTAATTCCAATTTCAATTTTGAGAAAATTTGTGTCTGGAGTGGGAGGAACAGGTAAATCATATTTAATTAAAGCTATTCGGTGTTATATATCCGAAAAATTTAAATATAAAGTTGCTGTAACAGCACCAACTGGCATCGCTGCTTTTAATATAAATGGCTTGACCATTCATCGTTTACTGCAATTACCAGTAGAACATGGCAGTATAGCTAAATACAGTAAATTATCAGATGACAAATTAAATTCTATTCGTGTTGATTTAAATAATTTGGTTTTGCTCATTTTAGATGAAGTGTCCATGGTCTCTAATGTAATGTTAATGCATATTCACATGAGGTTATCAGAAATATTTGACACAATGGAAGAAAATGATGGTTGGTTCGGCCGTATAAACATTTTATTTTTTGGTGATTTATTACAACTTCCACCTGTAATGGGACATTCCCCGTTCGTAAAGATTCCTCAACAAACTGCCAATACACATTTTTCTGGATTACATTTTATAAATATTTGGCAAAATTTACTTACTTATGACGAATTGTCCATTAACATGAGGCAGCACACAGATAAAGTATATGCATCCATATTGGATTCAATCCGTGTAGGTGTATTAACTGAAGCTGATGAGTTGATTTTACGTAAAAGAGAAATAAATTTAAAATCCAAAAATCCATCTGATTGTATTAAAGAATTAGTTGAATATGTTCAAAAATTAGAATGTAAAACAATTTGTTTATTCCCAACAACAAAACAATGTTATATCTTTAATGCAGCTATGTTGGAGTGTTTAAACAAACCAAAAGTTATTCTCAAAGCTATTGACGTTATAGAAGCAAAAACTAATGCACAAAAAGATAAGGCACGCAAATCTTTAGATAGAATTAACGATAAGAGTCAAACTGCAGGCTTAGAAGATGAAATAGAGGTTAAATTAGGAGCAAAAATTATGTTATTGAGAAATATAGATGTAACTAATGGTTTAGTAAATGGTGCAATCGGTTTTATAGTTAAAATTTATAAAGATAACTTTTCAACTGAAAATATTAGTAAACTTAGAATAAAGTTTGAAACTGGAGAATTTGACATAGAACCGGTAACAGTAAAATTTCAGTTATTTGCAAACGTATTTGTTTTTCGAAAACAGTTTCCTATTTGTTTAGCATATGGAATAACAATTCATAAAAGCCAAGGCTTAACTTTAGATACTTGCATAGTAGATATAGGCACATCAATATTTTCAAAAGGTCAGGCGTATGTTGCTTTATCCAGAGTTAAATGTTTAGATGGTTTACACATAATTAATTTAAATCCATGTAGAATTGAAGCTCAAGATATTGCAATTTTGGAATATAATAGATTGAAATCTACATTTAAACCTGATTTAACAATGTTTTCATTAAACACAACTGCTAATAAAGATGTGCCAGATAAAAACAATTATTTAACACACTTGCATACACTTCCATTAGTTGATATAGAAAATGCACAAATTAAAAAACATGGAACAGACATAATAACATCATTACAAAATTTTCATGGTTTTAGTAATTCGCATGGAGTTTCTTGTTATGCCAATTCAGTCTTGCAATGTCTTTTTAATATAGAGTGCGTAAGTTCTGCAATACGGTTATGTTCTGATTCAGAATTAAAAGTACTACATTCCAAATATTCAAATTCCGCATCCAGTGCTGCTTTAGATTGCTATACATTATTAAAAGAGTTTCATAGTAGAGAGTTTAATATTGAACAACAGCAGGATAGCACTGAATTTTTACAATTACTTCTTAATAAATATTGTTCTTTAAAAGATATTATGTCATTTGATAGTGAAATTAATTATAAATGTCAAAATTGTGAATATAAAAATCAAGAAGTAATTACAACACAAATAAGAAGTTTGAAGATTCCATTATCTGAAAACAAATTTTGTTTTCAGGACTTACTTGATTTTAATTATAGTTTGAATTCAGATTTATGTACAGAATCAAAATGCCCTAATTGTAATAAGATTAATGTTTTAACTAATAGATGTGAAATTAAAAATACACAAAATGTTTTAATTTTTTCACTGCAATTACTAAAGCCAAACATGGAGAAAAATACTGGCCTGCTACTGACAGGAGTTCCACAAAGTAAAATAACATTTTGCAATAAAAATTACACATTATCAGGTGCAATATTTCATCATAGTAAAGTTACATCAAGGGGTCATTACACAGCTGTAGTTCGAAAAGACAAACATTGGTTTAAAGCAGATGATACTAAAATCTATCGATGTTCATGGCCAAAGAACAGTAAAGATATTTACATTTTATTTTATAAAAAAACCTAATCTTTATTAGTACAGTTGACTCCCTCAAATCCTCAACCCTAAAATCCACACATCTTTACGTATGTAAACAATGAAACTTTCAGATGTAGGGTCAAAATTACAGAATTTTTTAGTTTTATTTCACCTTGTATGCATTTTAATATGTAATTCTTAATAGCATTGAACTCATGTTTTTACATGAATGGAGTATAGATTTATTATTATTTTTAAATCTATATATTGATGATACCACTGGTAATCACAATCTTTTTACCAAATATATTTATGTATTAATCAAGCTTTTTTTGTTATTATGATGATATTGATGTGAATTAATGGAAAATGGATCTCGTCCTTTTTATACATATTCAAATATGCATTATTAATTATTTACTTAACCTTTACTTTTAATGTTTTATTGTTTTTAAATTATCAATGTCCATTTTCATTCATGCATGTCTTGCTTTTTTGCATGGTCTGTTTGTAAATATGTGTGACAAAAATTTTAAAGTTACCAACAAATCTTAAATATGGTTGCTGATGTACTGCATAAAATTCCAATGTTTTTTCATAACATCGAAATGGACACAGAAATAACTGAGTGAGTATATATGTATTGTGTATGTGGGTTTTTTTTATTAGTTTTTTTTTTCTTTTTCATTTTTTTTTTTAAATTTTTTTGCTGATTTAGGAAATATGCCTCATGGTACATAGATACCAAGAATTTATGTGTTTTGAATACCACCATTTCAGTTAAATCACATTTTCTTTATATATTCAAACATTTAAATGTAAAATTAAGGGAAATATTAATTTTCTGAAATATAATGGTATTCAAATTTTGGATTTCTTGGCATCTCATGGGGGAAACCGCCTTTTTCAGCATTTTACCTTTTTTTGTTGTTTTTCTTTTCAGTAGGCATGTTTGAATATTAGTGTTTTTTTATGAAATCGAATCTTTTAGAAAATAAAAAGTAGCGATGGAAATGCTTGAGAAAACTCCTTAAGTTTGATACTTTTAGGTTAGCACAGCACATAATTTTAAAGAATTTCCTACATTTTAGAGATTTCTTTTTTTTTCATGCGCGTGCAGTGCTCATACATGCATTAGCAACTGTAACTTTTACATGTTTAGTGTAGTTTACTGATTGATGCATGGATTTTCATACATCCAGCTTCTTTTTTTTTGGGGGGGGGGGGGGGCGTGGATGGTGATTCTATAATGGGAAAGTCATTTTTCATTGGTGTGCTAACGAAAAAATACCCAAAATTTTAGTAATATCAATTTGTGACGATGGTTCAGTTAACTTTATATAACTCATTATCATTATAAAAGTTCATTTATTTTCAATATTCTTTATGGAATATATTTTACAATTGAATCATAATTACAAAAAGTAATCAAGCAAGAAAAACTTTCGTAAAAACTATGACACTCAGACTACAATTTTTATAATAATTTTTTATATTTTTGGTAGCATTTTCCTGTAAAGTGAAAGCAATTCTTTTAATGGGTATAAGCCTGAAAACTGTTCATTTTACTTTCCCAAGAAAAAATATTGCAAAAAAATATTTTATTTGGAAACAATTCTTTTTTCCAATTTTTCCAGGAAAAAAGTTTTTTTTCCCCCTAAAATTTTAAACCTGTTTTCAAATAATTTGCAATAATGTTGTCATTTAAATCTATGCACAAATATCAATAGTAAAAAATGAATTTTAAAACCGTTCAAAGCAGGAAATTTTTTGAAGAACTGTCAACTTTACACGAGCATGCCTGCTGAAAAATTAAAAGGGTATAGTGAGTACAGGCACTCGACCTCTTGGGTGTACATGGAACTGAGTGCAACATTGACAGTCATTTTTATTTTCTGATTACATGAATTAGATTTTTTACGTATGAAATACATAAATTTTAAATATTATGTTGTACATGTTTGACATTAATGCACTTAGAATGTATTCTTATGTACTACATGCTTTTCCACCTACCAATTCCGATGGTGATTTTGTTATCATAGTGTATATGAATGCATTTTGTATGAAATTAGTAATGACCTCAAAAACTGATGACCAAATGACTAAACCTCAAAAAAATAATGATATCAATACAAAAACCCTTAACGGGTTAAAAGTTTGACGCAGCACTTTACTTTATGGCTATATGAATCTGAAATATGGGTCTTAAAAATTCTGATATCAAATTTTGAGTGACGCTGTGCTATTAAAATGAATTTAAATATATATATATATTTAATTTTTCTTTTTTTGTTGTATTTATTTTTAATCAGTGATGCTTTTCCATTCAAAATATGAGTTTTAAAAGATATGATATCAAAATTAAAGTGACGCTGTGATCTGGCTTAAAGATTTGTTAAAAAATTACTTTACACATACTTATGTTTTGTCTTCTGAAATATATTTAGACATTGAAACTTTTTTTTTTTTTTTTTTCAATACACTATCAAATATTTCCTACATTTTCTCAGCTGATGTTATGTATTAAATGTATTTAATTCAATAAATTCATTTATCTTTTGCGTCACAGTATCGAGAACCATCGGTAAAATTTGTGTAAATGTTTTCTTTGCGTCATACTATTTACTTAGTTTGGATACTATGACGCAAAATAAACATTTACACAAATTTTACGGATGGTTCTGGATACTGTGACGCAAAAGATAAATGAATTTATTGAATTAAATACATTTAATACATAACATCAGCTGAGAAAATGTAGGAAATATTTGATAGTGTATTGAAAAAAAAAAAAAAAGTTTCAATGTCTAAATATATTTCAGAAGACAAAACATAAGTATGTGTAAAGTAATTTTTTAACAAATCTTTAAGCCAGATCACAGCGTCACTTTAATTTTGATATCATATCTTTTAAAACTCATATTTTGAATGGAAAAGCATCACTGATTAAAAATAAATACAACAAAAAAAGAAAAATTAAATAAATATATATATTTAAATTCATTTTAATAGCACAGCGTCACTCAAAATTTGATATCAGAATTTTTAAGACCCATATTTCAGATTCATATAGCCATAAAGTAAAGTGCTGCGTCAAACTTTTAACCCGTTAAGGGTTTTTGTATTGATTATGTATACACCAATGTACATCCAAATCGATTCATAAATACGCCTGTTATCGGGTGACAAAAATCAGGTCGTTTCAACATGTCAGCCAAGCTAGAAATTCAAAGTGCTATTACTCAGCCATTTTTTAATATATAGACGAAAAAAAAAATTGCTCCGGAATCTTTGTATCAAGGTCAAACACATGAGAAAAAAATATTTTTCCATTTTCAATTTTTTGGTACCACATTTCAGATTTTAAATTAAAAAAATAATTTAAATGGCCGCCATTTTGAATCAAGATGGCGGATGAAGCTGGCCAACGAACTCGGTCGAGGCATTGGTATGCACTATGTATTCACGAAGTTACATCCAAATCGGTTCATAAATACGAGAGTTACAGTGTGACAAAGATCAGATATATATGTATATATATATATATATATCAACTTTTGAACGGAGGGTGGTTTCGGGGTCTGGAGGTCATGATCGATGAAAATATACCAAAATTTTTTGAAATCGCTTTCCTCCGAACGGCTGCAATAGGTAGCTTTTTGTAATGAAAGCTACCTAAAAAGTAGAAAATAATTTTGGGGCCAGAAAAAAATTGTTTACTTTCTCATGTCCAAGAAAAAAATGAAAGCGTGAACGCCAACTTTTCATAATATATATATATATATATATATATATATATACATACGTATATAATATAATATAATATCATTAAAAAGTTAAATTGCATTCCCGCATTTGAAATGAATGAGTAATGAATGGAATGAATTGATATGAATGAAATTTCCAGTTATATTGTCATTTGCAATGACGTTGAATAAGTCACAAAGACAAACATTTTGTACAGTTGGACTGTATTTAAAAGAACAGTTTTTTTCCCATGGACAATTATGTGTAAGTATTTCAAGATGTAAAGAGGAAAGTTAGTAAAATATTTATGTCGAAGTTACTGAAGAGCAAGGTCAGCATTTAAATAATGAAAGAGTTTTTACAAAAAAGGAAAAAAAAAAAAGAAAAAAAAAAACAAACATCGCATATCCTGAAGTTTTGTGGTCAATTTTTAAGTTTTCCTTAAAATGCATTTTCAATGCATTCATTACATACATAGTTTTTATAAATGTGTTTCGTTTTTAAAATGTGTTATTTTCATACATCACTGTGAAACAACCGAGAAAAACTCATTATTGCTTATGTGTTGTATATACCTTTATATCTTACTTTCCGTCATTTTTGACGGTCTATCTTTCTAGTGCAACAATAAGGATTGAAACAAAGAATTTTAAAACGATGACATAACAATGAATATCTCCTTTAACAATGTAAAGTAAAAATCATGTTCAACAATGAAACAGTCTCTTTTTAATACTGAATTTTTCTCACTCCCGTCATTAGTAAAGTGGATATGATATTAGTAGGCTGGAGAAAAACAGAAAACATATGGAACACAAATATCTTAGTTTAACTTACAAGACTCGTGTGAGGGTAAGTATATGTTAAATTTCGAAGTAATCCGCCACCCCAAGTGGCAAGCCTTTGGTATTTATCTTTTACTTATTTATAGTATGAAGATTCATTGATTAATATACTGTAAATATATAAGGAATGTTTATGTACAGTGTTTTCCTTTAGTAAAATATCTAGGCAGGAAACTTTCATAATCGGGTATATAGCCCGACTTTGTATTTTATTAATCTTTACTTGACGTAAATTGAATTTCATTTTTGTAAAGTAGTTTGCTTTTTAGTGGTTATTTCTGAAATATTTTCCCGTTATAGGGGATATTTGACAATATAATGTGGGAGAGGAAACATAAATACACAAGTTTGTAAAACAGAATTAGCGTGTTCTAATTATTTCAGGTATTTTTGTATGATAGTAATTAAAATTACGATATGATAGTAGTTGTTTTTAGTTCCTGCTATATCATGAAACCATTATCGTAATGTTGCCAACACAGCTCTTATGTGACACCAACTTTGCGACATATCAACTTAAGAATCTTTGCACATTAAACTTTTCACAGTAGAAGTCTTATTTTTTTAAAAAAATTGAGTTAAAAAATGTGCTATGCTCTTTTAATATTCTGAATAAATCCTAAGTCCATGATTTCAAACTATCTTTGTTTTCAGTCGAATAACTTTACATTTACAACGTTCTTCTCAGAAAATAGTAATATAATTGCGAATTAAGGAATACACGGATATACAGTAGCCTTCCCCACTCTCTTATTTATTTCTATTTTTTTTTGCGATTTATCCGTGTGATTTACCTATTTCATTCAATAAAACAAAGATTTAAGTGTTTAAATTCAAACTTTTTGTGAAAAATACTGTGAGAAAATTAATGTTTCTTTCCTATACTTTCAATTTGCACTTATTTCAAAATCATTCAGAAAGCCTTCATTACAGATGCCAACAATGAATGTCTGTTGCAATAATGTAGAATTACAATCGTGTCCATTTCATAATGTACAACAATGGAACAAGTTCTTTCTGACAATGAATTTCTACCCGCTCAAGTCAGTTGCAGAGTTGACGCCAAGTGAGTCGGGTGGAAACAGATAAAGCTTCCAGGAAACATTTATATATTTCAGGTGGCAAAATCCGTCTCCAAAAATGTCCCCTTATCACAAAGAAACAAACTGTTTCGCGCTAATAGGAATAGGTAAGTGTTTGATGTTCCATTTTTAGATATCAGTCGTATGAGTACATAAGTACTATGTGTGAAGTGCATTTATACAAGAGCCCAAATAAATCCCCATTTAGTTAGTATTTATTTAAAACTTATTTCGTAACTGTATACAGTATAATAAATGTGTAATGATATGTAATAATGAAACATCGTAAATTTATATGTGGGTGCATACTTATTTCGTAACTGTATACAGTATAATAAATGTGTAATGATATGTAATAATGAAACATCGTAAATTTATATGTGGGTGCATAGGAAAAAAATCAAAATGACCTAAAAAGATGTTTACAATCTGTAACGATACTGTATTTTCCTACTATTACATTGATCAATAAAAGTTGCATATTTAAAATTTATAGAATTTATTGTTTCGTATTTTTAAATGACTTTATTAAAGCGAAAGGTATTGGTTTCATTGTAAATCAAAATGCAGGAGAGTGTGTATGATAAATTACGATACATTTTTATTTGCATTACAGAAAACGACAGATTTTTATAACAATACCGATAAAACAATGAATTTTAAAACAATGCCACAACAATGAATGTTTGTTAAAACAATGTAAAATATAATTCAACAAAAATATTACTACTTTTAACAATGTATTTCTCTCATGTGCATTATTCGGAAAACGGATAGCAATTTAGTGGGTTGATATAGGGTAGAAAATTTGCGAGATAGATTAATATGACCTTGCACACAAGTTACGTGTCAGAGAAAATATGTTTTTAATATCAATAAGTTCTCTCCCTCAAGTAATATTTGTTTGACAAATATTCTTTACTTATCTAAAGTATTATGATGATTAATTAATGTAAATACTGTAAATATATAAACTATGTTTATGAGTCCCTTAGATACTTAGAAAATTAAGGGCAATCCACATAATCTTACAGTTCTAGCCCATCTGTTAGCAAAAATACGGTACGACCCAATACATTTTCCTCCGCTAGCGTGTAACCCTTCCTTTTAGACGTGTTTCGAAAAATGTCACTTAAATGCTACCGTAAAATATTTTTTAGCCCGCTAAAAAAGCGATTCTGTGATGATTATCTAACGTGCTACGTGCTACAGAACAGTAAGCAAAGTGTTATTATGTTTTAAAGTGCATTATATCCCTAAAATTACGGGCTGCACAAAATGATGGGCATGTTTTTTTTTTTTTTTTTTTTTTTTTTTTTTTTTTTAGGGGTATGACTGGATTTTTTGCTGTCGGACTCTGCCCGTAATTTTACAGGGATATTTTTAACAGTGCAGTTACATATTTAGTAATGTGTCTTTGCAAAGAGATTAAGCTGGTATAACGCCAATTGGGCCATTTTGTTGGCCATTACTTGGGTTAAACTTAATTTAATTTTTGTAAAATATTTTTTTGCGGTTATTTCTTAAATACATTTTTGGCATATGTGTTATTTGACAGTATATTGAGCGATATGAAAAGAAATACATAATTTTATCAAATAGGATAAGTATGTTGGCTTGTTTGTTTCTGATAATATTGTGTAATTTTAATTGAACTGTAATTTAATTAGTAAAGTTAAATATGTTTTTAAAACATTCTGTAAATATCGAAATATTTCCTCCTTCTTTCAAAAATTGTAAGTATACAAATATTTTGAATGCAACGATAAAAAAAAAATAGATCATTTTAAATCTAATAATTTAATTTTTTAATTTTTTTCCTAAAGGAAAAAATATGGTGTATTCAGATTTCATAACAACTTGTATCCATATTTTTTAAATTTGAGATTCAAAAAATTGTAGTAGTTTTTAGCTCTTACTATGTTCAAAACAATTACCACATTGTTGCCAACATTGCTGTTGTGTGACATCAACTTTGCGACATATACACTAATAGAACTTATTTTGACTTCGCACAGTAAAATCTTATAATTTTTTTTTAAATTTGTGCTATCTCTATATAAATGTTCTATTTCAATTAATGTGCTGGTTAAAGCCAAAAGCCACGGTTTCACACTATCCTTATTTTGAATCACAAAACTTTATATATTGCAATGTTCCTCTGAAAAAATATCATAATATAAAATTAAAAAATACACGGATGTATAGCCGCCCTCCTCACTAACTTTTTTATTTAATTATTTTAAGTATCCGTGTGTTTTACCTATGTTATTCAACGAAACATTTTTTAAAATATTTGAATTAAAATTTCGTATGGAAATTATTACTACGCGGAAATTTCGTTTTAATTCTTACACTTTCACTTGGAACTTATTTCAAAATACTTGAGAACGTCTTAATTGCAAATGCCAACAATGAATGTGTGTTGCAGTATTGTAAAATAACAATCACGATAATTTCAATAATGTGCAACAATGGAGAAGTTCTTTCACACAATGAATTTTTATCCGCTGACCTCAGTTGCAGAGTTGATGCTTAGTGAGTTGGTTGCAATTATATAAATCTTACAGGGCAAGTTTATATATTTTAGTTGACAAAATTCGTCTCGGAAATGGCATATTCTCCTCAAAGTGAAAGCACTCTGTTGCCCATAGGTATAATTGTTTTATGTTAAATTTTTAGATATCAGGTATATAGGTACATTTATACAAAAGCCATAATAAATCTGTTGGCCATTTAGTTAGCTTTTATTTAGCAGAACTTTTTCGTAACTGTATACAGTATAATAACCATATAAAGATACGTAGTTGTGAAACATCGTAAAGTTACATGCGGTTGCATAGGGAAAAAATCAAAATGACCTTAAAATATAGTATGTCTCCAATCTCTAACGATAATGTATTTTAATACAATTACATTGGTCAATAAAAGTGTTATAATTTATATATTTTTAATTTAACGTTTCGTGTTTTTAAATGTTTTGGTTAAAGCTAAAGCTATAGGTTCCGTTGTAAATATAAATGCATGAGTGTGCGTACAATAAATTATGATTTTTATTATGAATGAATTATTATGATTAAATTATGAATTTTTATTTTTCTTTGAATTACAGAAAAATAATGTTTCGTCTTTATATAACAATACATATAAAAAATGAGTTTTAAAACAATTTCACAACAGTGAATTCTTGTTAAAAAATTAAAAATATTAATCAACAATAAGAATATTTATTTTAACAACGCGTTTGTTTCATGTTCATCATTAGAAAAGCGGATATGAAATTAGTCTGCTGGAATTGAAGGGAATACTTGCTGGATAGATTTCAAATAATTTAGTTTAGAAATTATGTCTCAGAGTAAATACATTTTAAATTTCCAACAGTTCGTCAACGCAAATAATATGAGTTTGGCGATTATCTTTTACTTATCTAAAGCATGAAGATTCATTAATATAGTATGTACTGTAGATATTTGAGGTATATTTGTGTGCATTACTTATTTATCAATATTCATTTGCCACAGAGGACGAAAGTGACAGGCGCAATACTTCCACGAATCTTTGCCGTCAAGTGATGCATATAGCATAGCTCCCAATTTTCCTTTTTTTCTTCTTTTCCTTTTTTTTTAATATTCGTATTTGCACTAGAAACTTTTTTCAATAAAGGAAATGACTACCACATATAAACTAAATAAATTTTCTGATTTAATGTATCTTTATTTGTTTTCTGAAACCGGAGTATTAGAGGTAAGAAATAGGCTGGTGCCACTAATTGTCGAATTAGCATGTGATCATTGTAGACTGAAAAAAGAACGAGATGATTGAAATATGTCTTTTTTGTCAGCTGCAGCGTTTTCCTCTAATATGCTCAGTAAAAATGTTATTTTAAAAATTTGGGAGCATCCATGCGTCCCAAAAGTGACGGGTTTATTTGAAAATTTGTATTATTTTATTTATACTATTTTTATATTGAATTCATGTTAATAAAATATAATTCTGTTTCTCAAAATTTGCTGTTTACACGCGTAAATTGCAGCAAACGATGCATTTACAGTCAGTCACAAAAATCTACATACACTCATATAATTACAACAACCTAACACAATACTAATATTTTGAGGAAAAAACTTTATTTTAGTAAAGATTTCAGACATTAACTGATGTCCATTAAAGAAAAAAAAACTCATTAAAATTTAGCGAAATTGTACAAAAATCGATATTATATAGGGTAGACCGGGGCTAGTTGGCCCGCTTTTTCTTCTAATAATTTAAAAAAAATTATAATTCAACATTTTAAATTTCTTTTTATGTTACGACTATCAGTGTACTTTCAGGAAGAAGTAACAATAGTAAAGTTTGAAAATATTAACTACAAGTATTAGTTTAGAAGCTCAAATTGACACCAAGTCGCTTGGGCCAACCTGCCCCGATTGCGGGGTAAGTTGGCCCACGTCACTTTTTAATGTTCTGATAGTGTAAAAGTTTAAGAAATGATCAAAATTTTACCAAATCTTAATTTTTATTTCTTTCGAACGAAAATACAATATAGCCTCCTAAATTAAAATAAAAAATTGTGTCAATTCACAAGATATCAAATTCACTTAAGTTTATCATAAATCTTCTTAATGTTATCTACAATTTTTGTACTGACAAGCTTTTGATAGGAGCAATTCTTACAGCAAAAAGAAATTAAAAACAAAAGTGTGTGTGGGTGGCAGGGAGGTTGTATAAGAAAAAAAATCACATTTCCCTTAATCCGTTGCGGGCCAACATGCCCCGTGCCAAATGGGCCAACTAACCCCGTATCGCCATTTTTGTTTTTCATGACTGTAACGAATTATTCTGAAAGTATTTCAATAAAAAAACATGCCCTACAATAACTACGAACAATTATTTTTCTGAATTATTATATATAAAAATCTAAAATGTAATTTACAAACAAATAAAAAACGATTACTTATAAGAGAGGAAATTTACTCACCTTTGCAAAATTTTGAAAATTTTCAATAATTCTTTAACGGACGCTCCGACTTCAATGGTGCTTATGTTGGAGGAGGAAAGTGAAGAAACGCATACTTGGCTGGACTGACAATGTTATCTAACGCAAAGTTAAAAAATATCGCGACTAGGCCAACATGCCCCTATGGCCAACTAGCCCCGGTCTACCCTAGTCACAAAAGTCTAAATACAAATAATGTATACTACATTTATGCATAATTAAGGGTTTAAAATTCCAAATTAATGCCTTGTAGGATCTCCCTTGGAATCTATAACTGCTTGCATTCTTTTTGGCATTGACAAAACAAGATTTTTCGTCGTATCGAGAGTAATGTCTGACTATGCACATTGTATTGCGATCTTCAAGGTTTTTTTTTTTTTACTTGTAATTGTGTGTTGTCGAATTCGACGATCAAGTTCATCCCAAATGTGCTCAATGGGGTTAATGTTTGGTGACTGTGGTGGCGAATACAGTTTGTTGGAGTACTTTATAAAGGAGCCATTTATTTACGAACTTAGCAGTATGCTTCGGGTCGTTATCTTGTTGGAAGACCCAGCTATTTCTCAGTCCTAAATCCTGAACCGGTGAGTGTAGATGGCTCTACAATATTTTTAAAATATCCAAATTGATCGATTGTACCGTCAATAAACAATAATTTACCTACGCCATCAGCCGCCATTGAACCCCAAACCATTACAGCATTATTTCCTCCATCGTGTTTAACAGTTAGTATAAAATTTTCTGGTTTCATTTCAGTGGATTTCTTTTTTTTTTGCCAAATTTTTCCATGCTCATATCAGCTGAAAATATTAAATTTACTCTCATCAGTAAGTAACACTGTTTTTCAAAAGTCAAAATCTTTGTCAGTTTGTATAGATACAAAATATAGTCTTTTTCGTTGGTTTGCAGATGAAATGAGAGGTTTCCTTCTGGGAACTGTACCATTAAAGCCTGTCGATCAAAGAATTCTCCGAAGAGTTTCTGGATGCGCTTTCTTGACGCTTGCCATTGCAATGTGTTTGTTTAAGTATGGGGCACACATTTTTCGATTTTGTTTTAGATTCTTCTGTTATAATTATTGTATCATTGTCCTTAACTTTTCTTGGACGACCACATTGAGATTTGTTGAGCAGATTTTTACGTAAATTATAGTTTCTAAGTATAGTTTGTACTGTTGCACAGATTTTGCCTATAATTTCGGAAATCTTGCCATAAGTTTTAATTTCGTTTCTAATTTTACGACCAGATTATGCAGATCTAAAGACGTTGAAGAATAATCTTCATATATATTCCATGAAATTTCAGGTGATCACAATTTAAATCCAAGGTTGGGAGAGCTTAATTATAGACTTCACGATTCAAGATATTTTACAACTGAAAATGGCGCTGGTGTTTTTCAGTATAAATCCAAGTCAAGCACAGGATAATTAAAAACTTTGTATATTTACACTTATAAATATTTACAGTATATACAACGAAAACATTTGGATACTATTTCTTTAAAAACATGTAAATATTCCACACTGGGAATTCCAGATAATTTCTTTTATATGTTCAAGAATATTTATTTCTCCCTTTTCGGAAGAACAAGAAATACACAGCCAGCATGCTACTTTCGAGATTCACATTTTAATTGAACTATAAACAAGAGAAATGCTTTTAAAACAATTAATACTTCAGAAACTATTTCTTCTAATAGAAGACCACGATAAAAACCTATACGCAGCTTATTTATCTGCTGCGTTCAAGATTCACATTCACAAAACCAACTAAACTAAAAAAGAAGGAACAAGAAAGAAAAAATGTTTTTTAATATCAATTCTCTCAAAACGTCACGTGATCCTTCGCGGCGCCCGCCTGGCTAAGAGAAGCCCGCGAGAGAAGATTGCAAAATATTCCACAAACTCCCCCCCGATGAACAAGGGTTCATCAAAATGGGGATTGAAAATAATTAAAGTAGAAATAAAATTATTCTAAAAAATTATCAGTTACACTATACATAAATACAATACAAATCAAAATATATACTTACATACTGGACTTCAAACAAAATAATAAAACAATTAAAAATATTTGGTTGGCAGGTTTCTGCTACTAAAAATAGAAAGAACAATTTAAATCTATACAAATTCTAGAATATTCATCACAAAAAAAATTAAACTAAAAATTAGAAATATTATCAAACAAGAAACTTTTTTTTTTTTTTTAAGTGAAAAAAAAATAAAAAGTTTTTTTTAAAGTTAATAAACAAAAGAGTTCAAGATTTTTTTTGAAAGTCAAATGTCAATGAGAGTTTTTGAGTCTCTAATAATATCAGAGTTTTTTTTTTTTTTTTTTTTTTTCAGTTCTATTAATAAAAAAGTTCAGAGTTTTTTCACTTCTAAATTATACACAAGAATCAATAGGTCTTTTAATGATGGAATTATTTATCTTCAGTTCATAAGACATCCTTTTTTTTTTTTAATCTCTGTCCACAAATACCTAACTTCCGGAAAGTTCTTGATACATGTTCATATGCATAAGAATCACATCATATATTTCAAAGTCAGAAGTATTATTCTGGTCCGTGTAGTGAGCAGATTGTAAGTTGAGAAGATACTCATTTTTCAAGCGCTTCCAAAAATGATTCAGAAGAGTCTCGCGCAAACGGAAGCGTTTCACTAAGGATTCCTTGGTTGCAGGTAAACACAAGATATGCTTTAGAGTTGCTATAACTAGTTGACCAGGGTGAACACTAAAGTTCTTGGAGATTGCACATTTGTTTAGGACTGATTTTATGCATTGTCTGGATCTTAAAATCCAAATTTTTTCACTAGTTCGTACTAATGTACTGGACACTCTGGAATGAAAAACTTTTTCATGTGCATCTTTCACGACTATTTCAGTAAGTTTATGTTTTGCAGGAATCACAAGGGGATGTTTTTCATAAAATGAGGATTCAGACTTTTGTAACCGTCCTCGTACCAACAGCAAACCTTCATCTGAATACACAGGATTTAACTGTAGAAGATTCGATTCTTTAGGGGTACTTTTGTTACATTTCAAGTATTTTGTAACTTCGGAAAAACTTCCTTCCTGCACTAGCTTTGACCAAAAATTTTCAGCATGTAACATTTCCTCAGCTGATAATTGTGAAAATTTTCTTTTCTCTACCTTTAATTTTATATTAGAAATAAATCTAAATACCCATACAGTTACTCGATACAATTTATTTAGGGAGCTATACTTTTCAAGATTAAAAATGGGAATTTCATCAGATTTATTTGTTTGAACAACACAAGAGATGGTGGCTGCTTTTTTATACTTCTCTTCAGAAACATCAGGTAACCGAGATGCAGCAATTTTAACTCTAGGCCACTGATTTTCAGGCAAGGAAAGAAATTCAGGAACATACACATTAGGGTTAGCATCAGGAAAAACATGCAATTGGAGATGCTCCTTTTCCATGATCAGGTTGCTAAAATACTGCCAGGGAATTTTCAAGTGAGCGAGATCCGGGATTTCCGAAAGCCAATTTTGCCAATTATTTTCTAGTTCACCAGAAAAAATTTCATCCCATGATATTCTCATTAACAATAAATATTGTAAGAGGCATTTGATGCGAATAACAAAAGGGGCAATATATCCGGCTGGATCAAATAACATAGTTGCAATTTTCAAAACACTGCGTTTCGTAGAAGAATCGTTATTTATTTTTTCTAACAAGGGTCGTAATTCTAGTCCTAATTTATCTTCTGTATTGTTCCAGATCAATCCTAAAATTTTCAAGGAAGTATTTGGAGGTTCGGGACTAGAAACAGGAATGTTTTCATCATCTAAAACATTAGAATTCAAGTTAGGGACATGATACAAACATTCGTTTAATGATAGAGAATCACCATATTTGGAAGAAGCATCATAGACTATGCGCATTTTTGTTGTAGTTTTGTCGTCACGGATAACAGGTCTGTGTGGCATGTAATAGGAATTATAAGAATGTTTCTCGGTGCACAATTCTATTACACCCTCATTAAACTGCTCTAGCAAAATGGAGTTATATTCTTTAAATAAAGAATCGTTTTTCAAGAATTTATTTTCTAAACTAGAAAACCGCTTCTTTGCTACTTCAAGATTATTTCTAAGTAATTCGCGAGAATCTTTCCACAATAATTTTGCTTCATAACGCCCATTTACGAATTTTAGATTTTCTTTAAATTCTTTTATTACCTCATGATCGGTAATGTTCTTTTCATTGCTTTCAGCAATGCCAATTGATTCAAGATCCCAAAATGCTTTCAGTTGGGTATTTATATTTTCAACTGAAACACGCAAACAAGTTACTTCTTTTTTATTAGACTCTATTTGCCCTTGCACCGTATGACCGAAAATAGTTTCTGCAACGTATAATTCTTTTGTCAATTTTCCCTCGATTCCCCTTAATATTTTCCACAAAAAGTCAGACCCTAGCAAAACATTTATTTCCTGTTCAAGACCTGTATCAGCAGGCTTAAAGCCTCTTGTTCTCATTATGTCTAGAAGTTCTGGTTCTAGTGTTTTCACAGAAGCTCCAGTTATATTATCAACCACAAGTGCTTCGATATTTATCGAGTTAATAGGTTGCACAACACTGGATAATTCAAGAGAAACTACTTCATAACAAGATTCATAAGGGCGTCTCCGCCCAAAAGGATAAACTAATAAATTTTCTCTTCGCAATGGCTTCAATTTTAATTTTTGTACTAGCGATCTCTTCACGAAGCATTTTTCTGAACCACTATCACATAAAACGCGAGCCAACAAGCATTGTTTACCAGCAGACACAGAAACTGTACAAGTCTGCAATAATGTTGCTTTATTTTGTTTATATTTTTGTTCCGACATCATAGATACAATTGCACCTTTTATTTCTTTTTCAGGATTTTCTTTTGCTGTTTCTTTAAAACAAAACAAAGTACTATGGGTAGTGTTACCACATTTGGAACAAGGGTTAATTTTTGTTCTACAATTAATTGATAAATGGGACTTGTAAAAGCATTTGTAACAGCGACCTTCTTTCTTTAATTTATATCGTTTTTGTTCATCAGTGAATTTTGAACAATTTAGTCCTACATGATCAGAAGATTTGCAAAATATGCAAAACTGTTTTGTAGATGTATTTAAAGCAGCAGCTGAAGGTATATTTTTCTTTTGAGGAAAATTTTGATATTTACTTGAAGAATTTTCATATTTAGTTTTAGAATTTTCAAAAGCCTTTCTTTGGGAATTATTTACTAAATTAGTAGCTTCATGACATCTTAATTCCGTTTTAATAAAATTTATTAAATCGGTGACTTCACAGTCCTTATCGGGGTCACGTTTTCGATGGAAATCTAGTATCAAATTTTCGGGTAATAATCTCAGTAATAAGGGTAGTAATAAATGGCCATAGGAGCCTGATGTTACTCCTAACGCATCAAGATTTCTCATAGAAGTTTCGATATTATCATAAAACTTTCTTAAAGAAGTAACATTGTTAGAGGATTTCACTGGTTCAAGATTTAGAATTTTATTCATGTAACAGTTTATGATATTTTCCCGCTTACCATACCTCTCTTCTAACAATTTTAAACAAGTAGAATAATTTTGATCTGTCAGTTCAAAACCAGATACAATATTATATGCAGGACCAGACAACAAGGATTTGAGATATTGGAATTTTTCAATTTTTGATAACGATTCGTTTGAATCTATCGCACTAGTAAATAAATTAAAAAATTCTAAGAACTGGCTTGCATCACCAGAAAATTTTTCTATGTTAAGTTTAGGAAGCTTCACTGCCGAAACTGGCTTACTACCGATTTTTGAACCGTTACTTGATTCTAGTAAAACTTTTGGTTCAGTTTCGATTTTACATTTTTTAAGCCTCATCTTAATTTTAAATTTCAAACTGGATATTTTTTCAGAATATTCTTCTACCGATTTTAGTTCTTTTTCATATTCAGTTTTTTCCTGAATTAGCTCATCTATTTCGGAATCTAATTCCTTTAGTTAAGCTTCCTTTTCATTTACGAGCTCTAATGATTCCATTAATGAGTCGCAATCAGTTTTATCAATATCAACAGATAATAATGTATCACATTTTGTGATTAATTTCGTAATGACTGCACGAACAGTAGCTCTTTTACTTTTAAGTTTATCTGTCTTATCCATGTTTAAAATTAAATTAAATTTTCAAAATAAATGATCATGAAAAATGCATATTTTCAAGAAATCAACAGTCATGCAGAATAATAAAGGTATTTCTTACCTTTTTCCCGGGTTTTGGCACCAAAACCTGAAGAATAATCTTCATATATATTCCATGAAATTTCAGGTGGTCACAATTTAAATCCAAGGTTGGGAGAGCTTAATTATAGACTTCACGATTCAAGATATTTTACAACTGAAAATGGCGCTGGTGTTTTTCAGTATAAATCCAAGTCAAGCACAGGATAATTAAAAACTTTGTATATTTACACTTATAAATATTTACAGTATATACAACGAAAACATTTGGATACTATTTCTTTAAAAACATGTAAATATTCCACACTGGGAATTCCAGATAATTTTTTTTATATGTTCAAGAATATTTATTTCTCCCTTTTCGGAAGAACAAGAAATACACAGCCAGCATGCTACTTTCGAGATTCACATTTTAATTGAACTATAAACAAGAGAAATGCTTTTAAAACAATTAATACTTCAGAAACTATTTCTTCTAATAGAAGACCACGATAAAAACCTATACGCAGCTTATTTATCTGCTGCGTTCAAGATTCACATTCACAAAACCAACTAAACTAAAAAAGAAGGAACAAGAAAGAAAAAATGTTTTTTAATATCAATTCTCTCAAAACGTCACGTGATCCTTCGCGGCGCCCGCCTGGCTAAGAGAAGCCCGCGAGAGAAGATTGCAAAATATTCCACAGACGTTTCTTTTCCCTGACCCATCTTTCACATTATACACAATCATTTACATACAATTTACATACTCCGACTATCTTGGGAAATGAAGATCAGCTTAACTAAACTTCACGTGCCAGGTAAAATTGAAAATTGAAAACGAAAGAGGTTCATGTGCAAATTTTGTTAACATCCAATAAGTGTATGTAGACATTTCTGACATGCTCATTGAAGTAAATATGCAAACTTTACTAGTAATTATCATATTTAAGATTTTACATAGCATTCGGAAGCAATTTTTAGGTTAGAATAATACGCTAATGTGCTTTTGTGCTTGAAATTCTAGTAGTTTTGGTGAAAGCTCAATTTTGCTGGATGTATGTAGATTTTTGTGACTGACCGTATATTGCGTTTCATTTAAAAAAAAAAAATCTTTTCTAAATACACCTGTCATTTTCAGATACAAGACAATTGTGCTATAATATTTAAAAGATGATTAAATCCAAAGTTTTTGACTATTAATTAATTTTGATAATTAATGAATAATAATGTCATCTTTTTAATAATAATGTCATCATTTTAATACACATCAAATTTATTTTCATTTTCTTCAGAATTTCATTTACCTCATGAGTTTTCATTCTCCCCCCCCCCCACCCTATAACTTCTGCTTTCATTTTTTTTTTTTAAAATTTGATATTTATAACAGATAAGCAAAAAAAAAAATATTGCGCAGGAATTTATAATTTAAATCTAATTTTTAATTTTGGTGGAGGTAGCTTTAAAAGTTGAATTAATGTTATATATCCCACTGATTTTCTAGAGAAAAAGGAAATGAAAATATAGACACTTACAAAAGGAAATAATCAAGTAAAGAATGGAATGAGGAAATAGAAAATTATCACGAAACGAAAACACAGAAGAACGCATGAATTGCGAAGGTAAAGTTATATTTAAAAGATAAATTAATTAAATATGCATATCTCTACGAATTTGAGAAAAAAATGAATAAGGTTAACTTAAGGAGTCTAGTTTGCTTAAGAAAGATTCAAGTTAGGATGCAGAAGATGACCAAGAAACTAAGAAAGAGGTCGGCACAGAAATATCTGTGGAATAAATATTTAAAACAAATGTATTAAAAACATATATAAGTCCGAATTATAGAAGAAAAAAATTAAAAAAAGATATGGCATAGACCAGAAGTAAAGATTCTAGTTAGAACGTACGACAACCGACCTTAAAAAATTTCATGTTAGAAAAAAGGGAATGACCACGAAGCTGCACAAGAGAATATCGAAGGTTTTAAAAATGGATTAAAAATATTTGTCCCTCCGAATTTGAAAACAGGAAATTTTCTCAGATTACAGAAGAAAAGATTCAAGTTAGGAAGAAAGAGATGACCAAGAAGATGCATAATAACAGAAAACGTGAATATCGGAGGTATACATATTTTTAAAAGATGGATTGAAAATATGTATCCCTCCAAACTTGAAAACAGGAAATTTCCCAAATCAAAGAAAAAAAGATTCAAGCAAGGAAGGAGGGAATGACTACTAAGAAACTGCATAACATGAAAAGGTGTGAATGGCGGAGGTATAGATATTTTTAAAAGATGGATTAAAAATATGTATCTATCCGAACATGAAAACAGGAAACTTCTCAGATTACACAAGGAAACATTCAAGTTAGGAAGAAAAAGATAACGAAGAAGCTGTATAAGAACACAAAACGTGAATATTGCAGGTATAGATATTTTTAAAAGATGGATTGAAAATATGTATCCCTCCGATTTTTAAAACAGGAAATTTTTCAGATTACAGAAGAAAATATTCAAATTAGGAAGAAGGAGATGACGAAAAAGATGCATAATAACAGAAAACGTGAACATTGGAGGTATAGATATTTTTAAAAGATGGATTGAAAATATGTATCCGTCAGAACTTGAAAAGTGGAAATTTTTCAGATTACAGAAAAATTAATTCAAATTAGAAAGAATGAGATGACGAAGAAGATGCATAAAAGGAAACGTGAATATAGGAGGCATACATATTTTAAAAAGATGGATGGAAAATATGTATCCCTCAGAAATTGATAAGAGGAAATTTCTCAAATTACAAAAGAAAAGATTCAAATTAGAAAGAATGAGATGACCAAGAAGATGCATAATAGCAGTAAACGTGAATATCGGAGGTATACATATTTTTAAAAGATGGATTGAAAATATGTATCCCTCCAAACTTGAAAACAGGAAATTTCCCAGATTAAAGATGAAAAGATTCAAGCAAGGAAGCAGGTAATGACTACGACGAAACTGCATAACAGGAAAAGGAGTGAATAGCGTAGGTATAGATATGTTTAAAAGATAGATTAAAAATATGTATCCCTTCGAACATGAAAGCAGGAAACTTCTCAGATTACACAAGGAATGATTCAAGTTAGAAAGAAAAAGATAACGAGGAAGCTGTATAAGAACAGAAAACGTGAATATTGGAGGGATAGATATTTTTAAAACACTGATTGAAAACATGTATCCGTCCGAACTTGAAAACAGGATTTTTTTCAGATTACTCAAGAAAAGATTCAAATTAGGAAGAGTGAGATGACGAAAAAGATGAATAATAACAGAAAACGTGAACATCGGAGGTATAGATATTTCTAAATCATGGATTGAAAATATGTATCTCTCCGAACTTGAAAAGTGGAAATTTCTCAGATTACAGAAGAAAAATTCGAATTAGAAGAATGAGATGACCAAGAAGATGCATAATAACAGAAAACGTGAATATCGGAGGTATACATATTTTTAAAAGATGAATTGAAAATATGTATCCCTCCAAACTTGAAAGGTGGAAATTACTCAGATTGCAGAAGAAAAGATTCAAATTATAAAGAATGAGATGACCAAGAAGATGCGTAATAATAGAAAACGTGAATATCGGAGGTATACATATTTTTAAAATATGGATTGAAAATATGTATCCCTCCGAACTTGAAAAGGTAGATATTTCTCAGATTACAGAAGAAAAGATTCAAATTATAAAGAATGAGTTGACTAAGAAGATGCTTAATAACAGAAAACGTGAATATTGGAGGTATACACATTTTTAAAAGATGGATTGAAATTATGTATCCTTCTAAACTGAAAAGTGGAAATTTCTGAGACTGAAGAAGAAAAGATATAATCAGAAAGAATGAGATGACCAAGAAGATGCATAGTAACAGAAAACGTAAATATCGGAGGTATACATATTTTTAAAAGAAGGATTTAAAATATGTATACCTCCAAACTTGAAAAGAGGAAAATTCTCATTTTACAGAAGAAAAGATCTAGTTAGGGAGAAAGGGATGACCAAGAAGCTGTATAAAGCCAGTTAGCGTGAATATCGGAGGTTTAGATATCTTTTAAAGATGGATTGAAGATATGTATTCCTTCGAACTTGAAAACAGAAAATTTCTCAGCATACAGAAGAAAAGATTTAAGTTAGGAAGAAAGAGATGACTAAGAAACTGCATAATAGCAGAAAGTGTGAATATCGGAGGTGTAGATATTTTTAAAAAATGGATTGAAAATATGTATCCCTCCAAACATAAACACAGGAAGTTTCTCAAATTACAGAAGAAAAGATTCAAGTGTGGGTGGAAGAGATGAGTAAGGAACTGCACAATAGTAGAAAGCGTGAATATAGGAGGTATAGATATTTTTAAAAGATGCATTGACAATATGTATCCTTCCGAATTTGAAAACAGGAAATTTCCCAGATTAAAGAAGAAAAGATTCAAGTAAGGAAGCAGGAAATGACTACTACGAAACTGCATAACTGGAAAAAGTGCGGAAGGCGGAGGCATAGATATTTTTAAAAGATGGATTAAATATACCTATCCCTACGAACATGAAAACAGGAAACTTTTCAGATTACAGAAGGAAAGATTCAAGTTAGAGAGGAAATGGATAACCAAGTAGCTGTATAAGAGCAGTCAGCGTGAATATTGGAGGTATAGATATTTTTAAAAGATGGATTGAAAATATGTATTCCTCCGAACTTGAAAACAGAAAATTTCTCAGATTACAGAAGAAAAGATTCAAGTTATGAAGAAAGAGATCACCAAGGAGTTGCACAATAGCAGAAAGTGTAAATATTGGAGGTATAGCTATTTTTAAAAGGTGCCTTCCGAACTTTTGGTGAAAGTTCAACTTTGCTGGATGTATGTAGACTTTTGTGACCGACTGTATATTGCGTTTCATTTTCTAAAAAAAAATCTTTTCTAAATGCACCCGTCATTTTCAGATACCAGACAATTGTGCTATAATATTTATAAGGTGATTAAATCCAAAGTTTTTTACTATAAATTAATTTTGATAATTAATGAATAATAATGTCATCTTTTTAATAATAATGTCATCATTTTAATACACATCAAATTTATTTTTATTTTCTTCAGGAATTTTATTTCCTTCATGAGTTTTCATTCCCTCCCCCCCCCCCTCATAAATTCTGCTTTCGTATTTTTTTTTTTTTTTTTTTTTTTTTTTTTTTTTTTTTGATATTTATAACAGTTAAGAATAAAAAAAAATTATTGCGCAGGAATTTATAATTTAAATCTGACTTTTAATTTAGGTAGAGGTAGCTTTAAAAGTTGAATTCATGTTATGTATCCCACTGATTTTCTAGAGAAAAAGGAAACAAAAATATAGACACTTACAAAAGGAAATAATCAAGTAAAGAATAGAATGAGAAAATAGAAAATTATCACGAAATGAAAACATAGAAGAACGCATGAATTGCGAAGGTAAAGTTATATTTAAAAGATAAATTAATTAAATATGCATATCTCTACGAATTTGAGAAAAAAATGAATAGGTTAACTTAAGGAGTCTAGTTTACTTAAGAAAGATTCAAGTTAGGATGCAGAAGATGACCAAGAAAGAGGACGGCACATAAATATCTGTGGAATAAATATTTAAAACTAATGTATTTTAAACATATATAAGTCCGAATTATAGAAGAAAAGAATTAAAAAAAGATATGGCATAGACCAGAAGTAAAGATTCTAGTTAGAACGTATGACAACCGACCTTAAAAAATTTCATGTTAGAAAAAAGGGAATGACCACGAAGCTGCACAAGAGAATATCGAAGGGTTTAAAAATGGATAAAAAATATTTATCCCTCCGAATTTGAAAACAGGAGATTTTCTCAGATTATAGAAGAAAAGATTCAAGTTAGGAAGAAGGAGATGACCAAGAAGATGCATAATAACAGAAAACGTGAATATCGGAGGTATACATATTTTTAAAAGATGGATTGAAAATATGTATCCCTCCAAACTTGAAAACAGGAAATTCCTCAGATTTCTGAACAAAAGATTCAAGTTAGGAAGAAGGAGATGACAAAGAAGATGCATAATAACAGAAAACGTGAATATCGGAGGTATACATATTTTTAAAAGATGGATTGAAAATATGTATCCCTCCAAACATGAAAACAGGAAATTTCCCTGATCAAAGAAGAAAAGATTCAAGCAAGGAAGCAGGGAATGACTACTAAGAAACTGCATAACATGAAAAGGTGTGAATGGCGGAGGTATAGATATTTTTAAAAGATGGATTAAAAATATGTATCCTTCCGAACATGAAAACAGGAAACTTCTCAGATTACACAAGGAAAGATTCAAGTTAGGAAGAAAAAGATAACGAAGAAGCTGTATATGAACACAAACCGTGAATATTGGAGGTATAGATATTTTTAAAAGATGGATTGAAAATATGTATCCCTCCGATTTTGAAAACATGAAATTTTTCAGATTACAGAAGAAAATATTCAAATTAGGAAGAAGGAGATGACGAAAAAGATGTATAATAACAGAAAACGTGAACATTGGAGGTATAGATATTTTTAAAAGATGGATTGAAAATATGTATCCATCAGAACTTGAAAAGTGGGAATTTTTCAGATTACAGAAAAAAAGATTCAAATTAGAATGAATGAGATGACGAAGAAGAGGCATAAAAGAAAACGTGAATATCGGAGGCATACATATTTTAAAAAGGTGGATGGAAAATATGTATCCCTCCGAAATTGATGAGAGGAAATTTCTCAAATTACAAAAGAAAAGATTCAAATTAGAAAGAATGAGATGACCAAGAAAATGCATAATAGCAGTAAACGTGAATATCGGAGGTATACATATTTTTAAAAGATGGATTGAAAATATGTATCCCTCCAAACTTGAAAATAGGAAATTTCCCAGATTAAAGATGAAAAGATTCAAGCAAGGAATCAGGAAATGACTACTACGAAACTGCATAACAGGAAAAGGAGTGAATGGCGTAGGTATAGATATGTTTAAAAGATGGATTAAAAATATGTATCCCTCCGAACATGAAAGCAGGAAACTTCTCAGATTACCCAAGGAATGATTCAAGTTAGGAAGAAAAAGATAAAGAAGAAGCTGTATAAGAACAGAAAACGTGAATATTGGAGGGATAGATATTTTTAAAAGACGGATTGAAAACATGTATCCCTCCGAACTTGAAAACAGCAAATTCCTCAGATTTCAGAAGAAAAGATTCAAGTTAGGAAGAAGGAGATGACAAAGAAGATGCATAGTAACAGAAAACGTGAATATCGGAGGCATACATATTTTTAAAAGATGGATTGAAAATATGTATCCCTCCAAACTTGAAAACAGGAAATTCCTCAGATTTCAGAAGAAAAGATTCAAGTTAGGAAGAAGGAGATGACAAAGAAGATGCATAATAACAGAAAACGTGAACATTGGAAGTATAGATATTTTTAAAAGATGGATTGAAAATATATATCCCTCAGAACTTGAAAAGTGGTAATTTTTCAGATTACAGAAAAAAAGATTCAAATTAGAATGAATGAGATGACGAAGAAGATGCATAAAAGAAAACGTGAATATCGGAGGCATACATATTTTAAAAAGGTGGATGGAAAATATGTATCCCTCCGAAATTGATAAGAGGAAATTTCTCAAATTACAAAAGAAAAGATTCAAATTAGAAAGAATGAGATGACCAAGAAGATGCATAATAGCAGTAAACGTGAATATCGGAGGTATACATATTTTTAAAAGATGGATTGAAAATATGTATCCCTCCAAACTTGAAAATAGGAAATTTCCCAGATTAAAGATGAAAAGATTCAAGCAAGGAAGCAGGAAATGACTACTACGAAACTGCATAACAGGAAAAGGAGTGAATGGCGTAGGTATTGATATGTTTAAAAGATGGATTAAAAATATGTATCCCTCCGAACATGAAAGCAGGAAACTTCTCAGATTACACAAGGAATGATTCAAGTTAGGAAGAAAAAGATAACGAAGAAGCTGTATAAGAACAGAAAACGTGAATATTGGAGGGATAGATATTTTTAAAAGACGGATTGAAAACATGTATCCCTCCGAACTTGAAAACAGGAATTTTTTCAGATTACTGAAGAAAAGATGCAAATTAGGATGAGTGAGATGACGAAAAAGATTTATAATAACAGAAAACGTGAACATCGGAGGCATAGATATTTTTAAATCATGGATGGATAATATGTATCACTCCGAACTTGAAAAGTGGAAATTTCTCAGATTACAGAAGAAAAATTCGAATTAGAAGAATGAGATGACCAAGAAGATGCATAATAACAGAAAACGTGAATATCGGAGGTATGCATATTTTTAAAAGATGAAATGAAAATATGTATCCCTCCGAACTTGAAAAGGTAGATATTTCTCAGATTACAGAAGAAAAGATTCAAATTAATAAGAATGAGATGACCAAGAAGATGCTTAATAACAGAAAATGTGAATATCGGAGGTATACATATTTTTAAATGATGGATTGAAAATATGTACCAATCCGAACTTCAAAATGTGCAAATTTCTCAGATTACAGATGAAAAAATTCAAATTAGAAAGAATGAGATGACCAAAAAGATGCATAATAACAGAAAACCTGAATATCGGAGGTATACACATTTTTAAAAGATGGATTGAAATTATGCATCCTTCCTAACTGAAAAGTGGAAATTTCTCAGACTGCAGAAGAAAAGATATAATGAGAAAGAATGAGATGACCAAGAAGATGCATAGTAACAGAAAATGTAAATATTGGAGGTATACATATTTTTAAAAGATGGATTGAAAATATGTATCCCTCCAAACTTGAAAATAGGAAATTTCCCAGATTAAAGATGAAAAGATTCAAGCAAGGAAGCAGGAAATGACTACTACGAAACTGCATAACAGGAAAAGGAGTGAATGGCGTAGGTATTGATATGTTTAAAAGATGGATTAAAAATATGTATCCCTCCGAACATGAAAGCAGGAAACTTCTCAGATTACACAAGGAATGATTCAAGTTAGGAAGAAAAAGATAACGAAGAAGCTGTATAAGAACAGAAAACGTGAATATTGGAGGGATAGATATTTTTAAAAGACGGATTGAAAACATGTATCCCTCCGAACTTGAAAACAGGAATTTTTTCAGATTACTGAAGAAAAGATGCAAATTAGGCTGAGTGAGATGACGAAAAAGATTTATAATAACAGAAAACGTGAACATCGGAGGCATAGATATTTTTAAATCATGGATTGATAATATGTATCACTCCGAACTTGAAAAGTGGAAATTTCTCAGATTACAGAAGAAAAATTCGAATTAGAAGAATGAGATGACCAAGAAGATGCATAATAACAGAAAACGTGAATATCGGAGGTATGCATATTTTTAAAAGATGAAATGAAAATATGTATCCCTCCGAACTTGAAAAGGTAGATATTTCTCAGATTACAGAAGAAAAGATTCAAATTAATAAGAATGAGATGACCAAGAAGATGCTTAATAACAGAAAATGTGAATATCGGAGGTATACATATTTTTAAATGATGGATTGAAAATATGTACCAATCCGAACTTCAAAATGTGCAAATTTCTCAGATTACAGATGAAAAAATTCAAATTAGAAAGAATGAGATGACCAAAAAGATGCATAATAACAGAAAACCTGAATATCGGAGGTATACACATTTTTAAAAGATGGATTGAAATTATGCATCCTTCCTAACTGAAAAGTGGAAATTTCTCAGACTGCAGAAGAAAAGATATAATGAGAAAGAATGAGATGACCAAGAAGATGCATAGTAACAGAAAACGTAAATATTGGAGGTATACATATTTTTAAAAGAAGGATTGAAAATATGTATCCCTCCAAACTTGAAAAGAGGAAATTTCTCATTTTACAGAAGAAAAGATCTAGTTAGGGAGAAAGGGATGACCAAGAAGCTGTATAAGTGCAGTTAGCGTGAATATCGGAGGTATAGATATCTTTTAAAGATGGATTGAAGATATGTATTCCTTCGAACTTGAAAACAGAAAATTTCTCAGCATACAGAAGAAAAGATTTAAGTTAGGAAGAAAGAGATGACTAAGAAACTGCATAATAGGAGAAAGTGTGAATATCGGAGGTCTAGATATTTTTAAAAGATGAATTGAAAATATGTATCCCTCCGAACATAAACACAGGAAGTTTCTCAAAATAAAGAAGAAAAGATTTAAGTGAGGATTGAAGAGATGAGTAAGGAAGTGCACAATAGTAGAAAGCGTAAATATAGGAGGTATAGATATTTTTAAAAGATGTATTGACAATATGTATCCCTCCGAATTTGAAAACAGGAAATTTCCCATATTAAAGAAGATAATACTCAAGTAAGGAAGCAGGAAATGACTACTACGAAACTGCATAACTGGAAAAAGTGCGGAAGGCGGAGGCATAGATATTTTTGAAAGATGGATTAAATATACCTATCCCTATGAACATGAAAACAGGAAACTTTTCAGATTACAGAAGGAAAGATTCAAGTTAGAGAGAAAGGGTAGTAGCTGTATAAGAGCAGTCAGCGTGAATATTGGAGGTATAGATATTTTTAAAAGATGGATTGAAAATATGTATTCCTCCGAACTTGAAAACAGAAAATTTCTCAAAGTACAGAAGAAATGATTCAAGTTAGGAAGAAAGAGATCACTAAGGAGCTGCACAATAACAGAAAGCGTAAATATAGGAGGTATAGCTATTTTTAAAAGATGCCCTCCGAACTTTTGGTGAAAGTTCTATTTTGCTGGATGTATGTAGACTTTTGTGACTGACTGTATATTGCGTTTCATTTAAAAAAAAAATCTTTTCTAAATGCACCCGTCATTTTCAGATACCAGACAATTGTGCTATAATATTTATAAGGTGATTAAATCCAAAGTTTTTTACTATAAATTAATTTTGATAATTAATGAATAATAATGTCATCTTTTTAATAATAATGTCATCATTTTCATACACATCAAATTTATTTTCATTTTCTTCAGGAATTCTATTTACTTCATGAGTTTTCATTCCCTCCCCCCCCCCCCCCATAACTTCTGCTTTCGTTTTTTTTTTAGTTTTTTTTTTATATTTATAACAGTTAAGAACAAAAAAAAATTATTGCGCAGGAATTTATAATTTAAATCTAACTTTTAATTTAGGTAGAGGTAGCTTTAAAAGTTGAATTAATGTTATGTATCCCACTGATTTTCTAGAGAAAGGAAACAAAAATATAGACACTTACAAAAAGAAATAATCAAGTAAAGAATGGTATGAGGAAATAGAAAATTATCACGAAATGAAAACACAGAAGAACGAGTGAATTGCGAAGGTAAAGTTATATTTAAAAGATAAATTAATTAAATATGCATATCTCTACGAATTTGAGAAAAAAAATGAATAGGGTTAACTTAGGGAATCTAGTTTACTTAAGAAAGATTCAAGTTCGGATGCAGAAGATGTCCAAGAAACCAAGAAAGAGGACGGCACATAAATATCTGTGGAATAAATATTTAAAAGAAATGTATTAAAAACATATATAAGTCCGAATTATAGAAAAAAAAGAAAAAAAGATATGGCATAGACCAGAAGTAAAGATTCTAGTTAGAACGTGTCACAACTGAGCTTAAAAAATTTCATGTAAGGAAAAAGGGAAAGACCACGAAGCTACACAAGAGAATATCGAAAGTTTTAAATATGGATTAAAAATATTTATCCCTCCGAATTTGAAAACAGGAAATTTTCTCAGATTACAGAAGAAAAGATTCAAGTTAGGAAGAAACAGATGACTAAGAAGATGCATAATAACAGAAAACGTGAATATCGGAGGTAGACATACAGTGAAATACGTTTAACACGAAAACGCTTAACACGAAAAATCGGTTAAAACGAAATGATATAGCAGTCCGGTCAGTATACTATACAATTTAATACATTTTGTTTCTTTTAACACGAAACAAAAATCGTTTAACACGAAAAGAATTAGATCCCCCCGAATATAGAATCTGAAAATATGTACCCTTCCTAACATGAAAACAGGAAATATTTCAGCTTACAGAAGAAAATATTCAAGTTAGGACAAGAACTCGTTCGTCAACCCCAAGTATTAAAAGTATGACAATTATCTTTTACTTATCTATAATCTGAATATTTAATAATATAGGTACTGTAATTTAATCTTTATCTATTTATATAAAATCCAAGTCTCTGTGTCCCTCACAATTCCGGTTGTACGACCTCATTAATCGCGGCCATGTTAGGCATCCTATGGAGAAATTGGTATCAGCTTCAACGATGTGTAATTGTTGAAAATTACTAATACAGGGTTTCTACAACAGCGCCAAATTTTGACCTACTTGCAAAATATCACCAATTTTGGCGAAATACCGCCAAATTTGGCGGCAAGAATATGTTGCCATATATCAAGCCAACTTTGCGATATCTGGTTAATTTAGTGAAATTCCCATTGAAACCCATAAATCTTTATAATCGAGCTTACCACAATTTAATTTAAAATCAGCACATTTAAGGTTTTTTTTCAAAATGTATGGGTCAGAATTTAACGAGTAATATACGAAAATATAAGGCTTTACATCTTCATCCCGATGCTACTAATAAAATAACCGCCACTACACGGCGCTGTAATATTTGAGCTTCTAACTATCCGATTTACATAGCCGGATGCAGAAATTAAATTCTCGGTACTTTTTCAGTATGGGGGGTCTTTGCGAAATAGAGAAAGCTGTCTTAGCGAAGAAGGGAATTTGGCAACATATAAATTGTTCAGAAGACAATCCGACTAACTCCATTTTAAGTGGTGTTTTTTTAAACAAAGGAACATTGAAAATTTTGTATATATTTATACAGTGATAAAAAGTTACTTTAAAACTAGTATGTTGTGGCCATTACAAAACTTTCTTCTATATGAATCACGTCAATTAAATCATTTAAATAGTAAAAGAAATTACATCAATTTAGAACCAATTCGTATCAAAGTATATCTGAATTTGAAGTTTTATGAAAATTCGTGCATTAGTTATTAATATAGAGCTGTAGGGGAAATTCTAAAAAATGCAGCATAGCACCGCCACCTGTTGAGCGATTTGCACCAAAACACAAACAGCACTAATTCATATTAAGGTACACCGGAATCTGAAGTTTGATGGAAATCGGTGCATTAGTTCTGGAGCTAGAGCTATTGCGGAAATCACAAAAAATGCAGCACAGCAGCCCCACCTGTTGAGCGATTTACACGAAAAGGTACAAAACATCAATTCATGTCAAGGACTAACTGAATCTGAAGTTTGATGAAAATCCGTGCATTAGTTCTGGACATTGAGCTATTGTGGAAATCGTGAAAAATGCTGCATAGCAGCGCCACCTGTTGAGCGATTTACACCAAAACATAAACAGCACTAATTCATATTCAGGTATACCTAAATCTGAATTTTGTTGAAAACCCAAGCATTAGTTCTTGAGATAGAGCTATTACGGAAATCCAAAAAATGCAACATAGCAGCGCCACCTGTTGAGCGATTTACACCACAAGAGGCAAAACGTCAATTCATGTCAAGCACTAACTGAATCTGAAGTTTGATGAAAATCCGTGCATTATTTCTTGAGATTGAGCTATTACGAAAATCGTGTAAATGTTGCAAAATGCAGCATAGCAGCGCCATCTGTTGGGCGATTTGCACCAAAACTTTACCAGCACCAATTCATATCAAGGATTAACGGAATCTAAAGTTTTATAAAAATCCGTGCATTAGTTCTTGAGATAGAGCTTTTGCGGAAATCCTGCAAAATGCTACATAGCAGCGCGACCTGCGGGGCGATTTATACCAAAAACTAATCAGCACCAATCTATATCAGGGACTACCTGAATACAACTTTTTATTAAATTCCGTGCATTAGTTCTTGAGATAGAGCGCCCACAAAATTTGTGTCACATACAGACAGACAGACAGACAGACAGACAGACAGATTCACAGACAGACATTTTGTAAAAACATGTTTTTTGGAATCTCTGACCCATAAAACGTGTAAATCCGTCGAAAACTGGAATTCGAAAATTTTCATGAAACCAATACTTTCTTCTTGTCAAGATAGAATAAAGTAAAAACCATCGCATATCCTGAAGTTTTGTGGTCAAATTCTAATTTATCCTTAAAATGCATTTTTAATGTATTTATTACATATATAGTTTTTCATAAATATGTTTCGTATTTAAAATGTGTTATTTTCATATATCACTGCGAAGCAAGTGAGAAAGACACATTATTTCTCATGTGTTGTATATATATTTATATCTCATTTTCCGTCTTTTTTTGAGCTCCCTTTCTCGGGTAACCATAATGATTGAAACAATGTATTTTAAAACTATGACATAACAATGAATATCTGTTTTAACAATGTAAAGTAAAAATCGTGTTCAACAATGAAGCAATCATTTTTTAACAATGAATACCTGTTTTAACAATGTAAAGTAAAAATCGTGTTCAACAATGAAGCAATCATTTTTTAATAATGAATTTTTCTCATACCCGTCATTAGAAAAGTGGATATGATATTAGTAGGCTGGAGAAAAACAGAAAACATATGGAACACAAATATCTTAGTTTAACTTACAAGGCTCGTGTGAGGGTAAGTATTTGTTAATTTTCTACCTAATTCGTCATCCCAAGTAACAAGCCTTTGACAGTTACCTTTTACGTATTTAGAGTATGAAGATTCATTGATTAATATACAGTAAATGCATAAGGAATGTTTATGTACAGAGATTTCTTTTAGTAATGTGCTTTAGGAGGAAATTTTCATACTCTGGTATGTAGCCAGGCTTTGTATTTTATTAATCTTTGCTTGACATAAAATGAATGTCATTTTTGCAAAGCAGTTTTTTTTTTAGTGTTTTTTTTTCTGAAATACTTTTCCCTTATGCGCGATATTTGACAATATAAATTTGGATAGGAAACATAAATACACAAGTTTGTCAAACAGAATTAACGTGTTCTAATTATTTTAGATATTTTTTAATGACTGTAATTAAAATTAAGAAATGATAATAGTTGTTTTTAGCTCCTGCTACATTTAAAGCATTATCATATTGTTGCCAACACAGCTCTTATGTGACTCCAACTTTGCGACATATCAACTTAAGAATCTTTGCACATTAAACTTTTCATGGTAAAAATCTTATTTTTTAAAAATTTGGGTTAAAAAATAAGCTATGCGCTTTTAATATTGGTGTGTATGATAAATTATGATACATTTTTATTTTCATTTGCATTACAGAAAAAGACAGCTTTTTTAACAATAACGATAAAACAATGAATTCTAAAACAATGCCACAAAAATGAATGTTTGTTAAAACAATGTAAAATATAATTCAACAAAAATATTACTTATTTTAACAATGTATTTCTCTCGTGTGCATCATTCGGAAAACGGATATCTATTTAGTGGGTTGGTATAGTGTAGAAAATTTGCAAGATAGATTAATATGAAATAAGTACACAAGTTATGTCTCAGAAAAAAAATATTTTTTATATCCAACAAGTTCTTTCCCTCAAGTAATATTCGTTTGACGATTATTCTTTCCTTATTTCAAGTATGAAGATTAATTAATGTAAGTACTGTAAATATATAAACTATGCTTATGAGCAGTTACATGTTTAGTAATGCGTGTTTGCAGAGAGAATAAACCGGTATGACGCTATTGTGCCATTTTATTGGCCATTACTTGGGTTAAACTTAAATGATTTTTTGTGAAATATTTTTTTAGCGGTTATTTCGTAAGTACATATGTGTTATTTGATAGTTTATTGAGGGATATGAAAAGAAATACATAATTTTATCAAATAGGATATGTTTGTTAGCTTGTTTGTTTCAGTTACTTTTGTGTAATTTTAATTGAAATGTAATTTAATTGGAGAATTTAAAGATTTTTCTAAACATTCTGTAAATATCGAAACATTACCTTTTTCTTTCAAAAATTGTAAATATCCAAATATTTTGAAAGTAATGATTTAAAAAAATAGGTCATTTTAAATTTTTCCTAAAGCAATTTTTAAACTTTTCAACAACAACTTTTTTCCTAAAGGAAAATATATAATGTATTCAGATTTCACGAAAACCCGTATCCATATTTATTAAATTTTCTATTCAAGAAATGGTAGTAGTTGTTTTTAGCAATTACTACGTTCAAAACAGTTACCTCATTGCTGACAACATTGCTCCCATTGCATCATTTTTGCGAAATATACACTAATAGAATTTATTTTGACTTTGCACAATAAAATCTTATTTCCTTTTAATTTGTGCTATGTCTATATAAATGTTCTATCTTAATTAATGTACTAGTTAAAGCCAAAAACCACGATTTTACACTATCCTTATTTTCAATCACAAAATTTTATATATTGCAATGTTCCTCGCAAAAAATATCATAATTCAAAATAAAAAATACACGGATGCATATCCGCCTTCCTCACTCCCTTTTTTACTTAATTATTTTATGTATCCGTGTGTTTTACCTATGTTATTCAACAAAACAATTTTCTAAACATTTAAATTAAAATTTCGTATGGAAAATACTAAGCGGAAATTTTATTTTATTTCTTCCACTTCCACTTGGAACTTATTTCAAAATCATTGAGAGCATTTTAACTGCAAATGCCAACAATGAATGTCTGTTGCAGTAATGTAAAATAACAATCATAATAATTTCAATAATGTGCAACAATGGGAGAAGTTCTTTCAGACAATGAATTTTTATCCACTGACCTCAGTTGCAGAGTTGATGCCTAGTGAGTCGGATGAAATAGATAAATCTTCCAGGACAAGTTTATATATTTTAGTTGAAAAATTTCATCTCGGAAAATGCATCTTCTCCTCAAAGTGACAAGCATTCTGTTGCTCATAGGTATAATTGTATGATGTTAAATTTTTAGATATCAGTTATATAGGTACATTTATACAAAAGCTGGAATAAATCTGTTGGCCATTTAGTTAGCATTTATTTAGCAGAACTTTTTTCGTTACTGCATACAGTATAATAACCTTATAAAGATACGAAGTAGTGAAACATAGTAAAGTTATAAGCGGTTGCATAGGGAATAAAGCAAAATGACCTTAAAATATAATATGTCTCCAATCTCTAACGATAATGTTTTTGAATACAATTACATTGCTCAATAAAAGTGTCATAATTTATGTTTTTTAATTTAACGTTTCGTGTTTTTAAATGTTTTGGTTAAAGCTAAAGCTATAGGTTCCGTTGTAGATATAAATGCATGAGGGTGTCTACAATAAATTATGATTTTTATTATAAATGAATTATTATGATTAAATTATGAATTATTATTTTTTTTTCTGCATTACAGAAAAAGAAATTTCGTCTGTATATAACAATACATATAAAAAATGAGTTAAAAAAATTTCACAACAAAAAATTTTTGTTAATAATTTAAAAATATTAATCAACTATAAGATTATTTCTTTTAACAACGTGTTCGTTTCACGTTCATCATTAGAAAAGCGGATATTAAATTAGTCTGCTGGAATTGTAGGGAATGTTTGCGGGATAGATTTATAATAATTTAGTTTAGAAGTTATGCCTCTGTGTAAATACATTTTAAATCTCCAACACTTCGTCAACCCAAGTAATATGAATTTTGCAATTATTTTTAGCTTATCTACAGAATGAAGATTCAGTAATATAGTATGTACTGTTGATATTTAAGATATATTTATGAGCATTACCTATTTATCAATATTCATTTGCCACAGAGAACGAAAGTGACAGGCGCAATACTTCCACGCATTTTGGACGTCAAGTGATGCATATAGCATAGCTGCAAATTTTTCTTTTTTTTTTTTTTCTTTTCCTTTCTTTTAATATTCGTATTTGCACTAGAAACTTTTTTCAATAAAGGAAATGACTACCGAATATAAACTAAATAAATTTTCTGATTTAATGTATCTTTATTTGTCTTTTGAAACCGGAATATTAGAGGTAAGAAAAAGTCCTCCCGACCAGTGCCGGGAGGAAGAGGTAGCTTTCATATTCCTTATTTTAAAAAAGCCAACTTATATCATTCAAACACACGAAGCTCAATTTAGTGGAAACCGAATATAGGAGATTCAATACTAATTTTTATCAATATAATGAATGAGAATTTCGCGAAATTAGTCAGCTTTATCCAAGCTGCTTTACTTTAAAGTAACTTATATTTGGCTGCCAAATTCGGCGATTTCTTAAAGTGCCTGCCATTTTAAGACAACATGGTGGATGAGGCTAACCAGTGAACTTGGTCGAGACCTTAGTAATTGCTGTGCACATGCTCACTCACATCGGAATCGGTTGATATATACGAGTGCTGTCGCATGCAAAAAATCAGATTTTTCAAAATGTCACCCACAATAGAAATTGAAACTGCTATATCTGAGCCATTTTTTAAGGTAAAGACAAACAAAAAATGCTCCTGAATCCTTATATCAAGGCCAAATACTTAAGAAAGAAACATTTTTCAATTTCTAATTTTTTTGCACCTCACTTTAAATATATATATATTTTTTAATTTAATGGCCGCCATTTTGAAACAAGATGGCTGATGAATCTGGCCAGCGAACTTGGTCGAGGTATTAATGTATACTATCCACATGCCTACTTACATCGAAATAGGCGAATACGTGTATTATCGCGTGAAAAATACAAGATCGTTTCAAAATGTTAGCCATGCTAGAAATTCAAAATGCTATAATTCAACCATTTTTTAAGATATAAGCAAAAGAACAAATTTTCAGAAACAAAAACTGCTCCGGAATCTTTGTATCAAGGCCAAACACATAAAAAAAAATCTTTTTCATTTTCCAATTTTTTAATACCTCATTTTAAATTTTAAATTTATTTTTTTTTTTAAATGGCAACCCTTTTGAAACAAAATGGCGAATGAAGCTGGCCAACGAACTCAGTCGAGACATTGGTATGTACTATGTACAGACCAAGTTACATCCAAATCGGTTCATAAATACGCCTGTTATCGCGTGACAAAAATCAGGTCGTTTTAAAATGTCAGCCACAATAGAAATTCAAAATGTTATTACTCAACCATTTTTTTAAATATAGAGGAAACAAAAACTGTTCCGGAATCTTTGTATTAAGGTCAAACACATACGAAAAAAATCTTTTTCATTTTCCAATTTTTTGCTATCTCATTTTAATTTTTTTAAATGTCCGCAATTTTGAAACAAAATGGCGGATGAAGCTGGCCAACGAACTCGGTCGAGATATTTGTATGTACTATGTACACACCAAGGTACATCCAAATCGCCCTTGTTACCCTTGATTAAAAGAAAATTGATCAGTTCAATCAAAATATCGCAAGAAAAACTATTATATAGGTACAATAATTTTATAATTACAATAACTGTTTATACTGAACATTTTCATTTCATGGAGTTAATCGATTTGTGCACTGAACGGCTCATATATTTTCGTAACCTATTCACTGTTTTATTTCATATACTCACGTATTTTATTTTTCAATATTTATACAATTTATTTAATATTAAGACGCTATTTATCTAATTTTATGCAGAAAGGGAAGTAATTTGTACATAAAAACTACAATAATATACATTTAATTAAAATACATATATAAGCAAACTAGTCTGATGTGGCGAATCCAAAACTTTCTTCTATCTCATACACGTCAATACTTCCTGAAAAATGCAGCATAGCATCGGTTAGATGATTTACATAAACCTCTAATCAGCAACAACTTATGTCAATTTCTAACAGAATCTGAAGTTTCCCTAAAATCCGTGCTTTAGTTTTTAGTAGAGCTATGGCGGAAATTGTAAAGAATTCTACATAGCAGCGCCTCGTGTTGGGCGATATATACCAAAACCTAATAAGCAACAACTAAAGTCAACTTGGTAACTGAACCTGAATTTTCATTAAAATCCGTGCATTACTTCTGAGATAAAACTATTGCGGGAATCAGTAAAATTGCAGCATAACAGCGCCACCTGTCGGGCGATTTACACAAAAACGTAGTCAGCGCCAACTCATATCAAAATGGCGAATGAAGCTGGCCAACGAACTCAGTCGAGACATTGGTATGTACTATGTACAGACCAAGTTACATCCAAATCGGTTCATAAATACGCCTGTTATCGCGTGACAAAAATCAGGTCGTTTTAAAATGTCAGCCACAATAGAAATTCAAAATGTTATTACTCAACCATTTTTTTAAATATAGAGGAAACAAAAACTGTTCCGGAATCTTTGTATTAAGGTCAAACACATACGAAAAAAATCTTTTTCATTTTCCAATTTTTTGCTATCTCATTTTAATTTTTTTAAATGGCCGCAATTTTGAAACAAAATGGCGGATGAAGCTGGCCAACGAACTCGGTCGAGATATTTGTATGTACTATGTACACACCAAGGTACATCCAAATCGGTTCATAAATACGCCTGTTATTACGTGACAAAAATCAGGACGTTTCAAAATGTCAGCCACGCTAGAAATTCAAAATGCTATAACTCAGTCATTTCTTAAGATATAGACGAAACAAAAACTGCTCCGAAATCTTTGTATAAAGGTCAAATACATAAGAAAAAATATTTTTCCATTTTCAAATTTTGGTAGCACATTTCAAATTTTAAATTTCTTAAAAAATTTTAAATGGCTGCCATTTTGAAACAAAATGGCAGATGAAGCTGGCCAACGAACTCGGTCGAGACATTGGTATGTACTGTGTACACACCGAATTACATCGAAATCGGTTCATAAATACGCCTTTTATCGCGTGACAAAATGCAGGACGTTTCAAAATGTCAGCCACGCTGGAAATTCAAAATGCTATAACTCAGCCATTTTTTAAGATATAGACGAAACAAAAACTGCTCCGGAATCTTTGTATAAAGGTCAAATACATAAGAAAAAAATATTTTTCCTTTTTTAATTTTTTGGTACCGCATTTCAAATTTTAAATTTTTTTTAAAAATTTTAAATGGCCGCCATTTTGAAACAAAACGGCGGATGAAGCTGGCCAACGAACTCAGGCAAGACATTGGTATGTACTATGCACACACCGAATTACATCGAAATCGGTTCATAATTACGAGAGTTAGAGTGTGACATAGGTCAGATATATATATATATATATCAATTTTGAACGGAGGGTGGTTTCGATGTCTGGGGGTCATGATCGATGAAAATATACCAACATTTTTTGAAATCGCTTTCCTCCGAACGGCTGCAATAGGTAGCTTTTTGTAATGAAAGCTACCTAATAGGCTGGTGCCACTAATTGTCGAATTAGCATGTGATCATTGTAGACTGAAAAAAGAACGAGATGATTGAAATACCGCGACCTGTCTCTTTTGACCGCCGCAGCGTTTTCGCCTAATACTCTGCTCAGTAAAAATGTTACTTTAATAATTTGTGATCATACCATGCGTCTCAAAAAAAGGTGGGTTTATTTAAAAATTTGTATTATTTTATTTAAACTATTTTTATATGGAATTCATGTTAATAAATTATCATACTCTTTCTCAAAATGTGCTATTTATACGCGTACATTACGGAAAACGATGCATTTATATTGCGTGTCATTAGAAAAAAATCTTTTCTAAATACACCCATCCTATTTGGAGACCAGGCAATTGTGCTGTAATATTTATAAGGTGATTAAATCCAAATTTTGGACTATAAATTTA
This sequence comes from Maratus speciosus, assembly GCA_963932465.1. Classification (NCBI taxonomy): domain Eukaryota; kingdom Metazoa; phylum Arthropoda; class Arachnida; order Araneae; family Salticidae; genus Maratus; species Maratus speciosus. Next base: position 103,943,925 of record OZ010789.1, on the reverse strand, counting down.
TTTTAATAATTAATGTCATCTTTTTAAAACACGTCAAATTTATTTTCGTTTTTATTCAGGAAGATTTTTTTTCTTTCACGAGGTTTCATTCCCCCCCCCCCCCCCTAACTTCTGCGTTCGTTTTTTTCCCCACATTTGATATTTATAACATTCAAGAAGCAAAAAATTATTGAGTTGGAATTTATAACTAAAATGTAACTTTTATTTTGGTTATTAGGCAGAGGTAGATTTAAAAGTAATTAATATTATGTATCCCACTGATTTTCTAGAGAGAAAGGATATGAAAATATAGACAGTTACAAAGGAAAACAATCAAGTAAAGAATGGAATGAGGAAATAGAAAATTAACACGAATTGAAGACATAGATGAACGCATGAATAGCGAAGACAAAATTATATTTAAAAGATAAATTAATTAAAAATGCGTATCTCTACGAATTTGAGTAAAAAATGATTAGGGTTAACTTAAAGATTCTAGTTTATTTAAGAAAAGTCAGGAAGCAGAAGATGATCAAGAAACCAACCAATAGGATGGCGCATAAATACCTGTGGAATAAATATTTTAAGCAAATGTATTAATCATATGTATACGTCCGAATTATATAAGGAAAAAAAAAGATCAGGCATTGACAAGAAGAAAATATTCTAGTTAGAATGTAGGACAACAGAGCGTAAAAAATTTCATGTTATAAAAAAGGGAATGACCACGAAGCTGAACTAGAGAATATCGAAGGATTTAAAAATGGATTAAAAATATTTATCCCTCTGAACTTGAAAACAGGAAATTTTCTCAGATTACAGAAGCAAAGATTCAAGTTAGGAAGCAAGGAATGACCAAGAAGAATATAAGGAAAGATAACAAGAAAGTGTAAGAACAATAAACCATGAATATCGGAAATGTAGATATTTTTAAAAGATAGATTGAAAATATGTATCCTTCTAAACTTGAAAATAGAAAATTTCTCGGATTACAGTGGAAAAGATTCAAGTTAGGAAGGAAGAGATTACCAAGAAGATGCACAATAGCAGAAAGCGTGAATATCCGAGGTATATATATTTTTAAAAGATGGGTTGAAAATATGTATTCCTCCAAACTTGAAAACAAGAAATTTTTCAGATTACAGAAGAAAAGATTCAAATTAGGAATATATTATCAAGAAGATGCATAATAACAGAGAGGGTGAATATAGGAGGTATATATATTATTAAAAGATGAATTGAAAATATGTATCCCTCCGTACAAAAAAAAAAAAAAAAAAAAAAAAAAAAAAAAAAAAAAAAAAAAATCCCTGATTACAGAGGAAAAGATTCAAGTTAGGAAGAATGAGCTGCTTAGTAGCAGAAAGCTTGAATATCGGAGGTATATGTATTTTTAAAAGATGGGTTGAAAATATTTATCCCTCCAAAGTTGAAAACAGGAAATTTCTCAGATTGAAGAAGAAAAGATTTAAATTAGGAAGAAAGAGATTACAAAGAAGATGCATAATAGCAGTAAGGTCGAATATAGGAGGTAAATATATTTTTAAAAGATGGATTGAAAATATGTATCCCTCCGAACTTAAAAACAGGAAATTTCTCAGATTACAGAAGAAAAGATTCAAGTTAGGAAGAAAGAGATGAACAGGAAGCTGCATAATAGCAGAAAGCTTGAATATCGGAGGTATACATATTTTTAAATGATGGGATGAAAATATTTATCTCTCCGTTACGAAAAAACATGAAATTTTTCAGATTACAGAAAAAAAGGTTCAAGTTAGGAATAAAGAGATTAACAAGAAGCTGCATAATAGCAGAGAGCTTGAATATCGGAGGTATATATATTTTTAAATATGGGTTGAAAATATTTATCCCTCCGAACCTGAAAACAAAAAATATCTCAGATTGCAGAAGAAAAGATATAAATTAGGAAGGAAGAGATTACCAAGAAGATGCATAATAGCAGGAAGCTTGAATATCGGATGTAAATATATATTTAAAAGACTGATTGAAAATATGTATCCCTCTGAATATGAAAACAGGAAATTATCTCAGATTACAGATGAAAAGATTCAAATTAGGATGAAAGAGATTACTACCAAGATGATGCATATTAGAATAAAGCTTGAACATCGGAAATATATATATTTTTAAAAGATGGATTGAAAATATATCCCTCCATACGAAAAAGCATGAAATTTCTGAGATTACAGAAGAAATGATTCAAGATAGGAAGAAATAGATGAATAAGAAGATACATAATAGCAGTTAGGGTGAATATCGGATGTATATATATGTTTAAAAGATGGGTTGAAAATATCTATCCGTCCGAACTTGAAAACAGTAAATTTCTCAGATTACAGAAGGAAATATTCGTGTTAGGGAGAAAGGGATGACGAACAATATTCATAAGAGAAGAAAGCGTGAATTTCGGAGGTATACATATTTTTAAAAGAAGAATTGAAAATATGTATCCCTCCGAACTTGAAAACAGGAAATTTCTCAGGTTATATAAGAAAAGATTCAAGTTAGGAAGAAAGAAATGAACAGAAAGATGCATAATAGCAGAAAGCTTGAATATCGGAGGTATATATATATATTTAAAAGATGGGTTGAAAATATTTATCCCTCCGTACGAAAAAACATGAAATTTCTCAGATTACAGAAGAAAATATTCAAGTTAGGAAGAAAGAGATTAACAAGAAGCTGCATAATAGCAGAGAGTTTGAATATAGGAGGTATATATTTTGTTAAAAGATGGATTGAAAGTATGTATATCTCCGTAGGAAAAAGGATGAAATTTCTCAGATTACAGAAGAAAAGATTCAAGTTAGGAAGAAAGAGTTTAACAAGAAGCTGCATAAAAGTAGAAAGCTTGAATATCGGAGGTATATATATTTTTAAAAAATGGGTTGAAAATATGTATCCCTCCGAACTTAAAAACAGGAAATTTCTCAGATTACAGAAGGAAAGATTCAAGTTAGGAAGATAGAGATGTACAGGAAGCTGCATAATAGCAGAAAGCTTGAATATCGGAGGTATACATATTTTTAAATGATGGGGTGAAAATATTTATAATTCCCTACGAAAAAAAACATGAAATTTCTCAGATTACAGAAGGAAAGATTCAAGTTAGGAAGATAGAGATGTACAGGAAGCTGCATAATAGCAGAAAGCTTGAATATCGGAGGTATACATATTTTTAAATGATGGGGTGAAAATATTTATAATTCCCTACGAAAAAAACATGAAATTTCTCAGATTACAGAAAATAAAAAGATTCAAGTTAGGAAGAAAGAGATTAACAAGAAGCTGCATAATAGCAGAGAGTTTGAATGTCGGAGGTAAATATATTTTTAAAAGATAGGTTGAAAATATCTATACCTCCAAACTTGAAAACAGGAAATTTTTCAGAAATCGGAATCAAAGATTTAAATTAGGAAGAAAGAGATTACCAAGAAGATGCATAATAGCAGAAATGTTGAATATAGGAGGTATATATTTTGTTAAAAGATGGATTGAAAATATGTATATCTCCGTAGGAAAAAGGATGAAATTTCTCAGATTACAGAAGAAAAGATTCAAGTTAGGAAGAAAGAGTTTAACAAGAAGCTGCATAAAAGCAGAAAGCTTGAATATCGGAGGTATATATATTTTTAAAAAATGGGTTGAAAATATGTATCCCTCCGAACTTAAAAACAGGAAATTTCTCAGATTACAGAAGGAAAGATTCAAGTTAGGAAGATAGAGATGTACAGGAAGCTGCATAATAGCAGAAAGCTTGAATATCGGAGGTATACATATTTTTAAATGATGGGGTGAAAATATTTATAATTCCATACGAAAAAAACATGAAATTTCTCAGATTACAGAAAATAAAGATTCAAGTTAGGAAGAAAGAGATTAACAAGGTGCTGCCTAATAGCAGAGAGCTTGAATATCTGAGTTATATATATTTTTAAAAGATGGGATGAAAATATCTATCCCTCCAAACTTGAAACCATGAATTTTCTCAGATTGTAGAAGAAAAGATTTAAATTAGGAAGAAAGAGATTCCCAAGAAGATGAATATTAGCGGAAATGTTGAATATAGGAGGTATATATATATTTAAAAGATGGATTGAAAATATGTATCTCTCCGTACGATAAAAAATGAAATTTCTCAGATTGCAGAAGAAAAGATTCAAGTTTGGAAGAAAGAGATGAACAAAAAGCTGCATAACAGCAGAAAGCTTGAATATCGGAGGTACATATATATTTAAAAGGTGAATTGAAAAAATATATCTCTCCGTACGAAAAAACAAGAAATGTCTCAGATTAAAAAAGGAAAGATACAAGTTAGGAAGAAAGAGATTAACAAGAAGCTGCATAACAGCAGAAAGCTTGAATAACGGAGGTATATATATTTTTAAAAGATGGGTTGAAAATATTTATCCCTCCAAAGTTGAAAACAGGAAATTTCTCAGATTGCAGAAGAAAAGATTTAAATTAGGAAGAAAGAGATTACCAAGAAGATGCATAATAGAAGAAATGTTCAATATAGGAGGTATATATATTTTTAAAAGATGGATTGAAAATATATATCTCTCCGCACGAAAAGAAATGAAATTTCTTAGATTATAGAAGAAAAGATTCAAGTTAAGAAGAAAGAGATGAACAAGAAGCTGCATAATAGAAGAAAGCTTTAATACCGGAGGTACATATATTTTTAAATATGGGTTGAAAATATTTATCCCACCGAACTTGAAATTAGGAAATTTCTCAGATTGCAGAAGAAAAGATTTAAATTAGGAAGAAAGAGTAGTAGCATAATAAGTAGTAGCCAAGTAGATGCATAATAGCAGGAAGCTTGAATATAGCAGGTATATATGTCGTAGGCTGTGGAAATGTCTCAGATTACAGATGAAAAGATTCAAATTAGGAAGAAAGAGATTACCAAGATGATGCATATTAGAATAAAGCTTGAATATCGGAAATATATATATATTTAAAAGATGGATTGAAAATGTATCCCTCCGTACGAAAAAGCATGAAATTTCTGAGATTACAGAAGAAATGATTCAAGTTAGGAATAAATAGATGAACAAGAAGCTGCATAATAGCAGAAAGCGTGAATATCGGAGGTATATATATATTTAAAAGTTTGGTTGAAAATATGTATCCCTCCAAACTTGAAAAAAGGGAATTTCTCAAATTACTGAAGAAAAGATTCAAAGTCGGAAGAAAGTGATTACCAAGAAGATGCATAGTAGAATATACTTGAATATTGGATGAATATATATTTTTAAAAGATGGGTTAAAAATATCTATCCAACCGAACTTGAAAACAGTAAATTTCTCAGATTACAGAAGAAAATATTCATGTTAGGGAGAAAGGGATGACCAAGAATATTCAGAATGGTGAATCATAATAATATTCATAATAGTGATTTTTGGAGGTATACATATTTTTAAAAGAAGGAATGAAAATATGTATCCCTCCGAACTTGAAAACACGAAATTTTTCTGATTACAGAATAAAAGGTTCAAATTAGGAAGAAAGAGATTACCAAGAATCTACATAATAGCAAGAATGCGTGAATATCGGAGGTATAGATATTTTTAAAAGATGGATTGAAAATACATATCCCTCCGAACTTAAAAACAGGAAATTTCTCAGATTACAGAAGAACAGATTCAAATTAGAAAGAAAAAGATTACCAAGAAGATGCATAATAGCAGAAAAGGGGAATTTAAGAGGTATAGATGTTTTTAAAATATGGAATGGAAATATGTATCACTCTGAACTTGAAAACAGAAAATTTCTCAGATTACAGAGGAAAAGATTCACGTTAGGAAGGAAGGGATGACCAAGAATATTCATAATAGAAGAAAGCGTGAATATCGGAGCTATCTATATTTTCAAAAGTTGGGTTGAAATTATGTATCCTTCCGAACTTGAAAAAAGGGAATTTCTGAGATTACAGAAGAAAAGATTCAAATTAGGAAGAAAGTGATTATTACCACGAAGTTGCATAATAGAATAAACTTGAATATCGGAGGTATATATTTTTTTAAAAGATGGGTTGAAAATATGTAACCCTCTGAACTTGTAAAAGAAAATTTCTCTGATTACAGAAGTAAAGATTCAAATTATAAAGAATGAGATGACCAAGAAGATGCGTAATAACAGAAAACGTGAATATCGGAGGTATACATATTTTTAAAAGATGGATTGAAAATGTGTACCCCTCCGAACTTCAAAAGGTGCAAATTTCTCAGATTACAGATGAAAAAATTCAAATTAGAAAGAATGAGATGACCAAAAAGATGCATAATAACAGAAAACCTGAATATCGGAGGTATACACATTTTTAAAAGGTGAATTGAAATTATGTATCCTTCCTAACTGAAAAGTGGAAATTTCTCAGACTGCAGAAGAAAAGATATAATGAGAAAGAATGAGATGACCAAGAAGATGCATAGTAACAGAAAACGTAAATATCGGAGGTACACATATTTTTTAAAAAAGGATTGAAAATATGTATCCCTCCAAACTTGAAAAGAGGAAATTTCTCATTTTACAGAAGAAAAGATCTAGTTAGGGAGAAAGGGATGACCAAGAAGCTGTATAAGGCCAGTTAGCGTGAATATGAGGTATAGATATCTTTTAAAGATGGATTGAAGATATGTATTCCTTCGAACTTGAAATCAGAAAATTTCTCAGCATACAGAAGAAAAGATTTAAGTTAGGAAGAAAGAGAAGACTAAGAAACTGCATAATAGGAGAAAGTGTGAATACCTGAGGTCTAGATATTTTTAAAAGATGGATTGAAAATATGTATTCCTCCGAACTTGAAAAAAGAAAATTTCTCAGATTACAGAAGAAAAGATTCAAGTTAGGAAGAAAGAGATCACTAAGGAGCTGCACAATAGCAGAAAGCGTAAATTTATTTTTATTTTCTTCAGGACTTTTATTTCCTTCATGAGTTTTCATTCCCCCCCCCCCTCATAACTTCTGCTTTTTCGTTTTTTTTTTTTTTTTTCTTGATATTTATAACAGTTAAGAACAAAAAAAAATTATTGCGCAGGAATTTATAATTTAAATCTGACTTTTAATTTAGGTAGAGGTAGCTTTAAAAGTTGAATTAATGTTGTGTATCCCACTGATTTTCTAGAGAAAAAGGAAACAAAAATATAGACACTCACAAAAGGAAATAATCAAGTAAAGAATGGAATGTGAAAATAGAAAATTATCACGAAATGAAAACATAGAAGAACGCATGAATTGCGAAGGTAAAGTTACATTTAAAAGATAAATTAATTAAATATGCATATCTCTACGAATTTGAGAAAAAAATGAATAGGTTAACTTAAGGAGTCTAGTTTACTTAAGAAAGATTCAAGTTAGGATGCAGAAGATGAAAAAGAAACCAAGAAAGAGGACGGCACATAAATATCTGTGGAATAAATATTTAAAACTAATGTATTTTAAAAATATATAAGTCCGAATTATAGAAGAAAAAAAATAAAAAAAAGATATGGCATAGACCAGAAGTAAAGATTCTAGTTAGAACGTATGACAACCGACCTTAAAAAATTTCATGTTAGAAAAAAGGGAATGACCACAAAGCTGCACAAGAGAATATCGAAAAGTTTAAAAATGGATAAAAATATTTATCCCTCCGAATTTGATAACAGGAGATTTTCTCAGATTACAGAAGAAAAGATTCAAGTTAGGAAGAAAGAGATGTCCAAGAAGCTGCATAATAACAGAAAACGTGAATATCGGATGTATACATATTTTTAAAAGATGGATTGAAAATATGTATCCCTCCAAACATGAAAACAGGAAATTTCCCTGATCAAAGAAGAAAAGATTCAAGCAAGGAAGCAGGGAATGACTACTAAGAAACTGCATAACATGAAAAGGTGTGAATAGCAGAGGTATAGATATATTTAAAAGATGGATTAAAAATATGTATCCCTCCAAACATGAAAACAGGAAACTTCTCAGATTACACAAGGAAAGATTCAAGTTAGGAAGAAAAAGATAACGAAGAAGCTGTATAAGAACACAAAACGTGAATATTGGAGGTATAGATATTTTTAAAAGATGGATTGAACATATGTATCTCTCCGATTTTGAAAACAGGAAATTTTTCAGATTACAGAAGAAAATATTCAAATTAGGAAGAAGGAGATGATGAAAAAGATGCATAATAACAGAAAACGTGAACATTGGAGGTATAGATATTTTTAAAAGCTGGATTGAAAATATGTATCCCTCCAAACTCGAAAACAGGAAATTTCCCAGATCAAAGAAAAAAAGGTTCATGCAAGGAAGCAGGGAATGACAAATAAGAAACTGCATAACATGAAAAGCTGTGAATGGCGGAGGTATAGATATTTTTAAAAGATCGATTAAAAATATGTATCCTTCCGAACATGAAAACAGGAAACTTCTCAGATTACACAAGAAAAGATTCAAGTTACAAGAAGAAAAAAATAACGAAGAAGCTGTATATGAACACAAAACGTGAATATAGTATAGATATTTTTATATAGATATTTTTAAAATAGATATTTTTAAAAGATGGATTGAAAATATGTATCCCTCCGAACTTGAAAACAGGAATTTTTTCAGATTACTGAAGAAAAGATTCAAATTAGGATGAGTGAGATAACGAAAAAGATGAATAATAACAGAAAACGTGAACATCGGAGGCGTAGATATTTTTAAATCATGGATTGATAATATGTATAACTCCGAACGTGAAAATAGGAAATTTCCCAGATTAAATATGAAAAGATTCAAGCAAGGAAGCAGGGAATGACTACTACGAAACTTCATAACAGGAAAAGGAGTGAATGGCGTAGGTATAGATATGTTTAGAAGATGGATTAAAAATATGTATCCCTCCGAACATGAAAGCAGGAAACTTCTCAGATTACACAAGGAATGATTCAAGTTAGGAAGAAAAAGATAACGAAGAAGCTGTATAAGTACAGAAAACGTGAATATTGGAGGGATAGATATTTTTAAAAGACGGATTGAAAACATGTATCCCTCCGAACTTGAAAAAAGGAATTTGTTCAGATTACTGAAGAAAAGATTCAAATTAGGATGAGTGAGATGACGAAAAAGATGAATAATAACAGAAAACGTGAACATCGGAGGCATAGATATTTTTAAATCATGGATTGATAATATGTATCACTCCGAACTTGAAAAGTGGAAATTTCTCAGATTACAGAAGAAAAATTCGAATTAGAAGAATGAGATGACCAAGAAGATGCATAATAACAGAAAACGTGAATATCGGAGGTATACATATTTTTAAAAGATGAATTGAAAATATGTATCCCTCCGAACTTGAAAAGGTGGAAATTACTCAGATTACAGAAGAAATGATTCAAATTATAAAGAATGAGATGACCAAGAAGATGCGTAATAACAGAAAACGTGAATATCGGAGGTATACATATTTTTAAAAGATGGATTGAAAATATGTACCCCTCCGAACTTCAAAAGGTGCAAATTTCTCAGATTACAGATGAAAAAATTCAAATTAGAAAGAATGAGATGACCAAAAAGATGCATAATAACAGAAAACGTAAATATCGGAGGTACACATATTTTTTAAAAAAGGATTGAAAATATGTATCCCTCCAAACTTGAAAAGAGGAAATTTCTCATTTTACAGAAGAAAATATATAGTTAGGGAGAAAGGGATGACCAAGAAGCTGTATAAGGGCAGTTAGCGTGAATATTGGAAGTATAGATATCTTTTAAAGATGGATTGAAGATATGTATTCCTTCGAACTTCAAAACAGTAAATTTCTCAGCATACAGAAGAAAAGATTTAAGTTAGGAAGAAAGAGAAGACTAAGAAACTGCATAATAGGAGAAAGTGTGAATATCGGAGGTCTAGATATTTTTAAAAGATGGATTGAAAATATGTGTCCCTCCGAACATAAAAACAGGAAGTTTCTCAAATTACAGAAGAAAAGATTCAAGTGAGGATTGAAGAGATGAGTAAGGAACTGCACAATAGTAGAAAGCCTGAATATAGGAGGTATAAATATTTTTAAAAGATGCATTGACAATATGTATCCCTCCGCATTTGAAAACAGGAAATTTCCCAGATTAAAGAAGAAAAGATTCAAGTAAGGAAGCAGGAAATGACTACTACGAAACTGTATAACTGGAAAAAGTGCGGAAGGCGGAGGCATAGATATTTTTAAAAGATGGATTAAATATACCTATCCCCACGAACATGAAAACAGGAAACTTTTCAGATTACAGAAGGAAAGATTCAAGTTAGAGAGGAAATGGATAACCAAGTAGCTGTATAAGAGCAGTCAGCGTGAATATTGGAGGTATAGATATTTTTAAATGATGGATTGAAAATATGTATTCCTCCGAACTTGAAAACAGAAAATTTCTCAGATTACAGAAGAAAAGATTCAAGTTAGGAAGAAAGAGATCACTAAGGAGCTGCACAGTAGCAGAAAGCGTAAATTTATTTTTATTTTCTTCAAGAATTTTATTTCCTTCATGGGTTTTCATCCCCCCCCCCTCAAAACTTCTGCTTTTTTTTTTTTTTTTTTTTTTTTTAATATTTATAACAGTTAAGAACAAAAAAAAAATTATTGCGCAGGAATTTATAATTTAAATCTGACTTTTAATTTAGGTAGAGGTAGCTTTAAAAGTTAAATTAATGTTATGTATCCCACTGATTTTCTAGAGAAAAAGGAAACAAAAATATAGACACTTACAAAAGGAAATAATCAAGTAAAGAATGGAATGGGAAAATAGAAAATTATCACGAAATGAAAACATAGAAGAACGCATGAATTGCGAAGGTAAAGTTACATTTAAAAGATAAATTAATTAAATATGCATATCTCTACGAATTTGAGAAAAAAATGAATAGGTTAACTTAAGGAGTCTAGTTTACTTAAGAAAGATTCAAGTTAGGATGCAGAAGATGACCAAGAAACCAAGAAAGAGGACGGCACATAAATATCTGTGGAATAAATATTTAAAACTAATGTATTTTAAAAATATATAAGTCCGAATTATAGAAGAAAAAAAATTAAAAATAGATATGGCATAGACCAGAAGTAAAGATTCTAGTTAGAACGTATGACAACCGACCTTAAAAAATTTCATGTTAGAAAAAAGGGAATGACCACGAAGCTGCACAAGAGAATATCGAAGGGTTTAAAAATGGATAAAAATATTTATCCCTCCGAATTTGATAACAGGAGATTTTCTCAGATTACAGAAGAAAAGATTCAAGTTAGGAAGAAAGAGATGACCAAGAACATGCATAATAACAGAAAATGTGAATATCGGAAGTATACATATTTTTAAAAGATGGATGGAAAATATGTATCCCTCCAAACATGAAAACAGGAAATTTCCCTGATCAAAGAAGAAAAGATTCAAGCAAGGAAGCAGGGAATGACTACTAAGAAACTGCATAACATGAAAAGGTGTGAATAGCAGAGGTATAGATATTTTTAAAAGATGGATTAAAAATATGTATCCCTCCGAACAAGAAAACAGGAAACTTCTCAGATTACACAAGGAAAGATTCAAGTTAGGAAGAAAAAGATAACGAAGAAGTTGTATAAGAACACAAAACGTGAATATTGGAGGTATAGATATTTTTAAAAGATGGATTGAACATATGTATCCCTCCGATTTCGAAAACAGGAAATTTTTCAGATTACAGAAGAAAATATTCAAATTAGGAAGAAGGAGATGACGAAAAAGATGCATAATAACAGAAAACGTGAACATTGGAGCTATAGATATTTTTAAAAGATGGATTGAAAATATGTATCCCTCAGAACTTGAAAAGTGGAAATTTTTCAGATTACAAAAGAAAATATTCAAATTAGAAAGAATGAGATCACCAAGAAGATGCATAATAGCAGTAAACGTGAATATCGGAGGTATACATATTTTTAAAAGATGGATTGAAAATGTGTACCCCTCCGAACTTCAAAAGGTGCAAATTTCTCAGATTACAGATGAAAAAATTCAAATTAGAAAGAATGAGATGACCAAAAAGATGCATAATAACAGAAAACCTGAATATCGGAGGTATACACATTTTTAAAAGGTGAATTGAAATTATGTATCCTTCCTAACTGAAAAGTGGAAATTTCTCAGACTGCAGAAGAAAAGATATAATGAGAAAGAATGAGATGACCAAGAAGATGCATAGTAACAGAAAACGTAAATATCGGAGGTACACATATTTTTTAAAAAAGGATTGAAAATATGTATCCATCCAAACTTGAAAAGAGGAAATTTCTCATGTTACAGAAGAAAAGATCTAGTTAGGGAGAAAGGGATGGCCAAGAAGCTGTATAAGGGCAGTTAGCGTGAATATGAGGTATAGATATCTTTTAAAGATGGATTGAAGATATGTATTCCTTCGAACTTGAAATCAGAAAATTTCATAGTAACAGAAAACGTAAATATCGGAGGTACACATATTTTTTAAAAAAGGATTGAAAATATGTATCCCTCCAAACTTGAAAAGAGGAAATTTCTCATGTTACAGAAGAAAAGATCTAGTTAGGGAGAAAGGGATGGCCAAGAAGCTGTATAAGGGCAGTTAGCGTGAATATGAGGTCTAGATATTTTTAAAAGATGGATTGAAAATATGTATTCCTCCGAACTTGAAAAAAGAAAATTTCTCAGATTACAGAAGAAAAGATTCAAGTTAGGAAGAAAGAGATCACTAAGGAGCTGCACAATAGCAGAAAGCGTAAATTTATTTTTATTTTCTTCAGGACTTTTATTTCCTTCATGAGTTTTCATTCCCCCCCCCCCCCTCATAACTTCTGCTTTTTCGTTTTTTTTTTTTTTTTTTTTTTTTTTTAATATTTATAACAGTTAAGAACAAAAAAAAATTATTGCGCAGGAATTTATAATTTAAATCTGACTTTTAATTTAGGTAGAGGTAGCTTTAAAAGTTGAATTAATGTTGTGTATCCCACTGATTTTCTAGAGAAAAAGGAAACAAAAATATAGACACTCACAAAAGGAAATAATCAAGTAAAGAATGGAATGTGAAAATAGAAAATTATCACGAAATGAAAACATAGAAGAACGCATGAATTGCGAAGGTAAATTTACATTTAAAAGATAAATTAATTAAATATGCATATCTCTACGAATTTGAGAAAAAAATGAATAGGTTAACTTAAAGAGTCTAGTTTACTTAAGAAAGATTCAAGTTAGGATGCAGAAGATGAAAAAGAAACCAAGAAAGAGGACGGCACATAAATATCTGTGGAATAAATATTTAAAACTAATGTATTTTAAAAATATATAAGTCCGAATTATAGAAGAAAAAAAATTAAAAAAAGATATGGCATAGACCAGAAGTAAAGATTCTAGTTAGAACGTATGACAACCGACCTTAGAAAATTTCATTTTAGAAAAAAGGGAATGACCACGAAGCTGCACAAGAGAATATCGAAAAGTTTAAAAATGGATAAAAATATTTATCCCTCCGAATTTGATAACAGGAGATTTTCTCAGATTACAGAAGAAAAGATTCAAGTTAGGAAGAAAGAGATGACCAAGAAGCTGCATAATAACACAAAACGTGAATATTGGAGGTATAGATATTTTTAAAAGATGGATTGAAAATATGTATCCCTCAGAACTTGAAAAGTGGAAATTTTTCAGATTACAAAAGAAAATATTCAAATTAGAAAGAATGAGATCACCAAGAAGATGCATAATAGCAGTAGACGTGAATATCGGAGGTATACATATTTTTAAAAGATGGATTGAAAATATGTATCCCTCCGAACTTGAAAACAGGAATTTTTTCAGATTACTGAAGAAAAGATTCAAATTAGGATGAGTGAGATAACGAAAAAGATGAATAATAACAGAAAACGTGAACATCGGAGGCGTAGATATTTTTAAATCATGGATTGATAATATGTATCACTCCGAACTTGAAAATAGGAAATTTCCCAGATTAAAGATGAAAAGATTCAAGCAAGGAAGCAGGGAATGACTACTACGAAACTGCATAACAGGAAAAGGAGTGAATGGCGTAGGTATAGATATGTTTAGAAGATGGATTAAAAATATGTATCCCTCCGAACATGAAAGCAGGAAACTTCTCAGATTACACAAGGAATGATTCAAGTTAGGAAGAAAAAGATAACGAAGAAGCTGTATAAGTACAGAAAACGTGAATATTGGAGGGATAGATATTTTTAAAAGACGGATTGAAAACATGTATCCCTCCGAACTTGAAAACAGGAATTTTTTCAGATTACTGAAGAAAAGATTCAAATTAGGATGAGTGAGATAACGAAAAAGATGAATAATAACAGAAAACGTGAACATCGGAGGCATAGATATTTTTAAATCATGGATTGATAATATGTATCACTTCGAACTTGAAAAGTGGAAATTTCTCAGATTACAGAAGAAAAATTCGAATTCGAAGAATGAGATGACCAAGAAGATGCATAATAACAGAAAACGTGAATATCGGAGGTATACATATTTTTAAAAGATGAATTGAAAATATGTATCCCTCCGAACTTGAAAAGGTGGAAATTACTCAGATTACAGATGAAAAGATTCAGATTATAAAGAATGAGATGACCAAGAAGATGCGTAATAACAGAAAACGTGAATATCGGAGGTATACATATATTTAAATGATGGATTGAAAATATGTACCCCTCCGAACTTCAAAAGGTGCAAATTTCTCAGATTACAGATGAAAAAATTCAAATTAGAAAGAATGAGATGACCAAAAAGATGCATAATAACAGAAAACCTGAATATCGGAGGTATACACATTTTTAAAAGATGAATTGAAATTATGTATCCTTCCTAACTGAAAAGTGGAAATTTCTCAGACTGCAGAAGAAAAGATATAATGAGAAAGAATGAGATGACCAAGAAGATGCATAGTAACAGAAAACGTAAATATCGGAGGTACACATATTTTTTAAAAAAGGATTGAAAATATGTATCCCTCCAAACTTGAAAAGAGGAAATTTCTCATTTTACAGAAGAAAATATCTAGTTAGGGAGAAAGGGATGACCAAGAAGCTGTATAAGGGCAGTTAGCGTGAATATTGGAGGTATAGATATCTTTTAAAGATGGATTGAAGATATGTATTCCTTCGAACTTGAAAACAGAAAATTTCTCAGCATACAGAAGAAAAGATTTAAGTTAGGAAGAAAGAGAAGACTAAGAAACTGCATAATAGGAGAAAGTGTGAATATCGGAGGTCTAGATATTTTTAAAAGATGGATTGAAAATATGTGTCCCTCCGAACATAAACACAGGAAGTTTCTCAAATTACAGAAGAAAAGATTCAAGTGAGGATTGAAGAGATGAGTAAGGAACTGCACAATAGTAAAAAGCCTGAATATAGGAGGTATAGATATTTTTAAAAGATGCATTGACAATATGTATCCCTCCGCATTTGAAAACAGGAAATTTCCCAGATTAAAGAAGAAAAGATTCAAGTAAGGAAGCAGGAAATGACTACTACGAAACTGTATAACTGGAAAAACTGCGGAAGGCGGAGGCATAGATATTTTTAAAAGATGGATTAAATATACATATCCCTACGAAGATGAAAACAGGAAACTTTTCAGATTACAGAAGGAAAGATTCAAGTTAGAGAGGAAATGGATAACCAAGTAGCTGTATAAGAGCAGTCAGCGTGAATATTGGAGGTATAGATATTTTTAAATGATGGATTGAAAATATGTATTCCTCCGAACTTGAAAACAGAAAATTTCTCAGATTACAGAAGAAAAGATTCAAGTTAGGAAGAAAGAGATCACTAAGGAGCTGCACAATAGCAGAAAGCGTAAATTTATTTTTATTTTCTTCAGGAATTTTATTTCCTTCATGGGTTTTCATTCCCTCCCACCCCCCCCCCCCTCATAACTTCTGCTTTCGTTTTTTTTTTTTTTTTTTTTTTTTTTTAAATATTTATAACAGTTAAGAACAAAAAAAAATTATTGCGCAGGAATTTATAATTTAAGTCTGACTTTTAATTTAGGTAGAGGTAGCTTTAAAAGTTAAATTAATGTTATGTATCCCACTGATTTTCTAGAGAAAAAGGAAACAAAAATATAGACACTTACAAAAGGAAATAATCAAGTAAAGAATGGAATGGGAAAATAGAAAATTATCACGAAATGAAAACATAGAAGAACGCATGAATTGCGAAGGTAAAGTTACATTTAAAAGATAAATTAATTAAATATGCATATCTCTACGAATTTGAGAAAAAAATGAATAGGTTAACTTAAGGAGTCTAGTTTACTTAAGAAAGATTCAAGTTAGGATGCAGAAGATGACCAAGAAACCAAGAAAGAGGACGGTACATAAATATCTGTGGAATAAATATTTAAAACTAATGTATTTTAAAAATATATAAGTCCGAATTATAGAAGAAAAAAATTAAAAAAAGATATGGCATAGACCAGAAGTAAAGATTCTAGTTAGAACGTATGACAACCGACCTTAAAAAATTTCATGTTAGAAAAAAGGGAATGAACACGAAGCTGCACAAGAGAATATCGAAGGGTTTAAAAATGGATAAAAAATATTTATCCCTCCGAACTTGAAAATAGGAAATTTCCCAGATTAAAGATGAAAAGATTCAAGCAAGGAAGCAGGGAATGACTACTACGAAACTGCATAACAGGAAAAGGAGTGAATGGCGTAGGTATAGATATGTTTAGAAGATGGATTAAAAATATGTATCCCTCCGAACATGAAAGCAGGAAACTTCTCAGATTACACAAGGAATGATTCAAGTTAGGAAGAAAAAGATAATGAAGAAGCTGTATAAGTACAGAAAACGTGATTATTGGAGGGATAGATATTTTTAAAAGACGGATTGAAAACATGTATCCCTCCGAACTTGAAAACAGGAATTTTTTCAGATTACTGAAGAAAAGATTCAAATTAGGATGAGAGAGATGACGAAAAAGATGAATAATAACAGAAAACGTGAACATCGGAGGCATAGATATTTTTAAATCATGGATTGATAATATGTATCACTCCGAACTTGAAAAGTGGAAATTTCTCAGATTACAGAAGAAAAATTCGAATTAGAAGAATGAGATGACCAAGAAGATGCATAATAACAGAAAACGGGAATATCGGAGGTATACATATTTTTAAAAGATGAACTGAAAATATGTATCCTTCCGAACTTGAAAAGGTAGATATTTCTCAGATTACAGAAGAAAAAATTCAAATTAGAAAGAATGAGATGACCAAAAAGATGCATAATAACAGAAAACCTGAATATCAGAGTTATACACATTTTTAAAAGGTGAATTGAAATTATGTATCCTCCCTAACTGAAAAGTGGAAATTTCTCAGAGTGCAGAAGAAAAGATATAATGTGAAAGAATGAGATGACCAAGAAGATGCATAGTAACAGAAAACGTAAATAGCGGAGGTATACATATTTTTAAAAGAAGGATTGAAAATATGTATCCCTCCAAACTTGAAAAGAGGAAATTTCTCATTTTACAGAAGAAAAGATCTAGTTAGGGAGAAAGGGATGGCCAAGAAGCTGTATAAGGGAAGTTAGCGTGAATATCGGAGGTATAGATATTTTCTAAAGATGGATTGAAGATATGTATTCCTTCGAACTTGAAAACAGAAAATTTCTCAGCATACAGAAGAAAAGATTTAAGTTAGGAAGAAAGAGAAGACTAAGAAACTGCATAATAGGAGAAAGTGTGAATATCGGAGGTCTAGATATTTTTAAAAGATGGATTGAAAATATGTGTCCCTCCGAACATAAACACAGGAAGTTTCTCAAATTAGAGAAGAAAAGATTCAAGTGAGGATTGAAGAGATCACTAAGGAGCTACACAATAGTAGAAAGTGTGATTATAGGAGGTATAGATATTTTTAAAAGATGTATTGACATTATGAATCCCTCCGAATTTGAAAACAGGAAATTTCCCAGATTAAAGAAGAAAATATTTAAGTAAGGAAGCAGGAAATGAATACTACGAAACTGCATAACTGGAAAAAGTGCGGAAGGCGTAGGCATAGATATTTTTAAAAGATGGATTAAATATACCTATCCCTACGAACATGAAAACAGGAAACTTTTCAGATTACAGAAGGAAAGATTCAAGTTAGAGAGAAAGGGTAGTAGCTGTATAAGAGCAGTCAGCCTGAATATTGGAGGTATAGATATTTTTAAAAGATGGATTGAAAATATGTATTCCCCCGAACTTGAAAACAGAAAATTTCTCAGATTACAGAAGAAAAGATTCAAGTTAGGAAGAAAGAGATCACTAAGGAGCTACACAATAGCAGAAAGCGTAAATATAGGAGGTATAGCTATTTTTAAAAAATGCCCTCCGAACTTTTGGTGAAAGTTCTATTTTGCTGGATGTAAGTAGACTTTTGTGACTGACTGTATATTGCGTTTCATTTAAAAAAAAAAATCTTTTCTAAATGCACCCGTCATTTTCAGATGACAGACAATTGTGCTATAATATTTATAAGTTGATTAAATCCAAAGTTTTTTACTATAAATTAATTTTGATAATTAATGAATAATAATGTCATCTTTTTAATAATAATATCATCATTTTAATACACATCAAATTTATTTTCATTTTCTTCAGGAATTTTATTTCCTTCATGAGTTTTCATTCCCTCCTCCCCCCCCCCTCATAACTTCTGCTTTCGTTTTTTTTTAAATTATATTTATAACAGATAAGAAAAAAAAATATTATTGCGCAGGAATTTATAATTTAAATCTGACTTTTAATTTAGGTAGAGGTAGCTTTAAAAGTTGAATTAATGTTATGTATCCCACTGATTTTCTAGAGAAAAAGGAAACAAAAATATAGACACTTACAAAAGGAAATAATCAAGTAAAGAATGGAATGAGAAAATAGAAAATTATCACGAAATAAAAACATAGAAGAACGCAGGAATTGCGAAGGTAAAGTTATATTTAAAAGATAAATTAATTAAATATGCATATCTCTACGAATTTGAGAAAAAAATGAATAGGTTAACTTAAGGAGTCTAGTTTACTTAAGAAAGATTCAAGTTAGGATGCAGAAGATGACCAAAAAACCAAGAAAGAGGGCGGCACATAAATATCTGTGGATTAAATATTTAAAACAAATGTATTAAAAACATATATAAGTCCGAATTATAGATGAAAAAAATAAAAATATATGGTATAGACCAGAAGTAAAGATTCTAGTTAGAACGTATGACAACTGAGCTTAAAAAATTTCATGTTAGGAAAAAGGGAAAGACCACGAAGCTACACAAGAGAATATCGAAGGTTTTTAAAATGGATTAAAAATATTTATCCCTCCGAATTTGAACGCAGGAAATTTTCTCAGATTACAGAAGAAAAGATTCAAGTTAGGAAGAAAGAGATGACCAAAAAGATGCATAATAACAGAACACGTGAATATCGGAGGTATACATACAGTGAAATACGTTTAACACAAAAAATCGGTTAACAAGAAATGATATAGCAGTCAGGACAGTATACTATGCAATTTAATACATTTTGTTTCTTTTAACACGAAACAAAAATCGTTTAACACGAAAAAAATTAGTTTCGATTTTGTTAGTTTCAGTTGAAATTGGTGAATTTTGTATTAAAACCCCTGAATTTTGGGTGAAAATCAATGAATTTTGTGGTTTTTCTTTCTCTTTTTTTTTTCAAATTAGCTTATGTCTTATGAGCACAATGGCTAAAAAATCTGTGCGAAAAGAAACTGCTATTTCGCTTCTAATGAAGATGAAGCCGCATAATGCAGCTTATGAAAAAGAGCGACAAAAACAGAAATCTGCAAAGAGTTTGGTATTGCAAATTCTACTTTATCATCGATAATAAAAAAACAGGGATCCCATTACGTTAATGTTTGAGCGGAGTATGTTTAAGCCAGAGAGAAAACGTATGAGAACCGGTAAGCACGAAGACTTAGAGACAGCTTTGCTTATTTGGTTCAAACAAGCTAGATCTCAGAATGCGAAAAAAAAAAACCACTTCAAAAAATGATATCTGATATTTTAACCCCCAAAAAAATATTTTTTACTTACTTTTTATCCTAATGGGTGAAAACTACTAGTAGCTTAACAGGAAATCGAAATAAAATTTGACGACGTCGAAAATATTTTTGAGTTTGGTTGTTTTTTTTTACGATTCTTTTAACGCGAAATTCTTTTAACACGAAAAAAAAATTCGGTTACATCCATTTCGTGTTAAACGTATTTCACTGTATTTTTAAAAGATGGATTGAAAATATGTGTCTCTCCGAACATAAACACAGGAAGTTTCTCAAATTACAGCAGAAAAGATTCAAGTGAGGATTGAAGAGATGAGTAAGGAAGTGCACAATAGTAGAAAGCGTGATTATAGGAGGTATAGATATTTTTAAAATATGTATTGACATTATGAATCCCTCCGAATTTGAAAACAGGAAATTTCCCAGATTAAAGAAGAAAATATTTAAGTTAGGAAGCAGGAAATGAATACTACGAAACTGCATAACTGGAAAAACTGCGGAAGGCGTAGGCATAGATATTTTTAAAATATGGATTAAATATACATATCCCTACGAACATGAAAACAGGAAACTTTTCAGATTACAGAAGGAAAAATTCAAGTTAGAGAGAAAGGGTAGTAGCTGTATAAGAGCAGTCAGCGTGAATATTGGAGGTATAGATATTTTTAAAAGATGGATTGAAAATATGTATTCCCCCGAACTTGAAAACAGAAAATTTCTCAGATTACAGAAGAAAAGATTCAAGTTAGGAAGAAAGAGATCACTAAGGAGCTGCACAATAGCAGAAAGCGTAAATTTATTTTTATTTTCTTCAGGAATTTTATTTCCTTCATGGGTTTTCATTCCCCCCCCCCCCCCCCCCTCATAACTTCTGCTTTCGTTTTTTTTTTTTTTTTTTTTTTTTTTTTTTTTTTTTTTTAAATATTTATAACAGTTAAGAACAAAAAAAAATTATTGCGCAGGAATTTATAATTTAAGTCTGACTTTTAATTTAGGTAGAGGTAGCTTTAAAAGTTAAATTAATGTTATGTATCCCACTGATTTTCTAGAGAAAAAGGAAACAAAAATATAGACACTTACAAAAGGAAATAATCAAGTAAAGAATGGAATGGGAAAATAGAAAATTATCACGAAATGAAAACATAGAAGAACGCATGAATTGCGAAGGTAAAGTTACATTTAAAAGATAAATTAATTAAATATGCATATCTCTACGAATTTGAGAAAAAATTGAATAGGTTAACTTAAGGAGTCTAGTTTACTTAAGAAAGATTCAAGTTAGGATGCAGAAGATGACCAAGAAACCAAGAAAGAGGACGGCACATAAATATCTGTGGAATAAATATTTAAAACTAATGTATTTTAAATATATATAAGTCCGAATTATAGAAGAAAAAAATTAAAAAAATATATGGCATAGACCAGAAGTAAAGATTCTAGTTAGAACGTATGACAACCGACCTTAAAAAATTTCATGTTAGAAAAAAGGGAATGACCACGAAGCTGCACAAGAGAATATCGAATGGTTTAAAAATGGATAAAAAATATTTATCCCTCCGAACTTGAAAATAGGAAATTTCCCAGATTAAAGATGAAAAGATTCAAGCAAGGAAGCAGGGAATGACTACTACGAAACTGCATAACAGGAAAAGGAGTGATTGGCGTAGGTATAGATATGTTTAGAAGATGGATTAAAAATATGTATCCCTCCGAACATGAAAGCAGGAAACTTCTCAGATTACAGAAGGAATGATTCAAGTTAGGAAGAAAAAGATAATGAAGAAGCTGTATAAGTGCAGAAAACGTGATTATTGGAGGGATAGATATTTTTAAAAGACGGATTGATAATACGTATCACTCCGAACTTGAAAAGTGGTAATTTCTCAGATTACAGAAGAAAAATTCGAATTAGAAGAATGAGATGACCAAGAAGATGCATAATAACAGAAAACGGGAATATCGGAGGTATACATATTTTTAAAAGATGAATTAAAAATATGTATCCTTCCGAACTTGAAAAGGTAGATATTTCTCAGATTACAGAAGAAAAGATTCAAATTATAAAGAATGAGATGACCAAGAAGATGCGTAATAACAGAAAACGTGAATATCGGAGGTATACATATTTTTAAAAGATGGATTGAAAATATGTACCCCTCCGAACTTCAAAAGGTGCAAATTTCTCAGATTACAGATGAAAAAATTCAAATTAGAAAGAATGAGATGACCAAAAAGATGCATAATAACAGAAAACCTGAATATCGGAGTTATACACATTTTTAAAAGGTGAATTGAAATTATGTATCCTTCCTAACTGAAAAGTGGAAATTTCTCAGAGTGCAGAAGAAAAGATATAATGAGAAAGAATGAGATGACCAAGAAGATGCATAGTAACAGAAAACGTAAATATCGGTGGTATACATATTTTTAAAAGAAGGATTGAAAATATGTATCCCTCCAAACTTGAAAAGAGGAAATTTCTCATTTTACAGAAGAAAAGATCTAGTTAGGGAGAAAGGGATGACCAAGAAGCTGTATAAGGGAAGTTAGCGTGAATATCGGAGGTATAGATATTTTTTAAAGATGGATTGAAGATATGTATTCCTTCGAACTTCAAAACAGAAAATTTCTCAGCATACAGAAGAAAAGATTTAAGTTAGGAAGAAAGAGAAGACTAAGAAACTGCATAATCGGAGAAAGTGTGAATATCGGAGGTCTAGATATTTTTAAAAGATGGATTGAAAATATGTGTCCCTCCGAACATAAACACAGGAAGTTTCTCAAATTAGAGAAGAAAAGATTCAAGTGAGGATTGAAGAGATCCCTAAGGAGCTACACAATAGTAGAAAGTGTGATTATAGGAGGTATAGATATTTTTAAAAGATGTATTGACATTATGAATCCCTCCGAATTTGAAAACAGGAGATTTCCCAGATTAAAGAAGAAAATATTTAAGTAAGGAAGCAGGAAATGAATACTACGAAACTGCATAACTGGAAAAAGTGCGGAAGGCGTAGTCATAGATATTTTTAAAAGATGGATTAAATATACCTATCCCTACGAACATGAAAACAGGAAACTTTTCAGATTACAGAAGGAAAGATTCAAGTTAGAGAGAAAGGGTAGTAGCTGTATAAGAGCAGTCAGCGTGAATATTGGAGGTATAGATATTTTTAAAAGATGGATTGAAAATATGTATTCCCCCGAACTTGAAAACAGAAAATTTCTCAGATTACAGAAGAAAAGATTCAAGTTAGGAAGAAAGAGATCACTAAGGAGCTACACAATAGCAGAAAGCGTAAATATAGGAGGTATAGCTATTTTTAAAATATGCCCTCCGAACTTTTGGTGAAAGTTCTATTTTGCTGGATGTATGTAGACTTTTGTGACTGACTGTATATTGCGTTTCATTTTAAAAAAAAAAATCTTTTCTAAATGCACCCGTCATTTTCAGATGACAGACAATTGTGCTATAATATTTATACGTTGATTAAATCCAAAGTTTTTTACTATAAATTAATTTTGATAATTAATGAATAATAATGTCATCTTTTTAATAATAATGTCATCATTTTAATACAAATCAAATTTATTTTCATTTTCTTCAGGAATTTTATTTCCTTCATGAGTTTTCATTCCCTCCTCCCCCCCCCCCCTCATAACTTCTGCTTTCGTTTTTTTTTTTATTATATTTATAACAGTTAAGAAAAAAAAAATATTATTGCGCAGGAATTTATAATTTAAATTTGACTTTTAATTTAGGTAGAGGTAGCTTTAAAAGTTGAATTAATGTTATGTATCCCACTGATTTTCTAGAGAAAAAGGAAACAAAAATATAGACACTTACAAATGGAAATAATCAAGTAAAGAATGGAATGAGAAAATAGAAAATTATCACGAAATGAAAACATAGAAGAACGCATGAATTGCGAAGGAAAAGTTATATTTAAAAGATAAATTAATTAAATATGCATATCTCTACGAATTTGAGAAAAAAATGAATAGGTAAACTTAAGGAGTCTAGTTTACTTAAGAAAGATTCAAGTTAGGATGCAGAAGATGACCAAGAAACCAAGAAAGAGGGCGGCACATAAATATCTGTGGATTAAATATTTAAAACAAATGTATTAAAAACATATATAAGTCCGAATTATAGATGAAAAAAATAAAAATATATGGTATAGACCAGAAGTAAAGATTCTAGTTAGAACGTATGACAACTGAGCTTAAAAAATTTCATGTTAGGAAAAAGGGAAAGACCACGAAGCTACACAAGAGAATATCGAAGGTTTTTAAAATGGATTAAAAATATTTATCCCTCCGAATTTGAACACAGGAAATTTTCTCAGATTACAGAAGAAAAGATTCAAGTTAGGAAGAAAGAGATGACCAAAAAGATGCATAATAACAGAACACGTGAATATCGGAGGTATACATACAGTGAAATACGTTTAACACGAAAAATCGGTTAACAAGAAATGATATAGCAGTCAGGACAGTATACTATGCAATTTAATACATTTTGTTTCTTTTAACACGAAACAAAAATCGTTTAACACGAAAAAAATTAGTTTCGATTTTGTTAGTTTCAGTTGAAATTGGTGAATTTTGTATTAAAACCCCTGAATTTTGGGTGAAAATCAATGAATTTTGTGGTTTTTCTTTTTCTTTTTTTTTTTTTGCAAATTAGCTTATGTCTTATGAGCACAATGGCTAAGAAATCTGTGCGAAAAGAAACTGCTATTTCGCTTCTAATGAAGATGAAGTCGCATAATGCAGCTTATGAAAAAGAGCGACAAAAACAGAAATCTGCAAAGAGTTTGGTATTGCAAATTCTACTTTATCATCGATAATAAAAAAACAGGGATCCCATTACGTTAATGTTTGAGCGGAGTATGTTTAAGCCAGAGAGAAAACGTATGAGAACCGGTAAGCACGAAGACTTAGAGACAGCTTTGCTTATTTGGTTCAAACAAGCTAGATCTCAGAATGCGAAAAAAAAAAAAACACTTCAAAAAATGATATCTGATATTTTAACCCCCCAAAAAATATTTTTTACTTACTTTTTATCCTAATGGGTGAAAACTACTAGTAGCTTAACAGGAAATCGAAATAAAATTTGACGACGTCGAAAATATTTGTGAGTTTTGTTGTTTTTTTTACGATTCTTTTAACGCGAAATTCTTTTAACACGAAAAAAAAATTCGGTTACATCCATTTCGTGTTAAACGTATTTCACTGTATTTTTAAAAGATGGATTGAAAATATGTGTCTCTCCGAACATAAACACAGGAAGTTTCTCAAATTACAGAAGAAAAGATTCAAGTGAGGATTGAAGAGATGAGTAAGGAAGTGCACAATAGTAGAAAGCGTGATTATAGGAGGTATAGATATTTTTAAAATATGTATTGACATTATGAATCCCTCCGAATTTGAAAACAGGAAATTTCCCAGATTAAAGAAGAAAATATTTAAGTAAGGAAGCAGGAAATGAATACTACGAAACTGCATAACTGGAAAAAGTGCGGAAGGCGTAGGCATAGATATTTTTAAAAGATGGATTAAATATACATATCCCTACGAACATGAAAACAGGAAACTTTTCAGATTACAGAAGGAAAGATTCAAGTTAGAGAGAAAGGGTAGTAGCTGTATAAGAGCAGTCAGCGTGAATATTGGAGGTATAGATATTTTTAAAAGATGGATTGAAAATATGTATTCCCCCGAACTTGAAAACAGAAAATTTCTCAGATTACAGAAGAAAAGTTTCAAGTTAGGAAGAAAGAGATCACTAAGGAGCTACACAATAGCAGAAAGCGTAAATATAGGATTTATAGCTATTTTTAAAAAATGCCCTCCGAACTTTTGGTGAAAGTTCTATTTTGCTGGATGTATGTAGACTTTTGTGACTGACTGTATATTGCGTTTCATTTAAAAAAAAAAATCTTTTCTAAATGCACCCGTCATTTTCAGATGACAGACAATTGTGCTATAATATTTATAAGTTGATTAAATCCAAAGTTTTTTACTATAAATTAATTTTGATAATTAATGAATAATAATGTCATCTTTTTAATAATAATGTCATCATTTTAATACACATCAAATTTATTTTCATTTTCTTCAGGAATTTTATTTCCTTCATGAGTTTTCATTCCCTCCTCCCCCCCCCCCCCATAACTTCTGCTTTCGTTTTTTTTTTTTTTTTTTTAATTATATTTATAACAGTTAAGAAAAAAAAAATATTATTGCGCAGGAATTTATAATTTAAATCTGACTTTTAATTTAGGTAGAGGTAGCTTTAAAAGTTGAATTAATGTTATGTATCCCACTGATTTTCTAGAGAAAAAGGAAACAAAAATATAGACACTTACAAAAGGAAATAATCAAGTAAAGAATGGAATGAGAAAATAGAAAATTATCACGAAATGAAAACATAGAAGAACGCATGAATTGCGAAGGTAAAGTTATATTTAAAAGATAAATTAATTAAATATGCATATCTCTACGAATTTGAGAAAAAAAAGAATAGGTTAACTTAAGGAGTCTAGTTTACTTAAGAAAGATTCAAGTTAGGATGCAGAAGATGACCAAGAAACCAAGAAAGAGGGCGGCACATAAATATCTGTGGATTAAATATTTAAAACAAATGTATTAAAAACATATATAAGTCCGAATTATAGATGAAAAAAATAAAAATATATGGTATAGACCAGAAGTAAAGATTCTAGTTAGAACGTATGACAACTGAGCTTAAAAAATTTCATGTTAGGAAAAAGGGAAAGACCACGAAGCTACACAAGAGAATATCGAAGGTTTTTAAAATGGATTAAAAATATTTATCCCTCCGAATTTGAACACAGGAAATTTTCTCAGATTACAGAAGAAAAGATTCAAGTTAGGAAGAAAGAGATGACCAAAAAGATGCATAATAACAGAACACGTGAATATCGGAGGTATACATACAGTGAAATACGTTTAACACGAAAAATCGGTTAACAAGAAATGATATAGCAGTCAGGACAGTATACTATGCAATTTAATACATTTTGTTTCTTTTAACACGAAACAAAAATCGTTTAACACGAAAAAAATTAGTTTCGATTTTGTTAGTTTCAGTTGAAATTGGTGAATTTTGTATTAAAACCCCTGAATTTTGGGTGAAAATCAATGAATTTTGTGGTTTTTCTTTTTCTTTTTTTTTTCAAATTAGCTTATGTCTTATGAGCACAATGGCTAAGAAATCTGTGCGAAAAGAAACTGCTATTTCGCTTCTAATGAAGATGAAGCCGCATAATGCAGCTTATGAAAAAGAGCGACAAAAACAGAAATCTGCAAAGAGTTTGGTATTGCAAATTCTACTTTATCATCGATAATAAAAAAACAGGGATCCCATTACATTAATGTTTGAGCGGAGTATGTTTAAGCCAGAGAGAAAACGTATGAGAACCGGTAAGCACGAAGACTTAGAGACAGCTTTGCTTATTTGGTTCAAACAAGCTAGATCTCAGAATGCGAAAAAAAAAAAAACACTTATATTATCTGATATCTGATATCTGATATTTTAACCCCCCAAAAAATATTTTTTACTTACTTTTTATCCTAATGGGTGAAAACTACTAGTAGCTTAACAGGAAATCGAAATAAAATTTGACGACGTCGAAAATATTTGTGAGTTTTGTTCTTTTTTTTACGATTCTTTTAACGCGAAATTCTTTTAACACGAAAAAAAAATTCGGTTACATCCATTTCGTGTTAAACGTATTTCACTGTATTTTTAAAAGATGGATTGAAAATATGTATCCCTCCTTGAAAACAGGAAATTCTTCAGATTACAGAAGAAAATATTCAAGTAAGGAAGAAAGAGATGACCAAGAAGATACATAATAACAGAAAACGTGAATATCGGAGGTATACATATTTTTAAAAGATGGATTGAAAATACGTATCCCTCCAAAATTGAAAACAGGAAATTTCCCAGATTAAAGAAGAAAAGATTCAAGCAAGGAAACAGGGAATGACTACTACGAAACTGCATAACAGGAAAAGGAGTGAATGGCGTAGGTATAGATATGTTTAAAAGATGGATTAAAATTATGTATCCCTCCGAACATGAAAGCAGGAAACTTCTCAGATTACACAAGGAAAGATTCAAGTTAGGAAGAAAGGTAGAACGAAGAAGCTGTATAAGAACAGAAAACGTGAATATTGTAGGTATAAATATTTTTAAAAGATGGATTGAAAACAAGTATCCCTCCGAACTTGAAAACAGGAATTTTTTCAGATTACTGAAGAAAAGATTCAAATTAGGAAGAATGAGATGACGAAAAAGATGAATAATAACAGAAAACGTGAACATTGGAGGTATAGATATTTCTAAAAGATGGATTGAAAACACGTATCCTTCCAAACTTGAAAAGTGGAAATTTTTCAGATTGCAGAAGAAAAGATTCAATGAGACGAATGAGATGACCAAGAAGATGCATAATAACAGAAAACGTAAATATCAGAGGTATACATATTTTTAAAAGAAGGATTGAAAATATGTATCCATCCGAACTTGAAAAGAGGAAATTTCTCATTTTACAGAAGAAAAGATTCAAGTAAGGGAGAAAGGGATGACCAAGAAGCTGTATAAGGGCAGTTAGCGTGAATATAGGAAGTATAGATATTTTTTAAAGATGGATTGAAGATATGTATTCCTCCGAACTTGAATAGAGAAAATATCTCAGATTACAGAAGAAAAGATTCAAATTAGAAAGGCAGAGATGACCAAGAAGAGGCTTAATAACAGAAAGGGTGAATATCGGAGTTATCTATATTTTTAAAAGATAGATTGAAATTATTTATCCCTACGAACATAAAAACAGGAAACTTCTCAGATTATAGAAGGAACGATTCAAGTAAGCTAGAAAGGGATGACCAAGAAGCTGTACAAGAGCAGTTAGCGTGAATATCGGAGGTATAGACATTTTTTAAAGATGGATTGATGATATGTATTCCTTCGAACTTGAAAACAGAAAATTTCTCAGCATAGAGAAGAAAAGATTTAAGTTAGGAAGAAGGAGATGACTAAGAAACTGCATAATAGCAGAAAGTGTGAATATCGGAGGTCTAGATATTTTTAAAAGATGGATTGAAAATATGTATCCCTCCGAACATGAATACTGGAAATTTCTCAAATTAGAGAAGAAAAGATGCAAGTGAGGATGAAAGAGATGAGTAAGGAACTGCACAATATTAGAATGCGTGAATATAGGAGGTATAGATCAGTAACGTGGCGCCCGGTCATCGCTGGATGCGGCGATGACCAAGCAATATTTTAAAACTCTTAATAAGCTTTTAAAACTCTAACGATCCAGTTTTAGCAGAACATTTGGAGTTCATGTATAAGTGAAGGTAAGATTTAAAGTTTCTTTTTTGAACATTCAACCATTGAATTTTAGAGTTAATAATTTATCACCACAAACTTAAATAATTGCGATGACCACCGAAAATTTTCACGCCACGCCACTGGTATAGATATATGTAAAAGATGCATTGACAATATGTATCCCTCCGAATTTGAAAACAGGAAATTTCCCAGATTAAAGAAGAAAAGATTCAAGTAATGAAGCAGGGAATGACTACTACGAAACTGCATAACTGGAAAAAGTGCGAAAGGTGGAGGCATATATCTTTAAAAGATGGATTAAATATATCTATCCCTTCGAACATGAAAACAGTAAACTTCTCACATTACAGAAGGAAAGATTCAAGTTAGGAAGAAAGGGATTGCGAAGAAGCTGTATAATAACAGAAAACGTGAATATCGGAGGTATAGATATTTTTAAAAGATGGATTGAAAATATGTATACCTCTGAACTTGAAAACAGAAAATATCTCAGATTACAGAAGAAAAGATACAAATTAGGAAGACAGAGATGACCATTAAGATGCTTAGTAACAGAAAGTGTGAATATCGGAGTTATCTATATTTTTAAAAGATGGATTGAAATTATGTATCCCTACGAACATGAAAACAGAAAATTTCCCAGTTTACAGAAGAAAAGATTCAAGTTAGGAAGAAAGAGATCACTAAGAAGCTGCACAATAGCAGAAAGCGTGATTATTGGAGGTATAGCTATTTTTAAAAGGATCCCTCCAAACTTGAAAGCAGAAAATTTTCCAGATTATAGATGAAAAGCTTCAAGTAAGGAAGCAAGGAATAACCACGAAGCTGCATAACCGGAAAAAAGTGTGAATGGCGCAGGTATAGATATTTTTAAAAGATGGATTAAAAATATGTAGCCCTCCGAATTTGAAAAAATAAATTAGTCGGACAGTAGAAGAAAAGATTCAAGGTTTGATCAGGGAATAACCACGAAGCTGCATAATAGGAGAAAACGTAAATAGCAGAGGTATAAATATTTTTAAAAGATGTCTTAAAAATATGTATCCCATCGAACTTGAAAACAAGAAATGTCTCATACTACAGAAGAAAAGATAGGGAAAAAGGGATGACCAAGAAGCAAAACCATAAAAAATGGAGGTTTAGACTTTCTGAAAAGATGAATTAATAATATGTATCCCTCTGAATTTGAAACCGTGCATTTATTAGGTAACAGAAGAAAAGATTCAAATTATGAAGAAGTGAATGCCCTCTTAAATGCATAACAGGAGAGAGCGTGAATATTGCGGGTATAGTAGACATTTTAAGTCTTTATATATTGAATTATAAATTCATGAAAATTTTATCTGCTAAAGCATTTTTCGTGAATTGTTTAAACTACATTAGAAGATTTACATAATCATTTAATAAATTTTAGAAGGATTTTAAAAGGAATTGAAAGATATAGAGGGATTAATTAAATTTAAATGCATAGGGATTTTGTGCAATAATTTTTACCACACTCAACTCTTTCATTTTAAATATTTCTCGTAGTATTTTGTAGAATTAGGAAATGTAAAAATATAATGTTCTTACAATAGAAATATAAAAATATTTCCGAATTGAAACCCCAACCCCACCAACGCCAATAAAGCGGAAAAGATGCAAAGGCAAAAGAAATCATCCTGTTAAAAATATTTTTGTTTTGTGTAACCAATAAGGCTTTTGGAACAAGATAAAGTAATGTATCTATAACTCATTCAAAACTGCATTACAACTAATCGATGCATTAAATGAATTTTATAACAAGTTACTTTAACGGTATTTATAAGTACCGTCAGTAGATAAAGGGTTAAATAGGTTGATTATAAATACGTATGCTCTGAATTTGAAAACAGGACATTTATTAGGTAACAGAAAAAAAGATTAAACTTAGGAAGAAATGGATGACTTCGAAGATGCATAAGAGCAGAAAGTGTGAATATCGGAGGTATAGATATTTTTAAATGATGGATTGAAACTATGTATCCCTCCTAACATGAAAACAGGAAATTTTTCAGTTTACAGAAGAAAATATTCAAGTTAGGACAAGAACTAGTTCGTCAACCCGAAGTATTAAAAGTATGACAATTATCTTTTACTTATCTATAATCTGAATATTTAATAATATAGGTACTGTAATTTAATCTTTATCTATTTACATAAAATCCAAGTCTCTGTGTGTCCCTCACAATTCCGGTTGTACCACCTCATTAATCGCGGCCATGTTAGGCTTCCTATGGAGAAATTGGTATCAGCTTCAACGATGTGTAATTGTTGAAAACTACTAATAAATCGTTACTACTACAGCGCCAAATTTTGACCTACTTGCAAAATATCACCAACTTTGGCTAAATACCGCCAAATTTGGCGGCAAAAATAAGTTGCCATGTATGAAGCCAACTTAGCGATATCTGGTTAATTTAGTGAAATTCCCATTGAAACACATTAATCTTTATAATCGAGCTCACCACAATTTAATTTAAACTCAGCGCATTTAAGGTTTTTTTCAAAATCTATGGGTCAGAATTTAACGAGTAATATACGAAAATATAAGGCTTTACATCTTCATCCCGATGCTACTAATAATATAACCGCCACTACACGGCGCTGTAATATTTGAGCTTCTACTTATCCGATTTACATAGCCGGATGCAGAAATTAAATTCTCGGTACTTTTCCAGTATAGGGGTCTTTGCGAAATAGAGAAAGCTGTCTTAGCGAAGAAGGAAATTTGGCAACATATAAAGTGTTCAGAAGACAATCCGACTAACTCCTTTTAAGTGGCGTTTTTTTAAACAAAGAAACATTGAAAATTTTCTATATATTTATACAGTGATAAAAAGTTACCCTTGATTAAAATAAAATTGATGAGTTCAATCAAAATATCGCGAGAAAAAATATTATATATATACAATATTTTTATAATTACAATAACTGTTTATACTGAACATTTTCATTTGATGGAGTTAATCGATTTGTGCACTGAACGGCTCATATATTTTCGTAACCTATTCACTGTGTTATTTCATAAACACATGCATTTGTTTTCAATATTTATACAATTTATTTAATATTAAGAAGCTATTTATCTAATTTTATGCAGAAAGAGAAGTAATTTGTACATAAAAACTACAATAATATACATTTAATTAAAATACATATATAAGCAAACTAGTCGGATGTGGCAATTCCAAAACTTTCTTCTATCTCGTACATGTGAATACTTCCTGAAAAATGCAGCGTAGCATCGGTTAGATGATTTACATAAACCTCTAATCAGCAACAACTTATGTCAATTTCTAACTGAATCTGAAGTTTC
The DNA here is from genome assembly GCA_963932465.1 of Maratus speciosus. Lineage (NCBI taxonomy): Eukaryota > Metazoa > Arthropoda > Arachnida > Araneae > Salticidae > Maratus > Maratus speciosus. The sequence continues at coordinate 103,911,126 of OZ010789.1, read as the reverse complement.
CTTAAAATCCGTGCTTTAGTTTTTAGTAGGGCTATGGCGGAAATTGTAAAGAATTCTACATAGCAGCGCCACGTGTTGGGCGATATATACCAAAACCTAATAAGCAATAACTAAAGTCAACTTGGTAACTGAACTTGAATTTTCATTAAAATCCGTGCATTACTTCTGAGATAAAACTATTGCTGGAATCAGTAAAATTGCAGTATAACAGTGCCACCTGTCGGGCGATTTACACAAAAACGTAGTCAGCGTCAACAAATATAAAGGATTAACTGAATCTTAAGTTTGATAAAAATACACGCATTAGTTCTTGAGATAGAGTCATTGCGGTAATCGTAAAAAATGCTGTATAGCAGCGCCACCTGTTCGGCGATTTACACCAAAATGTAGTAAACACCAACAAATATCAAGGACTAGCTGATTCTGAAGTTTGATGAAATTCACGCATTAGTTCTTGAGATAGAGTCATTGCGGAAATCGTGAAAAATGCTCCATAGTAGCGTCACCTGTTGGGCAATTTACACCAAAATGTAGTAAACACCAACTAATATCAAGAAATAACTGAATCTTAACTTTCATAAAAATCCGTTCATTAATTCTTGAGGTAGAGACATTGTGGAAACCGTAAACCATGCAGCATAGCAGCGCCACTTGTTGAGCGATTTGCACCAAAAACTAATCAGCACCAATTTATATCAGGGACTAACTGAATATAAATTTTTATTAAATTCCGTGCATTATTTCATGAAACAGAGCGCCCACAAAGTTTGTGTCACACACAGAAAACCAGACAGATAAGCTCACAGATAGACATTTTGTAAAAACATGTTTTTCGGGATTTCTGACCCCTAAAACGTGTAAATCCGTCGAAAACCGGAATTCGAAAATTTTCATGAATCCAGTACTTTCTTCTTGTAAATATAGAAGAATGTAAAAATACAAAAAAATTCATCAAGTTTGTTTAGCTTGCAAGTTTTGTAGCAAGTTTGATAGCTTTTTATATCATTTGACAACAAATCCCACTTTCTGATGTCCGAATTCCGCAAAGCTTTAAAAAAAAAAAACCCAAAGGTTCTTGTAGTGGAAAAGTACTGAAATTCCTAATATTTTGCACTATCTGCATCATAGTTTGTACAATATACAGGGGAGGGAGGACGAAAAGTTTAAATATTAAATTTTAAAATTTCTATAAAGCACTACAAGGCTAAATTTTTAAGATTAAAATAAATTTAAAATAAGACTAAAATAGTATGTTGTGACCATCACAAAACTTTTTTCTACATCAATCACGTCAATAAAATCTTTTAAATAGTATAAGAAATTACATCAATTTAGCACTAAATCATATCAAAGTATATCTGAATTTGAAGTTTGACGAAAATTTGTGCACTATTTCTTGAGATTGAGCTATAGCGGAAATTCTGAAAAATGTAGCGTAGCAGCGTAACCTGTTGAGCGATTTACATCAAGACATAAACAGTGCTAATTGATATCGAGGTATACTTGAATCTGAAGTTTGTTGAAAATCAAGGATTAGTTCATAAGATATAGCTATTTCGGAAATCACAAAAATGCAGCATAGCAGCGCCACCTATTGAGCGATTTACACCAAAATGTATAAAACATCAATTCATGTTAAGGACTAACTGAATCTGATGTTTGATGAAAATCCGTGCAGTAGTTCTGGAGATTGAGCGCCTGAAAAATTTGCGTCACATACAGACAGACAAACAGACCGACAGAGTCATAGACTCACAGACCTTTTGTAAAAACATGTTTTTTGGAATCTCTGACCCCGAAAGCTTGTAAATCTGTCAAAAAAAGAAAGTCGAAAATTTTCAGGAATCCAATACTTTCTTCTTGTAAAGATAGAAGAAAGTAAAAAGGGTAGGGGTTTTTAGAAGATGACCATTTGGAAATCACGAATGCAATACTTTCTTCTTGTAAAGATAGAAGAAAGTAAAAAATTCCCTATGGGCATGACAAAAACAAAAACAAAATAAAATAAAATAAATGTTTTTTTTAAGACATGCTTTCGTTAACATTCACAAAAATGTAGAAAATACATGTATACATGTATATTTAAATGCTTTAAAAAGTAGAAAATAATTCTGGGGCCAGAAAAGAAATTGTTTATTTTCTCATGTCCAAGAAAACTAGTCTGTTATGACCATCACAAAACTTTCTTCCATATAAACTACGTCAATTAATTCATTTAAATAGTACAAGAAATTACATCAATTTAGCACCAGTTCATATCAAAGTATATCTGAATTTGAAGTTTGATAAAAATTCGTACATTAGTTCTTGAGATAGACCTATAGAGGAAATTTTGAAAAATGTAGCACAGCAGCGCCACTTGTTGAGCGATTCGAACCAAAACATGAAGAGCACTAATTCATATCAAGGTATACCTGAATCTGAAGTTTGTTGAAAATCCAAGCATTAGTTCTTGAGATAGAGTTATAGCGGAAATTCTGAAAAATGTAGCGTAGCAGGGCAACCTGTTGAGCGATTTACACCAAGACATAAACAGTGCTAATTGATATCAAGGTATACTTGAATCTGAAGTTTGTTGAAAATCAAGGATTAGTTCATAAGATATAGCTATTTCGGAAATCGCAAAAATGCAGCATAGCAGCGCCACCTGTTGAGCGATTTACACCAAAATGTATAAAACATCAATTCATGTCAAGGACTAACTGAATCTGATGTTTGATGAAAATCCGTGCAGTAGTTCTGGAGATTGAGTGCCTGGAAAATTTGCGTCCGATACAGACAGACAAACAGACCGACAGAGTCATAGACTCACAGACCTTTTGTAAAAACATGTTTTTTGGAATCTCTGACCCCGAAAGCTTGTAAATCTGTCAAAAACCGAAAGTCGAAAATTTTCAGGAATCCAATACTTTCTTCTTGTAAAGATAGAAGAAAGTAAAAGGGGTAGGGGTTTTTAGAAGATGCCCATTTGGAAATCACGAATGCAATACTTTCTTCTTGTAAAGATAGAAGAAAGTAAAAAATTCCCTATGGGCATGACAAAAAAAAAAAAAAAAAAAGTTTTTTTTAAGACATGCTTTCGTTAACATTCACAAAAATGTAGAAAATACATGTATACATGCATATTTAAATGCTTTAAAAAGTAGAAAATAATTCTGGGGCCAGAAAAGAAATTGTTTATTTTCTCATGTCCAAGAAAACTAGCCTGTTATGACCATCACAAAACTTTCTTCTATATAAACTACGTCAATTAATTCATTTAAATAGTACAAGAAATTACATCAATTTAGCACCAGTTCATATCAAAGTATATCTGAATTTGAAGTTTGATAAAAATTCGTACATTAGTTCTTGAGATAGACCTATAGAGGAAATTTTGAAAAATGTAGCATAGCAGCGCCACTTGTTGAGCGATTTACACCAAAAGATAAACAGCACTAACTGATATCAAGGTATACCTGAATCCTGTTTGATGAAAATTCGTGCATTTGTTATTAAGATAGAGCTATGGTGGAAATTCAGAAAAAATGCAGCATAGCAGCGCCACCTGTTGAGCGATTTGCACCCAAAACATAAACAGCACTAATTCATATAGAGGTGTAACTGAATCTGAAGTTTGTCTAAAATCGAAGCATTAGTTCTTGAGATAGGGCTATTGCAGAATTTGCAAAAAATGCAGCATAGCAGCCCCACCTTGAAGTTTGATAAAAATTCGTACATTAGTTCTTCAGATAGACCTATAGAGGAAATTTTGAAAAATGTAGCATAGCAGCGCCACTTGTTGAGCGATTTACACCAAAAGATAAACAGCACTAACTGATATCAAGGTATACCTGAATCCTGTTTGATGAAAATTCGTGCATTAGTTATTAAGATAGAGCTATGGTGGAAATTCAGAAAAATGCAGCATAGCAGCGCCACCTGTTGAGCGATTTGCACCAAAACATAAACAGCACTAATTCATATAGAGGTGTAACTGAATCTGAAGTTTGTCTAAAATCCAAGCATTAGTTCTTGAGATAGGGCTATTGCAGAATTTGCAAAAAATGCAGCATAGCAGCCCCACCTGTTAAGCGATTTACATCAAAATCTATAAAACGTCAATTCATGTCAAGGACTAACTGAATCTGAAGTTTGATGAAAATCCGTGCATTAGTTCTGCAGATTGAGCTATTGTGGAAATTGTGAAAAATTCTGCATAGAAGCGCTACCTGTTGAGCGATTTACACTAAAAACTAAACAGCACTAACTCATATCCAGGTTTACCTGAATCTGAAGTTTATTGAAAATCTAAGCACTAGTTCTTTGAGATAGAGCTATTGTGGAAATTACAAAAAATGCAGCATATCAGCGCCACCTGCTGAACGATTTACACAAAAATGTAACAAACATCAATTCATGTCAAGGACTAACTAAATCTGAAGCTTGATGAAAATCCGTGCATTAATAGACTAACAGAATATAATTTTTGACTAAATGTCGTGCATTAGTTCTTGAGATAGAGCGCCTGCAAAATTTGTGTCACATAAAGATAGACAGAGTCACAGAGAGACATTTTGTAAAAACATGTTTTTCGAATCTCTGACCCATAAAACCTGTAAATCCGTCGAAAACCGAAAGTAAAAGATTTTCACGAATCCAATACGTTCCTCTTGTAAAAATAGAAGAAAGTATAAATGAAAGTGTGAACGCCAACTTTTCATATATATGTGAGTCATTCTCTGAAAAGTGACAATTTTATGTAACAGGGCTCTTGAAGACATTTTTTAAATTACAAAAAGAAAAAGTGATTTAACTTATCAATATTAATCATACATATAAACTGTAATTATTTGCTTATTGAAATTGAAATATGATAAATTAAATGTATTTTTTAATGCAAATATCATTCCCTCACTGTATCCCCATTCACACATGTAGGAAAGAAAATGCTTTCTTTGCCATTGCAGCACGTATGTTTATAATTATTTTTTTCTCAATCCATTAAACATACTTAAATATTTAGCCATTTAATTTTATTTATATTTTATATAATGAAAGATTTAGGACACTTTTTAATGATGCCCCTAGTATTGTCATCATTCCCTCACATAACTATAAATTTGCCCCTATTTACTTAGTAGAAAACAGCACATGATGTATATATGTCTAGGGCAGTTTGTACAGGAGTAAAGTGAAGCAGCTATCTTGTTGTTTGCTCATTAACATTCCTGAATAGCTAGCACATGGCTTTCAAGTACTAGATCAAAGTAAGTATTTTTATTATCCATCATTCCCTCATCTATTATAAATTTAATAAAAACTAATGAAATGTCTTTTTTATGTTGTTATATTATTAGAAATGTGTTTCAGAAGAGATTTAGTAACTGCAAATACACATTAGACTAATAATTTTTGTATAAAATGATTTTCAGAAGTATTTCGTCATTCCCTCACAATCATTCCCTGATAACTTTAATATATGAGGGAATGATCTAAATCCATTTATATATGTACAAAACACTAAATAAGAAAATCTAATGCAACAAAATACACAAATAATAATAAAAAAAGATATTATTTATTGACAGTATGAATTCTAATTATAATTTATTTCCTTTTTTAACCCTTTCAAGGGTGATGGTATGTTTATGAAACCATTTAATTTTAATTCCCAAGCGCCACATTGGCACCAGACTTTTTAAAACTTTTTTCTATTTAACATGTATGTGAAATACAGAATTTTTCTTATTTACAAATAAATTTGTTCTTAAATTCCGGTGCCAATCATTTATTTGAACATTTTAGCAATGGAAGTGCTTTGAAATTAAAATCTCAGAAGATCTATCAGGTACAGTTTGGTTCATATTATTTTTCGATAGCTATAGCAATAAGGTACTTGTAATTCAAAGATTACAGAAGAAAAGATTCAAATTAGGAAGAAAGAGATTAACATAAAGATGTATAATAGCAGAAAGCGTAAATATGGGAAGTATAGACATTTTTAAAAGATGGATTGAAAATATGTATCCCTCTGAACACGAAAACAGGAAATTTCTCAGATTACAGAAGAAAAGATTCATGTTAGGACAAGGACTAGTTCGTCAATCCCACGTATGAAAAGTATGACAATTATATTTTACTTATCTATAGTCTGAATATCCATTAATATAGGCACTGTAAGTTAATCTTTATCTATTTATATAAAATCCAAGTCTCTGCATGTCCCTCGCCATTCCGGTTGTACCACCTCATTAATCGCGGCCATAATAGGTTCCGACGGAGAAATTGGTATCAGCTTCAATAATGAGTAATTGTTGAAAAGTACTAATACAACAGCGCTAAATTTTGATCAACGTGGCAAAATATCATGAATTTTGGGGACAAAAATAAGTTGCGATATATGAAGTATACCTTACGATATCTGGCTAATTTTAGCGAAATTCTCATTGAATCCCATTAATCTTTATATAATCGAGCTCACCGCACACAAAAAAACAGTTAAACTCAGCGCATTTAGGGTTTTTTGTTTTCGAAAGTCTATGGGTCAGAATTTAACGAGTAATATGCGAAAATGTAAGTCTTTACATCTTCATCCCGATGCTACTAATAAAACAAGTAATATAAAAATTTTATTTTTAAAGTCAACTCCTACTTAGGTCATCAAAGAAAAATTTAATATGATCCCTTAAGCTAATATTAGTTTTTGTTGCATTAAAATATCTCAATTTGTTTATTTTCTATAAGCAAGTAAACCCTATTGGCTTACAATGGAAGTCTATGGGAATTTGGCGAAATATTAGAGATATCGCCAAGTTCGCGTCACTTTTGGCGACTCATTTTGGTCGCCAAATTTGGCTATATATCGCCAAGTTGGAGACAAACTTGGCTGTATTTATCGACTTAACAGGTTCCCCCCCTATGGTAACCCCCCTTATAGATATGAAAATGCATTAAATGCTGTTGAATAACCAATGGCCGCCCTTTTGTCTCCCTTATAAAGCTAAAATTATTTAATTAAAATTTAATTAATGAATTATTATTTGAAAAAACTGTATTAACATCAATTGTCATCCAGTACAAGTTAAAAAAAATTTATTTCAACGTGATAGGATGAATAATAAGTATTTTACTAACGATTGAAAATTTGAATAAGATATATGAATATAGGGAGACTGTGAACTAATAGTAGGAATTGAATAACCGCATTAGACAGCGCTGTACTATCTGAGCTTCTAACTATGAAATTTTAATGTGCTTTACATATAGCCCAATGCAGAAATTGAATTCCCGGTATTTCTCCAGTATAGGGGCCTTTGCGAAATAGAGAAAACTGTCTTGACGAAGAAGGAAATTTGGCAATATATACTCTGGTAACCTATTCACTGTTTCATTTCATATACACACACATTTTGTTTCAATAATTATATAATTTATTCAATAAAAAGAAAGTATTTATATAATTTTATGCAGAAAGAGCAGTAATTTTTACATAAAAAACAACAATAATATACATTTAATTAAGATACAGATATAAACAAACAAAAAATTTCATCAAGTTTGTTTTCATAGCTTTTTATATCATTTGACAACAAATTTCACTATCTGATGCGGAATTCCACCAAGCTTTTTTTTAAAAAATGCCAAGGGTCCTATAATGGAAAAGTACTGAATTCCCTATTATTTTACGCAATCTGCAACAAAGTTTGTACTATACACAAGGGGGAGGGAGTACGAAAAGTTTAAATATTAAATTATAAAACTTCTATAAAGCACTATAGGATTAAATATTTAAGACTAAAATAAATTTAAAACAAGACTAAAAAAAAAATGTATTTTTTTTAAGACATGCTTTCGTTAACATTCACAAAAATGTAGAAAAAACATATATACATGTATATTTAAACGCACGAAAAAGAAGAAAATAATTTTGGTGTCCGAAAAGAAATTGTTTATTTTCTCATGTCCAAGAAAAAAATGAAAGTGTGGACGCCAAATTTTCATATACATATATATACATTCGTATATAATATAACATCCTAAAAAAGTTAAATTCCATTTGCACATTTGAAAAGAATGAGTAATGAATAGAATGAATTGATATGAATGAAATTTCCAGTTATACTGTCATTTGCAATGACGTTGAATAAGTTACAAAGACAAACATTTTGTAGAGTTGGACTGTATTTAAAAGAACAGTTTTTTTCTCATGGACAATTATATGTAAGTATTTCAAGATGTAAAGAGGAAAGGTAGTTAAAAATTTATCTCGCAGATACTGAAGAGCAAGGTCAGCAAATAAATAATGAAAGAGTTTTTACAAAAGAAAAAAACCATCGCATATCCTGAAGTTTTGTGGTCAAATTCTAATTTATCCTTAAAATGCATTTTTAATGTATTTATTACATATATAGTTTTTCATAAATATGTTTCGTATTTAAAATGTGTTATTTTCATATATCACTGCGAAGCAAGTGAGAAAGACACATTATTTTTCATGTGTTGTGTATATATTTATATCTCATTTTCCGTCTTTTTTTGAGCTCCCTTTCTCGGGTAACCATAATGATTGAAACAATGTATTTTAAAACTATGACCTAACAATGAATATCTGTTTCAACAATGTAAAGTAAAAATCGTGTTCAACAATGAAGCAATCATTTTTTAATAATGAATTTTTCTCATACCCGTCATTAGAAAAATGGATATGATATTAGTAGGCTGGAGAAAAACAGAAAACATATGGAACACAAATATCTTAGTTTAACTTACAAGGCTCGTGTGAGGGTAAGTATTTGTTAATTTTCTAACTAATTCGTAACCCCAAGTAACAAGCCTTTGGCAGTTACCTTTTACGTATTTAGAGTATGAAGATTCATTGATTAATATACAGTAAATGTATAAGGAATGTTTATGTACAGTGATTTCTTTTAGTAATGTGCCTTGGCAGGAAATTTTCATATTCTGGTATGTAGCCAGGCTTTGTATTTTATTAATCTTTGCTTGACATAAAATGAATGTCATTTTTGCAAAGCAGTTTTATTTTAGTGGTTTTTTTTTCTGAAATACTTTTCCGTTATGCGCGATATTTGACAGTATAATTTTGGATAGGAAACATAAATACGCAAGTTTGTCAAACAGAATTAGCGTGTTCTAATTATTTTAGATATTTTTGAATGACTGTAATTAAAATTAAGAAATGATAATAGTTGTTTTTAGCTCCTGCTACATTATGAAAGCATTATCATATTGTTGCCAACACAGCTCTTATGTGACTCCAACTTTGCGACATATCAGCTTAAGAACCTTTCCACATTAAACTTTTCATAGTAAAAATTTTATTTTTTAAAAATTTGGGTTACAAAATAAGCTATGCGCTATTAATATTGGTGTGTATGATAAATTACGATACATTTTTATTTTTATTTGCATTACAGAAAAATACAGCTTTTTTAACAATAACGATAAAACAATGATTTCTAAAACAATGCCACAAAAATGAATGTTTGTTAAAACAATGTAAAATATAATTCAACAAAAATATTATTTATTTTAACAATGTATTTCTCTCGTGTGCATCATTCGGAAAACGGATATCTATTTAGTTGGTTGGTATAGTGTAGAAAATTTGCAAGACAGATTAATATGAAATTAGTACACAAGTTATGTCTCAGAAAAAAAAAAAATATTTTTAATATCCAACAAGTTCTTTCCCTCAAGTAATATTCGTTTGACGATTATTCTTTCCTTATTTCAAGTATGAAGATTAATTAATGTAAGTACTGTAAATATATAAACTATGCTTATGAGCAGTTACATGTTTAGTAATGCGTGTTTGCAGAGAGAATAAGCCGGTATGACGCTATTGTGCCATTTTATTGGCCATTACTTGGGTTAAACTTAAATGAATTTTTGTGAAATATTTTTTTAGCGGTTATTTCGTATATACATATGTGTTATTTGATAGTTTATTGAGGGATATGAAAAGAAATACATAATTTTATCAAATAGGATATGTATGTTAGCTTGTTTGTTTCAGTTACTTTTGTGTAATTTTAATTGAAATGTAATTTAATTGGAGAATTTAAATATTTTTTCTAAACATTCTGTAAATATCGAAACATTACCCTTTTCTTTCAAAAATTGTAAATATCCAAATATTTTGAAAGTAATGATTAAAAAAAAATAGGTCATTTTAAATTTTTCCTAAAACAATTTTTAAACTTTTCAACAACTTTTTTCCTAAAGGAAAATATATAATGTATTCAGATTTCATGACAACCCGTATCCATATTTAATAAATTTGAGATTCAAGAAATGGTAGTAGTTGTTTTTAGCAATACTACGTTCAAAACAGTTACCTCATTGCAGCCAACATTGCTCTCATTGCATCATTTTTGCGACATATACACTAATAGAATTTATTTTGACTTTGCACAGTAAAATTTTATTTCTTTTTAATTTATGCTATGTCTATATAAATGTTCTATGTTAATTAATGTACTAGTTAAAGCCAAAAACTACGATTTCACACTATCCTTATTTAAAACCACAAAACTTTATATATTGCAATGTTTCTCGCAAAAAATATCATAATAAAAAATAAAAAGTACGCGGAGGGATATCCGCCTTCCTCACTCCCTTTTTTACTTAATTATTTTATGTATCCATGTGTTTTACCTATGTTATTCAACAAAACAATTTTTTAAATATTTAAATAAAAATTTCGTATGGAAAATTCTAAGCGGAAATTTTATTTTATTTATTCCACTTCCACTTTGAACTTATTTCAAAATCATTGAGAACATTTTAATTGCAAATGCCAACAATGAATGTCTGTTGCAGTAATGTAGAATAACAATCATAATAATTTCAATAATGTGCAACAATGGGAGAAGTTCTTTTAGACAATGAATTTTAATCCGCTGATATCAGCTGCAGAGTTGATGTCTAGTGAGTCGGATGAAATAGATAAATATTCCAGGACAAGTTTATATATTTTAGTTGACAAATTTGGTCTCCTCAAAGTGACAAGCATTCGGTTGCTCACAGGTATAATTGTTTGGTGTTAAATTTTTAGATATCAGTTAGGTACATTTATACAAAAGCTGGAATAAATCTGTTGGCTATTTAGTTAGCCTTTATTTAGCAGAACTTTTTTCGTAACTGTATACAGTATAATAACCTTATAAAGATACGTAGTTATGAATCATAGTAAAGTTATACGCGGTTGCATTGGGAATAAAGCAAAATGACCTTAAAATATAATATGTCTCCAATCTCTAACGATAATGTTTTTGAATACAATTACATTGCTCAATAAAAGTGTCATAATTTATGTTTTTTAATTTAACGTTTCGTGTTTTTAAATGTTTTGGTTAAAGCTAAAGCTATAGGTTCCGTTACAGATATAAATGCGTGAGGGTGTCTACAATAAATTATGATTTTTATTATAAATGAATTATTATGATTAAATTATGATTTTTTTTTGGCATTACAGAAAAAGAATGTTTCGTCTTTATATAACAATACATGTAAAAATTGAGTTTTAAAACAATTTCACAACAATGAATTTTTGTTAAAAAATTTAAAATATTAATCAACAATAAGATTATTTCTTTTAACAACGCGTTTGTTTCACGTTCATCATTAGAAAAGCGGATATTAAATTATTCTGCTGGAATTGTAGGGAATGTTTGCGGAATAGATTTATAATAATTGAGTTTAGAAGTTATGTCTCTGAGTAAATACATTTTAAATCTCCAACACTTCGTCAACCCAAGTAATATGAGTTTGTCAATTATTTTTAGCTTATCTACAGAATGAAGATTGGCTAATATACTATGTACTGTTGATATTTAAGATATATTTATGAGCATTACCTATTTATCAATATTCATTTGCCGCAGAGAACGAAAATGAGAGGCGCAATACTTCCACCCATTTTGGCCGTCAAGTGATGCATATAGCATAGCTGCCAATTTTTCTTTTTTTTCCTTTTCCTTTCTTTTAATATTCGTATTTGCACTAGAAACTTTTTTCAATAAAGGAAATGACTACCACATATAAACTAAATAAATTTTCTGATTTAATGTATATTTATTTGTTTTTTGAAACCGGAATATTAGAGGTAAGAAATAGCTGGTGCCACTAATTATCGAATTAGCATGTGATCATTGTAGACTGAAAAAAGAACGAGAAGATTGAAATACCGCAACCTGTCTCTTGTGACTGCCGCAGCGTTTTTGCCTAATACTCTGCTCAGTAAAAATGTTACTTTAATAATTTGTGATCATACCATGCGTCTAAAAAAAGACGGGTTTATTTAAAAATTTGTACTATTTTATTTAAACTATTTTTATATGGAATTCATGTTAATAAACTATCATAATCTTTTTCAAAATGTGCTCTTTATACGCGTACATTACGGAAAACGATGCGTTTATATTGCATGTCATTAAAAAAAAATCTTTTCTAAATACACCCATCCTATTTAGATACCAGGTAATTGTGCTATAATATTTATAAGGTGATTAAATACAAATTTTGGACTATAAATTAATTTTAATAATTAATGTCATCTTTTTAATACACGTCAAATTTATTTTCATTTTGTTCAGGAAGTTTTTTTTTCCTTCACGAGGTTTCAATTTTTCCACCTAACTTCTGCTTTCGTTTTTTCCCCCACATTTGATATTTATAACAGCCAAGAAGCAAAAAATTATTGCGTTGGAATTTTTAACTAAAATGTAACTTTTATTTTGGTTGTTAGGCAGAGATAGATTTAAAAGTAATTAATATTATGTATCCCACTGATTTTCTAGAGAAAAAGGATACGAAATTATAGACAGTTACAAAAGAAAGTAATCAAGTAAAGAATGGAATGAGGAAATAGAAAATTAAAACGAAATGAAGACATAGATGAACGCATGAAATGCGAAGACAAAATTATATTTAAAAGATAAATTAATTAAAAATGCGTATCTCTACGAATTTGAGTAAAAAATGATTAGGGTTAACTTAAAGATTCTAGTTTATTTAAGAAAAGTGAGGAAGCAGAAGATGACAAAGAAACCAACCAATAGGTTGGCTCATAAATACCTGTGGAATAAATATTTTAAGCAAATGTATTAATCATATGTATACGTCCGAATTATATAAGAAAAAAAAAGATCAGGCATTGACAAGAAGAAAATATTCTAGTTAGAATGTAGGACAACAAAGGGTATAAAATTTCATGTTATAAAAAAGGGAATGACCACAAAGCTGAACTAGAAAATATCGAAGAATTTAAAAATGGATTAAAAATATTTATCCCTCTGAACTTGAAAACAGGAAATTTTCTCAGATTACAGAAGCAAAGATTTAAGTTAGGAAGCAAGGAATGACCAAGAAGAAAATAAGGAAAGATAACAAGAAAGTGCAAGAACAATAAACCATGAATATCGGATATGTAGATATTTTTAAAAGATAGATTGAAAATATGTATCCTTCTAAACTTGAAAATAGAAAATTTCTCGGATTACAGTGGAAAAGAATCAAGTTAGGAAGGAAGAGATTACCAAGAAGATGCACAATAGCAGAAAGCGTGAATATCCGAGGTATATATATATTTAAAAGACGGGTTGAAAATATGCATTCTTCCAAACTTGAAAACAAGAAATTTATCAGATTACAGAAGAAAAATTTCAAGTTAGGCTGGGTGAGGTGACCAAGAAACTACAATATAGCAGAATGCGTGAAAATCGCAGTTATGCAATATTTGTTAAAGATGGATTGAAAATATGTATCCCTCTAAATAAGAAAACAGGAAATTTCTCAGATTACAGAGGAAAAGATTCACGTTAGGGAGAAAGGGATAAGAATATTCATAATAGCAGAAGGCGTGAATATCGGAGGAATATATATATTTAAAAGATGGGTTGAAAATATGTATCCCTCCGAACTTGAAAACAAGAAATTTATAAGATTACAGAAGAAAAGATTCAAATTAGGAATATATTATCAAGAAGATGCATAATAACAGAGAGGGTGAATATAGGAGGTATATATATTATTAAAAGATGAATTGAAAATATGTATCCCTCCGTACAAAAAAAAAAAATTCCCTGATTACAGATGAAAAGATTCAAGTTAGGAAGAATGAGATTAACAAGTAGCTGCTTAGTAGCAGAAAGCTTGAATATCGGAGGTATATGTATTTTTAAAAGATGGGTTGAAAATATTTATCCCTCCAAAGTTGAAAACAGGAAATTTCTCAGATTGAAGAAGAAAAGATTTAAATTAGGAAGAAAGAGATTACAAAGAAGATGCATAATAGCAGTAAGGTCGAATATAGGAGGTAAATATATTTTTAAAAGATGGATTGAAAATATGTATCCCTCCGAACTTAAAAACAGGAAATTTCTCAGATTACAGAAGAAAAGATTCAAGTTAGGAAGAAAGAGATGAACAGGAAGCTGCATAATAGCAGAAAGCTTGAATATCGGAGGTATACATATTTTTAAATGATGGGATGAAAATATTTATCTCTCCGTTACGAAAAAACATGAAATTTCTCAGATTACAGAAAAAAAGGTTCAAGTTAGGAATAAAGAGATTAACATGAATCTGCATAATAGCAGAGAGCTTGAATACCGGAGGTATATATATTTTTAAATATGGGTTGAAAATACTTATCCCTCCGAACCTGAAAACAAAAAATATCTCAGATTGCAGAAGAAAAGATATAAATTAGGAAGGAAGAGATTACCAAGAAGATGCATAATAGCAGGAAGCTTGAATATCGGATGTAAATATATATTTAAAAGACTGATTGAAAATATGTATCCCTCTGAATATGAAAACAGGAAATTATCTCAGATTACAGATGAAAAGATTCAAATTAGGATGAAAGAGATTACTACCAAGATGATGCATATTAGAATAAAGCTTGAATATCGGAAATATATATATTTTTAAAAGATGGATTGAAAATATATCCCTCCATACGAAAAAGCATGAAATTTCTGAGATTACAGAAGAAATGATTCAAGATAGGAAGAAATAGATGAATAAGAAGATACATAATAGCAGTTAGGGTGAATATCGGATGTATATATATGTTTAAAAGATGGGTTGAAAATATCTATCTGTCCGAACTTGAAAACAGTAAATTTCTCAGATTACAGAAGGAAATATTCGTGTTAGGGAGAAAGGGATGACGAACAATATTCATAAGAGAAGAAAGCGTGAATTTCGGAGGTATGCATATTTTTAAAAGAAGAATTGAAAATATGTATCCCTCCGAACTTGAAAACAGGAAATTTCTCAGGTTACATAAGAAAAGATTCAAGTTAGGAAGAAAGAAATGAACAGAAAGATGCATAATAGCAGAAAGTTTGAATATCGGAGGTATATATATATATTTAAAAGATGGGTTGAAAATATTTATCCCTCCGTACGAAAAAACATGAAATTTCTCAGATTACAGAAGAAAATATTCAAGTTAGGAAGAAAGAGATTAACAAGAAGCTGCATAATAGCAGAGAGTTTGAATGTCGGAGGTAAATATATTTTTAAAAGATAGGTTGAAAATATCTGTACCTCCAAACTTGAAAACAGGAAATTTTTCAGAAATCAGAAGAAAAGATTTAAATTAGGAAGAAAGAGATTACCAAGAAGATGCATAATAGCAGAAAGGTTGAATATAGGAGGTATATATTTTGTTAAAAGATGGATTGAAAGTATGTATATCTCCGTAGGAAAAAGGATGAAATTTCTCAGATTACAGAAGAAAAGATTCAAGTTAGGAAGAAAGAGTTTAACAAGAAGCTGCATAAAAGCAGAAAGCTTGAATATCGGAGGTATATATATTTAAAAAAAAATGGGTTGAAAATATGTATCCCTCCGAACTTAAAAACAGGAAATTTCTCAGATTACAGAAGGAAAGATTCAAGTTAGGAAGATAGAGATGAACAGGAAGCTGCATAATAGCAGAAAGCTTGAATATCGGAGGTATACATATTTTTAAATGATGGAGTGAAAATATTTATAATTCCCTACGAAAAAAACATGAAATTTCTCAGATTACAGAAAATAAAAAGATTCAAGTTAGGAAGAAAGAGATTAACAAGGTGCTGCCTAATAGCAGAGAGCTTGAATATCTGAGTTATATATATCTTTAAAAGATGGGATGAAAATATCTTTCCCTCCAAACTTGAAACCATGAATTTTCTCAGATTGTAGAAGAAAAGATTTAAATTAGGAAGAAAGAGATTGCCAAGAAGATGAATATTAGCGGAAATGTTGAATATAGGAGGTATATATATATTTAAAAGATGGATTGAAAATATGTATCTCTCCGTACGATAAAAAATGAAATTTCTCAGATTGCAGAAGAAAAGATTCAAGTTTGAAAGAAAGAGATGAACAAAAAGCTGCATAATAGCAGAAAGCTTGAATATCGGAGGTACATATATATTTAAAAGGTGAATTGAAAAAATATATCTCTCCGTACGAAAAAACAAGAAATGTCTCAGATTAAAAAAGGAAAGATACAAGTTAGGAAGAAAGAGATTAACAAGAAGCTGCATAACAGCAGAAAGCTTGAATAACGGAGGTATATATATTTTTAAAAGATGGGTTGAAAATATTTATCCCTCCAAAGTTGAAAACAGGAAATTTCTCAGATTGCAGAAGAAAAGATTTAAATTAGGAAGAAAGAGATTACCAAGAAGATGCATAATAGCAGAAATGTTCAATATAGGATATAGCATCGATTTGAAGACCGGGTTCTAAATGCTAAAAAAAAACTCCAACTATTAATTTACTGGAACAACTATTTATTTAAGTTATATTAGAGGTGGTTCAGTGGTAGAATGAGAGAGACCCCCAATTACAAAAAGGGGCGCCAAACGCCCTTTACTTTTTTAAAACCTTCACATCTTGAAGGCTAGGACAGAAGTGAGGTTTTTGCAAGAAGTCAAGAAATCTTGGCGTTGCACAGAATCGCCAATTTACAACTTTTGGTGACTGCGCGAAAATGAACAAAGGGTCTTGGCGATAAACATTACCGCAAAAATGTGGTGATACAATCGGACGGGGGAGGCTGAGATTGCAAGCAAGCGCTTCTAATACGATGAGAAATGCGTCAGAAAAGCGAAACTTGTTTATACAACTGATCTTACAAAGAAGACCGCTGCCTGAGAAAAATTGTGAAAATGACAGGCATCTGGCTTTTAGCTCGACCACAAAGCACGATAAATACATGCTTCCCATAAGATCTGTTCATTTTTCTTTTTAATTGTTAATACATATGCAACGTTCACGTATTAGGAGAGATAAAAATTCTTATCAATGTGGCGCGCAAAAATCCGATGGAATTAAATGCAGACCTTGATACTAGCAGATGTGCCATTTAATTCTTATTTATTTCTTTGCACTGGGAGCGGTAGCAGACAGATACGGAAAAGAAGAAAAAAAAAGGAATGAATCTTTGCGGCTAGAAATAAAGATGTTTTTAGAAAGAAAACCTTTTAATAAAAGCTGGATGGTTTTGAGAAATGAATTTAATTACATATTTCAGCATAAGAAAGAGAGGGGGGGGGGGGGTAATGTGATATTAAAAGTAAAAATTATGTTTTTAACCTGACATAAGATGTAGAAGTAAAAAAAATAACGGTACGTGTGTACAAACACAAAACTCCAAAATCACTCTTGTGAATGTGATATCAATTACATAATTAATGAGTTAATATCACTAGATTATATAATGATACAGAGTTTTGCTTGACACCATGAACTGAGTGTATAAACAAAGTGTATTTTCACATGAACTAAAATTGTGTAAATATACCCATGAACTAAAATAAACTCACATGAACTAAATGTAATCTCACATGAACAAAATTGTGTAATTATTCTCATGAACTAATGTGTGTTTTCACATGAACTAAATGTGTATCTATCTAAAACTCAAGTGCAGCACATGAACTAATGTTGTCAAAAAAAAAAATAAAAAAAATGTACCGTCAATTTTTAAAATAAATGTTAAGTAAGAGACAAAATAGAAACTGTTATTAAATTATATTGTGAAAATGTAAATTCCAAAACCAAAACTGAATGTAAAGCGTGCAATGTGATGTTTCCATCACTTGTATCTATCAAATTACCAAAGTAGAAAAAAAATATCTAAAATCGTTTAAGTGTAACTGGTGCAAAAAAAAGAAAAAAAGAAGACACATCTGTACAGTGTTTGTGTGTACACCTGTACTACCAAAACCTTTACAAGCGAAAATAAAAAAAACTGATGACCTGCATCAATTTATTTTACTCTCCCATACAATCTTTTAATCATCCAACCATTCCTGCAGTAATAATCGAATGACAAAAAGGTATGCCTAACAGTACACACATAATTTCTGAAAAAATATATATTTAAATTTGCAGTTAAGTGTTAACTGTGAAATAAAATATCACTAATGCCATATGGTGAATTATTAAGATGTACATAACTGTCTAACACAGTGAAATGTTTTTTTATCTTTTTTTTTTTTTTAAATTAACTTTCTTTTTAAAGAATCCTTCACAATACAAAATGCAGCAAGAGAAAAAAAAATAATAATTTATCTTGTAAACAGGTATTTTTTTTTTTTTTTTTTTTTTATATCTATATAAAAAAAAAATGTGTTTAATGAAATGAATTGCAATTGTCTAAGGTTTCTCGTTGCTCTTTTATATATCTCTTTACAGTAGGACATCTATGTGAGAAAGCTGTATGGAAAACGTTAAATTTTGTGTTGTTTACCTCATTACATCTAATGCAATTAATGCATTTTGGGCTGTTTGAACAATGGGGATCTTTATGTGATAAGGCACATACAGGACACCTAATTTTATCTGTGCATGATTTTGCCTGATGAAGAAGATTTTGACATGTAAAACATCTTTTTACCGAAACGTATCTTTTTACAGGGTAACCAGTAGACTGAATTTTGATTTCGCCATGACTAATTAATCTTTTAGCTATCTTTGGGGGCATTAGAAATATCCAATTAAATAACTCAACATATTTCATCTTATATTTTTGTTGAAATTGAATAGAAGGTGTGGATATACCAGTTAAGTCAGAAATTGCCAAAAGAATATCAGGAATATTAAAATTTTCTGGCATCTGACAAATTATAACTGAAATTGGCTTCAAATCATGCCTAAAAGGGGACGAAAAGTTATTATTTATAGGAGAAGTGGTAACATCTTGTTGTGGGCATTTCAAATCAGAAATAATATTTGAGTTATGCTGCAAGGAATTTTCAGTCAGACTGTTGATTTCACAATTATCTATTTGTGTTGTTTCAATTCGCTTAGGTGATAGTATTTCGCTGTATGCCTGGGATGTGCTTTGATTTTGATGAGACGTCTCATTAATTTCAACTTTATGTTTCTCTTTCACTGTAAGTGCGTGCAATCTTTCCAAAATTTTTATATTAACAATTTGTAAACATTTGTTCTTATTTTGCAACCTAACATAATCATCTTTTATAACCTGAAAAAAATTACCCAACATTTGAAATTCCCATAAAAATGTCTTATGCATAGAAGATATATTTTCAACTAAAGTGTCATTGTTTTTACTACCAATTTGTTCCTGTAGTATAGGGAATTCTGTATTTACCCTATCCGCAAATCTGTTCAGTGCTTCCTCAAACATGTACGGCAGAGAACATTTTAATTCAGCCACAGATACTTCTAATTCTGGATGGCTATCGGCCTGTGACATTTTTTTAAAAATGTTGGAAAAAGTAGCCAAAGAAGAATTAAAAATATATAAAAGATGGCACAATAATTTAAAATTTAGTTACTGTATTAGAGTAAAACAGCAAGAAAAAGAATTTAAAACAAATATTTTCTCTCCCTTTCTCTCTTTTTTTTTATGAGCAGATTACAAGAGAAGAAAAAAAATTGGAAGTTCTCAAAAAAAAAAATTCTGTCTATTTTAAAAAGTATGCAGTATCTGAAATATTCATACAATAAGAAAAATTTATACACCCACAGATATTATATAGAAAACAGCACAAAATCACTGCAACATCTTCCAATAATATGCATGCAAAAATAATATACACTTGTAAATGCTGAGTAAAAGCAAAAATAAATAAAAAACTATCAAATAATAGCCAAGAAAATTTTATAATGCACCTTTGGAAACGAGGGCAATAAATGTTAATATGCTTAGCCTATCACAAACACATTTTAACTAAATGACATTTTATTTTCTGTATGGAAAATAATTAATCACCTAAATATCAATATAAAATAAATATGCACTGCAATACTGGATTAAAAAAAAACTTACCTTTCAAAATAAAGCAAGAAAAGAGAAGACAAAAATTATAAGTGCCGAATAAAACATTTAAAATATAATGCTTAAATTTCGTAAGCTTCTCTGTTCATGCAAACAAATATACTGAATAGTAAGAAGTCATCATTTTATATATATATATATTTTTTTTTACCCAAACAGCATGAAAAGGGAAAATTGATAAATCATAACGCATACCTACAGATAAAAATAAAGCAAAATAATAATAACTAATTTACTGTATTTATTACAATTAAAGTTTAAAAGAAACACTTGAATTTTCCGTGTTCATGCTTATGCAATGAAAACTAGACACTTTTATTATGTAATCAATATTGTTAGCTGTAGAATTTTTTTGTTGTATTATTCGCACACATACGATGGTACATTTGTGTACGTTTTTGCATTTTTTTATAATTTCACGTTTTCCTTTTTTTTTTTTATCAGGTGTACCACTTTTACTATTGCGAACATATTGGCACTGATTTTTTTCAAGCTAAGATGGCAGAAACCAGCAACAAACAAAAATCAATCTGATGCAAATTTGATGATGAAAACTGAAGCAAATTCTTTTTTTTATCACATTTATGCACAAGAAGCGAAGCACAGATTAAAAGAAAATTGTTCACATAATTTGAAATATTTTCGGACGCACTAATTCTGTTAAGATGCACTTTCTTTTCCTTTACAAAAAAATTTCACCTGATTAGAGCGTTTATGTGAGATATGTCCACATATTTTTTTATTAATTTTCACTTGAAGACAACACATACATGGCGTAATACACGTAACTCCTTGACGCAACACTTCGAAAAAAAACTTTTGAAGGCACTTTCCTAAAAAAAAATCGTAGCATGAGATTTTGCGTACACCTTTGAAGCAATGCACACGAACTTTTTTACTTTTTCACATTCCTCACGATAAATCTCCATGCACCGTTAAATGCACACGCACTATGAATGAAAACACACTAGGTAACGATATTCTGTCGAAAGGAGAAAGCAGAACGGCGACACAAACACACACAAGGCGAACCGCTGAAGTCACGTTTTTTTTTCTTTTTTCTATGATTAGTGACGATATACGATCAATTCGACGACACATCTGGGGGAGGTGATGGTGAGCAGGCACGAAGAAAATAACCGTAGCAACATCAGAGGGGGGGAGGAGGCATACCGGCGAAACAAGAGCGGCTCGAAGATGTCCAGCTGGTGAGCGAAGAGACACTAGACTGGGTTCCATCACTGTCCGACGGAGAAATTCGCATCTATCCATCGAGCGCAGGATGTACTGAGTGCGGGATATGACGGCACACCAGGAAGGCACACTGTCCGGCATGGTTGAAAAATATCCAGTCCAAGAATTTGAAGAAAATTATTGCAAGAGTACTTGAATGGGGTAATTGAATGATTTTAAGGGGGAGGGGGGGGGTGAATTTCTCTCTCTAACGTGCATTTTTTTTTTTTTTTTTAACTAAGTTGGAGAAAAATATAGGCGATGCACCAATAAGTATATAGCTTCGATTTGAAGACCGGGTTCTAAATGCTAAAAAAAAACTCCAACTATTAATTTACTGGAACAACTATTTATTTAAGTTATATTAGAGGTGGTTCAGTGGTAGAATGAGAGAGACCCCCAATTACAAAAAGGGGCGCCAAACGCCCTTTACTTTTTTAAAACCTTCACATCTTGAAGGCTAGGACAGAAGTGAGGTTTTTGCAAGAAGTCAAGAAATCTTGGCGTTGCACAGAATCGCCAATTTACAACTTTTGGTGACTGCGCGAAAATGAACAAAGGGTCTTGGCGATAAACATTACCGCAAAAATGTGGTGATACAATCGGACGGGGGAGGCTGAGATTGCAAGCAAGCGCTTCTAATACGATGAGAAATGCGTCAGAAAAGCGAAACTTGTTTATACAACTGATCTTACAAAGAAGACCGCTGCCTGAGAAAAATTGTGAAAATGACAGGCATCTGGCTTTTAGCTCGACCACAAAGCACGATAAATACATGCTTCCCATAAGATCTGTTCATTTTTCTTTTTAATTGTTAATACATATGCAACGTTCACGTATTAGTAGAGATAAAAATTCTTATCAATGTGGCGCGCAAAAATCCGATGGAATTAAATGCAGACCTTGATACTAGCAGATGTGCCATTTAATTCTTATTTATTTCTTTGCACTGGGAGCGGTAGCAGACAGATACGGAAAAGAAGAAAAAAAAAGGAATGAATCTTTGCGGCTAGAAATAAAGATGTTTTTAGAAAGAAAACCTTTTAATAAAAGCTGGATGGTTTTGAGAAATGAATTTAATTACATATTTCAGCATAAGAAAGAGAGGGGGGGGGGGTAATGTGATATTAAAAGTAAAAATTATGTTTTTAATTAATTTTGAATAAAAATTATAGGTATGGGACAGAAACGCTGTCACATAGGAGGTATATATATTTTTAAAAGATGGATTGAAAATATATATCTCTCCGTACGAAAAGAAATGAAATTTCTTAGATTACAGAAGAAAAGATTCAAGTTAGGAAGAAAGAGATGAACAAGAAGCTGCATAATAGAAGAAAGCTTTAATACCGGAGGTACATATATTTTTAAATATGGGTTGAAAATATTTATCCGACCGAACTTGAAATTAGGAAATTTCTCAGATTGCAGAAGAAAAGATTTAAATTAGGAAGAAAGAGTAGTAGCATAATAAGTAGTAGCCAAGTAGATGCATAATAGCAGGAAGCTTGAATATAGCAGGTATATATGTCGTAGGCTGTGGAAATTTCTCAGATTACAGATGAAAAGATTCAAATTAGGATGAAAGAGATTACCAAGATGATGCATATTAGAATAAAGCTTGAATATCGGAAATATATATATATTTAAAAGATGGATTGAAAATGTATCCCTCCGTACGAAAAAGCATGAAATTTCTGAGATTACAGAAGAAATGATTCAAGTTAGGAATAAATAGATGAACAAGAAGCTGCATAATAGCAGAAAGCGTGAATATCGGAGGTATATATATATTTAAAAGTTTGGTTGAAAATATGTATCCCTCCAAACTTGAAAAAAGGGAATTTCTCAAATTACTGAAGAAAAGATTCAAATTCGGAAGAAAGTGATTACCAAGAAGATGCATAGTAGAATATACTTGAATATTGGATGAATATATATTTTTAAAAGATGGGTTAAAAATATCTATCCAACCGAACTTGAAAACAGTAAATTTCTCAGATTACAGAAGAAAATATTCATGTTAGGGAGAAAGGGATGACCAAGAATATTCAGAATGGTGAATCATAATAATATTCATAATAGTGATTTTTGGAGGTATACATATTTTTAAAAGAAGGAATGAAAATATGTATCCCTCCGAACTTGAAAACACGAAATTTCTCTGATTACAGAATAAAAGGTTCAAATTAGGAAGAAATAGATTACCAAGAATCTACATAATAGCAAGAATGCGTGAATATCGGAGGTATAGATATTTTTAAAAGATGGATTGAAAATACATATCCCTCCGAACTTAAAAACAGGAAATTTCTCAGATTACAGAAGAACAGATTCAAATTAGAAAGAAAAAGATTACCAAGAAGATGCATAATAGCAGAAAAGGGGAATATAAGAGGTATAGATGTTTTTAAAATATGGAATGAAAATATGTATCACTCTGAACTTGAAAACAGGAAATTTCTCAGATTACAGAGGAAAATATTCACGTTAGGAAGGAAGGGATGACCAAGAATATTCATAATAGAAGAAAGCGTGAATATCGGAGTTATATATATTTTCAAAAGTTGGGTTGAAATTATGTATCCTTCCGAACTTGAAAAAAGGGAATTTCTGAGATTACAGAAGAAAAGATTCAAATTAGGAAGAAAGTGATTATTACCACGAAGTTGCATAATAGAATAAACTTGAATATCGGAGGTATATATTTTTTTAAAAGATGGGTTGAAAATATGTAACACTCTGAACTTGTAAAAGAAAATTTCTCTGATTACAGAAGTAAAGATTCAAATTATAAAGAATGAGATGACCAAGAAGATGCGTAATAGCAGAAAACGTGAATATCGGAGGTATACATATTTTTAAAAGATGGATTGAAAATATGTACCCCTCCGAACTTGAAAAGGTGCAAATTTCTCAGATTAGAGATGAAAAAATTCAGATTAGAAAGAATGAGATGACCAAAAAGATGCATAATAACAGAAAACCTGAATATCGGAGGTATACACATTTTTAAAAGATGGATTGAAATTATGTATCCTTCCAAACTGAAAAGTGGAAATTTCTGAGACTGCAGAAGAAAAGATATAATGAGAAAGAATGAGATGACCAGGAAGATGCATAGTAACAGAAAACGTAAATATCGGAGGTATACATATTTTTAAAAGAAGGATTTAAAATATGTATCCCTCCAAACTTGAAAAGAGGAAATTTCTCATTTTTCAGAAGAAAAGATCTAGTTAGGGAGAAAGGGATGACCAAGAATCTGTATAAGGGCAGTTAGCGTGAATATCGGAGGTATAGATGTCTTTTAAAGATGGATCGAAGATATGCATTCCTTCGAACTTGAAATCAGAAAATTTCTCAGCATACAGAAGAAAAGATTTAAGTTAGGAAGAAAGAGATGACTAAGAAACTGCATAATAGCAGAAAGTGTGAATATCGGAGGTCTAGATATTTTTAAAAGATGGATTGAAAATATGTATCCCTCCGCATTTGAAAACAGGAAATTTCCCAGATTAAAGAAGAAAAGATTCAAGTAAGGAAGCAGGAAATGACTACTACGAAACTGTATAACTGGAAAAAGTGCGGAAGGCGGAGGCATAGATATTTTTAAAAGATGGATTAAATATACCTATCCCTACGAACATGAAAACAGGAAACTTTTCAGATTACAGAAGGAATGATTCAAGTTAGAGAGGAAATGGATAACCATGTAGCTGTATAAGAGCAGTCAGCGTGAATATTGGAGGTATAGATATTTTTAAAAGATGGATTGAAAATATGTATTCCTCCGAACTTGAAAACAGAAAGTTTCTCAGATTACAGAAGAAAAGATTCAAGTTAGGAAGAAAGAGATCACCAAGGAGCTGCACAATAGCAGAAAGCGTAAATTTATTTTTATTTTCTTCAGGAATTTTATTTCCTTCATGGGTTTTCATTCCCTCCCCACCCCCTCATAACTTCTGCTTTCGTTTTTTTTTTTTTTTTTTTTTTTTTTTTTTTTTTTTTTTTTTTATTATATTTATAACAGTTAAGAACAAAAAAAAAAATTATTGCGCAGGAATTTATAATTTAAATCTGACTTTTAATTTAGGTAGAGGTAGCTTTAAAAGTTGAATTAATGTTATGTATCCCACTGATTTTCTAGAGAAAAAGGAAACAAAAATATAGACACTTACAAAAGGAAATAATCAAGTAAAGAATGGAATGAGAAAATAGAAAATTATCATGAAATGAAAACATAGAAGAACGAATGAATTGCGAAGGTAAATTTACATTTAAAAGATAAATTAATTAAATATGCATATCTCTACGAATTTGAGAAAAAAATGAATAGGTTAACTTAAGGAGTCTAGTTTAAGAAAGATTCAAGTTAGGATGCAGAAGATGACCAAGAAACCAAGAAAGAGGACGGCACATAAATATCTGTGGAATAAATATTTAAAACTAATGTATTTTAAACATATATAAGTTCGAATTGTAGAAGAAAAAAATTAAAAAAGATATGGTATAGACCAGAAGTAAAGATTCTAGTTCGAACGTATGACAACCGACCTTAAAAAATTTCATGTTAGAAAAAAGGGAATGACCACGAAGCTGCACAAGAGAATATCGAAGGTTTTTAAAATGGATAAAAAATATTTATCCCTCCGAACTTGAAAATAGGAAATTACCCAGATTAAAGATGAAAAGATTCAAGCAAGGAAGCAGGGAATGACTACTACGAAACTGCATAACAGGAAAAGGGGTGAATGGCGTAGGTATAGATATGTTTAGAAGATGGATTAAAAATATGTATCCCTCCGAACATGAAAGCAGGAAACTTCTCAGATTACACAAGGAATGATTCAAGTTAGGAAGAAAAAGATAACGAAGAAGCTGTATAAGAACAGAAAACGTGAATATTGGAGGGATAGATATTTTTAAAAGACGGATTGAAAACCGTATCCCTCCGAACTTGAAAACAGGAATTTTTTCAGATAACTGAAGAAAAGATTAAAATTAGGATGAGTGAGATAACGAAAAAGATGAATAATAACAGAAAACGTGAACATCGGAGGCATAGATATTTTTAAATCATGGATTGATA
Organism: Maratus speciosus; assembly: GCA_963932465.1. NCBI lineage: Eukaryota > Metazoa > Arthropoda > Arachnida > Araneae > Salticidae > Maratus > Maratus speciosus. The sequence continues at coordinate 103,884,478 of OZ010789.1, read as the reverse complement.
ATATGTATAACTTCGAACTTGAAAAGTGGAAATTTCTCAGATTACAGAAGAAAAATTAGAATTAGAAGAATGAGATGACCAAGAAGATGCATAATAACAGAAAACGTGAATATCGGAGGTATACATATTTTTAAAAGATGAATTGAAAATATGTATCCCTCAGAACTTGAAAAGGTAGATATTTCTCAGATTACAGAAGAAAAGATTCAAATTATAAAGAATGAGATGACCAAGAAGATGCGTAATAACAGAAAACGTGAATATCGGAGGTATACATATTTTTAAAAGATGGATTGAAAATGTGTACCCCTCCGAACTTCAAAAGGTGCAAATTTCTCAGATTACAGATGAAAAAATTCAAATTAGAAAGAATGAGATGACCAAAAAGATGCATAATAACAGAAAACCTGAATATCGGAGGTAAACACATTTTTAAAAGGTGAATTGAAATTATATATCCTTCCTAACTGAAAAGTGGAAATTTCTCAGACTGCAGAAGAAAAGATATAATGAGAAAGAATGAGATGACCAAGAAGATGCATAGTAACAGAAAACGTAAATATCGGAGGTACACATATTTTTTAAAAAAGGATTGAAAATATGTATCCCTCCAAACTTGAAAAGAGGAAATTTCTCATTTTACAGAAGAAAAGATCTAGTTAGGGAGAAAGGGATGACCAAGAAGCTGTATAAGGGCAGTTAGCGTGAATATGAGGTATAGATATCTTTTAAAGATGGATTGAAGATATGTATTCCTTCGAACTTGAAAACAGAAAATTTTTCAGCATACAGAAGAAAAGATTTAAGTTAGGAAGAAAGAGAAGACTAAGAAACTGCATAATAGGAGAAAGTGTGAATATCGGAGGTCTAGATATTTTTAGAAGATGGATTGAAAATATGTATTCCTCCGAACTTGAAAACAAAAACTTTCTCAGATTACAGAAGAAAAGATTCAAGTTAGGAAGAAAGAGATCACTAAGGAGCTGCACAATAGCAGAAAGCGTAAATTTATTTAGTTGAATTAATGTTGTGTATCCCACTGATTTTCTAGAGAAAAAGGAAACAAAAATATAGAAACTCACAAAAGGAAATAATCAAGTAAAGAATGGAATGTGAAAATAGAAAATTATCACGAAATGATAACATAGAAGAACGCATAAATTGCGAAGGTAAAGTTACATTTAAAAGATAAATTAATTAAATATGCATATCTCTACGAATTTGAGAAAAAAATGAATAGGTTAACTTAAGGAGTCTAGTTTACTTAAGAAAGATTCAAGTTAGGATGCAGAAGATGACCAAGAAACCAAGAAAGAGGACGGCACATAAATATCTGTGGAATAAATATTTAAAACTAATGTATTTTAAAAATATATAAGATTAGAGATTAATTATAGAAGAAAAAAAATTAAAAAAAGATATGGCATAGTCCAGAAGTAAAGATTCTAGTTAGAACGTATGACAACCGACCTTAAAAAATTTCATGTTAGAAAAAAGGGAATGACCACGAAGCTGCACAAGAGAATATCGAAGGGTTTAAAAATGGATAAAAAATATTTATCCCTCCGAATTTGAAAACAGGAGATTTTCTCAGATTACAGAAGAAAAGATTCAAGTTAGGAAGAAAGAGATGACCAAGAAGCTGTATAAGAACACAAAACGTGAATATTGGAGGTATAGATATTTTTAAAAGATGGATTGAAAATATGTATCACTCCAAACATGAAAACAGGAAATTTCCCTGATCAAAGAAGAAAAGATTCAAGCAAGGAAGCAGGGAATGACTACTAAGAAACTGCATAACATGAAAATGTGTGAATAGCAGATGTATAGATATTTTTAAAAGATGGATTAAAAATATGTATCCCTCCGAACATGAAAACAGGAAACTTCTCAGATTACACAAGGAAAGATTCAAGTTAGGAAGAAAAAGATAACGAAGAAGCTGTATAAGAACACAAAACGTGAATATTGGAGGTATAGATATTTTTAAAAGATGGATTGAAAATATGTATCCCTCCAAACTAGAAAACAGGAAATTTCCCAGATCAAAGAAGAAAAGATTCAAGCAAGGAAGCAGGGAATGACTACTAAGAAACTGCATAACATGAGAAGTTGTGAATGGCGGAGGTATAGATATTTTTAAAATATGGATTAAAAATATGTATCCTTCCGAACATGAAAACAGGAAACTTCTCAGATTACACAAGGAAAGATTCAAGTTAGGAAGAAAAAAATAACGAAGAAGCTGTATATGAACACAAAACGTGAATATTGGAGGTATAGATATTTTTAAAAGATGGATTGAAAATATGTATCCCTCCGATTTCGAAAACAGGAAATTTTTCAGATTACAGAAGAAAATATTCAAATTAGGAAGAAGGAGATGACGAAAAAGATGCATAATAACAGAAAACGTGAACATTGGAGCTATAGATATTTTTAAAAGATGGATTGAAAATATGTATCCCTCAGAACTTGAAAAGTGGAAATTTTTCAGATTACAAAAGAAAAGATTCAAATTAGAAAGAATGAGATAACCAAGAAGATGCATAATAGCAGTAAACGTGAATATCGGAAGTATACATATTTTTAAAAGATGGATTGAAAATATGTATCCCTCCGAACTTGAAAACAGGAATTTTTTCAGATTACTGAACGAAAGATTCAAATTAGGATGAGTGAGATAACGAAAAAGATGAATAATAACAGAAAACGTGAACATCGGAGGCATAGATATTTTTAAATCATGGATTGATAATATGTATCACTCCGAACTTGAAAATAGGAAATTTCCCAGATTAAAGATGAAAAGATTCAAGCAAGGAAGCAGGGAATGACTACTACGAAACTGCATAACAGGAAAAGGAGTGAATGGCGTAGGTATAGATATGTTTAGAAGATGGATTAAAAATATGTATCCCTCCGAACTTGAAAGCAGGAATCTTCTCAGATTACACAAGGAATGATTCAAGTTAGGAAGAAAAAGATAACGAAGAAGCTGTATAAGTACAGAAAACGTGAATATTGGAGGGATAGATATTTTTAAAAGACGGATTGAAAACATGTATCCCTCCGAACTTGAAAACAGGAATTTTTTCAGATTACTGAAGAAAAGATTCAAATTAGGATGAGTGAGATAACGAAAAAGATGAATAATAACAGAAAACGTGAACATCGGAGGCATAGATATTTTTAAATCATGGATTGATAATATGTATCACTTCGAACTTGAAAAGTGGAAATTTCTCAGATTACAGAAGAAAAATTAGAATTAGAAGAATGAGATGACCAAGAAGATGCATAATAACAGAAAACGTGAATATCGGAGGTATACATATTTTTAAAAGATGGATTGAAAATATGTATGCCTCCGATTTCGAAAACAGGAAAATTTTCAGATTACAGAAGAAAATATTCAAATTATAAAGAATGAGATGACCAAGAAAATGCGTAAAAACAGAAAACATGAATATCGGAGGTATACATATTTTTAAAAGATGGATTGAAAATATGTACCCCTCCGAACTTCAAAAAGGGCAAATTTCTCAGATTACAGATGAAAAAATTCAAATTAGAAAGAATGAGATGACCAAAAAGATGCATAATAACAGAAAACCTGAATATCGGAGGTATACACATTTTTAAAAGTTGGATTGAAATTATGTATCCTTCCTAACTGAAAAGTGGAAATTTCTCAGACTGCAGAAGAAAAGATATAATGAGAAAGAATGAGATGACCAAGAAGATGCATAGTAACAGAAAACGTAAATATCGGAGGTATACATATTTTTAAAAGTCCTTCCGGCCAGTGCCGGGAGGAAGAGGTAGCTTTCATAATCCTTATTTAAAAAAAGCCAACTTATATCATGCAAACACACGAAGCTCAATTTAGAGGAAACCGAATATAGGAGATTCAATACTAATTTTTATCAATATAATGAATGAGAATTTCGCGAAATTAGTCAGCTTTATCCAAGCTACTTTTCTTTAAAGTAACTTATATTTGGATGCCAAATTCGGCAATTTCTTAAAGTGCCTGTCATTTTAAGACAACATGGTGGATGAGGCTAAGCAGTGAACTTGGTCGAGACCTTAGTAATTGCTGTGCACATGCTCACTCACATCGGAATCGGTTAATATATAGGAGTGCTGTCGCATGCAAAAAATCAGATTTTTCAAAATGTCACCCACAATAGAAATTGAAACTGCTATATCTGAGCCATTTTTTAAGGTAAAGACAAACAAAAAATGCTCCTGAATCCTTATATCAAGATCAAATACTTAAGAAAGAAACCTTTTTCAATTTCTAATTTTTTTGCACCTCACTTTAAATATATATATATATTTTTTAATTTAATGGCCGCCATTTTGAAACAAGATCGCTGATGAATCTGGCCAGCGAACTTGGTCGAGGTGTTGATGTATACTATCCACATGCCTTCTTACATCGAAATAGGCGAATACGTGTGTTATCGCGTGACAAATACAAGATCGTTTCAAAATGTTAGCCATGCTAGAAATTCAAAGTGCTATAAATCAACCATTTTTTAAGATATCAACAAAAGAACAAATTTTCAGAAACAAAAACTGCTCCGGAATCTTTGTATCAAGGCCAAACACATAAAAAAAATCTTTTTCATTTTCCAATTTTTTAATACCTCATTTTGAATTTTAAAATTAATTTTTTAAATGGCAACCCATTTAAAACAAGATGGCGAATGAAGCTGGCCAACGAACTCGGTCGAGACATTGGTATGTACTATGTACAGACCAAGTTACATCCAAATAGGTTCATAAATACGCCTGTTATCGCGTGACAAAAATCAGGTCGTTTTAAAATGTCAGCCACAAGAGAAATTCAAAATGCTATTACTCAGCCATTTTTTTTTAGATATAGACGAAAGAAAAACTGTTCCGGAATCTTTGTATTAAGGTCAAACACATACAAAAAAAATCTTTTTCATTTTCCAATTTTTTGGTATCTCATTTAAATTTTTTTATTATTTAATTTTTTTAAATGGCCGCCATTTTGAACCAAGATGGCAGATGAAGCTGGCCAACGAACTCGGTCGAGATATTTGTATGTACTATGTACACACCAAGGTACATCCAAGTCGGTTCATAAATACGCCTGTTATTACGTGAGAAAAATCAGGACGTTTCAAAATGTCAGCCACGCTAGAAATTCAAAATGCTATAACTCAGCCATTTCTTAAGATATAGACGAAACAAAAACTGCTCCCGAATCTTTTTATCAAGGTCAAACACATAAGAGGAAAATATTTTTTCAATTTTCAATTTTTGGTACCACAATTCAAATTTAAATTTTTCTTAAAAATTTAAATGGCCGCCATTTTTAAACAAGATGGCGGGTGAAGCTAGCCAACGAACCCTGTCGAGACATTTGTATGTACTATGCATAAACGAAGTTACATCCAAATCGGTTCATAAATACGCCTTTTATCACGTGACAAAATTCAGGACGTTTCAAAATGTCAGCCACGCTAGAATTTCAAAATGCTATAACTCAGCTATTTTTTAAGATATAGACGAAACAAAAACTGCTCCGAAATCTTTGTATAAAGATCAAATACATAAGAAAAAAATATTTTTCCATTTTCAATTTTTTGGTACCACATTTCAAATTTTAAATTTTTAAAAAAATTTTAAATGGCCGCTATTTTGAAACAAAATGGCGGATGAAGCTGGCCAACAAACTCGGTCGAGAGATTCGTATGTACTATGTACACACCGAATTACATCCAAATCGGTTCATAAATACGCCTTTTATCGCGTGACAAAATTCAGGATATTTCAAAATGTCAGCCACGCTAGAAATTCAAAATGCTATAACTCAGCCATTTTTTAAGATATAGACGAAACAAAAACTGCTCCGGAATCTTTGTATAAAGGTCAAATACATAAGAAAAAAATATTTTTCCATTTTTAATTTTTTGGTACCACATTTCAAGTTTTAAATTTTTTTAAAAATTTTAAATGGCCGCCATTTTGAAACAAAACGGCGGATGAAGCTGGCCAACGAACTCGGTCGAGACATTGGTATGTACTATGTACACACCGAATTACATCGAAATCGGTTCATAATTACGGGAGTTACAGTGTGACATAGGTCAGATATATATATCAATTTTGAACGGAGGGTGGTTTCGGGGTCTGGGGGTCATGATCGATGAAAATATACCAAAATTTTTTGAAATCGCTTTCCTCCGAACGGCTGCAATAAGTAGCTTTTTTGTAAAGAAAGCTACCTAAAAGAAGGATTGAAAATATGTATCCCTCCAAACTTGAAAAGAGGAAATTTCTCATTTTACTGAAGAAAAGATCTAGTTAGGGAGAAAGGGATGACCAAGAAGCTGTATAAGGGCAGTTAGCGTGAATATCGGAGGTATAGATATTTTTTAAAGATGGATTGAAGATATGTATTCCTTCGAACTTGAAAACAGAAAATTTCTCAGCATACAGAAGAAAAGATTTAAGTTAGGAAGAAAGAGAAGACTAAGAAACTGCATAATAGGAGAAAGTGTGAATATCGGAGGTCTAGATATTTTTAAAAGATGGATTGAAAATATGTATCCCTCCGAACATAAACACAGGAAGTTTCTCAAATTACAGAAGAAAAGATTCAAGTGAGGATTGAAGAGATGAGTAAGGAAGTGCACAATAGTAGAAAGCCTGATTATAGGAGGTATAGATATTTTTAAAAGATGTATTGACATTATGAATCCCTCCGAATTTGAAAACAGGAAATTTCCCAGATTAAAGAAGAAAATATTTAAGTAACGAAGCAGGAAATGAATACTACGAAACTGCATAACTGGAAAAAGTGCGGAAGGCGTAGGCATAGATATTTTTAAAAGACGGATTAAATATACCTATCCCTACGAACATGAAAACAGGAAACTTTTCAGATTACAGAAGGAAAGATTCAAGTTAGAGAGAAAGGGTAGTAGCTGTATAAGAGCAGTCAGCGTGAATATTGGAGGTATAGATATTTTTAAAAGATGGATTGAAAATATGTATTCCCCCGAACTTGAAAACAGAAAATTTCTCAGATTACAGAAGAAAAGATTCAAGTTAGGAAGAAAGAGATCACTAAGGAGCTACACAATAGCAGAAAGCGTAAATATAGGAGGTATAGGTATTTTTAAAAAATGCCCTCCGAACTTTTGGTGAAAGTTCTATTTTGCTGGATGTATGTAGACTTTTGTGACTGACTGTATATTGCGTTTCATTTAAAAAAAAAAATCTTTTCTAAATGCACCCGTCATTTTCAGATGCCAGACAATTGTGCTATAATATTTATAAGTTGATTAAATCCAAAGTTTTTTACTATAAATTAATTTTGGTAATTAATGAATAATAATGTCATCTTTTTAATAATAATGTCATCATTTTAATACACATCAAATTTATTTTCATTTTCTTCAGGAATTTTATTTCCTTCATCAGTTTTCATTCCCTCCCCCCCCCCCTCATAACATCTGCTTTCGTTTTTTTTTTTTTATTATATTTATAACAGTTAAGAAAAAAAAAATTATTGCGCAGGAATTTATAATTTAAATCTGACTTTTAATTTAGGTAGAGGTAGCTTTAAAAGTTGAATTAATGTTATGTATCCCACTGATTTTCTAGAGAAAAAGGAAACAAAAATATAGACACTTACAAAAGGAAATAATCAAGTAAAGAATGGAATGAGAAAATAGAAAATTATCACGAAATGAAAACATAGAAGAACGCATGAATTGCGAAGGTAAAGTTATATTTAAAAGATAAATTAATTAAATATGCATATCTCTACGAATTTGAGAAAAAAATGAATAGGTTAACTTAAGGAGTCTAGTTTACTTAAGAAAGATTCAAGTTAGGATGCAGAAGATGACCAAGAAACCAAGAAAGAGGGCGGCACATAAATATCTGTGGATTAAATATTTAAAACAAATGTATTAAAAACATATATAAGTCCGAATTATAGATGAAAAAAATAAAAATATATGGTATAGACCAGAAGTAAAGATTATAGTTAGAACGTATGACAACTGAGCTTAAAAAATTTCATGTTAGGAAAAAGGGAAAGACCACGAAGCTACACAAGAGAATATCGAAGGTTTTTAAAATGAATTAAAAATATTTATCCCTCCGAATTTGAACACAGGAAATTTTCTCAGATTACAGAAGAAAAGATTCAAGTTAGGAAGAAACAGATGACCAAAAAGATGCATAATAACAGAACACGTGAATATCGGAGGTATACATACAGTGAAATACGTTTAACACGAAAAATCGGTTAACAAGAAATGATATAGCAGTCAGGACAGTATACTATGCAATTTAATACATTTTGTTTCTTTTAACACGAAAAAAATTAGTTTCGATTTTGTTAGTTTCAGTTGAAATTGGTGAATTTTGTATTAAAACCCCTGAATTTTGGGTGAAAATCAATGAATTTTGTGGTTTTTCTTTTTCTTTTTCTTTTTTTTTTTTTTTTGCAAATTAGCTTATGTCTTTTGAGCACAATGGCTAAGAAATCTGTGCGAAAAGAAACTGCTATTTCGCTTCTAATGAAGATGAAGCCGCATAATGCAGCTTATGAAAAAGAGCGACAAAAACAGAAATCTGCAAAGAGTTTGGTATTGCAAATTCTACTTTATCATCGATAATAAAAAAACAGGGATCCCATTACGTTAATGTTTGAGCGGAGTATGTTTAAGCCAGAGAGAAAAAGTATGAGAACCGGTAAGCACGAAGACTTAGAGACAGCTTTGCTTATTTGGTTCAAACAAGCTAGATCTCAGAATGCGAAAAAAAAAAAAACCACTTCAAAAAATGATATCTGATATTTTAACCCCCAAAAAATATTTTTTACTTACTTTTTATCCTAATGGGTGAAAACTACTAGTAGCTTAACAGGAAATCGAAATAAAATTTGACGACGTCGAAAATATTTGTGAGTTTTGTTCTTTTTTTTACGATTCTTTTAACGCGAAATTCTTTTAACACGAAAAAAAAATTTCGGTTACATCCATTTCGTGTTAAACGTATTTCACTGTATTTTTAAAAGATGGATTGAAAATATGTATCCCTCCAAACTTGAAAACAGGAAATTTCCCAGATTAAAGAAGAAAAGATTCAAGCAAGGAAACAGGGAATGACTACTACGAAACTGCATAACAGGAAAAGGAGTGAATGGCGTAGGTATAGATATGTTTAAAAGATGGATTAAAAATATGTATCCCTCCGAACATGAAAGCAGGAAACTTCTCAGATTACACAAGGAAAGATTCAAGTTAGGAAGAAAGGTAGAACGAAGAAGCTGTATAAGAACAGAAAACGTGAATATTGGAGGTATAAATATTTTTAAAAGATGGATTGAAAACATGTATCCCTCCGAACTTGAAAACAGGAATTTTTTCAGATTACTGAAGAAAAGATTCAAATTAGGAAGAATGAGATGACGAAAAAGATGAATAATAACAGAAAACGTGAACATTGGAGGTATAGATATTTTTAAAAGATGGATTGAAAACACGTATCCTTCCAAACTTGAAAAGTGGAAATTTTTCAGATTGCAGAAGAAAAGATTCAATCAGAAAGAATGAGATGACCAAGAAGATGTATAATAACAGAAAACGTAAATATCAGAGGTATACATATTTTTAAAAGAAGGATTGAAAATATGTATCCATCCGAACTTGAAAAGAGGAAATTTCTCATTTTACAGAAGAAAAGATTCAAGTAAGGGAGAAAGGGATGACCAAGAAGCTGTATAAGGGCAGTTAGCGTGAATATAGGAAGTATAGATATTTTTTAAAGATGGATTGAAGATATGTATTCCTCCGAACTTGAATAGAGAAAATATCTCAGATTACAGAAGAAAAGATTCAAATTAGAAAGGCAGAGATGACCAAGAAGAGGCTTAATAACAGAAAGGGTGAATATCGGAGTTATCTATATTTTTAAAAGATAGATTGAAATTATGTATCCCTACGAACATAAAAACAGGAAACTTCTCAGATTATAGAAGAAAAGATTCAAGTGAAGATGAAAAAGATTAGTAAGGAAGTGCACAATATTAGAATGCGTGAATATAGGAGGTATAGATCAGTGGCGTGGCGTCCGGTCATCGCTGGATGCGGCGATGACCAAGCAATATTTTAAAACTCTTAATAAGCTTTTAAAACTCTAACGATCCAGTTTTAGCAGAACATTTGTAGTTCATGTATAAGTGAAGGTAAGATTTAAAGTTTCTTTTTTGAACATTCAACCATTGAATTTTAGAGTTAATAATTTTTCACTACAAACTTAAATAATTGCGATGACCACCGAAAATTTTCACGCCACGCCACTGGTATAGATATATGTAAAAGATGCATTGACAATATGTATCCCTCCGAATTTGAAAACAGGAAATTTCCCAGATTAAAGAAGAAAAGATTCAAGTAAGGAAGCAGGGAATGACTACTACGAAACTGCATAACTGGAAAAAGTGCGAAAGGCTGAGGCATATATTTTTAAAAGATGGATTAAATATATCTATCCCTTCGAACATGAAAACAGTAAACTTCTCAGATTACAGAAGGAAAGATTCAAGTTAGTAAGAAAGGGATTACGAAGAAGCTGTATAATAACAGAAAACGTGAATATCGGAGGTATAGATATTTTTAAAAGATGGATTGAAAATATGTATACCTCTGAACTTGAAAACAGAAAATATCTCAGATTACAGAAGAAAAGATACAAATTAGGAAGACAGAGATGACCATTAAGATGCTTAGTAACAGAAAGGGTGAATATCGGAGTTATCTATATTTTTAAAAGATGGATTGAAATTATGTATCCCTACGAACATGAAAACAGAAAATTTCCCAGATTACAGAAGAAAAGATTCAAGTTAGGAAGAAAGAGATCACTAAGAAGCTGCACAATAGCAGAAAGCGTGATTATTGGAGGTATAGCTATTTTTAAAAGGATCCCTCCAAACTTGAAAGCAGAAAATTTTCTAGATTACAGAAGAAAAGCTTCAAGTAACGAAGCAGGGAATGACCACGAAGCTTCATAACAGGAAAAAGTGTGAATGGCGGAGGTATAGATATTTTTAAAAGATGGATTAAAAATATGTAGCCCTCCGAATTTGAAAAAATAAATTAGTCGGATAATAGAAGAAAAGATTCAAGGTTTGATCAGGGAATAACTACGAAGCTGCATAATAGGAGAAACGTAAATAGCAGAGGTATAAATATTTTTTAAAGATGTCTTAAAATTATGTTTCCCATCGAACTTGAAAACAGGAAATGTCTCATATTACAGAAGAAAAGATAGATAAAAAGGGAGGACCAAGAAGCAAAACCGTAAAAAATGGACGTTTAGACTTTCTGAAAAGATGAACTAAATAATATTTATCCCTCTGAATTTGAAACCGGGCATTTATTAGGTAAGAGAAGAAAAGATTCAATTTATGAAGAAGTGAATGCCCTCTTAAATGCATAAGAGGAGAGAGCGTGAATAATGCGGGTATAGTAGACATTTTAAGTCTTTATATATTGAATTATGAATTCATGAAAATTTTATCTGTTAAAGCATTTTTCGTGAATTATTTAAACAACATTAGAAGATTTACATAATCATTTAATAAATTTTAGAAGGATTTTAAAAGGAATTGACAGATATAGAGGGATTAATTAAATTTAAATGCATAGGGATTTTGTGCAATAATTTTTACTACACTCAAATCTTTCATTTTAAATATTTGTCTTAGTATTTTGTAGAATTAGGAAATGTAAAAATATAATGTTCTTACAATAGAAACATAGAAATATTTCCGAATTGAGACCCCAACCCCACCAACGCCAATAAAGCGGAAAAGATGCAAAGGCAAAAGAAATCATCCTGTTAAAAATATTTTTGTTTTGTGTAACCAATAATGCTTTTGGAACAAGATAAAGTAATGTATCTATAACTCATTCAAAACTGTATTACAACTAATCGATGTATTAAATGAATTTTATAACAAGTTACTTTAATGGTATTTATAAGTACCGTCAGTAGATAAAGGGTTAAATAGGTTGATTATAAATACGTATGCTCTGAATTTGAAAACAGGACATTTATTAGGTAACAGAAAAAAAGATTAAAGTTAGGAAGAAATGGATGATTTCGAAGGTGCATAAGAGAAGAAAGCGTGAATATCGGAGGTATAGATATTTTTAAATGATGGATTGAAAATGTTAATCCCTCCTAACATGAAAACAGGAAATTTTTCAGTTTACAGAAGAAAATATTCAAGTTAGGACAAGAACTAGTTCGTCAACCCCAAGTATTAAAAGTATGACAATTATCTTTTACTTATCTATAATCTGAATATTTAATAATATAGGTACTGTAATTTAATCTTTATCTATTTATATAAAATCAAAGTCTCTGTGGTGTCCCTCACAATTCCGGTTGTACCACCTCATTAATCGCGGCCATGTTAGGCTTCCTATGGAGAAATTGGTATCAGCTTCAACGATGTGTAATTGTTGAAAATTACTAATACAGGATTACTACAACAGCGCCAAATTTTGACCTACTTGCAAAATATCACCAATTTTGGCGAAATATCGCCAAATTTGGCGGCAAAAATAAGTTGCCATATAAGAAGCCAACTTTGCGATATCTGGTTATTTTAATGAAATTCCCATTGAGACCCATTAATCTTTATAATCGAGCACACCACAATTTAATTTAAAATCAGCGCATTTAAGGTTTTTTTCAAAATGTATGGGTCAGAATTTAACGAGTAATATACGAAAATATAAGACTTTTCATCTTCATCCCGATGCTACTAATAAAATAACCGTTACTACACGACGCTGTAATATTTGAGCTTCTAACTATCCGATTTACATAGCCGGATGCAGAAATTAAATTTTCGGTACTTTTCCAGTATTTGCGAAATAGAGAAAGCTGTCTTAGCGAAGAAGGAAATTTGGCAGCATATAAAGTGTTCAGAAGACAATCCGACTAACTCCATTTTAAGTGGCGTTTTTTTTAAACAAAGGAACATTGAAAAGTTTCTATATATTTATACAGGGATAAAAAGTTACCCTTGATTAAAAGAAAATTGATGAGTTCAATCAAAATATCGCGAGAAAAAATATTATATAGATACAATATTTTTATAATTACAATAACTGTTTATACTGAACATTTTCATTTGATAGAGTTAATCGATTTGTGCACTGAACGGCTCATATATTTTCGTAACCTATTCACTGTTTTATTCATATACACACGCATTTTTTTTCAATGTTTATACAATTTACTTAATATTAAGATGCTATTTATCTAATTTTATGCAGAAAGAGAAGTAATTTGTACATAAAAACTTCAATAATATACCTTTATTTAAAACTAGCTAACTTGCCCGGCGTTGCCCGGGTACGTAAAAAAACAGCACGAATTGAGAAAAACCTCTGAAAATCACAATAAGATATCGCGAAAAAATTTTTAATCGCTGCGCAAATTTCGAAAAGAGAAAAAAATATATATATATTGTGTTCGAAGATTGAAAGTTGATTCAACTTCTATCAACGTCTTTCACTAATGTGGAAAAATGGTAGAAAATTGCTAAACTACACTAAAAATCACATACAAAATACCCGAAAAATTCGAAAATTGTTATATGAAATCCGAATAAACTTTATGGAAATGAAGGTAGAAATTACTTTAGTATTATAGGTCAAAAATGGAATGTCAAAAAATTGCAGAAGATCGCGAAGAAACGTAAATATCGAATTAAAAATCACCTGATGACGTAACAAACATGTGTAAAGTGTTTAATGTCAAGTAAATTTGACATTTACGATCACCCATTATTGGCATTTAATCTTATAGTTTGGCGATATTTTTTTTGGTCTATGGGATAATCAGTTAGAACCACAAATTATTTCTGTTCGTATTTAAAAGTAGATAAATAGCTCTTCTTTATATAAATAAATAAAATAAATATTGAAAAAAAAAATGCTTATATGTATATGAAAAGTAAGTAGTTTGCCAGTAAATATACGTAAAATTCACTTCACTCGCCAAGGCCATTTTCTCTAACTCACTAAAGCCCATATATTAAAAATATACCAAATACTCTTCAATCTGTTGCCTGATACTAAGTAATCACAATAATGTAAATAACTATTAGGCATAGATACGTACCGGGTTTGGCGCAATTTTTTTTTTACGCCAATTTGGTGAAAACATCGTTTTCGAATACCAGTTACATATATATATTTAAATTATTTTCTATTGTTTTAAAAGGAAATAGCAATAAATAATAAAAAGTTTAATTAATATCTATAGAACAAAACAGTTTATATAACTGTAAAAAAGTAAATAAAAGTAAATAACAATTTATTAATAAATAAACAACAATAGCCGAGTCACCATGTCAGGCAAAATAACGCCATTTTGGAGCCCATTATGTACCATGGAGCGTATATGACATCTGTGCCAACAAAACTTTCAATAATATAGTAAATATGTCATTTGATGGTGGCTTGATTATCGAAGATTATAAAATATGTGTGTATATGGCACATTTTTACACTAAAATTTAAATACTTGACTACATAGTTATAATTTTAAATCCTTTTTATATAATTTACATTTGAATATAAAGATTTACTCCAAAATGTTCTCCTATACTTAAAAAAAATTATTGCGACCTTCGCCTGGCTTATTTCACGCTTATATCCCTCTATACCTTTCCTCGCTTATATCCCTTATTATACTATATCCCTCTACGGAAACCTCCTTATAGGTATGGAAATGTATTAAATGCTGTTCAATAATTGCATAAAAAATTCGCTAAAAATTCAAAAATTGCTGCACGAATTCCGAATAAACTTTTTTGAAAAGAGAACAAAATTTACTATATTGGGTTAAAAGAAAGAAACCAAATTCTTCTCACTTATATGGAAAAATCGCCTCGAAACATAAAAAAACTCTAAAAATCGCATAAAAAATTAAATAAAAAAAATCTAATCAAAAAATCGAAAATCGGGCTTCGAGGTGCAAAACTTCATATATAGACGTACCTTTACCCCAAATTTTGTAGCTCTACGTGCAGTGGTCTCTTCAGAACGCCGTCGACACACTCACTCACTCTCTCACTCACACACAAACTTCTTTCTTTATAATTATAGAAGATACATATATAAGCAAACTAGTCGGATGTGGCAATTCCAAAACATTCTTCTAGCTCATACATGTCAATACTTCCTGAAAAATGCAGCATAGCATCGGTTAGATGATTTACATAAACCTCTAATCAGCAACAACTTATGTCAATTTCTAACTGAATCTGAAGTTTCCTTAAAATCCGTGATTTAGTTTTTAGTAGAGCTATGGCGGAAATTGTAAAGAATTCTGCATAGCAGCGCCACTTATTGGGCGATATATACCAAAACCTAATAAGCAACAACTAAAATCAACTTGGTAACTGAACCTGAATTTTCATTAAAATCCGTGCATTACTTCTGAGATAAAACTATTGCGGGAATCAGTAAAATTGCAGCATAATAGCGCCACCTGTCGGGCGATTTACACAAAAACGTAGTCAGCGCCAACTCATATCAAGGATTAACTGAATGTTAAGTTTGATGAAAATACACGCATTAGTTCTTGAGATAGAGTCATTGCGGTAATCGTAAAAAATGCTGTATAGCAGCGCCACCTGTTCGGCGATTTACACCAAAATGTAGTAAACACCAACAAATATCAAGGACTAGCTGATTCTGAAGTTTGATGAAATTCACGCATTAGTTCTTGAGATAGAGTCATTGGGGAAATCGTGAAAAATGTTCCCTAGTAGCGCCACCTGTTGGCCGATTTACACCAAAATGTAGTAAACACCAACTAATATCAAGAAATAACTGAATCTTAACTTTCATAAAAATCCGTGCATTAATTCTTGAGGTAGAAACATTGTGGAAACCGTAAACAATGCAGCATAGCAGCGCCACTTGTTGAGCGATTTGCACCAAAAACTAATCAGCACCAGTTTATATCAAGGACTAACTGAATATAACTTTTTATTAAATTCCATACATTATTTCTTGAAACAGAGCGCCCACAAAGTTTGTGTCACACACAGACAACCAGACAGATAGGCTCACAGATAGACATTTTGTAAAAACATGTTTTTCGGGATCTCTGAATCCTAATACGTGTAAATCCGTCGAAAACCGGAATTCGAAAATTTTCATGAATCCAGTACTTCCTCCTTGTAAAGATAGAAGAATGTAAAAATACAAAAAATTTCATCAAGTTTGTTTAGCTTGCAAGTTTTGTAGCAAGTTTGATAGCTTTTTATATCATTTGACAACAAATCTCACTTTCCGATGTCCGAATTCCGCAAAGCTTAAAAAAAAAAAAAAGGTTCCTGTAGTGGAAAAGTACTGAAATTCCTATTATTTTGCACTATCTGCATCATAGTTTGTACTATACACATGGGGAGGGAGGACGAAAAGTTTAAATATTAAATTTTAAAATTTCTATAAAGCACTAGAAGGCTAAATTTTTAAGATTAAAATAAATTTAAAATAAGACTAAAATAGTATGTTGTGGCCATCACAAAACTTTTTTCGATATCAATCACGTCAATTAAATCCTTTAAATGGTATAAGAAATTACATCAATTTAGCACTAAATCATATCAAAGTATATCTGAATTTGAAGTTTGATGAAAATTTGTGCATTATTTCTTGAGATTGAGCTATAGCGGAAATTCTGAAAAATGTAGCATAGCAGCGCAACCTGTTGAGCGATTTACACCCAGACATAAACAGTGCTATCAAGGTATACCTGAATCTGAAGTTTGTTGAAAATCAAGGATTAGTTCATAAGATATAGCTATTTCGGAAATCGCAAAAATGCAGCATAGCAGCGCCACCTGTTGAGCGATTTACACGAAAATGTATAAAACATCAATTCATGTCAAGGACTAACTGAATCTGATGTTTGATGAAAATCCGTGCAGTAGTTCTGGAGATTGAGCGCCCGGAAAATTTGTGTCACATACAGACAGACAAACAGACCGACAGAGTCATAGACTCACAGACCTTTTGTAAAAACATGTTTTTTGGAATCTCTGACCCCGAAAGCTTGTAAATCTGTCAAAAACCGAAAGTCGAAAAATTTCAGGAATCCAACACTTTCTTCTTGTAAAGATAGAAGAAAGTAAAAAGGGTAGGGGTTTTTAGAAGATGCCCATTTGGAAATCACGAATGCAATACTTTCTTCTTGTAAAGATAGAAGAAAGTAAAAAATTCCCTATGGGCATGACCAAAAAAGAAAAAAAAAATGTTTTTTTTAAGACATGCTTTCGTTAACATTCACAAAAATGTAGAAAATACATGTATACATGTATATTTAAATGCTTTAAAAAATAGAAAATAATTTTGAGGCCAGAAAAGAAATTGTTTATTTTCTCATGTCCAAGAAAACTAGTCTGTTATGACCATCACAAAACTTTCTTCTATGTAAACTACGTCAATTAATTCATTTAAACAGTACAAGAAATTACATCAATTTAGCACCAGCTCATATCAAAGTATATCTGAATTTGAAGTTTGATAAAAATTCGTACATTAGTTCTTGAGATAGACCTATAGAGGAAATTTTGAAAAATGTAGTATAGCAGCGCCACTTGTTGAGCGATTTACACCAAAACATAAACTGCACTAAGTGATATCAAGGTATACCTGAATCTGAAGTTTGATGAAAATTCGTGCATTAGTTATTAAGATAGAGCTATGGTGGAAATTCAGAAAAATGCAGCACAGCAGCGCCACCTGTTGAGCGATTTGCACCAAAACATAAACAGCACTAATTCATATAGAGGCATAACTGAATCTGAAGTTTGTCTAAAATCCATTTTTAATGCAAATATCATTCCCTCACTGTATCCCATTTACACATGTAGGAAAGAAAATGCTTTCTTTGCTATTGCAGCACGTATGTTTATAATTATTTTTTTCTCAATCCATTAAACATACTTAAATATTTAGCCATTTAATTTTATTTATATTTTATATAATGAAAGATTTAGGACACTTTTTAATGATGCCCCTAGTATTGTCATCATTCCCTCACATAACTATAAATTTGCCCCTATTTACTTAGTAGAAAACAGCACATGATGTATATATGTCTAGGGCAGTTTGTACAGGAGTAAAGTGAAGCAGCTATCTTGTTGTTTGCTCAGAAGCATTCCTGAATAGCTAGCACATGGCTTTCAAGTACTAGATCAAAGTAAGTTTTTTATTATCCATCATTCCCTCATCTATTATAAATTTAATAAAAACTAATGAAATGTCTTTTTTATGTTGTTATATTATTAGAAATGTGTTTCAGAAGAGATTTAGTAACTGCAAATATGCATTAGACTAATCATTTTTGTATAAAATGATTTTCAGAAGTATTTCGTCATTCCCTCACAATCATTCCCTGATAATTTTAATATATGAGGGAATGAACTAAATCCATTTATATATGTACTAAGCACTAAATAAGAAAATCTAATGCAATAAAATACACAAATAATAATAAAAAAAGATATTATTTATTGACAGTATGAATTCTAATTCTAATTTATTTCCTTTTTTAACCCTTTCAAGGGTGATGGTATGTTTATGAAACAATTTAATTTTAATTCCCAAGCGTCACATTGGCACCAGACTTTTAAAAACTTTCTTCTATTTAACATGTATGTGAAATACATCATTTTTCTTATTTACAAATAAATTTGTTCTTAAATTCCGGTGCCAATCATTTATTTGAACATTTTAGCAATGGAAGTGCTTTGAAATTAAAATCTCAGAAGATCTATCAGGTACAGTTTGGTTCATATTATTTTTCGATAGATATAGCAATAAGGTACTTGTAATTCAAAGATTACAGAAGAAAAGAATCAAATTAAGAAGAAAGAGATTAACATAAAGATGTATAATAGCAGAAAGTGTAAATATGGGAAGTATAGATATTTTTAAAAGATGGAATGAAAATATGTATCCCTCTGAACATGAAAACAGGAAATTTCTCAGATTACAGAAGAAAAGATTCATGTTAGGACAAGGACTAGTTCGTCAATCCCACGTATGAAAAGTATGACAATTATATTTTACTTATCTATAGTCTGAATATCCATTAATATAGGCACTGTAAGTTAATCTTTATCTATTTATATAAAATCCTAGTATCTGCGTGTCCCTCGCCATTCCGGTTGTACCACCTCATTAATCGCGGCCATAGTAGGTTCCGACGGAGAAATTGGTATCAGCTTCAATAATGAGTAATTGTTAAAAAGTACTAATACAGGATTACTACAATAGCGCTAAATTTTGACCAACGTGGCAAAATATCATCAATTTTGGGGACAAAAATAAGTTGCCATATATGAAGTATACCTTACGATATCTGGCTAATTTAGCGAAATTCTCATTGAAACCCATTAATATTTATAATCGAGCTCACCACATAAAAAAAAAAAAAAAAACATTTAAACTCAGCGCATTTAAGGTTTTTTTTTTTTTTCGAAAATCTATGGGTCAGAATTTAACGAGTAATATGCGAAAATGTAAATCTTTACATCTTCATCCCGATGCTACTAATAAAACAAGTAATATAAAAATTTTGTTTTTAAAGTCAACTCCTACTTAAGTCATCAAAGAAAAATTTAATATGATCCCTTAAGCTAATATTAGTTTTTGTTGCATTAAAAAAACTCAATTTGTTGATTTTCTATAAGCAAGTAAACCCTATTGACTTACAATGGAAGTCTATGGGAATTTGGCGAAATATTAGAGATATCGTCAAGTTCGCGCCACTTTTGGCACTTTTGGCAAGTTGGAGACAAACTTGGCGGTATTTGGCGACTTAACAGGTTCCCCCCTATGGTAACCCCCTTATAGATATGAAGATGCATTAAATGCTGTTGAATAACCAATGGCCGCCATTTTGTCTCCCATATAAAACTAAAATTAATTAATTAAAATTTAATTAATGAATTATTATTTGAAAAAACTGTTTTAACATCATTTGTCATCCAGTACAAGTTAAAAAAAATTTATTTGAACTTGATAGGATGAATAATAAGTATTTTATTAACGATTGAAAATTTGAACAAGATATATGAATATAGGGAGAGTGTGAACTAATAGTAGGAATTGAATAACCGCAACTAGACAGTGCTGTACTATCTGAGCTTCTAACTATACGATTTTAATGCGCTTTACATATAGCCCAATGCAGAAATTGAATTCCCGGTATTTCTCCAGTATAGGGGCCTTTGCGAAATAGAGAAAACTGTCTTGACGAAGAAGGAAATTTGGGATTATATACTCTGGTAACCAATTCACTGTTTCATTTCATATACACACACATTTTGTTTCAATATTTATACAATTTATTCAATAAAAAGAAGCTATTTATCTAATTTTATGCAAAAAGAGCAGTAATTTGTACATAAAAAATAACAATAATATACATTTAATTAAGATACAGATATAAACAAACAAAAAATTTCATCAAGTTTGTTTTCATAGCTTTTTATATCATTTGACAACAAATTTCACTATCTAATGCCCGAATTCCGCCAAGCTTTTTTAAAAAAAAATGCAAGGGTCCTATAGTGGAAAAGTACCGAATTCCCTATTATTTTACGCAATCTGCAACAAAGTTTGTACTATACACAAGGGGAAGGGGGGACGAAAATCTTAAATAATAAATTATAAAACTTCTATAAAGCACTATAGGATTAAATATTTAAGACTAAAATAAATTTAAAACAAGACTAAAAAAGAAAAAAAATGTATTTTTTTAAGACATGCTTTCATTAACATTCACAAAAATGTAGAAAAAACATATATACATGCATATTTAAATGCACGAAAAAGAAGAAAATAATCTTGGGGCCCGAAAAGAAATTGTTTATTTTCTCATGTCCAGAAAAAAATGAAAGCGTGAACGCCAAATTTTCATATACATATATATACATCCGTATATAATATAACATCCTAAAAAAGTTAAATTCCATTTGCACATTTGAAAAGAATGAGTAATGAATAGAATGAATTGATATGAATGAAATTTCCAGTTATACTGTCATTTGCAATGACGTTGAATAAGTTACAAAGACAAACATTTTGTAGAGTTGGACTGTATTTAAAAGAACAGTTTTTTTCTCATGGAGAATTAGTATTTCAAGATGTAAAGAGGAAAGGCAGTTAAAAATTTATCTCGCAGATACTGAAGAGCAAGGCCAGCATATAAATAGTAAAAGAGTTTTTACAAAAAAAAAAAAATCCATCGCATATTCTGTGGCCAAATTCTAATTTATCCTTAAAATACATTTTTAATGTATTTATTACATACATAGTTTTTCATAAATATGTTTCGTATTTAAAATGTGTTATTTTCATATATCACTGCGAAACAATTGAGAAAGACACATTATTGCTCATGTGTTGTATATATATTTATATCTTATTTTCAGTCTTTTTTTGAGCTACCTTTCTCGGGTAACCATAATGATTGAAACAATGTATTTTAAAACGATGATATAACAATGAATATCTGTTTTAACAATGTAAAGTAAAAATCGTGTTCAACGATGAAGCAAACATTTTTTAACAATGAGATACCCGTGATATAAACAAAAGGACTACGTCTGAATTCATTCATATTTATAAAAACTTTTCAAAATAACAGACATTACATTACATTACAAGATAAAAACACTAAAAATAATATAAAAGGACGTTTTGGATTCATTCTGAATCCCTCATCAGCTAATTCCTAACGTAAAAGCCATACTAGATTTTAAAATTCAACAAATAGAAAAAGATCGATAAAGAATCGATAGGATGAATAATAAGTATTTTATTAACGATTGAAAATTTGAACAAGATATATGAATATAGGGAGAATGTGAACTAATAGTAGGAATTGAATAATTGCAACTAGACAGCGCTGTACTATCTGAGCTTCTAACTGTACGATTTTAATTATTAACAATACTAATAAGTTAAATAGGATCAATAGGACTGTTATCTCCAAGTCTCCTGTAAATATTCAAATTTTACTTTTTTTTTTAGCAATTAACGAGGCTGTATCTCTACCAATAGAATATTCAGTTTTGTTTTAGCTATAATTTTTTGGCAACTTGATGTAATGTTTTTCTATTTGTTGAACTTTAAAATCTAGTATGACTTTTACGTTAGGAATTAGCTGATGAGGGATTCAGAATGAATCCGAAACGCCCTTTTATATTGTTTTTAGTGTTTTTATCTTGTAATGTAACGTAATGTCTGTTATTTTGAAAAGTTTTTATAAAAATGAATATCTGTTTTAACAATGTAAAGTAAATCTTGTAATGTAACGTAATGTCTGTTATTTTGAAAAGTTTTTATAAAAATGAATATCTGGTTTAACAATGTAAAGTAAAAATCGTGTTCAACAATGAAGCAATGATTTTTTAATAATTAACTTTTCTCATACCCGTCATTAGAAAAGTGGATATAATATTAGTAGGCTGGAGAAAAACAGAAAACATATGGAACACAAATATCTTAGTTTAACTTACAAGGCTCGTGTGAGGATAAGTATTTGTTAATTTTTTAACTAGTTCGTCACCCCAAGTAACAAGCCTTTGGCAGTTACCTTTTACGTATTTAGAGTATTAAGATTCATTGATTAATATACAGTAAATGTATAAGGAATGTTTATGTACAGTGATTTCTTTTAGTGATGTGCCTTGGCAGGAAATTTTCATACTCGGGTATGTAGCCAGGCTTTGTATTTTATTAATCTTTGCTTGACATAAAATGAATGTTACTTTTGTAAAGCAGTTTTTTTTTGTGGTTTTTTTTCTGAAATACTTTTTCGTTATGCGCTATATTTGACAATATAATTTTGGATAGGAAACATAAATACACAAGTTTGTCAAACAGAATTAGCGTGTTCTAATTATTTTAGATATTTTTGAATGACTGTAATTAAAATTAAGAAATGATAATAGTTGTTTTTAGCTCCTGCTCTTATGAAAGCATTATCATATTGTTGCCAACACAGCTCTTATGTGACACCAACTTTGCGACATATCAACTTAAGAATCTTTGCACATTAAACATTTCATAGTAAAAATCTTATTTTTAAAAAATTTGGGTTAAAAAATAAGCTATGCGCTTTTAATATTGGTGTGTATGATAAATTACGATACATTTTTATTTTTATTTGCATTACAGAAAAAGACAGCTTTTTTAACAATAACGATAAAACAATGATTTCTAAAACAATGCCACAAAAATGAATGTTTGTTAAAACAATGTAAAATATAATTCAACAAAAATATTACTTATTTTAACAATGTATTTCTCTCGTGTGCATCATTCGGAAAACGGATATCTATTTAGTGGGTTGGTATAGTGTAGAAAATTTGCAAGATAGATTAATATGAAATTAGTACACAAGTTATGTCTCAGAAAAAAAAATATTTTTAATATCCAACAAGTTCTTTCCCTCAAGTAATATTCTTTTGACGATTATTCTTTCCTTATTTCAAGTATGAAGATTAATTAATGTAAGTACTGTAAATATATAAACTATGCTTATGAGCAGTTACATGTTTAGTAATGCGTGTTTGCAGAGAGAATAAGCCGGTATGACGCTATTGTGCCATTTTACTGGCCATTACTTGGGTTAAACTTAAATGAATTTTTGTGAAATATTTTTTTAGCGGTTATTTCGTATATACATATGTGTTATTTGATAGTTTATTGAGGGATATGAAAAGAAATAATTTTTTTCAAATAGGATATGTATGTTAGCTTGTTTGTTTCAGTTACTTTTGTGTAATTTTAATTGAAATGTAATTTAATTGGAGAATTTAAATTTCTAAACATTCTGTAAATATCGAAACATCACCCTTTTCTTTCAAAAATTGATATTTTGAAAGTAATGATTTAAAAAAAATAGGCCATTTTAAATTTTTCCTAAAACAATTTTTAAACTTTTCAACAACAACTTTTTTCCTAAAGGAAAATATATAATGTATTCAGATTTCATGACAACCCGTATCCATATT
Source organism: Maratus speciosus (assembly GCA_963932465.1). Lineage (NCBI taxonomy): Eukaryota > Metazoa > Arthropoda > Arachnida > Araneae > Salticidae > Maratus > Maratus speciosus. The sequence continues at coordinate 103,860,339 of OZ010789.1, read as the reverse complement.
TAATAAATTTGAGATTCAAGAAATGGTAGTAGTTGTTTTTAGCAATACTACGTTCAAAACAGTTACCTCATTGCTGCCAACATTGCTCACATTGCATCATTTTTGCGACATATACACTAATAGAATTTATTTTGACTTTGCACAGTAAAATCTTATTTCTTTTTAATTTATGCTATGTCTATATAAATGTTATATCTTAATTAATGTACTAGTTAAAGCCAAAAACTACGATTTCACACTATCCTTATTTAAAATCACAAAACTTTATATATTGCAATGTTCCTCGCAAAAATATCATAATTAAAAATAAAAAATACACGGATGGATATCCGCTTTCCTCACTCCCTTTTTTACTTAATTATTTTATGTATCCGTGTGTTTTACCTATGTTATTCAACAAAACAATTTCTAATCATTTAAATTATAATTTCGTATGGGAAATACTAAGCGGAAATTTTATTTTATTTATTTTTCTTCCACTTTGAACTTATTTCAAAATCATTGAGAACATTTTAATTGCAAATGCCAACAATGAATGTCTGTTGCAGTAATGTAAAATAACAATAATAATAATTTCAATAATGTGCAACAATGGGAGAAGTTCTTTCAGACAATGAATTTTAATCCGCTGACCTCAGTTGCAGAGTTGATGTCTAGTGAGTCGGATGAAATCGATAAATCTTTCAGGACAAGTTTATATATTTTAGTTGACAAATTTCGTCTCGGAAAATGCATCTTCTCCTCAAAGTGACAAGCATTCGGTTGCTCACAGGTATACTTGTTTGGTGTTAAATTTTTAGATATCAGTTAGGTACATTTATACAAAAGCTGGAATAAATCTGTTGGCTATTTTGTTAGCCTTTATTTAGCAGAACTTTTTTCGTAACTGTATACAGTATAATAACCTTATAAAGATACGTAGTTATGAATCATAGTAAAGTTATACGCGGTTGCATAGGGAATAAAGCAAAATAACCTTAAAATATAATATGTCTCCAATCTCTAACGATAATGTTTTTGAATACAATTACATTGCTCAATAAAAGTGTCATAATTTATGTTTTTTAATTTAACGTGTTTCGTGTTTTTAAATGTTTTGGTTAAAGCTAAAGCTATAGGTTCCGTTGTAGATATAAATGAGTGATGGTGTCTACAATAAATTATGATTTTTATTATAAATGAATTATTATGATTAAATTATGATTTTTTTTCTTTTTTTGCATTACAGACAAAGAATGTTTCGTCTTTATGTAACAATATATGTAAAAAATGAGTTTTAAAAAAATTTCACAACAATGAATTTTTGTTAAAAATTTTAAAATATTAATCAACAATAAGATTATTTCTTTTAACAACGCGTTTGTTTCACGTTCATCATTAGAAAAGCGGATAATAAATTAGTCTGCTGGAATTGTAGGGAATGTTTGCTGGATAGATTTACAATAATTGAGTTTAGAAGTTGTGTCTTAGTAAATACATTTTAAATCTCCAACACTTCGTCAACCCAAGTAATATGAGTTTGGCAATTATTTTTAGCTTTTCTACAGAATGAAGATTCGCTAATAGACTATGTACTGTTGATATTTAAGATATATTTATGAGCATTACCTATTTATCAATATTCATTTGCCGCAGAGAACGAAAGTGACAGGCGCAATACTTCCACCCATTTTGGCCGTCAAGTGATGCATATAGCATAGCTCCCAATTCTCATTTTTTTCTTCTTTTCCTTTTTTTTTTAATATTCGTATTTGCACTAGAAACTTTTTTCAATGAAGGAAATGACTACCACATATAAACTAAATAACTTTTCTGATTTAATGTATCTTTATTTATTTTCTGAAACCGGAATATTAGAGATAAGAGATAGGCTGTTGCCACTAATTGTCGAATTAGCATGTGATCATTGTAGACTGAAAAAAGAACGAGAAGATTGAAATACCGCGACCTGTCTCTTTTGACCGCCACAGCGTTTTCGCCTAATACTCTGCTCAGTAAAAATGTTACTTTACTAATTTGTGATCATACCATGCGTCTCAAAAAAAGGCGAGTTTATTTAAAAATTTGTATTATTTTATTTAAACTATTTTTATATGGAATTCATGTTAATAAACTATCATATTGGTTCTCAAAATGTGCTGTTTATACTCTTACATTGCGGAAAACGATGCATTTATATTGCGTGTCATTAGGAAAAAATCTTTTCTAAATACACCCATCCTATTTGGAGACCAGGTAATTGTGCTGTAATATTTATAAGGTGATTAAATCCAAATTTTGGACTATAAATTGATTTTAATAATTAATGTCATCTTTTTAATACACGTCAAATTTATTTTCATTTTGTTCTGGAAGTTTTTTTTTTTTCCTTCACGAGGTTTCATTTTCCCCCCTAACTTCTGTTTTCGTTTTTTTCCCCACATTTGATATTTATAACAGTCAAGAAGCAAAAAATTATTGCGTTGGAATTTATAACTAAAATGTAACTTTTATTTTGGTTATTAGGCAGAGATAGATTTAAAAGTAATTAATATTATGTATCCCACTGATTTTCTAGAGAAAAAGGATACGAAATTATAGACAGTTACAAAAGAAAATAATCAAGTAAAGAATGGAATGAGGAAATAGAAAATAAAAACGAAATGAAGACATAGATGAACGCATGAATTGCGAAGACAAAATTATATTTAAAAGATAAATTAATTAAAAATGCGTATCTCTACGAATTTGAGTAAAAAATGATTGGGGTTAACTTAAAGATTCTAGTTTATTTAAGAAAAGTCAGGAAGCAGAAGATGATCAAAAAACCAACCAATAGGATTATAAATACCTGTGGAATAAATATTTTAAGCAAATGTATTAATCATATGTATACGTCCGAATTATATAAGAAAAAAAAAAGATCAGGCATTGACAAGAAGAAAATATTCTAGTTAGAATGTAGGACAACAGAGCGTAAAAAATTTCATGTTATAAAAAAGGGAATGACCACGAAGCTGAAATAGAGAATATCGAAGGATTTAAAAATGGATTAAAAATATTTATCCCTCTGAACTTGAAAACAGGAAATTTTCTCAGATTACAGAAGCAAAGATTCAAGTTAGGAAGCAAGGAATGACCAAGAAGAATATAAGGAAAGATAACAAGAAAGTGTAAGAACAATAAACCATGAATATCGGATAAGTAGATATTTTTAAAAGATATATTGAAAATATGCATCAATCTAAACTTGAAAAAGGAAAATTTCTCGGATTGCAGTGGAAAAGATTCAAGTTAGGAAGGAAGAGATTACCAAAAAGATGCACAATAGCAGAAAGCGTGAATATCCGAGGTATATATATTTTTAAAAGATGGGTTGAAAATATGTATTCCTCCAAACTTGAAAACAAGAAATTTATCAGATTACAGAAGAAAAATTTCAAGTTAGGCTGGGAGAGATGACCAAGAACCTACAATATAGCAGAATGCGTGAAAATCGCAGTTACACAATATTTTTTAAAGATGGATTGAAAATATGTATCCCTCTAAATAAGAAAACAGGAAATTTCTCAGATTACAGAGGAAAAGATTCACGTTAGGGAGAAAGGGATAAGAAGAATATTCATAATAGAAGAAGACGTAAATATCGGAGGTATATATATTTTTAAAAGATGGGTTGAAAATATGTATCCCTCTGAACTTGAAAACAAGAAATTTATCAGATTACAGAAGAAAAGATTCAAATTAGGAATAGATTATCAAGAAGATGCATAATAACAGAGAGGGTGAATATAGGAGGTATATATATTATTAAAAGGTGGATTGAAAATATGTATCCCTTCGTACAAAAAAAAAAAAAAATATCTGATTACAGAAGAAAAGATTCAAGTTAGGAAGAATGAGATTAACAAGCAGCTGCTTAGTAGCAGAAAGCTTGAATATCGGAGTTATATATATTTTTAAAAGATGGGTTGAAAATATTTATCCCTCCAAAGTTGAAAACAGAAAATTTCTCAGATTGCAGAAGAAAAGATTTAAATTAGGAAGAAAGAGATTACCAAGAAGATGCTTAATAGCAGTAAGGTCAAATATAGGAGGTAAATATATTTTTAAAAGATGGATTGAAAATATGTATCCCTCCGAACTTAAAAACAGGAAATTTCTCAGATTACAGAAGAAAAGATTCAAGTTAGGAAGAAAGAGATGAACAGGAAGCTGCATAATAGCAGAAAGCTTGAATATCGGAGGTATACATATTTTTAAATGATGGGATGAAAATATTTATCTCTCCGTACGAAAAAAACATGAAATTTCTCAGATTACAGAAAAAAAGGTTCAAATTAAGAATAAAGCGATTAACAAGAAGCTGCATAATAGCAGAGAGCTTGAATACCGGAGGTGTATATATATTTAAATATGGGATGAAAATATTTATCCTTCCGAACTTGAAAACAGGAAATATCTCAGATTGCAGAAGAAAAGATATAAATTAGGAAGAAAGAGTTTACCAAGAAGATGCATAATAGCAGGAAGCTTGAATATCGGATGTAAATATATATTTAAAAGACTGATTGAAAATATGTATTCCTCTGAATATGAAAACTGGATATTATCTCAGATTACAGATGAAAAGATTCAAATTAGGATGATGCATATTAGAATAAAGCTTGAATATCGGAAATATATATTTTTTTAAAAGATGGATTGAAAATATATCCCTCCATACGAAAAAGCATGAAATTTCTGAGATTACAGAAGAAATTATTCAAGTTAGGAAGAAATAGATGAACAAGAAGATACAAAATAGCAGTTAGGGTGAATATCGGAGGTATATATATATTTAAAAGATGTGTTAAAAATATGTATCCCTCCGAACTTGAAAAGAGGAATTTTCTCAGATTACTGAAGAAAAGATTGAAATTAGGAAGAAAGAGGTTGCCAAGAAGATGCATAATAGAATAAAGCTTGAATATCGGAAATAAATATATGTTTAAAATATGGGTTGAAAATATCTATCCCTCCGATCTTGAAAACAGTAAATTTCTCAGATTACAGAAGAAAATATTCATGTTAGGGAGAAAGGGATGACCAACAATATTCATAAGAGCAGAAAGCGTGAATTTCGGAGGTATACATATTTTTAAAAGAAGAATTGAAAATATGTATCCCTCCGAACTTGAAAACAGGAATTTTTTCAGAAATCAGAAGAAAAGATTTAAATTAGGAAGAAAGAGATTACCAAGAAGATGCATAATAGCAGAAAGGTTGAATATAGGAGGTATATATTTTGTTAAAAGATGGATTGAAAGTATGTATATCTCCGTACGAAAAAGGAAGAAATTTCTCAGATTACAGAAGAAAAGATTCAAGTTAGGAAGAAAGAGACTAACAAGAAGCTACATAACAGCAGAAAGCTTGAATATCGGAGGTATATATATTTTTAAAAAATGGGTTGAAGATATGTATCCCTCCGAACTTAAAAACAGGAAATTTCTCAGATTACAGAAGAAAACATTCAAGTTAGGAAGAAAGAGATGAACAGGAAGCTGCATAATAGCAGAAAGCATGAATATCTGAGGTATACATATTTTTAAATAATGGGGTGAAAATATTTATAATTCCGTACGAAAAAAACATGAAATTTCTCACATTACAGAAAAGAAAAGATTCAAGTTAGGAAGAAAGAGATTAACAAGGTGCTGCATAATAGCAGAGAGCTTGAATATTTGAGTAATACATATTTTTAAAAGATGGGATGAAAATATCTATCCCTCCAAACTTGAAACCACGAATTTTCTCAGATTGCAGAAGAAAAGATTTAAATTAGGAAGAAAGAGATTGCCAAGAAGATGAATAATAGCGGAAATGTTGAATATAGGAGGTATATATACATTTAAAAGATGGATTGAAAATATGTATCTCTCCGTACGATAAAAAATGAAATTTCTCAGATTGCAGAAGAAAAGATTCATGCTAGGAAGAAAGAGATGAACAAAAAGCTGCATAATAGCAGAAAGCTTGAATATCGGAGGTATATATATATTTAAAAGATGAATTAAAAAAATATATCTCTCCGTACGAAAAAACAAGGAATGTCTCAGATTACAAAAGAAAGGATACAAGTTAGGAAGAAAGAGATTAACAAGAAGCTGCATAATAGCTGAAACCCTTGAATATCGGAGGTATGTATATTTTTAAAAGATGGGTTAAAAATATTTATCCCTCCAAAGTTGAAAACAGGAAATTTCTCAGATTGCAGAAGAAAAGATTTAAATTAGGAAGAAAGAGATTACCAAGAAGATGCCTAATAGCAGAAAGGTCGAGTATAGGACCTATTTATATTTTAAAAAAATGGATTGAAAATATGTATCCCTCCATACGAAAAAACATGAAATTTCTCAGATTACAGAAGAAAAGATTCAAGTTAGGAAGAAAGAGATGAACAAGAAGCTGCATAATAGAAGAAAGCTTGAATATCGGAGGTATATATATTTTTAAATATGGGTTTAAAAAATTTATCCCTCCGAACTTGAAATTAGGAAATTTCTCAGATTGCAGAAGAAAAGATTTAAATTAGGAAGAAAGAGATTACCAAGGAGATGCATAATAGCAGGAAGCTTGAATATAGCAGGTATATATATTTTCAAAAGATGGGTTGAAAATATGTATCCCTCTGAATTTGATGGAAAGGTGGAAATTTCTCAGATTACACATGAAAAGATTCAAATTAGGATGAAAGAGATTACCAAGATGATGCATATTTGAATAAAGCTTGAATATAGGAAATATATATTTTTTTAAAAGATGGATTGAAAATATATCCCGCCATACGAAAAAGCATGGAATTTCTGAGATTACAGAAGAAATGATTCAAGTTAGGAAAAAATAGATGAACAAGAAGATACATAATAGCAGTAAGGGTGAATATCGGAGGTATATATATATATTTAAAAGATGGGTTAAAAATATGTATCCCTCAGAACTTGAAAAGAGGAATTTTCTCAGATTACTGAAGAAAAGATTGAAATTAGGAAGAAAGAGGTTGCCAAGAAGATGCATAATAGAATAAAGCTTGAATATCGGATGTATATATATTTTTAAAAGATGGGTTAAAAATATCAATCCAACCGAACTTGAAAACAGTAAATTTCTCCGATTACAGAAGAAAATATTCATGTTAGGGAGAAAGGGATGACCAAGAATATTCATAATGGTGAATCATAATAATATTCATAATAGTGAATATTGGAGGTATACATATTTTTAAAAGAAGGATTGAAAATATGTATCCCTCCGAAATTGAAAACACGAAATTTCTCTGATTACAGAATAAAAGGTTCAAATTAGGAAGAAAGAGATTACCAAGAATCTACATAATAGCAAGAATGCGTGAATATCGGAGGTATAGATATTTTTAAAACATGGATTGAAAATATATATCTCCCCGAACTTAAAATCAGGAAATTTCTCAGATTACAGAAGAACAGATTCAAATTAGGAAGAAAAAGATTACCAAGAAGATGCATAATAGCAGAAAAGGGGAATATAAGAGGTATAGATGGTTTTAAAATATGGAATGAAAATATGTATCACTCTGAACTTGAAAACAGGAAATTTCTCAGATTACAGAGGAAAAGATTCACGTTAGAAAGGAAGGGATGACCAAGAATATTAATAATAGAAGAAAGTGTGAATATCGGAGCTATATATATTTTCAAAAGTTGGGTTGAAATTATGTATCCCTCCGAACTTGAAAAAAGGGAATTTCTGAGATTACAGAAGAAAAGATTCAAATTAGGAAGAAAGTGATTACCACGAAGTTGCATAATAGAATAAACTTGAATATGGGAGGTATATATTTTTTAAAAGGTGGGTTGAAAATATGTAACCCTCTGCACTTGAAAAAGAAAATTTATCTGATTACAGAAGAAAAGATTCACATTAGGAAGAAAGAGATTACCAAGAATCTAGATAATAGCAAGAATGCATGAATATCGGAAATATAGACATTTTTAAAAGATGGAAAGGAAATATGAATTTCTCTGAATAATAAAACAGGAAATTTCTCAGATTACATAGGAAAAGATTCAAGTTAGGAAGAAAGAGATGAACAAGAAGCTGCATAATAGCAGATAGTGTGAATATCGGAGATATAGATATTTTTAAAAGATGGGTATAAAATATGTATCCCTCCAAGCTTCAATATAGGAAATTTCTCAGATTACAGAGAAAAAGATTCACGTTGGAGAGATTTGGATGACCAAGAATTTTCATAATATTAGAAAGCCCGAATATCGGAGGTATATATATATATATATATATTTTAAAAAATGGGTTGAAAATATGTATCCCTCCAAATTAAAAAAGTAGACATTTCTCAGATTACTTATGAAAATATTCAAATTAGGATGAAAGAGATTACCAAGAAGATGCATAATAGAATAAAGCTTGAATATCGGAGGTATATATATTTTTAAAAGGTGGATTGAAAATATGTATCCCTCCGTACTAAAAAACATGAATTTTCTCAGATTACAGAAGAAAAGATTCAAGTTAGGAAGAAATAGATGAACAAGAAGCTGCATAATAGCAGAAAGCGTGAATATCGGATGTATATATATTTTTAAAAGTTTGGTTGAAAATATGTATCCCTCCAAACTTGAAAAAAGGGAATTTCTGAAATTACAGAAGAAAAGATTCAAATTCGGAAGAAAGTAATTACCAAGAAGATGCATAATAGAATAAACTTGAATATTGGATGAATATATATTTTTAAAAGATGGGTTGAAAATATGTATCCCTTCGAACTTTAAAACACGAAATTTTCTCAGAATACGGAAGAAAAGATTTAAATTAGCAAGAGATAACAAGAAGATGCGTAATAGCAGAAAGATTGAATATAGGAGTTAAAGGTATTTTTAAAAGATGGAATGAAAATATGTATCACTCCGAACTTAGAAATAGGAAATTTCTCAGATTACAGAGGGAAATATTCACGTTAGTTAGAAAGGGATGACCGAGAATATTCATAATGACAGGTAGCGTGAATATCGGAGGTATATATAACTTTAAAAGATGGGTTGAAAATATTTATCCCTCCGAACTTAAAAACCGGAAATTTCTCAGATTACAGAAGAAAAGATTCAAGTTGGGAAGAAAGAGTTTCACAAGTAACTGCATAATAGCCGAAAGCTTGAATATCGGAGGTATATATATTTTTATTTCTTCTATGTGTAGAAGAAAAAAAGTGTTGGATTCATGAAAATTTTCGATTTCCGGTTTTCTACGGATTTACACGTTTTAGGGTACAGGGATTCCAAAAACACGTTTTTATAAAATGTCTGTCTGTGAGTCTGCCAGTCTGTCTGTATGTGACACAAATTTTGTGGTCACTCTATCTCAAAAACTAATGCGCGGAATTTAATAAAAAATTATATTCAGTTAGTCTCTCATACAAATTGATGCTGAATAGTTTTTGGTGTAAATTGCTCAAGAGGTGGCGCTGCCATGTCTTATTTTTTACGATTTTCGAAATAGCTCTATCTCAAGAACTAATTCACGGATTTTCATCAAACCTCTTGAAAAACTTGCCCAAAAGATAGTGCTGTTAGGATGAATTTTGCAGGATTTACGCGATTTTCCCGATAGCTCTATCTTTAGAAATATTGCACGGAATTTTATCAAACTTCAGATTCTGTTAGTCCTTGATATGAGTTGGTGCTGATTATGTGTTGGTGTAAATCGCCTAACATGTGGCGCTTCTGTGCTGCCCTTTTCATGATTCCCGCAATAGCTCTATCTATAGAACTATTGGACGAATTTTCATATAACTTCAGATTTAGTTGTACGTTGACAAAAGTTGTTGCTAATTAGGTTTTGGTGTCAATAACCCAATAGGTGGCGCTGCTACGCATGAATTTTCACGATTCTTTCAATAGCTCTATCTCAAAAACTAATGCACTGATAATCTCCAAACTTCAGATTCAGTCAGACGTTGACATAAATTGTTGCTGATTAGTATTTTGTATAAATCCCCCAATAAGTGGCGCTACTAGGCTGCATTTTGCTGGATTTAGAAGATTTCAGCGATTGTCATATCTCAAGAACTAATGTACGGAATTTCATATCTTTAGATCATGAGATGCATAGACTGCCATTTAATTTTAGCAGTGTTATAGCGAATTTTGAAGCATTAACATGTATGAGGTAGAAGAAAGTTTTGGGATTGGTACATCCTACTAGTTAAAAGATGGTTTAAAATATGTATTCAAAACAGGAAATTTCTCAGATTGCAGAAGAAAATATTTAAATTAGGAAGAAAGAGATGAACAAGTAGATGCATAATAGCTGAAAGGTTGAATATAAGAGGAATATATATTTTTAAAAGATGGATAATATGTATCCCTCCGTACGAAAAAAACATGAAATTTCTCATATTACAGAAGAAAAGATTCAAGTTAGGAAGAAAGAGATGAATAAGAAGCTGGATAATAGCAGAAAGCTTGAATATCGGATATATACATATTTTTAAAAGATGGGTTAAAAATATTTATCCCTCCAAACTTGAAAACAGGAAATTTCTCAGATTGCAGAAGAAAAGATTTAAATTAGGAAGAAAGAGATTACCAAGAAGACGAATAATAGCAGAGAAAGGTGAATATAGGAGAAATGTATATTTTTAAAAGATGGACTGAAAATACATCCCTCCGTACGAAAAAGCATGAAATTTCTGAGATTACAGAAAAAAAGATTCAAGTTAGGAATAAATAGATGAATAAGAAGATACATAATAGCAGTCAGGATGATATCGGAGGTATATATATTTTTAAAAGATGGATTGAAAATATGTATCCCTCCGAACTTAAAAACAGGAATTTTCTCCGATTACAGAAGAAAAGATTGAAATTCGGAAGCAAGAGATTACCAAGAAGATGCATAATAGAATAAAGCTTCAATATCGGAGGTATATATATATATTTAAAAGATGGGTTGAAAATATCTATCCCTCCGAACTTGAAAACAGGAAATGTCTCAGATTACAGAAGAAAAGATTTAAATTAGGAAGAGATTATCAAGAAGATGCATAATAGCAGAAAGGGTAAATATAGTAGGTATACATATTTTTAAAAGATGGATTGAAAATATGTATCCCTCCGAACTTCAAAATAGGAAATTTCTCAGATTACAGAAGAAAGTATTCACGTTAGGGAGAAAGGGATGACCAAGAATATTCATAATAGCAGAATGCGTGAATATCGGAGGTATATATATTTTTAAAAGAGGGGTTGAAAATATGTGTCCCTCCGAACTTGAAAACAGGAAATTTCTCTGATTACAGAAGAAAAGATTCAAATTAGGAAGAAAGAGATTACATAGAATCCACATATTAGCAAGAATGCGTGAATATTGGAGGTACAGATATTTTTAAAAGATGGAATGAAAATATGAATCTCTTTGAATATGAAAACAGGAAATTTCTTAGATTACACAGGAAAAGATTCATATTAGGAAGGAAGAGATGAACAAGAAACTGCATAATAGCAGAAAGCGTGAAAATCGGAGGTATATATATTTTTAAAAGATGGATTGAAATTAGGTATCCTTCCAAACTTGAAAAGTGGAAATTTCTCAGATTACAGCAGAAAAATTTCAAGTTAGGCAGGGAGAGATGACCAAGAACCTCAGTAATAGAAGAATGCGTGAAAATCGCATTTATACAATATTTCTTAAAGATGGGTTGAAAATATGTATCCCTCCGAAATTAAAAACAAGAAATTTCTCAGATTACAGAAGAAAATATTCAAATTAGGATGAAAGAGATTACCAAGAAGGTGCATAATAGCAGAAAGTGTGAATATCGGAGGTATATATATTTTTAAAAGATGGGTTGAAAATATGTACCCCTCCGAACTTAAAAACAGGAAATTTCTCCATTTATAGAAGAAAAGATTCAAATTAGGTAGAAGGAGATTACCAAGAAGATGCATATTAGCAGAAAGGGTGAATATAAGAGGTATTGATGTTTGTATAATATGAAATGAAAATATGTATCACTCCGAACTTGAAATTTTTCAGATTTCAGAGGAAAAGATTCACGTTAGGGAGAAAGGGATGACCAAGAATCTCCATATAGCAGAAAGCGTGAATATCGGAGGTATATATATTTTTAAATGATGGGTTGAAAATATATATCCGTCCGAACTTGAAAAATGGAAATTTCTCATACTACAGAAGAAAAGATTCAAGTTAGTGACAAAGGAATGACCAAGAATCTCTATAATAGCTGAAAGCGTGAATATCGGAGGTATATATATTTTTAAATGAGGAGTCTAAAATATGTAACCTTCCGAACTTGAAAACAGGAAATTTCTCTGATTACAGAAGAAAATATTCAAATTAGGAAGGAAAAGAATACCAAGAATCTACATAATAGCAAGAATGCATGAATAACGGAGGTGTTGATATTTTTAAAAGATGGAATGAAAATAAGTATCACTCTGAACTTGAAAACAGGAAATTTCTCAGTTTACAGAGGAAAAGATTCACGTTAGGGAGAAAGGGATGACCAAGAATATTCATAATAGCAGAAAGCGTGAATATCGGAGGTATAGATATTTTTAAAAGATGGAATGAAAATATGAATCCCTCTGAGTATGAAAACAGGAAATTTTATCAGATTACAGAAGAAAAGATCCAAGTTAGGAAGAAAGAGATGACCAAGAAGATGCATAATAACAGAAAATGTGAATATCGGAGGTATATATATTTTTAAAAGATGGAGTGAAAATATCTATCCCTCCGAACTTAAAGACAGGAAATTTCTCAGATTACAGAAGAAAAGATTCAAATTAGGAAGAAGGAGATTACCAAGAAGATGCATAATAGCAGAAAGGGTGAATATAGGAGGTATATATATTTTAAAAAAAAATGAATGAAAATATGTATCACTCAGAACTTGAAAGCAGGAAATTTCTTAGATTACAGAAGAAAATATTCAAATTAGGAAGAAAGTGATTACCAAGAAGATACATAATAGAATAAAGCTTTAATATCGGAGGTGTATATATTTTTTAAAGATGGGTTGAAAATACGCATCCCTCCGAACTTGAAAAAAGGAAATATATCAGATTATAGAAGAAGAGATTTAAATTAGGAAGAGATTACCAAAAAGATACATAATAGCAGAAAGGGTGAATATAGAAGATATAGATATATTTAAAAGATGGATTGAAAGTATGTATCCCTCCGAACTTCAAAATAGGAAATTTCTCAGATTACAGAGGAAACTATTCACGTTAGAGAGAAAGGGATGACCAAAAATTTTCATAATAGCAGAAAGTCCGAATATCGGAGGTATATATATATTTTTAAAAGACGGGTTGAAAATATGTATCCCTCCGAACTTGAAAAATGGAAATTTCTCATATTACAGAAGAAAATATTCAAATTAGGAAGAAAGAGATTACCAAGAATCTACATAATAGCACGATAAAGTGAATATCGTATGTATAGATATTTTTAAAAGATGGAATGAAATTATGAATCCCTCTGAATATGAAAACCGGAAATTTCTCAGATTGCAGAGGAAAAGATTCACGTTAGGGAGAAAGGGATGACTAAGAACCTCAATAATAGCAGAGAGCGTGAATATCGGATGTAAATATATCTTTAAAAGACGGACTGAAAATATGTATGCCTCCCAACTTAAAAATGGGAAATTTCTCAGATTACAGAAGAAAAGATTCAAATTAGGTAGAAGGAGATTACCAAGAAGATGGATAATTTCAGAAAGGGTGAATATCGGAGGTATATATATTTAAAAAATAAATGGAATGAAAATATTTATCACTCCGAACTCCAAAACAGGAAATTTCTTAGATTACAGTAAAAAATATTCAAATTAGGAAGAAAGTGATTACCAAGAAGATGCATAATAGAATAAAGCTTGAATATCGGCGGTATATATATTTTTAAGAGATGGGCTGAAAATACGTATCCCTCCGAACTTGAAAACAGGAAATATCTCAGATTACAGAAGAAAAAAATTAAATTAGGAAGACATTACCAAGAAGATGCATAACAGCAGAAAGGGTGAATATAGGATATATATATATATTTTTAAAAGATGGATTGAAAATATGTATCCATCCGAACTCTAAAACAGGAAATTTCTGTGATTACAGAAGAAAAGATTTTCATTAGGAAGAAAGAGATTACGAAGAATCTCCATAACAGCAGAATGCGTGAATATCGGAGATATAGATATTTTTAAAAGATGGGTTGAAAATATATATCCCTCCGAACGTGAAAAATGGAAATTCCTCATATTACAGAAGAAAATATTCAAGTTAGGAAGAAAGAGATTACAAAGAAGATGCATATTAGCAGAAAGTGGGAAAATAGGAGGTATACATATTTTTAAAAGATGGATTGAAATTATGTAGCCCTTCGAACTTGAAGACAGGATTATCTCAGATCAAGAAGAAAGGGTGAATATAGGAGGTATAGATATTTTTAAAGAAAGAATTGAAAATAGGTTTTCCCCCGAACTAGAAAACAGGAAATTTCTCAGATTGCAGAAGAAAAGTTTCAAGTTATGGAGAAACAGATGACAAAGAATCTCCAGAATATCAGAAAGCGTAAATATTGGAGGTTTATATATTTGTAAATGATGGATTGAAAATATGTATCCCTCCGAACGAAAAAACATGAAATTAATCAGATTACAGAAGAAAAGATTCAAGTTAGGAAGAAAAAGAGGAACAAGATGCTGCATAAAAGTAAGAAGCTTCAATATCGGAGGGACAGATATTTTTAAAAGATGAATTGAAAATATGTATCCCTCTGAATATGAAAACAGGAAATTTCTCAGGGCATAGAGGAAAAGACTCAAGTTAAGGAGAAAAGGATGACCAAGAATCTCCATAATAATAGAAAGCGTGAATATCGGACGTATATATTATATTTAAAAGATGGGTCTATAATATGTATCCCTCCGAACTTGTAACCAGGAAATTTCTTAGATTACAGAGGAAAAGATTCACGTTAGGGAGAAAGGGATGACCAAGAATCTCCATAACAGTAGATAGCATGAATATCGGAGGTATATATATTTTTAAAAGATGGTTTGAATATATATATCCCTCCGAACTTGGAAAATTTAAATTTCACATATTACGGAAGAAAAGATTCAAGTCAGGAAGAAAGAGATGACCAAGAATCTCCATAACAGCAGATAGCATGAATATCGGAGGTATATATATTTTTAAAAGATGGTTTGAATATATATATCCCTCCGAACTTGAAAAATTTAAATTTCTCATATTACGGAAGAAAAGATTCAAGTCTGGAAGAAAGAGATTACCAAAAAGTTGCATAATAGCAGAAAGGGGGAATATAGGAGGTATGTATATTTTTAAAAGTTGGATTGAAAATATGTATCTCCCCGATCGAAAAAACAGGAAATTTCTCAAATAACAGAAGAAAAGATATGGAAAAAAAATTAGGAAGAATGATATGCAGAGGGAGCTGCATAATAGAATTTCGGGGGTACAGATTTTTTTAAAAGCTGGATTGAAAATAAGTATCCCTCCGAACTTGAAAATGAAATTTCCTCAGTTTACAGAAGAAAAGTTTAGAATGTTAGGAAGAAAGATGATGACCAAGAAACTCCATAATAGAAGGAACAGTAAATATAGGCGATATATATATTTTTAAAAGATGGATTGAAAATATGTAGCCCTCCGAACTTGAAAACAGGAAATTTCTCAAATCATGCAGAAAGAGTAAATATAGGAGGTATAGATATTTTTAAAAGTTGAATTGAAAATATGTATTCCTCCGTACTTGAAAATAGGAAATTTCTCAAATCGCAGAAGCAAAGTTTCAAGTTATGAAGAAAGAGATGACCAACAACCTCCAGAATAGCAGAAAGCGTAAATATCGGAGTTGTATATATTTTTAAAAGTAGATTGAAAATATGTATCCCTCTGTAACTTGAAAATAGGAAATTTCTCAGATTGCAGAAGAAAAGTTTCAAGTTAGGAAGAAAGAGATGACCAAGAATCTCTATAATAGCAGAAAGCGTGAATATCGTTGGTATATATATTTTTAAAAGATGGATTGAAAATATGTATCCCCCCGATTGACAAAACAGGAAATTTCTCAGATTACAGAAGAAAAGATTCAAGTTAGGAAGAAAGAGATGAACAAAACGCTGCATAATAGAAGAAATCTTGATAATCGGAGGTACAAGTATTTTTAAAAGATGGACTGATAGATGAATATGATGGATTTGAAAACAGGAAATATGTATCCCTCCGAAATTGAAAACAGGAAATTTCTCAGATTACAGAAGAAAAGGTTCAAGTTAGGAAGAATGAGATTAACAAGTAGCTGCATAATAGCAGAAAACTTGAATATAGGAGGTATATATATATATTTAAATGATGAGTTGAAAATGTGTATCCCTCTCTAACTTGAAAATTGGAAATTTCTCAGATTGCAGAAGAAAAGTTTCAAGTTAGGAAGAAAGAGATGACCAAGAATATCTATAATAGCAGAAAGCGTGAATATCGGAGGTATATATATTTTTAAAAGATGGATTGAAAATATGTATCCCTCCGATTGAAAAAGCAGGAAATTTATCCGATTACAGAAGGAAAGATTCAAGTTAGGAAGAAAGAGATGAACAAGATGCTGCATAATAGAAGAAATCTTGATAATCGGAGGTACAAATATTTTTAAAAGATGGACTGATAGATGAATATGATGGATTTGAAAACAGGAAATTTCTCAGATTACAGAAGAAAAGTTTCAATTAGGTAAGGAGGGAATGACCACGTAGCTGCATAACAGGAAAAAGTGTGAATGGCGGAGGTATAGATATTTTTTAAAAGATGGATAAGAAATATTTAGCCTTCCAAATTTGAGAAGGTATATTTGTCAGATAATTGAAGGAAAGATTCAAGTTATGATAAAGGGAATAACCACGAAGCTGATTAAGAGGAGAAAGCGTCAATATCGGTCGCACAGACATTGCTAAAAGATGTATTAAATTATATATTACTCCAAATTGGAGTAGAAAATAATGAGAAAATCTGGCTTTTAACAGAAGAACAATTTCAAGTTATGATAAAATAGATTAGCCCAAAACAAGAAAAGAGGAGAATGCATAAATATCTGTGCTATAGACATTTTTACAAGATTGATTAAAATTATGTATACCTCTGAATTTTAAATCAGGACGTTTGTTAGGTAACAGAAAAAAATATTCAAGTTATGAAGATGGGTATGTCCACGGAGCTGCAGAAGAGCAGAAAACGTGAATATCAGAGTGATAGGTATTTTTAAATAATGGATTAAAAATATGTGTAATTCCGAACTTGGAAATAGGAAATTTCTCAGATTACAGAAGAAAAGATTCAAGTTAGGAAGAAAGAGATGACCAAGAAGATACATAATAGCATCGTAAATATCAGAGGTATAAATATTTAAAATAATTGTCTTAAAAATATGTATCAAATCGAAATTGAAAACAGGAAATTTCTCACATTACAGAAGAAAAGATAGGGAAAAATGGATGACCAAAAAGCTGCGTTACAGGCGAAAGCGTGAATAATGGAGGTATAGACTTTTTAAAAAGATATAATATAAAATATTTTTGTTTTGTGTAAGCAGTGATGCTTTTGGAACAACATAATGTAATGTATCTACAACGCATTCTGAACTGTAGTATTACAACTAATCGATGTATTAAATGAATTTATAATAAGTTATTTTAATGGTACGTATAAGTATCGTCAGTAGATAAAGGGTTATTAAAAATATATATCCCTCTGAATTTGAAAGGAGTACATTTGTTAGGTAACAGGAGAAAATATTCAAGTTATGAAGAACTGGATGCCCTCAAAAATGCATAAGAGGAGAAAGTGTGGATATTGCAGGTATAGACATTTTAACCCTTTATGTACTGAATTATGAAATCATGAATATTTTATTTGCTAAAGCTTTTTTCGTGAATTGTTTAATCTACATTAGAAGATTTAGATAATCATTTAATAAATTTTAGAAGGATTGAAGGATTTAGAAGGATTAGTTAAATTTAAATGTGTAGGGATTTTCTGCAATATTTATAACCCCACTCAAATCTTTTATTTTAAATATTTTTCTTGGTATTTTGTAGAATTAGGAAATGTACAAATATAATGTTCTTACAATAGGAATATAGAAATATTTCCAAATTGAAAAATCCACCCCCCCCCAACGCCAAAAAAGAGGAAAAAATGCAAAGGCAAAACAAATCATCCTTTTAAAAATATTTTTGCTTTGTGTAAGCAATAATGCTTTTGGAACAAGATGAAGTATTGATTCTGTAACTCATTCTGAACTGCATTACAACTAATCGATGTATTAAATAAATTTTATAACAAGCTATTTTAATGATACTTATATGTACCATCAGTAGATAAAGGGTTAACCCTTGACCACTTCTCGGTTGGCGTCGCCTGCCGTACGTTCGGCTTTTTTGTGCGGCTGGGGTTGCATGCTTGTATTATTCTGTCCATTGCTTATGTTTACGGATTACGGCCAATATTAATCATAAAACTGCTTCAAGAGCAAAAAGCCGTTCAAATGAAGTATATAATAAACCAATAGCATGTTTTTCAGATCGTACATTAGTTCGTGTGATAAAATTCCAATATAAAAAGAAAAGGAAAAATTAAGAGAAAATGGCTGATCGCGATTTCGTATAACAAGATTAACACAAAGGTTTTCTAAAGAGAACTTTAATGGCTGAATTGTGAAGATGCCACAACTTTAGATAAACGATAAAAAGTAAGTTATAAATATAACAGAATTGGAATAAAGGTAACATTTCTCATATAATTTAAATTGTCTTTTCTCAAGCGGTAGCATTTGATACGACAAACAATTAAAGACAGCTTCTACAGAGAGAGGAACTTACAAATTTAAAGTACATCAATTATATTGTTACTGAATGGCATTTTTGTCAAAAACCATGCTGTGAAATTATTGGTTCATATACCGGGTGTCCCAAAAAGGACTAACTGATTTTAAAATTCAATAACTTCCAAACGGTGACATATATTAAAAAAATTCTTGCAGGAGGGTTATGCATAAAGTCAAAAGTTTTATTACAGTGATTTTCTATTTTAGTTCGAATTACAAACAATAGATGGCGCTGTAAGCAATAGTCGCTAAATACAGGCTCGATTTTTGGTCCTTTCTGTTGTTCCATGCAGAAAAAGGAGATGGAAATGTATTATCCGGGCCACGAAGTACCAAAAATCGAGCCTGAATTTAGCCTCTATTGATCGCAGCGCCATCTATTGTTTGTAATTCGAACTAAAATCGAAAATCACTGTAAAAAAACTTTTGACTTTATGCATAACCCTCCTGCAAGAATTTTTTAAATATCTGTCACCGTTTGGAAATTATTGAATTTTAAAACCAGTCAGTCCTTTTTAGGACACCCGGTATGAACATCACTGAACTTGGTCAGTACTTGAGCAGGTGATAGACCTGAGTGTTGTTAACTTTTATATGCATGCACATAAAATCAGTGATATGTAGAGTCTTCTCACTATGAGGTTGGTAGGTGGGTCTGAAGGATGTAGCCGCGAGATTTTTGTCCTTTTCGACAATGTTAATTGTGTGGACCTTTGTGGAGCAATTAAAATACAATAAATTGGACCGTTTGACAATTATGTCAACTCAACCTAGTCAAATGCTATTTGTTTAGAAGTTGTTTGGTGCTTACTGTAATGTACTCTTACGTATAATAATAATTATATTTAATAATATTAATAATTACGCATTCCGCTGGCTATATCAGAATGTTTAATCCACAGGGTGTCCCGAATTTAACTTTACTATTTTGATTCTCCATAAAACCTAAACGAAAGAAGATAGAAAAGTTCGGTTAAACTCATAAAGTATTTTTTTTTGTACTAAAAAGAATGTTTTTGCTTTCAGATACGATCTAGTAAGACCCATAACTGGTGATGTCTACACCATAGGAAAAGGCCCAGTGTATGGACTGGTTCGTTGAGACGAAGTATGATACACAAGTCCAAAGGAATTTCCGAACAAAATTTGGATGAGCTGAAGCACAAGATTACTGCGGTCATCGCTACAATTCCTGTGGATATGATCCAAACAACCTTTTATTGGCTACGTCCCACCGAATCATCTGTAAAATCCCGATGCCCCCCCCCCTCCCTCTACACACTCTGAAAGATACATGTACCGGGTGTCCCAAAAATGACTGATTGATTTTAAAATTCAATAACTTTCAAACGGTGACATATATTTAAAAAATTATTGCAGGAGTGTTATGTAAGATGTCAGGAGTTTTTATGCTGCTATTCTCAGTTTTAGTTACAAATAGCCTCGATAGATGGCGCTGCAAGCAATAATCGCTAAATCCAGGCTCGATTTTTTGGCCTTTTTCTTCTTCCATGCGAAAAAAGGAGATTAGAAGACATTGAATGGATCCCGAAGTACCAAAAATTGGATCTGGACTGAGCACCTAACGCTCTCAGCGCCATCTATTGTCTGAAATTCCAACTAAAATCAAGAATCACAGTAAAAAAACTCCTGACATCATACAAAACCCTCCTGCAAGAATTTTTGTAATATCTGTAACCGTTTGCAAGTTATTGAATTTTAAAATGCATCAGTCATTTTTGGGACACCCCGGTATACATATTTTATTTAATTAAGTTAACTCTATTAAGTTAACTCTAATTGCATGGAGGATGCCTAACAGAAGCTTTACAAAACTATTCATGTCAGATTTTTCATCATATCAAATGGGTAGAATTTTAAGTCACAATTTTGCTTTTAACATAATTCTATAAATGAAATAAGGTTATAACATCTTCGCTGCGCTTTATCCTCAAAAAAGTTTTCTTGTTTCTTCCTGACTTACCTCAGTATTAAACAAAAGTGTTATATGATCTACATTTTGCATTACATGGTCTACATTACATGGTCTTGACATAATGCTTGAAGAAATTCATATTTAGCATTAATTTATAACATTGACACACTTTATAATTCATTTTAGTAAATTCTTAAGAGTTGATGAAAAACCTTCGGATATTTAATTCTCATCTTTATCAATTTTTAGTTGCCATTATTCACCATCAAAGCACGTTTTTCTGTTTTTCCCTTCCCATTATCGTGAATTTACCGCCATGTATTATCTGATTTTTAAATTCAAAATGTATATGTAATATATTTATTTACTGTGCGGGAGGCCTGCGCTAGAGCCATACATATTTATTATTTACGTATTCATTTTCCTAGTGCTATTTAAGATTTATGCATTTTATACCAATTTTTTTACGTTAAATGTGTTCAACACAGTCAGATTTAGCCATAAGTTGTTTTACGTGTAAAAGTAACTTATGTGACATATGGCAGAGCAAATAGAAATTCAGGCGCCATTCAATAAATAATAGAAAAACTTGAGAAAAATTGTAAAATGCATTAGTAACCAGAAAAATTATAGAAATTTTGAAATATATGAATTAAAACGAAAAAGTGACAAAATATTTAAAAATTGTTCATATAATGAGACTTGCTTTAATTCTATTTTAAATTTTTGTTTGGAAAATTAAAAAAAAAAACAGCAAAAAACTTTTCATTTTATTTTTTAATTTTGCATGTATTACTTTTATCTTTAGTCTACAACATTACATTAAAAAACTGCAGCGAATGGTGTGTTACAAATTTTTAGTTGTCCCCCTAAAAATTGGAATTCCCCCCGGTGGGGCATGCGAATCCCCACGTTGGGAAAGACTGCTCCAAAGAATATGGCAGGAGGTTGAATACCGTCTCGACGTTGTTCGTGTAACCCAAGGTGCTCATGTGGAGCTCTTTTAGCATCACATAAAACTTTGGAACTCGTTTTTCATTATATAATAAACAGATTTTTGTTATATAATTTCTCTTAAGTTCTATGGAAGATCAAAACCGTAAAGATAAATTTGGGACACCCTGTATATTGACAAATAAAAATGTCAATTATCCTTGGTTAAAACTACTATACAGGAGTTAATAATAAAGCCTTGTAAAGAAACATTGTTTTGGTAGACACACTTTAACCCTTTATGTACTGAATTATGAATTCATGAAAATTTTATCTTCTAAAGCATTTTTCGTGAATTTTGGAAACTACATTAGAAGATTTATATAATCATTTAATAAATTTTAGAAAGATTTTAGAATGATTGAAGTGTTTAGAAGGATTAATTAAATTTGAATTTATAGGGATTTTGTGCAATATTTATAACCCCACTCAAATCTTTTATTTTAAATATTTTTCTTAGTATTTTGTAGAATTAGGAAATGTACAAATATAATGTTCTTACAATATAAATATAGAAATATTTCCGAATTAAAAAATCCCCCCCCCCTTTTAAACTGTATTACAACTAATCGATACATTAAACGAATTTTATAACAAGTTATTCTAATGGTACTTATAAGTACCGCCAGTAGATAAAGGATTAAACTCAAAAAAAGTTTTCAGAAAATATATTATTTTGAAGTTAAGTACAAGGTGTCTACAAATTAGTTGGGCAATTTTGTAAGTTAAGAACTTCTGAAATATCAAATGAAATTAACTAGTTGAAAGTCAGACTAGTAGTAATATTGCCGAAGTTTATTCATAGATGGCGTTAAAGTCGTACTTCCACAGCAGAATGAGTTTCATGAAACCAAAGACAGTATTTCGCTTTTTCAGCAGCGTTATACGTCTCCATTATCGTAATGCCGAACAAGAATAATTACCGCTCGCTAAGAGATAGCGTAAGTTATGACACATAACGCCATCTATGAATAAACTTCCGCAATATTATTACTAATCTGACTTTCAACTAGTTAATTTCATTTAACATGTTGGAAGATTTTAACTTACGAAAATGCCCAACTAATTTGTAGACACATTGTATTGTACCGATATGGGCTAAAGAAAATCGATCATAACATTTAAAATGGAACAAAAATTATTTTTATACGCGTTGAATGATGTTATTTCTAAAAATACATTAATGACGAAATGTGTTTACTGATAAAATGCAACATCTTTTTTGAAAATGGATGAATTCGAAAAGAGAAACTTCAATTTATATATGTAAACATTAATGTGCTTTTCTGATTCACGCGAGAAAAAAAAATCAATGATATTTTTCTCCTTGCCACTTTGAAAACATATTTTTTTAATATAAATATTTTCAAACCTCCAGAAAATAAACACGTTTTATTTACATAATCTCTTTTACTTTTACATTAAATCTAGGAATATATCTTTTCAACATTTTAAAATGTACAGTACAGTTCTATTTTGAAAATAACTTCATGAAGATCATGAAAGAAATTTTGAAAACTATATCCAAAAGGATGAAGTTTAAGTAGTTTTGCATTTCAGATGGAAACAATTCCCCTTCCCACCTTCAAAATGCTATTTTTGAATCGTAATTTTAAACAAAGAATTTTAATTTCATGCATTTTGAATGATATTATTAAAAAGGTTTTTCTAAAAAATAAAAATAAAAAGTATTCAGGTAAAACAAATCTTCTTTACGCTTTTTGTCACAAATTTTGCAATTTGTTTAAATAACTGATAATAAATTGAAGTGAAAAATGCAAAGAAGAGCATGGGTAATAATTCAATGCTTTGGGGGATTATATAAATTTTTTAGATCAATTTAAAAGTTCTTGTAATTTTCAAAGTACTCAGAAAAAAAATCAAAATGTAAGAAGCTTATTCACAATTTTCATTATAGAACATTTAAGTGATTTTAGATGCAAATTTCATTTATGTATGGATTTTTTTTTAAATTTAAGGTGAGTGAATGTTCTATTTTTCAGAGGACATTGCTTATTTTAAAGGTATTTTACTTGGTTTTGAAAAACTGAAATGAGGATACATTGATTGAAATTATGACCAAATGAACGATAACCGCCATTACAGTGAGGAATGGCGGCCCTTTCCTTATAAACGTCTGGAAAGGAGTGCATCCCGGATCCCTGAAGATCTCACCAGACAATTTTCTTCAAGTTAAAGACATCGGCAAACAGGTAGAGCTAGGCTGGGGAGTTAGGATTTCCTGGAGGTAGGGTTTACTAGATCTACGAAATCTTCACTCAATGAGGCTAGTTCAGTTCCAGCTGAATATGCCATTTTAATCTGATTCATAAACCCATCTCCGTATTTAACTGTTTGTAACTTGCTCTCAACTGTAAGTTGAATTTATGTCATCTCTCGTGAATTCGCGTTTATTTACATTACTGATGAGGGACTTCAAACAAGTTCGAAACTTTCAATGCTATTTTTTAACCCTTTCAGGGACAAAGCCCTTCCATTCCTATAATGTTGAAATAAATGAATGACACCGGAATTTACAAACAAATTTATTTGAAAATAAGAAAAAGCTATATTTCACATACATAATAAACAGAATTTTTTTTTTACAAAATTTTGGTGCCATTGTGGCATTTGGGAATTAAAATTAAGTGGTTTCATACAGGGCTGCGGAGTCGGGGGAAAAACTGGACGACTCCAACTCCGGGAATTTTAACAGGTCCAACTCCGACTCTGACTCTTTCGCTCAAAAATGGGCCCGACTCCGCAGCCCTGGTTTCATAAACGTACCACAGCCTCTGAAAGGGGTAAAGGTTTTTATGTACTTTTAAACTGTTTATTTGAATTGTCTGTATTTATGTATTGATTTTAATTATGAACAGACGTCATATCTTTCTTTCCTTTCAATAAGTATTTATTCTGAAACGTAATAGTTTGGTATGTTATGTAAATTAAAAACTTGTTGATAAATTTGCAACAGCGATTATTTTCTCTATAGTGTAAATTTTGTGAAAAGTCTCTAAGAACTAGTATAGTTCTTACAGACTGGATGATGACTTACAGACTGGAATTGAGCTATTCATACAGATGAATAGCTCATTTTATCTCTGTTAGAAGGTTTCGCACTGATTTTTGAAGAATCCTATCAATATGGCAAAGCATTAAAGAAAAACTACACTCAAATTCAAATATTCTTAGCAAAAGATTTGTTGTGAAACACTGATTCTAAAATCGTTCTTTAAATTCCTCTTTTACCTTTCCAGTACGCGTTCCAATTTTTACTTTCCTCTACCTTTACTAGAAGAAAGTAACGAATTCGGAAAAATTTTTGAATTTCGGTTTTCGACGGATTTACAAGTTTTAGGGGTCAGAGATCCCGAAAAACATGTTTTTACAAAATCTCTGCCTGTGAGTTTGCCTGTGTGTGACACATATTTGGCGGGCACTCTATCTCAAGAACTAATTAACGGAATTTAATTAAACATTAGATTTAGTTAGTCCTTGATATAAATTGGTACTGATTACTTTTTGGTGTAAATCGCCCAACAGTTGGCGCTGTTATGCTGCATTCTTTACCTTTTCCACAATACTATATCTCAAATATTACTGCACGGATTTTTATAAAACATCAGATTCAGTTAGTCCTTGATATAATTTGGTGCTGATTACTTTCTGGTGCAAATCACCCCACAGGTGGCGCTGCTATGCCTTTCTGTAGTAGCTCTATCTCAAGAACTAATGCACGAATTTTCATCCAAATTCAGATTCTGTTAGTACCTAATATAGATTAACACTGTTTAGTTTTTGGTATAAATCGCACAACAGGTGGCACTTCTATGATGCATTTTTCACTATTTCCGCAACAAATGTATCTCAAGAACTAATGCATGAATTTTAATCAAACTTCAGATTTAGTTAGTGCCTGATATAAATTGGTCCTGATTAGTTTCTGATATAAATCGCCTAACAGGTGGAATTATGCAGAATTTTATACGATTCCCGCAATAGCTCAAAAATAATGCACGGATTTTCATCAAACTTCAGATTCACTCAAAAGTTTGATATAAGTTGTTGCTGATTAGATTTTGGTGCAAATAACCTAACCTATAGCGCTACTATGCTGCATTTTTCAGGAAGTATTTACATGTATGTGATAGAAGAAAATATTGGGATTGCCACCTCCAACTAGTTTGTAATTATTTTTAGAATAGTTATTGATCTAAATTGAACTATCGGTTAAAGAAACTCATAAAAGAAGTCTATCATAGAGGCTTTTAAAATGAAATTATTTTAGCTCGATTTATTACTAAATAATTTTATGAAGCAAAACCCGCCTTAACTTTAGATTTGGGATAGCATATTAGTGGGTTAAATAAGAACAAATAAATAAATATATATTTTAAATATAAACAAGTTATGAAAAATATTTTATTTTACAAATAACATCATTGAGAATATGACTGAAAGAAAAAAAATCTTTCGCAATTTGGCGATTTCAATTTTTTATTTTCTCGCGAAATAAAACATTTTTTCTCGATTTGCTAGAATGGCTATTGGCAGCGAGCAATGTTTGAAATAGATGCGAATACAACTTTCGGGAAAAACCAATGCTACCCAAAAGCTTATCACCTAAAATTGACAATTAAATTTATGACTAGAATCCCAATAATGTTCAGAAATAGATGATTAAAAAAGTTCTTCATTAGTGACAGAGATTTTCATCTTATATTACATTTATACGCTTATAACACAGTTGCCAACTTTCCAACCAAAAGGAAATGAACATACTTTGAACATCAAGTTTTATTTAATAAATAAAATCAAATAAGTACCACATACAAACAACATAAATTTTATTAAATACATTTTTTGGGTTTATTTGACATACCTCCTCTTACCACAGACGTTTGGTAGCCAAGGAAGTATGAAATAATACTTCCTAACTTTTAAATAGTGTTTTTCACTGTTATACATTACGAGGTTTAGCCTAACAGCTAAATAAAATAATCGAAATTGTTTCAGCTCTTGATATTGAATGAAACTTTATACAGATAAATATCAGGAGAAAAGATAATACTGATAATGTGTAACAGAATGTAAAGAATTGCTTAATAAAACATATATAAAAGCGTTTGAATAACCGTCCTGAAACTGAGTTAGTATTAAAGATTTAAGAGAATCCTTATCAATCTAGATAAATCACTCTTCAATTTGTATATCGGCGGAGTTCGAAGATAAATGGCTTCATCACCGGTTTAAAAATAGTATCCAGGAAAATCTAGATACATCATGTTTCAGTTTATATATCGAAGCTTATTCCTCGAAAAGCAAAAGATACTATCAACTTATCTTGATATATTTTGTTTGAACTTGATATCTGAGGATGCTATTTTATGTGCTGCAGTTATAGTCTAGGTTCGAAGATAAAGATGAAATGTCATGAAAAACAATAAAAACTCATTTTTATATGATATGTCCTTCTATATCATTTTAATCTACACAATAACAATTAAGATCGAAGAAGAGAAACAAAATTCGGCTAAAATTGACCAATTTCGAAAAGTATAAAAAAGTTCACTTTAAATCCCTCTGTACGGTAGCCAATTTTTTTTTAGGAAAATTCAAAAGAGGGTTTGTTCTTTAACTATCAAAAAACAGAAAACCACTAAAAACGGCACAAAAAAATCACTTTGGGATATTTTTGCCGCATCGGCCTCACTGTGCGCCATGCTGATAGACAGACAGACTTTTCCCCAAAATAATCAAACCGTATCCATGTGTAGGGCTTTCAAAAACATGTGAATCTATTAAAACTGTAAAACTTGAAAAAATTCACGAATATAATACTTTCTTCCTATACACAGTTTTCTTTAAACTGACTCTATTCAGAGCCACCTGTAGCTCGTTCTAATAACCGGAATGACACTAAACTTGGTAACGGAACTAATGAAGCCATGGGGGGGAAATGATACCGCGAAAAAAATAGTTCAAAACACCGCCGATTACGGGAAATAGGGCGCTGTTGTCGGCTACACAGCCAAGAATTTAGCAAAAAATACGGGTAACAAACAAAAACGCAAAATTATAATTACATATGCGACAACAGCGCCGATAATTTAGGCTATAAACGCATGTGAAAAACTCAGAGAAACATTTTTAGCTCAGGTTGAATATGAGTTTCACGTTACCGCAGCGCGCGTATAGCCCAAATTATGTCGCATACATAAATATAAATTCGCATTATCGTTTGTTACCCGTGCTTTGTGCTCATTCTCGACTACGTAGCCTACAATAGCACCATATTCTCCCTATCGGCAGTGTTTTGAACTATTTTTTTCCCACGGCGTCATTAGCCCCCTTAGGAAGTTTAGAGCCATTCTGATTATTAGAAAGAACTACAGATGGCTCTGATTAGCGTCACTAAAAAAAACACCATGTATATAGAACAAAATAATGTGAAATTTTAAGAATTGGTATTGTTTAAATTTTCAAAGGATCACTTTTTGTCTTGTAAAAGTATTTCAACCCAATTTTCAACATATACGTTGATATTTAAACATAAACTAATAAACATGCTGTTTAAACATTTGAAAATTTGCTAGAATAATTGATTATTAAAAAATAAACCTTTACTATCGATATAAAAAGAAGTTTTTAATATCTATTTTTTCATTAACGTTCTAGATACTCGCACATAATTGCTGTTTAGGAATTGATTTATTTCTTTTTTATTGAACTTACAGAAAAATTACAATAATATCAAATAAATTATTTCTAGACTTATTTCTATCTGCTTGCAATAAAGAAAAATAATTTGAATTTTTTTTTACTATTTAATTTAATTTAATCTTTCTTTAAAATAACAGGTGCATTAGTATAGCATGAAAAAGTTTATTTTAAATTATAAAAGCATTTATTTTAAATATTAATGTAGAAATACAGTTCCATTATTAGCATCACTACTGAATTAGAAATGGAGTTCTTTTGTATATAGTATTTAGCATAATTCTGTATGGTGTAACTAGTTTTCCATGTCATTAATTGATAAATCACAAGTGCTTTTAAAATTCAGTAAGGGCTTAGCTAGACAAAAGGAGATATTAAATGCAAACTTTGGTCTTCAAAATTAAACACGCCAGCGATTCTCAGATTCGTCAGAATTATTTCGTAAATAGTGAATGATAAGTTTTGAAACGCTTCATGACGATTTTATAACTTTCACTTTATTTACACGATAAAAGTATTGGATATGTAAAAATCTTTGACTTGCGGTTTTTGATGGATTTATATGTTTTGAGATTTCCTGAATACGATTTGATTACATTTGTGCCGATGGACAACTTGCCGAAACGACGCATTTTCACGATATAGGTGAAAATGTTATGTATTTTTGCCATGGTCAACTATTTAGCAGTAGTTATATAAGTCCCACAGCATGAGAAACCCTATATGTTTTTTGCCTTCTCTTGACCGAAATGTATCGGAAAAAACCGGTGAAAACAAGAAATGAGCAACTGATGAAAAAAAATTGTCATCAACGTCCGATTTTTTATATTGTTTTAAATATTTTTTTTCGTCTTGTTTGAAATATTCTGAGCGTAATGATAATAATAAAAAAAAAGAATTTTGTTAACCGTGTATGGCAAATGAAATTTTTATAATTTTCAACATTTTCTGTTTGTAAAGTCAAGGTCCCGTTATACCTCTCAACATTATTGGTATGTTCCTCTTTTGTAGGCATTTGAGAGTGAGGAACAATGGTATTACCTGCTCGTAGCTGCGACTTTGGTAGTTGAAAAATCTACTTAAAAAAAAAAACCACGCTTCTGCTCTAACGTCATTAAAAACAATCTTTTAATAGTTGAATATAACTAAAAAAACATTATAATTGCAATTGTTTGTGGTATTTTCAAAGGCACCAACTGATTATACTTGAAAAATACACAACAAGGCATATTGAAACATAAGTTTGGTCTTTCGCTTATCATATTCCGTCAATGCACACTCAGAAATGAATACTCAGATTTCACGAAATTTTCTTTGTTTTTGACGAAACCGTTTCCTGGGAAATGCTCCGAGTGAATATTTCGTCAAATTGATGAAATTACTTTCTTCGCTTGCTTGAAGATATAAATTTCGTCAAAAGAGGGCTGGTGGTGCCATCTATCGAACAGTTTGGAAGCTCCTGCATTTATTGTCAGGGGGAAGGAAAAATTCACTTTTCGTTTTCCTCGGGGTAATTCGAAACCGCGGCCTTTGGCGTGGGAGACCGTTGCTCTTTCAACCTCGCTATTGGGGACTTATATAGATGTGCTTTTAGATTGATGTAATGAATTCTGCAGCGTGTTGGTATTTTTATAAGGTAGATTGTAATTTTTATCGGTGCGGCTATAATTTCTGAAAGTTTTAAGTAAGGCTAATTTATTATTATGGTTTTCTCATGGTCAATGAATAATTATAATATGGCTTGATTAAATAATTTATTAGTGAAGTTTTCTTTGCTCAATGAATGATTAGAATATGGTCTGGTTAATTTGTTGCTCACAAATAACGAATTGTGAAGTGCATATTGCGTGAGATTTTATCACTTTCAGTAGGTGGATAAGATTTTAAAACTTTACTGTTTATAAAGGAGAGAGGGATCAATTATGTTTATTTTTAATTTGATTAAAAACAGAATATACTTCTTAAATAATAATAAAAGCAGATATCCTGGAAGTTTGAAAAATTATTGACCAAATTTTCTGTTTGAATGGTTTTGAAGAACACAGGAAATTTATTCTTTCCGAATTAAAACATAACGAAGAATAACATATAAATAAATAAATAAAAACAATAATATGCATTCCTATAAATTTTAACAGCTAAAAAAATAACTTATGAAGAAACAATAACTACCTATATTTCAGTATTTTCTGAAAAACACTAAAAAGTGCTGTTTTAAAATAAATCATTACAGGACTAACATAAACAAGCAAATATCTGCTCGCTAAAATCGCAGGATTTGAGGAGGTACAGCAACTGTTTCCTTAAAATGCATTGAGTCTGACCATGCTTGAGGCAAAAATTTCGTCGAATATTTGAGAGTTTACGTTTTACTAAAAGCCACGTGATGTTGATAGGACATGATCGTTAAAAACGACGAAATACAGCTCAAGGATTACTGAATCGTCAAAAGGGAGAGTTTTATTTCTGAGAGTGTGTCTGAAAAAAAAGCTGCTATGTCGCAGAGTGAGATGTCTGCCCACCCGTGTTTATTTGTCCATATGTTATACAAATTTTATGAGCATTGTAACTACAGAACGAATACACAGAACTTCAAGAAATTTCACATAACTGATGTTGAATAAGTTTTGGTACGTATAACCTTATACTTATGCATAACTTTATAGGCGTTTTTTTGACGTGCAGGATAGCTATAATTATGTATTTTGGAAAACCAAACTTATAAAGTCTAAATATACCAAACTTTGTAATAGCTAAGATTGCTACTTGTAAAATCTATATTGATTAAGTTTTTCTTTTGATATCTCAACAGGGAGCACTGCTATGCCTTGCGTTTGATGATGAACATTATACAGGTGTTGGACAAAAATATGGAAACCCCTAAAAAAACCATATTATCATGCCCTGAAAATTCCTTCTTACAGAGCTCCTTTTTTATTGTTTTGGTGCTGAAAGGCTTTATGAGCTTGACATTTAGTTCAGCAGTGACTTTTGCAGCGGCCGTCTTCTTGTTTTTCGTCACAGTCAACTTAATGACCGTCTGTCACGATTATCCAACACGCACTTTTGTCCGCATTGTGACTTAACGGATGATGATTTTCGCTTTTCCTGTATGCAATATAAATCTACGATACGGTGCCTTTTGAAACACGAAAAACTTCGGATACCTTAGTAACGGAAGCACCCACCATACGAGCACCAACAACTTGTCCAAGTTCGAATTCACTTGGCTCAGATGCAAAGCGCTCACAACTACACATAACACTGTTCTGACAACGACTGACACTTGCAACGTATTGAGGACGTTATACAGGCGGCGTTAGTGGGAAAATACTACAGCGCCACCCACAGGATTGGGTGCAATGAACTTTTACATTCATGCATGCATTTTACGAGGTGTTTCCATATTTTTGTCCAACCCCTGCAGCTATATCTCAGTTTTTATTGTCTGGAATTGCATAAAATGGTTGAGGTTATTCACAATCACAGGTATCCAGTTTCGGCATTGAATACAGGACTTAACACGTTCATTGCCATGAGCATCAGCGGTGGGTCTCAAATTTTTTTTTTCATTCTGTGCCGCGAGCATCAACCGTGGGCCACAGGTAGCTTTACATATAATATTAAATAAAAATCGTGGGCAGATCACCATTGACTTTATATTTGTATGTGGCACTTTGGGGTAACTGTAACTCATTATATTTTTGTGAATTTACTCCGAATTATGTATACTACATTCATGCTACAACAAATAAACCTGGGGCGCGCCGAACTATTGTGCAATGTGTGCGGCGCACACAGGTACCAGAATAATAAAGGTGCCAAGCAATTCAAGCGAAGAAAAAATATTTAAAAAATACATTTTTGATTTTATTGAAATTAATTATTCTTAGAATTTTAATTATATTTTATAGATCTACCTCGAATAAATTACTTAGAATCACTTGAATGGTATTATTCTTTAAAATGAATGTGATAAATTTATCAATTTCAATTCAGAACTTAAAAATTTAACTTGAAAACATTACAAATAACTAGAGTATTTCTGTCCAGTATTAGATTACACAGTGGCTACTATTTCAGATACACTATTTTTAACTCTTTTATTGAGAGAGAGAAAAAGGTAATTTAGACATAAATACAAGAGGTCGGGGATATGTGGATGAATCTAATATGCGCGGAAAAATATGCTTAAAAAAGAAGAGTTTTAGATTTAAATTTTCGCACAAATTATGTGCCATGTTAAAATAGTAATCTAAACCTGATAGTCAATGGCCTTGTGAATATTAATCATGAAGCTACTGATTATTATTTTTAGAATAGCAGGAGAAATATGTATATATATATATATATATATATATTTCTGTTTATCAGTGCAATATTTGAGCAACTTATTTAGTTGTAAATCAGTTTAAAGCCATCGTATGAAATCTGAAACATTGTTATCGATTTTTT
Organism: Maratus speciosus; assembly: GCA_963932465.1. NCBI lineage: Eukaryota > Metazoa > Arthropoda > Arachnida > Araneae > Salticidae > Maratus > Maratus speciosus. Next base: position 103,827,281 of record OZ010789.1, on the reverse strand, counting down.
TTTATTGCACGACGTAAATTATTTTATTTTCTAACTTTTGTACTCTTCTTCTATGTATATTTTCTTTTACATATTAGTTTTATAATTTCTGTTATATAAATAAAATTATAAGCAATATATTATTTAGTATTTCATTTGTGCTTGCTGATAATTTTTTATAAAACTATAGTTTTTCGTGGTAAGGTATAGGGCGCAAGCTGAAGTTTTGCACACAGGTGCCGAACACCACTGGCGCGCCCCTGAAATAAACCCTTTAAAAGCACTTTAATGAGTCTTTTTAAGTTTGGCACCCTGGTGATTACTTTAAATTCCTATGGGGGAAGTGAACGTGTTAATGTGTGTTGTTGCACAATGTCCTTTTATTGATTCTAAAAGTGATCACTGTAACTCTATGTTAAATTCGAAATAAAAGTAAAAATAGATTTTTTTTTAAACACACCCTTTTATAAGCATTCAAAGCTTATTTTGAAAATCATGCCTAATTTCTTGACTGCAATTCAAGATTCTTTCCCAAAACAATACATTTGCAATACATTAATTTCGCGTGGGTACAGTAGACGATTATGAAAAATTCACTGTTTTTTTTAACTCTTTGTAGAAACTACGATCTAGTAAATTTATTAAAAAAATTATTTTTGCTCGGTTTCTTTTTCAAGATATGGTATCAGGAAAGAAAAAAATTAAACACTATTAAAAAATGATACAATATTTCTTTTCAAGGATTTTTTAATTGATTTCACAACGTATAATCATAATTTAATTAATATGAAAATTTGAATTGATTAAAGAGTATTTAAACAAAATACTACACTCTATATTTTAAATTTATATTTTCTGATTAAAATATTACGCTATAGGCGTTTTAACACCCGGTTGGGATATTGTGGCGAATGTTGTTTGGCGCATCATTAAATCCATTTTTGTTTTAACTCGTAAACAATCGTAACCACAAAGAATATTTAAAGATTTATCACATGTGGGCGGCTAATGTAAAAAATGCCTTAAAACTAATTAATGAATTTATAATTAAATTAAAAAAAAGGTTGTATTGTCATCAGAAAACCTGTGAACACAATTTTTAATTTTTGTAATTATAGCATATCAAGATTTGAGGTAACAATAGATAACAAAATTCCATCTTTACATACAAAATAAAGTTCAGTTAAATAAAGACGTGTAAAAATGCCATTGAGGAAAGAGATAGATGGAGATGCAGTATGACGTAAAAACGGTTTGTAATATGATGCGCGTTATCGCTCGAATTTAAATACTCTCAACAAAATTTCGGCCCAAACAAAACAAGCACGTGGAACAGGGACCGAATTCTTTGACATCTCCCGTGCATTTCCCCCCCCTCTAAATGAAAATGATCTGCTTATATTAAAGCATTCTAAAGTAGCATTTCATTGTACTATGAATTAAAAACTGTATTACTAGAAGTTGTCTTCTTTTTTTGCAAAAGCAAGTGATTGTGTTGGGCCGAACGTAGCAGATTTTAGGGTTACATTTTTGGCGTCACCTCCAGTCACCACACTTCATCTCTATTCTTTCTCTTTACTCTATGTAAAAATGCATTAAACTTCATAATTATAATTGTTGGATTGTAACTATTCTACTTAAATTAATATATTAAAATGAACTAGAAGACGGTTTGTGGCGCCTGCACTATACGAGCTTACTTTTATTTGAAAATTAAATAAAAATGAGTGTGTGTTGTTTATGACAGCCAATTATCAACACGACAGATATGGGCCCAGAGGGGGGGGGGGTTCTTCGTGGTTCTTTTTTTCTAAGGGAACCTAACCCGTGTTTACGCAAGGAAATACGAGGTTCGAAAAAACCACGGAAAGCTCCGAACGATTAGGCCGACGGGTGCAATTGGGTTCGAACCCAGCACCTACCGTCTACCAGCTTTAAGACCAGAAACCCTCGGCCACTGGTGGGGCTAAATTAAAGTTAAACAAATCCGTAATTAATCTTTTTTCGATATCGAAAAAATAGTTTGAAATCTCTATTTTCTCATTCATTATATTAAGCATTGTTTAAAACAACAACTGCATTAATATAGCATAGAAAAAAGTTAATTTTAAAATACAAACGCATTTGCTTTGCAACTTAATATAAAATTTCAGTTCCATTATCAGCATCGCTACTGAATTTGAAATAGAGTTTCTTTGTATAAAGCTTTTAGTATAATTCTGTAGGGTCTAATTAGCTTTACATGTCATTAATTTATAAATCTTAAGTACTTTTGATATTCACTAAAGTTTTAGACAGAAGGAAGCATTAAATGCAAACTCTGCTCTTCAGAATAAAACATAATACAGACTCCCTTTTATTCTGAGAGTTATTTTCAAATAGTAGATAATAAAAATTAGTCGCATCTAATATGTTTCATTAAGTTTCAGACTTGTGATTGGGTATGTTATTTTTCTTGTACGCGTATTTACGTATATCTATGTTCTTCCTTGAATGAAGCGAAAAATTATTGAATGAGGATCTGATAATTTTGCATAATTATCAAAAGTCCATAATGTGCAGAATTAAAGGAATCTTTAGTTTATTCAAATTGTATTATCTTTAGAAAAAACAAACAAACTACAATGGTGTTCTTTTCATAATTTTCAGCTGTTAATTACTGTTAGACACAGATCTAATTTCTGCAACATATTTTGGATATAGCGGATGCACACAGAATTATGTACCTGGAAGATTACTCATACATATTCATACATTAAAGATATCTTGCATATATTTTACATATTTAAAAAGAAAAATTGCGAATTTGACAGAAGAATATCTTTATCTGGATTCAGACTCAATACAAATTTTATTAATGATTTTTAATAGCAAATGGTATTAGCGTTATAGAAATGTTAAATAAACCAATAAATTATTCTATAAAATAAAAAAGACAGCTGTTAATTTACTAACAGATTTATGAGGTATGTCATTGCTTTCAACGAATTTACGATTCCTAAAACTGTAGCTCTGATGTTTCTTAAGTACAGCTCAAAAATTACTTGGTCAAATGAGCTGAATTTTTGTAGGGGAGACCGGGACTAGTTGGCTACAGGGGTAAGTAGGCGCAGTCCCCATAAATCGCCTGTTTGTAGATAGATTGTGCAACCAGTCACAGAGTACATTTCTTCTTGCGTTTTACAATCCCCATTGTACTTTTGCAGTGTTACCTACGTGCAGTGGACATTTATTACGATTTTTCTGTTTTTTGCGCTCATAAGTGTTTTTTTTTTTGTTGCTTCATTCTTTTTATAATTTCTAATACTTATCTTAATAATTGCGATTTAACTTGTGCAATTTTTCTTACTGTATGATTAACTGTACCTACCTCATATGCGATTTACTTGGATTATTTGTGCTTAGATGGTTACGTGTCCCTTTTGTGAAGAAATATATTATGGAGCTAGTAGGAGCATTGAACACGGAGCAAGTTGGCTCGGTGTGTGGTGTATGCTGGTATCTTGAAAAACCGCAAACACCGAAAAAAGTGGTTGCAATGCAAGATTTTGGGCACACGGGGCTTGCCCAAACGGAGACACTCGATTTTTTATTTGTAACAACTGTAACTCTGATGATGTTATCGAGTAGGATAGAAGTTACTCAATGATAATGTTTTATTCATTATTTTTATGTCTGTATAATTTAGAATTTACATTGTACGGCGATAACGCCTTTGATTAAACCTACTGGTAATAAGGAAATTGATTTCTCTTAACTGCGTGTCTTATTTAAATTTTTATAAAGCGTGTGCCAACTTACCCCATAGGTATAGGCAACTTGTCTCGTGACGGGGTAAGTTGGCGCACAATTTTCCTTTTACTATAGGCATCTGCTAAACATAAACTACAAAAGATACAAACTCAAAACTCCGGGTATTTATAGCCCAATGCCTGTTCTTTAAAAGTACAGTTAAAGTTTCATAAAAAACTTAAACAAAAACTTAATAAAAATCAATAACTAAAAAATGCGCATACTAGCACCGGTCTCCCTTATACATTTTATATACGCATATATAAAAACACATAGATATCGATATCTGTTAAAATATTTGTTTTAAGTCATAATTTTCTTAACTATTAATTTCATGATTCATACATAATAAAATTATGGAAACTATAAGACTAAGATTTTTATGTTTAGGTTCTTAAGGAATGTGTTCATGCCAAAAATCAGCATTATAAGATTTTTACTTTAGGAAAAAAAATTAACATTAGGAGGTCAAACATTTGAATAATTTTAGTTGCATAAAATTTGATTTAAAGGATTTCAATTTTTATTCTTGTTACAAGGTAGAATAAATGTAATTTGTTAAAATAGGGTGTTGACTCTGAGAAATTTAAATGTAGTTAAAAATTTAATATGTAAATTTTTTTTCTGTCAAAACTTTGAGGTATTTTATAAATTAAATTATACACACGTTTAAGACTACTTAAAAATAATAGATAAATGTATAAAACTTTTGGCGTATATCATAAATGGGTTCAGGAAAAAATGTATCTATAAACGCGACCAAAATTAAAAGGAAAAAATAATGCATATGATTTATTTTTATTGTTTGGAAAATAGTACTCACAGACTACACAAACATGTTCAAAAACTAATATCCCAAACAGAACACAACTTTTCTAAGAGTGTAATCATTTTCCCCAATAATATCATTGAATGTATTCATAGTGCATGATGAAACTTTATCCAATTTCAAACGTTTGCTTTTAAAGGAAAAATTGCTTTGTAAAACATTAGTTTCTACTGTATTTTCTTTGGCAGTTTTGTCATTAATTGTGACACATGATTGTTCCATTTATATCCTGGTTAGGAATAAAATACCTACGCTAAATTTTCACCAGTTCTGTCCTTGTAATAAATAGATATCTTTAGTAAATGAGGAATAGTTAGCAATTATATAATCGGAGAAAAATACATTTATATATTTGTCCATCATTATGTGGAAAAGTCAATTTTTACAACTTTTTCTTTTCTTGAAATGGAAATGTCTCTATTATAGTAGATATTTTAACTTCAAAATATTTAAATGAAGGTAGACAACATTTTAACGCACCTATAGTAACAGTTTTAATGTTTACAAATGGAAAATGCGCATTATCTACTCAGAATAACGTTAATTGCGGATACAAATATATATATCTATTTATATATATATATATATATATATAGCGAGTGGGCCTGCATTTATATATGCCTATAAAAACAACGTATCTATGTTTAACACTATTTTTACCTGTGTCAAATGACACATTCTAAAGTTTTGATTTATGTTCATTTTGCTCGTAGCTTTTCAATGAAAGAAGCATAAACAAGTTTTTAATGTATTAAAAATTATCTGTAATTGTTTCAATCTAAAAATTATAAATGGAAAACCATAAATCTAAGTCCTTTAAAATGTATTATTTGATACCACTGAAAATAGTGTTAAATATTTTCACCGTAAGTTAAAATTGAAATAAAAACAATTACCGAAGAGCCACGTGTTGTCTACACATTGCTATTTTTTTAATTCTTGCGAAGTCTTTTTAAGTTATGGTAACAGAAAAAAATATATATTCGAAAGAAAAAACAAACTAGATTTGTTTGGAAAATTATATTCACTAAATACACAAACATGCTGAAAACTAATACCCAAACAGAACACAACAATTCTATGACTGTAATTTATTTTCCAGTAAAACCATTTATGTATTCATAATGCATGATGAAATCGTATCCAATTTCAAACGCTTGCTTTTAAAAGAAAAATTGCTTTGTAAAACATTAGTTTCTAATGCTTTTTCTATGGCAGTTTTGTCATTAATTGTGACACAAGGCTATTCCATTTATATCCTGGTTAGGAATAAAATACAGTCGGACCTCTATTTAACGAACCTCTATTTTACGAATTTCTCTATTTTGCGAACTTGTACGTGGAACCAAGAACATTTTGCAAATTTCTTCGTAAAATAACCTCCAAATAGCGAAGTGTATTCTCTCTTTAACGAACTTTTCCTTGGGATCTAAATTTTTTTTCTCCCTATTTCTTAAAATATTATTGAACATTTCCAACATATTCATTCTTTTAACACATTTTATGATGATCAATGACCATGATCAGGTCTTACCAGGCACCTAACTCACCGAGAGCAGTAAAACCGTTGTTAGTCTTTGCTTTCCATCCAAGAAGAGCAATCTTTCACTATCCCCTTTAGTTCCCGTTTTCTAGATTGTTGATCATGATCAATCGTGTTGGTAATTTTGGTTCTTCTAGCTTGAAAATGTCAAAGCGAAAGTGCTTGAGCATCAAAGAAAAAAAAAATATTGATGAGGTGGATAAAGGCATGTAGAAAAAGAATACTGCTTTAAAATGTGGTATTCCTCCAAACAGCTTATCAACCATAATAAAAAATCTTCATTTAAATGTAAAATTATTTTTTTAACTGAAAATACAATGTATTTCCAGACAATGTTTTGTTTCCTTCTTATTTCCCTTGCAGATTTCTTTTTGATGGGTAAAATAAGTAAAACAAATAGATATAATTTATGAAAAAAAGGGTGACTATTTACTTTTTTAATTATATTTAATATTTATGGACTTAAAATGTGTTTTATGTAGTTTAAAATATTTTAAAGGGTGACTCTCTATTTAACGAACTTTTTTTCGGGATTTAGCGACTTCGTTAAATAGAGGTCCGACTGTACCTACGCCATACATTTCCACCAGATCATTTATTGTATTAATGGATATCTTCAATAAATGAGGAATAGTTAGTAATTCTAGAATTCGAGAAAAATATATTTATATATTTGTCTTTCATACGGTGAAAAAGTCAATTTTTCAAAACGTTTTCTTTTCTTGAAATTGAAATGTCTGTATTATAGCAGATATTTTAACTTCGAAATATTTAAATTGAAATGTTTAAATGAAGGTACTACAACAATTCAATGCACTTACATTAAAAATTTTTAATTTTATATATGGAAGATGTGCATTATGTGCTCAGAATAACGTCAAATTTGGATGCAAATAATACACATATATGTGGCGAGTGGATCTGAATTTTAATTGATCTATAAAAACGAAGTAGCCATGTTTAAATAATGGAGTTTTGAATAAAGAGGAAAAGACACATTGTGTAGAGCCTGCCAGTTTCGAATGAAGTAACTGAGGAGGTCGTCGCATAAAAGCGGCTAATTTTATGCATAGGATCAACAGTTTCTGATTACCACCGGCACACTCTTCCACCAGTAAATTTGAATAAAAAATTCCGTCTTATTTAAATGCCTTATTCATGGAAAATTTCTCTCACAAACATTATAAAAAAATTCTATTTGATTTTACTGGTGCCAGTTTGCTCAAGTATTATAATCTTTTTCTCTGACACTAGCAGGCGATTGTCAAGATGTCACAATATGGCGGAAACGCATGGCCTAACTACCGCCGAAGTAAACTTCCTCTAGTAAGAATTAATGTCTGCTTTTAGCCATTATTATTACTGAAATTGTTTAAAAACAAAGCGTTTAAAGAAAATGAAAATTTCTATTTAAATTTACTGGTGGAAGTTTGCCCCGGCGGTAATCACCCCCTGTGAAATCGGTTACAGTTGAAGCTTCACTATTTTAAGGAGTTTATAAGTTCCTCTCTATTCATAGTTCCATGGCTTTTTAAGTATTAATAATTAAGGAACTTATCTAGTAGTAATTTTATTTTGCATAATTAACTAATTCTTTTTCCTCTTCAAGGAACATCCCACACTGGGCTAGGGGCTTGACCCAACCAACAGCCACAAGCAGGTTCCCAGGGTGGGCGATTAGATTAGATTAGGTTTAAATAGGTTTACTGTAAATTTAACATTGTAATTAAATCAATAGCCAAAAGTGCACATATTGTCTATATAATGATATGATTATTTTTTAATTTTTGCGCGGTTTTTTAAGGTGTAGCAACAGAAAAGAAAATATATATTAGAAAATTAAACAAATCTAGATTTTTTTGGAAAATGGCACTGACTGAATACACAAACGTGCTACAGAACGTAACTCTCGTAATAGTGTAATCTATTTTCTAATAATTCCATGTATTTATAATGCATAAAAAAACTTTATTCAAATTCAAACACTTGCTTTTAAAAGAAAAATTGTTTTGTGAGACATTAGTTTCTTCTGCATTTTCTTTGGCAGTTTTGTCATTAACTGTTAAACAAGGTTGTTACATACAATATCTTGGTTAGTAATAAAATACCTATGCCGTACATTTTCACCAGGTAATTTATTGTACTAAATGGGTATTTTCATTAAATAAGGAATAGTTCGTATTTCTATAATCGGAGAAAAATAAATTTATATACTTGATTTTCATTTTGTGAAGAAGTTGATTTTTCAAAACTTTATCCTTTTTATAAATTGAAATGTCAGTATTGAAGTAGATATTTTAACCTCAAAATTTAAATCACTTACAAAAAAACATTCCATACATTGATAAGATTTTTAAAAATCCTTGTGCAGTCTTTTAAGGTGCGGCTACAGAAGAAATTATATATTAGAATATTAAAAAAATATAAATAGATTTGTTTGGAAAATTGTACTCACTCTGAATACACAAAGATGCCTAAAAATAAATTTAAAAAAAGAACAAAACTTTCCTAAGAGTATAATTTATTTTCTGATAATGTCATGTATTCATTTTGTAGGATGAAAGTTTGCCTAATTCCAAACACATGACTTTAAAAGAAAAATTGCTTTGTAAACATTAGTTTCTACTGCATTATTTTTGACAGTTTTGTCATTATTTATAACACAAGGCTGTTCCATTCACATTCTGGTTGGGAATAAAATACCTACGCCATAAACTGCCACCAAATCATTTATTGTAATAAAAAGCTATCTTCAGTGAATAAGGAATAGTTAGTAATTCTATAATCTTGGAAGAAAAATACATTTATATATTTGTCTTTCATTATGTTAAAAAGACAATTTTTCAAAACTTTTTCTTTTTTTGAGATTGAAATGTCTGTATTATAGTAGATATTTTAACTTCAAATTATTTAAAGAAGGTAACTACAGCATTTCAAAACACTTATAGTGACATTTTTAAAGTTTATATATGAAAAATGCACATTATTATTTCAGAATAACGTCAATTTCGAATATAAATATGTATATATAGCGAGTTGGTCTAATACTGTATTGGTCTTTAAAACAAACTATCCATGTTCAGTTATGTTTACCATAATTTAACATTGTAATTAAATTAATGACCAAAAAGCCACATACTGTCTATATATTGTTCTGATTTTTTAAAATTCTTGTGCACTTTTTCAAGGAGTAGCGACAGAAAATAAACGGCCAAGTGCGAGTATTATTCGCGCTCAGAGGGTTCCGTAGAATAAATATATGTATTATTAACAGCATTATTAAAAAAAAAATGTTGCTAAAAGAATAATAAGACTTTGTAAAAAAGTATACAACGTAGGGTTGGGTATAGCTGTATATACTTGAAAAGTATGAATACTACAAAAGTTCAAAGACATATGAAGCCTAAATAATATCAAATATTGCTATTCTGCATAACTCTTTTTTTTATAAGGTGTGTTTATAATTATATAAATACGTAGCACCTATAGTCGTCGTTCAGTCCGTCTGTCCGTCTGTCTGTCTGTCCGTCCATCCGCATATAACAGCGCAAAAACTAGCCAACCGATTCGTTTGAAATTTAAAATATATAATTGTCGCATAAGTTTGTCGATTCATTTCAAATTTTATGGAAATCGGATATATAGTTTAATTACATGGATATTTAAAAGTTTTCCGATACATTACGGCCAATGTAAAAAAATTATTTCAAGTGCATTTTAATGATGTTACAGCCTTTCGAACAGAATGAAATTGATATGCACTTATGAAGTACACTAAAATATACATTCAGTACAATATGCAGTGCAAAAAATATTTATAAAACTAGTTATAGTACGAACGCACTTCATTTGCCACGTTTGACATGCAATTTCCAACTTGTTTTATCCTAATATGTTTATGATGAACTTAATCCGGTACTGACAATAAAAGAAGTTCATATTTTAAACGCTTGTTCTCTGGCGCTGTTAGCGGATATACACTGCTCAAAACAGTTAGGGGAGCACATGGTTTTAACAAAACTACGCAAATATTTACACCGGTAAATAACGTAAAATAAAACATCCATAATTTAATGCGTAGTAGAAAACAGATTAAAAAAACTTCACATGCAAATTAAAGTTTATGACATCAAAAAGTAGAAAAAGAGATAAGTGTAGCAATCGGGATTTTCCAGAAATATCTGTTTCATAGTGTCAATTGTAAAATTCAATTGTTCAGCTTGTGTTTTGAGAAAAGGAGGCTTGAAAATGTCACAACAATGTAATTTAACGAAATCCATGGCTTGGCGTGTTATCGGGACAGTTGAATCTGGGGAAACACAACAAAGTGTAGAAGACACTGCTGGGGTCGCACGAAGTGTCAATGCAAGGCTGTGGAATCGATTCCAAGACACATGTAATGGTAGACATCGACAAGGGCAAGGTCGGCCGTGTGCTACCACAGAAACTGATGGCCGATATATCCTATTAACAGCTTGTCGAGACGGAACGGGCAATGCTACTCTGCTGCAAACACAGTTGTTCTTGGCTACCGGACAAACGGTGTCCAGCCGAACAGTCCGAAATAAGCTTTATCAGGGTGGTCTCTATGCACATAAGCCAATGGTATGTATTCGGGTGATCTCGCGCAACTGTGCGGTCCAAAGAAGGTGGGCAACTGAACATCGAATTTGTAGGCAATGTTGTTGTGAAGGCTATTTCCTTCACATGTTCTTTTAATAGCTTTTTCTGCTTTGCCCCCCCTCTCCCTTTAAAATAGGGTTATTTTAGTAAATTATTACATTTTAAATCTGTCTTAAATCATAAATTAAATTTATTTTCATCGCTCATTTCCTTTAGAAATACATTCTCGTTTCACATTCTAATTCTCAAAAACTGCAAAAGGCTGTAATAGATTGAGAAAGAGGCATGCTATCTTTATCTCACATAGAAACAATTTACCCGTTACTTTTGCGCGCTTAATTCGGTTGATAGGCGGGTATTTCTCATGCCTTCTTTCTTTATTTATTGAGTGTGGTTCTACAGCTGCATCATTTTCCCCAAACGTATAAATTCTTGTCATAAATTTAGCCTGCAATATCTGCTATTTCTTAATTTATACGTGCCTTCATTCGGCACAGCTTGCCTATTCTCATGGGTTGCCACCCCCCATGCAAAATGCGGTTTTGTGGTTTTTGGCGATCCATATTATGCCGATTATCCGTTTGGCGTTAAAATTCATATGTTGACCTTTCGCTCTCTTCATTGACAATCCATTAACGGAAATTAACACATGTCTTATTTCAACTTAATTCTCGCCAGATATCTACTGGTTTGATATTTTTGCAAATTACTGCTCGCCCGTAACTCAACTCTGTCAGATTTATTATGAAACCACTCTGCTCCTTATCTTGCATCTGTAAAGAATAAGTGTAGATCGTCCTCTCCAGTACCGATTGTCTTTCGGCCGGAATCCTCGAATTGTACAGACCTGGAAAATAAAAACTCCTGTTTTTTGGATTATGTGTATTTCAAATCAACACTGGCCATATATCTTTCGCACACTAAAAAGTAAATGTAATGCTGCTTCATGATTCACCGATGCTACGAGTAAAATCATCCTAACCTGTTTCAATTAATTCTACACTACAGCTGTTGGAGTCAAATTCTGTTTACAGATGACTCCCGATTCAGTCTGGATATGACATCTGATATGCTTTGGCATGGAGAGAAAGAGGCACTCAAAATAATCCCACATTCGTTCGTGAAAGATAACATTACAGACGAGGTGGGTTGATGCTATGGGCAGGAATTAGCATAGGTGGACGTATGGGCCTGCATATCATTCGGAATGGCACTGTGACGGTCCGAAGTTATACAGACGAGATACTGAGACCTCATGTCGTATTTTATGTTGCAGCAGTTAGTGATTTCTTTTTTTCCATGCATGATAATGCCAGACCTCGTACAGTTCGTCTTGTGGAAAACATGCTTGAAGCTAAAACAATACAGCGTGTGGAATGACCAGCATGCTCTCCTGATCTAAATCCAATCGAGCATGTTTGGGACATACACAGACGATGCATTGCTGCGAGATCAAGGCCTCCTTTTACTGTCCGGGACTTGGAGATTGCAATTCTTGAGCAATGGAACACTATTCCCGAAATTCTTATCGATAACCTCATCGCATCCATAGAAAACAGGTCTGCAACATTCTTAGCTGTTCGAGGAGACCACACGCCATATTAAAAATCGTGCATTATTTTTAAACAATACTTTTGTATCATTTACATGAAACCAAATTGTTGCCCTAAACCATCTTTTCATGTTCTTTCCATCTTTTCAAAGAATAAAAGGTCCCTTACAAATTGTTTTGCGTCTTCTTTTCTGTATTGCGCATTGGTACAGATGTACTATCAATTTTATGCCCATACATGGCTGTCTTGCACTGTTCTCTTCACTTTTTTGCTTGCTCCCCTAATTTTTTTGAACAGTGTATGTCACTAGCCACCAGTGTTAGCGTATATGGCAGATTCTTTTATTATTTTTTATTTTTTTTTTAGAAATTGTGAATTTACACCACAAAAATTTAATTGGTAATTTTCTGTTACTTTATTTATGGAAAATGAATCATCTTGTAAAGCAAAAATAGGAGTTAAAACTTTCTGATGAGAATTCGAAATGTCTAATTAAAAAATCAGCCATTTACCATGATGTACACTGCGTACGTCATTGTCGGAAATTACCATAATAGCATGACGTACTACGTACGTAATACAGCGCAAGAGGTTAAACTTTATTTGGCATTTCATGAAACTAAATTCAGCGCAGTAATACCTTTCCTTTTTACAGTGTAGCTAAAACAAAATATTTGTCCAAAGTCTAAACTTGGCATTGTGCTGAGCGCGCTTCGAAAGGAGGTCACAAAGTTGCAACGCCGGCTTGGTCCGTGCCGCGTCTTTTCAGATAGGTTTTTGATTAACTTTTAAAGAAACGGGAGGACTGTTGAGAGACCCACTCAATGCAAACTAGTGCAATCCTATAGTATTTATGTTATTAATTCTAATTAAATTACTCTGTTTTTAACAATTTGGTGTTTAGTACTTTTATACTGCTTCTAGGTATTGCATTACACAAATATATCAGTAAAAGTTGTTATCTGGTCTTTAAAAGCCGATGGTACATAGAGTACGCCGTCTCTGTCATTGTGTTTGTCCAAACTCTCCGTGTCTTTATGGGTTAATATCTCGGCACATTACAGACGATTTTCTTCGAAAATCATCATCAACAATGATTTTATACGTCTGCTACAATAGGTACCTCCAGTGCTCCCTAACACGTTTGCTGAATGCTCGCAAATCGACATTAGTGTATAACGGAAAAATGCGATTTACTCAAAAACAATGTGACCTAGGGTTATCGCTAAAATTTTCCTACAAGGTTTAAATTAGCGTCTACTACCTCTAAATTTTTCATAATTTTAGTTTCAGTATATTCGGAAATAGATGGGAAGGAACATATTTTTCCACTACATTTCCGACGGTATCTCAATTAAATAATTAGATTAATTAATTAGATTAAAATAATAGAATTAAAAGAAATGTACTGTTGAGTTCAGCGTTACGAAAGCTTTCACACGATACCCCGCACGATATACAGATAAGGGATTTTTTTCAAAGTAACTTAATTAGCCCCTTTACATTTTCCCTAAATATGTTTGTGAATGTTTAATAATCTGTAAATATGCGGGTCAATAGTCTTTATTACTTACCTCAATTTGAACTTTCCACGTTCCATAGTTTACGAGTAAAATGGCTGTGACAGACGGACAGACAGATACAGGAGTAATCTTATAATGGTTCCGTTTTTACTTTTTCAGTACGGAACCCGATAAATATATATTAGAAATGAAAACCTAGATTTATTTGTGAAATTGTACACACTGAATGCACAAACATGCTTAGAAACTAATATTCAAACAGATCACGAATTTCCTAAGAGTATAATTTATTTTCCAATAATGCCATATATTTAGAATGCATGATGAAATTTTAACCAACAGCAAGCGCTTGCTTTTAAAATAAAAATTGCTTTGTAAGGCATTAGTTTATACTGCATTTTCTTTGGCAGTTTTATCATTAACTGTGATACAAGGCTGTTCCATTTATATCGTGGTTAGTAATAAAATACCTACGCCATAATTTTTTTCCAGATTATTTATTGCATTAATGGATATCTTCAGTGCTCAAGGAATTGTTAGCAATTCTATAATTGAAGAAAAATACATTTTTTATTTGTCTTTTATTATGTGAAAAAGACGATTTTTCAAATCCTTTTCTGTTCTTGAAAATGAAATGTCTGTTTTATAGTAGATATTTTTGCTTCGAATTATTTAAATGAACGTTATGCCAAATTTTAATGCAATTATATTAAAAATTTTAAAGTTTATACATGGGAGTTGTGCATTACATGATCAGAATAACGTCAATTTCTAATATAAATATCTAATTTAATATCTGAATTTTTATTGGTCTATAAAAACGAAGTATCCATGTTTAAATATGTTTACTGTAAATTTAACATTGTAATTAAATCAATGGCCAGAAATCCGCGTAATTGTCCATACATTGCTATGATTATTTTTAAATTCTTGCACAGATTTTTTTAAGACTTGGCAACAGAAAAGAAAATATAATATTAGAAAATTAAAAAAGAAATTGATTTTTTTTGGAAAATGGTACTGTCTGAATACATAAATATGCTTAAAATCTAATAACCGAAACTGAACAGAACTCTCCAAAAGTATAATTTGTTTTCTAATAATACCACATATTCATACTGCATGATGAAACTTTATTCAATTTGAAACGCTTGCTTTTAAAAGAAAAATAGCTTTGTAAAACATTAGTATCTACTGCATTTTCTTTTGCAGTTTTGTCATTAATTGTGACACAAGGTTGGTCCATTTATGTCTTGGTTAGGAATAAAATACCTACGCCATAAATTTTCACCAGATCCTTTCTTGTAATAAATCGATATTTTCAGTAAATAAGGAATAGTTAGAAATTATATAATCAGAGAAAAATACATTTATATATTTATCCTTCATTATGTGAAAAAGTCAATTTTTACAAATTTTTCTTTTCTTGAAATTGAAATGCTTTTATTACATGTATTTTAACTTCAAAATATTTAAATGAAAGTAGTGCAACATTTTAACGCACTCATAGTATCAGCTCGAAAGGTTACACATAGAAAATGTGCATTATCTGCTCAGAATAACGCTGATTTCGGGTACAAATATATATATATATATATATCTATAGCGAGTGAGGTTGCATTTTTAGTGGCCCATAAAAACAAAGCATCCATGTTTAACACTATTTCTACCTGTGTCAAATGACACAATTTAAAGTTTTGATTTATATTTATTTTGCTCGAAGCTTTTGAATGTAATAAACATAAACATGTTTTCAATGTATTAAAAATGATTGTAATTGTTTGAATTTAAAAAGTAAAAAGTAAAAACCATAAATTGAAGTACTTTAAATGTATTATTTGTAACATGTAGAATTAGTTGTAAATATTTTCCCCGTAAGTTAAAATTGAAATTTAACCAATTACCAAAGAGCCACGTATTGTCTATACATTGCTATTTTTTAAATTCTTGCGAAGCCTAATACTCAAACGCAACTTTTCTAGTAAGAGTGTAATTTATTTTCCAGTAATGCCATGTATGTATTCATAATGCATGATGAAATTTTATCCAATTTCAAACGCTTGCTTTTAAAAGAAAAATTGCTTTGTGAAACATTAGTTTCTACAGCATTTTCTTTGGCAGTTTAGTCATCAATTGTTACACAAGGTTGTTCTATTTATATTCTGGTTAGGAATAAAATACCTACGCCATAAATTTCCACCAGATCATTCATGTTAATAAATGAATATCTCTAGTAAATGAGGAATAGTTAGTAATTCTAAAATTGGCGGAAAAATATATTTATATATTTGTCCTTCATTATGTGAAAAAGTCAATTTTTCAAAACGTTTTCTTTTCTTGAAGTTGAAATGTCTGTATTATACCATATTTTTACTTCGAAACATTTAAATAAAGGTACTGCAACATTTTAATGCAATTATATTAAAAAAATGTAAAGTTTATATATGGGAGATATGCATTATATGCTCAGAATATTGTCAATTTCGTATGCAATTGTATATATATATATGTATAGATATAGAGCGAGTGAATCTGAATTTTTATTGGTCTATTAATACGAAGTATCCACGTATAGTCATGATTACTGTAAATTTAACATTGTAATGAAATCACTGCCCAAATATCCACGTATTGTCCATACATTGTTATGATTATTTTAAAATTCTTTCGCAGTTTTTTTAAGACGTGGCAACAGAAAAGAAAATATCGCTCACCCGCAAGAAATGTGAGGCATCTCGACAAAAGTAAATTTCACAGGAGAGGCAAAAGAAAATTTGCATAATTTTACTATAAGATTAAATTACAGCACTTAGCTCTGCATGCAGGAATAAAAACTTTCAGAAAAGCATAAAACCCTTCAAAATGAAGACGTAGTGTGAGGTGGGGAGAGTTTGGTAAGTTTACCTCTCCACACAATCCACCCCTCTTCTCCGGTCACTCATGGACATATAGCGTAATAAAGGGATTTTCCGTATAACTACACTTATGAAACTGTTTGTGTGGAAAGTCGCAACTATGACAGACCTTTTCGCAGAATAAAACGCAAAATGAATTTTTGCGAGATGTGTTACTTTTCTTGCGGGTGAGCGATATATATTAGAAAATTTAAAGAAACAGTAATTTTTTGGAAAATTGTACTGAGTGAATACATTAACATTTTTATAATCTAATTACCAAAACAGAACAAAACTCTCCAAGTGTATAATTTAATACCATGTATTCATAATGCATGACGAAACTTTATTCAATTTCAAATGCTTGTTTTTAAAAGAAAAATTGCTTTGTAAGACATTAGTATCTACTGCATTTTCTTTGGTAGTTTTGTCATTAACTATGACACAAGACTTCCATTATCATGGTTAGCAATAAAATACCTACGACATAAATTTTCACCAGATAATTTATTGTAATAAATGGATATCTTCAGAAAATAAGAAATTGTTAGTAATTTTATAATCGAAAAAAAACACATTCATATATGTGACATTCATATATCATGATTCTTTTTCTTTGGAAATTAAGGAAATTCTAAATGAATGACAAGAAAGCATTGAAAAGTTTTGTTTTGCTTTTCCGCTTGATGTTATTTTGATATTTCAAAACAGCATTTTAAAACAGAGATGTTTAAGTCATTGAAAAAAAAAATAACCACAGTAATGCATATCGTAGAAAATGTAACAGCTTTATGGATGACAAACAAACAAACAAAAAAATTAGCCATTCCTAGATTAAAGTTATCTTTTAGATTCTTTACAATTTAATTTGTTGTAGTTAAAACTGTTTTAAGTAATGGATTGAAAACAAAAATCACTCATTTAAGCGATTCATGGGTATCAGTCATGCATTAAAGCACAGTCATTCGTTCTCCTTTACTGGTAAATGGTGAAAATAAGTAAACACTGGTAATAAAAAAGGAATAATAAATAATGAAATAAATACTGAAATAGATCAATGGAAATTGGGTAGGTTGGGATACTATAAATTATTAGATGGGCTAGTCCCATGGGCCCATGTCAGTTGGGGTCACTGACTACCTATATAGCCTTGATGAAGTTTTTACCCTCCAAGTATTTATTACCAATATTCATGGCACAGAAAATAAATTATCACAACTTGGTAAACAAATTTATTACCTGCCTTATTTCATTTTGATATTTATGACTAACTTTTAAAATTTAAGAATAATTTTTGAGACCTCTTGTATAAGGGCTGAACATATATAACGTTTCACTTTAGGAAGGTGTGTGTGTGTGGGGGGGGGGGGGGGTGTCTTGCACTTGATATCGTAAGATATCTCTAGGGAGAGGGCAGTTTGTCTTTTGATATCGTTATCATTTTTGATTCAACGATATCAAAAACCAAAGTCATTCAACCAAAATTTGCTTTTTTAAAACTTTTTCTTTACATCAAAATAGTCTCTTAACTTTTTTCTTAGTCTGTTATCCATTTTTGTGAAATTAAAAAATTATTATTAAAACGATAAAATAATTATAAAATCATTTTATTCCAAAGTATGGAATATCCCAACGTTCGGCATCCCTATTCTTCTGCCAAATGAGCATATAATGCATTGTTAGAGAAATCATGTTCGAAAAATGGT
This sequence comes from Maratus speciosus, assembly GCA_963932465.1. Classification (NCBI taxonomy): domain Eukaryota; kingdom Metazoa; phylum Arthropoda; class Arachnida; order Araneae; family Salticidae; genus Maratus; species Maratus speciosus. Next base: position 103,808,839 of record OZ010789.1, on the reverse strand, counting down.
TGTCATGTTTACTATTAAAAAAATGGGGAAGAATGTTTGCCACCTGTTTTGCTGATAAGAAATTCTGCTTATCCCCTCAACCGTACAGGGGGTGAGTGCAAGAAGACAATAGTACTGTTGAATGACTTATGAAACAAAATGATATTATTAAATACTGTAATTATTTAATTTAAATGTTATTTGATATAAAGTTATTTCATAATAGTGATATTTTCTTGACCTCTTCATTTAAATCAGTAAAATATACGAATAATAAATGTATAGCAAACTTATAAAAAGTAAAAGAAAAAAAAAAGTAAAAATACACATAGTTTTTAGATATTGATAACGATATCATTAGGAAAAGGGGGTTGTATGATATCATAAGGGGAAGAAGGGCCCAAAATGGACAAAAACTGATAACGTTATATATGTACTGCCCCTAACTAAGATATGATACTTTTTTTTATATTCTCGATTAACACCTTAATACTTTATCACACTTTTCTTCTGAATAATTCATTATTGAAACCAATGTTTCAGCCTCGAATAAACATGATTAACACGTCCCGCTGACAGGCGATCAATCGACAATCTGACATTTCTACCAACGGTTGTTATTTCCGCAGTCGTTTACTACGAAATAAAAGTGTACTTAATCATAAATGATAGCCCTGTTGTCGCCAAGAACTAGATAGGTATCAATATTAGTAAAATATTACACCACTTACAATTTTTAGCATATCTTCTACAGATTGAAGATAATGACAGCCAAAATTAGTCAGATAGTTATACTTATTGATACTATAGAAAGTAACAATAACAGTAAAATGTCATAGTATATTTACCCTCCCACTATATTTTATACAGATTAACAGATAACGATAGGCGGATTAAGAGTTTACTATGCAACCGATGAATCTATTATGTTAATAAAGCAGTTCATAAATGTCAAACACAAGAATTAAAAAAAAAATTCAAATTTTGTCAGTAAATCGAAGTGCGATGTCTGAACCTGTAAGAGCATTCAAACATGTGTAAATTTGTGTTTAAGTGCACTTAAATTATCATTAAGTATCTCCAATTTTTAATCATCATTATATTTAGTTATTAAAACGCGAAATAATTTTTTTTTCATTTCAAAGCTTTTAAAGCTAATTTAAGAACTATTACAAGCTAAGACAGTGTGGTGCCATGTGTCAGTGACATTTGGGAGTAGTAGACAGAAAGCAGAGGGAGGGAGCGTAGTACCTTGATCTTTATTATAGTTAATGCATTATTAAATTTTAAATTTCAAGAGCTTTTTTATGGGACATGATGCATGTTATAATTAAGTTATAATGATTTCTTTTTAATAATAGTGGATTAAACTTATATTGCTTTACAATGCTTATATAATAAGATATTAAATAAAATATCTCAGCATCGAATAAACATGATTAATTTGTCTCCTTGACATGTGATCAATCGACATAATTCTAAATCCCTAGCAACGATCGTTGTTTCCGCAGTCGTTTACTTCGAAATAAAAGTGTACTTAATCGTAAATGATGACCTTGTAGTCGCCAAGATATACACTGGCCGCCAAAAGTTAAGGTACAGGGATTGGATGCTTTCGATTGCACACGATTTTGTCGAATATCTACAAAAATTATTGGCGAATTATTCTTGAACTTCTGGGATGAAAAGAACATGTTCGATTTCATATTTCTTGCTGAAGATTTAGTCGGGAGGACAATTAGGTGGCTAATAATAAATTTAATAATAAAATAATATTTGCGATCACCTATGCAACAGAAAATGCTGGAAATAGTTTGTCACTGCGTTAAATGACTATTTGGGTCCTGTTCAACGTTTGTATGCATTTGTGTAAGCATAGAACTCATATTCGTGAAGATGTTATTTGTCTGTGAAAAATTCAAAAGTTTTCTGCTTATAGCATGCAGATTTTTCAACCAAATTTAAAACAACTTTTCGAAAACTTGCCAAATAATAGTAGCAACAGTATACTGCAATTAAAACATGAATATATTGAATATCTGATGAGATATGGGCATTTTTATGAGATAAGTTTTAACTGCGCATGCGCGGAAGATTTCAAAATTTTTATTTCGTAATTTGGTAGTCAGTATTTTGGGGCAACGTATATAAAAAGTCCAGTCAAATATCGCGAAAATCCACAAAGATAGGGTCGATATAGTGAGTCGCTTCCTAAAAATAGCTTTATTATAACTGTTTAACCCCTGACCCATACAATTGTGGGGGTGATACTAAAGTAAAAGAGAATAACTATTTCCTGTTTTTGTGAGATTAAAAACCAAATCTGCACATTTATATGAGTTAATTGGCTTGAGATGTTTTGATAAGACACCACTAGAGGGCACTAACTAAAATACAGGGTTAGATTTTCTGCTTTTAAAAAGACTATATCATCTGACAGCAATAGACAAAAAGTATGTACTATCGTAATTTCTTTTAAATATGATTTTTAATGTTTGCTTAGATTTAATTTTTTTTCCATATACTTTATTCATGATTTTAATTGATTTTGTCTTTGATAAATTTAATTAGGCTTTACAAATGTTGAAAATCAAATGACCCACACAATTGTGTGGGTCCGGGTTTTACCGTTTCCAAAATGGGTACAATTCCTAATATATAAAATTTTTATTTTTAAGTGATTTTTTTAAAGCTTAGGTTTTTAGCAATTTATTTTTTATTAATTACATTTTTAAACCGGATTAATTTTAAATAGCTTTGTACTGTTCATGATTTCTATTTAAAATATTCTTGATTTCTATTTAAAATTGATAGTATTAGATATATAATATGCAACGAACGGTATGTTTCTGCTCTGAGTTATAGATGTCATATATGATTTATAAGTTTTATATGAGTTATATGCATATCACGAGATAGATTTTTATGTTTGATAAATTCATTCCATTTTGTCGACACAGCAAGTAAACCACCAGGAATAAATAATAAATTATGGAAAGTTCAGCAAATGCTCGACAGATTCCGTAGTGTCTGCTTGAATTTACGAGGAGATCAGGGAAAATTTTCCATAGATGAACAGACGATTCCTTTTTTTTAGGACGTGCTTCAGTAAAGCAGTATATAAAAAACTGGCTTTGCTAGCGTAATATTTGAAATATGCCAAATGATATTTATATGTCTAATTTTTATTAAAAGGTACTAACTCAATTTTTATTTTATTAAAAGGTAATATTTTATTTTATTAAAAGGTACTTATTACTTTTAGGAATAATTCAAAAATTACTATTTAAAACACAGTTTGATTAAACATCATTATTACACTGCATTAAGCAGAAATGAGACTTAAATTAATAAAATGAAATAAAACTAAATAAATGATAATTTAGAAAATATTTTGAAACTTTTATGCTCAATTAATACGCTAATTTCTGTATTCATTTGAAGTTTTGAATTTTTTAGAAACCATCTTCTTACATCTTAAAATTAACCATCATGTCAAATTCCAAGTCCTACCAAGTCTCTCAACATAAAGGGCTATGTTGAAACAGGAACTGTCACCATTAATTTGCCAACATTAATTTTGAAATCGGTTTGTTATTTCCTAATATTCCACAGAAACGTAATTTAAAAAGCTTTTAAAGCCCCCTTTTAGAACGTTTGTTGTTCCTGTGAACCCCAGGTGGTAGAATCACCGGCATAAAATATAGCCTGTGTAGGATCAGAGACTGTTACCATTGATTCGCAACTATTACTTTTATAATCGGTTTATATTCCCTGAAATTGCATAGAATCGTAATTTAGAACTTTTTTAGAATGCTTTTCGCACCTCCCCTTCGCTTCACCCCTTTTTAATTCGAATTTATTTTCGACGTTCCTTCGAGGGCATTTATATTTTATAAGTAACTATCATGTCATATTTAAATTTTCTAGCCTTTTCAGTATCACAGAAATGGCAATTTAGAAAGTTTTTAGCTCCTGCAACCCTCTGGTGGTAGTGGAACAGACATAAAATATAGCTTATGTTTGAGCAGGTTCTATCACCAAAATTTGTCATCATTATTTTTTTAATCGGTTTGGTAATTTATAAGTTTGCTTAAAAATTGTAATTTCTAACGCTTTTCACTCACTTCATTTTTTTAAATTTGGTATTTTCTTTCGACTGTTCTTAGAAAGGAGTTGCATCTTGTAAGTAAATACCATGCCATACTTCAAAGTGTTAGACCCTTCAGTTGTGCAAAAAACGCAAATTAGAACATGTTTTGCTTTTGCAACCCTCAGATGGTAGTGACAGCAACATAAAATATAACCTATGTTATAGCAGGGACTATCACCATTGATTTGCAACCATTACTTTTGAAATAGCTTTGGTATTTCCGTAGATTGAGTAGAAATCGTAATTTAGAACGTTTTTAGGACTCTTTTCGCGCATTTTCACCCCTTTTTAAATTTTCAATTTTTTCGAAACTGTTCTTAAAGATAATTTATATCTAATAAATATGTACCTTCCCTAATTTTAAGTTGCTAGCCCCTACCGATCACAAAAATCGAAATTTAGAACGCTTTTTTGCTCCTGCAACGTCTTGGTGATAGTGATACCGACATAAAATTTGTGTATGTTAGAGCAGAGGCTGTCAGCATCAATTTCCTACCATTACGTTTGAAATCAGATTCATTCTTACTGAGATATTGCCGACAAATCGGCATTTAGAACGTTTTTAGAACGCTTTTCGCGCATTTCTTTCCTGCATCTCCTCTGGGGTAGTGGAAACAGATATAAAATATAGCCTATCTTGGAGCAAGATCTGTCACCAACATTTTTACACCATTATATTTGAAATCGGTTCAGTACTTCCTGAGATTGCATAGAAATCGCAATTTAGAAACTTTTTTACAACGCTTTTTGCGCATTTTGATCTCCTTTTAAATTTCGATTTTTTTAGGAAATGTCCTTAGAGATCATTGATATCTTATAACTAACTACCATTCCAAATTTCACGATTCTAGGGCCTACCGTAACGCAAAAGCCGCAAATTAAAACATTTTTCTCCTGCACCCCTTTTGGGTTAGTGGCACCGACATAAAACATCGCCTATGTTGGAGCAAGGGTTGTCACCATCATTTTGATGCCATTATTTTTTAGATCTGTTTGGTATTTCCTGAGATTGTGTAGAAACTACCATTTAGAACGTTTTTTAGAACGCTTTTCGCGCATTTTCACCCCTTTTAAATTTCGAATTGTTTAAGAACTGTTCTTAGAAATCCTTTATATCTAATAAGTAGCTAATATTTCAAACTTGATATTTCTAGGCTCTTCGGTAACGCAAAAATCGCATTTTTAGAACGTTTTTTGCTCCTGCACCACCTTTCGGGTAGTGGCACCGACATAAAACATAGCCTATGTTGGAGCAAGGGTTGTCACCGTCATTTTGACACCCTTATTTGACACCATTATTTTTTAAATCGGTTTGGTATTTCCTGAGATTGTGTAGAAACCACCATTTAGAACGTTTTTTAGAACAATTTTCGCGCATTTTCAGCCCTTTCAAATTTCGAATTGTTTAAGAACTGTTCTTAGAAATCCTTTATATCTAATAAGTAGCTAATATTTCAAATTTCATATTTCTAGGCCCTATAGTAACACATAAATCGCATTTTTAGAACGTTTTTTGCTCCTGCAAACCCCTTTGGGGTAGTGACACCGACATAAAACGTAGCCTATCTTGGAGCAAGCATTGTCACCATCATTTTGACACCAATATTTTTTAAATCGGTTTGGTATTTCCTGTGATTATGTAGAAACTACCATTTAGAACTTTTTTAGAACGCTTTTTGTGCATTTTTACCCCTTTTAAATTTCGAATTGTTTAAGAACTATTCTTAGACATAATTTATATCTTATAAGTAACTAATATTCAAAATTTCATATTTCTAGGCCCTTCAGTAGCGCTAAAATCGCATTTTTAGAACGTTTTTTGCAAAACGAACCTGCAAACCCCTTTGGGGTAGTGACACCGACATAAAACATAGCCTATCTTGGAGCAAGCATTGTCACCATCATTTTGACACCAATATTTTTTAAATCGGTTTGGTATTTCCTGAGATTGTGTAGAAACTACCATTTAGAACGTTTTTTAGAACGCTTTTTGTGCATTTTCACCCCTTTTAAATTTCGAATTGTTTAAGAACTATTCTTAGACATAATTTATATCTTTTAAGTAACTAATATTCAAAATTTTATATTTCTAGGTCCTTTAGTAACGCTAAAATCGCATTTTTGGAACGTTTTTTGCTCCTACACCCCCTTTGGGGTAGTGGCACCGACATAAGATATAGCCTATGTTCTAAGTTGGACTAACGCCATCATTTTGATACCATTACTTTTGGAATCGGTTCGGTAGTTCCATAGCTTACCTCCTACAAATAAACAATTTTTTCCTCTTTATAATAGGAGTATAGACAAACCGCACTCTATTGTAACAGTATCATCTGGGATAGTTTTAATTTTTGTAGTTTACCAGTGGGAAACTACAGACCTAGTCCACAAGGATCTGGGCTTAGGACCTGCTGTAGTCCTTACTCTGGTTCAGACCTATTTTTATGTACTTCGATCGGTATTTCAACAAAATACCGCTGCTGGAAAAACTAAAAAAAGAAATTTGAAGGATCAGGCGCAATCCAAACGGAGTGAAAGGCATACCATTTGTCAACGGCTCTTAAGATGTGGGCGAGCATTGAGCACATCTCAGAAAATGAAATTGTAGTGGTCTGTCCAAAAACAAAAATTGTTTCAAATATTTTCACTGTGGCTGATGAAAATTATCTCAATAAACAACAACTTTTTTTGCTTAAACTTTTATTTATAGATATTTGCACACGTAATCCCAAACTACACAATTGTGTAGATACAGTCCAAAAACGGCTGCATTTACAGAATTGTGTAGATACAGCCCAAAAACGGCTGCACTAAGCCGAACCCACACAATTGTGTGGGTCCTCCCTTGGCATAACCTGACATGGGGTATTTTTTTAAATATTTTTTTTTAATCAAATACGGTCCTATCGCTAAGCGGAAACCACCCAAACTTTAAATTTCTACCAAACAATCTCCCGGCCTTAAAGGGATAAGGAATTTTCCACAACTTTTCAATCAGCTCACTATATCTTTCTAAGTTTTCACAACATTTGACTGGACTTTTTATAGAAGTTGCCCCAAAATACTGACTACCAAATTATGAAATAAAAATTTTGAAATCTTCCGCGTATGCGCAGTTAAAAATTATCTCATAAAAATGCCCATATCTCATCAAATATTCAATATATTCATGTTTTAATTGCAGTATACTGTTCCTACTATTCTTTGGCAAGTTTTCGGAAAGTTTTGCTAAATTTGATTGAAAACTCTGTATGCTATAAGCAAGAAATTTTTGAATTTTTTACAGACACAATAACATCTTCACGAATATGAGTGCTATGCTTACACAACTGCACACAAACGTTGAACAGGACAGAAATAGTCATTTAACGCAGTGACAAACCATTTCCAGCATTTCTGTTGCATAGGTGATCGCAAATATTATTTTATATTAAATTTATTATTAGCCCCCTAATTATCTGCCCGACTAAATCTTCACCAAGAAATATGAAATGAAACATGTTCTTTTCATACCAAAAGTTCAAGAACGATTCGCCAATAATTTTTGTAGATATTCGAAAAAACGTGTGCAGTCGAAAGCATCCAGTCCCTGTACCTTAACTTATGGAGACCAGTGTAGAAAGATATCAATAACAGTAAAATAGATGTACCAGTAAAATACTATATCACTTAATGTTTCAGTTATACCTTCTAAAGATTGAAAATAATTGTAGCTGAAATTAATCAGATAGGTTTAACTATTGACACTAGAAATGACACATCAAAAACAGTAAAATATTATGTATTTTGCAACTTCCACTTTTTCTTGTAAAATTGCAAATAATGCCAAATAAAATTAGCCAGTTATAATCCTTACATGAGTTATAGCTTGTTTGCTTTTACTCACAATATTTATATAAATAAATAATATTATTAAACAGAAACATTATTTGCTGAACAAATAAAAAAAAAACAAAATTTATTTCCTACATTGCTTATGCCCGAGAAGGGACAGATATTATGGTATTTAATTCAATTCGTTCTACATTTAATGTTAAATTTTTGTAACCAATAAGTTAAACCAATTGAACATTAAAAAATAAATATAAAATTCATACAATATGGTACTTTGTTCCTAAAAACTTAGATTCCGTTCAAATGAAATCGAAATAAATCTTTGACTTTTTCTATTTTTAAGTTGTAAATATTTGTATTGCAGAATTTGTGTTATGTTTATGACGCATATAAAATCATAAGATACATGCAAAATACAAAACTTTAAAAAAGTCTAAGATTTATTTTGATTTCGTTTGAATGGAATCTAAGTTTTCAGGGTGGTTAAATTATCATATTGTATGAATTTTATTTTTATTTTTTAACGTTCAATTGGTTTAACGTACTGGTTACAAAAATTTAACATTAAATGTAGAACGAATTGAATAAAATACCATAATATCTGTCCCTTCTCGGGCTTAAACAATGTAGGAAATAAATTTTGTTTTTTAAATTTGTTCAGCAAATTAGGTTTTGTTTAATATGCCAAGTGTTTTATTAACTACTGTATTCAGGTGAACACATTTCAAAATTAACAGAGGGTACCATCATCAGGCTTTCATTGATGCGGTATCGCATCACAATTTGTGATGCAATTTACCATGTATAATTCAAAATCTCTCACAAGTGCACTAATGCAGTAATGCAGGATGCTGTAGTTTGGCCAAAAACTTCCAATCTGAATGTAAAAAGTCTGTTTGAAAATGTCCCTATTATTTCCACTCTGACGCCATATTCATCTTCTTTTTAATTTTATTAAAAAAACAAAACAAAAAAAAAACTATTTCAGTTTTATTTTTTACGAGGAAATCATTCGACTGAAAATAGACAAATTATTATTATGACTTTTGAATTATTTGCAACAATGAAGAAAAAATGTTAAATTGATTAGGAAAAATGTAAAATGAACTAAACGAAATTTGGAATTATTAATAAAAATATTTGAATAATGTAAATCAAAATTAACCCATGTTACTCTCTGAGTTATAATTCACGCATATGCAAAGGTATTTTATCATCCGTTTTGAAACTGACGTCAGGCAAACATTTTCCCACTTTAAATTTATAATATTATTAGAATTAGAAAAGAATAAAAAATGAGTGGCATCAGGGACAAAAAGGTGGGAGGAAAAAAATGAAAAAGTTATGAACTCCATAGGCTTTTCTATGCTAATTTATCATTGAGAAGTGACACTGGAAATAAATAAGTATTGAGCTGCCGCGCAATACTTAAATAACCGAACTATATAATGCTTATTTTTGAAACACTTAATTAGCAACTTAATACTTAACTATTTTTTGCTTATATAATTAATTTATTGAATAAATATTTTAGAATCGAGTTAAGATGATTAAATTGCACAGGGGATCAATCGACATTTCTGAATCCCTAGAAACGCTGGTTATTTTTGCTGTATTTTACTTAGAAATAAAAATGTACTTATTCATAGATGTAGGGCTTGTAGTCGCCAAGAATTATATAGGTATCAGTAACAGTTTAATAAGCTTACCAGTAAAATATATTCACTTAAAACTTCTGTTACATCTTCTTCAGATTGCAAATAATGACAGATGAAATTAGTCAAATACCTTTTAATATTAGATAGGGTGACCGAGCCAGTAGTTCATCAAATAAAGTTAGTGCTACAGGGTTTTATTTCCTTCCTTTTAAATTTTAGAAGTAATCTAAAACGATTGCTAAACCCTTAATGAATTTCCTGTAATGTACAAACATGAAATCCGCTGAAATTAAATAAGAACAAAATTATAAAGAAATTGTTTTTTTAATTGCCACTTTCTTAGTGGTTGATCAGGCAAAAGAAGTTAATCAAAAATCTAAAAATTAATCTTTAAAATTCTTGGGCTGTGATTAACAATAATTCTTATAAAAATATTAGTTGAAATAAGCATGATGGAAAAGGATTATTTTAACTTACCGTAATTGTCTCCAACTAATCTAAAGCTAAATGTTTACACTTTCTAATAAAAATATTTCATAAAATGACTTCTCTTACAGTAGAAATCTGACAACAATGTGTCAACAGGTGCACTAACATTCAAGCAAAAATATTATATCTAGTGCCAAGTATAAAACTCATTTCCGCCTGAAATGGTGCAATATTTAAAAAAATTGATCGACTACTTGAAGGGCATCAGTTACCGGCGGGGTTATCCTAGTATTAATAACAGTTCAACATTGTGTCTCTTGCAGCTTACACTATATCTTGTACAGATTACAAATAATGACAGCAAAAATTAGTCACTTATCATCCTTACCGGAATTATAGCGTATTTGCATGAATTCAAAATAGTTATAAGGTACTTCTACCTAATAAGGCCGTGCTTTTAATAAGCATATGTTTTGTAGAGAACTGTCTCGCGTCGAGAAAAGACAGCATTTACCTGACAGTTTATGTGTCGTAGACATTTGCGGATATTTTCAATCACAACCGATACCGGTCACGTTCTCATTTTCGGACCACTGTTTCTTTCGTCGCGTCGTCGTTGTTAAACACAATTAGTAAACATTCACATGAAATGAGCGTACATTATTGATTGTGTTTCATTATCTTTGCATGATGTTCGAGATGATTGAACGATCTTTTAGAATGTATATTGAAATATTCAGTATTTTTACTTTCGTTTGTTTTTGAAAGTAGAATTTAGGAAAAACATAAGCCCCGTAATAGGCCCCATAAGACCTGGTCTTATTAAGGGACACTTCAGTTTCATTGTTTATTATCATTACCAATGTATTATTAATGTATGCAATGCATACCAGTCTTTATTATCATGTGTTTCTGCGTCAATATTTGTAGAAAACTATGGAATATGTCAAAGCAGTAGTAACTAGTGAGCAATTGAGTGAAGGGAAAAAGGAATCAGTAGTTTGGGCTATTCGAAACGACATGCCCGCCAATAGATCAGCCACATAATATTAAATTACAAGGATAACTATTCATTTTGTTAAATTTAGGTGTAATACTTGCAAAATAGCTATTAATTAAAGTTAAATCATGCATCTAGAAAATTTTAGCCTTATTTAAAACACATACTCCTAACAAAGACACTTTAAAAGTGTTTTTGTTTTGAACTCTCCTGGTCACAATTAACAAGACAAGAGTATGTATATCTAATTTTGTAAAAATATGCAAAATATTACACACAACGACATTTAAAATGTTAAAGTTGACATAAAGCCCTTTTATAGTGATCTGAAATCTTAACATGGCATTATTTTGTTCAGGTACCTCACAAATAAATAATATTATAACTATCATATTAAACTTTTTTGCAAAAGTTGATTAACATCTTAATAACTTAATATTCTTTGTTTCTATAATTAGTTTATTGAATTAAATGTTTCACTCTCGAATAAACATGATTAACTTGTCCAGTTAACAACGATTAATTGACATAATTCTGACATTAGCAGCAGAAATTAGTCAGATAGGTATACCTATTTATACTATGTAGTATTAAAAACAGTAAAATATTATCTATCTTGCAGCTTGACTGGTTTTCAGTAGGCATTAAAAAATATAGTAATTGATTCTAGCTTATTGGTAAATGGTGAAAATAAATAACCATTGGTAAATGAAAAATAAATAATAAATAAATAAATAAATGATGAAATAGATCAATAGCATTTTTGGGTAGGTTAGGATACTAAATTATTAGACGGGAACATCACTTGGGCTCATGTCAGTTGGGGCCATTGACTACCAATATAGTTTGATTGAAGTTTTTACCCTCCAGTAATGTATTATCAATATTCATACCACAGGAAAAAATTATCACAATTTCGTAAACAAATTTAACATCTTCCTTATTTAATTTTGATTTTTAATATAGGTAATGATTAAATTTTAAAATTCAAATGTCATTTTTGAGATGTCTTGTATCACCAAGCTATGATACCTTCTTTTTTTTAATACACTCGATGAACACTTTAATGCTTTATTATTCTTTACTTTTGAATAATTCATTATTGAATCAAATGTTTCAGCCTCGAAAAAGCATGATTAACTTGTCTGGCTGACAGAAGATCAATCGGCAATCTGACATTTCTACCAACGGTTGCTATTTCCGCAGTCGTTTACTTCGAAATAAAAGTGCACTTAATCATAAACGATAGCCTTATTGTAGCCAAGAACCAGATAGGTATCAGTAACAGTGAAATATTACACCACTTACAATTTGCACTATATCTTCTATATATTGAAAATAATGGCAGCTGAAATTAGTCAGATAGTTATACTTATTGATACTAGATAGTATGGGTAACAGTAAAATGTCATAGTATTTATATTTCGCACTATAGTTTCTACAGATTACAAATAATGAGAGGTGGATTTAGAGTTTACTATTCACCGATGTATCTATTATGTTTATAAAGCAGTTCATATATGGTATAAACAGTAATTAAGAAAATATTTCAAATTTCATCAAAAGATAGATGAGATGCCTCAACCTGAGAGAGCATTCAAATATATCTCTCTCGTGAATTCGCGTTTAAATACATTACTGATGAGGAACTTTATACAAGTTCGAAACGTTTAATGTTATTTTTGTAAAGATTTTTATGCGATTTTAAACTGTTTGATGAAATTGTGTGTATTTTTGTTATTTGTTTTAATTGATTATGATCAGACTTAATATATTTTTTTTCACCTTAAATAATTATTGATACTAGATAGTATCAATAACAGTAAAATTTCAAAATATTTTTAGTTCCCACTATAACAGTTCATATATGTCATAAACTGTAATTGAAAAATTTATTCAAATTTCGTTAATAGATGGAAATGCGATGTCTCAACCTGCAAGGGCATTCAAACATGTGTGAATTTGGCTTTAAGTACACTCCAATTTTTATTAAGTACCTCCAATTTTTAATCGTTATTATGTTTAGCTATCAAAGCACGAAATAATTTTTTTTTCATTTAAAAGCTTTTGGAGTTAATTTAAGCATTATTACAGTTTGAGACAGTGTGGAGCCATTTGTCGGTGATATTTAGGAAGAAGCGTATTAGACAGGAAGCAGAGAAAGGAAGCGTAGTATCTTAATCTTTATTATAGTTAATGCATTTTAAAATTTTAAATTACAAGACCTTTTATTCCGGGACATATTTGTATATTATTATTAAGCTATAATAACCTTTTTTGGAAATACTGGATTAAAGTTGTATTAATTTACTATGCTTCTATAATTATTGAATAAAATATTTTAGCATCGAGTAAGCATGGTTAATTTATCTCTCTGACAGGAGATTAATCGATGAATCTCCACCAATGATCGCTCACCAACAGTATTAATAACAGTATCAATAACAGTAAAATAGTATGTCACTTGCAGCTTCCATTATATCTTTACAAATTATAAATATTTTCAAATAAAATTAGTCAGTTGTTATTCTTACATGAATTATAGGTTATTTGATTTAATCACAATATTTATATAAATAAATAATATTATAACTAAACTGAAATACATTTTTAAAAACACCAGGTTAACAACTTAATACTTTACTGTTCTTTTCTTCTACAATTAATTTTTTAAATAAAGTATTTTAACATCGAGTAAATATGATTAATTTGTCCCTATGGCAGGCGATCAATCGACATAATTCTGAATCTCCACCAACTGTCGTTATTCCTGCAGTTGTTTATTTCGAAATAAAAGTGTATTTACTCATAAAAGGCGGCCTTGTTGTCACCAAGAACCAGATAGGTATCATTCACAGTAAAAAAGGTTCACCAGAAAATTATTATATCACTTAAAGCTTCCTTTATATTTTCTGCAGATTGCAAATAATGACAGATAAAAGTAGATAGGTTGACCTATTGATAGTACATAGTTTTAGTAGCAATAAAAGATCATGCACTTTCAGCTTGCACTATATATTGTGTTAGTTAGAGAGGTTTACCTATTCATACAAGATAGCATTCATAACGGAAAAATGTTATGTCAGTTCCAGCTTCCAGTTGATTAAAATCTTAATACTGCACTATTATTTGCTTTTATAATTCATTTATGGAATCAAATATTTCATCATTGAATAAACAATGATAATTTGTTTCTCTGATAGGCGATAACATAAATCTAACATTTCCACCAACGGTTGTTATTTCCACAGTCGTTTATTCCAAAGTAAAATTGCACTTAATCATAAATGATGGCCTTGTCGTCGAAAAGAACCTTATAGCTATAAATAACAGTAAAATAGGTTTACCAGTAAAATATATTATCGCTTATAGCATCCGTTATATCTTCTACAAATTTCAAATATAGGCAGCTAAAATTAGTCGAACAGGTAGTCCTATTAATAGTAAATAGTATTAATAACAATAAAAGATTATGTCACTTGCAACTTTCACTATATATTGTATTCGTCAGAGAGGTTTACCTAGTAATACAAGATAGTATTCATAATAATAAAGTGTTATGTCAGTAGCAGCTTTCAGTTGATTAAAATCTTAATACTGTATTATTTTTAATTTTACAATACAGTTATTGAATCAAATATTTCAACATCAAATAAAAAGTGATTAATTTGTTTCTCTGAGAGGCGAACAATTAACATAATTCTGACATTTTCATCAACGATCGTTATTTCCACAGTCGTTTATTTCGAAATAAAATTGTACTTAATCATGAATGATGGCCTTGTCGTCGACAAGAGCCTTATATCTATGAATAACTGTAAAACAGGTTTACCAGCAAAATATAATATTGTTTAAAGCATCGTTATATCTTCTACCGACTGCAAATAATGTCATCTAAAATTAGTAAAACAGGTAGACTTACTGATAGAACATAGTATTAATAACAATAAAAGATTATGTCATTTGCAGCTTTCACTATGTATTGTACTCATCAGAGAGGTTTACCTGTTAATACAAAATAGTATTCATAGTAAAATGTTATGTTAGTTGCAGCTTTTGGTTGATTAAAATCTTAAAACTGTAATATTCTTTACTTTTATAATTCCGTTATTGAATCAAATATTTCAGCATCGAATAAACAATGATTAACTTTTTTCTCTAACAGGTTATCAGTAAACATAATTCTGACATTTCCACCAACTGTCGTTATCTCTATAGTCGTTTATTTCTAAGCAACATTGTACTTAATCATAAATGATGTCCTTGTTGTTTCCAAGAAACATATAACTATGAATGACAGTAAAATAGGTTTACCAGTAAAATATGTTATCGCTTTAAACTTCCATTATATCTTTTACAGATTGCAAAAAATGGGAGTTAAAATTAGTCAGGTAGACCTAATGCTAGTACATTGCATTAATAACAATAAAATATTTTATCCACTATATATTCTACTATCGTATTGTACAACTAAATATGGTACAAATTATAAATAATGACAACCAAAATTAGTCACTTTTAATCCTTACCTGTATTATAGTTTATTTGCGTTAATCCACAATATTTATATAAATAAGTACACTTTTTAAACACGTGATTAACATCGTAATACCACCCTTTTTTAATATAATTAATTTCTTGAATCAAATATTTCAGCAAAAGATAAACATGATTAACTTGTTTCTCTGATAGGTGATCAATTGACTTAATTCTGACATTTCAACCAACGGTAGTTATTTTGGCAGTCAATTATCAAATAAAAGTTTACTTAATTATAAATGATGTCCATGTTTTCGACAAGAACCAGATAGGTATTAACAATAGTAAAATATATTTACCAGTAAATTAATATATTACTTAAATCTACGGCTATATATTCCATAGGTTGCAAATACTTGCAGCTGATATCAATTAGATAGGTATACCTATTGCTACCAGATGGTATCAATAACAGTAAAATATTATGTCATCTGCAGCTTCAACTTATCTTGTAAAAATTACAGATAATAATAAATAAAATTAGTTAGTTATCATCATTACCTAAATTCTAGCTTATATGCATTAATTAATAATAGTTATATAAATAAATAATATTATAATTATAATGCTTCAGTTTTTTGGAGCACTTGATTAATATCTTAATATTTTACTAATTTTTACTTCTATAATTAATTAATTAAATAAAATATTTTTGCATCTAGTAAACATGATTAATTTGTTCCTCTGACAGGCGATAAATTAACATTATTCTGACATTTCCAACAACGGTCGTTATTTCCACAGTCGTTTATTTCGAAATAAAAGTGTACTTAATCATAAATGATGGCCTTCTTGTTGCCGTGGCCATATAGGTATAAATAACAGTAAAATATTATGTCAGTTAAAACTTCCGTTATATCTTCGATAGACTGTAAATAATGGAAGTTAAAATGAGATAGATATACGAAATAATACTACACTGCTCAAAACAATTAAAGGGTATTGAGGTTGTGGATGGAGAATTTTTTAAATAGTTGATACATCATCAACAGACGTGGTAAGCTAAATGTGAAAAAAATTAAACATGTTTGGCAGAAAAAATGTACTGTATTGAGCATTTGAGTATAAAAGGAAAAAAAGCACAATTTGTGCATATGAGAAAAACGAGAATAAAAATAGGTGCTTCCTTCAAAGAAAATTGTTTTAGTAGGATATACGGTTTCCCCGGACGGCCAGCAACGTTGAACACTTTTGGGGCATAGAGTCGTTGAGGCTATTAATGAGAAGCTGGGTTATTCTGTCCCACTCCTCCAGAAGAACACTTTCCAGTTATTAGAGAATTTCTGGGTGTGGTAGGCGGCCAGCAACTCGTCTGCCTGGAATGTCCCAAAGATGATCAATTGGGTTCATGTCCGGATAACACGCTGGTAATCCCAGTCGTATGATTCCTTCCGCGAAAAGGAAACCTTCCACCAAGTGAGCACGATGTGACCTGCAATTATTGCCCATTAAAATAAAGTCATATCCAATTGCTGCAGCGTAAGGGGCTACATTAGGTCTGAGTATCTCATCCCAATATCGCTGACTGGTCAGAGCTCCATTTCGAATGATGTTGAGGTCCGTGCGTCCATCAATGGAGATGCCAGCATAGACCATCACTCTATCCACCGCCAATTCTGACACTTCCTTTCACGAACGCAGAGTTGTTTCTAGTACTACATTCCTTCCAGATGAAAATATGCCTATTATCAGGATGAACAAAAAACGGGGTGTTGCCCACTCCCTGCAGGCGCCACTATGCCTTGATGTTAACGTAACATATACCATTGGTCTGCGAGTATACATAACTACAGCGTGGAGCTGGTTTCGGGCAGTTTGAGTCGAAACTGTGATGCCAGTAGCCGAGCGAAGGTGTTGTTGAAAAAGAGTGTCATTCATATTTTGGTATTTCCAAGCAGTTAGCGTTAAATATCGATCTTCATTGTGCATTGTTGCACGTATACGACCTTGCCTTGATCTTTGGCCTGCATTTTCAGTCTCCAAAAAACGGTTCTAGATCCTGGAAATCACATTTTGTGAAACTCTAGTGGCTTCCGCAATTCGCCAAGCTTCCCATTCGGTTAAACGACATCGTTGAGACATCGCACTCATCGAAACAAAGTACTTATTGAATGTCGATCATTGTTTTCCGCTTTGTCTTTCTATAAGTTGAAAGCGAAATTTCATTCGCTGCCGCTAAAGCATCGTTTATGACGTCAAACTGAAAATCTGCATACTCCGCAGTTTTAAAATGACAAATTTGTATTTGTGACTCTCTTCTTCCCTTTTTTGGAAAACAAATTTGCTTATACCAAGACTTACAATATTCTTTTTTTGTTTTGAGCAGTGTAGATAATATCAATAACAGTAAAATATTATGCCTCTTGCACATTTCCTTATACGAGTATCTTACAAAGAGTATAAATAATGAGAACTAAAATTAGTCAGATTGGTAATTAGTCGCCAAGAACGAGATAGGTATCAGTGACAGTAAAATAGATTTATCATAAAATATTACACTAGTTAATGCTTCCTTTATATCTTTTATAGATTGCAAATAATTGCAGCTGAAACTAGTCAGATACTCACTGACAGCAAATAGTATCAATAACAGTAAAATATTATGTCACTTACAACTTCCACTATATTTTGTACAAAATTACAAATAACGTCAAATAAAAATTAGTCAGTTCTCATACTTACATGAATTACAGTTTTTTTGCTTTAATCAGGATATTTATATAAATAAATATTATTACAACTAAACTAAAATAATTCAATTTTTAAAAATTTGATTAACAACATAATACTTTACTGTTCATTGTTTCTATAATTAATTTATCGAATAAAATATTGTAGTATCTAGAAAGCAGGATCCATTTGCCCCTCTGACAGGCGATTAATCAACATAATTCTGAATCTCCAGCAACGGTCGTTATTTCCGCAGTCATTTATTTCGAAATAAAAGTGTATTTAATCATAAAAGATGGCCTTTTGGTCGCTAAGAACCAGATAGGTATCAATAACAATAAAATAGGTTTACCAGCAAAATATTATATCACTTAAAGCTTCAGTTATATCTTCTACAGATTCTAAATAAAGGCAGATGAAATTAAAGAGTTATATCTATTAATACAAGATAGTATTTATAATAATAAACTTTTATTAAATAATAAGGCTTTATATAAATCACTATAAAAATGTAAAAACACACAGGACGCGTTTCGAGCTAGAAAATTAACATCTCGTCATCAGCTAATGTAAACATATGTCCGTAAGGGGACAAGGTCACAAATGAATTTAATTTGATTCTCAAATGAATGATTATGAATGAATGATATGAATTATGAATAACAAATAACAAATAACAAATAATAAATATGAAAAATATGAAAAATAAACAATGAATAATAAATATGAATAATAAATTATGAATATGAATTATGACTCATGAATGAATGATTATCATTTGTGTCCTTGTCCCCTTACGCACACGTGTTTACAGTAGCTAATGACGAGCTGTTAATTTTGTAGATCGAAACGCGTCCTGAGTGTTTTTTAGGGTTCCGTACTTAAAAAGTAAAAACGGAACCATTATAAGATAACTCCTGTGTCTGTCTGTCTGTCACAGCCATTTTACTCGTAAACTATGGAACGTGGAAAGAACAAATTGGGGGAAGAGATAAAGACTATTGGCCCACATATTTACAGATTATTAAACATTCACAAATATATTTAGAAAAATGTAGAGGGCTAATTAATTTGCACGAAAAAAAAAAAGAATCTTTTCTTTGTATATCGTGTGGCTGGAAGCTTTATCCAGTGAAAGCTTTCGTAACGCTGAACTCGAAAATAGATTTATTTTAATTGTAGGCATTATATTTTCAGCGATATCTTCGAAAATGTAGTGCAAAAATATGTTCTACCTCCTCTATTTCCGAATCTACTGAAACTAAAATTATGAAAAAATTAGAGGTAGCCTTGCAAGAAAATAGCGACGACACTAAGTCACATAGTTTTTGGGTACACACAAATTTCGATTTGTGGGCATCCAGAAAAGGTGTTGAGGAGCGCTGGAGGTACCTATAGCAGCAGAAGCATAAAAGTATTGTTGATAATGACTTTTGAAAAAATCGTCGGTAATTGGCTTAGATATTAACCCTTAAAGACACGGACGGTTTGGGCATACTTAATGACAGTGGCGGCATATGCTATGTACCACCAGATTTTGAACCCAAGGTAAGAACTTTTAATGATATATTTGTGTAATGCAATACCCAGTAACAGCATAAAAACAATAAACCTCAAATTGTTAAAAACAGACTAGTTAAATTAGAATTAATCACATAAATGGGTAGTTCTGAAATTAAGTGGAAATTTGAGTCCCAATCAAATGTTTGTACTCTTATGCAAATAATTTTTCAACTAAATAGATAATCTATGAAGGCACATCTTAAACTTGTATTAAAAAATACTTTGGAATAAATTTGAAATTTAAAACTATCTTAATAATATTAAAATCATACTAAATATCACCTGAATGGTATGTTACTCTATGCATTTTTTACTTTACAACATGAATGCATCCCAGAAAATAAAGGAAAAGAACCATATAAAATATATTAAGTTAAAAAATGGATATAATTTATTTACTTTTTAAAAGAAAATTTTGAAAATGAATATTAAAAAAATTTACAGACCAAGACACTTCAGTCCCCAGAATTATAGCTAGTATAATAATAATTATTCCATGAGATATCAGTTATATAAAAATCTACTAGATGGCGGAATAATCTAGAAATTGGAATTAAAATTAACTACAGGAAGCTACTTGTTGGATGGAATATTTTTGAATCATGGTAAGTTGTTATTTCATCTAGTTTTAATTTTAAAACTTTTAATTATCGTAAGTTACTTAATTGGATGCCAACTCTATGGCCTCATTAATTATGTCAGTTTTAAAAATAGCAGAATTCAGTTAATAAGTAGTTTAAAATTGCTTTATTTAATTTTGTATCCAAGTAGCATTATGTTAATATTGTGCATAGTTTAGAAAATATTAGGCCTAATCTCAGATATGTCACCTCCATGACATTGTTATAGCATGGAGGTGACTTTTATCTTTAGATGTGGCATTTATTGATGTAAACAATATTTTTAGGGTGCTTAAAGTATATTTTTAAATGTTGAATCTATATTTTTATTTTGGGGATAATGTTATATTAATACAAATATTTTTTGAAACTGAAAATTTTTAATTCTAAAATATTCAATATTATATAAGTTCGATTTATTAATGCCTTTCAGTATTTCTTTCAATGCAAGTTAAATTTTAGATTTAATGGAAGTTTATTTTAAAGCCACTAATTGAATTTTCTGTTTTCCTAAACTTAAAAAAAAAATAAATAAAAATGTGACTAAATTTAAATTTTCATTTTTTCTATTCTACGCAATTTGATAAATGAAAAAAAACACACAAAATAATTGTTTAATATTTAATACATTAAAGTAATATGGTCAGACTAGGCAGTCTGCAGTCCTATATTTAAAGTGTTGTGATTTCTATTTATCTATTAATCTACTTATTTTTAATTGCACATTAATATTTAAAAATATTTTTATGTTGTCATGGCTCGACCAAAAAGCAAAAAGATTTCTGTACAGAAGAAAAGAAAAATCAAATTAGAAGCAGAGTAGAAAAAACGGGATAAAATTAAAGAAAATCCAGAATTGTATGAAGAATGTAAGAAAAATGAACGCAAAGGGTATTACAAGATGAAACAATAAGGAAAAATGAAAGCTGTTTCTAAATTGAGTGAACAAAAGAAGCATGCACAAAGAAAGAATCGGGTACAAACGGCAAGTTCTTTTAAATTCTAATACTCTAGAAACAGATGATGATTCAGAATGTATAAACAATCCTATTGCGAATGCTAAAGATGTGATAGGGGGGAACAGGTACTAGTCGGGTAAAAAGTGGTCGAAATATTGTTAACAGAAACAAAACAAAGGCATACAGAAAAATAAAATTCCTTGAAAAAGAGCTTAAAAATGAAAGTTATGAAAAGTTGAAATATAAACAAGTAGGAAATTGCTCGTCAAACGTGGCAAATGAGGTGCATTCGTACTATAACTAGTTTTATAAATATTTTTTGCACCCCATATTGTACTGAATGTATATTTTTTTGCACTTCATAAGTGCATAGTCTGTAACATCATTAAAATGCACTTGCAATAATTTTTTTCCCATTGCCCGTAATGTAACGGAAAACTTTTGACGGTCCCTGTAATTAAACTATGCATCCAATTTTCATAAAATCTGAAATGGGCCGACAAAATTTTGCAACAATTATATATTTAAAATTTCAGAGCATTCGGAAGACTGTAACATCATTAAATGCCTTTGCAATAATTTTTTTCCCATTGGCCGTAATGTAAAGAAAAACTTTTGAATGTCCCTGTAATTAAACTATACATCCGGTTTTCATAAAATTTGAACAAAATTTTGAAACAATCATATATTTAAAATTTCAGACCATTCTGTTGGGTAGTTTTTGCTCTGTTATATGCGGACGGACGGACGGACGGACGGACAGACGGACAGACGAACTGAATGACGACTATAGGTGCTACGTATTTATATAATTACGAACGCACCTAAAAAGAAAAAGATAAATATAAGAAAATATATCAACACAACATAAGTAAACGAAAGAAATTTACCGTCCAAATGAGAGGGCGCAAAAAATATTGAAAGTTGAAAATGTTTCTCCTAAAGTCAGAAAATATCTTGAATTCGGTTCAGCATTAACCACTCAGATTGAGAAAAATTTTGAAAAAAAAATGAGAAGTCTCAAAAGAAAGCCTTTGGACTTGTTCTTTCTGAAAAAATAATAAAGAAGTACCGCAGTATGCAGAAGATTCCAATTAGATCCTATTAAGCTATATTTAGCAAATGTGACTTCAGTTGAAGATTACGTAGAAGTTAAATTCATGCAAAATGTTCGGCATCCAAGAACAAATTTATTTTCAGTAAAGAGCCACAAGCAATAATTATATATAAAGAGTTAATGTGTGTGGTTGGACTGCCGAAAGTGAACAATCGGTTACTATACATCTTTGATTTAATCGATCAAAACTGCAACATTATTAAAAATAAAAAATTAAGTTTGAGTTTTGTTCTATTTTCTTAACATGTTACTCGAGAGTATGTGTTCTTTACCTGTACTGTAATCCAATTTTTGCTTTGATGCGTTATTTGAGTATCTGTATTTCATTGAAATAACATGTTATACCTCTTAAACAATAAAACAACCTAATATCGCAACCATAAATGTTTTTCAATATTGTAAATGCGCAATAAAACTTATATTCATCATTACTATTAAAGGTTGTCACCTCCATGGTATAATGTGGCCCCTCCATGTTTATATGAAAAATAAAATTTAATTTTAATTTAAAAAAATAAACCTTGACCTCTAATCATGATTTACTTACCTTTAAAACACTAAGAAAATGTTGAAAACACAATTTAAACATAACCATGTGAATTTTTATTTTTTACAAATTATGAAAGTGAAATTTCCACTTAATTTCAGAACTACAGTAATATTATGGTGTTCGAGACTAGTTTGCAGTGAGTGGCTTATTCAATACGCCTCCCGTGTCATGAAAAGTTAATTAACCTTTAACTGATGTGACTAAAATTTGTCACACAACTGATGTGATCCGGTCTCTCAGACCCCTCGAATAAAATGAATAAAAAAATAACTCAAATGGTTGAATTTACTTAAATTTTGTCCTAACAATATCGTTGTACTTCTCTTAGGAGCACGTGAATTAAATTGCATGAAAAAAGTATTTTATTCATATTATTTAACTTCAGTACAGAAAAGTAAAAAGCTGTAAAAGTGTTTACAGTTGGGAGTCGCGGGGTCTGGGAGACCGCGTGACATCAGTTAAATGTTAAAAGCCTACCTGGAAAAACGCTGCACGGACCAAACGGAGTTGTAATTTTAAGTACTTCCTTTCGAAGCGCTCTTTGCACAATGCCAAATTTTAACTTTGAACAAGGTTTTTAGGTACACTGTAAAAAGAAAAGATTATTAATAGGCTGAATTTATTTTTATGAAATGCCAAATGAAGTTTAACACATTAAGTGCCACGGTGATTGACACTGAAGCTGAAAAATGTACAATGTTTTAAGTAATTTTTAAGAAAGCATAATCCTGTAATAAATAAAAGGTAAGTAATGTTTAAATACATTTTTAGTAATTACTTAAAACAATATATATTTTTTCATTGTTATATAATATTTTACACCGTTAGTCATCGGAGAATGACATGCTCTAAACGAAAAGTTAATTGTCAGTCGCCGGTGACTGACGTGGCGCTTAACGTGTTAAATATGCACTACTTTTATTGTGAGTACCGAATTAAATTCATCATAAACAGATTCAGATAAGATTTAAAAATTAAATATGCAGAATAGCAATATTTGATATTATTTAGTCTTCATATCTCTTTGAACGTTTATGGTATACCCATTTATAGTTTTTTAGCATATACATCTATACCCAACCCTAGTTTTTTACAAAATCTTATTATTCTTTTAGCAAAGATTAAAAAAAAAATACAATTACTAATTCATATATTTATTTAACGGAACGCTCTGAGCGCGAGTAACACTCGCACTTGACCGTTAATTATATTTTTATGGTGATTTATAGAAAGCCTTATTATTTAATCGTGTTTTGTCGCCAGTTTTGCGGTACTGTTTCATCTAGTAAAATTTTATGTTAGTTGTAACTTCCAGTGCATGTACTATTCTTTGCTTTTATACCTAATTAATTTATTGAATCAAATATTTCGGAATGGAATAAACATTATTAATGTGTTACCCTAAAAGGCGGTCGATTGACATAATTCTGACATTCCCATGAACGGGCGTTATTGCCACGGTTATTTATTTTAAAACAAAAGTGTACTTAATCATAAATGACGGCCTTATTGTCGCCAAGAACCAGATAGGTATCAGTCACAGTAAAATAGATTTACAAATAAAATATTATATCACTTAAAGATTCAGTTTTATCTTCTTCAGATTTCAAATAATAGCAGCGCAAATTAGTCAGATAGGTATACGTATTGATGGGACATAGTATTAATAACAAAAAAGATTGCCACTTGCAGCTTCCATTATGTATTGGACTATCGTATTCTACCACCGCTATATATTGTACAAATTAGAAGTAATGACAGATAAAATTAGTCACTTGTCATCCTTACCTGTATTATAGGTTATTTGTGTTAATTCCCAACAATTAAATAAATAAATAATATTACAACAAAACTCTAATACTGCACTTCTTTAAAAACGTATTTTACATTCTTTTTTCTTTTTTTTTGGTAATTAATTTATTAAATATTTCAGTAGAGTAAACATGATCAAATTGTGCCCCTGACAGGTGATCAATGGACATAATTATGACATTTCCATCAACGGTCGTTATTTCTGAAGTCATTTATTTTGAAATAAAATTATACTTAATCATAAAGGATGGCCATGTTGTCGCCAATAACAAGATAGGTATAAGTAACAGTAAAATAGGTTTACCTTTTACATATTATATCCTTAAAACTTCCGTTATATCTTAAACAGATTGCAAATAATAGCAGTAGAACTTTGTCAGATAGGTATACGTATTGATACTATATAGTATTAATAACAGTAAAATATTATGTAACTTGCAGCCTCTATTATATCTTGAACGGGTAATAGATAATAACAACTAAAATTTAGTCTGCTGTCATCCTTACCTGAACTATAGCTTTTCTGGTGATAATTATTAATTTTTAAATAAATAAATAATATTACGACTATAAGATTTCATTTTTTTTGGGAAACTTGATTAACATCTTAATACTTTACTATCCTTTGCTTCTGTAACTAAATTATTGAATAAAATTTTTCAACATCGAGTGAACATGATCTCTCTGACAGACAATCAATTGACATAACTTTGGCATTTCATGAACGGCTGTTATTTCCGCTGTAGTTTATTTCGGAATAAATGTGTACTTAATCATAAATGATGGTCTTATTGACACCAAGAACCAGATAAGTATAAATAACAGTTAAACAGGTTTTCCAATAAAATATTATATAACTTGAAGCTTCCATTATATATACTACAGACTGCAATTAATGGCAGCTAACATTAGTGAGATAGGTATACCTATGAATTTCAGATAGTAATAATAACAGTAAAATGTTATGTCACTTGCAGCATCCAGTTGATTAACATCTTAATATCAACTGTTTTTGTTTCTATAATTAATTTATTGGATGAAACATTTCCGAACAGAGAAAGCTTGGTTAACTTGTCCCTATGACTGGCGATCAATCGACAAAATTCTGACATTTCCACCAACGGTCGTTATTTCCGAAGTCGTTTATTTCGAATTAAAGGTGTACTTAATCATAAATGATGATCTTATTGTCACCAAGAACAAAATAAGTATCAATAACAGTAAAACTGGTTTTCCAGTAAAATATTATATCATTTGAAGCTTTCATTATATCTTCTACAAATTGCAATTAATGCCGTCTAAAGGTAGTGAGATAGGTATACCTATTATTTCCAGATAGTATAAATAACAGCAAAATGTTATTTTACTTGCAGCTTCCAGTTGATTCACATTTTAATATCCACTGTTTTTGCTTCTATAATTAATTTATTGGATTAAATATTTCAGAACAGAGTAGAATTGATTAACTTATCTCTCTGACAGGCGATCAATCGACATAATTCTGACATTTCCACCAACTGCCGTTATTTACGATGTCGTTTATTTCGAAATAACAGTGTACTTGATAATAAATGATGGCGTCGTTGTCTCCAAGAATAAGATAAGTATCAGTAACAGTAAAACATTTTTACCAGCAAAATATTATATCACTTAAGACTTCCATTATATCTTCTTCAAATTGCAAGTAATGGCTGCTAAAATTAGTGAGATAGGTAGACCTATTGATAGTACATAGTATTAATAACAGTAAAATATTATGTCACTTACATCTTCCACTATATATTGGACAGATTGCAAATAGTAATAACATACACTGCTCAAAACAATTAGGGGAGCACATGGTTTTAATGAAATTACGCAAATATTTACACCGATAAGTAACGTAAAATAAAACATCCATAATTTAAAGTGTTGTAGAAAACAGATAAAGAAAACTTCACATGTAATTAAAGTTTATGACGTCAAAAACTAGAAAAAGGAGATAACTGCAGAAATCGGTATTTTGCAGAAACGTCTGTTTCATTGCCTCAGTTGTAAAATTCAATTGCTCAGCTTGTGACTTTTGAGAAAAGATGGCTTGGAAATGTCACAACTGCATGATTTACCGCAATCCATGGCTTGGCGTATAATCGGGACAGTTGAATTTGGGGAAACACAACGAAGTGTAGTGGACGCTGTTGGAGTCGCAAGAAGTGTCATGAAAGGCTGTGGAATCGATTCCAAGACACATGGAATGGTAGTCATCGACAAGTGCAAAGTCGAAAATGTGCTAACACAGAAACTGATGACCGATATATCATGTTAACAGCTCGTCGAGACGGAAAGGGCAATGCTACTCAGCTGCAAACACAGTTGTTCTTGGCCACAGGACGAAGGGTGTCCAGCCAAACAGTCCGAAATAGGCTTCACCAGGGTGGTTTATGTACACTTAAGCTAATGGTCTGTATTCCGTTGACCTCAAGCCACTGTGCGGCCCAAAGAAGGTGGGGAACTGAACATCGAGTTTGGAGGCAACGTTGTTGGAGTCAAATTCTGTTCACAGAAGAGCCCCGATACAGTCTGGATGCGACACCTGGTGTGTTTTGACATCGAGAGAAAGAGGCACTCAAAATAATCTCACATTCGTTCATGAAAGATCATATTACAGACGAGGGGGGTTAATGCTATTGGCTGGAATCATGATAGGTGGACGTGCGGGCCTGCATATCACTCGGAATGGCACTTTGGCGGTCCGAAGTAATGCAGACGAGATACTGAGACCTCCAGTCGTATTTTATGTTGCAGTAATTAGTGATTTCTTTTTTGCCATGGATGATAATGCCAGACTTCATGCAGTTCGTCTTGTGGAAAACATGCTTGAAGCTAAAACAATACAGCGTATGGAATGAACAGCATGCTCTCCTGACCTAAATCCGATCGAGTATGTTTGGGACATATTCAGACGACGCATTGCTGCGAGGCCGAGGCCTCCTTTTACTGTCTGGGACTTGAATATTGCAATTCTTGAGCTGTGGAACAGTATTTCCCAAAGTCTTATCGATAACCTCATCGCATCCATGAAAACATTTGTACAGCAGTCTTAGCTGTTCGGGGAGACCACACGCCATATTAAAAATCTTGCATCATTTCTAAACAATACTTTTTTTTTTATCATTTACATGAAACCAAATTGTTGCCCTAAACCATCTTTTCATGTTCTTTTCATCTTTTCAAAGAATAAAAGCTCCCTTACAATTTTTTCGCTTCTTTTTTTCTGTATTGCGCATTGATACATGTGTACTATCCATTTTATGCCCATACATGGCTGTCTTGTATTGTTCTCTACACTTTTTTGCTGGCTCCCCTAATTTTTTGAGCAGGGTAAACTTAGTCTGATGGTAATAAGTCAGTTCCTTTCCTGAATTATGTCTTATTTGCGTTAATTGACAATATTTATATAACCTATATTTAGGCGTACAATGCGCACATTTAAAAGAAGAAAATTAATTCAAATTTACAGATGCGTGTTATACGCCGGGTATACTAAAATATTAAAATAGATAAACAATACATATATACCCTGTATTCTGTCGTATAATGCGCAGATTTCAAGCAAGAAAATTGATTAAAATTTACAGATGCGTGTTACATGCCGAGTATAATAAAATATTAAAATAGATAAGCATAAGATGGTAGAATTCTACATTAATGAAGAAGAAAAGAAGGTATGATCAATTAAGAGAATGAGGCAACGTACGATCCCAGAGGCTCAATGGTGATTTACGTAAACCGGGTTTTGAGTTCATAAATATTTTTTTCTGGAAGGGATTTCTGTGGCTCCGGAGAGGGATTGCACTTTTTAACCATTAAAAATCATAAAATCGCAAATCTTCCGGGAGGGGAGAATTTCAATTCTCCGGGAGCAAAGTCCTTCCAGGTCATACTCAGAATTTAATTCTGAGGTAAACAATGGAATTTATAAACTATATATAAAAATCACTTCAAAACATCAAAGTACTTAATAATTGCTATAAGTGATAAAAATAAGTTTTAAAAAGGCAAAAAATACCGTTATTTATTTACATTTCAACATGTTTCATTGCATCCGATGGCAACATTCTCAGGAAAATAAAATGATGAAACGTTATGCACCATGAACTTGAAAAAATAATTAAACAACCTACAGTGATACCAAAAGATGAGTTGAATACTTTGAAAAATCTTAAATTGGGTCCAGAAATCATTCTAATCCATACAGATAAATCTAATAAATTAACTATATTAAATACAGATGATTATAAAAACAAAATGATACAATGTATGGATTGGAACAGTATGGATTGTGTAGAAATCAAGAAGAATCCACTTAATATAATTAACAAAAAATCTAATGAATTAGTCAATTAGAAAGTTGGCTTGATAATATGAAAGTACTAATTAGAATTAATAAATTAGCAGTAATCCCAACAACTGTGGGCAGACTCAAAGACCATAAAATAGGATTGCCAATGAGACCAATAGTAACTTAATGCTCAAGCACCACACATTACATAGAAAAAAAAATTGTGATTTCCTTCTATATATATAAAAAAAGTAACGCTTTGGAAATGGACAAATGAAAATCTGCGTGGATACCGCGAAACGCATCTGATTGGTCAGAGTTTTCTGACGCTATAAAGGGGGGTTACCAAGGGGGGGGGGACCCGGCTCTGTCAGCAAACGTCGCCAAGTTTTATCGCCAACTTGGCGATATATCGTCAAAAATTGGCGACCAAAATTAGTCGCCAAAAGTGACGCCAACTTGGCGCTATTTCCAGTATTTCGCCAAATTTCCATTGACTCTCATTGAAATGCAATAGGGTTTACTTGCTTGCCGAAAATCAACAAATTGAGATGTTTCAATGCAACAAAAACTAATATTAGTTAATCAATAGAGCTTAATTGAACTATTTACATTATTTTTAAGCACAAACAATAATCTGGGGTTGGCAGGAAAATAGGGATTGCTTTGCGATACCGAATGAAATCACGAAGCGATTACGCGGGGAGTTGGTGGGCGTAGCTAGCAGGGGGCGGTGCCCTTGTTGTTTAAAAGGATCTTACCCAGTTATGATCATGCAATTATTTCAATTGAAGAGTCCATTCAATATTTGAATAATATCAATTTACCTCGAAATTATTTAATAGCCAGTATTGATGTAATTTCTTTATACCTATCTATTGACACCCAAAACGCTGTTATGAGACTAAATAGCTGGAAACATATATATATATATATATATATATATTAAATTGGATTATACCCCCCCCCCCCTTCAACCATACAGGGATCAGATACGTAGATGACATTTTTATCATATGGCAACATACAGATATCTTAATCAATAGCTTCTTAACCCAGATTACTAGCCTTGACTTTAAAATTAAATTTACATTGGGAATGGAACAGTATGGCACACTACCTTATTTGGATGTACTACTAATCAAAACGGACTAAGGAATAGAACTTACTTTTTACAGAATCTACTATACCTCATAACGCTCAAGCACTGTTTTCATACAAAGTTTCTGCATTTAGGCAATCTATCAAAAGAACTTTCACTGTCTGTACCCCGAGCAGTTAGACAAAGAAATAAATAAGATATATGACATCACAGGAAACAATGGCTGTACAGAAAGCATAATAAATAAATTAATTAAGGGCATGAGGAATAAAACGAAAAGTAATTTCAAAGAACGAAATTGCAAGTTATCTTTTTACAATATTTTCCTGGTTTTTTCGAAAGATTGAAATATAAACTCAACAAATACAATATCGCGATTGTTACAAAACCGTCGGCAAAATTAAAAAACATAATATGTAAGAAAATAGACCCAGTAGAACCAAATCAATTATCAAGGGTATAAGAAATACCTTTCACGAAAGAAGATGGAACAGTGCAATTTTATATAGGAATTACAAAGAGAAAGCTCAAAACTAGGATGAAAGAACATATAGCAGACATCAAGTACAACAAGAAAACTACAGCTCTGGACAGACTATATAATAGAGAACCTTTAAAATAGATTTTGAAAATAGTAGAATAATTTAAAAGTAGAATAAAGAAATGCTATACAGAATAATGAAACAATAATATTAAATAATTCACGTTTACAAATTTTCATTTTTAATATTGAAGTTAATTTCATTATATGCTTGTGTTTGCATGATTTTTGTTTTTGATTACTAGTATTTCGATTTGAATTTTTTGTGAAAATATTTTTATCATTTTACTTTCTTGAAAAAGTTGCTGCCGGATGCAATAAAACATGCCAAAATGTAAATAAATAAAGGTATTTTTTTGCCTTTTTAAAATTTATTTTTATCACTTATGGCAATTATTGAGTACTTAGATGGACTTTAACTTGTGTTCTCTGTTAGAATTTATACATATTTGTTTTATATTTGTACTAGGAATACTCTTCAATGATATTTATAATATTTATATGCTAAATGACTCGTATGGCCATATTCATAATATACAGGGTGAACCAAAAGTCTTTCCCTGATTATAATAATTGATTACAAATTAACTGTTTGTATAATAATGTAACTTGTTGTATCATTCGATAGGTGAAGTTTAGTAGTCTTTTTGTGCAATAGAACTAAACATTTCCGGATCGGTGGATTGAAAGAGATGAATCAACACCCCGTCTTCCGCGCTCTTCAGATATTAGTACTCTGGATTTTTTCTTTGGGGGCTATATCAAGAACATCAATTTTTGCCACACAAATTGCTGACGTCGAAGAACTGAAGACTAGGACACAAGCTGCTGTGTGTACTGTAACAGAAGACATGTTAAAGAATACTTGGCGGGAACCAGAATACCGCTTAGACATTCTCCAAGCTACCAAGGGGGCATACGTTGAAATTTACTGAAGTACGTGGTCTTATAAAAAAATTATAACTGTACCTACAATGTATCCAAACAAACATATGTCTAATTATAATAGTTTGAATATAATAAATATCTATAATCAGGGCAAGACTTTTGTTTTACCCTATATATTAATAACTCGTATGTCAAATGAATCGTACGGCGAACATAGCTTAAAATAGAAAAATAGTGTCTCAGATTGAGGGTGAGAGTTATGAGCCAAAATGTACCGATAAATAAATAATATTATAACTATATTGCTTCTATAACTAATTTATTGAATGAAATATTTCAGCATCGAGAAAACATGAATAACTTGTCCCAGTCTGACAGGCGATCAATTGACATAATTCTGACATTTCCACCAACGATCGTTATTTCCGCAGTTGTTTATTTCGAAATAAAAATGTACTTAATTATAAGTGATGCCTTTGTTGTCACCGAAAACTAGATATATATTAATAAGAGTATTATATTATATCGCTCACAGTTTCCATTATGTCTTTGTTAGATTTCAAATAATGGAAGTTGGATTTTAGAGTTTATTATGGACCGACGAGTCTATCAAAATTAAATCATTAGTTTTTTGTTAATCTCTCGTAGGGCAGTGTTCTTAACTGGTAACATCTAATTGAAAGATAATTTATAAATTAAATTTGTTTTATATTGTATTAAAAAGGTAGAGGTTACATTCGAAAGACAGCTTATTTGTTTGAAATAGAAATTAAGATTAGTTCGTGAAAGGGGAAATTTAGAGAAAATCAAAAAGTGTGATACTTTTCCCAATTTCGCAGTACACAATTTAAAATTTATATAAAATTAAAAAAGGATCGACTGTTTCTATAAATTTAGACGTGTATAAAATGATTGAAATTGTTTAACAGATGTAAGAAATAAGAAACAAGAAATTCTTTTCGTGAAACTTTCATGAAATAAGAATAAATTATTTTTCAAAAAATAAATTATTTATTATTTATTAATTAATTAAAAATAGCTTAAGAAATAAGAAGTTAATATATAAGTTAATTAAAATTAATTATTTTAAGAAATAAGAAGTTGTTTTTTAATTTATTAAAATAGTTTTCGATTGAAATTATTTGAAGAAGATTCGCTAACTAAGAAATTAATAAATAATTCGAAAAAATATTATTTAAGAAATTATTAATTAAGAAATAAGTATACTAATTTCAAATACTAAAAGGTGTAAATTAAAACTTTAAAATCCGTAAAAATACGTTTATTACGACTGTTGACATGTTTCGGCTCACATAGTATGAAAGAATATGTGGTAAACTGAACGATGGCATTTTATAGACCGTGCAAATTTGGAATAGTTTTATTTATTTGCTTTGAAAATGACTTGGGGTGAGTCGAGACATGTAAAAAGTCGAAATAAACGTATTTTTAAGGATTTTAGAGTTTTAATTTACACCTTTTAGCATTTGAAATTAGCATATTATTACAAGGAGTTAATTTGCTACATAAGAAATAAGTAGTTATTAATTAATTTATTAAATTATTTATTAATTCAAATTAATTATTTGAAGAAGATTCACTAATTCAGAAATTAATAATTAATTCAAAAAATAATAATTATTTAAGAAATTATTATTTTAAGAAATTATTAAATAATTAAAATTCATTATTTTAAGAAATAAAAATTATTTTTCAAATAAGAAATAAGAATTGCAATTCGTCAAGCTTTCATGCTCTCAAATGAGAACATTTTCAAATAAATAAATACAAAAGAGATTTAGAGTCTAAAGTGGCTATAGGGTTCCTAATCCACGATTAAACTTCAGTCAGTTTTCTCCATTTCGAACCTTTCATGCCCCCTTAATGCGAATATTATCAGTAACATGCTTTCAAATTTATTCTTTGGCAAAATGAAAAGATTTAGAAAAACTGTATTGTGGTGTTGTTTATACGATCAATTATCTACACGAGGGATATTGGCCCGAAGGAGGCTGGATGCCCTCCGTGGGGGTCTGTGAAAAGGAACATAACCCGCCTTTACGCAAGAAAATCCAAAATTCGAAGAAACCCACGGAAAACTCCAAACGCTTATGCCGACGGGCGCGATTGGGAATCCAGCACCTGCGTCTACCAGCTTTGAGAGCAGAATCTCTGAACTACTGGTGGGGCAAATTATATTGTGAACTTGTTTGTTTGGTTTTCAGGGTGAACTAAGTTCTTTTTAAACTGAAAACATGCTCTCTATAATATGCTCTCATATCTGAATGCATACATATATAATTTTTTTATAAGTATTGTTGATTGTTAATACATTTTAAATTAAGCATTTCACATTGAATCCATGTAATAAATCTGAATTGAGAAAGAAATTCCCCATCTATTATTTTGGACAAAAATAAAAAAATAAAAAAATAAAAAATAAATAAATAAATAAATAAATAAATAAAAGAAAAAAAATGCCCTTGCAAAGTTTGATCTATCAATTGTCAGTTGTGATCACCCTTGAAGTTTCTGTCTAATTATATATATCTACCTCATATTTATTTGTGTTACTGAAAATTTGACTTTATATTTATACTAGCCGATTCGCCCGGCGTTTCTTGGGCTCTTGAAAAAATAGCCCAAAACCAGAGAAAACTCTAAAAATCAAATTAAAATAACGCTGCACGAATTACGCACCAACTTCATTGAGAAAACAAAAGAATTTACTATATTTGATTAGAAGACTGAAACCCGTTTTCCTTTTACTAATGTGAGAAAATCGCAACAAATCACCGAGAAATACTAAAATATCAGAAATAGTAGATGACAAAAATCACTATATTAGGTTAAAAGATTTAAACTTCATTTCTTCTACGAATGTCAAAAAAATTCTGTAAAACACGAAAAAACTCTAACTATCACATAAAAATTCACGAAAAATTCGAAAATTGCTGTACGAAATATGAATAAATTTTATTGAAAAGAGGACA
Source organism: Maratus speciosus (assembly GCA_963932465.1). Taxonomy (NCBI): domain Eukaryota; kingdom Metazoa; phylum Arthropoda; class Arachnida; order Araneae; family Salticidae; genus Maratus; species Maratus speciosus. Next base: position 103,774,111 of record OZ010789.1, on the reverse strand, counting down.
AAATTATGTCAAAAAATCGAATGTCGAAAAATAGCCGTGGATCGCACAGGAACGTCAAAATCGAGTTAAAATCGCAAAAACTTTACTTATTACGAAGGACAGAATATACTATATTAGGATAAAAATTTGAAGTCTAATTCCTATTTCGGATATAAAAAAATCGCCGCGAAAAACACTAAAAATCGCGATGAAAAGATCGGGAAAAAGAGCTAAAAAATAAGAAAAATGGAGAAAAATTTACTATATTATGCTAAAAGTTGAAACAGAATTCTTTTCCGAATATTAAAAAAAAATACCCGCTGAAAATCGTATTAAAGATTTCTAAAACTGAAAAATAGCGGAGGAAAATGTTAAGCCAAAAGTTTAAAACAAAATTGATATTAGGTCAAAAGTTTGAAGCAGAATTAATTCCTTTTACAAATGTCGAAAACTCGCTGTGAAACCCGAAAAATCCCATAAAAAATTGAGGAGGAGGAAATTCACTATAAAAACTTAAGCTAAAAGTTTACAACTGAATTCTATTTCCAATTGTCAAAAAATTGCCGTGGAACTCGGAAAATCGTTAAAAATTACATAGAAAATCACTAAATATTTAAAAATTGCTGGGGTAAAAATTTACTATAATGGGTGAACATCATAATAGGAAATCTTTCATGACTGACAAAAAATCTATGTGGAACGTCAAAAATCGCCAAAAATCGTTAAAAACCACATTGAATATCCCAATAAATATGACATTAAAAATCATAGAGGGCAAATTTTACTATATTAGGATAAAAATGTGATACCAGATTCCTTTTCCGAATGCAAAATATCCGCCTTGGGACTGAAAAATAGCATTAAAAATCGTTGTAAGGGACAACATTTAGTATAATGGGGTAAAACATTGACCGCTATGGAAGACAGCTCAGGACTGGCTAAGCCCGCCCTTTAAAGCCTGGATGTCTCCTTTAAGAAAATCGGAAATCTTTCATAAATGAAAAAAAAAAAAAAAAATAGACGCGAAACGCAAAAATATCTGAAAATCGTTGACAGTCGCGCGGAATATCGCATTATACAATCTCGAAAATTAAAAAGTCATAGAAGACAAAATTTACTGTATTAGGCTAAAATTTTGAAACAGAATTCCTTTTGTGAATTTGAAAAAATCGCTGTGAGATTCGATAAATACTAACAAATTCATTGAAAGTCACATTAAAAATCGCTAAATATAAAAAAAAAAAAAATTGATGGAGTCAATATTTAATATAACGGGATAACACCTTGCGATCATAAATTTTTCACGATTGACAAAAAATCGTTAAAATAATAATAATACTAAATGCAACGGACAACATTTACTATATTAGGCTAAAATTTTGAAACTGAATTCCGTTTCGAATGTCAAAAAAATCTCCGAGTAACTCTGAAAATCGTATTAAAAATCACTAAAATAAAAAAATTGCGGAGGATAAAATTTACTATGTTCGGATAAAAGTTTGAAACCAAAATCCTTTTCCGATTGCCAAAAAATTGCCACGGGACTTGAAAAACGCCAAGAATGGCATTGAAAATTACATTAAAAATCGTTAAATATTCAAAAATCACTGGAGTCAAAATTTATTAAAATTGGGTAAAACATTCTAACCAGAATTCTTTCATAAGTGACAAAAAATCGATGTGGAACGCAAAACATTTATAACAATGACTAAAAAACACATTATTAAGCTAAAGATTTGAAATTGAATTCCTTTTACCAATTGCAAAAAAAAAAAAAAAAAAAAAAAAAAAAAAAAAAAAAAAAAAAAATTGCCGCGGAACACGAAAATTCTCTAAAGATCGCAGTGGAAATTGTATTAAAAACCGCTAATATTCAAAAATAGAGGAGGACAAAATTTATAATATTATGATAAAATTTTATCATTTTCCGAATGCCTAAAAGTTGCCATAGGACTCGAAAAAACTCCACAAATCAAAATTAAAATCCCATTGAAAATCGCCAAATATTCAAAAATCGAAGGGGACAAAATTTACTATAATTGTGTAAAACAGTGTAATCGGATTTCTTTCATGAATGGCAAGAAATCAACGCGAAACGCAAAAAATCGCTAAAAATCGCATTAAAAATCTCTAAAATTCAAAAACCTTAGACGACAAAAATTTTTCTATAATAAGATAAAAGTTAGAAATTTAAATCCTTTTACCAATGTCAAAAAAGTGACGCAAAATGCAAAGAAACACTAAAAATCGCGTAATAAATTAGCGAAAAATTAAAAAATCGCTGTACGAATTCCAAATAAACTTTAACGAAAAGAGAATAAAATTATATTGGGGTAAAATAGGGAAACCAGATTATTCTCATAAATGTAGAAAAATCGTCTCAAAACGTTAGAAAAACACTAATTATCGCATAAAAAATCGCATAAAAATATTTAATAAGAAAATCTAATCTCGAGCCTCGAGGTGCAAAACTATACATAGGAAACTACTTCCTAGCAAATTTTGTAGCTCTTCGTTCAATTCGCTCTTCGTGCGATCTCTTCGCAATATCGTCGGCAGACAACAAACACACAGACACACAAACTTTTTTCCTTATTATTATAGATCCGAAAAAAAAATTATAATAAAAAATCCAAAATCGGGCTGCGAGGTGCAAAACTACATACGTAGAGGTATCTTGCTAGCAAATTTTGTAGCCCAACGTGCAGTGGTCTCTTCAGAACATAGTTGGCAGGCAGACACACACACAAACTTCTTTCCTTATTATTATAGCTTGTGTAGAATTTTTTCTTATTTATATGCTACTAAAAAGAAATACATCTTTAAAAAATATTTTAAAAAAATCACAACATGTATATTAAAAAGCAAAAACATGTCCGTGAGTTACGCGGGTGTGATATTGACGATGGCAACGATCTCAGCAATGAAATGCATTTTCACTGCAAATTTATTTTTTAAAATTTATAAACATCACGCAATTTCAATTTATGAATGTACAATAGGGGAAAATATTGTTTAAAATGCAATTTGTTTAAAAGCTGTATCTCAATTTACTAATTTTTTTCAATGATTTTTAAAAGAATTTTCAACCATGAATTAAAAAAAAAAAATCTACCTCTATCGTGTGAAGCCCGATTACAAATGATTAACCAGTTTGTATTTAAAACAAAATAAGTAGTTCAGCATTTGCTTCCGGCTAATATTTCATTACGAAATAAAAACTTCATCAATAGATTAATAAAATAATATACAGAGTGTCCGAAAAATCTGGAAATATAACTCGAGAAATACACATCGGGTCGAAAAACGGAAAAATACGTGTTAAATATGTAAAAAAAAAAAGCTATTCAGTAATACAAAATTTGACCAGAGACCGCGAGTCCATGGAGGTCAGAGAGGTTTCAACTTTGAGATCTTGAATAGGAAGCTAATTTTTTTTTTTTGTTGTAGATTAGGATTCTATGAGAAAAAAAGACGTAATTTTTGTATTTAACATTTTTTTTCGGATCATTGTAGATGGCTGTAACCCAGCAAAATGCGGTGAGTTTCGCTTGCTGACCAGGAAATCAGAGCTTGGGAGTCGGTGGGAAAAAATGGGCGACTCCAACTGCGGGATATTTTTACGAGACCGACTACTATTCCAACTCCTGCCGGGCAACACTAGTACTCGGGCTGGGGTACTAGTGTTGCCTGTTGGTTAAAATAATGATGGAATATAAGAAAAATAAAGCTAAAATTTCGCTATTTCGGAATTGATTATCTTTTTAGGGCTTCAAAAATAAAACAGGAAAAATTATATTTTCCGATTTATTAATTTTACAATTTCGCGCTCGCAAACTCGAAAAATCCAACTATCGAAGTCTAAAGAACACAAAACGCAAATTTTACTATTTTGGATCTGCGGACTGAGAAGAAAAAGTGAAATCGTTACATTTTAATAAATGGAAGTTAAATTCTCGTACTCAATTCACCATGAGTTAAATAATTAAATTCATATAAACAGCACAAATACCTGTGAAAGAATTACTTTCAGGTCATATATATAATTTATTAGGATGAGCGAAGCGAATCCTCTACTAGGCTATACAATTTACATTTTGTCGTATAATTTATAAAAAACTATTTTGACTTGAAATTAAACATAAAAATAAATTCTGATCTGTAGATTTGCATAATATTATTATTATTATTATTTTTTTTTACAGAATAACCTTAAAAAAAATATGATTTTAATTAATTTATTTTACATGTTTTAGGTAGCTTTCATTACAAAAAGATACCTATTGCAGCCGTTCGGAGGAAAGCGATTTCAAAAAATTTTTCGTATATTTTCATCGATCATGACCCCCAGACCCCGAAACCACCCTCCGTTCAAAAATGACATATATCCATATATATATATATATCTGACCTTTGTCAGACTGTAACTCTCGTATTTATGAACCGATTTGGATGTTATTCGGTGTGTACATAGTACATACCAATGTCTCGACCGAGTTCGTTGGCCAACTTCATCCGCCATTTTGTTTCAAAATGGTGGCCATTTAAACTTTTTAAAATAATTTAAAATTCGAAATGTGGTACCAAAAAATTGAAAATGGAAAAATATTTTTTTCTTATGTATTTGACCTTTATACAAATATTCCGGAGCAGTTTTTGTTTCGTCTATATCTTAAAAAATGGCTGAGTTATAGCATTTTGAATTTCTAGCGTGGCTGACATTTTAAAACGTCCTGAATTTTGTCACGCGATAAAAGGCGTATTTATGAACCGATTTGGATGTAACTTCGTTTATACATAGTACATACCAATGTCTCGACCGAGTTCGTTGGCCAGTTTCATCCGCCCTCCTGTTAAAAAATGGCGGCCATTTAAATTTTTAAGAAAAATTTAAATTTGAAATGTGGTACCAAAAAATTGAAAATTGAAAAAAGTTTTTTTTCTTATGTGTTTGACCTTGATAAAAAGATTCGGGAGCAGTTTTTGTTTCGTTTTTATCTTAAAAAAGTCCTTCCGGCCAGTGCCGGGAGGAAGAGGTAGCTTTCATATTCCTTATTTTTAAAATGCTAGCTTATATTATTCAAACACACTAAGCTCAATTTAGTGGAAACGATTATAGAAGATTCAATAGTAATTTTTATCAATACTAAATTATTATGAATGAGAATTTCGCGAAATTAGTCAACTTTATCCAAGCTGATTTCATTTAAAGTAAATTATATTTGGTTTCCAAATTCGGCGATATCTTAAAGTGCCTGCCATTTTAAGACAACATGGTGGATGAGGCTAACTAGTGAATTTGGTCTAGACCTTAGTAATTCCTGTGCACATGCTCACTCACATCGGAATCGGTTGATATATACGAGTGCTGTCGCAGGCAAAAAACCAGATTTTTCAAAATGTCACCCACATAAAAGAATTCAAACTGCTATATCTGAGCCATTTTTTAAGATAAAGACAAAACAAAAAATGTTCCGGAATCCTTACATCAAAGTCAAATACCTAAGAAAGAAACCTTTTTCAATTTCTAATTTTTTTGCACCTCACTTTAAATATAATTTTTTTTTAATTTAATGGCCGCCATTTTGAAACAAGATGGCGGATGAAGCTGGCCAGTGAACTTGGTCGAGATATTGCTATATACTATCCACATGCCTTCTTACATCCAAATAGGTTAAAAAATACGTGGGTTATCGTGTGACAAATAGAAGATCGTTTCAAAATGTCAGCCATGCTAAAAATTCAAAGTGCTATAACTCACCCATTTTTTAAGATATAGACGAAACAAAAACTGCCCCAGAATCTTCAATCAATGTCAAGGTCAAACACATAAAAAAAACCCTTTTCATTTTCCAATTTTTTGATACCTCATTTTAAATTTTAAATTTTAAATAATTTTTAAATGTTCCCTTTTGAAACAAGATGGTGAATGAAGCTTGCCTACGAAATCGGTCGAGGCATTGGTATGTACTATGTACAGACCAAGTTACATCCGAATCGGTTCAAAAATACACCTGTTATCGCGTGACAAAAATCAGGTCATTTCAAAATGTCAGCCACGATAGAAATTCAAAATGCTATAACTCAGCCATTTTTTTAGATATAGACGAAACAAAAACTGTTCCGGAATCTTTGTATTAAAGTCAAATACATAAGAAAAAAATCTTTTTCATTTTCCAATTTTTTGATACCTCATTTTAAATTTTAAATTTTTAAAATTTTTTTAAATGGCCGCCCATTTGAGACAAGATGGCGGATGAAGCTGCCAACGAACTCGGCCGAGACATTGGTATGTACTTTGTACATACCAGGATACATCCATATTGGTTCATGAATACGCCTGTTATCGCGTGACAAAAATCAGGACGTTTCAAAAAATCAGCCGCTGTAGAAATTCAAAGTGGTATAACTGAGCCATGTTTAAAGATATAGACGAAACAAAAACTGCTCCGGAATCTTTGTATCAAGGTCAAACACATAAGAAAAAAATATTTTTCAATTTTAAATTTTTTGGTACCACATTTCAAATTTTAATTAAAAATTTTTTTTTAAACGGCCGCCATTTTGAAACAAGATGGCGGATGAAGCTGGCCAACGAACTCGGTCGGGACATTTGTATGTACTATGTTCACACCAAGTTTCATCCAAATCGGTTCATAAATACGAGAGTTACAGTGTGACAAAGATCAGATACATATATATATATATGGATATATATATATATATATATATATATAGACATATTGATATATATATATATATATATATATATATATATATATATATATATATATACATATATATATATATATATATATATATATATATATATATATATATATATATATATATATATATATATATATATATATATATATATATATATATACATATTGATATATATATATATATACATATACATATATATATATATACATATATATATATCAACTTTTGAACGAGGGTGGTTTCGGAGTCTGGGGGTCATGATCGATGAAAATATACCAAAATTTTTTGAAATCGCTTACCCCCGAACGGCTGCAATAGGTAGCTTTTTGTAATGAAAGCTACCTAAAATGGCTGAGTTATAGCATTTTGAATTTCTAGCGCGGCTGACATTTTGAAACGTCCTGATTTTTGTCACATGATAACGGGCGTATTTATTAACCGATTTGGATGTACCTTGGTGTGTACATAGTACATACAAATATCTCGACCGAGTTCGTTGTCCAGCTTCATCCGCCATCTTGTTTCAAAATGGCGGCCATTTAAAAAATTAAAAAAAAAAATTAAATTTTAAAATGAGATACCAAAATATTGGAAAATGAAAAAGATTTTTTCCGTATGTGTTTGACCTTAATACAAAGATTCCGGAACAGTTTTTGTTTCGTCTATATTTAAAAAAAATGGCTGAGTTATAGCATTTTGAATTTCTATTGTGGCTGACATTTTAAAACGACCTGATTTTTGTCCTGCGATAACAGGCGTATTTATGAACCGATTTCGATGCAACTTTGTCTGTACATAGTACGTACCAATGTCTCGACCAAGTTCGTTGGCCAGCTTCATTCGCCATCTTGTTTCAAAAGGGTTGCCATTTAAAAAAAATAAATTTAAAATTTAAAATGAGGTATTAAAAAATTGGAAAATGAAAAAGTCCTTCCGGCCAGTGCCGGGAGGAAGAGGTAGCTTTCAAATACCTTATTTTAAAAAAGCCAACTTATATTATTCAAACACACGAAGCTCAATTTAGTGGAAACCGAATATAGGAGATTCAATACTAATTTTTATCAATACTAAATCATTATGAATGAGAATTTCACGAAATTAGTCAGCTTTATCCAAGCTGCTTATATTTAAAGTAACTTATATTTGGCTGAGATGTTGATGTGTACTATCCACATGCTTTCTCACATGGAAATAGGCGAATACGTGTGTTATCGCGTGACAAATACAAGATCGTTTCAAAATGTTAGCCATACTAGAAATTCAAAGTGCTATAATTCAACCATTTTTTAAGATATAAACAAAAGAACAAATTTTCAGAAACAAAATCTGCTCCGGAATCTTTGTATCAAGGCCAAACACATAAAAAAATCTTTTTCATTTTCCAATTTTTTAATACCTCATTTTAAATTTTAAATTTAATTTTTTTTTAAATGGCAACCCTTTTGAAACAAGATGGCGAATAAAGCTGGCCAAGGAACTCGGTCGAGACATTGGTATGTACTATGTACAGACCAAGTAACATCCATATCGGTTCATAAATACGCTTGTTATCGCGTGACAAAAATCAGGTCGTTTTAAAATGTCAGCCACAATAGAAATTCAAAACGCTATAACTCAGCCATTTTTTTAGATATAGACAAAACAAAAACTGTTCCACTGTTCCGGGATCTTTGTATTAAGGTCAAACACATACAAAAAAAATCTTTTTCATTTTCTAATATTTTGGTATCTCATTTTAAATTTTAAATTTTTAAAATTTTTTTAAATGGCCGCCATTTTGAAACAAGATGGCGGATGAAGCTGGCCAACGAACTCGGTCGAGATATTTGTATGTACTATGTACACACCAAGGTACATCCAAATAGGTTCATAAATACGACTGTTATCACGTGACAAATATCAGGACGTTTCAAAATGTCAGCCACGCTAGAAATTCAAAATGCTATAACTCAGCCATTTTTTGAGATATAGACGAAACAAAAACTGCTTCCGAATCTTTGTATCAAGGTCAAATACATAAAAAAACATATTTTTTCAATTTTCAATTTTTTGGTACCACATTTCAAATTTTAATTTTTCTTAAAAATTTAAATGGCTGCCATTTTTAAAGAAGATGGCGGATGAAGCTGGCCAACGAACTCGGTCGAGACATTGGTATGTACTATGTACAAACGAAGTTACATCCAAATCGGTTCATAAATACGCCTTTTATCACGTGACAAATTTCGGGACGTTTCAAAATGTCAGCCACGCTAGAAATTCAAAATGCTATAACTCAGCCATTTTTTAAGATATAGACGAAACAAAAACTGCACCGGAATCTTTGTATAAAGGTCAAATACATAAGAAAAAAATATTTTTACATTTTCAATTCTTTGGTACCACATTTAAAATTTAAAATTTTTAAGAAAATTTTAAATGGCCGCCATTTTGAAACAAAATGGCGGATGAAGCTGGCCAACGAACTCGGTCGAGACATTGGTATGTACTATGTACATACCGAATTACATCCAAATCGGTTCATAAATTCGAGAGTTACAGTATGACAAAGGTCAGATATATATATATATATATATATATATGGATATATATATATATGTATATATATATATATATTACCATTAATTAAACATAACCTGCCACCGTCAATTATTATGAATTAAAGCTGTAAGTATTAAAAAAATATTATAAGAATTATTATGGAAGAAAAAAGAAAAAAGTGGACACCGACAAAAATTGAAAAGCTTATACATTGAATTACGTTATCGAGGGCACTGAATTCAATGATATAAGCAAAATGGTTGTTTTCTGTGGGAAAAATAAGCTAAAGCTAAAATTAATTTTCCCCTGTGTCCACTAAAACCCACCACTACAACCACTAAAATCAAGTGAATTGATTAAAAATGAAAGCAGAATAGAAACAAATAATATGAAATGGAAGAATCAATAAAACGTATTTAAATATTTATAGGATATAAAATAGAAATAATAAACACCATACCTATTAATATTTCAGTATTTTACAAAAATCCATGTGCACATGTCTTCCAGTATATCAAAAAGATTAAGGTGAATAAAACAGTTAAGAAATCACAGTAAATGATACCAAAGGATGCAGTTAATACATTTTGAAATAAAATTTGAAATACCTTGTAAAACAAATTTAATCTAATATAAAATAAATAGATATTAATTACATTATTTAAAATGCACTATTAAATTAATAGATAACAGTTTAACAATATCGTCAAAATTTAGCTAAAAATACACCATGGTGTATAAATTATAACTGAAATGGAGCTAGAAAAATTAAAAAATAGAGCAATCTGAAAGATACAATTTTAGTGCTGCCATCTATTAATAATTATATTAAACATCTATCGCAAGATAAAAATTTGCAAGCTTTTGAATGTAAATAACTGTTTAAACAGCAAAACCAAACAAATCCTTATACAAAGAAAATTATAGAACAACCACTAAAATCAAGTGAATTGATTAAAAATGAAAGCAGAATAGAAACAAATAATATGAAATGGAAGAATCAATAAAACGTATTTAAATATTTATAGGATATAAAATAGAAATAATAAACACCATACCGATTAATATTTCAGTATTTTACAAAAATCCATGTGCACATGTCTTCCAGTATATCAAAAAGATTAAGGTGAATAATACAGTTAAGAAATCACAGTAAATGATACCAAAGGATGCAGTTAATACATTTTGAAATAAAATTTGAAATACCTTGTAAAACAAATTTAATCTAATATAAAATAAATAGATATCAATTACATTATTTAAAATGCACTATTAAATTAATAGATAACAGTTTAACAATATCGTCAAAATTTAGCTAAAAATACACCCTGGTGTATAAATTATAACTGAAATGGAGCTAGAAAAATTAAAAATTAGAGCAATCTGAAAGATACAATTTTAGTGCTGCCATCTATTAATAATTATATTAAACATCTATCGCAAGATAAAAATTTGCAAGCTTTTGAATGTAAATAACTGTTTAAACAGCAAAACCAAACAAATCCTTATATATAGAGAATTATAAACCTAATATAAATCACACAAAGTATTTAAAACTATTGTTAATAAAATTTAAAAGCATACAATATGTTCTATTAGCTAAATTATTTAAACTAAACTAAGAGTTTAAATAATGTTAGAACATTGATAATATATAGCATATATCTATATGCTATAAAACAAAATAAATTCAGTAATAAGTAATATAAATAATTATTAAAAATTATCTAAAAATTATTTTTTATTTTTTAATGAATTATATATAAGATATTTATAAAATGAACAGGAAATAACAAACATGTGGAAGTATATAAAAGGTTAAATAATACTTAAAATCCCATTACTTAAAACGCACAAATATAGAATGTGGATTATTTTCAGACATCTATAAAAATCCATAAAGTATGAATATGGGACATTCAAAAACATTAAACTAAGAGTGGCATACTATTAGTAATTAATATGATATTGTCCTTAGTAAATTAAAATTTAATAACAAATAATTGTAAATTAGATTAATGGATAATTAAGCTAATTATAATATTAATGAAAATCTCCAACTTATATATAAAATATCAAATCAACATCCACATAAAATACATAACAAAAAAAAATAGTAATAATACAAGAGCCCCCGCTTTTTTTTTTTTTTTTTTTTTTTTTAATAAATAATTAACCATTGCGTATTATCCAGACAACACCACCCTCCTCCGTACTCTAACATCTACCCACCCAACCAACCTATAATATTTTTTTATATTATTTTACAATTTTTAATTTTTTATAGATATTTTTTTATTTTATAATTTTTTTGTAATTTTGTTTACGCATGTGTTAATTTGTGTTTATAGATCATGTAAGAAAAGTACTAATTGTATATTAATGAATATATGAATTTTTTTGGAAAACCATGATTTAATGCATCATAAATTAGTTTTTTAATATTATTGTTAATTAGAGGAGAAGAACATAAACATTTTATTCTATATAAATGATTAAGTATTATATTACGAAATACAGAATGATGTAGACAAGATTTAAAATTTGTAAATGTATTAACTGTGAATTTAAATTCTTTACGTTTGTCATACAAATCTGTGATTGTTTTATTGTCTTTTATTGTAATTTTAAGATCTAAGAAGTTAATTGTATTGTTAGATAAAAGGTTTTCCGTTAATTCCAAATTAGTGGGATAATCAACTGGAAATCGAGTAATTGCAGATTGATCAGTATCAATTAAAATGATGTCATCAATATAACGATATAAATGTAGATTATTATTAGTAAAATTGCGTTCATAATGAGATAAGTATAAGTCTGAGAGTAAACTGGAAGTACAACCGCCTTGTGGTATACCGACATGCTGTAAATATAAAGTATTATCTTGCAATATATAATTATTATAGATAATGAAGTTAGTTAAAGATTTAAAATATGCAATATCTATAAAAGATGGTAATACCAGTTTTTTATAATACTTTTTAAATAATGCATTTATAATTTTATGTAAATCTAATAGGTCTATATTATTAAAAAGATCTTTGAAGTCATATGTCGTTGTATTACAAACAGAATGAAGATTTTTTAAAATCTTAACAAGTTGATAGCTATTTTTTATACAATGTGTATTATCATTGTTTGTAGTAAGTTCGTATATTTGATTAAGAATTTTTAAGAGAAGTGTATTGATATATATATATATATATGTATCAACTTTTGAACGGAGGGTGGTTTCGGGGTCTGGGGGTCATGATCGATGAAAATATACCAAAATTTTTTGAAATCGCTTTCCTCCGAACGGCTGCAATAGGTAGCTTTTTGTAATGAAAGCTACCTAAAAGATTTTTTTATGTGTTTGGCCTTGATACAAAGATTTCGGATCAGTTTTTGTTTCTGAAAATTTGTTCTTTTGTTTATATCTTAAAAAATGGTTGAATTATAGCACTTTGAATTTCTAGCATGGCTAACATTTTGAAACGATCTTTTATTTGTCACGCAATAACACACGTATTCGCCTATTTCGATGCAAGAAGGCATGTGGATATTATGCATCAATATCTCGACCAAATTCGCTGGCCAGCTTCATCAGCCATCTTGTTTCAAAATGGAGGCCATTAAATTAAAAAAAAAATTATATTTAAAGTGAGGTGCAAAAAAATTAGAAATTGAAAAAGGTTTCTTTCTTAAGTATTTGACCTTGTTAAGGATTCAGGAGCATTTTTCGTTTGCTTTATCTTAAAAAATGTCTCAGATATAGCAATTTCAATATCTAATGTGGGTGACATTTTGAAAAATCTGATTTTTTGCCTGCGACAGAACTCGTATATATCAATCGATTCCGATGTGAGTGAGAATGTGCACAGAAATTACTAAGGTCTGGACCAAGTTCACTGGTTAGCTTCATTCACCATGTTGTCTTAAAATGGCAGGCACTTTAAGAAATCGCCGAATTTGGCAGCCAAATATAAGTTACTTTAAATAAAAGCAGCTTGGATAAAGGTGACTAATTTCGCGAAATTCTCATTCACAATGATTTAGTCTCTCTATTCTAAAAAAAAGTAACTACCGCTGTCACCGCCGCCGCCGCCGCCGCCGCCGCCGCTTTTGAATTTTTTGTGACCGGAGGTTTTTCTTCGTTAATATTAAAAAAACTGTTGCACACAAAAATATGAAAATCGGCAGTACTATAGAAAAATGTTTGATAAACACGCTGAGGCAGACAGTTTTCAAATCGAAGAATTATTTTAAGAGATATTTAATGCCAAAGTTGGACAAAATCGTTCCATTAAAAAAGTTTTATAGGAGCAAAAACTGTACATAGGAATTTAATTATTTTTAGATCATTTTATGCGTCAGAATTTCCCGGTGTGCAGATTGCAGTTAGTTTTTTAATTTGAATAATTTTTCGAGGTTTTATTTCTATTTTAAATTCAAATTTTCAGCATTTCGAGAGATATTTTTTACAAATTTTAGAAAATTGTATTAATTTAAACTGTTGCCAGCTGTATAAACAGCGCAAGCAATAATGTTTGCTTCAAATTAAAAATTTATTTTACACGTGACTATTATAAACAAAAAATATAAAAAGCAGGAACTCATTGAAAATTACGTCATAAAAACTATAGTTACACGTGAATTTTAAATGAGAAAGAATATTGTAAAATAATAAATTCATTAACATGCGTTAGAAGTCTTAAATAGGAGAAATTACATCACATTTACGTCGCATTACACTTATTACGTAAAATGAACAAAAAATAATATTGCAAAACAGTTTTAATTTAAAAATTGCGCGAGACATTTACTTGACATTTTAAGATGATCATAATATTCCATTTCTAACAAAAGTATTTTGACGTGAATATTAAAAAGAAAAAGAAAAGTTTGGTGAAAATTACGTCAGATTATAATTGTCAGATTCAAATTATAATTCAATCTTCCGAAATCTTTTTAAAGGCGATCAAATTAGCGTGCTGTTAGAGTCTGCGGTGTCTGAACGGGGGTTGACGAGCGTAGCTCGTAGGGGGCAGAGCCCCCTAGTATTGATAAAAATTAGTATTGAATCTCCTATATTCGGTTTCCACTAAATTGAGCTTCGTGTGTTTGAATAATATAAGTTGGCTTTTTAAAAATAAGGAATATGAAAGCTACCTCTTCCTCCTGGTACTGGCTGGAAGGACTTTTTCCATTACGGACGCATTTTTGCAAATAAAAAATGAAACACGTATATTTTCAGAATAAAAAAAAAAGAGTTAGTCATTATAGATAGCATCAATATTAATTAAATAGTTTCACGATTTGTTGTATGAAATTTTTAAAACACCGTTTTTATGAAAATTGTAGCATATTTTTTTAATGGATTAAAATTTGTGAAAATTCAATTATTTGCATTCAATTATAAAAGTATTTTTCAGTGTTAAGAATTCCAATTCACAATTTATTCTCCTTATGTGAAATCATTTACGCAGACGATACTTGTGCATTCTAAAAGAATTATATTATTAATTTTTTTGTACAGTGGCAACAAAAAAAATTGCAAACAAATAAAATTAATTGTTAAATTCGTTATATCATAAATTAGAAATTCCGAGGAAATTCTTAGTTATTTGGCTGAATTTACATTTCTAAAATTTAAATACGACAAAATATAAAATAATGTTTTTGCTTAATAAAGATGCAAAAATAATATAAAAAAATATTGTTGCTTTCAAATATTTGTCTTATTAAATAATGCTTCGTGAATCCAAACAAAGCATGGCTTTTGCTAGTAAGTATTTAAAATACATCAAAATATCTTAAAATATATTAGAAAAAACCCAGATCGTTTTCAACCTTCACAAGGCCGTCGTCAGTGGGATTTAAATGTTATTATTTTCTTTGCGCTTATTTGAGAATTGTCTAGAAGAAATTTATTTCAATTTAAAAGTTGTACGCCAGGTGAGATGCCAGATAAAGTTATTCAAATTTTCAACAAAACGAGCTTTCATTTATTATGCAGCAAATTTCTCAATACTCCATGGATATCGTACGATAGTGCATCGTTACAAGCTGTATCTTTATTGTCGATTATTTCAATTGATTCTCTTATAATAGCTTCCTGGTAATTATTTGTGAGGAATATAATTTTCGATTTATTAAAATCATTTTTATAGGATGAGTCTGAGCTTATCTTGATAATGCAGTATGGGGTCTATTTAATCTGATATCTGCTTTATGCTCTTTAATTCTATCACGAAATTTTCTCATCGTTATACCAACATAAATAAAATATTTATTATCTTTTTGGAAAGGTATAATGTATACTCCGGATCTATTGATTGCTTGGACGGCATCAAATTTATTATTTAACAGACCTTTTAATTTTGGGGGAGAGGCTGCGATTAATTTTACATCATATTTAAAAAGGGCATGCCTCATATTTTCACAAAGCCTTAGAATGTAGTTAACTTTACAAAATGTAAATCTTTAATCTAGAACTGCGCTTCATTTTCCATAGTCTTCCACTTCAAACTTGTTTATGATATTTTCAATAAAACGGGATGGAATTTTATTTTCTATTGCTATTTTTCTAATTGAATCTAATTCTTCTTTTAGGAGATGACTTGAACAAACTTCAAATGCTCTTTTTATATAATAATTAAATGGTGCTAGTTTATAACTTATAGGTGAACTGCAATCAAAAGGAATAGTGGCATTGGATCTGTTAGTCTTCCTAAAATATGTGCGATCAAGGGTTCTGTTTAGCTGTATTTCTGATAAGCTAAACATCCAAAAATGCAAGTTTTTTATTTTCTTCTATTTCTAGCGGGAATTTTATTTTTTTGTCTAACATATTGATTTTATCTAAAAAGGAGAATAATTCATCTTTGCTGTGATTCCATATAATGAATACATCATCAACATATCTGAACCAATAATCCGGACTCGGTCTTACAGTTTTCATGATTATATTTATTAGCGGGCGTAGTTTAAACTCTGCAAGTAAACCTGAAATAGAGCAGCCCATTGGTGCACCATTGGATTGTTTATAAATTTGGTTGTTGAATACAAAAACGTCGTTGTTGACAATTAAATTCAAACCTGAATTCATGGTATTTTTAATACTTTGTGTAAAGGTAGGATCATTATCGATCAGACATTCAATATTCTTAGTGGCTTCATTGTTCTTCATTATTCCTTTTTAGATAAAATCAATATGTTAGACAACAAAATAAAATTCACGCTAGAAATAGATGAAAATAAAAAACTTGCATTTTTGGATGTCCATCTTATCAGAAATACAGCTAAACAGAATCTTGATCGCACAGTTTTTAGGAAGACTAACAGATCCAATGCCACTATTCCTTTTGATTGCAGTTCACCTATAAGTTGCAAATTAGCACCATTTAATTATTATATAAAAAGAGAATTTAAAGTTTGTTCAAGCCATCTCCTAAAAGAAGAAATAGATGCAATTAGAAAAATAACAATAGAAAGTAAAATTCCATCCCGTTTTATTGAAAATATCATAAATAAGTTTGAAGTGGAAGATTATGGAAAACGAAGCGCAGTTCTAGATAAAATATTTACATTTTGTAAAGTTAACTACATTCCAAGGCTTTTTGAAAATATGAGGTTTACTCTTTTTAAATATGATGTAAAATCAATCGCAGCCTCTCCCCCAAAGTTAAAAGATCTGTTAAATAATAAATTTGATCCCGTCCAAGCAATCAATAGATCCGGAGTATACATTATACCTTTCCAAAAAGATAATAAATATTTTATTTATGTTGGTATGACGATGAGAAAATTTCGTGATAGAATTAAAGAGCATAAAGCAGATATCAGATTAAATAGACCCCATACTGCGTTATCAAGATAAGCTCAGACTCATCCTATAGAAAATGATTTTAATAAATCGAAAATTATATTCCGCACAAATAATTACCAGGAAGCTATTATAAGAGAATCAATTGAAATAATCGCCAATAAAGATACAGCTTGTAACGATGCACCATCGTATGCATATCCATGGAGTATGGAGAAATTTGCTGCATAATAAATGAAAGCTCGTTTTGTTGAAAATTTGAATAACTTTATCTGGCATCTCACCTGACGTACAACTTTTAAATTGAAATAAATTTCTTCTAGACAATTCTCGAATAAGCGCGAAGAAAATAATAACATTTAAATCTCACTGACGACGGCCTTGTGAAGGTTGAATTTGTTCTGGGTTTTTTTCTAATATATTTTAAGATATTTTGATGTATTTTAAATACTTATAAATTATATATATATATATATGCACCTGAAAGTAATTCTTGTACAGATATTTGTACTGTTTATATGAATATAATTATTCGTTACAATTTAGTTTTTATTTTTCACCTCCAGATACGGGTTGGGTTGGGTTGATTTTTGACGGCCAATTATCTACACGAGGGATATAGGCCCGGGGGGAGTGCCCTCCGTGGGGGTCTTTCTAAGGGATCCTAATCCGTATTAACGCATGGAAAATCCACGGCTCGAAGAAAACCACGAAAACTCCGAACGATTAGGCCGACGGGCGCGATTGGGATCGAACCCAGCACCTCCCGTCTACCAGCTTCGAGAGCAGAACCTCTCAGCCACTGGTGGGGCCACCTCCAGATACGAAAAACGTATATGGAAAGGAGGAAAAATAAAGATGAAAATTTTATTATTTTGAAAATAATTAGATGTGTATTCCAACGAAAAAAAAATTGCACTTTTTAAATTAAGTTTACAATTTTGGCTTTATTTCGGGTTCTGCAGACCTGAAAAATCAGAAATTCGAAATGTGAAAGATGATGAAATTTCACTATTTCATTATTAACCCCAGAGCTAGACAGTTTACCCTCCCAGTTGGAAAATTATAACTCCTACGTTTTCGCCCAGTTGGAAAAATCACTACTCATATATTTTATTTGCGAATAAATTTGATTGTGTAAAAATAATAAAAGCGATAGCTCTTGTCAGGAATTCTTGGGTTACTCCTTATAGGTTTTCACCTATATTCTGAAACCGTTGAAGCCCATGTCGGATCATCTAGTATCAGTAAATAAAAGCTTAGTTGGTAGCGCATTGGCAACTCAGGCAAAGGTCCTGCGTTCAAATCCCGACCTGGACAGTTTCCCCCTCAGTTGGAAAATTATAATCCTACATTTTCGCCCAGTTGGAAAAATCACTAGTCATATGATCTATTTGCGAATAAATTTGATTGTGTAAAAATAATAAAAGCGATACCTCTTGTCGGGAATTCTTGGGTTACTTTTGCGCTTAGTATTATTGGTGGTTTATGATATAGATATCAGTTTACAGTAAATGAAATACATTTTCAAACATACAGAGTGTCCACTCTCAATGGTGCCCAGTGCTAATTTCTAAACCGTTAGTCATAGTACTATACTTCATATTGTACTACATAGTACAATACTTCCAATTCGAAAAATGTTTTAAATGAGCTAAAAAACTATTTTAAAAGTCGTTTGGATCAATAAAAACATTTCTTAAAAAGTTACGAAATTTAAATTTTTATACGGTTCCCCGGTCTTGTAAGTGGTACTTAGCAAACATATTCTATTACACTAACAAGTAGTACAAAAAAAAGCCCCATTCATCTAACACTAAAATTTACCGAGTTACAAAACTTTGATTTGCATGACTTATACTAATTTTCTGCATCTGAACATAGATGAGCTGGGATTCGAGGAACCGTACGAGGGATAGTACACAAAGTGCTTAAAATATTAGAAAGATTTATTTCGAGTATACAATTCTGCATTGCTGCCAAAGGGAGTCACTTAGAGCAAGTTTTAAGAAAACTTTAATTTTTATTAAGTTTTAGATTAGATAATGTAATAGCGTTGTAAAATATGCATCATTTTGTAAAGAATTGCGACTGTTGCTTTTGAACATTTCATTTAACAAAAATTCTGTTATTTTTTAACTCATATTTTTAGTACAAGTTGTATATTTTTCTTTAATATGTCAGCGTGACAATAGATTTCAAATTTATATGGTAATGTTAATTTCACTCTCAACTATTATTTTTTTTTATATCTGACGATTATTTATATTTCTAGTTAATTTGCGAATAACCTCTATTTCGCATAAAAAAAGGTGCTTTAATTTAAACAGCTACTACTCGGCCAGTTTTAACCGTAGAAGAGTGTAACTTTTTTTGTCTTACTTCTTACTGTAATAAAATATTTTTACTAAATATAACTTATAGCACCGGGGGATCGTGTAAAAATTCAAATTTCTTAATATTTTAAGAAAAGTTTTTACTGACCCAAATTTCTTTTAAAATACATCTTTTCCTCATTTAAAGCATTTTCTTAATTGGATTTATGTCTATGCCTAACTGTGTAGGGATTAGCCATTAGACGCCGTTGAAAGTAGACACTCTGCATAGTTTTCCTTGTATATATGAATGGAAATATTTTGATTACCTTGTTTACTTAAGAAGAGTTAAAAAAAAAAAACATTTGTCTATGCGTTAACTAGTAAGCTTGTAATTAAGTTACACCTTTCACTTAAAGCATTAATGCTCACAGGAAAAGTAAGTATCAATGGTATTTCTTTCTGTAATTATATAATGGAATATTCATTAATAATTTATCGCGTATGAATAAACATATACGTCAGTGTTGACAGTTTAGCAGATTTTTTTAAATTCAAAATCTACCCTTATTTACAAATACTAATATTAATTTTATTTAATCTGTAATTAAATAAGGCGAATATTACTCTTCAGTAATAGTGGAAGATTTCTAAATGGAAAACAACTTCTTAGTTTGTAACACTGATATACATAAAGATAAAAATTAAGAAATTTGTTTAATCGCAAGTGTAACCTGTAGAGTGTAGAGTTCAAGTTGTAGTTCAAGTAGTTCAAGTAGTGTAGAGTGTAGAGTTCAAGTTTTCTATTTGTCGTGTTTTAAATTTTCGTGAAAACTTTTTACCCAATTTTCAAACACGCATTGAAATTTTATGTATCATAATCTTTTTCGATGAATAAAAATAAAAATACCCATTGATATTTATAAAAGTCAGTTTCGACTTTATTTGTGCAAACATTTTCGAAAAAAACGTTTTTTTTACTCAAACAGAAAGTACAACCTCGTCTGCATAAAAGGTGCACGAAGTAAATTTGTTCTTCATATTCTACAAATAACTGAACAATAAAAAATTTCAATATTTAAAAATGTTTTTGCTGCATGCGATCGTTTTTTCAATATTTTAAAATAATGATTTGCATGGTAGCGTAAAAATATTTTCTTTTACTTATGTAACATACGAAATGAAAACGTCACTGTTTGATTACTTTAAATATTAATTTCGCTTCAGAGAAAAATGAAAGTATTCATTATTTTTTAAAAAAATAGTTAAATTTGAAAGAGTCTGGAATTGATCCGTACGAACATTCTCAAAAAAATGTTTTTTATTTTATTTTTTATTTTATTTTATTTTATTTTTTACTCAAACAAACAGAAATAACATCGTCGGCACGAATGGCGGATAGAAGGACGGTGTATATTTATTCTTCCTATTTCAATTCCCATTTATGTACAAATAATAGAATGAAAAAAAATCAATTTTTTAAAATAATGTTTTCCGCTGCAGGTGAGCGTAAAAATATTTTCATTTAGTTATTTGGCATGCAAAAAGAAACCATTATTGATTATTTTAAGTCTTTACTCTATGATTTTAAATATTTTAAAATACTAATTTCGCATAAGAGAAAAATAAAAGTGCGCATTAATATATAAAAAGGAGTTGGAAGAGAAACAGTTTCAAATTTACCCGTGCAAACATTTTCGAAAAAACTTTTTTTTTACTCAGACAGAAAATATATCATCGTCTCCGTAAAAAGAGCACAGAGTAAAGTTCTTCATATTCTACAAATAATTGAACGATAAAAAAATTTCAATTTTTAAAAATGTTTTTGCTACATGCGAGCATTTTTTCAATATTTTAAAATAATATTTTTCGCTGCATGCTAGCGTAAAAATATTTCCTTTTATTTATTTAACATACGAAAAGAAAAAGTCACTGTTTGATTACTTTAAATATTTTAAAATATTAATTTAGCTTCAGAGAAAAATAAAAGTACCCTTTGATTTTTGAAAAGTAGTTAAAATTGAAACAGTCTAGAATTGATCTGTACGAATATTCTCAAAAAAACTTTTTTTTACTCAAACAAAAAGAAATAACATCGTTGGCATGAATGGCGGATAGAAGGACGGTGTATATTTATTCTTCCTATTTCAATTCCCATTTATGTACAAATAATAGAATGAAAAAAAAAATCAATATTTTAAAATAATGTTTTACGCGGCAGGTGAGCGTAAAAATATTTTCATTTAGTTATTTGGCATGCAAAAAGAAACCATTATTGATTATTTTAAGTCTTTACTCTATGATTTTAAATATTTTAAAATACTAATTTTGCATCAGAGAAAAATAAAAGTGCGCATTAATATTTAAAAAGGAGTTGGAAGAGAAACAGTTTCAAATTTACCCGTGCAAACATTTTCGAAAAAACTTTTTTTTACTAAGACAGAAAATATATCATCGTCTCTGTAAAAAGAGCATAGAGTAAAGTTCTTCATATTCTAGAAATAATTGAACGATAAAAAAAAAATTCAATTTTTAAAAATGTTTTTGCTACATGCGAGCATTTTTTCAATATTTTAAAATAATATTTTTCACTGCATGCTAGCGTAAAAATATTTCCTTTTATTTATTTAACATACGAAAAGAAAAAGTCACTGTTTGATTACTTTAAATATTTAAAAATATTAATTTAGCTTCAGAGAAAAATAAAAGTACGCATTGATTTTTGAAAAGTAGTTAAAATTAGAACAGTCTGGAATTGATCTGTACGAACATTTTCGAAAAAACTTTTTTTTTTTTTTTTTTTTTTTTTTACTCAAACAAAAAGAAATAACATCGTTGGCATGAATGGCGGATAGAAGGACGGTGTATATTTATTCTTCCTATTTCAATTCCCATTTATGTACAAATAATAGAATGAAAAAAAAAAAATCAATATTTTAAAATAATGTTTTCCGCTGCAGGTGAGCGTAAAAATATTTTCATTTAGTTATTTGGCATGCAAAAACGAAACATCATTGTTTGATTATTTTAAATCTTTACTGTATGATTTTAAATATTTTTAAATACTAATTTCGCTTTAGAGAAAAATAAAAGTACGCTTATTATTAATATTTAAAAAGTAATTGGAAGCGAAACAGTTTCAAATTCATCAGTGCAAAAATTTTCGAAAAAACGTTTTTATACTCACACAGAAAGTATGTCATCGTCTGCATAAAAGATGCACGGAGTAAATTTGTTTTTCGTATTCTATAAATAATTGAACGATAAAAAAATTTCAATATTTAAAAATATTTTTGCTGCATGCAAGCGTTTTTTTTTTATATTTTAAAGTAATATTTTCCGCTGCATGCTAGCGTAAAAATTTTTTTTATTTATTTATTTAACATACGAAAAGGAAACATCATTGTTTGATTATTTTAAATAATTTAAAATACCGATTTCGCTTCATAGAAAAATAAAACTACGAATTGTTTTGTAAAAAGTAGTTAAAAGTGAAGCAGTCTTTAATTTATCTGTGAGAACATTCTCTAAAAATAGTTTTTTTTTTTTTTTTTTTTTTTTTTTTTTTTTTTTTTTACTCACAAGGAAGCTTTCCTTACCGGGCATACTCTTAATATTTTGAAAAAAAGAATACTAATTAAACTATTTATGTACGTAATAAAGGATCAGTCAAATTTAGGGGCGGGATTGCAGTAGAATGTCTGTCGCTAAATAAAATACTTTCGAGTGTTTGGCACGAAAAGACGAAAGCGTCACGCGATTTGGCGAGCAGCATTTTTCCTCACCTGAAACAAACGATTTTAATGCACCTGAAAATTGCTTGTTAATTGATTTTTAGAATGCGTGTAAATAGTATTTAATGAATTTAAACTTAAACAATGAGAGAGTTTAATAAATACATTTTTTTGTATTACATATTTATGTTGCTTGTTATTTAGTTTTATTACTTTAAAAACAATTTCATATATAGAAAATATTTTCATATATTTAAGCGCATTCCAAATTAAAGGCAAGATGAAGAATGCTAGAGTTATTCATTTCAATATCAAAGAAGTTATTGTTCAACAAAAGTGGTTCGACAATGCTCAATTGGACTTAATTTTGAGATTGAAACAATTTTAATTAATTTTAATTTTGTTTTAATTCATAAAATTTTATAGTTAACTTTCCTCATATATATAGTATATATATATATACATATATATGTGTGACAAAAATGTAGTTCAA
This sequence comes from Maratus speciosus, assembly GCA_963932465.1. Classification (NCBI taxonomy): domain Eukaryota; kingdom Metazoa; phylum Arthropoda; class Arachnida; order Araneae; family Salticidae; genus Maratus; species Maratus speciosus. The sequence continues at coordinate 103,750,513 of OZ010789.1, read as the reverse complement.
TCAAACTAAAACTTACAAAACTAAAGTTATTTACATTAAATTTATTTAAACAAGTTCAATATGATACATTTTTATCTTAAAGAATATTTGAAACAAAAAAGTATTTTTTGAAATTATATTCCATCGCCAACCGGTGATAAATCGCCAAATATCGAAATTTTCATTATTTTTTTGCAGACGCTCTATCGAGTTTCCGACGAAATTTTTTATAAACATACCTGTCCTCATGAGTAGAACATTCTATATTTTTTTCAGATTTTTCGGAGTATGCCCGTATGGAGACCTTTCTTGTCAGCCAGAAAAAATAATATCGTCTGCATGAATGGTAGATCGAAGCACGGAATATATTTGTTCTTTCTATTTCACAAACAATTGATAAAAGAATTGTTATTTAAAAAAGTTTTTACTGCATGCGAGCGTTTTTTCAATATTTAATATTGAAAAAATGCTCGCATGCATCAAAAACTTTTTAATGTTTTCCGTTGTATGCTAGAGTAATTATATTTTATTTTACTTATTTAACATACGGAAAAGAAACATCATTGTTTGATTACTTTAAAATTTTAAATTACAAATTTCGTTTCAGAGAAAAGTGAAAGTACGCATTGATATTTAAAAAGTAGTTAAACGTAAAACAGTCTTGAAGTTATCTGCTCGAACATTCTCGAAAAAACATTTTTTTACTCGGACAGAAAAAATAACATCGTCTGCATGAATGGCGAATAGAAGCACGATGGATATTTGATCTCTCTATTTCACAAATAATTGAATGATAAGGGGCCTTCCACAAATGATGTCACGCTTGGAGGGGGGGGGGGGAGTGGTTTATGAAATTGTGACAGCTTGTGACAAGGGGGAGGGAGGAGTAAGAAGAAATGTGACATTACACATTTTGGTTAAAATAAAAGCATTAAAATCAGCACATTAACTTTTGAAGTTATTTTGAAATTAAAGTATTTTGTGTTTATAAAGTAGATTTAAAGCCAAATATATTAAATTCCATTTCAAATTCCAAAATACGGCTGTTTTCAACTACTCTTTCGTATTAGTATTCTAGTAATATTTTATATTAACTATGTTTTTGTTATAAACCTTAATCTTATTTCATACAAAATAAGTACATGAATCATTTTAATTGTTATGCTTTCAAATGTCGTTAAAACAAATAGTTAAAGTTTAAAAATAAATTTTGAAATATGATCTATAACGTAGTGCTTTGTTTCTGAACTGCAAGTATATGTTTATGTAATACACCGTGACATGTGAAAATGGTGGGGGGGGGTATGGTGAGGTGTGACACTTTGTGACAAAGGGGGGGGGGGGTGTCAAAAATATTGAAAAAAAGTGTGACATCATTTATGGACCGCCCCTTAAAAGAAATATTTCAATATTTTAAAATAATATTTTTTGCTGCAGGCTTAAAAATATTTTCTTTTACTTATTTGACTTACAAACGGAAACATCTTTGTTTGATTATTTTAAATATTTTAAAATACTGTAATTTCGTTTCAGAGAAAAAAAGTCCTTCCGGCCAGTGCCGGGAGGAAGAGGTAGCTTTCATAATCCTTATTTAAAAAAAGCCAACTTATATCATGCAAACACACGAAACTCAATTTAGTGGAAACCGAATATAGGAGATTCAATACTAATTTTTATCAATATAATGAATGAGAATTTCGCGAAATTAGTCAGCTTTATCCAAGCTGCTTTTCTTTAAAGTAACTTATATTTGGCTGCCAAATTCGGCAATTTCTTAAAGTGCCTGTCATTTTAAGACAACATGGTGGATGAGGCTAAGCAGTGAACTTGGTCGAGACCTTAGTAATTGCTGTGCACATGCTCACTCACATCGGAATCGGTTAATATATAGGAGTGCTGTCGCATGCAAAAAATCAGATTTTTCAAAATGTCACCCACAATAGAAATTGAAACTGCTATATATGAGCCATTTTTTAAGGTAAAGACAAACAAAAAATGCTCCTGAATCCTTATATCAAGATCAAATACTTAAGAAAGAAACCTTTTTCAATTTCTAATTTTTTTGCACCTCACTTTAAATATATATATATTTTTTAATTTAATGGCCGCCATTTTGAAACAAGATGGCTGATGAATCTGGCCAGCGAACTTGGTCGAGGTGTTGATGTATACTATCCACATGCCTTCTTACATCGAAATAGGCGAATACGCGTGTTATCGCGTGACAAATACAAGATCGTTTCAAAATGTTAGCCATGCTAGAAATTCAAAGAGCTATAAATCAACCATTTTTTAAGATATCAACAAAAGAACAAATTTTCAGAAACAAAAACTGCTCCGGAATCTTTGTATCAAGACCAAACACATAAAAAAAATCTTTTTCATTTTCCAATTTTTTAATACGTCATTTTGAATTTTAAATTTAATTTTTTTTAAATGGCAACCCTTTTGAAACAAGATGGCGAATGAAGCTGGCCAACGAACTCGGTCGAGACATTGGTATGTACTATGTACAGACCAAGTTACATCCAAATAGGTTCATAAATACGCCTGTTATCGCGTGACAAAAATCAGGTCGTTTTAAAATGTCAGCCACAAGAGAAATTCAAAATGCTATTACTCAGCCATTTTTTTTTTAGATATAGACGAAAGAAAAACTGTTCCGGAATCTTTGTATTAAGGTCAAACACATACAAAAAAAATCTTTTTCATTTTCCAATTTTTTGGTATCTCATTTAAATTTTTTTATTTTTTAATTTTTTTAAATGGCCGCCATTTTGAAACAAGATGGCGGATGAAGCTGGCCAACGAACTCGGTCGAGATATTTGTATGTACTATGTACACACCAAGGTACATCCAAGTCGGTTCATAAATACGCCTGCTATTACGTGAGAAAAATCAGGACGTTTCAAAATGCCAGCCACGCTAGAAATTCAAAATGCTATAACTCAGCCATTTCTTAAGATATAGACGAAACAAAAACTGCTCCCGAATCTTTTTATCAAGGTCAAACACATAAGAAGAAAATATTTTTTCAATTTTCAATTTTTGGTACCACATTTCAAATTTAAATTTTTCTTAAAAATTTAAATGGCCGCCATTTTTAAACAAGATGGCGGGTGAAGCTGGCCAACGAACCCGGTCGAGACATTGGTATGTACTATGTATAAACGAAGTTACATCCAAATCGGTTCATAAATACGCCTTTTATCGCGTGACAAAGTTCAGGACGTTTCAAAATGTCAGCCACGCTAGAAATTCAAAATGCTATAACTCAGCCATTTTTTAAGATATAGACGAAACAAAATCTGCTCCGAAATCTTTGTATAAAGGTCAAATACATAAGAAAAAAATATTTTTCCATTTTCAATTTTTTGGTACCACATTTCAATTTTTACATTTTTAAAAAAAATTTAAATGGCCGCCATTTTGAAACAAAATGGCGGATGAAGCTGGCCAACGAACTCGGTCGAGAGATTGGTATGTACTATGTACACATCGAATTACATCCAAATCGGTTCATAAATACGCCATTTATCGCGTGACAAAATTCAGGACGTTTCAAAATGTCAGCCACGCTAGAAATTCAAAATGCTATAACTTAGCCATTTTTTAAGATATAGACGAAACAAAAACTGCTCCGGAACCTTTGTATAAAGGTCAAATACATAAGTAAAAAATATTTTTCCATTTTTAATTTTTTGGTACCACATTTCAAGTTTTAAATTTTTTTAAAAATTTTAAATGGCCGCCATTTTGAAACAAAACGGCGGATGAAGCTGGCCAACGAACTCGGTCGAGACATTGGTATGTACTATGTACACACCAAGGTACATCCAAGTCGGTTCATAAATACGCCTGTTATTACGTGAGAAAAATCAGGACGTTTCAAAATGCCAGCCACGCTAGAAATTCAAAATGCTATAACTCAGCCATTTCTTAAGATATAGACGAAACAAAAACTGCTCCCGAATCTTTTTATCAAGGTCAAACACATAAGAAGAAAATATTTTTTCAATTTTCAATTTTTGGTACCACATTTCAAATTTAAATTTTTCTTAAAAATTTAAATGGCCGCCATTTTTAAACAAGATGGCGGGTGAAGCTGGCCAACGAACCCGGTCGAGACATTGGTATGTACTATGTATAAACGAAGTTACATCCAAATCGGTTCATAAATACGCCTTTTATCGCGTGACAAAGTTCAGGACGTTTCAAAATGTCAGCCACGCTAGAAATTCAAAATGCTATAACTCAGCCATTTTTTAAGATATAGACGAAACAAAAACTGCTCCGAAATCTTTGTATAAAGGTCAAATACATAAGAAAAAAATATTTTTCCATTTTCAATTTTTTGGTACCACATTTCAATTTTTACATTTTTAAAAAAATTTTAAATGGCCGCCATTTTGAAACAAAATGGCGGATGAAGCTGGCCAACGAACTCGGTCGAGAGATTGGTATGTACTATGTACACATCGAATTACATCCAAATCGGTTCATAAATACGCCTTTTATCGCGTGACAAAATTCAGGACGTTTCAAAATGTCAGCCACGCTAGAAATTCAAAATGCTATAACTCAGCCATTTTTTAAGATATAGACGAAACAAAAACTGCTCCGGAATCTTTGTATAAAGGTCAAATACATAAGTAAAAAATATTTTTCCATTTTTAATTTTTTGGTACCACATTTCAAGTTTTAAATTTTTTAAAAAATTTTAAATGGCCGCCATTTTGAAACAAAATGGCGGATGAAGCTGGCCAACGAACTCGGTCGAGACATTGGTATGTACTATGTACACACCGAATTACATCGAAATCGGTTCATAATTACGGGAGTTACAGTGTGACATAGGTCAGATATATATATATATATATATATCAATTTTGAACGGAGGGTGGTTTCGGGGTCTGGGGGTCATGATCGATGAAAATATACCAAAATTTTTTGAAATCGCTTTCCTCCGAACGGCTGCAATAGGTAGCTTTTTTGTAAAGAAAGCTACCTAATAAAAGTAGGCATTGATGTTTAAAGAGTAGTTGAAAGTGAAACAATTTTGAATATATCTCTGCGAACATTCTCGAAGAAACAATCTTTTATTCGCAACGACAGAGAGAATATAGATTGTTTGCATAAACATTTGATGTAAGCATGGAGTAAATTTGTTCTTTCTATTCTACAAATAAATCAACAATAAAAAATTATTTCAGTATTTTAAAACAATGTTTTCCGTTGCTTACGAGCGTAAAAAATATTTTCTCTTACTATAAATATTTGTCCATATGAAAAAGAAACAACAATGTTTGATTAACTTAAATATTTTAAAATACTAATTCCACTTTCAAAGAAAATAAGCTAAGGAATAATTCTTATAGTGGTTTTATCTTTAATACACTAGACAAAGTCCGTGAATAAAGTATTTATTGATGAAATTTTAAGTTCGTTATGGGATATAAGCAGGAAAAAAAGGCTGAAAGATTTTATATTAATTTTTAATTAAAAGCGGATTTGTCTTTTATAATTGTCTGTACCCGATAAAGATGGATTTTTCTAAAAATATCATGCTTGAACATCATTTTTTAACCATAAAAATCAACTACGAGACAGTTAAAAAAAATACTTTTGAAAAAATATTTTTTTTGTCTATTCGATTGTGCAAAAATTGAAAATGTACGACAAAAAAATGCAGTAAAACAAAAATTTAATTGTCTGCTCTTGCCAATTTCAAAATGACACCAGCATTACGGACGGACATGCCTGTCCTTTATAATGCAGATATTGTCTGCCTTCCACTCTCCCAATTAAACTTTGTTCTTCACAAAACTCCAAATGCATTCTTAACTATCTGTTCCACTTTCAACACCCGAAAAGTGTATAAGATTTGCATATTTCAGTGTAGCTAGCATCAATATGATTGGACTACGTGATGACGACGATCTTGAGCTACAACTTTTAATTAGTCTTCACTTAATAGAATTAAAATAAAGTACCCAAATATATTTGTGTGATGCGCGCTTGCAAACAGTCTTCTTGAAAAGTAGCCATGGAACAAGATTATCAATAACAACAGTTTATTCATAAGCATTAACGAGGAAGGGGGGGGGGGGTGATCGGCAGGGAAGCTGGATTATATTTAAGCTAAGATGATTAAAAAAATCTTTGAACACTGAAATACTGAGAGGAGGGGGCGGGGATACTTCCCCGAATTTTTCATTAAATTTAAACTGAAGCTCAAAATAAAATGGGCTAGCTGTTCTTTTTTTTGTAGGAACCATAGGGAACCATAGTTACCATAGGAACCATAAACACTTACTTTAGCTCACTCTAAAATATCACTAGCAACACTATAAGCAACACTATAAAATGTTACTTTAACCACGGCAATGTCACTATCAGGGGAATGTTGTGGATTCCAAACACTCTTTTATTTGAAATACAAAACTTTTCACTTACCACGCTAGCTAACTCGACCGTCGAAGATTCTACTCCAAAAACGGCAAATGAAAACTTCACTAGCTAATCAGCGCATGGAAAACGTTCAAATCAGAAAGCGGAGAAAATCCAGACTAAATTACTTCTATGGGCGAGATGCATCAAAATCCATCGAATCTAATTCCTACCGCCGTATATATGACAGATAAACAACCACAGATATCTAATTATCATAGCATTGAACAAAATAACAGTGAAAATTGGATTCTTGGAGATTCAGACATACTTTGCGAAACTTAAAGAAATGGCAGAGGTGCCACTTACAAATGTTAGAATTCGAAGACCAAGATCACACGCAAAAACTCAAAACTCACTCGATCATAGATTAACTTTATAAAAGAGTAGCTAGGCACTTATGCTACTTTAATTTTTTCCGCCACTGTATATCGAATGTTGCTAAAGGTAAATTAAACATTTCATCTCAAATTTTTAACAAATATTTGAATATGAAATTAAACCTATATGTTAAACAAATTTTAAACATTTTCTATTCATTCATACTTTAGTCATGTAAGTATTCATTTATAGTATTCCTTCAATGAAGTATTGATTTTAAGTATTAATTTATGCTTATAGATTTTGTAACGAGCTATTTGATAGTAAACAAGCAGACGGAATAAAAGACAACGCTCATGAATTTCATGAATGCTAAGGCTAATGTCAGACGAACGTCTACTTGCACGGTTTTTGTTCAACATGAAAAAGGAACCCCTGTATGCGAAGGTGTTTCTTTTTCATGTTGAAACAAAAAGCGTGCAAATAGATGTTCGTCTGATATTAACCTAATGATGGAATATCACCAAAATGCAAATAACTAACTTTTAAACAAATGGAGCAACTAAAGAGGTCGTGGTGTAAAAAGCAATTTCTTAAACATTTAGTTGAATGCATAGTCTTAGTTCACAAATTTTATTACAACGAAACATGTTCACATGACGGTCATCATTTTCAGATACCATCTGTAATGGTAAGATAGCAAGTTCCACAGTTGACCGATATGTGTTGTGGGAAATGCCAAGAACATGTCGTGAAATGCGGTCTTTAGGATCAGGTAATTAATAATATTTATAAACTATCGTAAATCTATGCTAAATGTGTAATTCATTAAAAAACGCCCTCTGGTGGCAAAATTTTGAAATAACACCCCCCCCCCCCTTAAACAAATTCTCATCCTTTTGTTATGTCTTTCACAAAATTTCATAACTTTATGAACGATAGACAGTAACTGCAGACAACTTTAAAGTAGTGTTGTTTAATTATGGACACCTTGTACGTAGGAATGTCTGTATAAGTTAAAGGTTCCACGAAAGTGCCTGAAAATAACATGCGGAGATATTTTATCTCATAGAAAATCATCATAGCTTGTAAATACTCGTTTTTGAGCATTTAAAAAGATGCGATCACCACTTACACTAATCTGCTTTTAAACGGTTAAAATAACAGATATTTATTCTCCTCTTAATAGTCCGATAGTTTATTAGTGATGTTTGTTTATTATTTTAATTGTTCATTGAATCTTTTTGTGTTCATTTATTCTTCGGTTTTAATAAATGTTATTTATTTCTTTTTTTGTAATAATTTGTTTTAAATATGTACACACTTACGCATATCAAAGTTATTGTTGACTAAAATGTTTTTTTTTAAGTATAGGCAAATTTATTTCTAACCATACAAAAACAATTTAAAAAATGCGTTCTATATTTTAAATAATAATTTGAAAAATGTTACATAGAGCGCAATAAGCTATCTAGTGTCTCCAGTAAAGTCTAAATTCAGTCTTCTTCAATCTTCATTATATCAAAAGATTAAAATTAAAAAGCTTGGATGAGTGGCATGTCATATTTATTTAGTCACTAAAATTTAATAGTCATTTGCCTCACGAGTCGTTCACTTGGGGTAGGTAGGAACTATTGCAATAGCTTCAGAACCGTGGGTATGGATGATAGCTTAACACAGTGATGTTAAGCGCATCATCACACATACTATCCGTTTTTCCGATGAACCTTAACCGGAACGGAAATATTAATGTTTTTCAGGAACTTATAATTTCACGAATCGGAACAATATTTGTCATATCGCGAACCTGAATATAGTTGCGGTTTTCTCGGTACACTTCGAGCACTGTGCACGTACATATACATAGACATTGATACGCATGATTTTTATTATATTTAGAGTGTATTTTACACTTTTTGTTTTAGCATTTTACACTTTTAGAGATTTCATCTATAATTTACTTTTTTAGAACTATAATTATTTTTTAAAAGCAAACAAACAAATTATTGGTAAATAAATAAATAGAAATGCTTAATTCATCTTTAAAAGTTAAAGTTAAACTTAACAATTGAGCGCACTGTCTACAGGAAAGTAAATAAGTCTAACAGTACCATTCCTTTTGAAAGTACATCACCTTTTAACTGCAAACTTGCTCCGTTCAACTTTTATGTAAGACGAGCGTTTAGTGTTTGCTCTATTAATCACCTTGATAATGAATTAAATACCATTAGAAACATTGCAGTTGAGAATGGTTTCCCAATACGAATTATTGATAAGCTAATCAACTCGCAGAAGAACCATATGAAAATACAAAAAACTCCACGGAGTAATATGAGATATTGCAAAATGAAGTACATACCAGGACTTTTCGAAAAACTCAGACATGCACTTTTTCGCTTTGGCGTAAACTTGGTCGCCACTCCTCCAGCAAAACTGAAAGATCTGATTAGTGCCAAAGTGGCCCGATCCCGAGGAATGAAGTTTCTGAGGTATATGTAATTCCAGTGAAAACTGAAGATATTTATCTCGAATACATAGGCATGACTTCACGTAAATTTAAAGTTCGTATTAAAGAACATTTGAGAGCTTTAAAGTATAATCGACCTACAACAGCCCTGTCAAGACTTAACCAAAAGCAGAATATACAAGTTAATATCGAAAACGCAAAAATTATATATCCCTCAAAGAATTATCATGATTTAATTATCCGCGAATCAATAGAAATTATTACTAAAGGAAATACAGTTTGTAATGACGTTTTATCCTACAATATACCCAGAATTTGGCTCAGTATGCTTAAAGAAAGAAAAAACAAGTAATCTTCCACTTCCCTATATCCATGTTTTATTTTATTTTATTTTCCCAATGTTTCCGGACCTATAAATTAACTTCCACTTTCACTCCTTTCGTCACCATCTACGTGGGTTTTGAAAATTAGGTGTTCAATCAATAACTGTTGTATTTCTTATATTCCTCCGAAGAAGACTATGTTTTATAGTTGAAAGTATACTAAGGTATTAAAATAATTTAACATTTTAAATACTGTGTCATCTTTTAAGTAATTTTGCACTTAGTGTAAGTTTAACTTTAAACAAATTATTCATATCAGAATAAAGCGAAGAGTGTTTGGTATGAAGATTTATAAACTACCTTTTAAATTTGCCTAATTTCGGCGTAATGTATAAATACAGAGATTCAATGTTTTTGCATTTTTTTGTTCAATTTTGTCTTTGAATGTGAAGATGGAATTTTGTAAAAGATTTTTCACTCATTTTTTGAAAGGCTAGAATTATGCAAATTATGGTCGAATTATATCGATGATAATACAACATTTTAATATTTTTAGTATATAATTGTAATTTAAGTTAATTTAAAGGCATTTTCAGTTATTCAGTCAGAAAAAGTAAAAATAAATAGCTCAGTATTCTTTATGGTTATAATTGTAAATGCGTTACAACAATAATTGATTTAATGATGCGAACCAAGCTCGCCAAAAAAGTCCAATTGGCAATGAAACATCAACAACGAAATATTGTAAATATGTATATGTACAAGTAATATAAACATTTTGTTTTTAAAGTCATTTCTTACTTAGGTCATTACAGAAAAAATTAATATAATCCCTTAGGCTAATATAGTTTTTGTTGCATTAAAATATCTCAATTTGTTGATTTTCTGTAAGCAAGTAGGTTTACAGTGGAAGTCTATGGGAATTTGGCGAAATATTAGAGATATCGCCAAATTGGCGATAAACTTGGCGGTATTTGGTGACAGAACAGGGTCCCCCCTATAGTAACCCCCACTTATAGATATGAAGATGCATTAAATGCTGTTCAATAACCAATGACCGCCATTTTGTCTCCCATATAAAACTAAAATTAATTAATTAAAATTAAAATAATGAATTAATATTTGAAAATTCTGTATTAACATCAATTGTTATCCAGTACAAGTTAAAAAAAATTTATTTCAACTTGACAGGATGAATAATAAGTATTTTTTTAACGATTGAAAATTTGAACAAGATATATAAATAAATGTAGGGAGAGTGTGAATTAATAGTCGGAATTGAATAAAATAGAAAATATAACTCAAATATATAATGGGTAATTTAATTAAAGCGATACTTTCGTGGAATATAAGCCGGAAACAAATGCTGAACTATTTATATTATTTTAAGTGGAAACGGATTTATTTTTCATAATCGTCTGCAAGCGATAGAGATAGATTTAAAATATATATATCATGCTTTAAAATTATTTTAAAAATCATAAAAAATGAGTAAATTGCGATGCAATTTTCAAACAATATACGATACAATTTTCAAACAAATTGCGAATGAAAGTAATTTTTTTTCTGTACTCGACGACAAACTCGAAGACGTAAAAATTTAAAATGTGCGAGATAAGTTTAAAATATGGCCATAAAAAAGAAATTTTATCGTCTGCTGTTGCCAATTTCAAAATGACGTCAGCATTACGCACAGACACTTTTGTACCTTATAATATAAATAGATATTTTGCGAATTAATAAAATAAAATTATTACTAAAATTTTCTGGTGTGCACTTGATATTTCTGAATAAAAAACCCCGCCAGATTTGGCAACACATTTTGTGGCCTGTATAGTGTTAAGAAAACAACCACAGCAAAAATTACAATAATAATAATAAAAAAAATTACTAGCTCGCACTTTCTACCGGACGCAAAAAAATCCGGCGCATTTTCTATATAGAATTTGATGCTCACGGCAAATCGGAAATTTATGGGTAAAATAAATAATTGTAGTTACTTGAGCGACTTTTAAGGTAAATATTAAATACAAATAAAAGAGAGTTAAAAAAATATTTTTATTATTGTTACATGCTAGATATCGATTTTTTAAAATTCGATTCCTAAGGGGGAAGGGGGGGGGCAAATTTACTTACTGGTTACGGTTGATTTTCTATGGAGAAATCGGCATCAGCTTCAGCAATGAGTATTTGTTAAAAAGTACTAATGACAGGATTACTACAATAGCGCCAAATTTTAACCAACTGGGCGAAATATCGCGAAACTTTAGCAAACTTGACGAAATATCACCAAATTTGACGACAAAAATAAGCCAAGTTGGCGATAGATGACTAATTTCGCAAAATTATCATTTAAATCCAATAATTTCCCATAATCGAGCTCACCGCAATTTAATTTAAACTCTGTGCAGTTAAGGTTTTTTCCCCAAGACATTTCTACTTTTTAGTCCATTTAAAAAATATATATATATTTTCTAGTTTTCTGAATTTTAATAATTTTCTTTTTAATTTTTACTTTTATATTTGTTAGTTTTATACTTATTCCCGTTATAGCCACCTTTTCAATTCAACAATCTTTCACTCATCGAAAGTACAGGTAAAATGTCAACGAAGCATTAGTATTCATATTTATAAAGTTGTTAAAGAAACAGTTCTAAACATATCCGTTTACACATTATCGGAGAAATATTATTTTACTCAGAGAGAATGAGAATAACATCGTTTGCTTAAATGGCGGATTGAAGCAAGGAGTAATTTGTTCTTTCTTTTCCCCGAAAAATTGGACGATGACAAATGCTCCAAAATTTTAAAATAATGTTTTTCGTTGCTTGCAATCGAAAAGCAATTTTGTTTACTTATAAATATTTAACGAACAAGAGAAAAACTTCATTGCTGGAGTATTTTAAGTATTTGAAAATACTAATTTCGTTTAAGGGAAAACAAGAATAAACGAATTCTTCTAGTAATTTTATCTTTAATACTTAGAATGTTGCAAGAGATAATCGAATGTCATGAATAATAAATTAAATATTTCATCTATTTTTCAATAAATATTTGAAAGTGAAATTAAAAAATATATTTTAGTAAAACTTTACTAAAGTTGCTATTAATTTATTCTTTGACATTTACATATTTATTTAACCAAATATTCTTTGACATTTTAACGTTTATAAAGCTTCTACAGTACTATTTGATAATAAAAAAAACAGATGTAAATGACAAATCAATGCATTTAGTTTAAGATCTTGATCGTGATTGAATGTCATTAAAAATGCAGATAATTAATTTTTAAAGCTTCGCGTAAGTCTCCTGCGATTTCCGCGTGTTATCAATTTAATCTACTTCTACGGGTCACATACAAGTCTCTGGCGAAGTTTTCACACAGGCGGCTATTAAAAAATAATTGTTTCCACTATTTCTTAACAATAATAATAGTCACGGTTTTGCATTAGAAATTTACCACGAAGATTGTTGTTTAGAAATATTGATACAGTAAATAATAAAAAAATAATTGCACAAGTGACTATTATTAACGATATCCGCTGAAATTACGTGAGCCATATTATATGTATAATGAAAAAGCAAAAACTATTAAGATTCTTGCATTATATTTACTTTTTGATACACATGTGAATAGTAATATATGTAGATACAGAAAATATGAGAAAACTGTCTCGTATTTCAGGAGTGGAAAGTGTCAAAATGAAGCATTACACAGAGGATTAAACAAGTAACAGAAAATTTGTTTCCCTATTACAGTTTGATAGTCTAATATTATTGTGCTTACTTTTCTTTTTGCATATATTAGTAATTTCCCCGTATTCTTTCATGGCTAGTTCCATAGGTGTTTGTAATGCAAGTCACATATCTGATAACTACTATGCTTTTTGGATACCGGTATTTTCGAAAAGTTTCTGATTAAACAAGAATTATTCAACTTATGAGATATCGCCGATAAAATAAGTCACATATTTCTGTCCTAAAATACTGGTAGTCAAAAATCGTAGCGATTTGCACCTATGTGACTTACACTAAAAGTACGAATGGAACTAGTACGAATGTACATCTTACCTTTTTGTATTTATTTATGTTTCACTTTTAGTGAATGTTTTTTTATTTTATAGTATAATTATGATGCACACATAAACAGACATTTGCATAGGTATATACGCAGATATAGACAAGCGTGATTTTTGTTATTACACATCTATGCATTGTACTTTTAACTTTAGTTCCTTAACTTTAGTTCCTTAACTTTAGTTCTTTAACTTTAGTTCTTTTTTTTTTCATTTTAGAACTATCGTTTTTTAAACAAACAATTTATTCTCAATAAAATAAAGCGAACGTATTTTTGTATTTACTTATTCTTCACATTTAGAGAATGTTATTTGTTTTACAGTATGATTATTATGCACACATATAGAGGCATTTGCATATGCATATACAAAGTAGGTTTAGACATGCATGATTTTTGTTATTACACATCAACGCATTGGACTTTTAAAGATTTTAACCTTAGTTATTATTATTTTTTTTTTTAATTTTAGAACTATAGTTTTTTAAACAAACAATTTATTATCAATGAAATAAAGCAAACACAATTTTGATAACACTATTTACCAGAATCATATTACAAATGATAATTTGCCATAATGCAGATATAGGAAAATGTAGCCGAATTTGGACCACTTCACTTATTTTCAGATGTAACTCACTTAATTTTTGTAATATCTGCGAAACATCACTACACGGGGTCAATCTATTCATCTACTAACTAAATAAATCTTTAGATCAATTTCTTTTTGAAAATCTTAAATTTTATTTTAATTTGAAAAATTTGTCAAAAGTGGTCCAAATTCAGCAACTGGTCGCCTAAGTTGGACCCCCAGTCTCCTAAATTGGACCAAATAATATCAGATTGTTTTGAATAGGCAATATTACTAATTTTATTAAAAGCAAAGTTTGCGATTAATGAAATAATCAAACAAAATAACAGCAATGAAATATAATGAAATCAAATATCTGGAAAAAGAATAATTGTTTTAAATCAAAATGTATTCAAAATATAAATCAAAGTTATCAGTAATTAAGAATAGAAATTATGGAACTAATTGTCAGTTACTTGAATATCCTGTACGGAGTGATGCGAAGCTTATATATGAATTTTGTTTGTTGTTTTTGTTTTCCAGCGCACACAACATGGAAACGTATATGGCAATCTGAACACTGAATCATTTCTGCTATTTTACTTTTCTAAGAAATTAGACAAAACCAATCATCACTGACTAGATTTTTCTTTTTAAATTCTGAATTACCAGACTTTCTTTTGCAACAGAAGTTTTCTTTACATTATGTTTGTAGTTCTTCTCTTCCATCAGTTTCCTGCGAATTGCATAATGCCTATTTTTTAAAACTCGATGTTTCAATTGCTTTTTGTGCTGTGAAAGTTTCCTTTTGTATTTTTTTTCATTTGTTTAGTTTATATGACTATGATGTTAACATAACTGTTTTTTGGCTCCCTCTGTACTTTGATTTAACTGAATTTAGCAAGGGAAATAACATTTCTAATGATTATTTTACTTTTGGAGAGGATTTGTAGCTGCAGCCTTGTTGCAGGTCAATTTCTTCACAACTTACTGTCTGCTTTCTGTTTCCTATACCTTTAACAGCTTTCGCTGTCACGGGTGTTTTTCTTCCAGACCGTTTGTCTATGTCTTTTCAAAAATTTCAACAAGCTTTGAGATTTTATACGTTTTAATGGCAAAAAAGTATAATTCCACCCTCCAGAACTGTAAAAACCCTTCCATCACAAATATCCTGCAGGAGGAAAATGTTTGAATTCAACTCTGTAAATCAAATATGCCGTAGGAATAAAGAATTCAAAGAAAATAAATACAATTACATACAAGATAAAAGACACTGCAAACAAAATTTATTGCATAGACATGTAAAATATTTTTATGTTTATATAGGCCTAAACTGAATAAAAAAATTAATCCAGATATGCAAAAAAAAAAAAAAAAAAAAAAAAAAAAAAACAACAACAAAAAAACTTGCATGGAGATTGTATTCCCTTATAAAATATAAAAAAATAGTGTACAAAGCGTACCGTCCTCGAAATTCATTACTTACTTTTCAAATTTATTACCGCATATCTGGTCCAATTTAAGCAACTGAAATTGTCCCAATTACGGCAACTGTGCCATTTTTTTAAAACAGTTAATTTCAAGACTAAGAACAAAAACAAAATCAAACAAATCCGCGTGAAAAATATGCGCAATAAACACATGAATTCATATATGTATTTGAAAACATAACAACTTACCTTAATTTTAAAATATTCACTTACGTTTAGTAGGAAAAAAATTAGATCAAAACAGCTAACTTTATTTTTTTTTTTAATTGTCCGAAAATAGCACGTGGTAGGCGGTTGCTTCTTCTAATCATGAGTGACGTCATTCTGATGAGTAGGATTTCAGTGGTAGATGGAGTCTTTTCCTGTAAAGAACGGCAGAATGGCAACGGTCCAATTAAAACGGCGGTCCAAATATGGCTACTCTCCCCTATAGGAATTGAATCTTTTTTTTTTAACTTCTGTTTTAACGAGTTTTCATTATGAAAATCTTTTTATTGTCTATTGTATAAGTAAAATGTCAATGAACAATTCCATTCATATTTATGAAAATGTTACAAATGAAACAGTTATCTCAATTTATCCGTGCAAACATTTTTGAGAAAATGTTACTTTACGAAGACAGAGAATGACATTCTTTGCTTTAATGAGAAATGAAGCACGTAGTAATTCAAACAACTCCAAATAGTTACACAACAGCAGATACTTCAATACTATTTTGAAATAAAGTTTTTTGTTAAATGCCAGTGGAAAGTATTTTCTTCCACTATAAATATTTAGCATATGAAAAAGGTTGTTTAAACAAATATTTTTAAACACTAATTAAGTTTCAGAAAGCGCAAGGCAAGACAGAATCTTTCTAATATTTATGTCTTTATCGAATGTTGTTAAAGGTAATTTAAGATGTTTGATTTTGTAATAAATATTTTAATATGGAAATTAAACATATTTGTTAAGAAAACTTTATAAATTAGCCATTCATTTACTCTTTGGAATTTAGTTACTTCTCTAACTAAATATTCTTTGAAGGTTTGTAAAGTTTACACAGTGCTATTTCATATTAAACAAGCAGATGGTGGTCATTAATAAACCACCAGATTTTAGAGATACCTTGATATTGGTTGAAAATCACCAAAATTACTAATAACTGTGAAACAAACAAAATAATTGTTAATCTCTAATTTCTCTTTTTTTCATTTTTCTCGAAACTGCTACGTCTAATTTTTCAGTAGTTTACATTTTTGCACTGTTTTTTTTATTTGTGATTTTTATTCTTTTTTTTTTTTTTTTTTTTGCTGTTATTATCTTTCTTCGTTTATTTTAAACTAGCAAAACCCGCGGCTTTGCTTGCGTAACAGTTGAAATATGTTAAGTGATATTTGTATGCCTAATTTTTGTTAGAAGATATTATACTTTTAGGAATAATTCAAAATTACTAATAAAGACACAGTTTGACTAAACTTCATTTTTACACTGCATTAGGCAGAAATGAGACTTAAATTAATAAAAAGAACTAAAACTAATTCTAAATAAATGATAATTTAGAAAGTATTTTGAAGCTTTTATGCTCATTTCATTCGCTCATTTCAATATTCATTTGAAGTTTTGAATTTATTAGAAAATCGGTTTGGTATTTCCTAATATTACATAGAAAACGTAATTTAGAAAGTTTTTAAAGGCTTTTTTAGAAGGTTTTTTCCCCTGCCAACACCAGTATGTAGTGGCGCTGAATTAAAATATAGCCTGTGTAGGATCAGAGGCTGTCACCATTGATTCGCAACCATTACTTTTGTAATCGGTTTATTATTTCACTGAGATTGCATAGAAATAATAATTTAGAACTTTTTTAGAACACTTTTCGCTCCTTGCCTTCTCTTCACCCCGTTTACATTTCGAATTTATTTTCGAGTATTCTTAGAGGGCATTTATATTTTATAAGTAACTAACATGCATTATTTAAAGTTTCTAGCCTCTTCAGTATCACAGAAATCGCAATTTAGAACGTTTTCTGCTCCAGCAACGGAGTAATGGTAAGTGGTACTGGTAGTGGCACCAACATAAAAATAGCTTATGTTTGAGCAAGCTCTATCCCTAACAATTTGCAACCATTATTCTTCGGTTTATATTTCATTTTTGTTTGTTATAAATCGGTTTAGTATTTAATAAGATTGAATAAAAATCGTAATTAAGGACGTTTCTAGAACGCTTTTCGCTTACTTCGTCGTTTTAAATTTGGAATTTTCTTTCGACGGTTCTTATAAAGCATTTGCATCTTTTAAGTAATTAACATGCCAAATTTCAAAATGTTAGAACCTTGGCGTCACAAAAACGCAATTTAGAACATTTTTTGCTCCCGAAACTCCCAGGTGGTAGTGAAAACAACATAAAATATAGGATATGTTGGAGCAAGTACTGTCACCACCAATTTACAATCATTTCTTAAAAATCGGTTTGATATTTCCCGAGATTGCGTAGAAATCGCATTTTAGAACGTTTTTAGAACATTTTCCGTTCATTTTCACACCATTTAAATATTGAATATTCTTGAATTTCATGTTCTAGCCACTGGCAGTATCAGAGAGAACGCAATTTAGAACGTTTTTTTCTCCTGCAACCTCAGGTGTTAGCGACGGCGATATAAAATAGAGCCTATTTCAGAGCAATGGCTGTTACCATCAATTTCCAAATATATTACTTTTGAAATCGGTTTGATACTTCCTGAGATTGCGTAGAAATCGCCATTTAGAACGTTTTTCGATCGTCTTTCGCGCATTTCCACCTATTTTAAATATCGAATTTTTTTAGGAAATGTTCTTAGAGATGATTTATATCTAATAAGTAACTACCATGTCAAATTTAATATATCTAGGTCCCTCAGTAACACAAAAATCGTATTTCTAGGACGTTTTGTGCTCCTGCATCCATTTTTGGGTAGCGACACCGACATAAAATATAGTCTATCTTGGAGCATCATCAATTTCCAACCATTACTTTTGAAATCTGTTTGATAGTTCCTGAGACTGCGTAGAAGTCTCAATTTAGAACGTTTTTTAGAACGCTTTTCGAGCATTTTCACCCCTTTTAAATGTCGATTTTTTAGGAAATCTGTTTAGAGATCATTTATATGTTATAAGTTACTACCATGCCAAATTTCATGTTTCCAGGTAATTCAGTATTATAAAAACTGCAACTTAGAACGTTTTTTGCTTCTACAACCCCAAGGTGGTAGTGACACCGACATAAAATATAGCTTATATTAGAGCAAGATCTGTCACCATCATTTTTTAGAATGCTTTTCGCGCATTTTCACCCCTTTCCAATTTTGAATGTTTTAAGAAAACTCTTAGAAATCATTTATATTGTATACGTAGCGACCATGCCAAATTTCATGTTTCTAGGCCTTTCAATAACACAAAATCTCATTTTTAGAATGCTTTTTGCACCTGTAGCCCTTTTGGGTTAGTGGCATGGAAATAAAATGTAGCCTATGTTCTAACAGGGACTAACACAATTATTTTGATACCATTACTTTTGAAATCGGTTTGGTAGTTCCAGAGATTACCTCCTACAAATAAACAAACAAAAAAACTTTTCTTCTTTATAATTTTAGTATAGATATGCATTTTGTCTTTTGCTCTTAGTGATGATGGTTGTGTTTTTAACGATGTTATGCTGCTTCCATTCGAACTACATTAATATATGTTATTGAAGTTCATTGCAACATGCTTCTCATGGAAAAAAT
This sequence comes from Maratus speciosus, assembly GCA_963932465.1. Taxonomy (NCBI): domain Eukaryota; kingdom Metazoa; phylum Arthropoda; class Arachnida; order Araneae; family Salticidae; genus Maratus; species Maratus speciosus. Next base: position 103,731,097 of record OZ010789.1, on the reverse strand, counting down.
TGTATGTGAATATTTACAGATTTTTTACAGAGCTACAAAAAACATTCAGATAAATTAACGTTAATAGGAGGTAATTGTTTAAAGGAGGTTTACTAAAGTGTTGAGCTTTCCATTTAAAGTAAATTTGAATACATTTCGTAATGTGTAAAAAATTGATAGTTCTTATACAAAGACACACGTAAGAAGCGAGAAATGTCTTTAAAAAATGATGTTGTAACATTTTTCATGATTTATGAATGATGCTTCATTTCTCTTTATTTTTTTTTACCTATGTTAATAAAAACAATTCGGAAAATGTATGGAAAACGTGACAAATGAGGTGCGTTCGTACTATAACACGTTTTATAACTATTCAGATCTTGGTGCAATAGTTGTTGCACTCTTCTGCAAAAATGCATTAATATAAAATTCATTACTAATATATATATTAAATTCAATATTATGGAAATAATAGGGCTACATCTTAAATAGGACGCCATCACCATGGCAACCTAAAATCATTACCTATCATGGGGTATCATTGAATTGGTTACGTATGGTGGGATTTAATAGAATAAAGAAAACTTTTATTAATATTTTTTAAAGTTTTGATTCGATTTTCATAAAATTTGAAATGACTCTATAAAATTCTGCAACGATTATATGTATTAAATTTCAAGTCATTCGTTTGTGCAGTTTTTGCTCTATTATGCGGGAAGACGGGCAAACGGACAGACAGACGGATGGATTGACCAGCTGATGGCAATAGGAGCTACGTATATTTATATAATTACAAACGCACCTAAAAAAAAGTTTGTGAGACTTTATGTCTGTGTACGCTCTCACGCTGCAATGAATACCGTCATTGCTATGACGTTGGTCTCGGAGTTACTCCAGAGCGTACCCGAGAACCCCTGGAAGAGATTTTTAGAAAATTCGAATTTAGACTTTTTTTAAATTAAGTTTTAAGCGATTTTTTACTAGAATTTTGCAATAAGTATTTTCTTTCGCCATTCCTTTCTCTGTTTATAAATATCGCATAATCTCACACATTATAATACAAAATAGGACACAAAATGCACATTTAGTTAAGGTTTATCTTGAAACTGCAACGTAATTTTGAATGATTAAGGAAAGAAATTTAGTTAAAATTTTTTTAAACGTGTATTGCATTCGGTTTGTCTGTCCGTCTGTCCACGCTCTAACTACCGTAAATATACTCGGATTCTCATGCAATTGATAAACTTTATTTAGGGTCACCAAAGCATGCTAGGTATTGTATATGAAGTATCTGAGATTAATAGTTCATTTACTTTGGCAGTCAAACGAATTCCATTACGTTATGGTAGGGGAGAGTAGCATAATTTGGACCATTTTACATATTTTCACGTGTAACTCATTTCATTTTTGGAATATCTGCAAAATATCAATATACGTGGTAAATATTTTCAACTAATAACTAAATAAAGCTCTAGAACAATTTCTTTTTGAAAATAATAAGTTGTCAAAAATTTTTGTCAATAAGTTTTGAAAAAATTGTCACAAGCGGTCGAAATTCAGCGACTTGTCGCCTACTTTGGATCCCGAGTCTCCTAGACTGGACCATCCAATATTAGGCTGTTTTAACGACTAGGGAATATAACTAATTTTATTAAAAGCAAAGTTTGCGATTAATGTAACAATCAAACAAAACAACATCAATGAAACATAATGAAATATAATGTCTGAAAATAAGAGTAATCGTTTTAAATCAAAACGTATTCAAAATATAAATCAAAGTTGTAAGTAATTAAGAATATAAATTATGGAACTGATTGCCAGTTACTTCTTTATCATGTAAGACGTAATGCAAGACTTACACATGATTTTTTTTGTTCATTTTTTATTTCAGCGCACACAACATGGAACCATATTTGGCAGTTGGTGAACTTTCTTTTTAATATAAACAGTAATAGAACATAGATTATATACAGGGTGATTTTTTTTTTTAAGCCGTGAAAGTAAAACCCTATAACAAAAGAACCGCGGATCCAAATGACCTGAAATTTCACCAGTATGCTCCCAAAGCAATGGAAATTTTTTTGGCGGGGTTAAAAAAAAAAAACTTAAAATCATACCGACAGATGGCGCTGTAAGTTAACAAAAACAAAGAATATCGTCAGTGGGAAAACAATGGACGGTACTTCAAGAAAAAGAAAACTTTATTACGCATATCAAAAATATACAGAAGGCAGTAAATTGGATAAAGACACAGCGAACACCTTCGCAGAAACAGAACGAAATAAAAATATGGAGCAAAGCATTCATACAGAACTGCACGACTAACACAAGAGATTTTCAATGTGCTGTCCCCCGATTTCAGCTACGAGTTGAAAACGTGAAACCGTAAGTTCCACAACAAAGCAAAGAATATCCGGCTGGATGCTGTGGATCTGGTGCACAATGCGTGCTTTCAGGTCAGCTAAGTTCGTAACACCATCACAATACACAGCATTCTTGGGGTACCCCCAGAGCCAGAAATCGCAGGGATTGAGATCAGAATAAGGAATACGAGGTGCGCTTGCTTCAAGTTTTTATTGCCACTGTGCGTGTGTTGTGCGCAAGCTCGTCTCCCGACTTCACTGCATATACAGCGCCATCTATCGGTGCGATTTTAAGTTTTTTTTTTAACCACTGCTAAAAAATTCCCATTGCTTTGGGAGCATACTGGTGAAATTTCAGGTCATTTGGATCAGTGGTTCTTTTGTTATGGGATTTTACTTTCACAACTTTAAAAAAATCACCCTGTATTATACTTGTTTAAACAAATAAAGTTCATGCTTACTTTTCTCAGTAGCGCAGGTTTGGCTTGTAGTAAATAAAGACATGACCATCAAATAAATAATGCAACAACACCTTTCACATAATATATACATTTATCAGGACAAAACAGCAGACATCACCTTTACATAACACAATCAACACTCAACTACAAAGAACATCATAGAACATCTTAGAATGCCTATATATTATCAAAACCTATTTCCATGGAAACACGATAGGCGTTCTAACGGCAGAAAAGAAGTGATATACGAATCGTTAGATTACATAAATAAAATAAAAGGAGTATATTACAACAATCTGAACACTAAATCATTACTGCTATTTTATGTTTCTTACAAATTAGGCAAATCCAATCATTGCTGTCTTGATTTTTCTTTTTGTTTCTGAATTATTAGAATTTTATTTTGCAACAGAAGGTTTCTTTACCCTATGTGTGTAGTTCTTTCCTTCCATTATTTTCTTTCCAATTGTATTACGCCTATTTTTAAAAATTTAATGTTCCAATTGCTTTTATGTTTTGAGAGCTTCCTTTTTGTCGTTTTCTATTGTTTGTTTTTATTTTTTTTCATTTGAAGTTTTACTTTATATGGCGGAAATCTTAACACAGCTGTTTTTCTGGCTCCCTCTGTACTTTGACTTAACCCTTAACCGGAAACATTAAAATCCCGTGCACAAACGGAAACGTGCCGTCTGTGAGACTGCTAAATTAAAAAAATTGCTATAAAATTTTAAAAGGAAAATAACTCTTAATAATTTACCAAATAGTGAACTTAAACACTTAATATTTAATAGTAATAAATTAACAGGACCAATTTTTTAATATGACAGCATAAAAATAAGTTTTGAATGTCGGAGACAGAAAATATTTTGAAATTACACTTTATTGTTCAAAATATAAAATTTTCGTCATAATAATTAAATAAATGCTAATATTTTTATATATTTCGGTACGATATAAATTAGAAAAAAATATTACGCAGTAAAATTAACAAATTATTTAATAGTAAATATTGCAGCATGTTTTAAATATCTGCATTTTTTATGCATTTTTGACAATGTTGAATCCTTTTCGTGTTCAGAATTTATGTATTCAATTATATATCAAATACTTTCAATATCGCTTATGTCACTTACTACTTCATCAAACAATCTCAAAGCACTTTCTTCAGTCTTTTTTATCACTGTAGCGTACCCACTTTGACGGTTCCTCCATATCAATACCCCAAAGCAAAAAATTACATAAACGGAAACATGTCGTCCCACAGACTGCGTTGAAAATAAAATAACTTTTTCTTTCAATAACTAAAAATGCGCAGGTGTTGCAAATGGGTGGGGGAGGCAGAGGACCAGTAGCGTAAGGATTAGATTGTGTGATAAGATTGGGGACGTGTTCATTACATACTTTTAAAATTTATGATCGTATATCTGATCCAATTTAAACAACTCAAATTGGTCCAATTAAGGCAACTGCGCCATTTTTTAAAAACAATCCATCTCAAGGCTATGAACAAAAATGAAAGCAAACATATCTGCGTGAAAAACATGCGCAGTAAAGACATGAATTTAGATATGTATATGAAAACATAACAACTTATTTTTTAAATTTTTCTCTTACGTTTAGTAGGAAAGAATTAGATCAAAACAGCTATTATTAGGTTTTTAAAAATTGTCTGAAAACATCAAGTGGAAGGCGTGTGCTCCTTCTCATCATAAATGACGTCATTCTGATGAATAGGATTTCAGTGGTAGATGGCATCTTTTTCTGTAATTAATGGTATAATTGCAGCGGTTCATTTAAAGCGGTGTTCTAAATATGGCTATTCTCCCCTATATGGAGAAAAATCGTTTGCAGAGTATTTTAATGAGATTACGCTATTTCAAATGTATTGAAATTGATTTAAATCAGTGAATTTCACTACAAGATTATTTCAATAGAATAGGTTATTCATAGTATTAGACGTTCATTTACAGGGACACACAAAAGAAATCGGTTACAGTACTGTCTTTGAGTAATAATTGCTGGAAGTGTATTTTTAAATTCGGTATGTGCTTTAAAATTTAAATAATTTTGTGAATTTTACTTGTATATGTTACCGGCCAAACACGATTTTAGGCCACACTAGATTGGCCTAGGCCAAACTAGTTTATCCTAACGCCCATAGGATAAAAAAGTTTTTCCTAGGCCAAACTAGTTTATCCTAATGCCCACAGGATAAACTAGTTTTTCCTAGGCCAAACTAGTTTGACCTAATGCTCATACGATAAACTAGTTTAGCCTGCTATTCATTGGTCCGAACTAGTTTATCCTAGGCCAATTCAATTTGGCGTAATTTTTTTTAATCCCAAAGACCGCCCCGCCGCCAACATTCTAGTTGATCCCAGGCCGATCTAGTTTATCTTTGGCCAATGCAATTTGACGTGCTTTTATTGATCCCAACTACCGCTCTGTCGCTAGCCTTGTGCAAAGTAGTATTTCCGTCACCCCTGTATAATATATTTTAATTGATGGGGAGTGGGATACTGTCCCACTATCTTTCCCATTTCACCGCCACCGGTAGTTATAAAATATGTTCCATATGACAAATTGTATGCTAGATGACCAAAGAATGGGGTGAGAGGTTATCATAAAATTTAGGAGAGAAAGAATTTAGAAGATTGATTAATAATGTACAGTTCGAAAATTCGGCATCGTCGAGACCGGGACTTCACCGGATTTTTGAAAATTCCAGATTTTTGAAAATTCCTGATTTCTGAAAAAATATCAAATGCATTTTTGATATTCCTATTGGTGCATTTATTCATAATTAATTCAAAGCCAAGTGATATTTATGTGAGGAAAAAAATATATAAAAGATCGGGACCGGGCGAAGTCCCGGTCCCAGTTTGGCCTAAAATACATAAAGCGACCATTTGTAAGTTATCATTATTCCACAATTAAAACTCTCTTGAAAGAATAGTACATATACATTTATAGGATGGGAATACAGAACTGCAAAACCAATTAGAAGAATCTGTGCATCACAAAATCCTCTTTTAAACGGATTTTTTTTTTTGTCGGTGCAAATTGGATATATTAATCCGTTTGAAAAAATCATATTACATTTGCTAGAGACAACGGACCTGCTAAAAAAGGAAGCTAACTATAACGAAGTTTTTTTTCTCTTCTATGTGATTCCGCCTTACAAGGTTTTTTTATATAAAAATTTTCAGATTTTCAAGTCTCCAACTCGTGCAAAAAAAGTAATGGTATTATTAATCATTCAGATATTTACATAGAAATAGAGATTCATTAAAAAATCAATATAGTTTACAATTGAATGATTAATATCGTTAATCCACATTTTATGGATTAGAAATTTAAAAATTTGAAAAATTCTATACAATAAAATCTTCTAAGTCGGAATTGCATAGGAAAGAAGAAAAATCCGTTATAGGCAGGTTCCCTTATTAGAAGGTTCATGATATGTTGTAACAGTAAACATTCTCTAATCCGGCGTCATATGTTCCGGCATGCTGGATAATCCGGCACGACTTTCGAAACACAACTGAATCGAGGAGAAATAAAGGAGTGAGTTGAAGAACATTTTGTTGAACCGACAGTAGGAATTTTGACTGATGAGGCCATCATTCAGAGTGTTATCAACCTAACACCCCCAAAAGAAGTTGGCTCAGACGAATATGATGTGCACGAGTCAAACAAAATCAGTTGAAATCAAGCCGCTGATGCCTCGAATACATTTATCAAGTTTTCTGTGCGCAGCCGTTCGTTCAACCATGCGTAAAGTATTAAACTTCGCATCATGAAAAATAACATCCTAATAAAATGAAGAGAAAAGACTACTACAAAACGAACTGATATTCGAGATTTGTTTAAGATGGCTTCTACGAGTAGGCCTACAGTGCACTTTTTTATTTTACACTCATGTACATACGTTGTACAAAACTTACATTATTGAGTATTTTTAATATTCTTTCTATCTGTTTAAGAAATAAAAAAACATGCTTTACTGGCATTTTTTGTTTAATTATAACTTCTACACGTTTTTCCCGACATTCATCCTGTAATCAGGAAAATTTCGCATTCCGGCATGCTGCAAGTCCTGAACGTGCCGGATTAGAGAATGTTTATTGTACTAATATCCTCATTTTACATAGATCAACACATTTTCTTTGTTAAACACGGGATTCTATCATAGGCAGGTTATTTTTCTCATTTTATGCAGTACTTTATATTTATTACCTAAAAATGCATCTACTCATCTTTAAAAAAAATAATAAAAAAAAATAATAATAGTATAAATTTTAATAGTGGAATGATAGCCATTTAAAAATACCTGCATTAAAAAAAAGTTGGGCCGGGACAAATGTTACTGATATTTTTACTGAACAGACCAGGGATTCTGCCGGTCCAAATGATTTTTATATGAGCTTGGTTGGAAATTGGACTGAAAATTTCTGCCTGTGCTGACCTCAAGAAGAATGCAGTCTAGTTCCGACCTAAGTTGGAAAAAAATTAAGTCCTGGCACATCACGGTTCGAACCTCTGGAAAAAAGTAATCCCCAAACTAATCCCGGACCGAGTGTCGGGAATGAAAATTGGACGGACCCGTAATGATCTTACATCGAATAACCAAAATACTAGCTCACAAAATTTTGTAAATTTGGATGCTAAACTTCTATTATGCGTATTTTTTCTAAAACGAGTTTTTAATGAACTTTGCTCACTTCCATAGATGTGTTTGAGTTGAGCGGATTCGTTTCAAAAATTTTGAATTTGAGCGTGAACTTGACTCATTTTCGTGAAATTGAATTTACTTTTGAATTGTCCTAGGATAAACTAGATTGACCTAGGATAAACTAAAAGGTTGGCGCCGAAGCGGTCTTTGGGATCAAAATAAAAGCACGCCAAATTGAATTGGCCTAGGATAAACTAGTTCAGACCAAGGAATAGCAGGCTAAACTAGTTTATCCTATGAGAGTTAGGCCAAACTAATTCGGCCTAGGAAAAACTAGTTTATCCTATGGGCGTCAGGATAAACTAGTTTGGCCTAGGAAAAACTAGTTTATCCTATGGGTATTAGGATAAACTAGTTTGGTCTAGGAAAAACTAGTTTATACGATGCGTGTTAGGATAAACTAGTTTGGCCTAAGCCAATCTAGTCTGGCCTAAAATCGGGTTTGGCCGGTAACATATATAATTTCTGTGCCTTGTATATAGGGCTGCACAAAAGAATTCAAGTAACAGTTTCCTTATTAGCGGAAATTACTGAAGGGGAATTTTCAACAGAGGTATAAGTATTTCGTAACTGAACTATGTTTGGCATGCATGTAGTTAATAGATACAACTCTATATATCATATACAGGTTTAATTAAAGAATTTGGACAATATTTTGATTGTAGATGGGGACAGCTTAAATTAGGTTTTCAAATGTGTTATGCGTTTCCATATGGTTGAATTAGACGTAATATTTTAACTTTTTAAACGGCGCAGTTTTGTTACATTATTCTGAATGTGTTGGAAAGTGTTTCATAATATATGCTCGACGCATGATTTTTTTCTTTCTTGTTTTCTTTTAATTTCGATAAATCTGAAACTGTAAACAATTATTTTTTCTTTCCATTTTTCAAACACTAAGACACTAACTATCATAATTTTTTTCTAATAAAAAAAAATAAATAATGCCAATTTAATTTCTATAAAAAATACCAATTCTTCATTTTGGTTCTTGTAGTAAGGCTTCAGAGATTTAAAAGAAAATGCTTCGCACAGTCGTAAGAAAAAGGCTTCAAGTTCGTGTATGAAAATGCACGTTTTCTTTTACAAATGACTAAGCTTCAATGTCGGATTAATTCATATATAGCCCGTTAACAGTTTCAGTACTTGGCTTATCGGTTAAAAAAAAAAAAATTACCTTTGTGATGTCGGACTTAAATCTTTGTCCAGGCTCAAATTAAAAATGCAAAGTACATTTACCGTAAATAATCGATGTAATATGTTTCAATTTTATGGATGAAATTGCCGATATACTTTTACATCTGATATTCATCCATGAAAGCGTTGCTTCTTTATATGTTTAAGTATGATGAGTAGTTTTTTTCTTTCTCTCCGTGCGAAGGACGGTTTTTACCGCTAGTATATATGAGGATATGAGTTTCAAAACTAGCCTTATGTAAAATGAAAAAAAAATCGCATTTTCTCTAGGAGTATTTTATTGGTAAACTTCCACCGAAAATCAGCGAAAATATAGTTTAAGCCTGTATTTCTGGCATTGTAACATCTTGGTTTGCAATAAAAAGAAATGGAAGTAGTTAGCAGTTTTCACGAATTCCCGAAATTTTATATTCTGGATAAGATGGGTTTTGAAACTCACTATCTATCTATAGCATCTATATATACATATATCTCTCTCTGTAGATATTCAAAATATTAATGAATCAACATACGTATAACACATTCATTTTTATAATGTAGTTACAAAAGAGATAAGATGATTTATCTGTGCAAACGTTCCCAAGTAAATGTTACTGTACGTTGAAAAAATAAAACATCATTTCCTTAAATCATTAATTGAAGCTTGGACTAATTTATTTCTTCTATTTTCCAAAGAATTGAACGATGACAATTATTTAAAAAAAAAAAAAAAAGATAATGCTTTTCGCTACTTCGAAAAATATTTTCTTTCATTACAAACATTTAACGTATGAAAAAGGAAATTTCATTGTTTGAATAAATATCTTTAAAAGGATAATTTTGTTTCAGAGAAAACAAGATGATTTTTTCCCTAGTAGATTTATTGTTAATATAGCAAATGCTATGAAACATTTCATTTTGATTTTTTAATAAACATTTGAATATGGAATTAAATATTTTTATTGAACCAACAATATAAATTTGCAACATTTCTGCTTTACAATTAAATATTTATTTTTTCTATACATTGCTTTATTTATTATTGTATAAAGAGTTTGTACAGAGCTTTCTAATTTTATACAGGCAGAGATAGAGATAAAGAAAAACTGTATATTCTAAAGATCTTGATTACGATCCAATGTCATTAAAAGTACTTTAATTGTTAAAAAAAAAAAAAAACAGATTTTTTCTATCTGACATTTCAATAATTTGCGTTTTTTTTTCGCATTTTTTGCATAGATTAATGATTTTGTTTTCTGGTTTCATTTGAATTTTTCATTTTATTTTTGTGTTTATACCTTTTGTTCTTATTCATTTCATTTATAATGGTTTGCTTTAAATATACAAACAAAATTCTGAATGATAAAGATTTTGATCATGATTCAAAGTCATTAAAAATACTTTGATTGTTAAACAAACAACAGAGATTTTTTTTAAATTTTATATTTCATTAATTTATGTTTTTGTTCATACTTTTTGCATGATAAAGATCTTCATCGAAGTTGTTGTTGTTTAATGTTTTGCTTTAAACATAAAAACAAAATTGTGGATGATAAAGATCTTCATCGATCATTCAAAGTCATTAAAAGTACTTTAATTGTTAAACAAACAAATGATTTTGTATTGTTGTTACATTTGAATTTTTTATTTTATATTTCTGTTTATTTCTTATGCTGTTACTTATTTCTTATTAAAATATTTTACTTTCAAAACTCTTATACACGTACATGTACACATACATATATGCATTTTTATAGGTATGTACATATACAATGGAATTTCTGTGTTCTTTAAAACTTGAGACCTGCGAGCAGACAGAAAAAGTGTTCATCATAAGAATTTTACTATCGTCGAAAATATACCGAAATTTTTGTTTAAAAGAATCTTGATCATTCTTATAATGAAATATTATTGACCCATACAAGTATTTAAAACGGTTCGCATAAAATAAGCACGTCCGAAATTCTATGTCAAACGTGGCAAATGAGGTGCGTTCGTACTATAACTAGTTTTATAAATATTCAGATCTTGGTTCTATAGCTATTGCACTCTTATGCAAAAATGCATAAATACAAAATTTATTACAATTATGTATATTAAACTCAGTAATACGTATATAATAAGACTCAATCTTAAATAGATCATGGCAATCTAGAATCATTACCTATCATGGGATAATCATGGCCATTTAATTAATTACCTATGATAGAATTTAATAGAATGAAGAAAACTTTTATTAATTTTTTTAAAGTTTTGATTCGATTTTCATAAAAATTGAAATGACTTGACAAAATTTCTGCAACGATTATATATATTAAATTTTAAACCTTTTCGTTGGGTAGTTTTTGCATGATTCTATGCGGACAGACGGACAGACGAGACGACGACTATAGGTGCTACGTATTTCTATAATTCGAACGCACCTAAAAAGAAGTGCAACATTTTAATCAAATGCATCTCACATTTTCAACAATTCATGCGAAACACTGTTCATTTAAACAAAAATCTGGAGAAAAAATGCACTATATATATAATGTTTTTAATACTCTCGATTCATAATTAAATAGCATACAAGAAAACTTTCTTGTGATTTTCAAGAAATTACACAAAGTTAGTATTTTTTTTAAATGTCTAAACAAAATGCTACTGAAAAAAAATTGAAAGTAAATGTAAAATGTAAAACACCCGTATTTATAAAGTAGCTATAAAAGAAACAGTTCTGAGTTTATCTGTGCGAACATTCTAAAAGAAATACTACTTTACGCAGAGTGAAAATATTGTTTGCATAAATAGCGAAATGAAATTGTCAGTAATTTGTCTTTTCTATTCTCCATATAATTGAAAGTTAACAAGTTAGAAATTGCGCGTCAAAGTTCAAATTACGTGCTTTCTAGTACTATATAGCTAGGCTACATAGCCTAGAACTGTATAGCCTAATACAATATAGCCTAGCTATATATGTCTTTATATTATATAATTAGATACTATAACTAGTTTTATAAATATTTTCTGCACTGCATATTGTACTGAATGTATATTTAGTGCATATCAATTTCAATCTGTTCGAAAGGCTGTAACATCATTAAAACGCACTTGAAATATTTTTTTTCCCATTGGCCGTAATGTAACGGAAAACTTTTGACTGTCCTTGTCATTAAACTATACATCCGATTTTCATAAAATTTTAAATGACTCGACAAAACTTTACAACAATTATATATTTAAAATTTCAGACCATTCGGTTAGGTAGCTTTTTCTCCTTGCATATGTTCACGGACGGACAGACAGACAGACAGACAGACCAAACGACGACTATTGGCGCTACGTATTTATATAATTACGAAATCATCTAACACATAATATTTGAAAATTTTAACATACATTTTTTCGTTATTTCAGACCGAAAAGTATTTTCTTTCATTGCAAATATGAACATACATACTAAAGGAAACTTCATTTATTTGAATAAGTATTTTTAAACACTAATTCATTTCAAGAATAAATTAGAAAGAAGCCTTTTAGCATTTTATCTTTAGCATATCGAATGTTGATAAGTCTGTTCTCAAATCCATATGAACTACTTTCTGACGCATTTCTGATGTTATCTTTGTTCAGAAATAGCAGGTGTTTTCATACAGAAGCAATGTAATCGAATGGTGTCTTTATTTTTTGGTAAAGTCAGATATTTCAGAAAACATTGTCAAAGTTGACTTTTTGAACTAAATTTCCAGATGCGACAGAGCGAAAAACATGTTGTTACGTCACAACAGTTTCTTATAACTCGATAAGTAATTTTTTTAATCCAAATATGAAAAATACCTTTCGATTTCAAATCGCTTCAATAGTCAGATCTGCCAATTTTATGCCTTTACATTTAAAAAATGTGTCAGAAATTTTTGTGCTGTTGAGCAGGGAATTTGAGAACATCCTTAATGATAATTTAAACATTTAATTTTTTTTAAATGAATATAAATTTATGATCTTAATATTTAAATAGATATAGATATCCATTAAATATAGAATTAAATATATTTGTTGAACAAACCTTGTGAATTTGTTATTCATTTGTACCTTGGTATTTACGTATTTATTTACTGATATATTCTTTAATTTATTAATGCTTGTAGAGTTTGTAGAGATTTATTTGATAGTTGACAAGCAGATGGGATAAATAGAAACTAAATAAATTTTGGAATGATAAAGATCTTAATCATGTCTGAAAGTCATTTGAAATATGAATAATTATTAAACAAATAAACTTTTTTTACCGTTTTGTTATACATGCTAGTGCTTATTCATCATTCCTCTAATTTAAATATTCGTGAATGTTCACATTTTACAATATTTTTAAACAAAAATACTTTTAGCTATACATATGATTGTTTATCTGTATATACAATAAGGAAAAAAAAAATCGAATGATGGCTATATATTAAATTATTAATTATTACAAGAAAAATATAGAAAGTTACTGTTTCAATTCATAAAAAGTTCTTTATAATTGTATGTGTTATTTTTTCCTAAGTGGTCATCTTAAAATTTCACCTACGTTTAAAACTTACCACCTCCATAATTTTCCTACATATTCATGTTTGACATATCCAAAAGGAAAACCCGTAGAAATAAAAATGTTAATAAATTTTGTATAATATGCTAATGAGATATAAATTACTTAAAATGTGACAATCAATGTTAAAGAATGAAAATCTGTTATTTAGACATAACTAGAACAATAATTTATGTATTTCATTACTTTTAGTTTTAAGTGACACTTTTTTTAAAGCACAAACATAACACGCATGCACATTTTAGATTAAACTTTTTTTATGTGTTAATTATTAATAAATATGGTAATTATTAAAAAAATATATAAATATAAACATACATTTTTTTGCCACTTTTAAAATCAATATGATTAAAATATGTATTCATTTACGCCTGACATTTAATTCTGAAAGTATAAGCAAATATGCAAACTCGCCAACTTTACAGATGAAAGTTGAAAATATTTCTTGTGATATTTCATTTACACTAAATTCTGCATGTCAACTGCATATTTATGGATTTCCTGACGAGTAATACTATTCTTGCCCACAAACAATAGTTTTATCCTTATTTTAATAGTTTTAACTGCAATAATGTGCTTTTAGGGGCTGTTATATTTAGAGTGCTTTTCGATATAAAGCGATGACAATTTGTGTTTAGTGTAAATGTCGCATGGTAAATTCAACGAAAGTGAGATGCGTATTGAAAATTTTAAAGTTGGTATAAGAATAAATACAAGCAAACATGATTACAACTGTAGTATAAAAAATCATAAACAAGTAATTTTGGTGCAAACAGCTGTAAGGTAAATACAGCTGTAAGGTAAATGCACCTGTAGTGGGCCACTTACTAGTAGTGAGCCACTAATTTTTGAACTTTAAAAATCAGCCCAAAATGCATTTCAGAAAAACGACTGAAAGAAATCCGAAATGGATGAATGACTCACATCAATCAGAAGTCGCAATTTATATGGATGGACTGAGCAGACTGAGCAGAGGACGACCTACCCCCTCCTGCGTATTGCGCACGACACAGGTGATATTAGGCCTAGAGAACACAGTATTTCAAGCAGAACTTCTGGCGATTGAGGACGCTGTCCCTTGGACCAATAATTACAGCTTTAAAAATTTTACTCTCTATTCGGACAGCATTTCAAGCCTTCAATCCTTAGAAAATATCTTCACCACTAAATACCTGGTCGCTATTATCACACAAGCCTTGCAATCCTCATCAAAATCTTTTTACTTTCAATGTGTACGTGGTCACACCGGGGTTTTCGGAAGCGAGTTAGCGGACTACCTAGCAAATCAAGCAACTCAGCAACCAGCTTCCAAGACGATACATAGTAAATTTTCCCCCATTCCACCATCTTTCCTCAAGAAAAACATCAAAACAATTATGCTACGAAAATGGCAGCAAGAATGGGACTACGCACCTACGGGACGTTATACGCATACTCTCCTCCCTAAGGTATCAGAGTAATTTCTAATACATCATCGGAACATTTACATATTTTCAACGATCCATGGCCCATTTTTATCTTATCTGTTCAAGTTTGATAAGACGCTATCCCCCTAGTGTACATGCGGTGAACTGGGTATATCGCTGCACTATACGCTGGACTGAACTTTTACATCACATTGTCATCTAAGAAAACCACGTGCAACACCACTGTCTGCATAGTTCTCATATATAAGAAAAAAATCCCACTCTGCTACAAAAAATAATTGACTGTATTAGACTAATAGAACACAATCAATACATATTTCAAAATAACGTGCCACACTTGGATCTTTCTGACCAACAGTATTTTTTTCTTTTTTAAGTATTTTTCCAAGCCGTTGATCTTATCGTTTTAAAATAAAAACATTATTACCACTGACATTATGTACATAGTCGCTCTGCTATAATGCACGGTCAAGTTTGAAACTTTGCCATTGTTAATATTCATAATAATACTTGAATTTAGATAATTGTAATATCTGGCCTATTTCAAGCACGTACTCTTATAATAATTACCATTTGTGTCTCTTTTTTTTCTAAGTTTTTTTTGCATAAGTGATTATAATCCTTTGTTGTTTTGTAAATATGCTCTGCTTTATTGTTTATGGTCTTATCCGTTTTAAAATATTCACAACCAGTAGTTATCATGTAAATATTCCCTGTTAGAGGTAAGGTTGTGTTGTAAAAATTCATGTGGATATGGGGAATGTGCAATTTTGTAAAACTAGCGTTTCATTTCAAATTATTTCTGTTCTCATATAATTCATTACCTTGTGATGTTTAGTATCACGCTCAGACAACTGGGTTGCTATCTGAAATTAATATTGTGATAGATTTTTCAAATCTTTAAATAAACGGGAGTCTTAGTAAACATACTTAGCCAGGCAGGGCTTGTTGTGCTCAAGCCATTAGGTAGACCTCCCTGCCTGGTCAGAACTTGAACTTGAACTTGACTAACAACCTTAAATGATAACTCACCATAAACTGTTTGGAATAATTGTTTTTATTTAAAGCTGGTAAGTTTGTTTATTTTCTAGAGTGTCTTCAAAAACAGATTTTTTGGCAAATCCTTAGAGATTTCATTAAAGAATGAGTTTTATTTAAAATTTTGTTTCTTTAATATTACGTTTTATTTTAAATTAAACTACTGTTGATACGCTGTAATTACGTTGCTATCACGTTGTAAATAATTTGTTGGATAAGCCGAAAAATTAAAAGTTCATGCATCAGAAATTTACTAGGCCCACTAACTAGAGCATAGAAGAAGGTAGCATTTTTTATTTTTTATTTTTTCCGAAGAATATATTTTGAAATTTTGAATGTGTTTTCTAGATACATGAAAGTTAGGACTAGGCTAAAAAAATTCATCTTTTGGAATTGACTAACACTTTAATAATAATTAAATAAATGTCCCACTACTGGTGCATTTACCTTATTCTGGGAGTTCTAGAATTGGAGTTATGATTATTGTTCTTTTGTCTTAATTGTACTTATTCAATGGAATTCCCACATTCTTTAAAATTTATGGTGCTTGTGCAGATAGAATACTATTTAATATAACACTTTTTCTATAATCTAATGTAAAATTTCGGTACTTTTCGGTTAACCGGACGCCAGTGTTATATATACATATATATGTATCTATAGATGTATGTATATATACACACACATATATATATGCAGATATATATATGTGTATATATACAATATATGTACACACACACACACACGCATTTATATATATATATATATATATATATATATATATGCAACCCTGCTACGTTTAGCCGTTCATACTTGCGATATCTGACAAGAAAATACTTGAAACTCAATTACCTTAAAACAATAAATTTCAGCGATTTCGCCTCGATAACTTTTTAATACATTAACCGATTTATACTTTTCTCTCCCTCTCTTTTTTTTAAATAAAGGAAATTAAATTCTTTACAAACTATGCATGAAACTTTTATGCAAAATATATCATGAATTTTTATGGATTTTTGAATTTTTTGTTAGAATGTTTAGAAATATTTTGCATTTTTCTTGTTTCAAGTATGATAAACAGACAACGTAATAAGCAGTAAAAGAAGAAATTTCGATTCAAAATGATGGAACCAGGACTTCAAAATCGTGGTAAAAATAGATTTCCAAGATTAATTTCGTGGTACACCATTAAAACTTTTCTTTTTATTATTTTTTTAATTTAACAATTATTTTTTTATTACTATAAAACATAAAGAAATGCTAAATAAAGTGATATTGTAAACCAATTACAGACTTTTTTAATCTACGATCAAACTTCAAATTTCGAGATTTCAAGCCTTCTGGTCCCTTTAATCATTTATATCACTGTATTGCATATCTACAACATACCCCAAAATCAATGTTACTTATACTGCGGTCATTAAAATATGTTAACTTTACTTATTGTTGCTATTTCTCAACGCAACAGATAATTTAAATTGATGATATAATTCTTAACGATACCGAGTTAATTTTCCATGCCAAAGTTTTATTTATCATTTGATCTGTTTTGTAGCGTTATTCCTAAAATGCACTTTGTAAATTTTGTAAAATTAACTTAGAATTTTACAAAGGTAAGTTACTTTACACTTTTGTATTAGAAATTTGGCAATATTTATGAAAAATATGTAATTTCCTTTTTATTGTGAGAAAAACCTTTTAGTCAATATCTTTTTATTTTTATGTTCTACTTTTTTACTTGCTTAAAATGATATATTATAACATCTGAGTAAATATTTCCTAAATCGGAATTGTTGAGTCACAAAAGGTTATTATATTACAAACCACTTAATTGTCTGCCACACAATGATATATTTTCTCTAATTAACACATAGAAACATTGTTAATTCATTGACCGGTTTCGTATGTTTTAATAAATTAATAGAGAAGAATTATTTTACTAAAACGCATTCCATGATTTCAACATTTTAGTTAATTACTCAATATATATTATCATTAATCCATTAAAGACTGATGTTGTGTTTTCGCATTTGATTTATTAAAATTTTATTGTGAATATTTGTTTTCAACAAATTTGCTATCACATGTTGTATATATGGTTTATATTTTTAAGAAAAACAATTTTTAATTGATTCTAGTTGTAGAAAATCAGAAATATGAATGAAATAGTAAGGAATGTTTTCAAAATTTTTATTAATAAACTTCGGATGATGTTCATAGATGCACTATAGAGAATGAAATACAATACAGCAATTCAAGGTACTGATATTGCGGCAATCAAACTATAACTAAGGTAAGTTTGAGTAACTGGACCCACAAAGCAACTGGGCCGTAGGCTATTTTATAAAAACCTTTGATGTCGTTTAAGCTTTTGCTTTTGTTAGCATTGCATCCCGATCTCTCGATTTGTATTTCTTAAAAAAACGTGTGTCAGCTCAATTATAACGCTGTCTTTGCTGCGATAGTTTGCTGAAAATTTAGGTTTCTTTTTTCACAAACAACGTCGATTTGGTTGAACTTACTCTGCTTTTTATTGTAATACTGTAAGTACTTTTATTAAAAAATCTTTTTTTTTAAGATTACGCATACAAATACATTAATATTATTCTTATTCATATTCAAGGCTGGAGTAGCACAGTTGACGTTTATTCCAACACAGCGAAAAATGTCCAGACCAGGAATCGAACCTGGGTACTTGGCGTGCTCTTATTTGTTGGACTTGACTGCGAACTACAGCTCTAGTAAAAAATATATAAAAAAAAAAAAATAGGCCGGTGTTCCATTACAGTTACCCCATAAATTTTTCAAGAATGGGATAACTGGAATTTGTATCAGGGGTAACTGGACCATGTGGGATCCAGTTATCCCAACAGTTATCGCTAATTTTTTGTAGTTTCTCTTTCTACGCTGAAATTAATTTCTCCGTTTTTTTTTTTGCTTGCAACAAAGAAAATTATATAATACCTTATTAAAATCACATAATTTTTTTTAAAGCATGTTGTCGGGTATCAAAAGAAATTTCTTAAGTGCGATAGCCAAATACCGAAATTTTACGATACAGATAAAGAGTCGTACATAAGACAAAATTGAATTATAAGGAAATTATCCAAACCTTATGCTTTTTATGTAAATAAATCTAATAGTTTCACATTTGGTACTTTTATTAGACACCTTCTCAACAAAGTTTTCCCTTGCAACCCTCTTTAGTTGATACATAATTTACATGATCTGCCTTGCTTAAACTTTTTAAAGTTATTTACACTTTTTCAAACAGGACTGGATACCCCATGTTAAAAAAAAAACAAACAAACAAAAGGTTGGAACACAGACCTACCTGGTTCAGTTGCCCCATTTTTATGGAGCAACTGGACAAATACAGAAAGAAGGATCATATATATATATATATATATGAAATAAAGATGAAATCATAAATATATGAACAAATTGGTAAAACTCTAATGAACATAGATTGAACATATCATTGAACAAGATATGAACATAGGAAACCAGTATGTCAAATATGAAACTATGAATAACCCACAGAATCATCTGAGAAGCTTTTAGGTTTAATTCATAGTGAAGATGCGTTATTTCATCCAATTTTGTCGGCATTAAGTCTACAATTACAAAATTTAGCTCCTAATAGCGCATTACAAAACACAAAAAAATGATAAAAACCCAAGAGATTTAAAGAAAAATAACCCTCACATAAAATATTAAAAATAGAAAAATGATTAGAGCACAATACCTCAATTATAGACAAGAATCCAAAACTTAAGAAAATTAACCCACAATATTGTAACATGTGAGGATGCAATCAGATTTAAGACATTTAAAATATGTGACCAGCAATTAGTTACTGAAAATCAAAACATTGCTGCCATCTGGTGTGAAAAAGGAAAAGTATATTGTAACTAGATTTTTAACAAAAATGTTTGGTGCTGCCATCTATACCCTTAAAAAAGTGATATCGCTTGAAGAAATAAAGAAATGACTTAAATTAACATGTATTTAAAGGAGAATGGAAAAATTAGGAATAAACTTAATAAGTAATGAGTAAATATAAAGAAAATAAATAAATAAATAAATAAAAGGGTTTGATTAAATTAATTATCTTATATATATATATATATATTATTTTCAGACAAAAAATGTAATTTTGAAAATTTCTGTTAGACAGAGTGAACATAACTGAACAACATTTACAAAAGGTTCCGACATTAATTCAAATAAACTTTTGGAGGCTGAGTTACCACAATCTTCAATGTCATATTGTAAAATCATGGCCCAGTTGCATCTCGTAATCTTATGTGCAGTAAATGTAATGCATCTCTCATAGTAAATGCTTCAAAGATTCTCATATGGCAAAAATTCAGTTTATTTGTACTGACGTTGCGTTTTCGCAGCATATTATATATCATATATCACACGAGAAAAAATTATAATACAGCTTTTTAGGTGCGTTCGTAATTATATAAATACGTAGCATCTATAGTCGTCGTTTAATCCGTCAATCTGTCTGTCTGTTAATTTGTTCATATAATAGAGAAAAAACTACCAAAATGGATGGTCTGAAATTTTAAATATATAATTGTTAAAAAATTTGCAAAAGTCATTTCAAATTTTATGAAAATCGGATATATAGTTTAATTAGAGGGACAGTCAAAAGTTTCCCATTACATTACGGCCAATGGGAAAAAATTATTTCAAGTGCATTTTAATGATGTTACAGCCTTTCGAACAGAATGAAATTAATATGCACTTAGGAAGTTCACTAGAATATACATTCAGAACAATATGCGGTGCAAGAAATATTTATAAAACTAGTTATAGTACGAACGCACCATTTGCTAAGTTTGACGAGCAATTTCAAACTTGTTTCCTCTTAATTAGTCGATAATATGTATAAAATAAATTTTTATTTAATTTGTGTCAAGTATAAGACAATGCTGTTCTTAAAGGGTTAAATATAACTCATTTATATTTATAACATATTTACAAGAGAAAATATATAATGTACAAATATTTATATTTAAGTTTTTGAATTAATCTGTGCAAACGTTCTGGAAGAAATATTACTTAATACAGAGAGAAAATCAGATTGTTTGTTTTAAGAACAAAACCAAGCACCAAGTAAATTTGTTGTTCTTATTCTCCAAATAACTGCACGATGACAAATATTTCAAAAATTTAAATATTGTTTACAGTTATTTGCGAGTGAAAATTATTTTCTTTCACTAAAAATATTTAACATATGAGAAGGAAACTTGTTTGTTTGAAAAATGTTTTTAAATGCCAATTTAGCTTTCGAGAAAATAAGACAAGAAAGAATTCTTGTAGCATATTATCATTAACATATTGAATAACGTTAAAGATAACTTAATTTCTTAATAAATATTTGAATATGGCATTAAAAATATTTGTTGAACAAACTTTATAAATTTTCTGTTCATTTATACATTTGTGTTTAAGTATTTATTTAACGAAATATTCTTTGATTTATTAATATTTTTAGAGTCTGCACAGAGCTATTTGACAATGAACAAACAGAAAAGTTAAATGATAAATCAGTCAATTTTATCGATGATAAAGATATAGGGAATGAATCATGATTCGAAATCAATAATATTACTTTAATATATATTTATGCTAAACAAAAAACAAAGATGTATTTCCATTTTATAGTTTAATAATTTGATTTTTGTGCTTTTTTTTCTTTCATATATTAGTGACTTTTTTTTCATTCTTTTATTTTAATTGTGTTAATTTATTTGAAATATCCTTTATTTCTAGTGAATATCCTTTATTTCTAGTGAATGTTATATATTTCATTTTATGATATTTTGACTTAAATATTTACTTTAATTCCTTTACATATGTATTTTTATTTGCATACACTTATTCGTTAAAATACATTATACATTTACATGCAAAAAGTTATTACAGTACATATAGAGAGTTAAAATCTTTTTAATAACAAACCAATTAGTTTCCCACACTTATAGCAGTGACCTTCTACAGTTCCGTAAATAATAATATCACCATTAGAAATGCACTACACTAGTTGGTATGTTATTTAAAAGGTTTTGACTTTTTATATGTACTGTAGTCATTTTTCGTAATGTAAATGTATATTTTATTTTAGTGATAATAAGTGATTTTTCTGATATAACTCTGTGTACGTATTCTTTTATTCTCTGTGTGAGCAGATAGAAAAATGTTTATAATAAGAATTTTTTTGACATCGAATATTAAACAAGATTAATAAGTTTTAAAATATTGAAATTTCGGTACTTATTTGTTATAGGAGGCCTTGGCGAGAGAGAGAAAATGACCTTGGCATGGGAAGGAAAATTTTCATACATATTTTCTAGCAATCTATTCACTGCTTCATGAACAATTTTCTGTAATATTTATACAATTTATTTAATATAAAGAAGCCATTTATCTATTTTTATAGATAAACATAAGTAATTTATTTAATTGATGTAATTAGAGGACATTTTAAAAGATCAATAAATAAATATATAAACAAGTACACTTTGTTGTAACGGTTTGTTTATATCGTTTGGTAACAAATCTTACTTTTTGAAGCTGAATTGCGCCAAGCTGAGGAAAAAAAAAAAAAAAAAAAAAAAAAAAAACCCACCAAAAAAAAAACAAAAAAAAAACACCAAGGCCCCTATAACAAACAAATATCGAAATTTCTGCCAAAAGATAAAAGATAATGTCTTGATAATTCATAGTTAATATGAAAAATTATTAATCCACTGGAAGTTTTAATATGTTTTGAATAAATTAATGAAAAATAGCAGTATTTTATTCAAATGCATCTCAAGTTTACAACATTCATCTAGGTCGTTCCTTTTCCCCAAATAATTTCTTCGATAACACAAGCGTGAGATGGTTGTGTTTTTTAACTTTTTAAAATTTTTTAATGCATTTTTTAGCGCTGATTCTGAAAATAGCCTTCATTTTTTAGCATCTGGTCAGGAGTTTTTGCAACTCGTACATTTTAAAGATACAAAGTAAAAAAAAAAAAAAAAAAAAAAAAAAAAAAAAAAAAAAAAGCGAAAATCTGATATATAAAATAGGTGAGATAGTTGAGTTTTTTAGTTTTTGATAATTGTTTTTTATGTGTTTTTTAGTACAGAATTCGAAAATGACTTTAATTTTTAACCATCACGTTAAGATTTTTCGCAAATTGTAAATTTCAAAGCTTAAAATTAAAAAAATAGCGATAATATGTCAAAGCAATTTGTCAAATTCTTATCAAAAGAAGGTAAATGTTTTAAATAGATCTGCGACAAATTTCCAGCCTTATCAACAGCCAAAATAAAAGAGGGTTTTGAGATGAACCTCAAAGAGTCAGCGAACCTATGGCGAGCGTTCCAAACTGGGCACCCAAGAAAACTTCTCTGGCACGCGAAAAAACTTACTTATTATATCCAGCTTACGGAGAATAATCCATTTTCTGTTTTTGTACAACAAGTATAGTTTTTTTGTAACAGGTATATAATTTACTTAAAAATAATTCGTTACTTTTGAACGAGTTATGGTATTATAAATTTCAATGATAGTGCCCTATAACGCCATTTTCTCACCAAACCATTAAACATATAATGTTTTCCAGATCATTTTGCTTCTCTGTCAAATTTTGAAGGTTTTATTTTTAAAAAATAATTTTAAGAGATAGTTACCACAGTAATACATCTAAATGACATGCTTCTACTTCAGATTAGGTTTTATTTTGTTTAGGTTTAGGGTTTTAAGTTATTTTATGTTTTAAATTTGAAGATTGAATATTAACTGTTAGTGTAAATAATTATGTATGTATTTAATCTGCTTCTACGTTACGAAATAAAAATGATCTCACTCGAAAGTATACAGTAAAAGAAAAATTCATTTTAGATTAATAAAACGAAATTCTATGCGAAATGGCTATATTATTGAGTAAATGCAGTATAATAAATAAGTTGGGAATCGAATTTAGTATAAGTGTAAAGATATTTAAGTAAAAATTCTATAAAAATTAGTTATTGGATTTTATCTAAGTTAAAATGTTTCTGGCACGTTAGAATGTTGGTGCATAATAATTTTGAAACTTTTGGTACGTACGCTCAAAAACGTTCGCCATCTCTGCATAAAAGGAAAATAGTGAGGCAGAGTATGAACGGTTCAAAGAAAGTTCCATATATGGAATAAAATTGTAAGTAGCTTAAATACGCAATATTTTACACATTTAGTTGTAAAAATGCATAGTATAATCCAAAAGATGGATAAATTGTTATATATATAAAAATAAACTTTTACATATATTTTAAAGTATTGGATAAAAAGCAATATTTCAACTTTTTAAAAATTAAAAAAATTGCGATTTGCAAAAAAATCTTCACGTGCTGGAATAAAAATGAACGTCATTTTCGGTTTCAGCACTACAAAATACATAAGTATCTATTATCTATGCTAAAAAACACAAACATCACATCTATTTTAGAGTATCAGATTTTTATTAGTTTTTTACTTTTTAACTTTAAAATTTACGATTTTCGTAAAAAAAAAAAAAAAAAAAAAAAACTTGACGCGATGGTAAAAAATGAAGGTCATTTTCGGATTCAACGCTACAAAATACACATGATCCAATTATCAAAGGCTGAAAAACATGACCCAAATTTTGCAGGCTAGTGATAATTCACTATATCTGTTACTTATTCATATGGGGCATTCTCACAGTCTTTTGACTTTTGGGAAAAAAAATTGGCGAAATTAAACTTGCTAAATTAACATTTTAATCTGATAGACGAATACCTTAATGATTCAAAATAAAGAAAAAATGGTCAGCAGCAAAATTTTTTTTATTTAACTGAGGTTTAAGTTAAACTGGCGAGTTTAATTTTCCTTACCGTTTTATCCCTATAACATTTTATTTTCTTCTAAATTTTTACTTATAATGAATTTGAATAGTACCCAGAGGAAATTCAAATAAGGAATAATAACAATGTAGTACTTTTTATACAGAATTTTTGTATAACGTTGTCTTAAAAGGGTGTTAAAAAAGGGACGGTAAGGTAAAAAATGGGATGGTATTGGAAAAAAGGAACGAAATGGTAAAAAAAAAAAGGGACGGTAAGGGAAATTACCACCTATTTTTAGGGAAATCATATTAAGACTAAGTGATAGCTACAATGTTCATTGATTTTTAGAAACAGTTGTTAACATTGGATTAAATTAATTTTTTTTAAAATTTACCTCGAAAAGTGCAGGAATAAACCTTGGCGACGGTGAGACTACCAATAAAGCCACGATGCTTGACATTGATATTTAAATGCTGATTTAAATTCTACAGTAAATTTCCTGCCAAATAATTTTAGACATTATTTCTCTAGCATAATTTTGCATGAGAACAAACTTGAAAAAAAAATTCTGTGGCTGCATCTGAAATGATTTGCTGTATAATTTTAGAGGGGTGGTAAGGAATCTAAAACCCAGGGACAGAGTTTAAAAAATAATAACAACCCTAAAAATGTATGCAGGTTAACATTTAGCTACATATTTATATAAAACAATAGTTCCAGTTTTAGAAAAAAATTACCTCGAATTATTTTTATTGAAACAATTGTATAGAGACAGCTCCAAAATTAAAAATCAGCATCAGGGACACGGGACGATAGATGAGTTTTCCTGGTATTTGGACCTCCAACATCGTTCAAAACTTATTTATCTCCTTAATATTGTTATGCAATCATGCAATGGGATGTTCCCCAGTATATGAAATTAAAAAAAAAACACAAAAAAATGTATTAAATAAAAAATTATTATTCAGGGACATGAAAGTCAAAAGATTGTGAGAATGCCCCATATACGTGGTTCAAAATGATACAAAATTCAAGAAAACATCCTCGTGATTTTAAAGAACAAAATTACTGTTTTTTTTAATTGTATAAACAAAATGTCGATAAAGCAAAATACAGCAAAACACTCATATTTATAGAGTAGTTGCAAAAGAAATCTTTGATTTTATAAGTGAAAACACCGTCGATGAAATGTTACTTTACTTAGAGAAAGAATAACATTGTTTACATAAATGATGAAATGAAGCAAAGAATAGTTTATTCGTTCTATTCTCCTACTGAACGATAGCAAATATTTCAATTTAAAAATATTGCTTTTCGCTACTTGCGAGCGAAAAGTATTTTCGTTCACAACAAATATTTAAGGGAAAAAAAGACGCCATTGTTTGGATAAGCATTTTAAAAACGCTAATTTCGATTAACCGAAATGAATGAAAATAAAGTATTTTTATAATTAATAATTGAAATGATACGATGATGTATAGTTTAAATATTTCATGTTAAATTTTTAATAAAACGTATAATGAAACATTTATATTGAACAAACTTAATAAATTTGCATTCACTTTTACTTCTGCATTTAAGAATTTTTTTAAGTAGTTATTTTTTAGTTTATTAATACTTATAGAATTTATATTTAGCTATCTGTAGTTATACAGACAAATGAGATAAATGACAAATTGATGAAACTTGTAGATGGTAAATATCTGGGATGTAATGTAGTACTTAAATAAATGAAGAGTAAAGATTAGAACCTCTAATGACTTGAAAAATTAATTTTATAAAGTTATTAGAGGCACTAATAATGGTTAAACAAGTACAAATTTTTTTCTGCCTTTATATTAAAAAAAACGTAGTTTTTGTACTAATGTTTTGTCGCATATATCAATGATTTTTACTTTTGCTTTAATTTTAATTCTTCATTTTATTTGTTTTGCGTTTATTTTTTGCTTTTGGGGACATAATTTAGTTCATTTTACAATAAATATGATATATATATATATTGTCGATAGTAAAAGTATTTAAGATAAGACTTTTTCCATAATAGACTACAAAACTGGCTAAATATATTGAAAGACACCAAAACACCTGTCCAATGCCTCTTCCTTTATAATTCAACGATAATATGAAGCATTGCATAGTTGATATTACGATTAATATATCACAGTAAAATTTCACATGGTTTAAATAAAATAATAGAAAAGATCAGTATTTAACATAAATGCATTTCTTGTTTTCGATATTTTAGTTAGTTAACCATAACTTAGCACCACTATGCTTTATACTGGCATTTGTAAAATCTCGTATATTCTACAGATTTTAATAAATACTTTAAAATGCATATTTCAGCATTTAAAAAGAAATAAAACCTCTCTAAGGAGACCACCCATTAAACCATAAAAAATTGGTCTTTCAGAGAGGTGGTCTCTGAATAGAGGTAATAAGTAAAGTAAAATTTCATGAAATACATACTACAAAAAAATTATTATTGAATGTAGTTTATTATATTTCATGTCTATACAGCTTTAAAGAAGGAATTAATTGTAGTTTGCTTTGATTTAGACAATTTCTCATTAACAATTTTTGTTTCTAAACATTCTTTGATCTCTTTAAACAAATTATTTATTTCAGTATTATCTCTAACAGGTATTGAACTTTCTATCAATCTATTGATTTCAACAAGTGTTTCTTGACATAGAATAGAAAACTTTATCTGGCGCAAGCTCGTCGTCTGAATCGGAATAAGCTCCTAAAATAGATTTTAAAAAATCTTGATTGTAGTATCATTCATTTTTATAAATGGTTGTAGAATATATTTTTTTATATAAAAATTTTAAAGTCCTAAATTTGTCGAGATTTTCTATTATACGTTCCTTCCAGTCTTCAGATAAATCATCGTAACACTCGAGAGCTTCCTCATATTCATGTGATTGGGGCTCATAATCAACTTTAGCTGCGTTTGATAGCTGAATCACTTCATCTTCTAAAGCACTGCCACCATCAATGGATTTTTCTATGGATACGTTGCTTAGTCCACAAGTACTGAACCAATTGACGATTGTTTGTGTCTTTACGTTATCCCCTGTACATTTTATCCATCGCATAGCATCAAGTACACTGATGAATTTCACAATGTTGGACGCATTTTAGGTCTCATCTAATAGCGAAATGAGCTTTCATAAAACAAAATGTCTGTATTCCAGCTTGAAACAATGAGTAATTCCTTGACTGAATTTTAGATGTCGTGTTAGGAGGGAGAAATTAAAGTTTCACACTTTTCAGCTGTGCATCATACAAGTGATATGGAGCATTATCCAAAATAAGGATAATGTTTCTACTCTGTTTGGTCATCTTTTTTGTCAAAGTCATGTAACCAATTTTCAAAACTGGTAGATGTCATTGACGCCTTTCTGTTAGATTTCCAAATCACACCTATTTTTGTCGCATCAACATTTTTAAAGCAACTAGGCTTTTGAGCCTTCCACATTATGATCACCTCGATTCGCCATTCCTAAGAAAGTACACTTACCTGAACGTGTTTTCCGGAGAGAAGTGGAATTTCGAGATTTTTCCATTCAAAGGAAAGTAAAATTAAAAGAAAGTCCTACTCTTAGACTGAAAAGTTGAAAAGTGGTCTTTCAGGGAGGGATACGGGAAAGAGTGGTCCTTTAATGGGGGAATATTTACATTGAGCCAATAGCAAAAAATTATAGACCCTAAATAAAAGGTCTTTATGAGAGGTGGTCTCCTTAAAGAGATGGTCTTTCATGGAGGTTTCACTGTCTTTTCTTAGGTTTTTTTTACATTTTTAAAGAGAACCAATTTCAGGACTGAAATGTTTCCAATTTTCTTTCAAAACCTCCATAACGGACACTCCCGAATAGAAGACACCTCTATTTAGAGAACATCTTTTTCAATTCACAGCACATATACGTATTTGTGTGTTTTTACTTCTTAAAAGGGGACACCCCCAAACAGCGGACGAGTTCTACGGTCCTTAGGTGTTTACAATTGAGAAGTTTTACTCTTTTTTTTATGTGGTTCAGCCTTTTTTCCTCGTGGAGGAAGGTTGAATTTGTGGTTGTCCCAAGGAAATAACGCCATTTTTGTGATCATTTGAGGTCATGCCGGCAAAAGCCGTAGCGAATACCTCATAGCTTAAATAACTAAATAACTAACTAAATTTTTTATGTCCTTGACAGGTTAGTAACAAATTTTTCACATAACCAGGGACTGATAAAAGTTGAAAATTCTTAGGCGCAAGAAAAAAATCTTAGGAGCCAGCTTGAATAATCATTTATCTGTCATTTACGCATTCACTGCAAAATGGAACATTGGTTATTCCTAATCGCATTCGGTTATTTTTGAGTGATCTATGTGTCCTTTTGCCGTGAAACCATTTGCCGTTAACTATTCAATAAAAAAATCAAACGGAGCAAAAATTTTAAGATAATAACACTTTTACAATGTAAAAATTAAATACAAACAAACTATGAAGTTAAACATTAAAACAGTAGACAAATTAATATCCTTACCCAATTAATCAATAATTCCCAACAAGAAATTATCTACATAAATTAACAATGCCTTTGAGATTTTGATTTGAAATACCATTTGTCCATTTGTCATTTTTGTGAGATATATCTTACAACTGCACATTTTGGTACATTTCATTTAATGAAACATCATTTAATTTTTTTTTTTCTGCTGGAGTATTTTTAAGGTTTTCTAATCTAAGCAGTGTTCTTTCAACATGCACTTTAGTTAGGCTCATGGAACTAATTCTATGGTTTGACTGAGAAAAAACTCTGATTTCTGAAAAATTAGGGAGCGTTCTAGCACCGGTATGGTGTATTTTCTTCCATTGCAAATAATCGCGTTATTAAAAATAAATATTTTCGCTCATAGGATTTTTTTGGTTAAAGGAAAAAAAATTTAAATTAATAAGTAGGTAAAAAAGTTTAGGTAGGTAAATTTTTTAGTCGCCCGGAGTTTGTCGGTTCCTGCACATAACTATATTTTGTAAGTTTTTAGTTATTTAATTACTAAGGTCAAC
Source organism: Maratus speciosus (assembly GCA_963932465.1). Classification (NCBI taxonomy): domain Eukaryota; kingdom Metazoa; phylum Arthropoda; class Arachnida; order Araneae; family Salticidae; genus Maratus; species Maratus speciosus. The sequence continues at coordinate 103,701,443 of OZ010789.1, read as the reverse complement.
TGCTCTGTAATAAGAGAGGTTACATTTTGATTTGTTTACTGTTATTGTGATGATTGAAGATGTTTATATAGAGCATATTTTTTATTTCAGAGTTAATAGTTTTAATTAAAATATAATTTACGCTTTGTATGATGTACAGGATGGTCATAAAAAACTTCCCCGATATATATAACTCTATCGACCTAATCGCTCAAACAATTGAAAGGAAATTTCAGATTTAGTTATTTGAAGGTATGCGCTCGAAATAATGAGGATTTAAAACAATAGAGCTCTCACGGTTACGTTTACAGTGAAAATATTTCGAAATTTTCGAATGGCAAAATCCTTTTTTTCCTGCTCAAATACATCAGCGCATTGAAAAACCATAAATGGCGTTGGAACGATACACGTTTGACTAAAATTGCCGGTGTAATATCGTGGCACTCAATCCTAATCAGTTCCCATGTAACGTAATATTCAGCACTCTAAAGCAAATGATTACATTTTTATTTTCACTATGTGTACATAAATACAACTCAAAAACACATTTTAAAATAAATCTTACAATATTACTCAGTTCACAAGTGAAAAAAAATAGGCTACTGAAAAACTTGTGTTGTAGACACTCCTTCATCCCTCACAATGGTCTTATTTGCAAGTCTTTTACGCCGGCAATTTTTATCGTACTTGAATCATTCCAACGCCATTTATGGTTTTTCAAAGCGCTGATGAATTTGCGCATGAAACAAATGGGTGTTGACATTCGAAAACTTAAAAATATTTTCACTGTAACTGTAACCGTGTTTCTATTGTAACCTCTATTCTTTTAAATCATCACAATCTCGAGCGCATACCTTCAAATAAGTATATCTAAAATTTCTTTTGGATTCGTTGAGCGGTTAGGCCACTAGGGCTTCATATATCAGGGAAGTTTTTTGTATGACTACCCTGTATATTTTCAGTTAACGCTATTGCCGTATATAAACATAACAATTCAAGTAAGAAGCTCTAGTAAAAAATATGAAATTTCCAACTATTTTGGAACGCGTTATAAAAAAAATGATTGGTTACTATGTTTTGTAACAGTATAATAGAATATTTAGTACTAATTTATTATGTATGAACTATCATATATAAAGGTAAAAATAAATTTGATTAATCGCATGTGGCCTATCGTCGACTTATAATAGAGTCGGATATTTTGTGAAAAAGAAAAAAAAATAACAATTTCCTTTGAACTATTTTTTGCTACAAAATTTCTGACTATTTGCGAAGTGTTATGTGCAAACATCACTCCGATATGACAGTGAGTTTTTGAAATGGGGTCTCTTTGAAGTATTTGTTTTATGAATTGCCATAAAGTTTTGATTATATTATGGTAATTTTATAATATAATTGTAATATGACAACGCCATTTTAACTGTAATTGCCTGCATCCCATTCTAGCTGTTTTAAGTTTCTCTTGTTTTGTGATGTGTGTTACTTGTCCTGATTAAAGATATATATACAACGAAGAGCCATTACATTATGACCACCTTCCATCTATAACAATGAGCTTGCCCAGAAGCAAAAACACGGCGCGTGCGCGGCTTATGACGGAGTATATAAGGCGTCCATGCATTGTATTTCAAAATATAGCATGATTACCGACATAATGGGAAAAGCAGCAGATTTATCAGGCTTTAGTAAAGGTCAAATCATTATGGTTCTGCGACTGGGAACGTCGATATCGAAAACGGCGCGTTTGGTGAGCTGTTCCCGTGCAGTCTATGTAAAGACGTATCGAAAGTGGTGTATGCACAGTGAAACGACAAGTCTCCGGTCAGCGCTGTGTTGCCCGCTGCGCATTCATTCCAGAGGAGAGCGGAGATCGTTACGCATTATTCGTCGTGACCGAAGAGCTGCAACAGCCGAAATCACCAACAGCTACAACAGTGGCGGACCAGACAGTGTTTTGCAACAGACAATGCCGCTTGCACTATTGTGTATGGGCCTACGCAGCCGGCGGCCAAAGCACGTTCTTGTGCTGACAGCACGTCATCGCCTGCAACGGACCCACGAACATCGGAATCGGACCATAGAAGAATGGAAGAAAGTTACGTGGTCCGACGAATCACGTTTTCTAGTTCATCAGATCGACGGGAGCGTGCGAATACGCCGATTCCTATCGGAAACCCTGGCTCCCGGAAGCACAGTTGATCGGAGACAAGCCTGTGGCGGCTATATTATCGTGTGGTCGATGTTTTTATGGAGAACATTAGGACTCATAATCCCCGCAGTACAATCTCTGATGTCTGCGGACTACCTGAACATCGTTGCAGACCAGGTGCACCCATTCATGACAACAGTGTTTCCGTCAGGATATTGTATTTACCAATAGGATAATGCACCATGTCATACGGGTCAAATCATCAGGGATTGGTTCGAGGAGATATAGTGAGTTTCAAATCATGTCCTGTCCTCCAAATTCACCTGATATGAATCCAATAGAACATTTGTTGTTCGACCTCTAAATCCCAATTCGTGCTGACACGTTACCATCTCGCAATGTGCGAGAATTGCAGAACCAGTTGGTGAGCGCTTGGTACTAGATATCTCAAACTACCTGTAAGAACTTTGTTGAGTTCATATCACGTTGGGTGTTGGCGGTTTTGAGGATGAAAGGTGGTCTTACGCAGTATTAAATTGGTGGTCATAATGTAATGGCTCTTGGGTGTATATTATCTAACCTAAATGCTTAGTGATTTTAACGTTTATAGTTAGACTGTGTCAGAAGTGAAACGTAATATAGATTTACTTTGAAATTCGTCATTGAAAATCTCAAATAAATACTAATAGTCGAAAGTGGCATACCTCCTTGAAAACTAGTTGTATTACTAATTACGGCGGAATTTAAAGATCAGTACAAAGATTGGCTACAAAGTTTTGATTGATATACTACTGCTGTTCAACTGGAAAAGAAAGAAAAAAATATTCAAGTCGCTACATTTAGAGCCATTATTGGTCGTGAAGCATAGAAAATAATAACCCTTTTATTTTTAGTGCTTCAACAGCAAATCTTGAAGATTATTACACGTAAATCACAGAATAATTCACGCCTAAATTTAATTATACTTTTGAACGTTATATATTCAATCAAATTATACAAAAACAGGATGAAGTATTTAAAAGATTTTTTAGCAAGTCTTAAAATACAAGCTTCTCGGTGTAATCTTGGATTATCGAGGATGAATTGCTTCGTGATAGAATTGTTGTCGGAATTGAAAACAACCATGTTCGTGAAACGCTTTTAAGTGGAGCTTATTTAAACTTAGATAGATCTGAACAGATTTGTTATGCTTCTGATAGTGCTGCAGAGCAATTAAAAACTATTGTTGATGATAATAAATCACAACCCGCAATTTCTACAATATCAAAAAGATTCACCCAGTTGCATAAGTTTGTTTTGCTCAAAGGTAAGCATAATTCTAATAGTAAATACTGTAAAACGATAAATGATTGTAGAAACTGTGATAGTACCATACAAATAATGAATGTGCTACATTTGTCAAGAAATGTAAGATTTTACAGAAACAAAATCATTTTACAATAAAATGCAGGTAATTTCAAAAAATTTACATGGCATTCCAGGTGTTGAAAACTCAATGGATGACACACTGATTTATGTGCTTGATGTTAATATTCTTCGAATAATATTCTATTAGTCCTACAAGCACTATGAAATGCAGGCACAAAACTGAATAAAGGCAAATGTGAATTTGAAATTCAGAAAGTGAAATATTTAGGATGCACCCTTACTAGAGATAGTATTATGAATGACTTAGAGAAAGTTGAAAAAATAGATTGAATTTAAGCACCAACTAGCAAAAAGAATTAGAAAGATTTCTTGGCATCATTCAGTATCTGCAAAAGTTTATTCCTAATCTCTCAGACAACACACTTAACGTCAGATTTTTATTAAAGAAAAACGCAGTGTGGAATTGGAATAATGAATTAGATAGGCAATTAGCTGAAATCAGAACTTATTGAAGAAAGCACCTTCACTTAATACTACAATCCCAAAAAAAGTATCACACTTAAGTTGATGCTAATTATTTTGCATTATCTGCTGTACTACTCCAACATAGAAGACCAACAGCTCCAAGACAAGCTCCAACATAGCATTCTCATTTAGAGCTATGATTGAAGATTCAAAATCTTATAAGTTAGATAGAAAAAGAAGTAACGACCATGAAATTCGGATGCCAAATATTTCATCAGTACATATATGAAAATGATGTGATCATTGAGACTGATCACATGCCTCTAAAATCTTATTTTTAATAATTCAAAAGAAAGAAATGTATATAGCTGATTTACTTGACAGAGATTATAATAATGAAGACTCGTTGTAGAGAGTAATTACCAGATTATATTTTCAATTCCAACTGCGACCGCAGGTTTGAAAATTTTGCATGATCTCTCAAGCACAAGAAATTTTTACATTTGATGCATTTACCTGTAAAGGTGCTGATTATCTACTTTCACAGATAGCTATTCCGGTTTTATTAATTTCAAACCTTAAAAAGATTTACCTAGTGATATAATACAAATCCTCAAATGCTGGTTTAATGTCCATGGTATACTCAGAATTTTAGTAACTGGCAACGCTACTATCTATTCATCCTCTGAATTGAAGGAATTTTACTGGAATGGTTGTTTACTTACAAGAATGGATGTTTACTTGTCAAACTTCAAGACCTCTGCATCTTAATGGAAATGGTTTAGCACAGAGAGCTGTGCAAACAGCAAAAAAATGTATGAGAAAATGTAAATTACCAGGCCAAGATATACACTTAAGCATTAGTAAGTTTTAGAAATATGGCAAGTGAAAATTTAGAACCCTCCCTCTCATTATCTCTTCAGTAATTGCATGCGAACCACAGTTCCTATTGCTGAAGAATTGTTAAAGCCTAAAGTTATATCCAAGCTACAGAACAATTAAAGGAAGTTAGATTAAAGCAAAAAAGTTAGCACGTTTTTCATGCAGAACCGTCTTCCAATTCCCCGTTGCAACCAGATAAAAATGTTATAATAAAAGAAGCACCACAGAATTGGACACCAGCACGAATCACTTCTCAAGCTGCTCCTAGATCATATAACCTGATTATTACTGAAGTGGATTATAGATCCAGTGGCTATCCAAATCAAGCCAAATTGAAAGGAAAAGGAAGTTACCAATAGAAATGGAAAATCGACCTCCTACTGCTGATATCAAATATCACATTTCCACGGTAAAAGAAATAAAGTGTATCTCTTCCTAGTATGACTGACAGTAAACCCGTTGTTAACAGGTTTGAAAGAGTTGAAAAAAATCTGCACAAAGACTTGATCTCTAAAAGAACTTAAATAACATTTTGAAACAGGAGATGTAATCTAATTGTAATTATGATAACAACCATTTAACTGCAGCTGCTTCAGTCTCATTCTAAATATTTTAAGTTTTTTTTGTTATTTTTATGTGTGTTACTTATCCTCATTAACAATATGTTATCAAACATAAATGCTTAATAATTTCAGCGTACTCGCAGGGGTGCGGAAAATGTTTCTACTTCTAACATTTCCCCAATCACATGAAAATTTCCCCAAAATTTTATGGTATGTTATAAGTAAACGCTGTATTACGTAGGTATAGAAATTTTTTTCCCAATATTTTTTAACTTATGCGCGAGTATATATGGCAGGGGTGATTCTGAGTGAATTTTTTTTTCTGAAATTCATAGCAAATTCTCTGAAAGGTTATAGCAGAGTGTGGGAAAGGGAGGGGGAAATCCACTCTTATCACTATGTTTTTTTCGCGGCCCTTTGACGAAATTCGCGTTTTTTGTGATCTTGTGACGAAATTTGCGATTTTTAGCGATCTTTTAACGAAATTTGCGGTTATTTCGCGATCTATTGGTGAGTTTTGCTGTTATTTAGCTTTCCTTTTGACGAAATTCGCGGTTATTTCGCCCTCTTTTGATGAAATTCGAGGTTTTTTGCTATCTTTTGATGAAATTCGCGGTTATTTTGCGATTGTTTGATGAAATTTGCGGTTCTTTCGTGAACTTTTGACGAAATTGCAGTTTTTGTACGATCTTTTAACGAAATTTGCAGTTGTTTCGGCACTTTTGACAAAATACGTGGTTGTTCAGCGATCTTTTGACAAAATTTGAGGTTGTCTCGCGATCTTTTGACGAAATTTTGCGAGTTTTTTCGCGTTACATTGACGAAATTCGCGTTTTTTGCCATATTTTGACAAAAATCGCTGATTTCGTGCCTTTGACGAAATTCGTCGTTGTCTCTCGATCTTTTGACAAAATTCGCGGTTGTTTTGCGATGTTTTGAACGAAATTTGCGGTTGTTTCGTGATCTTTTGACGAAATATGCGGTTGTTTCGCGATATTTTGTCAAAATTTGCGGTTATTTCGCGATCTTTTGACAAAATTTGCGGTTATTTCTCAATCTTTTGACGAAAATTGCGGTTGTTTTGCGATCTTTTGACAAAATTTGCGGTTAAGTTGCGATTTTTGGACGAAATTTGTGGTTGTTTTGCGATCTTTTGACGAAATTTGCGGATCTTTCGTAATCTTTTAATAAAATCTGCGGTTGTTTTGCAATCTTTTGACAAAATTTGTGGTTTTTTGCGATCTTTTGACGAAAAGCTCGTTTATTTCGCGATCTTTTGACAACATTTACGTTCATTTCACGATATTTTGACGAAACTTGCTGTTCTTTCGCGATCTGTTGACGAAATTTGCGGTTCTTTCGGAATCTTTTGACGAAACTTGCGGTTCTTTCGAGATCTTTTGACGAAAATTTCAGTTATTTTGTGATTTTGTGATGAAATTTGCTTTTTTCCGTAATCCTTGGACAAAATTCACGGTATTTTTATGTCCGAATTTTCAGTTTGATGGTCGATTTTTTTTTTTAATTTTCGGAACTGAATGCCTTAAATTTTCGTAAAATTCGGAACAGAATCACCTCAGATATCCGGTACATATTATTTTGGGATCGATTTTGTGAAGTTTTCCATACGGATCTTTTTGTAGTGAAATTTATCTATCTCATTGAATTATGGAATTCGTTGTTAAAATCAAAAACAATTGAACATGTTTCTGCAAAATTTCCCCAGTTGATTAAAATTTCCCCTATCCTAGATCGCCGGATCGAACATATTCTGTAGTCCTGCGTACTCGTATATCGTTAAAACCCTTTGACACGCTTTATTGCGCAAATCGTATGTTAATTCGAGAAATTGTTATTTGTTTACGAGTTTTTTAAATGTGAACGAGCATTTGGATATCTATGAACTATTTAAGTTTTATTTCGACAAACTGTTTGACATTTTTACGAGTTTTATTGCGCAAACTGCATTTCAATCCGTCTATTTCTTGTTTTTACGAGCTTTTTGAAATGTGAACACACTTTTGAATATCTTTTAACTATTTATTTTTTACTGCCACAAAAGATCAGACTCTTTGACAAGTTTTAAAGCGGAAACCGCACTTCCATTCGACATTTATTTGTTTTTTTTATGAGTTTTCGAAATGTGAGCGAACTTTTTAATACCTTTGAATTATTTGCTGTTTATTGCCATAAAAAATTTGACTCGCCACATTTGAAGAAGACAATTTGTTAATATCTGATGAATTTTTGAAATGTAAACGGACATATGGGACATCCTGTATTTATTGATGTGACATGCTCTTTTCCTTTCTGTATATTTCTGTTTCTTCCTTTAAGACGAGTGAATATTTTCTAGCAAACACTATTCTTTGTCGAATTCTAAACTATTCTCCAGTTCTTCCGATCATTCATTCACCCTCTTATTTCATATTTAGAATTATTAAGAGTGTATTAACATAGAATGCAAAATATCTAAAACTCTGATTGATTATTAATTTGTAACAGGACTATTTACATGGAAACTAATCCATAATTCAATATTTTTGAAAAATTTAATAAACTTTATGAACACGTTGCCGTAATTTAATCTATAATAATAAAGAGGGATGTTCGTGTGTATGTGTGCCTGTGTTCTGTTTTCTGGCGTGACCACTGCGTACAGATCTACACTGTAAAAAAAAAAAGTCTGTATTTCTACAGATGTAAAGTTACATGCTTACGAAACTTTCATCTGTAACTGTACAAAAAAGGTGCAAATCTACAAAACTAATTTTTGTAAAGCTACAGAAATCTGTAACTTTACAAATGAATCTGCTAAAATTACAGTAATCTTATTAAAATTTTATCTGTAACACTGGTTGCAGTTACATGAAAAGTTCTAGGCATTCCAGTTTCCTAAAAAAAAAATCTTAGTAACCTTACAGATTTTTTGATTTTCAGCGCAAAAGTGTGCCTGTTACATGAATGTTTGTTGTTGCCTTTACATAAAAAGTTCTAGGAATCCCAGTGTCCTAGAAAGACTTCGTTTTACAGTGTACACAATTTGAGAGAAATAAGGTGCCAGTATGCCTGAAATTATGCTTATTATGCAATCTTTAGCTTGTTTTCCCATTTTGTGGTGATTTCCCACATTCGTAAAAGAAATTCGATACAATTTTTTTTTAACTCAATAAAATATATTTTGTCTTCTTTTCAGTTTTTTTGGAATTCGTATATTAAGTTTTGAATTTTTCTCAAATTTTTTGCATGATGTTTAGGTTTTTTCCACATTTTGTGTTAATTACTTGATATTCTCGAAGGAAATCTATTTTTAATCTTTTTACGAAATATAGTATATTTTGTTCGCATTTTCGATTTTTTAATTTTTCCTAATATGTTTGCCCGATTTTTAACTTTTTTAGCGTTTTTTGTTAATTTTTTAATATTTGTAAAATGTGCATGGTTTCAATCTTTCAGCAGAATACATAAAATTTTCTTTTCTATGAATTTAGCGGTTATGAATCTTTTACGGAAGGTTTATGGGATTTTTAACGTTCTATCGTGTTCCGTGGCTATTTTTTGACATTCGTAAATGGAATCCAGCTTCCATATTTTAGCTTAACATAGTAAATTTTGTCCTGTTTTCAGTAAAGTATAATCGGAATTCGTACAGCAATTTTTGAATTTTTCGCAAATTTTTATGCGGTTTTTCTGCGTTTTGTAGTAATTTTTTGTTGGTTTCAATATTATAGCCCAATATGGTGAATTTTTATCTCGAGGATCTTTGAATGTTTCCCAATTTTTATGCGATTTTCAGCGATAGTTTGCTCAGTTTGCAAGTGGGGAAGTCCGCAATCGTTAATTTTAGGTTTGTTTGAGAACTGCCGACTAGTGAAGCAAGTTTTTTTTTATAGACGAATTATACTTAAATTCTTTTGAAAAAAGCTGGATGTGTTTGCGCTAAAAATGTTTCATAAATTATTATAAGTGAGTCTGACTAAATTTTTATTGGAGAAATTACTTATAATAAAGAAAATCTACAAATTTTTAAATTTATTTGTGAAATTTATTAAATTTTAATAAATAAATAAATGAAGGTAAAACTATTACAAAGTCACATTTTACAATGCTTTGCTTGTAAAAATTTTCATTTATATTAAATTTCAGTTATTGTGAATATGAATAAACAGTTACCAGAAAATGTTCTGTTGTGACAGCCCACTCAATTTAAAATACGCGAACTTCTTGCGCTTGTTCTTATTTTTTATATAAAAATCATTTGTTTTATTATTTTTTATACTTTTGTTAGAGTATAAATGATTCCAGGTTATGCGTATAAGGTCGGTTAAAAAAATAAAAATTCTTTTTATCAAGGTTTGGAAAACTTTTAAACTACAAAATATGAGTGGCATACAAGTCATGAAGTGTACGGACTAATAAATTATCATATTGAATAATCTTATTTAGGACCAATAACTTTTATTATTTGATTCTAATAATGGTTATAACAACAAACAGTCATGAAAAACATGGTTTATAAAAAACATTCAATTTTTCGATTGTTTTCGACTATTCATATATATATGGGTTATTTTATGCCAACTTTTTTTTCTTTTAACCGAAACATTCTCTTTAAATGGAAGTCGTAATTACATAACGGAAATAAACGAAAAATTTCCCTTTTATCCTTACTGGTTGAATTTTAAAAACGGAAATGTTTCTTCCAAGGCAGACAAACAGAAATGTTTCTTTCAAGACGGGCAGACGAAAATGTTCCTTTCAAAACAGACAAACGGAAATGTTCTTTCAAATGAGAAAAAACGGAAAAATTCCATTTAAATTTTCGTAATTGATATTTTCGTTCATACCTAACTCATTGGAGTGTCCAGTTGATGTAGGGTACACAACATTCATCCTCTAAAGGCGAGTACTGAACTTCGAATCCGAAATAGCAAGGCAATAAAAACGGCTTGATAAATTAAATACATATACCTAACCCATGTAAATATGTTTCAGTATATGTAATGGTTATTTATTTTTTTATTAAACATTGCGCTAGTGATCATTTGATTAAACATCAGAAAGCTTCTCTTTTGAATAACGGAAAATTTCCATCTTGAAAATGTGGAAATACCAAAACGGAAAATATACATCAAACTTTGCTGCTAGACTGTACATTTTCTGATTTTTCACGGATTTTTCGTTTCAGTGAATAGATCTTAGATCTATTCTCTTTTTAGACTTAATCTGTTTATTTTTTCCTTTTTAAAGTTGAAATGTAAATTTTCGTTTTTATATTTTTCTTGAAACGTTTATAACCCATTACCTTTATTTCGATATATTTTAATTTGTTGCGGAAAAAGGAAATATCCCATGGTATCCTTTTAAAAACAAAAACTTTAAAATAATCCTGCCTCTTTTAATCTAATTTTTGACACATAAAATTGGAACTGAAAAACAGTCTTAATATTTTGTTAAATTTAATGAATATAAACAAATATCAATGTTGAATTGTTTCAAAACGCTTTTAAATTTAGGTTTATAATAAAGTTCAAGTTAATATTGTTTTTTATCTTTGATTCCTTTAAACGTGATAAACATTTATCGTATAAATGTAAATTTTTTGGTCAATAACCTAAGATACAGAAGTTAATAAATATGCTAGGAAATGTAGATAGCAGATTAATAATAAATAAATACATAAAATAACACAAAACAAAATGCTATATAAATAAAACTTAATAAATGTAATAAAAATAAAAATAAAAATTTCATTTTATTCAGAATTTTTATGTGAAAGAGGTGGTTAATATTTACTTTTAAATTTTGTTTTAAAAGATACATTTTACCTCGGCCTTTCTTTTAAGATATATATTTTGTGTATGGTGCTTAAATAAAAATGTTAATAGGGCTAATAATAAGTGTTTTGAATTTGCAATCGATTTGTAATTTTTGTTCGTTTTTTTTGCATTGTTGTCATTTCTCTCTTTTGTATTATAATCAGGATAATTTTATTACTGTCCTTTAGAATGGTATGAAAAATAAACAGCAACGCACTGAAGTGAGAAATTTACAATTGACGTAAAGTGCACGAATAAATGTAGAAATAATACGTTTAATGATGTATTTAAAGACTGCCAATGAAGTGCATATACAGTATATGCCACTGACAATGAAATTATTGTGCATGCATTAACAGAATTATCACAATTAACGGAATTAACTGTAACATTTGTATGTCATTTTACTTCTCGAAGACGATACCAAAAACATGTATTTCACATCAAATTATATATTCTGTCAGTCTGCAAATATGTTACATTTATGATATTTCAGCACAAATCCAATGTTCTATTCATTAACAAAGCCTTCTGAATGATGTGTCAATAGTCTTGAATAAATGATGGAATTGCAATACTTCCAATCATTGATTCAAATATTTTCATTTCCATGCGTTACCCTGTATATCTTTAAAAATCATAATGATATAATGCATTAAAATTATCATATACATTGAAATCGGATAAGAGGGATTTAAAGAGATTGAGAAAATTTTCGTTTTATAGTAACTTTACTCTGTACGGTATTATTTTGTCAGGACTATGAAAAAATTTTTAAGGCACAAATCCCATTAAAGACAGGTTCAATTTTCACGGGGTTTGCTGTATATTCTATACAATCATCACACAATTTTTTTCAAAATGTTAATTCATTTGAATTTGCCTGTATTTAACTAATACTTGAAAAATGCCTATTTGAAATAAAGAATGTTCCATAACCGTAGTGTAATATAATTTATGGTAACAAATCTTTTTCAGGAAATGAAAATAACAGCTACTCGTTGAAAAAAAAATTACATTTCCGTCGACATTGTACAAAAGGAATTTTCTGACATATGTAAAAAAAAAATATTTTCATTCTCTAAATACATATTAAATTATATTTAAGAGACTGCACTGCATAAAACATATCTAAGAGAAAAAAAATTCTCTTCTAACATTGAATTTTTCTAACATAGTCATGTCATAATCACTTAAAATAGAGAAAAGTATTTCTTTACAAGAAGAGAAGAAAAAATAACGTTTCGTTACGAAAATAAAGTGCTTTATTCAATGCAAAAGTATTTTGTAAAAATATTTTATAACTTCTACGAAAAAATTCCTTTACGGCCTTTCGAAACACTCATGAATCAAATTTAATGTCAGATATGTCAGCGGAAAAGGGATATGGAAGGTATTTCAAAATCAAGAAGCAAAGGCGGAATTCTTCTATTTTACGTTAGAGAAATAATGGTAAAAAGACCAAATAAATACGTGATAAAAGTACATTTTTGTCATTATTTTTCGTAATATTCTCTTTGCAGGGTTAATCTGTTTTTGTAAATCTTTTATTGAATGGTTTCGAAAGTCTTACGTTTATAAAAATGTTAACTTCAATATATCTTTTATAGCAAAATATTATTTGTCCAATATTGTTTTTATTCACTGCGTGCCTGACAATATCTTGCTTGATCAAAACGGCCAATATTAATAATGTCCATATCTTGGTTGTATCTTTCCAATATTGGCAGTATTAATATCTAAATATTGCCCAACATAAAAGTACTTACATATTAATAATGATAAAAAGACCAAATACCTGATAAAAGTACATTTTTGTCCTTTTTTCGTTATGTTCTCTATGCAGGGTTAATCTTTTTTTAAATATTTTATTGAATGATTTCGAAAGTCTAGCGTCTTTAAAAATGTTTAACTTCAAAATATCTCTTGTAGCAAAGCAATATTTAGCCAATATCGTTTTTATTCACTGTATGATTACCAATATTGGCCATATATTGGTTCAATATTTCCAATGTTAGCAGTATTAAGCTATGATAAATATGAAAATATTGCTGCAAAGTTGAAGTGCTTGCAACAATATTCTACCAATATTTGTCACCGACCATTTTTTACCAATATTTCCAATGTAAAACCAATATTTCTGCAATATTTGGTATTTATTTGCCAATTTTTCTAAAATCAAGCCAATATTTTCCCTGATATACAGCCAATAATTTATTGTAAAATTGTGCAACATAAAATCAATAAATATACAATATATCTATAAATTATTGTCGGGGTTTCCTTTACCTCATAACATTTGATATAAGAACACGAGAAAAAATATTATTATATAACAATAAAGCCAATATTTTTCATGAAGGGCCATTTTATTGCAAATGTGCAACATAAAACCAATAACTATACAATGTGTGGATAAATTATTGTTGGGGTTTCCTTATCTCATAACTTTTGATTTAAGAATGCAAGTAGAAATATTATTATATAACAATAAAGTAAATACTGTTCATGATGAGGCCATTTTATTGGAAAAAATTGGAAACATAAAATCAATGAATATACAACGTATTCATAAATTATTGGCCGGGTTTCATTATCTCATAACTTTTGATCTAGGAATACGAGGAAAAATATTATTATACAACAATAAAGCCAATATTTTTCATGATAGGACAATTTTATTACAAAACTTTGTGCAACATAAAATCAATAAATGTACAATGTGTCCATAAATTTATGCCCGGGTTTCATTATCTCATAACTTTTGATCTAGGAATACGAGGAAAAATATTATTATACAACAATAAAGCCAATATTTTTCATGACACGGCCATTTTATTACAAAACTTTGTGCAACATAAAATCAATAAATGTACAATGTGTCCATAAATTTATGCCCGGGTTTCATTATCTCATAACTTTTGATCTAGGAATACGAGGAAAAATATTATTATACAACAATAAAGCCAATAATTTTCATGATAGGACCATTTTATTACAAAACTTTGTGCAACATAAAATCAATAAATGTACAATGTGTCCATAAATTTATGCCCAGGTTTCATTATCTCATAACTTTTGATCTAGGAATACGAGGAAAAATATTATTATACAACAATAAAGCCAATATTTTTCATGACACGGCCATTTTATTACAAAACTTTGTGCAACATAAAATCAATAAATGTACAATGTGTCCATAAATTTATGCCCGGGTTTCATTATCTCATAACTTTTGATCTAGGAATACGAGGAAAAATATTATTATACAACAATAAAGCCAACATTTTTCATGATAGGACCATTTTATTACAAAACTTTGTGCAACATAAAATCAATAAATGTACAATGTGTCCATAAATTTAATCCCGGGTTTCATTATCTCATAACTTTTGATCTAGGAATATGAGGAAAAATATTATTATACAACAATAAAGCCAATATTTTTCATGACACGGCCATTTTATTGCAAGTATGTTCAACATAAAGTCAATAAATATACATCAAGTAATAATTAATATTAAAATTTTACCTAATTTATCAAAACGTTATCAATAAGAAATGCAACATCTAACTTTCTTTGTGCTCATAATTCATTAATATCATTTTGACAAATTTCATAAAATTTTAATATTAATTATTACTTGATTAAAATCGTTATTTGATTATTATTGGTCTATCTATCTGTATTAAAAAGACCAAATAAACACGTGATAAAAGTACATTTTTGTCATTTTTTTCGTAATATCATCTATGCAGGGTTCATCGTTTTTTAAAAACTTTTATTGAATTTCGAAAGTCTAATGTTTAAAAAAAAGTTTAACTTCAATATGTCTCCTATAGCAAAGCAATATTGGGCCAATATCGTTTTTATTCACTGTGTGATGACAATATTGGCTATATCTTGGTTGTATATTTTCAATATTGCTAGCATTAAGTTATGAGGAATATGAAAATATTGCTGTAAAGTTGAAGTGCTTGCATCAATATTGCACCAATATTTGTCACCAGTCATTTTTTACCAGTATTTCCAATGTAAAACGAATATTTCTGCAATATTGGTATTTATTTGCATATATTGACAAAATAAAGCGAATATTTTTTGTGCAACAAATGTGCAACATAAAATCGATAAATGCAAAATGTGTACATAAATTACTGTCGCGGCTTCCTTATCTCATAATTTTTTAATTAAGAACTCGAGGAAAAATGCTATTATATATACGTAAAGTGCAATTCATATTTTTTTAATAACACAAACAAAGTCAGATATGCGTAAAATTGCAATTCAAATGCTATTAATTAAACAACGATTATAATCAAATAATAATTAATAGGAAAATTTTATCAAATTTATCAAAAAGCTATTTATAGGATAGGTAATATGTAACTTTCTACCTTTGTGATCATAAATCTTTAAGAACATATTGATAAATTTCATAAATTTTAATATTACATAATTTGATTAAATCGTTATACCATTAATGGTCTTTCTATAAGTTACATTACTGAAATAGTACAATTCCCGCAGATTTTAAAAATTTTAATTAATGCAAGAACAGAGGGTTTAAAAAGCCTACTCCCACACAATAAAATTATTTTATTCTAAAAAGACCTCACAAAAAATAATCACACAGGTTATGCATAAAAATGTCTAACAATTGTCGAAATTTCATTCTTTTGAAAATGACTGAAATAGTACAATCTGTAAGTGCAACTTTAAATGAATTTGTGAATTGCAAATTCCTTGGCATTAATATGAGAAAATAAAAATGAGAGGAACCTGATCCACATATATTTACAAATTCAAATCTTTGATGGTTATAGGTATAAAAAGGGAAAAGGAAAATTTTTTTGAAAGGACTATAAATATTTTGAAGCATTGATTAATCTTTGGGGCATAAGATTTTTCATTATTTATAAATTGCCACTTTCTAGGCGTTAATATGCAAAAATAATGTGACGAACTTGATCAACATATTTACTAATTCAAAGCTTTGATGGTTATTGGTAGAAAAAGTTTTAGAAAAAGAAAATGTTGAAAGGCTCTTGGTGGTGTTGTTTTATGTCGGCGGATTTAGGCCCGAGGGGAGGGGATGCCATCCGTGGGGGTCTTTCTGAAGGAACCTAACCAGTATTTACACATAGAAATCTAAGTTACGAAGAAAACCGTGGAAAACTCCGAACGATTAGGCCGACGGGCGCAATTGGATTCGAACCCAGCGTCTCTCGTTTACCAGCTTCGAGGGCATAACCTTTCGGCCACTGGTGGGGCAAAATGTTGAAAGAATTTTAATAGTTTGAAGCAATGATTAATCTTTGGAACATATGTCTGTTTCATATAAACAGAAAAACAACGTTGATAGTGCCAGAACTTTGAATTTTGAAGCATACTAGTTTCCGGTAGCATTAAGCATTCTGTCCTCTGTGCGACTTTCGGCACTGAGGACCGTACGTTTAATGCTACATGAACTAGCGTGCTTTAAAATTTAAAGTTCTAATCAGCGTTGTTTTTCTATTTATATTACATTGCGCCATCTTATTAATCATATGACTGTTTCATTTTGCAAAATTTTTATGTAGAATTAAAAGTAAATATATCAATTGTAATTTCTGTTTGTTTGCAAAAGAATCCCGTTCTAATGATTCAACTACTAACTAGATAATTAAACTTTTATTAGAATCAAGGCTGTACACTCGACTTACGATAAAGTATGTCTTCTTGATGCAGAATGTGCGGATATGTAGTCGAAGAACTACAATCGAATCCACACTTTCCTATACAAAATTTTGTTTTATTTCATGAGGGTGCTTTTCTTAAAACACACGATATGTAAAAAAAAAATCTGTAATCCATTCGAATTTCTGAACACTACTGTAAGTATTCATCAAGTGAACGAAAATATATTAAAAAAAATTCTGGCAATGGAATCAGGTGTATACGAACGCTTGGTCTTCCGTTTTGAAACTGCAGACGTTGCCTCTGAGCAACAAATGCTTGTTTACATCGTAATTTTTATCCCATATGCTTTTTCACATTTCATTGGCAATTTTAACTGTGGAATCGGTCGCAAGATGATTTAAAATATTTTTAAAATGTATTCAGTGCCTAGTCCGTTGGCCAATTTGTACAAAAATCGGTATTTACGTATTATTCGGGGCCAGGTAGATAAATCACCAAAAATGGTTGTCAACCACCAATATAATTTAATTTACCGTTGTTAATTATCAATCGCGTTCAAAATGGTAATTAAATGTACAAATAATGAATACAAAACATGGTTAAAAGTTATAAAAAATATAAAAGCAAACTAAAATAATACAAAAGAGGAATTTCGTATATATTTATTAAATACATAGCATCAAATTGACGGCTTTTATCAATAAGCGATATTAAAGATGGTCGTTTTATTCCCAGTAATTTGTTATGCTATGATTGAATATAATAAAAATATACTATCTATTCTATACCATCTATATTAAATGATAGAAATATAGACATAATAATTGAATATAACACATTACATCTATATCAATGCTATATCACGTTATACAGTTATAGATATATAAATACTTTTGTCATTTCTTTTAGTATGAGAAATAGATAATATATGCTATTGCAAAGAAGAAAGCAAAAAAATAAAATTGTTACTGTAAATTAATATTTTCGGCCCCATTGTTGGCACAGTGAATATCACCTGTCCAGGATAAAACGTAAGTACAGAAAATTTGTATTCTTACGACAGTGATCTATAACAGATTCACCAGATGGGAGCTTAAATGGGAGTACCGTTTAGGGGTCATCGCGTTCACTCATACACACACATCATAGTGGCCATAATAAAAGTGCTTTGAAGAGCACAAGTTAAACTATTTGGAACATTTTTAGAAGATTTGGTATTTATACTTTCTAGAGCATGCAGAAACGAGTTATGCAACGAAAATGATTAGTTTGAAATTTTACCGATAGATGGCGCCTAAATGTTAGAGGAAATTTATTAGCAAATATTACCAAAATAATTCATTTTAAATCAATATTTTTTGAGACGGCGATATTCTTTCATAGCAGCGCTCTAATTACTATCATTTTGATAAGAACGCTTTATCATAAGGAAATTTCCATTAAAAAAAACTTTCATCATTTAGCTGGGAGAAAAGTTTCCATTTTTCTCTTATATATAGTGCCATCTGTCTTCAATTTTTGAAATTATTTTTTTTATTGCAGAACTAATTTTCGCATGCTCTAAACAGAATAAATACTAATTCTTTTTTAAATATTTCAAATAGTTTAGCTTGTAGAACACTTCCAACACATGCACTTTAATTACGGACACTTGGTATATATAAATCATGATTACAATACAGACGAACTCGGTTATAGCGAGCGCGAAGGGACCGTGATGTTCGCTCGTTATAACCGGGTGCTCGTAAAAAATTACACGAATTCATGCACACTTACTTTATTATACATACTTTATTTATTTTTTTATTTCTATACAGTACAAAAGAAGTTGGTTAATTTGCTTTGAACTGTCTTATTGTCTCCTTCTTGTGTTATTGTTCTTTGAAGAGGACTCTTGGACCGAAAAACATCGTCATTTGAACTCCTGGCTTCAAAAAAAGTTTAAAGTTTTTCTGCAGACTCGATTTCAGTTAATTTCGGAATGTTAAAGGAATTTTTCCAAGAAACGTTATCTGAGCTGGGGAGGCGGAAGTCAATAGAAATTTTATGAATCACAAAAATATTGCTCGCTATAACCGGGGTTTGCTCATTAAAAACGAGTTATGCTGCCATAGACTTAACATTGTACCAACCAAGTAATTATGATTTCCTCGTTAAATCCGTCTTCTCGTTAAATGAGGGCTCGTTATAAGCGAGTTCGACTGTACTTTTATTATACTATGTTTTTGAAAAGTAAGAATATTACGATATTTTCGCTGCTTTGTTCACATTTAACATAAAAAATAAAATTAAAAATTGGATTTTTACTTGTTTAAGCAGCGAATCATGTTCTTACATTTAGCCAGATGTTGATTAGTTTTTTAATTATTAATACTTTTTAATTAAAATAAAGCTTTTGAACGATTTCCTGTTGTATATTTAATAACATATTTTTCCTAACTAAAAGATAGTTCGACATTCTCTTTCATAACAATGTTTTTCATAGTGAACAAAAAAAGGTACTTTTTTATGCTATTAACATTTTGTAAACACATTTAACTGAAGCTTAGTGTCATAATTTTTACATAAAGTGAAAAATTCGTAGCACGCAAAAAAGAAAACGCGCCAATCTCGTTATGCTTCTTTCCACCGCCAAATGGAGATGTAAAACAATGGCTCTCGGCTCATATACGTGTTGACAGTTTCGCCATTAAATTTGATACATGACTGCTTTACATCCGCTGTAGCTAGAAATAAAATATTTATACTTCAAATTTTTCTTGGTAATTGCAGCTAATGAGATGGACTTTTTAAATGGATAATCAATATTTATTTTTTCGTACGTCGTTCAAAGAATTTATTAAAAAAAGCAATATTACTAGCGAATGGAAAAAATAAGAACTTTTGTTATTCTTACGAGTTACGAGGTAGTTACGAGATTTTTCAATTTATTTTAAAGCAAAGTAAAATTCTGTCAGGTATGATAGATAAAGAAATAAGGAACTTAAATAAGTGGATTTACCCTTAATCTACCGAAAATCTTTCAAATTTTTATATAGGAGAAGTTAGGGTATTATGAAATGGTGGCGCCAAATGATTTACTTTAATATCTGGCCCGCATTGTGCTGCAGCCAATCGTGAAACTGTGAAACGACTTCCTAGTATTCCCATGATACACAGCGGCAAGTTCTTTTTGGATATCTGTTGTTGGAGTGACGAGGTGAAATCAAATCTTATTCTCAATTTTTGTCGTTTTCAGTAAGTTTTATAAAATCCGTATTAATTATAAGACTTCTTCTCCAGTGATGTTAATCAAGTTCAGTATTAAGTTGAAGAGTACACTGTAAAAAAAAATCCTTTAAAATACGGAAATTGCACTGGCAATCGAGACGCCAGTACGATTTCCGTATTTTAACGGAATTTTTTCCGTAAATTCTAGACAAAAATTCCGTTTTTTCACAAAATTTAAGGAAAAGAATTCCGTTAAAATACGGAAATAGTATTGGCATTTCGATTGCCAGTGCAATTTCCGTATTTTAAAGGATATTTTTTCCGTAAATGCTAGAGAAAATTCCGTTTTTTCACAAAATTTACGGAAAAAATTCCGTTAAAATACGGAAATAGTACTGTCGTCTCGATTGCTAGTACAATTTCCGTATTTTAACGGATTTTTTTCAGTATATTATTTATTGCTATGTCAATCAGTTTACCTCTATACTAACTTGTGGACGAGTAAAGAGGTTATTTTTTTAAGATCGCGTGTCGCGTAATATGGAATATCAGCTAGACAACTGTTTCAAGAAGAAAGAGTCTGGTGAAGATGAACAATCATTTCACCCGAACATATCATCTGAGATAGGCTTTTTAGCAGGTTGTACACCAGATGAGGAAGATGTGTTGTGCCTGTTTTGCAATAGAAAATATTCAGGGGATGGACGAGAGGAGGAGTGTATAAAATGTCTGATGTGACTCATATGGACTGTGATGGGGCTGAAACAACAGACTACATTTTTTAATTTGCAAGAATCGACAATTTCCCAAAGTATCTGGTGATCTGTAGAATATGTACTACTGTTTACTCAATAAATAATCTTGGTTATTCTTGTAAATCGTGGCTTTCCTTGCAATTTTAATATTCCTTATAACATTATACCACGTTACCCGATTGTTTCATAGTCCCCGAAAATTACAATTATTTTTTCAAATCTAAGTATTGATTCTTATTTTTTTTCTTCTGCGTTAAAGGAGTCCGGGGCTAAAAATTCACAAAAAATGTAATTTTTAAGGTTCCGTACTTTAAAAGTAAAAACGGAACCATTATAAGATCACTCCTGTGTCTGTCTGTCCGTCTGTCACAGCCATTTTACTCGTAAACTATGGAACGTGGAAAGTTCAAATTGGAAGAAATAATAAAGACCATTGATCCACCTATTTACAGATTATTAAACATACACAAATAGATATAGTAAAAATGTAGAAGGGCTAATTAAGTTACTTGAAAAAAAAATCTGTTCTTTGTATATTGCATGGGGTATCGTGTGAAAGCTTTCGTAACTCTGAACTCAAAAATACATTTCTTTTAATTTTAGGTATTATACTTTCAGAGATATCATCGAAAATGTAGTGCAAAAATATGTACCCTCCCCCCTCTATTTCCGAGAGTACCGAAACTAAAGTTATGAAAAAATTAGAGGTAGTAGACGTCAATTTAAACTTTGTAGGTAAATCATAGCCATGACCCTGGGTCACATACTTTTTGAGAAAAGCGCATTTTTCCGTTACCCACAAATTTTGATTAGCGGGCATTCAGCAAAAGTGTTGAGAAGCGCTTACGAGCGCTTAGGAGCGAAGTACTTATCGTAGCACAAGTATAAAAGCATTGTTGATAATAGTTTTCGAAAAAATACGTCGGTAATTAGCCGATATATTAACCCTTAAAAACACGGACGGTTTTGACATACATTATGACGGGGGCGGCGTATTCAATATACCATCGGCTTTTAAAGCCTAGATAACAACTTTCAATCATATATTTGTGTAATGCAATGGCCAGCAGCAGTATAAAAGAAATAAACGTCAAATTGTTAAACATATTCTAATTTAATCAGAATTAATCACATAAATAGTATGGGATTCGCGACTAGTTTAAATTGAGTGGCCTCTCTCAATACGCCTCCAGTGCCTTTAAAAGTTAATTGAAAACCCATCTGAAAAAATGCGGCACGGTCCAAGGCAGCATGGCAACTTTGCGACCTCCTTTCGAAGCGCGCTTAGCACAATGCCAAGTTTAAATTTTGAACGAGGATTTTGTTTTGGCTAAACTGTAAAGAGAAATGATTTTTACTACACTAAATTTAGTTTTAAGAAATGTCAAATAAAGTTTAAATATGTACTAATTTTAATGTCAGTACCGAATTAAGTTCATCATAAACATATTAGAATAAGATTAAAAAAAAAAAAATATATATATATATACATAATAGCAATATTTGATGTTATTTAGGCTTCATATCTCTTTTTATGGTATACTCAATCAAATTTTTTTAGTATATAGGGGAGACTAGGGGGGGGGGAGGGGGTTGACCCACTTTTTACAAAATGATTTTTTTTATTTTTTAAACATCGAACGTAGAATAAACTTTTATATATCATTTTATTCGTTATACAATCAGTTATTAAAATAAAATTGCTACATAAGTTTAATATATAATAAATTTGAAACATGATTGATTTTATTCATGACAAAATAATGGATCAAGGTTCCCCACCAATTGGAGGCTTGACCCGCTATATGGGAGGTTTGACCCAGTTTGTTTTATATTGAAATAATTGTGAAGAGAAATAAAATCAGTTTAAAAAAGCAAAATAACTTTATGCTACAGGTTTTAATTATTATAAATTTTTTTTTGAAAGTATGATGCTTAAACAAACCTGTTTAGACGCAATCGCAAGTCAGAGAGGAAAAATTTCGTCTTAAATAGGATTTTGTCTGAGCAGGTATAATTGTACAGCAGGGAAAATGAAATTTTAAAATTTAAGACAGTGTTCCGTTAGAGACAGGTTCCGTTTACATAGGGTTTCATGTATTATTATGTCTGGATTTAGGAGCCACTGTCCCGCTTTTTTTGTCTCCTACTTCTAAGTTTTGTGACACTCGACCTGACAACTCTGGTTCACACATAGTTTGGCTTGATCTCACTGTATTCATCCTGGTGAAATTTGTCTACATACCTTCCTAAAGTTTTTCAATCAATGCTATGTTCTTTTGTAGCCGCACGAGTTCTTAACTTATCATTAACACCTTTTAATCCTTTCAAGGGTTAATTAGTACTTTCAGTACTAAAGTGTTGAAATTAATGACTGACACCGGAATTTACGAACAAATATTTTTCGAAATAAGAAAAAGGCTATATTTCAGATACATATTAAATTGAAAAGATTTTAGCAAAATTCTGGCTCCATTGTGGAGTTTGGGAATTAAAATTAAATGGTTTCATAAACATACCACTGCCTCAGAAAGGGTAAAGATTGTTGCTTTCATATTTTTTTGTCGTTTCTTGCCTTTTCCACTGTTTCTGTTTACCTATTGAAAGTAATATTTAAATGGAAAAAGTTCTTATCAACTTTCCCATTTATATTACATTATTTTTTTTATTGCAGCGGATAGCATAGCAATTTTTCACATCTTTCTATAATCAGTTCTAAACATTTGATTTTCCATCACCCCATTTTACTGTAGCTTTACAGAATAGATTTACATTTATTTTTATATATAACCATTAACTTTTCATAATGCACAGTGTATAATAAAATTTTTTTCCAAAATCACTTAATTAAGGGAGTCTTGAGCATCTGGTCAAACCTCCCTCACACTGGCCATTGACTAAGTCAAGCCTCCACACATAGCCCTTTTCTAAAGAAAAGCTCATTGTTATGTTAAGCCTAAGTGACTGTACAATCTTTATTTCTGAAATGAAAGCTTGATATTTTTGCATTACTTAAAACGTACTTACTTAAATTTCTATGATATATTTTATCTAAAAGAAGCTTACTAAATATTTCTAAAAAACACAACTTTTAGGCTGAAAATTCTTCGCAATTGATTTTTTTCACACCTATTTCGGTCATCTGTATAAAACTAAGACTGTTGTTAAAGCATTCCCGTAGCTTTTGTTGACACCTATTGATAAATCTCTGAAATTCTTTTAAATATGAAAACTGATGGGTGGGTTAAGCCACCCTAATGGTCAATCCTCCGTAGTCTCCCGTACAGCTATACCCAACCCTACGTTGTGTAATTTATTTTTTAAAGTCTTAATTTTCTTTTAGCAGCTATTTTTTTAATAATACAGTTAATATTTCATACATTTATTGTACGGAACCCTCTGAGCGCAAGTAATACTCGCAGTTGACAATTTATTTTTTATTGGCTTACAACAAAATACTGAGTTTTCAGCGTTAAATACTGCAAACCGCATGCTTTTATCTTTACTAGATTCAGAGATATAACACCTTTTCCCTTGAGAAGCGATGTACTTTAACTTCATTTATCTCAGAATGAATTTTTTCACGATTTGTCAACTTTAAAAGAATATATCTAAAGTCCCTTGCAATATTGTATATATGAAATTTTCAACATAGATTTTATTTTATTTTTCCAACAAATTGTCTTCAAGATTTTTAATTTTGAGTAATAATTGTGAAAATATGCTAATTAATTCAAAACTCACTCATAAAAAAATTTCATTTTTTTTACTTAAAATTTTTTTATAAAATTCATAATCAATATTTTAAGAAAGTCTTATAATGGCATATTTTCTGTAAACAAAACTGTAAAAATTTTGTAAATCGATTAAGTACTTTCAGAGTTATATAAAAAATTAAATATGTTTAAAATTTTAAAATTTAATTTTTAAAAAATATTTAAAAAATTTCAGATTTATTTACATGGAATTTTTATTATATTAAAATATATTTCAGAAAAAAAATTCATAACAAAATCTCCATAAATAAAAAATAAAATAGAATTTTGAGACCCGGACTCCCTTAAATACATTAAAAATGTGTTAAAAATAGTCAAATTTTGTACTTTACAAACTTTTAATGTATATAAAATTTTTTATGCTGACTTAAAAGTCAAAATCTAAATGCTATTCCATAATACCCGAACTTAGTATACACGTAATAGAATTACCAGTGCAGAAAATTTGCGATTCAACTAGAATTATTAGTTCTAATTCAAAAAATACCAAAGAATTTATTTTATAAAATTTTTGTGTTAATTTTGCATAATCGAGGTTCATGAAAACAGTTGGATAAAAACATAAGCAATGTCATGAAAAATGTAAAATTGGCGCCTTTTCATGTAACATTTTAAAAAGTTAGAGACAAAAAAACAAAAACAAAAAAACAAACAAAACAAAAACAAAACAAAAAAACAACAGGAACAGACTAGATGGATGTGCAATCCCAAAACTTTCTTTTTTCTCATATATCTTAATATTTCAAAAAGTAGTTACAAAAGTTAATATTAGTTCAATACTATACCAACTTTGATTTTCATCTTAAATTTCTGCTGCAAAAAATTAATCGGAGTGAAAACGCGTCAATCTCGATCAGGATATTTATTAAACTGAGTAGTGTTTCGTTAATTTGTGTACATGAGCTGTTTTTGAATAGACGGAATAGCAATATGCGAAGTTCCCGTCGCTTCACGAGCTGCCGATGTACAATAGAATTACGAAAAATTGAGAAAATGATACAAAAACCGTTATTACTGCTACCCCTTTCAGCGGAATATTTCGAAATTTAAGGAGGACTTGCCTACCATATCCAAAAACATTATGAAATTTGGTCCAAATCTTTCCATAACTTCATACACTTTTTGATGGTACCATAATGAAAATAGCACAGAAATCGCTATTACAGCGCCTCCTTCCGGCGTTTATTTCTAATTCAAGGAGGAGCTTCTGGTCATAGCCCAAAACATACATAAAAAATTCATTCAATTCTATGCATAACTTCATACTTTTTTTTATGGTACAATAAGGAAAACGGCACAAAAATCGCTATTACAGCTACCCCTTGCTGCGGAATATTTCCAAATTAGAGGAGGACTTGCTGGCCATAGCCCAAAACATACACAAAAAATTTGGTTCTGTTCTATGCATAACGTCATACACTTTTCGATGGTACAATGGAGACACAAAAACATTTGAACACATGGACATTGGACAGACACACACATTTTTTATAAACATGTTTTTGGGAACTCTGATCCCCAAAACATGTAAATCCCTTGAAAAGAGGAAGTCGAAAAAATTTCGATTACAATACTTTCTTCTATTGGGGATAAAAGAAAGTAAAAATAAAAAACAAAATGTTTGTTAATTAAGAAATTATTCTTACTTAATATGAACGTTGAATATTTTACCTAAATAAAAGATAATTCGACAATATGTTTGATAATAGCGTTTCAAACAGTAAAAAAAAAAAAAAAAAAAAAAAAAAAAAAAAAAAAAAGAGTAGGCATTTTTTTATGTAGTTAACAATTTGTAAACACATTTGATTGAAGCTTAGAGTCAATTTTTGAATATAGTAAACATACAAAAAGAAAACGCACCTATCTCGTTATGATTCTTTTCCACTGCCAAATGGGCGTGCAAGACAATGGATCTTTGCTCATATACCGTGTTGACAGTTTTGCCATTAAATTTTATACATGACTGCTTTACATCCGCTATAGCTAGAAATAAACTATTTATACTTCATATTTTTCACGGTAATTGCAGCTAATGAGATGGACATTTTAAATGGATAATCAATATTTATTTCTTAACACGTCGTTCAAAGAATTTTTTCAAAGAGTAATATTATTAGATAATGAAAAAAAAAAGTAAGAACATTTGTTATTGTACTATGTCAGATAAGCTAGAGGACGGTAGTTGCCACATTTTTCCAAGTTATTTTAATGCTAGGTAAAACTCTACCAGGTATGAAGTGTAAAAAAATAAAAAAGTGAAGTAAGATATTCCCCCTGTTATATGTACCAAAAAGGGTTTGAAAGTATCGTATATATTAGGGCGGGTCAATTTTTTTTTAAATTTTCAAATGCCTGTGGTGGGAAAAGTTTACACTATACTGGACTACTATACTAATACTCGAGCACATTCTCACAAGTAGGAAGGTTACTCATACTAAGTTCCTTTGGTTAACCCAAAACAGGATCATATGATAACTGTCTAGTTTTCGATGACATTGCTTTTGCCATGGCGAATAAACCCCCCATTCCCTTCACTTCAACACAGAAGAAACAGGATCACTTCTATATCCCAGTCAGAAACAAGATAATATGCATTAGTGAGGTCCAATTGACAATATTAAGATAATAATTATTAGTAACGTCAACACAGGATTTTGGTTATTTTTCAAATAATTGGAGTATTTAAAAATTCGTTACAAAAGTTGAAAGATACTGAATTACATAATTATATATAAAAAAAGTATAAAAAAATTATATTTAATGTCAGCTATTTTCAAGAAACAGTTAATAACTGAAAAGAAAATCAGAAAAAAATCCCCAAAACGGTCAAATTTAAATTTCAAAGACTCACTATGAAGACTGAGAAATTTAAAAATAAGAGAAAACACTGTCTATTTGTAAATAATATCATTAAAAAAATTCCAAAAGTGCATACACTTCAAAATCACTTACAGAAATCGAGAAAAGTAGTCCTAAACTACTGAAAATCGTATATTTCCCATCATAAGAATAACAAAAAGTTCAATGGCTTGGAGGCAGGCCTAACCATATTCAAAACTTTATAAAAATTGGTATGTGAGTTTATTGTTACCATACACAACTTTTCCCACCACAGGCGTTTGAAAATTTTTTGGACCCGCCCTAGTATATGTGTAATAAAGGGTGCCGTCCACAAAGTCTCTTTACAATTCCAAGCTTTTATCACAAACAGAAATTAACTACCACATGCATGTAGCACTATGTAGTACAATATTAGAAGTATATTTTAAAATTTCTTCTATTTTAAAAAGCTATGTAAAACTTTGTCAAGCATCACGTGTAAGTAAATAAAAAAATGTAAGTAAGCTTTTTTGCCTGTTATATCTACTGAAAAGTCTTTCAAAGTATCATATACATGTAATAAAGAGTGTCCACAAATTCTCTTTACAATTCCAAGTTTTTATCACAAACGCAAATAAACGGTTACAGTAGTACAATATTAGAATTATATATTGAATTTTTTTCTATTTTAAAGCTAGGAAAAACTCTGTCAGGTATGATGGGTAAAAAAATAAACAAGTTAAATAACATGTTTTCCCCTATTATATATACTAAAAAGTCTTTGAAAGTATCATATACATGTAATATAGAGTGTCCAAAAAGTCTTTTTACAGTTTCAAGCTTTTATTACAGACACAAATGAACAGTTGCATGTATGGAAAGTAGTACAATATTAGGAGTATATATGGAAATTTCTTCTATTTTAAAGGTAGGTAAATCTCTGTCAGGTATGAAGGGTAACAAAATATAATAACTGAAATAAGAGATTTTCCCGTATCATATCTACTGAAAAAGTCTTTGAAAGTATCATATACATGTGATACAGGGTGTCCACAAAGTCGTTTTACAATTTCAAGCCTTTAGTACAAACACAAATGTATAGTTAAATGTATGGAAAGTAGTACAATATTAGGAGTACATATCGAAATTTCTTCTTTTGGAAGCTAGGTAAAACTGTGTCAGTTAAGACGTGTAAAAAAAGTTAAGTAAGACTTTTCCACTGTTATATCTACTGAAAAGTCTTTGAAAGTATCATATACAGATTATACAGGGGTCCACAAAGTCTCTACAAGTTCAAGACTTTATTACAAACACAAATGAACAGTTACATGTATGGAAAGTAGTACAATAATTGGTTGGTTGGTTGATTTTTGACGGCCGATTATCTACTCTAGGGATATAGGCCCGAGGGGGGAGTGCCCTTCGTGGGGGTCTTTCTAAGGGAACCTAACCGGTATTTATGCATGGAAATCCATGGCTCGAAGAAAACCACGAAAACTCCGAACGATTAGGCCGACGTGCGTGATTGGGTTCGAACCCAGAACCTCTCGTCAACCAGTTTCTAGAACCTCTCAGCTACTGGTTGGGCAGTACAATAATTGGAGTACATATTGAACTTTCTTCTTTTTAAAGCTAAGTAAAACTCTGTCAGCTAAGACGTGTAAAAAAAAAAAAGTTAAGTAAGACGTTTTCCCCTGTTATATCTACTGAAAAGTATTTGCAAGTATCATATACATGTTATACAGGGTGTCCACAAAGTCTCTTCAATTTCAAGACTTTATCACAAATACAAATGAACAGTTACATGTATGGAAAGTAGTACAATATTAGGAGTACAGATTGAAATTTCTTCTTTTGAAAACTAGGTAAAACTCTGTCAGGTAAGACTTGTAAAAAAAAGTTAAGTAAGATGTTTCCCCTGTTATATCTACTGAAAAGTCTTTGAAAGTATCACACATATATATAATATAGGGTGTCCACAAAGTTTCTTTACAGTTTACAGCTTTTATTGCAAACTTAAACGAACAATTTCATGTATGGAAAATAGTACAATATTAGGAGAATATATGGAAATTTTTTTCTATTTTAAAGCTAGGTAGAATTCAGTCAGGTATAAGATAAAAGAATAAACAAGTTAAATAAGACGTTTTCTCCTATTATATCAATTTAAAAGTCTTTCAAGGTGTCATATATATGTAATATAGGGTGTCCACAAAGTCTCTTTACAGTTTCAAGCTTTTATTGAAAACACAAAAGAACAGTTAAATGAATTGAAAGCAGTACAATTTCAAGCTTTTATTACAAACACAAATGAACAGTTACAGGTATGAAAAGTAGTAAAATATTAGGAGTATATATTGAAATTTCTTCTATTTTAAAGTTAGGTAAAACTCTGTCAGGGGTATGACGTGTAAAAAATTAAAAAGTTAAATGGGATGTTTCCCTCCATTACATCTATTGAAAAGTATTTTAAAATGTCATATACAAGTAATACAGGGTGCCCATAAAGTCTCTTTATTATTTTAAGCTTCTACTATAAACAGAAAAGAATTATTACATACATGGATTTTAGTGCAATATTAGGGGTATATAATTAAATTTCTTCTATTTTAAAAAGCTAGGTAAAACTTTGGCAAGTATCACGTGTAAGTAAATAAAAAAGGTAAGTAAGCTTTTTTCGCCTGTTATATCTACTGAAAAGTCTTTCAAAGTATCATATACATGTAATAAAGAGTGTCCACAAATTCTCTTTACAGTTACCAGTTTTTATCACAAACGCAAATGAAAAGTTACAATAGTACAATATTAGAATTATATATTGATTTTTTTTCTATTTTAAAGGTTGGAAAAACTCTGTCAGGCATGATGGGTAAAAAAATAAACAAATTAAATAAAATGCTTTCGCCTATTTTATCTACTAAAAAGTGTTTGAAAGTATCATATACGTGTAATATAGGGTGTCCACAAAAACTCTTTTTACAGTTTCAAGCTTTTATTACAAACACAAATGAAGAGATGTATGTATGGAAAGTAGTACAATATTAGGAGTATATATTGAAATTCCTTCTTTGAAAGCAAGGTAAAACTTTGTCAGGTAAGACGTGTAAAAAAAAAAAAAAAAAAAAAAAAAAAAAAAAAAAAAAAAATACGTAAGACGTTTTTACCTGCTATATCTACTGAAATGTCTTTGAAAGTATCATGTACATATTATACAGGGTGTCCACAATTCTCTACAATTTCAAGCTTTTATTACAAACACAAATGAACAGTTACATGTATGTATTACAATAATAGGAGTACGTATTGAAATTTCTTCTTTTGAAAGCTAGGTAAAACTCTGTCAGGTAAAACGCGTAAAAAAAGAAAGTTTAAGTAAGACGTTTTCCCCTGCTATATCTACTGAAAAGTCTTTGAAAGGGTTATATAATACAGGGTGTCCACAAAATCTCTATACAGTTTTAAGCCATTATAACAAATATAAATGAACAGTTACATGTATGGTAAGTAGTACAAATTTAAGCTTTTATTACAAACATAAATGAACAATTACATGTATGGAAAATGGTACAATATTAGGAGAATATATTGAATTTTTTTTCTATTTTAAAGCTAGGTAGAATTCAGTCAGGTATGAGATAAAAAAATAAACAAGTTAAATAATAAATTTTCTCCTATCTATTGAAAAGTCTTTCAAAGTATCATATACGTGTAATATAGGGTGCCCACAAAGTCTCTTTACAGTTTCAAGCTTTTATTGCAAACACAAACGAACAGTTACATGTATGGAAAGCAGTGCAATTTCAAGTTTGTATTACAAACACAAATGAACAGTTACTAGTATGAAAAGTAGTACAATATTAGGAGTATATATTGAAATTTCTTCTATTTTAAAGTTAGGTAGAACTCTGTCAGGGATATGACGTGTAAAAAAATTAAAAAACTAAATAGGATGTTTCCCCCCGTTACATCTGCTGAAAAGTATTTTAACATATACATAAAATAACATAACATTTAATATCATATACATGTAATACAGGGTGCTCATAAAGTCCCTTTATTATTTTAAGCTTTTATAACAAATACAAATAAACACTTACATGTATGGAACGTAGTGTAATATGGGGACGGGGAGTATAAATTGAAATTTCTTCTGGCCTTCACAAATTGATGCACGTGGGCACAAGAAATTCATGGGGACACGCTCGATATTTGATATAGTTAGAACTGGAAGAAAAAGGAGTATACGAGGAAAATGTCGACGATTTTCGCTTTGATGTGCTTCGTGCAACCAATGGTGCACATATAGGGTTTATTAATAGTGGTAAAAGAAAACAAACAAACTTCAGTTTATACTTTTTAATATTGTACTATTTCCTTATATGTATCTTTTGATTTCTATTTGAAATAAAACCTTGAAATTGTAAAGAGGCTTTGTGGACACCCTGTAGAATCATCAGTGCAAAACATTCGCAATTAATTTACAATATATACATCTAATTCAAAGAAACCAAAAAATTTATTTTATGAACTTTTTGTGTTAATTTTGCATAAGCGACCTTCACGAAAACGTTTGACTGAAAACATAATCATTGTCGGCAAAAAGGGGATTTTTAAAGTTGGCGATTTTCTATATAAGATTATCAAAATTAAGAAAACAAATACCACCAAACCACCACCTCAACCTCCACCATCAACAACAACAACAACAAAACAGCAAGAAAAACAAAAATACGTAAAGAAAATTATAAGCTAGTAAAATGTTGAATTTTCAAATTGTTGAAAAAATCATACCTGGTTACTAGATTGCAGTTAGTTTTTCTTTAAATAGGTAGATAAAATTTGCGAATTTGACGTCAAACTTTATTATGAACGTGTTGCAGTTTACGTTGAAGTTGATTTGAATATTAATTTCATCTAGTTTTATTTATGGCGACTTATTATTGGCGCCAAATTTAGTGAACTTTTGCCAATATCGCTATGCTTGGTGAAAATTCGGCACATGCACGTGAATATGTGCATTTGTGTAAATGTATGAACATGCAAGCATTAGTGCACTTAAATAAATACCGAAGTGAAATAGTTTTCACAGATGGCCAAGTTTCTCTGACTTATTAGATCTTAGATGTGGAGTCTAACAATGACGTAACACTAAAAATGTTATCACACTTCCGGTTCTCTAACCATATTATAAATGAGATTTGTGTTATAACTGAACGTATGTGTGTTATAAAATGAAACTCGATTTTCTGCAGCTAATTATTTTGAAAAATATAGAACCAAGTTCAGTTACTATGATACTAAACTTATATTTCTGAAATTTCAATTGACAAATTAACTCCACAGCTAATATTGAATATGTGATAAAAACTTGACCCTCTGTGAAACTCGTTTCATTTGGGTATTTATTTAAGTGCACTAATACCTGCATGTTCATACATTTACACAAATGAATATATTAAAATTTCTTGACACTTTGGACTTAACAAAGATATCAGATGATAATATATTTATTAAATAATATCTATATTATAAAGGACAAACGTATCTGTGCGTAACGCTGACGTCATTTTGTGAATACAAACAGCTGACAATGAAATTTAACTTTTATTTACTTTTATTGCGATTTTTAAAATTTTTTAAATATCGCACATTTTACATTTTTACACAGTCAAAACAATTTACCTTTAAATGCATTTCCTTTGAAAACTGTAACGTGATTTTCTCAATTTTTATTTTTTTTTAAATAATTTTCAAGCATGATTTTCTAAAAACTATAACTCTCACTTGCAGACAGATGATTACAAAAAATAGATATATTTGCACTTAAATTAATATAAATAAAATAGGTCAGCATTTGTTTCCGGCTTTTACTTCATAGTGAAATTTAAACTTTCATACATAAAAAAACTTCCATCCATAAAAAAAAAAAAAAAAATGTATAAATAAACCACAAATTTAAGACGTGCAACCGAACCACGCTTCAACCACTGAAATGATCGGAATAAAAAAAAAGACCAGTGATCTTTGGTGATTTTTTCAACTCTGTTAATTCCTGGCACGAGGCCAATACGAAAGTATGGCTTTTAATAAATTTAAAAATTTTATTTCAATACATTCTTTCTAACATATAAAATGATTGTTGGTACTGTTAGTGAAAATTCTAGAAAATATATATTAAATGTAAAAAATCTATTAGAGTTTTCAATTTAAAAAAACATATACATATATGGTTTTCACCTGTATTCTGTTGCCTGGGAACACCGGGTTAGAACTTCTTGTATTTATAAAATAAAATACTATAAAAAGACTCATGTGTTTTTTTTCTTTAGCTCAATTTGTCAGCTTGCACAGAAGTTTGATGCAAGGTTATCTGAAATAAAAGTAGTATGAAAAGTCTTTTAAAACTGAAAAACTGAAGAAATGTAAATAAAATTATTTATTTCTGAATTTAATAAATACTGTCTGGTAACTTAGATGAATTTCTATGTGATTTTTAAAATAAAGAAAATATAGATTTGAAAAAGGAATTTATGTAATTTTGAGTTTACATAAAAATAAACTTTTTAAAATAAATAAAATATTGTTTTGAAGAAATAATTGACATAATTTTCAGTTTAACCCTCTACCTATTAGATGGGTCTAACGAACCAGACAGGAATAACGGAATTAGTTCAAATACAGTAAAATCCAGTGGAATGTGATAAAATTAAGAAATTGGTTTTTAAACTGTTATTATTAGATGTAAATTCGTAAAAATCTAGAAACAATTAAAAAAATCGAATAAAAACTAATGAATTTTAATTGTGGTTTGATGCATTATTGCAATTTTTGTACGCTGTTTTTTTAAATAATAATAAGTAAATAGTTAAATAAAAAAAGATGTTTTTCAAAATTAGGTTAAGGAGGTAGGATACTTTTAAACCTTCAAAATTTTCGTTTTTATTTTAATACATATTTTGATTCCGTAATCATTTCTGAACAATTTGAAAAAAAAAAAAAAACGCATTAAAAAAATCTCATTAGTTTATTATTTATGGTAGTTTTATTAAGACTACACATGATAATTAAACTTTGCATTGCGTTTATTCAAAACGATGAATTTTCATACTGCGCGCAGTGTTACTAAGAAACTATGCGTGACAATCAAGAGAAAATTTCACCACATATCCATTTCTGTATTGTCTACAAGTTAAAACCAGAAAAAGGTAAGTTTTATTTTTTTGATTTTGTACTCTTTGAAAATATTTTTAAAAAGTGAAAATTTTTAATTTTTTGTTAATTTTTTAATTTAGTCTTTTTTTTTCAAATATTTTGATTTTAGTGTAAAGGCAAATATAACATATATCTATTATGTATATCTATATATCTATTATGTGCATCTATTATGTACTTATTTTCACCAAAAATTCTTCTTTATATGCATATTTTCAGATTTTATCATGCGCGGAAGATTTTTTTTCTATCATATATATTTTAAAACTTATATAATTTCAATATTTATTTTTGAATTTACAAATATATATATAATTATATATATATATATATATATATATATATATATAAATTTAAATATGAGCTTTATATTGAAATGAGGTTTGATTTTTATTTTTGACTTATTACACAAGTTTTGAAGCTTGGAACATAGTGATATTTTTTACTTTTTCGACGTGTTCAAAGGTATCCTACCCCCTTAATTTTATTTACTGAAGCTTACAGAATATTTATGATGTTACAAACTGACTAAGATTTGCATACAGTATTACACACTATTACACTTGAATAATATTGCATATAACAAGTTATGTATTTGCTGATTAACACTCGAAAAATTATTATTATTGCAAATCCACTTTCACAGCAAGAGTGATTTAAAGGCTGGCAGACAATTTCTCACATTTAGCAACATATCATTATAAAGCGTATCAGTATTCCTATTACTGTAAATCCACCTTTAGAGGAAGAATTATTCATGTGCAACCAGATAATTTCTCACATTTAGCAATGCTGCGTAGCAAGATTCCTATTACTGTAAATCCACTTTTACAGCAGGAGTTTTTCAAGGGCCGGCAAGCAATTCTCACATTTAACGGCACACCGTGCTTTTGGCATATTTTTATGTGTTTCATGTGTAATTATTGGTGGCTTCGAAAATTCATAAAAGTTTACTATTAATTTATCTTATACGAATTCGCGAAATATAATTTTATTGTTTTCTGTGACCAAATGTATAAAGTGTCGGCAAAAATTGCTTGCAGTATTAAGAATTTTTCTTCATATTAAAAATATTTCCTCATAGAAGATGTTCCTTAACAACCCCTGTTCTTAATCTCTGCTTTGCTTTCAGTTAATTACACTTGTCTGAAACTTATGAAGAAATTTATTAGATATAAAATTATTGAGAAGGGATGTTTGTCAATCTCGTGTTTGATATAATGTTTTGTTAATATTAAATTAATATTGTTTGATAAATGAACAAACAATTATTTAATGTATATTTTGTGCAGACATCTTTCATTTATTGTATTTTTTATAGATGTTTGTTACATACGAAATAATATTTAGGAGATTGAATCAAGTAATTTAGAAATTAACTTAGTCTCTTTTCTGTAAATCTAATTTTTTTTAAATATAACTATGTAAATAGTAAATAGTTCACCCGTGAGAAGATTTTGCACTTCGAGATTAATTGCTGATGCATTTTTTGATTAATTTTTCGTTAATTGCAATTTTTCATTAAATGAATTAAATGCAATTTTTCCTAATATCAAAATAATTTTTTGTCTAAAAAGTTGAAAATAATTGGGTTGTTTGCATTTTATTTAATTTAAGTCAGTTTTCTCAAGAAATATTTTGCTGTCATTGTCAGTATTGGTATAAATTTTTACAAAATATTGGGACGTTTACATTTAGCGAAATTGAACCAACTTTTTCAAGAAATATTTCGTGCTTTCCTGACCAATATTTCCAATACAAATCCAATATTTCTATTGGAAGTATTCTTGATTGATGAAATATTGGTACAATATTGGCTCCAGTGTAAGCAAATTTAACCAACTATTGATTTAATTGATTTTATTGACAGTAAATATTGATATTTATTACGGTTGAATTGTGCTGATTTCGCATAAGTTTCTTAAAATCATCATGCGCTATAATATTTTCTGCGATAAATTTTCCAAACTGGATGGGTATCTTCTCTAAAATCTTAGTAAATGAAAATTCACGTGTTAAAAATTTAACTTGAAATAATTTTCTTTTTCTAAATATTGCAAATCTTTTATTACAGTATAAAACGACTAAAACTCAACAACAATTTAAAATTGAATAAAGTTAAACCTACATGAATAAATGTACATATTTGGTCACTAGCATTATGAACAAGCACAAAATACTTAGTGCGGTTGCACAAAATATAATTAGAAAACTTTTAACGAAAGAAAATGATGTCAGCCCTATTGAAATTTGGCACAGATTAAAAGAACAATTTTGTAAAGGATGCAAACTTTTTATAGGCGAATCCTGAAACAGTGGATGGACTCTGGAAGGTTGTTGTCGAGGGGTGGAATAAAATAAATCCTGGTATTTTAGAAAAAAGCTCTTTTATTTTGGAAATTAAGATGTAATATAATAGTTCAGTAAAAGGGCTATCAGACTGAATATATTAGAAAATAAACTTCTTATCTTTATTTATATATTTCTTTTTGTAAAATTACTACTGTAATGTGTGAACACCCTCTGTATTTCATAATATTTTTTTTTTACTAACTATTATTTATTATTCATTACAACTATTACTATATAATTAACTATTCTTCATTTAATAAGAAAAAGTTGTAACACATTCACAAAAATGTGCGCATTTATATATTATCATCCTCAACATTATTTATAAATACCGATCATGAATTAACAATTGAGTTCAAAAGAAATAATACTTGATTAAATCCGCTAAAATTTTCAGCGTTTTCTTCAAGACACTGTCTTTTTTTACTTATTTTTTATATTTTGTATTATATTTTCTTTCTTTACCAGAAAGTTACGTTTCAAGCATGTAACAAATTTATCATATTAAATACGCATATATATTATTACCCTCTACATTATTTATAAATGTAAATCCAGGTTGTAAATGAAACAAATAGTACTTGATTAATTTCACTAGAATTTTCAGCAGTTTTATTCAACTAACGTAACGGGATAATAATCAATTTAAAATAATCTATATACATCCATTTAATTAAAATTATTACTGTTCTTTAAAATTCGTTTGATACTAGAAAATAAAATTTGAAAATTATTTGTAGCGAAAATTTTCTCTTGTAAAGAATAATTACATTTGAATCAATTCTCCTTTCAAAGACATTTCCCTTCTGAATTGTTTAGCAAATTTTAATTTAGAATAAGCTTCACTTAAATTTCTCAATATTAAAAGAAAATGTGTGAATGTACCAACATAAACTAGTTATATCGGTGTAACTGTAACTGTAACTATACTCAACCCTTCCATGCATGGTATCCTCGTATGAAGTCGCATTGAAAAGCAACTATTTATATTTTATTTTTATTCCTGTATCACATATAAATTTCATAAGAAGATTAATAATGCTTGTTAAATATTTAAATAGATAAAAGAGACATTTCCTTTACGAATATTAACTTGGAAAATCCTGCTTTGATTTTTTTTTCTGTTCAGCAGGAGATATGATTTTCTGCGTCTACATCTAAATAAAGACATGACTAAAAATATTTTTTTTTACTTTTTGCTTTGTGAAAAGCTTTCCAAAGTTTATATTTTCTCAACCCCCCCCCCCCTCTCCTACTTAATAACTCTTATTAAGAAATGTTTGGGATTATAAACGATATATCAGGATCGTTGTGCAATATTTTTAATAAACGGAAGCTTTTGAAAAATTAAACGCAATTTGTTTTCAATAGTCCCTTTTAAATCTATTTTAAGCGCAAAATGTGTTTTTCATTTCTTAAAAATAATGTATACACAAGAGTGTTAAACATACAATTACACCTACATCCACGAAAGAAAATATCCATAGCTAAATAAACACACAGATAATCTGTATACAAATATGTTTAAATAGATTCATATATTTAAATGTAGCTTGCTATTAATTTACTGATTGTTTTCAAATCTGTATTTCGAAAAATCTTTCTCCAGAGTAAAATTTAAATGATGCGTTTAGATTTCTTACTCTAAACCAAACAATCTAGCTACATATTCAATATTTATTTCACTTCAGGTATACACTCCATCTTTCCCTCTTAAAATGCCAGGATGCTTATCCTCCCATCTTTTCCAATAACTGCCTGCTACATCCCTCTCTCTCTCTGCAACTAAATCAACATCTCCATCCCATCCTTTATCGCTGCTTTGGCGACACATTCTTGGCGGTACGTCTTCATCTTTGGCAACCCCTAATTCCCTACGTTTGCATCAACTGGCAATTGTAGGAAAGTAAAGAAACCTTCATGTGGTGAATAACAACGTTTTGCCTGTCGAACGTAATGTGAAATCGGGAAGAGGACCGTAATACTCATTCGGATAGGATGTATTTTTTAAGGAAAGATAGAGTATTGTGTGTTTATTCTCTTTATGGCCTACATCTGGAGATAATAATAATGTTTAGTGAGAAAGAAGAAATATTTTCTTAGTGTACTCGCATTGTGATTTTCGCAGGTGCTTGGAGTATTTGTTCTAAACTCACAGGATACTGCCGGGGCGAATTAATGTCCTGAACAAGGTTGCTACGAATCATTATCGTGGATACAATTACCTTGTTCTGGTTACACGGGAATAAATGTATTTACATACATAATTCTCGACACTATCTTTTAAAATACACAAGAAGTTGTGATTATATGTGAGAATTTTACATATGAAATCACTTTGATCGCCCGGTTTGGTCCATAAGGATACAACAGTCATTAATTCTCAGGATAATAAAATTCGCATATCTACTTTTCTTTTGTGTATTTTGTGCTGAGTTTTGGAATACATCATTAATAATTACCTGGTGCTCTCCGAAAATGTATTTGATTCTAGGATAAAGTTTTTTTCATTTTGTCCCGTAAGAAGGATTACTTCTCCTCATCTTCATAGTTAAATGAAATCTGTGTTCACCTTTCCCCTGAAGGATATATCTTACCATAGGATTAATACTCACCAGTGCTTTATAGTGGAATTTCACCGTTCGTACAGCATTTGGATTAATTTCATTTCGCTTGGCATCTAAGATGGATTACCTACTTTCGGCTAGTTAATGAATGCTTTTATCAGCTTGTTGCACGGGCTCCTGTAAATATGTCAGACGGTCGGAGATTACGCATTCGCGATCAAGGTTCGGCCCGAGATAATCAAAAAATCCGACAGAAAGTGAGATCTAGAAATAGATCAATAAGCACAGGCAATGAAGAGAGTAACGACGGAGAGGAAAATAATAAAACTTTCTCACGGAAGAAAGAGTGTAAAAAAATTGTGCCGGTAAAGGATGAGGCAAAAGGATTACGGACTCCGAAGCGTAAAAATAAATTAAATACTTCGTTAGCAGAAAAAGATGTCATAGATGGATTTCTCATATTGAGCTTTGCGACTTATCAGGATTTAGAGGTAAGGGAATATTTTTTAAGGTTAGTTGACTTCATCCTGTTATATAAAATAAATTTATTTTTTTAGCACTTTTCGGTCTACTGTCCCAGGTAATCGGAAGTAAAATTTTGATTGAATATTTCCAGTTTTATTGATGACAGCTTGAATAAGTTTAAGTGTTTTATATATATGTATATATTGATATTTCTGCAGAGAAAAATTTATTACATTTTAAGGAGGAGGCATCTGCCTGAAAATATTGTTTAGAAAATAATATGCATTAAATGGGCTCTATCGATTTTCATTTTAACTTTTTTTGAGTGAAAAATTTGAAATGGATATAAAATGGAGT
This sequence comes from Maratus speciosus, assembly GCA_963932465.1. NCBI lineage: Eukaryota > Metazoa > Arthropoda > Arachnida > Araneae > Salticidae > Maratus > Maratus speciosus. The sequence continues at coordinate 103,661,021 of OZ010789.1, read as the reverse complement.
AGAATTTTTTTTAAAAAAAATATTTTTAAAAGTATTATGTTGTAGAAGTTAAAAAATATGTCAGTATGTTTATTATGTCTATTGAAATGATTTTTATTCAAGTATTTATTTCTTACAACTATACATTTGGGATTAAAACTTGATCTCATAGTTTCTATCAAAAGGAGGAGATGTTTATTGTCTTTAAGATAATGTTGGTAATTTTTAGTATGTTTTAAAGGAATCTGCTTTTAAAGTATATCCGTATAATTTTTTGTCGGATTTCTTTTCAAGTGAAAACTAACATAAAAATTGGTTTACGTATGCTGGTTTACGGAATTTTACGCTTTTATCAGTAGTCGAATGCTGAAAACAACGAGGATATAATTAAAGGTGTGACTTAACCCTTTAAGGCGTGAACGCTCGCACTCAGTATGAACGGAATTATGGGCTCCCTGCTCATACCATCCATTCTCTAAAAGATAAACATCCATAAGATGTAAAAAATATCAATTTAATTTAATTTATTCTTTTATGTTTTTAATCAAATTCTAGTAATTTTGCTTGAATACATAACATATATATATATATATATATTTCTGTGAAAGAAGAATATGAAGGGTGGATTTTAGTAAATAAAAAAAACTTTCAAGTATGCAATAGATATTTAATATCAGGCTATGAAAATGAGTAAAAATATATAATATTTTATTTTCTTATCTAATGATTTTGTCAGATTTCATTGAAATGATATGAAAAAACTAATTTTCCGAAACATATAAATAATAACTAAACATGATAATCAGGCCTCAGTCACAAATAGTCGTGTTTCGTGACATCTTAATACACGTTCTACTTTCATTACATTATTGAATTTAAATGTTTTATTTAGTCTCACGATAAAATTAAGGAAGTTTGTAGCATAAGTTATAATTAATTTTTTAAACTAATCTTCTGATTTTGTTTTTTATAGATGGATTTATTAATAATTTGTGTCTCAGTTTTTTTTCTATTTTATTATTAGCATCGTGTTAAAAAAACAAAAAAAAAACAAACAAAAAAAAAAAAAAACTAGGCCTGTTTTCGAGCAGTAAAGATTTCAAAAATTACATTTGAAATGCTCTTCGACAAATATAGGATTATCTGTTTAATACCATGTATTTTCGCTTTATCGATTTCTGATGTTAAACATGCTTTGATAGAACATCAGCTGCTCGCTTGTAATTATATTATCTCCTTATGACTTAATAGATATACGCTCAGTACTGCAGGATCTAGAGAATAAAGTTTGATAGAGTTGTGTACGGAGGTTATAAAAGATATTTGTAAAATATCTATATTAATATGTATCGGTATTTGTAAAATGAAAAAGTGATTATTTTTTTATAAGAATTTAAATATATATCAGTGGCGTGGCGTCCGGTCATCGCTGGATGCGGCGATGACCAAGCAATATTTTAAAACTCTTAATAAGCTTTTAAAACTCTACGATCCAGTTTTAGCAGAACATTTGGAGTTCATGTATAAGTGAAGGTAAGATTTAAAGTTTCTTTTTTGAACATTCAACCATTGAATTTCAGAGTTAATAATTTTTCACCACAAACTTAAATAATTGCGATGACCACCGAAAATTTTCACGCCACGTCACTGATATATATATATATATTTCTTCAGTAAATGAAAATTTAGGGTTACATTTCTCTAAGCAAAAAAACTTTGAAATATGCTAGATAAATTTATTGGTCGATTATGGAAGAGATTTTTTTTTATACCTAATGATTTAATTAAATTTTATGGTCTGTATATCGAACATTTATCGTTCTAAATATGTAAATGCCTGTTTGATGAAAATCTGTTTTCGAACAGTAAAGACTTCAAATATTACATTTGAAATGCTATTCGACAAATATAGGATTATGTGTTTTACACCATGCAGTTTCGCTTTATCGATTTCAGATGTTAAACATGTTTTGATAGAATGTTAACCGCTCGATTATAATTATATTATCTCCTCATGATTTAATAGATATACATTCAGAACTGCAGGATCTAAAAAATTAAGTTTGACGAAGTAGTGTACGGAGGTTATAAAAGATGTATTTGTAAAATGGAAAAGTGATTAATTTTTTTCATAAGAATTAAAATATATATATATATATATATGTCTTCAGTAAATGGAATGTTAGTGTTAAATTTCTCTAATAAAAAAAATTTAAAATATGCAAGATAAATTTATTGGTCGGTTATGGAAGAAAAAAATATTTTTTTATATCTAATGATTTAATTAAATTTTATGGCCTATATATCGGACATTTATTGCCGTAAATATATAAATGCCTTTTTGGTGAAAATCTATTTTCGAATAGTAAAGACTTCTATTATTACATTTGAAATGCTATTCGACCAATATAGGATTAGGTGTTTAACACCATACATTTCGCTTTATCGATTTCTGATGTTAAACATGATTTGATAGAACGTTAGCTGCTCGCTTGTAATTATATTATCTCTTCATGACTTAAAATAACAGATATAGATTCAATAGTAAAGGATCTAGAAAATAAAGTTTGATGGATTGGTGTACGGAGGTTATAAAAGATGTATTTGTAAAATGAAAAAATGATTAATGTTTGATAAAAATTTAATATATATATATATATATTTCTGCAGTTAATGGAATGTTAGGTTAAATTTATTTAAGTGAAAGAAAACCCTTTCAAATATGCCAGATAAATTTACTGGTAGTTTACGAAAGGATAAATAATAATATTTAATTTTTATATCTAATGATTTAATTAAATTTAATGGCCTTCATATAGAATACTTATCGTCCTAAATATATAAATGCCTGTTTGATGAAAATCTGTTATCGAACAGTAAAGACTTGAAATATTACATTTGAAATGCTATTCGACCAATATAGGATTAGGTGTTTAACACCATGCATTTTCACTTTATTGATTTCTGAAGTTAAACAAGCTTTAATAGAACCTTAGCTGCTCGCACGTAATTATATTATCTCCTCATGACTTAAAATAATAGATATGCGTTCAGCGCTACAGAATATAGAAAATAAAAATTGATGGATTATTGTTCGGAGATTATAAAAGATGTATATGTCAAATGGAAAAATGATTAATGTTTTATAAGATTTAAAAAAATATATATATATTTCTGCAGTTAATGGAATGTTAGGGTTAAATTTTTCTAAGCAGAAAACTTTGAAAAGTGCAAGATAAATTTACTAGTAGATTACGGAAGAGGAAAAAATAATAGTTAATTTATATATCTTATCATTTAATTAAATTTTATGGACTTCATATAGAATATTTATCGTCCTAAATATATAAATGCCTGTTTGATGAAAATCTGCTTTTGAACAGAAAAGACTTCAAATATTACATTTGAAATGCTATTCCACCAATATAGGATTAGGTGTTTAACACCATGCATTTTCGCTTTATCGATTTCTGAAGTTAAACATGCTTTGATAGAACATTAGCTGCTCGCTTGTAATTATATTATCTCCTCATGGCTTAAAATAATCGATATAAGTTTAGCACTACAGAATATAGAAAATAAAAATTGATGGATTATTGTTCGGAGGTTATAAAAGATATATTTTTAAAATGAAAAAAACATTAATTTTTTATAAGAACTTAAATAATGTAAATTTCTGCAGTAAATATAATGTTAGGGTTGAATTTGTATAATCAAAAATCTTTAAACTATGGAAGATAAATTTACTGTTAGACTATGGAAGAAAAATAAATAAATATACTTAATTTGTGTATCTAATGGTTAAATAAAATTTTATGTCTATTCTTTCAAAAACTGTACGTGCTAAATAGATAAATGTGAGTTGTCATGATATTTAGAATATCAGGATTCTGTCACATTTCGATGTTTCGGGATATGGTACACTTGCTAATTTCATTTAATTATTGAATATTGATCGAATTGTTTTTCGGTAAAATTTCGGAAAATTAGTAATTTTTTAGACTGCTTTTTTATTTTCTGTTTTCGTCCAATGAACTTATTAATAATTTGTTCCTCAGTTTTATTTTATTTTAATTTAATAATAATTATTTTTCGGAAGAGAAAATCCTCAATGAAAATCTTCTTTAAAACAATACACATTACAATCGTTTTATCTGAAATGCTTTTCGACCGATATAGAACAAGGTGTTTAACACTATCCATTCTTGCTTTATCGATTTTTTATGTAAACTTACTTTGGTAGAATATTAGCCGCTCGCTTGTAATTATATTATCTCATCATATCTGAAATTAATAGATGAATGTTCGTCTCTACAATATTTAGAAGATGGAAAAAAGTTCCAAGTCTTAAGATTATAATTTTTTTAAAACTAATAAAAAGAATAACTTTTGTTGAAACTCTTTTAAATTCCTTAAAGGTAGTGAATGGTAAGTTGTTATACACTTGAATAAATTGCTCTTCAGTATTTAAACTTTTCTTGCCGTTATATTTATGCATGTTTTCCGTTTTAAATATAGTTTATTTATGGGATTTTGTGAGAAAATAAAGCATTTTTGCGAGAGTCCTACGCGAAATTATATTATGTGATATTTTGAACTATATAAATATTTAAAAATATTGGTATTTATGTTGTAAATGGAATCAAATGGTTGTGTTTTTTTAAGGAAAAATTTTCTAGGTATGTGATCAGGCTACGGAAGAAGAATTTAATTAGATACTTTCGTATCTAATGATCGTACTTAATGTTCTGACTATCATTAAGAAAACACCATTTCCTAGGCATATTAATACGAACTATTATAATCTAGAATATTAGACATCAATCATATATAGTGATGTTTCGTGATATATTTAATAATTGAATCTAAATAATATAATTATTTTCTCAAAAAAAAAAAAACCTTATAAAGCATGTAACATAAAAACAGCAGTGCTGTAGAATGTAGTTTAACTTTCGTTTTCGTCTAAGTGAATTTATTAGTAATTTGCGCTTAGATTTCTCCTTTAATTTCTTTCGAAATTTTAAAGTTTGTTAATGGCTTTATTTTTTAAATATATGAGAATTCGAGTGAAAAAGAAAGAGTAACTTACAGTTTATATATGTCAAAAAAAAAAAAAAAAAAAAAAAAAAAAAAAAGAACAGAGAGAGAGAGAGAGAGAGAGAGAAATCATGTCCGATTTGCAATTAAAAAATACAGTTTTAGTAATAATTTCTATGTTTTAGTCATAGTTTACACTGTAAAAAAAATCACACCAGTTTTCCTGTAGGAATCTAAAAAATAGTTGCCCTTATCGTTCCGGAAAAATTTCCGACCCAGCTCGGAAAAAAATCCGTAAAATCGAAATAAAATCCGTTGAATACCGTTTTATTGACTGTTTCCTTTTTTTATAGTGTAGTAATAACATTAAACGAATACAATCAGTGAAACAAAACAGCGAAACTAAAAGTATATTTTTTAAAAAATCATGTTTTTTTAAAAAACAATTTTAGTACTAGTTTCTACATTTTAGTAATAGCTTTAGTAATAACATTAAATTGTATTATATGATCTAAACGTTTATGCTGTCAATGCAAAAGGTGAACTAAAAGCATACAATTAAAAATATAATCTGAAGCATTTTATACGTTTTTAAATATTTTAAAATCCGTATTGTTTTAGGCAATTTATTAAAAAAAAACAATTAAAATTACCTTTTTACTTTTTTAATTTAGGTTCATATAAAGAAAGAAAATATAGTGAGGACGAATAAGTAAATAAGCAACAAACCGAAAAAAAAAATCCAAGAAAAGTTTGTGTTTGATTTAAATTAAAATTTTCTTAAAATTAATCTTAAATAAGTGTATGTGTGATTTAAATCCGATCGCCTTTAAAATGAGTTTTACGTAGGTTTAAAAGCTTGCCTGTAATGAATTATTAAAGTATCTCATGCGAATTAATTCTCCCTTTAATTCCTTTCGAATTTTTCAAGTATGTTAATGATTTTATTTTTCAAATATATGAGTATTCGACTGAAAAAAGACTATTTTGCAGTTTATAATTACCAGAAAAGAAAATTTCAAGAAATCATGCCCAATTTGTAAGTTAAAAAAATTTTAGTAATAATTTCTATATGTTGGTAATAGTTTAACATCAAAATGAATATGAATCGTATTGTATAATCAAGAGTTTTATGTCAATAAAGGAGCGGAAATAAAAGCATATTTTAAAATATAATCTATAGCATTTTATGTGTTTTTGAATATTATGAAACTTGTATTTTTTTGGACAATGTTCAAAAAATTCAATTATTTTCCCCTTTGTACTTATTAAATTTATAGTCGTACAAAGAAAAGGAAATACATTGAGAACAAATAAATAAATAAACAAAAATCCAACAAAAGTTTGTGTTTGTAGATTGATTTTAAATAAGTCTAAGTGTGATTTAAATCAGGTCACATTTTAAAGAAGTTTTATGCAGTTTTAAAATCTCATTTACAGTCAATAATTAAAGTGTCTCATGCGAATTGTTTTTTCTGTAATTCCTTTTGAAATTTTCAAGTTTGTTACGTTTTATTTTTTAATTATAAGCGTATTTGAATGAAAAAGAAAGAATAATTTCTAGTTCATAATTATCAGAAAGGAAAAATTCGAGAAATCATGCCCGATTTATGAGTTAAAAAATAATTTTAGTAATAATTTTTATAATTTAGTAATAGTTTTAGTAATAACATTAAAAATAATGCAAATAGTAATATATGATCAAAAGTTTGATGTCAATAAAAGAGTGGAACTAAAAGAATATTTTAAAATATAATCTATAGCATTTTATGCAATTTCTAATTGTTTTGAAACTCATATTGTTTTGGACAATGTACTAGAAAATCAATTAAATTTCTATTTGTACTTATTAAATTTAAAGTCATACGATGAAAAGAAAATGTATTGAGGACTAATAAATAAATAAACAACAATCCGAAAAAGGAAATCCACCAAAACGTTGTGTTTGATTAAAATTTTTATTTAAGAAATTTTTTGTAGATTGATCTTAAGTAAGTCTAAATGGAATTTAAATCTGATCACATTTTAAACTAGTATTATGTAATTTAAAATCTTACCCATAAGTAATCATTAAAGTATCTCATGCGAATTGATTTTTCCTTTAAGTCTTTTCGAGTTTGTCAAATATGTTAATGGTTTTATTTTTCAAATAAATGAGTATCCGAATGAAAAAGAAAGAATCATTTCGAAAGTTTATAATTATAAGAAGGGAAAATTTTGAGAAATGATGTCCAATTTGCGTGATTAAAATTTTAATTTTACTAATAATTTATATATTTTAGTAATAACATTAAATTGAATACATATCGTATTATATTATTAAAACTTTGATGCTGTCAATAAAACATTGGAGCTAAAAGTATATTTAAAAAAATAACCTAAGGCATTTTATGAGTTTTTGAGTATTTTGAAGTTTGTATTTTTTTTGTAAAATGTATTAAATAATCAATTAATATTCCCTTTGTACTTATTAAATTTAGAGTCCTACAAAGAAAAGAAAATATGTGAGGAAAAATAAACAAATAAACAAAATTTTGCAAAAAAAAAAAAAAAAAAAAAAAAAAAAAAGCGACAAAAGTTTGTCTTTGATTTAAATTGTTATTAATTTTTTTTTTCATTAGTCTTAAAGAAGTCTAAGTGTGATTTAAATCCGATGACATTTTAAAGAAGTTTTACTCAGCTTTAAAATATCGCCTGCAGCAAATTATTAAAGTATCTCATGCGAGTTAATTTTAGCTTTAATACCTTTCGAATTTTTCATGAATGGTTTTATTTCTCAAATATATGAGCATTCTAATGAAAAAAGAAACAAATAATTTAAAGTTTATATAACTCACAAAGTATAAAAATCGAGAAATTATATCCGATTAGCGAGGGTTTTTTTAAAAAAATTATTTCAGTAATAATTTCTAAGTTTTAGTATTAGCTTTAATAATAACATTAAAAGGAATTCAGACCGCATTATATGATCAAAAGTTTGATGTCGTCAATAAAAAAGTTAAACTAAAAGCATATTTTAAAAAACAATGTAAAGTGTTTTACATGTTTTTATATATTTTGAAACTTGTATGCTTTTGGACAATGTACTAAAAACTAAATTAACATTCCCTTTGTATTTATTAAATTTAGAGTCATACAAAGCAAAGAAAATATAGTGAGGTCGAGTAAATAAATAAATAAAAATCCTTCAAAAGTTTGCGATTGAATTAAATTCATATATAAGAATGTTTTGGAATCATATTAAATAAAGTGTAAGTGTGATTTAAATCTGATCACATTTATAAGAAGTTTTTCGCAGTTTTAAAATATCATCTACAGTCAATGATTATAGTATTTTATGCTAATTATTTTTTCTTTAATTCCTTTCAAATTTTATAAGTATTTTACTGTTTTATTTTTTAAATAATTGAGTATCCATAGGAAACTGAAATAATAATTACCAAATTTTATAATTATAACAAAGAAACAAAATTGAGAAGTCATTTCGAATTTGCTAGCTATTAAAAAAAAATAATTTTAGTTATAACTTCTTTATATTAGTAATACTTCTAAAAATAACATTAAAATTATTACAAATCACATTATGTTTTCAAAACTTTTGGTGTTGTCAAGTGGAACTAGAAGCATATTTTAAAGCGTAAAACATTTTATTTGTTTTTTTTCATACTTTGATATTTGTATTTTTTGGACAATGTACTAAAAAATCCATTAAATTTGCTTTTATACTTATTAGATGCGTTCGTAATTATGTAAATACGTAGCACCTATAGTCGTCGTTCGGTCAGTCTGTCTATCTGTCCGGCCGTCCGCATATAACAGAGTAAAAACTACAAAACTGAATGATCTGAAATTTTAAATATACAATTGTTGCAAAATTTCGAGTCATTTCACATTTTATGAAAATCGGATGTATAATTTAATTACAGGGACAGTCAAAAGTTTTCAGTTACATTACGGCCAATGGGAAAAAATATTCCAAGTGCATTTTAACGATATTACAGCCTTTCGAACAGAATGAAATTGACATGCACTTATGAAGTGTACTAAAATATACATTCAATGCAATATGCGGTGCAAAAAATAGTTATAAACTAGTTATAGTACGAACGCACCTCATTTGCCACGTTTGATGTGCAATTTTCAACTTTTTAAATTTATAGTCATACAAAGAAAAGAAAATATCGTGAGGTCGAATAAGTGAATAAAGAAAACTCGAAATTTTTTTTAATAAATGCTTGTGTTTAATTTAATTTTTTTAATTCACCTTAAGTAAGTCTAAGTGTGATTTAAATCCGATCACATTTTACAACTACACGACAACTACATTCAATTACCAAAGTATCCCATCGCAAATTATTTTCCTCCCAATTCCTTTCGGATTTCTCAAGTATGTTAATCGTTTTATTTTTTAAGTAGAAAAGTATCCGAAGGAAAAAGAAAGAACAATTTTTAAGGTTTATAATTATCGAAAGCGAAACGGTTAGAAATCACGTCCAATCTTCAGGATTTAAAAAATAATTTTAGTAATAATTTCTATATATTAGTAGTTGTTTCAGTAATGACATCAGAATGAATATACAAATGTGTATGCTTTTAAAAATGGAAGTTATACAAAAAATAGTTATTATTTTAAATTACTTAGAAATCGTATGGAGTATTTTTAAATGTGAATTTATTATGTTTTATTTTCTTTAACACGTTCACGCTAGCGCGGTGGGTCACACTCGACTGTTCAGAGTTGTCAAGTCTCCGGCTTTTTGCACACCATTATTATTTTAGAGAAAATGTTGTTCCTTTAAATAGCCCAAATGTTCTAATTAAAAAAACAACAACATTTTCTGTATTAAAACACTTGTATTCAAAAAGCCGGAGACTTGCAGCTCCGAGACAGTCGAGTGTGACCCGCCGCGCCGGCGTGAACGTGTTAAAGAAGGATTTTTTTAGTACATAAAATTTGTATGCTACATTTCAAAATGTACCGTATAAACGTACGAGACACGTAAGAACTTTTTTCACGCCGAACATTGTTTATATTACTTCTAGACGGAATGAGGAAATGCTTAATTTCAACTTTCTATCAATATCCAAAAAAAAAAAAAAAAAAAAAAAAAAAATAGTTAACTTCAGAAAAGTTTTCATCTTCAATTCATATATTTTTATTATTGTAAATATAATGGCGCGTTTATGCTGATAGTTGTGTTTTGAAACATTTTATTTTATCTTTCTCTCTTGACCAACATGAAATATATGGAATTAGACAACTAAAAGACAGTCTCATCCATTGAAAGTTTCCATCTTAATGCCAGATATTTTTTATTGTAAATACTACGAATATTTGCTTTGATAGAAAGAGTTTTGGTATTTTCTCTTTCTCACTTGTCTAAATTGAATTCTGTGAAATTCAATAAATGAAAGCTGGTTTTATCCGTTGAAAGTTTTCATCTTAAATTCAAATGTTTATTATTGTAAATACCACGAAACATTTGTTTTGATACAAAGTGTATTAAAACATTTTATTATGTTTTTCTCCCTTGACTAAAACGAAACAAATAAAATTCGATAATTAAAAGATGGTCACATCCGTTTAATGTTTTCATCTTAAATTCAAATACCTGTTATTGTAAATACTACGAAACATTTGTTTTAATAGAAAGAGTATTAAAACATTTTATTATGTATTTCTCGCTTGACCAAAATTAAATAAGTAAAATTCGATAATTAAAAGATGGTTACATCCTTTGACCGTTTTCATATGTTTCTTATTGTAAATACTAAGAAACATTTGTTTTGATAGAAAGAGATTTCAAATGTTTATTTACTCTTTATCACTTGACCAAAATGAAATAGCATATAAAATTCGATAACTGAAAGATGTTTTTATTCGTTGAAAGTTTTCATGTTAAATTCAGATATTTCTTATTGTAAATTCTACGAAACATTTGTTTTGACAGAAATAGTATTAAAACTTTTATTATGTCTTTCTCACTTGATCAAAATGAAATACGTAAAATTCGATAATTAAAAGATGATTATCTTTTGAAAGTTTTCATCTCAAATTCAGATATTTGTTATTTTAAATACTACGGAACATTTTTTTTTTTTGATAGAAAGTGTATTAAAACTTTTTTTTTTTATGTCTATCTTACTTGATGAAAATTAAATATGTAAAATTCGATAGCTAAAAGATGGTTACAACAGTTGAAAAATTTCATCTTAAATTCATATATGTCTAATTGAAAATACTACGAAATATTTGTTTTGATAGAAAGAGTACTAAAACTTTCTACTATGTCTTTCTCACTTGGCCAAAATTAATTGCATAAAATTCAATAATTAAAAGATGGTTACATCCGTTGAACGTTTTCATCTTAATTTCAGATGTTTCTTACTGTAAATACTACGTAACATTTGTTTTGATAGAAATAGTATTAAAAAAAATTATAGTGTCTTTCTCACTTGACCAAAATGAAATATATAAAATAAGGTTATTTGATTAAGGTTTCTTCTCTAGAAAGCTTTCTCTCATTTTTTTTTAAACCGTAAATACTACGGGACATTTGTTTTAAAAGAAAGGATTTTGAAACTTTTTATTTTCTCTTCTAAATGTGACCAAATTTAAATCCGCGAAATTAAGTACTTTGCAGACTTACTATCTAACTGTGCAGAAGAATGTTTTCTCTGTGAATTGAGCAATTTTGGCATCTTAAGAACAGTTACAATTCTCAAGTTTACTAAATATAGTAATAGTAGATATGTTGACAAATAATTAACAAGACATTATTTCCTTATAGTGCTTTATGCTATGTACTGATAATTTAATGTTCTGATCATTGATGGTGGAATAGTATTTAGTAAAAAATACTAAAGAAAAGAGCCCCAAATATTAAAGAAAATCTTTGTAATAATAAAGGATATCTTTTTAATAAATATTTTCGTGTGAATAATTTGTTTATAGATTATTCAATCATTGTTTGATTAAATAAGCTTTCGTTTCATATGTACACTAAACGAAATAAAAAAAAATATTTTGTCCTTAATAAAAGCAAAACTCCCAAACTATGCCTGTGTAACGTATGAATATCTCAGATGATAAAGGTGGTAAGTGACACAATCGCCATATGGAAAAAATGAGCTATAAAGTTCAAAATATTTATTTGTGTTTATTGCCCACTGTAAAAAAAAAAAAAAAAAAAAAAAAAAAATCCGTTAAAATATGGAAATTATACTGGCAGTCGAGACGCCAGTACTATTTCCGTATTTTAATGGAAATTTTTTTACAGTGTAAAATGCCTCATTTATCATTTAAAACCTCTATGAGTATCAGGTTTTTCAAATCGGAATTTAACAGATTATAGAGGACCATTGATTATCTTTAATCATGTGATTAGCTCAATAATTTTTCTTTTGTCCCATACTCCCTTAATCATCTGAGATCTTCGAATGACAGTCGAATTATTTGCATTAAAAATTAATCCAAATTAATATTCCACAATTTCCACGACTGACAATACGCAAAAATAAGCATTATCAAACTATTAAAAACGCCTAAAAATTAATCAAACAGTGACTAAACGATGTATAAACAAATTATTGACAAGAAAATATTGAAAGTCATTCTATATTTAAAAAAGTATATTTTCTTATGATGTTTTTTCTTAGCCAGATGTTACAGAATTAACCCGTCTTTAAAAAATCCAAATTAGATTTTCCACACTTAGAATATTACAAAATGAATGTTAATGAAATATTTTTAAAACCTATTTACTTAATCAAACAACGATTGAACTATCTATAAACAAATTCTTGATACGAAAATATTTAAAGTGAATTTATTTTTATTAAAAGAAGATTTTCACTTAAATGAAATTTATTTGGTGCATTTTATGAAAGCAACTATTGTGGGTAAAATATCGAATGTTTTAACTTCAAAGTCCTTTGAAAATCGTCTTTAATATATTAAATTCAAACCACAATAATATATATTTTACCGTAATAAAGATAAAATAATAAATGTCTTTAGTATTATTTTATATGTCCTAAAAATGTTATTGTATGTCTTCATTTAAAATTTATTGTTAACGTATGTCTCATTTTAAAGATAATCAAAATTAGTTTTCAACATTTAAAAAAAAACAGCATGCTAGAAAATAAAAACTAACGCAATATATTAATAAAAAAGCATGCCCACTTAAAATCAAACAATTATAGAACCATCTATAAACATATTCCTTACATGAAATATTAAAAGTAATTTTATCTGTAATAAATCATATTATAATTGAAATTTACTTGGCTGGTTTCCCGGAAAGAATTTGGCAGCTACAAAGATGAAAACGTTAATTTAAAATTCCTTTGATAATTTTATTTAAAATGTTAAGTTTATAGCAGATATATTTCACATGCTCTAACAATATGTTGTTAAGTTAACTATTTGACATGTAATGTTAATAAATGCCTCCTTTAAAAAAAATCCGAATTAATTTTTCAACATTCTCAACAATTTAGAATACTAGAAAATTGACACTAACAGTAAATATTTTTTTAAAGAAAGCCATTTTAATCAAAAAATTCCAATCCTAACCCTTTTAAAAATGCTAAATTGAAAACATTGCAATGAACAAATTATGATAAAAAATGTAGACATTTAATATACTTACTTTAGTTTTATTTTCTATACCTTAAAATAAAAATATTGCTACATGCCTTCAGAGTTATTTTCAACACATGTCCCATTTTAAAAATAGTCGAAATTCTTTTTTCAATATTTTCAAAACTTTGAAATGCTAGAAAATAAACACTAAGAGAATGTACTTAAAATAATCTGTATGTAAAATAGTCTGAGTACTTAATCAAACAATAATTGAACCTTACATTCATATTCCTGACACAAAAATATTAAAAGTACTTTTATCCCTAATAAAAGCAGATTTTCTCCTAAAGGTGTTATTATATAAACGAAATTTACTAGCCGTGTTTACCCAAAAGAATTTAGTGGTTAGATTGATGAAAACTTTAATTTAAAATGCCCTTGATAATTCTTTTTAAAGTGTTAAATAATAATCATAATAAATATGTTATCATAATAAATATGAAAAAAAAACCACTTTAGAGTTATTACCTATGCCCTGAAAATATGCTGTTATAATATATATTATGTTATACACTATATTTTGTATATTATGTGTTTAGAAAACCAAATTAGTTTTTCAGTACTTTCAACATTTCAGAATTTTAGGAATTTACCACTAACAACCTATATTTTTTAAAAAAAGAAAAAAAATCCTAAATATTTAATCAAACAACGATTTACAAACAAATTCCAGGCATAAAAATATTTAAAGTCATTTATCTTTAATAAAAACAGCTTTTCTCCAAAATACATTATCACATATAACATCGCCCATTGCATACTAAAATACATTATTCATTTGGCATGTTACAACCGAAAAAATTGGCGGTTTGAATATTGAATATTTGAACTTAAAATTCCGTGGATAATCTTTTAAAAAATGCTACATTGAAAACATAGTAATGAATACATTCTCCCAAGGAATAGCAAATTTAATGTTATTACTTTAGTTTTATTTTCTATGCCCTGAAATAAAAAATGGTATTATTAGCCCGCAATTAAAATATAACGTTAGCATAAGTTCTCTAAACTAATTTGCCTTTTACAAAACAATCCGGAACAACTCTTCCATACTTTCAACGATGCAGACTACCAGAAAATAAACAACAACGGAATATATATATATATATATATATATAATCTTAGCTGCTTAGTCAAACAATGGTTGAACTATCTATAAACATATTCCTGACACGAAAATATTTACAGTCATTTTATTAAATTAATAAAAGCAGATTTTCTCTTAAATACATTGTCATAACTGAAATTTTCTTTATCTTCAAAATATTCTTGTAGCTAGAATGATAAAAACTTTAAAATTTTTCTGATAATTCATTTTTAAAATGTTAATTTAAAACAATATTAATAGATTTGCTGTCATAATAAATATAAGAAAAATACTTTAGATTTATTTCCTATGCACTAAAAATATGTTTTTATGTCATCTATTTGAAATGAAATGGTAATAATATGCTCTTAAAAGCATACAAATTCTTTTTAACACTTTCAACTATTCAGTATACCAGAATATTTACACTTACAGTATATATCTTTTATATCTTTTAAAGAAATCCCAACAATTCAATCAAACAATGATTTATCCATTTATAAACAAATTCCGGATATAAAATATTTAAAGTAATTTTATATTTAATAAAAGCAGATTTTATTAAGTATAGTATATTTAGTAGATTTTATTATTATAACGTCGTTCACTACGTATTAAAATACATTATTCATTTGGCGTGTTTCCACAAAAGAATTTGGGAGCTTGGATATTGAATATTTTAACTTAAAATTCCTTGGCTAATCCTTTTAAAAATGTTAAATTGAAAACACGGTCATGAGTACATTATCATAAGAAATGACAAATTTAATATATTTATTTTAGTTTTATTTTCTGTTCCCTGAAATAAAGAATTTTATTATAAGCCCCATTTAAAATATAATGTTACGAAATGTGCCCCAAACTGAACTGCTTTTTAAAAACTAGACCTAAATAATTATTCCATATTTTCAACAATGCAGAATATTAAAATATAAAAAAAAACAACAGAATATGTTTTTAATAAAGCTTACCTACTTAATAAAACAATGGTTCAACCATCTATAAACTAATTCCTGACACGAAGATATTTACAGTCATTTTATCCTTAATAAAAGTAGCTTTTCTCGTAAATACATTATTATAATATCGTTCACTACATACTAAAATACATTATTCATTTGGCGTGTTTCCACAAAAGAATCTGGCGGCTTGAATATTGAATGTTTTAACTTAAAATTTCTCGGCTAATCCTTTTAAAGATGTTAAATTGAAAACACAGTAATGAATACAATATCATAAGAAATAACAAATTTAATATATTTTCTTTCGTTTTATTTTGTATGCCTTAAAATAAAAATATGTTATAAACTCGTAGTTAAAATATTATCTTACCATATGTACCCAGAACTAATCTACCTTTTAAAAAGCAATCCGAAATAACTCTTCCTTATTTTCAACAATGTAGAATGCTAGAAAATAAACATCAACAGGATACATTTAAAAAAAGTCTAACTACTTAATTAAACAATGGTTTAAACATCTATAAAATAATTCCTGACAAGAAAATATTTAAAGTTATTTTATTCTTAATAAAAGCAGCTTTTCTCCAAAATACATTATTATCCTCCTAAGACTCTGCATCCAATATAGTGGACATTTTTATTTTTCATATAAAAATACTTAACTTAATTAAATATATAGAAAAATCTATATGTAAAAGAACGTGAAATTCACGTTAAAATGTCAATTAAAAACATGAATACATCGAATGAGTCATAGTTTTATTTCTAAAATAGGTGTAAAAAACAATTAAAAGGCCTTAAGACATTAAAACTACTTTACAGATGCTAAATATGAAAGAATTCGCAGGAGTCCCGAGCGCTTTCGACCAAACTCTGGTCATCATCAAGGGGTGAAGCGAGAAGAAATCAGCAAACCTCCAGAATGCACACTGGTTTAAATATTGCAGGGCGAAACCAAAATTGAAAAAAAATGAGGGGAGGTAGAAGAAGGGAAGTGGATGAGTTCATGGAGCGAAGTAGATATATAAAATTTGGCGGCTTGGATATTGGATATATTAACTTAAAATTCCTTGACTAACCCTTTTAAAAATGTTAAATTGAAAACACAGTAATGAATATATTATCATTTGAAATAACAAATTTAATATATATTTACTTTCGTTTTATTTTATATGCCCTAAAAAAACTATAAGTCCGAAGTTAAAATATAATGTTACCATACGTACCCCGAAGTACTCTATCTTTTAAAAACCAATCCGAAATATCTCTTCCATACTTTCAACAAGGCAGAATGCTAGATAATAAACATCAACAGAATGCATTAAAAAATACGCTTAACTACTTAATCAAACAATGGTTGAAACATCTATAAAGTAATGCCTGACACGAAAATATTTACAGTCATTTTATCCGTAATAAAAGCAGCTTTTCTCCAAAATACATTATTATAACATCGTTCACTACATACGAAAATGCATTGTTTATTTGGCATGTTTCCACAAAAGAATTTGGCAGCTTGAATATTGAATATTTTATCTTAAAATTTCTTGACTATTCCTTTTAAAAACGTTAAATTGAAAACACAGTAATGAATACATTGTCATATGAAATAACAAATTTAATATATTTCCTTTTGTGTTATTTTGTATGCCCTAAAATTAAAAATGTTATTATAAGCCCGCACTTAAAATATAATGTTAGCATATGTCCCCTAAACTAACTCACCTTTTAAAGAACAATACGAAATAACTCTTCCTTACATTTAACAATGCAGAATATAAAAAAAAAACCAACAGAATATGTTTTTTAATAAAGCTTAAGTACTTAATCAAACAACGTTTGAACCATCTGTAAACTCATTCATAACACGAAAATATTTACAGTCATTTTATCCTTAATAAAAGCAGCTTTTCTCTAAAATACATTATTATAACATCGTTCACTACATCCAAAATACATTATTCATTTGGCGTGTTTCCACAAAAGAATTTGGCGGATTCAATATTGAATATTTTAACTTAAAATTCCTTGGCTAATCCTTTTAAAAATGTTAAATTGAAAACATAATAATGAAAAGATTATATCTTAAGAAATAACAAATTTATCGTATTTACTTTAGCGTTATTTTCTATACCCTGAAATAAAAAATGTTATTATAAGCCCTCAGTTAAACTATAATGTTGCCATATGTACCCCGAACTAATCTACCTTTTAAAAACCAATCCGAAATAACTCTTCCACACTTTCAACAATGCAGAATACTAGAAAATAAACATAAACAGAATATATTTTTGTTAAAAAAAGCCTAACTACTTAATCAAACAATGATTGAACCATCTATAAACAAATTCCTGACACGAAAATATTTAAAGTAATTTTATCCTTAATAAAAGCAGATTTTCTCCTAAATACATTATTATAACTGAAATTTACTTGGCGTGTTTTCTCAAAAGAATTTGGCGGCTGCAATATCGATCGTCGCCTCTAAATGCTAGCTTGGTTTACTTGAAGTTTTATTATGTTATGTAGAGATTAAGATATTTTATTCTTCCCGAAAGGGGATTTTTTTTTTCAGCGAAATCATGCTATTATATTTTAAAGTACTTATGGCTGAAAAGTATTTTTTAAATGCCATTAACTTTATCTTAGGAGTTATTTATTATTTTGGTAGTTAGGTGATTTTAATAAGGTAGAAATATGATGGAATAAACATTATTTTTATAAATGTGTTAAACTATTTTCTGTCTCTTACATGATATTAAAATTTTTCTTGTCATTTATATCATATTAAAAATGTTTTTTTCTATTTTCTTTTATTGTTGTGTAAAATAAAATACATGCACATAAATACATGCACATTTTAAAAAATTTAGAAAAAAATAATATATTGTCTTATTGGAAGGGAGTTTGTACTTAAAAACTTGTCAAAGTATCGAATTTTTTGGGGTAAAAAAAAATCAAATTTTTATCTATTTTTCCTTCAAAACGTTTCCCCATTTGCCAAGTATTATGATGCAAACTACATTACGATAAGATAATTTGTTAATTTGTTTTGAATTTTTGAAATATAACCGATTTATTGAGTCTTAGAACTACTTTTTCTTTCATCTCACGCGAAATTCACTTTTTGACAAGTACACCGTGTCCCAAAAATTTATACAATCAATAAAATTTGCATTAACACTTAAATGACTGACTTTTCAAAAATCATTGTAATAATGTTTTTCGGCTCTCATGTTTTAAATAAATCATAGGAAAAATACTTTAAAAAATCCTATTTTGTTTTAAGTATGGTTTAGGGCTAAAAAACAGTTTGTTACTAATCGGCAATACTGGTCTTTAATTGAAAAAATAATTTTCCTTGATAAAATTCTGTAATATTAAACACACAAGAATTTTAGGAACTATAATAAGAAATAAATTTTACTTTCTTACTGCAGAACAAAATAGGGTATTTCGCAAGCTTCCAAACAAAACAAAAAGAACAAATAGGAACAATTGGAAAAATAAATATATCTTTATTCCTAAACAGCACAAGTGTTGCCATCTACATGTTGAAAATCGATTTAATAATGGTTTCAGAATGTATTCTATTGGCAACATTAGGCTTTATAGCTTCAATATTATTCTAATAGTATTTTAGAGCCTAAATTGGGTATGTTGCCGAAAAGCAACACACGGCATTTAAGGGTTAACATAAAAAGTAATAGGGTACAATTCAAATTCGTGAGATAGGTAATAAATAAAAGCAGATTTGCTGATATACACATATAAATTATGATCAAACGTTTGAAATTATAACATATACTTTAAATCATACAAAAATATGCTGTCCCAAAAGTATAGACACATGTAATTTTTTTGTGTTTTATATTTATAAAAGTAACGAAAATCTTACTTTTAATATTTAATTGTATTGCCACGACACTTTATAACATCAAATATATGTTGTTGCATAGAATTAACTAAGCATTGCATTGCAGAAGGAGGTATTTCATACCACGCTTTGTCAATTGCAATTTTTAAGTTTTTTTATACATGTATATTGGTTTCCATTTTCATATATTTTACGAGATAAGATCCCTCATATGTTCTCCATGGGATTCAAATCTGGACTAAGTGCTGACCAGTCTAATAGTGTGATATTGTTTTGCCTAAACCATGTTTTCGATGATGTGGAAGTATGGATGGATGCCCCATCTTACTGGAAAACACAGTCCGTTGCTGCTAGAAACTCCATAATTAGCAGTAAATTGGTAAGTAAAATATCCTGATAATCCTCTGATTTCATTTTAATGTCCATAAATCATAGAAATGTTTCGAGAAATACAATACCTTGCTTAAAGCAGAGACCTAGAAATGCACGTCTAAAGTGGGCTAGAAAACATATGTCATACGATGAAAAATGGATTTTTGTAATCTTCGGTGATGAAAAGAAATGGAATTGAGACGGCCCTGATTGTCATAAATTTTACTAGCATGACCTAAGAAAAGAACCCAAGAACTGTTTCAGAAGGCAACAAGGGGAAGGGTCCTTAATGGCCTAGGGAGGGTTTTCTTTCAACGGCCAAACATTTTTAAGCTTTATGGATTGAAAAATGAAATCAGAGAATTATCGGGATATTTTACGTAACAATTTACTGCCAATTATGGATTTGCTAGCAGAACCGGACTGTGTTTTCCAATGAGATGGGGGGCATCCATCCATACCACCACATCATCGAAAACATGGTTTAGGCAAAACAATATCTCACTATTAGACTGGTCAGCCACTTAGTCCAGATTTGAATCCCATGGAGAACATATGAGAGATCTTATCTCGAAAAATATATGAAAATGGAAAGCAATATACATGTGTAAAGGACTTAAAAATTGCAATTTACAAAGCGTGGTATGAAATACCTCTTTCTGTAATGCAATGCTTAGTTAATTCTGTGGAACAACGTGTATTTGATGTTATAAAGTGTCGTCAATACAATTAAATATTAAAAGTAAGTTTTTAGTTACTTTTATAAATCTAAAACACAAAAATATTACAGGTGTCTATACTTTTGGGACAGCACATTATTATATAATTTAATGTAATGTAAAACTACTTTTTTCCCCATGAAAAACTTCCAAAGTTTATCAAGTCTTATGATGTAAACCGCACTCCAATACGGCATTGTATTACATTTGTATGAATGTTTGAAATCGGAACTTACTCATGGGTCTCCGAAATATTTTATTTGAGTTTCCGCAAAACATTTCAACTCATGTTGGTTCAAACCTCACTCTGATACCACAATGTGTTCATTTTTATGAATACATGAAATGTGAGCTGATTTCTAGGACTTATAAAAATAATTTGTTTCTTTTTTGCCTAAAAAAGTTCCAGTTTTTCAGAAGTTTTATGATGCAAATCACACTCTGCTATTACATTCGTATGAATTTTTGAAATCGGAAGTTACTTATGGATCTCTTTGAAATATTTTATTTGAATAAAAAAAAAAAAAAAAAATCGACTCACTGACACAAGTATGCCTGTTCAAAGCTCACTCCGATACGACAATGCGTTAATTTTTATGAACATTTGAAATGTGAATGGACTTATAGAAATCATGAAACTAATTTTTTTTCTAAGAAAAAGTTCCAGTCTTATGATGCAAACCACACTCCGATACGACAATGTGTTTTTAAATTTGTATGGTTTTTGAAATCGAAACTATCTTATGGATATCTTTAAACTATATTATTTTATTATCACAAAAATCCAACTTTTTAAAAATGAATTTTTAAAATGTGAACGAACTCATGACCCATATTGTATGTATATTTGAATATTTTTCCTATCGGTTGGTATAATTTATGGTATTTCTTAGAATGGATAAAGAAGAACTAAACAATATTTCATTAAGTTAAAGTGATTTTGATAAAGCAGAAATGCGATAGAATAAACATTATTTTCATAATTGCGCTAAAATGTTTTCTCTCTTACATGATATTAAAATGTTTTTTCTCTCTTACATGATATTAATTTGTTTTCCGTCATTTTTATGATATTAAAAATGTCTTTTTAACTTTTTTTTCTGTCTTCTGTGATTGATGTGTATTGTAATAGTATTATCGCCGTTCGTTGTAATGATTTATGTTATTGTTTAGAAGAGATAATGAAGAATCTGAACAGTATTTGACTAAGTTAAAGCAAGTTTAATAGATAAAAAGACGAAAGAATAAATATTATTCAAAAAAGTCATAAAATATTTTTTCTCTTTTATATAGTAGTAAAATGATTTTTTTTCCCTTTTCATAAAATAATAAAATCTTTTTCCTACTTTTTCTATGATATTAAAATGTTTTCTCTTTTTTTTTGCGATATATGAATATCTGTCTACTTCTTTCCCGATTTATTTCAATGACTTGCGTTGCTGCTTACAAGAAATAGCGAAAAGTTATAACAGCCTAAGTCAAATTAAACTATTAAACAAATGGATATGTGAAAGAAAAAAAGCAGTATTTAAAAAATGTTTATGCATATTGTTTTAAAACAAGTTGGAAATTGCTCGTCAAACGTGGCAAAAGAGGTGCGTTCGTACTATAACTAGTTTTATAAAAAAAAAATTTGCACCGCATACTGTACTGAATGTATATTTTAGTACACTTCATCAGTGACTATTAATTTCATTCTGTTCGAAGAGCTATAACATCATTAACGAAGAACAAGAAAAACGTAACTAATTGAAGTAAAACATATAAACACGTGCATAACATACTTTTGAGTGCATTTGTTTATATTTATTACATACATTATATGTTTATATAAAACAATAATTTTTCCACAATTTACAAATAAATTTTAATTAGGAATTTGTATAAAGAAGATGTCGTTGAAAATAAATTATCTATATAATTAATTTGTACTATATGTGAAAAGGAGTTAAATATTTAAGGAAATAATCTCTCTTTTGTTTTGTTGCACAAAAACGAAAAAAATGATTATATGAAATTTTAAAGAAAAACGTAACTAATTGAATATTTCTTTGCATTTAGAGTGTAATATTTTTTTTAAAGGAGTCTCTAGTTAATATAAAGAAAAGAAACTTATTTTACTTTATGAGAACTTGGCACGCAAGTTCAAAGATGAAAAACGAGAGACATATATTTGCATTATACATCTGCTGTAAGAATATTCTGAGTGAATAAATTTAATACCGTGGAGTTCGTTTTAAAATAAGTGTTCGTATTTGAAAATAGGGCTCCAAGCTTTTTTATTTAATTATAATAGTATGTTACAGTTGTATTAAACATTTTGAAGATAGATTTTAACTACACTGATGTCCAAAATTAAGGACCTATCACAAAATGCTAATTTTCAAGGACGCGAATACTCAAAAGGAAATAATATAATTCGAATAATTACTATCTCTACAGCACAGCTAGTTCATATAACTTCTCATTCATGTCACAGATGGTCACATGTATCACAGTCACTGCGGTGAAGCAAAAAAAAAAAAAAAAAAAAAGAAAATTTCATACATCTCATTATGAGTCTTAAATGATCACTATATTTGACTCCACTGAGACGTCACTGTGACTGATGCTTTGTGACGAGTCACCATGTGATTTTACAATGTAGTTACATTGTGACTCTCATGTGACTATCATCTGCAGACTCAATTTCAAAGTCCTCGTGAAAGCTGCATTGGGATAAGTTACCAAATAATGTCACATTAAAGTCTTCAGGTGACAGAGAGACTACTGTGAAGTCACCATTGTGCTTTTTGTGAAAAGTCACCATGTGACTATAATGTGATATTATTTGGTGACTTATCAAAATGCAACGTTCATGATGACTTTGAATTTGAGTCTAAAAATGACAGTCACATGAGAGTCACTATGTACCTACATTGTAAAGTCACCTGGTGACTCGTCACAAAGCAGCAGTCGCATTGACGTCTCAGTGGAGTCACATATAGTGATCATTTGAGACTCATAATGAGACGTGTGGAATTTCTTATTTTTTGCTTCACCGCAGTGACTGTGACACTTGTGACCATGTGTGACATGAATGAAATGCTACATGGACTAGCTGTGCTGTAGGGATAGTAATTATTTGAATTATATTATTTCCTTTTGAGTATTCGCTTACTTAAAAATTATCATTTTGTGACTGGTCCTTAATTTTGGACACCAGTGTATTTAAGACAATAATTTATATTTAGGATTGAAAAAAAAATATATATATGTATGACCGTAATTTTATCAAAAACAATTGATCGAATTGGTGTGTAACTTTTTACCTTGCAATTCTATAACACCAGGAAAGGTAAAAATAGCAATTGTATCGAGTATAGTTTTTACATGGAGTCATAAAATATTTTAATACTAGCTGTTACCCGTGACTTCGTTCACTTAAGATTTAAAAAAGAATCAATTCATCAATTAAGCAAAAAATTTCGATAATTAAAAGCATATGTAATTAACCTTTTATCGTATTTTATAGTACAAAAACTTCTAATGATCCCAATTTGTTTATTTTTGTTTATATATATAGGATCATTTAAATTTCTTTCGTGAGCTTCAAATTTTATACTCGTTTTCTAAGATTAAATGAAGAATAAACTTACATCTTTGTTATTCTATTTTATTATTTATATTTATTCTATTTTATACTTATTCCGTTCATGGATATTGATTTATGTTTTTGTGACAAAGAATATTATTTAAAGAGATATATTAGTAAATAGTGATTATTAACAGATCACTTCAGACGCGTCTTTGAATTGATTAGAATAATCGAAAAATCAGCATATAACATTATGTTTCTATTCCAAAAAATTAAATCTTGGAAAAGAAAAAAGGATAAATGGTATTAAAAAAATCAGACGTGGTGAAGCATCAAAAGTCAAAAATAAATAATAAAAGTATGAGAAATTTCTTTAACTTTCAAATGTCTATTAAATTTTTATTTCATGGTATCACATTTTTAACAGCTGTAGATCTACCAATAATATCAAAATGTTTATCACGCTCCGAAGACTCTCGAAGCCTAAATGCTTATTATTTAAGCAATAAAGTTGCTTATTGCTTTCAATCGCGGAAGAAATCTATTTATGGGAAAAGCAGTCCAGTTACGGCTAAATGTTTTCATATCGATTGTTCTGTTGTAATTTTGGATTATGGAGGCTTGGCTATTTGTAGGAATATGCTCCAATGAGGGACAGAGATTGTGTTTCAGAGATTTTTTAACTATAGATTTAGCTGTTGTTTTTTAATCATAAGAAAATTTCCCTTCTTCTCTTTCGCTTTTCGTTAATCATGGCGCCTTTAAAAATTTGAGGGATGTGAGGTGAAGGGTGAATTTATTTCTTAATTAATGATTTCACCTCTTCTTTACATGTAAACATTGCGACATGTGAAGCCTAATCTCTAATTAAAATTACTTGCTAAGCTTTCTTACATCGAATTTCTGGGAGATTATAAAGTAAAAGGATGTTAATCATGTATTTTCTGGAAAGTCTGTGGAAATCAAACCATTTGGTATAAGTGATATAAAAATGCTAATATTTTCTGAAAGAAAACTGGTCAATGATTTAAAATATGATGACGTCACTTGGTTAGTTTTTCGTACGGAATAATACTTGTCGAGATAATATATATATTCTTTCACTTCATGAATCATGTAAAACTATTCCATTTCACTTAATTAAAACATAAAATCGCTTAATGAAGTCCTATATTATTGTACATGTACATTTAGAAAAAATATTGAAATTCATTTTTAATAAATTTTAAATTTCAAGTAAGAAAATGTAGGATAAATTGGGCGAAGATACAGTAGTTAGTGACTTTATTGTTTTAAAAATCACCAGTTGTTTTTATTTGTTATTCATTGATTGCTTTTAGAAGTTTGCACCCTTATGTATCATTTAAAACCTTATTTCATTTTATGGATATTATATAAAGCATAAAAAAATTGTTTTTGAAAGCACTTGCATTTCGGCGTCTTACCCATACCTATGAGTAAGATGGCCAACTATCTAGGGGTAAGATGCCTTGTGGAGTTTCAATGTAAACAATATTTTTTGTGAAGCAATATAAAACATAATGGGACGAATAAAAGTAACTTTAATATTTTAGACATACTAAAGTTGTTAACTTACTTACTATTAAAAAATTAGAAAAATATGAATTGGTAATTTAATAAAAAGACAAACTAATATTTGAAAAAAAAAAGTTTTGTTCTATTTAACATTTAAAATAATTATGGCTCTTAAGTATGCCTATTTTTAAATATTATAATAAGTTTAAATACGATAAAGCCACTGTGAGTAAGTGCTTTAGAGTGCAGATTTTTTGTTGGTGTTTTTCATATGGCCCTTTGTTCTTTTAAGCTATAACTCAGATCTGACACAGACTGCACATTTGTTTAGGCACTTTAAGGAACTTGTATATAACCAACAGTTTCACTGAATGCATTTGATCCAATCACATTTTTCAGAGGTTTTGTTGCACTTTGCTATACACTCTTAACACTGATTCTCACTCACTTAAAAAAAAAAAAATCCTCATCTTGTGAATGTTGGTGGAAAATTTAATCCGTTATCTTTTCAAAGCAGATCAAATTAACGTGTTTTTAGAGTCTGCGGTGTCTGGATGGAGGTTGGCGAACGTAGCTCGTGGGGGGCAGCAGACCCTAGTTATCTAAAACTATATTATATACTACCGATATTTACATTTATTAAAATTATTTATAACTGCATTTAACATCAAAGTTTTTAACAATGGTTAAAATTAAAAATTATGAAATAATTATTTATAAGGCCAATAAAGTTTATTTATAACTCAGAATACATATAGAAACATTTCAACTTATATTCACCTTAGATTTTAATATTTATTTATGTCATTTTAAACATTTACAAAATTTATAATTTTAACTAATGCTTTTTTTAATCAGTTGATTAAAATCACGATTTAATCATTGATTTAAAGTATCTGATTAAAATTGTTGACAAATTAGTTAATATATAAGAGTAATTCATACAATGAAGACACAACCAGGCATTTGACTGCAACGGAAAATAACCGGCATCTTACCCCGTGGGGGAAAACCGGCATCTTACCCCCAAAAATTTTCGTAGACTCCGGCGTACCCCACTGACGTGAAGAAGCGGGAACTGGCCACTATTTATGCTTTGTAGAAAGGCCAGGTATCAGTACTTTCTAAAAACATCAGATATATTTTTCTGGTGTTTAAACTAAGACTTATACAGGCAAATATACAAGTCACGTAAATGATTTTTGACACTTACCAGAAGTGTTTTGACGAAATATCAATAAAAAAGTACCACTTAATTTTTTAAAAGAGCGCAAACAGAAATTAAAATATCAGTAGGGAACCATCTTCCTTACAGTTGAACGGCATTTCCCTACAGCGCCTGCGCATATGAAAACTACATTATTCGGCATCTTGTACAACACGGCGTCCCACGTCAAGTTACCCTGTTCAGGGCTTAATTTGCGCCGGAGCCCACCGGAGCCCAGCTCCGGTACTTTTATGTTTTCAGTAAATATTTAAATATTGGTTGGAATTCACCGGAGCTCATAAAAACAGGGCTCCGGAGCCCAGTGCAATAGCGCTTCCGAAAAACCGAAGCCTAAATTACCCTTTCCTTTCCTTCCCATCTCCAAGTTTTTGCATTCTTTTTTATCAAAACACTTATGTGTGACGTAATGTGTCGCACACATAGGCGATGGAGATAAAACGGATTCAATTTTTATTTCTGTTTTTGGGCTTTAATTGACTCAAGCTCAATCTGTCGCATAGCTGAGAATTAACCCTTTTTGTGTTAACACTATTTACGAATCACAATCCTTACCATATTTATTCGTAGAATTAACAAAAAATCGCAATTGACATTATAATTAGGCAAAGATTACTATTTAGAAGGAGCGACAACTAAAAAGTGTAATAGTTGACAGCTAAGTATATGCTGATAGATATATTTAGAATTTTTATTTTGCTAAAGAAAAAAAAAAAAAAATGCTTTAAAATTTCAAAATAATGTACAAAATATAAATATGCAGATTGGAGTGATGGGGGGAGGGGGGAGGTAGAGGGAGAACAATACAGATATTAGTACCGGTACCGTAGAATAGGGCAATTAGGGCTCCGGTACTTTTTTTGTTAGAAATTAAGCCCTGACCCTATTTAAAATGTAAGCTAAAGTTACATTTTGAAATAATGCGACTTTTGATGCAAAACATTATTTTTGAAATGTATATTGTTATTTAATGGTTTCATTTTTAATTTCGAAGCTTGGGAAATGAAACTGATATCAATTTGACGAAATTAATATAAATATATACAACAGTTTTCTAATTAAAATTAATACTTTAATTGAAAAAATATTACAGCATTTTTATCCGATAAAACCTTTTACTAAATTCGCCTTTCTGATATGTTTTAATTGCCATCTGTTACAAATAATTAATTAAAATAGCATACGATTTTTTGAAATTCAATTCGTAGGGGCAATATCAATCCACTTAAATGTACTGAAATTTAATTTACATCCTTAGTTTAAATGCCAATATGCTCAGACGATTTTTGCTTCTGTGGAATAAATTCATTCATAAAGCTTCAATGTGTGAAAATATGATTTTAGTTTTAGGAAAATTTACTTTAATCATGTTTTTGTACCATCTATACAAATTGAAATTAAATTATTTTTAATTTTAAAGAGAATATAGCGTAAAAAAATATATTAATTAATTTTATTTCCCTTTTTTTCCACAAATAATGTCTTCTACTGATAATCATTACGGGCATTTTGAATGCAAACTCTCATTTGTATGTAACTTATATTTAAACTTATTAATCAGTATTAGTAAAAAATATTTCTCATTCATTTTAAATATGACGTCATTTTTTATCTATTTTCATTAGTTTATGATATTCATGCTCCTTGTATTTTTAACGAATACTTCAAAATACCTGTTTTATTTCAAGTATGACGTCATATTTTTGCAAGTTAAATATTTTATCAATAATATAATTCTTTTTCATTCTTTTTCCTTCTAATTATATCGCCATTTTTGACAGAAAAACCCTTATTAAAGTAACCGATATCCATGTTTTATATATAATAAAAAATACTTCTTTTTTTTTTTTCGTTTGAAATATGACGTCATATTTATTTTCTTTTTATTCTCATTTTTTACGCAGAAATTGTTCAGTTAAAAATTAATTGCCGAGGAGAAAATTTTATACCAGACTTTGATTTTCTTGGCAACGGGAAAGAAAGATAGTTAAATTTATCGGAAAAATGTCAATTGATTCTCTATGAAAAGGAATGAAATTTTGAATTATTAACCAAATATTTGAATAAAATAAATTAAACATAGCCTATGTTCATTTCCGGGTTGCAATCCATCTATATTAAAAAATACAAAAGCGTTAATTCATCCGTTTAGAAGCTGACTTCATTCAAACATTCGGACACACATTGACATTTATAATATTATAAGTATATGATTGTCTACTCCGTGTCAAGCGTACGTGACGCAGTAACTAGAGTAGCTGTATAAATAAAAGAATTGAGACATATAGCTAATAAACAAATAATAAAATATAACAAAAAAATATATATGTATGATCGTAATTTTATCAAAAACAATTGAGCGAATTGGTGTGTAACTTTTTACCTTGCAATTCCATAACACCAGGAAAGGTAAAAATAGCAATTGTATCGAGTGTAGTTTTTTACATGGAGTCATAAAATATTTTAATGTATGATTGTCTACCCCGTGTCAAGCGTACGTGACGCAGTAACTACAGTAGCTGTATAAATAAAAGAATTGAGACATATAGCTAATAAACAAATAATAAAATATAACAAAAAAATATATATGTATGATCGTAATTTTATCAAAAACAATTGAGCGAATTGGTGTGTAACTTTTTACCTTGCAATTCCATAACACCAGGAAAGGTAAAAATAGCAATTGTATCGAGTATAGTTTTTTACATGGAGTCATAAAATATTTTAATGTATGATTGTCTACCCCGTGTCAAGCGTACGTGACGCAGTAACTACAGTAGCTGTATAAATAAAAGAATTGAGACATATAGCTAATAAACATATACCTTCCAGAATTACATGGCGTATGTGGGCATGATTCTTAGTCTAAACCAGTGGTTCCCAACCTAGGGCGTACGCCCTACTGGGTGGAAATTAGGCTTTTTAAAAATATTAAAATTTAAAATATATTAAATTTTAAAATATTTTATTAAATTAAAAATATTAAATTTGTCATGTTAAATTTTAGTAAAACTTTCCGTTTTATCAGTGTGTGATTTCGATTTTCTCCTGTGAAGAATTTCGATGCAGTTGGAGTAAAAATCACGCACTTCTACAAAAGATATTTCAGTTTTCTATAATTAATGAGCATCAAAACATACGCTTTTTAATAAAGGGCAATTCTAAATTTGTTACTTGCCCATTCGCTATCAGCTTTTTTTTTTTTTAA
The DNA here is from genome assembly GCA_963932465.1 of Maratus speciosus. Taxonomy (NCBI): domain Eukaryota; kingdom Metazoa; phylum Arthropoda; class Arachnida; order Araneae; family Salticidae; genus Maratus; species Maratus speciosus. The sequence goes on along the minus strand of OZ010789.1, from coordinate 103,630,789 downwards.
GTGATGTTGTAGACTGTAGACTAAAAATAAATGGAATACGAGCAAAATCTAAAAATAATTTTTTTAATTGTATTTTAATGTTTCTATTCAAAAATTTAAAATAGAACTTACACCAAAACAGTTATACGGATAATCTTTTAACCCTCCGATCGTCATGAGGGCTTTCCTGCATTTTCATAAAAATGCTTATAAAATTAATCTTAATGTAAATTTTCTTTTCCTGTTTGTTTCTAAAATACATTCCATCTTCCTTTATTAGATATATATCTTGAGATACAATTCAGTTTAAAATACTTTTGTCTGCAACAGATTTAAGTTGTTTTGGGGAAACCGTAAAATACAGGCAAACCTCTCTGAGGGTTAAATTATTTTGATATATTTTTGTCCTGTTTAAAATTATCTATAATTTTCCTGGTTATAAAAGTATTTTACAATTTTTCGTAGCCTTTCCGATTATTTATTGAAGGAGCTTTTTACTTTTATTCGTTCAAGAAGAATCTTTTGCAAGTGAAACTACTTAAAAGTATATATAAATCTGGCTTTCTTTAATATATTTAACCTAAAAAATATATGAAATAATTGAAAGTTTACTGCCAACTTTATAAAATGTATAAGTCTTAAATACCATTATAAAAGGATATGGGTAGATAGTAAATATGACTCTAGTGCAGGCATCCAACAGAATAAATATATTTACATGATGACATATACATTTTAAATTTCAAAATCAGATAATGCATGAAAGACAATTAATGATATTAGGAAAGGAAAAACATAGAAAATGTGTAGTGATTGGGAATAATGCTACTTAAAATTAATAAAGATGGGAATCTTGAAATGTTTCTTGTGTATTATGTTATCCATAGAAAGAAAATTTAGTGTCCAAAGCTTTTCTACTAACTCTTAATAAGTTATAAAAATGAATTGTAAAATGTGTGAATGTTCTTCATTAACATTGATGTAAGTCACTCTTCAAGATATTTTGTGAATATAAAAATGCAAACCATATAACACTTTTCTTTACCATTGAAGTATATTGGAAAAGTAATACAAAACCCTTTTTGACACAAAGGTGGAGACATATAGCCTCGTTCTAATTGTATTTGTAGAATTATATCAAAAACACGTTTTTAACAGATTATTCACATCATTGATAACTTAAAACATGTGAAATGAATAGTTAAAGCTCTATTATGCTTTCACCCTAAATAGAGTACATTTTTTAAACAAAAAGAGACATTATTTACAAAGTGATTGGAGTGGTGGGGCGTAGTGACTTTACAGATGTTTCGGTGGGGCGTGGCCAATAAAAGATTGGGAACCACTGGTCTAAACATAAGCGTTGATTATAAAACACAGCTCGTATAGAATATTTTTGATTGTTCGAGAGGATCTTGCCAGTATTGGCTTTTATAATCGCGCTTAGACGATTGGTCTAATAAAGTCACGTTCAGTTCACTGTAAAGAAAAAAAAAACCGGACAAAAAAACGGAGATTCTACTGGCCATCTAGACGCCTGTACTAATTCCGTATTTTTACGGAAAAATTTCCCCATAAATTACAGAAAATTTTCGTTTTTCTGATTAAAAACGGAATTTTTCCTGTAATTTATGGGGAAAATTTCCGTAAAAATACGGAAATAGTACTGGTGTCTAGATTGCCAGTAGAATCTCCGTTTTTTCGCCCGTTTTTTTTACAGTGTTGGCAAACACAGCTGTTGTGGGACTACTGCTGATATAGGCAAAAGTATTGCAATGCACAGTCTAATTCTAAGCTATATATGGCGATATGCGAGAAAAAAAAACCATTGGTTGATAGGATTTTGAACAAAAAGAGGAAAATCCTACAATCATCGCTTCTTTTTTGACTTGTATCACTACTGTATTTGAACTTGTCTCAGCAAGTACTGTCATGTTTGGAATGTGAGTTAGTATAGTTTAAAAAAGAAACTCTGTAATCCTGAGCACATGCTAAAAATTTATGATTCCACTCAAAGGTATATGACAATCATGTTGTGGATTAAGAAAGAATCAGTTGAAGTCGCTTTAATTGTTTGTTTAAAAATTACTTATTAATCTTCTTCAACATTAGATTAAAAAATAAGTTGTGTATTTTTTAATTAATTTCCTGGACCAGATTCTAAGTTAGAAGAAATTTACGGTTACGTAAGCATATAAGATACATAGTCATAAAGATAATGTCGCATTTGTACAATTATATAGATAATGTAGCATGTATCTTGCTAACAACAATCTATAACAAAATATATAGGTATATATATATTATGATCTTCTTGCTGTATACTGTAGAAAATAAAAGACAAATTTTACTTAAGCTAGCTCTTACCTTTTAAGGCATATGAAAGTATTATATAACCTCTTCCGACTGGCAGCGATACCGGAAAACTTTCTTTTACCTTTGAAACCTCTGAAACTAATAGATTTCCGAAATTTAAAGAAGCATTTCTAAAACAAAAATTTTCTTTTGTTCACCATATTTCTCAGTAACATTTACGGGTATCTTTTATAGTTTAACAATCAACTTTCTTTAACTGGAATAAAGAGTTTTAGGATGCTCTCAAACCTCAAGTTCAGGCGAGACTAACAAAATATTTATTTTAATATTAATGCCTTAAATTTTAATGTTAATGTTAATGGTGTTAGCAGACTATGTTTGTAAACATGAAAAAATATTTATCTGAGAATTGATAGTACACGAAAAATAAATATATCAGATTGAGTAAAATTGATTAATATATTGTAATTCTACAAGGAAACGTTTCCGAACATTACGGGCAGCAAAACTTTTCTTTTCGAAATTTCTCTTTTAAATTTCAGAAATCTCTTGGTTTCTAAAGTTTCTGAAAATAAAGGAATGCTTTTCGAAATATGTGATAACTGGCAATAGGTTATATTAAATTTTTTAACTTTAAAAACAACAAGAGCTAGATTAAATAACTTTTGTATTTTTTTCACAGTGTAGAATGTTAGTTTCTATGATTTTATTTTCATGTTATAATATTCAAGAATTTTTTTTAATGTTTAATACCTGAAGTTAAAATCGGATTTTGCGTTGTAAAAAACTTATCATTGTGCTTTTAACTGCCATAAAATATTGATAAATGAAAGAAATATTTTTAATATTATGAGTTTGTTCTCTTTTTCCCATATTACTTTTATTTTAGCGTTTTTCTACATATTTTTTTGCCATCTGTCAATAAAGTTAATATTACCAGTTGTTGAGAGTTCTGTTTTTAATCTTTTAGCTATGCCTTCATATCTAGTAAAGGGTCTTGGTGTCATTTTTTGCACGAAACTAAAGACAGATCAGAGCAAAACACATACACATCACACGTGACCGTAGTCAGGGATTAATAAAATCTCACGCAAACATCTGAACTCTTGAAAAAGCTTAAAAACTCCTCTGAATTTTTTTATAGCGAGTTTGCAAACATGTATTTCCAAAACTTAATGATTACAAAAATACTTTATATTGATTTAAATAAAACAGAAAAATATATTTTGCAGTTTTTACCCTTAACATCACATTTGCAATATAATAAGTAAAGTTTTATTAATTTTTATCATTTCGCTTCTGAAAGTATTCATAAAAATGTTATTTGAAATACCAAACGAAGAGATTTCTGGAAGAAATAAAACATTTGCATCCCCCTTGAATTTAATATCAGAAATATCATAATAAGAAATTCATACGAAAAAGGACTGCTACTACTTTTATGAAGAAAGGAAATAATGTAAAATGATTTTAAGAATATCTTGTGTCGTATGAGATATTTTAAAAATTTCCTTTCCATGCGTTGTATGATATCAATTACATGCGATAAGAGTATTTCCCTAAGGTTATTTTTAAAAGTCATTTTGAATGATTTCTATCATAACAGAAAATATTTAAGTGCAATATTTACCAGTATTAAACCTTTTGCGACACACCGTATCCTTCAATCGTCCGTTGCATACCGTTTCAATTTGACTCGAGCTATTTTTCACCATATTTTTAAACCTTAAAAACGACAAGAGTAATTAAATAACTTTTGTGCGTTTTTTTACAGTGTAGAATGTTAGTTTCTATGACTTTATTTTCATGTTATAATATTCAAGAAATTTTGTAAGAAAATTTTCACCAAACTACATTTTCACCAATTTACATCAAATGATTAAATTTTATTATCGTTTTTTATAGCTGTTGAAATCCAAGTTAATATAGCTTCATTAATTTTAACGTAGGAATTAATTTTCGGAAACGTTTCCGAAAATTACGATTAGCAATAGAAACTTTTGTTTTCGAAATTCTTCTTTAAAATTGTTAATTTTCTGAGATTTATGAATATAAAAGAAAGCTTTTCGGAATCTTTGGTAATTCTGAATATGTTATATTATTATACATTTCCGCTTATAACGATTTTTATCAAGCATTATTGTATAAAAATTCATGCAGTATAAAAATTCATGGGGTATTCATGCATGTCTGTCCTTATAATATTTATATTATATTTTATATTAGTATTTTATGTATTATAAATTATATTATATTTCCGTAAACTTTTAAAAAAGATAAATTAAGACACATTTGTCTTTTAACAGCGTAGTACGTTTATTCTCACAATTTACTTTACATCTTATAACATTCAACAAGAATTTAAAAAATGTTTAAATCATGAAATTAAAATCAGATTTTGCATTGCAAAAAAAAAAAAAAAAAAAAAAAAAAAAAAAAAAAAATCATTGTATCTTTTTATCCCTCTTCAATTTAAGACCAGAAATATCAGAATAAGAAATTCGTACGAAAGAGGACTGCTACTGCTTTTATGAAGAAAGGAAATACCCTAAAATGATTTTAAGATTATCTTGTGTCGCATGAGATATTTTTCAAAATTTCGTTTCCATGTGTTGCATGATATCAATTACATGCGATAAAAGGCGCCCTAATGTTATTTTTAAATGTCATCTCACGTAATAGAAAATATTTAACTTCGACATTTCTGTTCTACCGATATTAACCCTCTCGCTGCGTAATTTTTAAAAAATCAAAATAGGTTCAAAAACTGCGCACATTACATTTAAATCAGGCTAAATCAGGGCTGTCACTGGAGACTATTTTTATATTCTCGCACCACTATTTTAAGAAAATCAATTTTGCAGTACACTTCTCTTGTAGATGTAGTTAAAGTTTATAATGATTTTTTTGTGCTTAAAAAATGGTCCGACTTGAATTAAAAAATTGTCGTAAGTGGAAAAAATGAATCACCGAGGAAATCTCGGGTTGCGCAAATTTTACTACTTTTATGTTGCCCGAGGATATCCCGGGTTGCGCAGAGAAAGGATTAACCATTCTGTGGCACACCGCACCATTCGACTGTCTGTTGCACATCGTACCAGTTTAACACTGGCTATTTTTTACTAAGCTAAATTTCCGCCAATTTACATTAAATGTTTGTATTTTATTATAGTTTTTTGTAGCTTTTAAATTGCAATTTGAGATCGTTTTATTAATTTCAACCTAAGAATTAATTTTAGGAAACATTTATGAAAATTGCGGGTAGCAATAGAAACTTTTGTTTTCTATTATTTTTTGTAAATCTCGGACGTCTATTTTTTTCTGAGATTTCTGAAGATAAAAGAACGCTTTTCGGAAATTTGTTATTTCTGAATTTGCTATACAATGAAACCTCGTTAACGCGAAGACTCATGGGAAATTGTTTTTGTTCGTCTTAAAAGTAGTTCGCGTTATCCATACTTTAAAATTATTGCATATTTCATGTAATAAGAATAAATACGCATACGTACCTTCGAGATCTGCTGTGTTGCTGGTGTTGATTTTGTTTCCTAAGATCAGTCCGTCAAGAATATAGACCTACAAGTAGAATATTACTCAAAGGAAGTCTTTTCAAAGAAAACTGACCGGTATTTACGTTACATCCGAAGAAACCACCAAAAATCCGGAAAGCCAATTCGACTTATTACCCTAATGCTAAGAAGGGTTATGTGTTTCACGCGTATCTGGGTATGTGGATTTATTTATACCCTCGAAATATCTCAACGGCTGGATAGATTTTAATAAATGAGGTCTCTATCGATTGGTCTTAATCGTCCGATGGTTATAGGCTAGGTTTTGTTTTTATAAATTCAAAATGGCGGTAGAGACGCAAAAAAAAATTTACGCATCATACTGAGCGGCATATCATTGCATAGGTCTTTCAAAATGAAGACGATGTTTCATGGACTATTTTAAAGTCAGAAGCTCCGTTTAAATATTACAGAACCGGGAAGTTGTGTAGGTAGGATCTCTAGCTTTACAGCATCTCTAACCATCATAGACATGTACAGACTTCATCAAAACAGTGTTTATAGATAGGAACTAACAATTAGACACAACTTAAAAGTCATCAATACAAGTAAATAAAAAAAAAATAGGTAAGTAATATAAAAAATAGTTTCACATTGATGAGAAATAATTAATTAGTTCGCAGTCGGGTTTTTTGATTTTTTAAATTTAATTTTAGCATATAAGAATGTAATAGAGTTTTTATTGAATCCGATATATTTATTGATAATAATTGATTCACAGCAAAATTGATCCTATTCCCGATTATGAAAAAGCTGGAGTCTACATCATCCCATTCAGCACAGAACAGCATAAGAGTATGACATGTCGAAAATTTAAGGAAAGATTAAAAGAGCACATTTCTGATATCAAGTTTAACAAACCAAATGCAGCTTTATCCAGATTGCATCAAACAGAAAATATTAAGATAAACTTCGAAAAAGCTAAAATTATCATTTCAACGTCTAACCACTACTCGTCAATAATCCGTGAATCCATTGAAATAATTTTACTTAGAAGTGATAATGTTTGTAACGATGTCCTTTCCTATAATATTCCCGCAATTTGGTACAATATCCTAAATATTTCACGACCTCCTGATAATATGAACTGATCTTTTCACCCCTCTGCAAAGTAATGGACTGAACTCCACTTGCGCATGCTTACTATTTTTGTTTTTAAAATGTATTTCTATTCAGTTAATCATCTTTTATCCCTTTGAAAATGAACGCGTGTGTGTTCGAAAGATCTCGGGTTACATTAAATAATATTTTTATATGTTTTTATATGTTTTTGTCACCTTTTAAGTAGTTATAAGTATATTATAAAGCTTATAAGAATGTAAGTCATCACCGCCACAGCGTTCTCTCCATTTATTAGCGTACGTAAACAGCTTTGTGTAAACAACTTTAATTAGCGTTATATATTTTTTTTTAGTCCTCAATGGAATTGTTACAATATAATTTTACCTTTTGAGTGGGTAGATTGATAAATCGCCTGAAAACTTTACAATCCCTAGCATGCGGCTATCAAAACTAAAGACATTCCCGTTTTGAGACACTCATTCTTGCAAAAATTTTGAGTTCGGAAAAAATAGAACTCAGTACAGTTGCGTCGAAAAGTTGGGAAAACTTGCTTCGTTCGTGCTATGAGTACGAAATATTTCAACTGTTGATTCTTTTCAATTTCGTAATAAAGAATATTTCGCGTTAAGCGTGTTCGTGTTAACGAGGTTCGACTGTATTATGTTTCCGTAAACCTGAAAAAGGATAAGTTACGAAACATTTGTCTTTTTAACAGTGTACAATGTTCGTGTCCATTTTTTCTTTTCATTTTGTAACATTCAAGAAGAATTTTTTTAAATGTTTAATACACGAAATTAAAATCAGATTTTGCATTGCGAAAAACGCATCACTATCCCTTCAACTACTATAAAATAGTGATAGATGAAAGAAATATTTTTAATATTATGAGTTCGTTCTTCCTTTCCCATATGACTTTTCTTTTAGCGTTTTTATACAGATTGTTTTGCCATCTGTCAATAAAGTTAAGGTTACCAGTTGTTGAAAGTTCTGATTTTATCCTCTTGGCTATGTCTTCATAAAAGACAGTTCAGAGCAAAACACAAACCAATCGTACGTGACCGCAGTCAAGGGATTAATAAAACTGCAGGAAAATTCCAGAAATCTTAACTTAAGTGAAATTTTTTGTAGCAAACGCAATTTTGAAAACATGCAATTTCAAAATTTAGTGATGTCAAAAAATAATTTTTACTGATTTAAATGAACAGAAAAATTTATTTACAAGTTTGTACTCCTAACATCAAATTCGGAATTCAGTAAACTTTCTGATTTTGCATGGTTACAAGTCTAAAAGTATTCATAAAATATTATTTGAAATACCAAACGAACAGATTTATAGAAGGGATAAAACATTTTTGCCCACTTCAATTTAATGTCAGAGATATCAGCATAAGAATTTCATATGAAAAAAAGCTTCTGCTGCTTTTAGGAGGAAAGGGGATAATCTGAAATGGGTTTAAGAATATCTTCTGTCGCATGAGATTTTTTAATATTTAGTTTTGATGTGTTGTATGATATCAATTTCATGCGATAACAGTGTTCGCTAAATATATTTTTAAAGCCATTTTTCTTCGACGTGACTATCCATTGATATTCATACTTATGTGGCACACCATTTTTCTAACATCCGTTACACTCCTGATCTATTTGACCTGAGTTAATATTTCATTAAGGTATATTTCCACTAGTTGAAACATTTTTTTTTATTATAGTATTTTACAGTTTTTGAACCGTAATTTAAGATAGTTTCATTAATTTTAACCTAGGAATTAATTTTAATAGAGAAAAATTTATTTGAACAGCACTATGTTTTTAAAAATGTCAATTTTACCTAAAGATTGCACTAAAAATTCAACTATTTGATAAATTAAAATATTAAATGGAATTTTAAAGTTCAATTGTATTTCTTAAAGTTGTTAAAAAAAGCCGAATGGTAAGTGCTAAGGTAATGCTAAAAAAGGGTGAAAAAGTACTAAAAACTTTTCTAACGGTCAAAACTCTTAAAAAAATCCTTTGACTGCCTAATAGCATATTTGCACACATGGATTATCAAAACTTAAATTATGCTGAAAATGTTTTTGACTTTTGTAGATAATAATAAAATAAAAATCGATTTCAAAGTTTCTCCAATAGCTTATATGCATAATATAATACAGATTTTAATTGTTATAGACCTGACAGCAGTCATAAAATGTATTTTTAAAATACAAAATCAGCGATTTCGAGGAGAAATAAAATACTTTTCTTCACATCTATTTAATGTTGAAAATAACAGAAAGAAAAATTTTCTACGGAAAAGTGACTGCTATTACTTTTATGAAGAAAGGAAATACTCTGAAATGAATTTGAAAATGTCTAAGGCTATTTTCATGACAGATATTTTTTTTTAATTCAGTTTCTATGAGTTTACGATTTGAATTTTATGCTATAAACGTATTCATTAAAGTTATTTTTAAAAGTCATTTTGAATATTCTCTCCCATATTAGAAAATACTTAAATCCGACAAGTCTATTTATCCATGTAACCTTTTCTCTCTCTTATCTCTTATCTCTTTTATACTGAAAAGAGACTGCTATTACTTTTATGAAGAAAGGAAATACTCTGAAATGAATTTTAGAATGTTTTAAGAGAATGTCGTGAGAGATATTTTTTAACATTTAATTTCTATGTGTTTATAAATTAAATTTTATGCGATAAAAGAATACATTAAAGTTATTTTTAAAAGTCACTTTGAATATTCTCTCCCATGTTAGAAAATACATAAATCCAACGTCGTTTCTAATCTAATTTTATACAGAAAATAAATTGCTGTTACTTTTATGAAGAAAGAAAATATTTTGAAATGAGTTTGAGAATGTTTTAGGAGAATGTCGTGAGAGATATTTTTTAACAGTTAGGTTCAATGTGTTTATGATTTGAATTTCATGCGATAAATTATTCATTAAAGTTATTTTTAAAGGTAATTTTGACTATTCTCTCCCATATTAGAAATTACTTAAATCCGATGTCTATCTATCGGTCTAACACAATTTTACACTGAAAAGAGACTGTGATTACTTTTATGAAGAAAGGAAATACTCTGAAATGAGTTTGAGAATGTTTTAGGAGAATGTCGTGAGAGATATTTTTTTAACAGTTAGGTTCAATGCGTTTATGATTTGAATTTCATGCGATAAATTATTCATTAAAGTTATTTTTAAAGGTAATTTTGACTATTCTCTCCCATATTAGAAATTACTTAAATCCAATGTCTATCTATCGGTCTAACATAATTTTACACTGAAAAGAGACTGCTATTACTTTTATGAAGAAAGGAAATACTCTGAAACGAGCTTGAGATGTTTTAGGAGAATGTCGTGAGATATATTTTTTAGCATTTATTTTCTATGCGTTTTTGATTTTCATTTCATGCAATAAGAGCTATTCATGCTCTTCATTAAGGCTGTTCTCAACTGCTCTGCTCAAGAAGCGCAAAATGTTTTGATACATTTACAGATTCATTTTTTTAACGGAAAGATATAAAATTAGAAAGCCTGACCATGGAAGCGATTTGGAATCGAACTGTTTTTACCATTTTTTAATCAATAAATTAGCTATTGAGTTATAGGCAATTTTGATGACGTGACATGGCATTTTTCTCCCCTTATTGACTAGAAGGATTGAATAGGATTATCTAGGAATCTATTGAATAGGAAATCGATTGAAGGATTTCCTTCTTTCGTTCGGAAGTTCGGTTCAAAATGCCATCTTTGACAGCATTTTCTGAAAGATCTATTGCGTTTACAAGAAAACGGAAAAAACAGTTATATGACATAGTTTCTGAATAACAACACCTTCTAGTTTCATGCGTTTCCGAATAAAAATGAATTAAAACTTATGTCAGAAAGCTGACCCATTGTATTTGAGAACAGCCTTAAGGCTCTTTTTAAAAGTTATTTTGAATATTCTATCGCATATTAGAAAATACCTAAATCCAACGTCTATCTATAGGTCTAACCTAATTTTATACTGATTTATAATGGGCGTCACAAAATTGCGCATTGCCGCCATTGTCTGAGCTTTCACATGCTTTCTGTGGAACTTAAAGCAGAAATAAACGAAACGTGCAAAAATGTTCCATTGTTTTCTCATTTTGAAATTACTGCAATCGCTGTCCAAATCAAACTAATAATAATAAAAATAATGTAAATATTAATAATAATAAAAATATGTATTTTGTTAATAATATTTATTGTTTAAAAAAATTGAAAGTCGATTTCATGTTTTCCGTTTATTCTGCAGATTTAAAATTCAACACTCTCTTTTCATATCGAAAAGAAATTCCTAGCTATTTATGTAACTCTTCTGGTTCTAATTATTTCTTTAATTAAAAAAAAATATTAATATTTACTATAGCAACAACAACAACAACAATAACAACAAATCTTTTGGAGTTTGTTTCATAAAATAGTTAAAGTATTTTTTTCTCTCAGCGCCTTAGAATATACTGTTCCAGTTTTGATCAGGCTTTAGAATATTTTCGGATGGGTTTTGTTCCAGTGCATGTGTGGGGAAACTTCTACATTTTCAACACTGGAGGATATCATTTCGCTTTTTAAAAGAGGGGAGGGGGGGGATTTGAGGGTGGGCATTTTATATTATTTAAACTTCTTCAGGAACTTTTGGTCCGAACTGACAGTTTAATATATTTAAATGTCAGAAATTAAATCTACAATCACTATAACGGATGCTCCTTAGTTCGTTTGGATATATATTTGTTTAAAAATATAAAATCATACAAATTCAAGATTCGTTATAAAATAATAAAAAACCGACAGGAGCGTACAGGTGTACACTGTCGAAAGCACTGAGGCCCCAAACTTTCGGTTTGTTAAAAAAGTATAAAATCCTACAAATTCGATGGTGTGCAATGTTCAGCTAGGTGAGGAGGCCTACCCAAGGGGTAAAGCTCTACTATCCCCACCCAGCGACGTACATTAGACATCTTCCACCTTATATTCAGTCAGTTTGAACAAAGTCTATCGTACAGATTATTTACAGTTATTTTCTTCATAGGAGAATAAGTTCATAGTCTGTGGAAGTTTTAATGAAAAATTTACATATTAATGAAACTATCAGAACATTTAGTCAATTGGCAGCAAGACATTTTGAAATATATATTAATTATGCTCAATTAGTCGAACACAACCTATAATTTTCTGAAGTAGGTTTGTCTTCTTCAAGACTAAGGAAAGCCATGATGATAATGATGCTGATTATCCCTTTCTTAAGGTGAAAGTGTGAGTTTAAGGTACAGTTTAGTATATAATGCAGTGAATTGCCTATTTGGCCATAGGTGCATGCACAAATTCGAAGGCAGTACATCCTTAGACCGTTAGGTTCATTTGGAAAGATTTTCGTTCAAAAAATGTGAAACCATTCAACACTGATTTTAGCTTATATTTAAGTTTATTATCACGATCCTGGGCGAAGGAGGTTAGGTTGCTTAGTATTATGTAAGATTTTTAATTTTATCATTCCAAATCTAAAATTAGTCTTGTAAATTTTATTTAGAGTGCCCAAAGCAGATATTTCAAGAAGAAATAATTTTTTTTACCTACTTCCATTTATTGTCAGAAATATCACAAGAAGAATTTTATACAAAAAAGAGTCTGCTAAGAATTTTATGATGAAAGGAAATACTTTGAAATGTGTTTGAGAACATCTTGGACAAATTATGCATATTGTATTTAAACATTTTGCTTCTATGTGTGCTTTTTTTAAAATTTCATACTATAAGGTCTTCACTAGCGGTATTTTAAAAATTCATTTTTAATGTTTTCTTTTATATATTAAGAAAGTTTTGACATGTCTCTTTATTCTATCCTAATAATACGCGATGAAAATTTCAGAATATTGAAAACTAAATTAAAAAAATCCTCTGAACGTTTAGTAGCTTATTTGTAAACAGAGATTTTCATTATTTAATGATACCAAAAATGCTTTTGATTTATTTAAATTTAGCAAAAAAAAAAAAAAAAAAAAAAAAAAAAAAAAAAAAAAAAAACTCTTAAAAAGCCCGTCTGACTTTACATCTCTATATCTATAGGGTAACTCTAAGAGTAGCCATAGTTTTTAAAGATTGAAATAAAAATTCTTAGAATGAAAATACAAGAAATATTTATGCATATTTAAAATTCTTATGCATATCCTCATCATATTTTGGATAAAAAATAATTAAATATCGAGAACAAAAAATTGCAAACAAAATTGAAATTAAAATGATAGATGACCATCTCTCCTTCAAGTCGAGGACAGATGGCCATCCAACACAACTCAGAAAAAATAAAATTAAAATAGCAAAAAAAAAAAAAAAAAAAAAAAAAAAAAAAAAAAAAAAAAAAACATTACGTGTAGTTAATCATGAAAAACACAAAGAATTTTTAAGATGCAATTATATCACGGAATATCAGCGAATAAAATATGAATAAACAAAATTTAAAGTATAATTTCAATTCTTCATTTTTCGTAAAATTTTACCACATTTTCGGAAAAGATCTTGATAGTTCGTACACGATTCATGCAACCGCTTTTGGCACCTCATGCGTTGTATCCAGTCATCCTTTTTGGTTATGGTATTATATTCTTCTCCACTACCAACGCAGTGATCCTCATTCAATTCTATTTCCTCTGACTCTGTAGAATATAATAATGTCCAATGTATTTAATCTTCTTCGCTGCTAGAAATGTCGTGTTTTTGTTTTTTTCTCCCATTTATTTTAGGCTTTTTCACGGTTCTAAGTTTATTTATCATCTGTTTCTGGGATAAAAGTTTCCGAAATTTTTCAAAATTTTATGAAACAAAAATACATTGGTGGACTCTATTATATTATAGTTATTGAAATATTTATATTAATTAAAATTAAAATAATTATGTCAATTAAAATAATTATAAAAATAAAAATTATATAATCATTTTAAAAATAATTATATTTAGTTAAAAACCTCACTCTGTATAATTCTGAAATATTGATTATGGGTGGCCATCTCTCCTCGATTTGATGTGGCCATCTATCCTAAAGTTGATACACAGATTTCCACCCAATTCACAACGAAACTCCGCCTTGTACGTCTTTGAATTAGACTTAAAAGCAAAGATTGGATTATATACATTCCTTAAAAGTCTTTGTAGTAAAAATAAATGTAACATACGTACGGCAAAACATTCAGATACCTAACTCAATAAAAATATTTAACCACTAAATTAACACAGCGTGCTAGAAAAAGCAAAGCTGAGCAAAATGACAGAAACTCGCCGGCTTATATACTCGATACGGGTAGCGAATGCGCCAAAAACAACCAATGAGACAGAAGCAGTTCAAAACGACTGAGGGGACAAGTAGCGACCTTTTTTTGCTCAGCTTTGCTTTTTCTAGCACGCTGTGTCTTGCTTTATCTTGTACTGAAGAAGAATCTCGCTAGTAGATTCGGAACAGCTGTTTGCTGCTTTTCACGTATTATTTGTGCATTTCTAAACGTTGGTTTTCTGCTTTTTAATTTCATTTTATAATTGAAAAATACAGCTGCTCGTCGCATTGAATGAACACGTTGAACTATTTCTTACGACCGAAGCTTGTGCTGCAATCTATGATATAGTTTTTTAAATATTTCGACTGGCTATCTCTCCCCTAATGGCTATCTATCCTAGAATTACCCTATTTTAAAGCAAAATCCTATTCATGAGTAACGCTGACGCCATGTCGGCGGTAGCAACAATCTGAGCAAAGTTTTGAATACCGAACAATTTAAATTTTATACCATTAAATAGGAAAGATATGTTCTCTGAGAAGCAATTTGTTTGGAAAATTGTATTACAACAGCTTAGTTCTTAAGACTTTTAAAGGAAGTTTTAAGGTTGTTTTTTATATACATCTGATTATATTAATCCGATTGAAGAAGATTAACATGTTTGAATTTGGCGCAATGTAAATTGTTCAGCTATTGTTTCCAACTAATATGCCACAACAAAATTAAATCCTCACTAATAAATAAATAAGTACATCATAAATTTGATAAATGGATAACAGAACTACGTGCTGAAAATTTGAAATAATCAGAACAAAATAAGTTGACACAAAAAGTGAAATCTGGCAATTTGTTTGCTATTAACTGCATGCGAACAATATGAAAGGTATACTATACGAAAGAAATACTGCTCTTGTAAATTAAAAAAAATATATTATTTGAATGCTTAATGTATTAAAAATAAAAACATGTATTTAATATGCAAAACCTATCAGATTATTCTATAAAAAAATATTTTCACCTATGTCGTATACACCAGGTAATAATGCTATGTAGCTCTAAAAGTCTGAGTTGGGTCCTCTGGTTATATGAAACAAGTTTTTCAATTCTATCTTTTGAATTATAAGAGTATTAAAAACATATTTAAAGAGCAGATTAAAAAAAAAGCAAATTTCAAGAAGAAACTAAATATTTTTACCCACTTCCATTTAATGAAATAAATATGACAAGAAGAAATTTATCCTGAAAAGAAACTACTTGTATCAGGGAAGGAAGTACTTTGAGATGAGTTCGAGAATGCCTGTACACTTTTCACTGTTTTAAATAAGAAAAAAAAATATTTCGTCGCTTTATCCCTAAAAGTCGGGAAGTCTGGGTTTTGTCCTCTGTTTATATCAAACAAGTTTTTTCGAATTATAAAAGTATTAAAAAAATATTAAAAGACCAGATATAAAAAAAGCAGATTTAAAAAGGAAACTAAATTATTTTTATTAACTTCCATTTAATGAACGAAATATGACAAGAAGAATTTCATCCTGAAAAGAAACTACTTGTATAAAGAAAGGAAATACTTTGGAATGAGTTTGAGAATACCTGTACACGTTTCACTGTTTTAAATAAGAAAATACATCTTTCGTCACTTTTTCCGTAAAAGTCGGGGAGTTTGGGTTGGGTCCTCTGGTTATATCAAAGAAGTTTTTTTTTTATTTTATCTTTCGAATTATAAGAGTATTAAAAGAAATATTTAAAGAGCAGATAAAAAAAAACAGATTTCAAGAAGAAACTAAGTATTTTTACCCACTTCCATTTAATGGAAGAAATTTGACAAAAATAATTTTATCCCCCGCCAAAAAAGAACAACTTGTATAAAGAAAGCAAATACTTTGGAATGAGTTTGAGATTGCCTGCAGACTTTTCACTGTTTTTCGGGAAGTCTGGTTTGGGGCCTCTGGTTGTATCAACAATTTTTTAAATTTTATCTTTCGAATTATAAGGGTATTAACAAAGTACTTAAACAGCAGATATAAAAAAAAGCAGATATCAAGAAGAAACTAAATATTTTTTTCTCACTTTCTTTTAATGAAAGTAATATTACTAAAAGAGTTTTATCCTGAAAAGAAACTGCTTGTATAAAGAAAGGAAATACTTTGAAATGAGTTTGAGAATGCCTGTACACGTTTCACTGTTTTAATTAAGAAAATACATCTTTCGTCACTTTTCCGTAAAAGTCGGAAAGTTTGGGTTGGGTCCTCTGGTTATATCAAACAAGTTTTTTTTTAATTTTATCTTTCGAATTATAAGAGTATTAAAAGAAATATTTAAAGAGCAGATTTAAAATAAAACAGATTTCAAGAAGAAACTAAATATTTTTACCCACTTCCACATAATGAAAGAAATTTGACAAAAATAATTTCATCCTAAAAAAAAATCAACAACTTGTATAAAGAAAGCAAATACTTTGGAATGAGTTTGAGATTGCCTATAGACTTTTAACTTTTTTTTTTTTTTTAAATAATCGTCACTTTTTTTCTAAAAGTCGGGAAGTCTGGGTTGGGGCTTCTGGTTGTATCAAACAAATTTTTTTAATTTTATCTTTCGAATTATAAGAGTATTAACAAAGTACTTAAACAGCAGATATAAAAAAAGCAGATTTCAAGAAGAAACTAAATATTTTTACTCACTTTCATTTAATGAAAGAAATATTACTAAAAGAATTTTATCCTGAAAAGAAACTACTTTTATAAAGAAAGGAAATACTTTGAAATGAGTTTGAGAATGCCTGAACACGTTTCACTGTTTTAAATAAGAAAATACATCTTTCGTCACTTTTTCCGTAAAAGTCGGAAAGTTTGGGTTGGGTCCTCTGGTTATATCAAACAAGTTTTTTTTAATTTTATCTTTCGAATTATAAGAGTATTAAAAGAAATATTTAAAGAGCAGATTTAAAATAAAACAGATTTCAAGACGAAACTAAATATTTTTACCCACTTCCACATAATGAAAGAAATTTGACAAAAATAATTTCATCCTAAAAAAAACAACAACTTGTATAAAGAAAGCAAATACTTTGGAATGAGTTTGAGATTGCCTATAGACTTTTCACTTTTTTTTTTTTTTTTTAAATAATCGTCACTTTTTTTCTAAAAGTCGGGAAGTCTGGGTTGGGGCCTCTGGTTGTATCAAACAAATTTTTTTAATTTTATCTTTCGAATTATAAGAGTATTAACAAAGTACTTAAACAACAGATATAAAAAATGCAGATTTCAATAAGAAACTAAATTATTTTTATTAACTTCCATTTAATGAACGAAATATGACAAGAAGAATTTCATCCTGAAAAGAAACTACTTGTATAAAGATAGGAAATACTTTGAAATGAGTTTGAGAATGCCTGAGCACGTTTCACTGTTTTAAATAAGAAAATACATCTTTCGTCACTTTTTCCGTAAAAGTCGGGGAGTTTGGGTTGGGTCCTCTGGTTATATCAAAGAAGTTTTTTTTTTATTTTATCTTTCGAATTATAAGAGTATTAAAAGAAATATTTAAAGAGCAGATAAAAAAAAACAGATTTCAAGAAGAAACTAAGTATTTTTACCCACTTCCATTTAATGGAAGAAATTTGACAAAAATAATTTTATCCCCCCCAAAAAAGAACAACTTGTATAAAGAAAGCAAATACTTTGGAATGAGTTTGAGATTGCCTGTAGACTTTTTATTGTTTTTTTTTCTTTCTAAAAGTCGGGAAGTCTGGGTTGGGTCCTCTACTTATATTAAACAAGTTTTTTATTTTATCTTTCGATTTATAAGAGTATTAAAAATAGTACTTAAAGAGCAGATATAAAAAAAGCAGATTTTAAGAAAAAACTAAATATTTATACTCACTTCCTTTTAGTGAAAGAAATATGACTAGCAGAAATTTATCTTGAAAAGAAACTACTTGTATAAAGAAAGGAAATACTTTGAAATGGCCTTGAGAATTCCTGTACACTTTTCACTGTTTTAAATAAGTAAAAAATCCTTCGTCGTTTCTTCCTTAATGTTATTTTAGATTTTTCACCCGAAGTCTAAAAGTATTCTTAAAAATTTTATTTAAAATACCAAAAGCAAAGATTTCATAAAAAAAAAAAAAAAAAAAAAAATATATTTAGTCACTTTCATTCAATGTCAGAAATATCAGAAGAATGTTATCGATAAAACCAGTTGTACAAAGAAAGAAAATATTGTGAAATGAGTTTGAGAATCTCGTAGGTGAATGTCGGGAGAGATATTTTTAACATTTCGTTTCAATGTGTTATATTTTTCAGTTTCATGCTATAAAAAGTATTTGTTAGTGCTATTTTAAAATGTCATTTTGAATGTTTTATTACATGTTAGAAAATATTTAACTTTAATATGACGGTCTATCGATTATAATAATAGGCCATGAAAATTTCAGAATTCTTTAAAAAGAGCTTAAAAACGGATGTTTAACAGTATACTTGCAAGCATGTGATTTCAAAATGTCGAAAATGCTTCCGACTGTTCTATTATTAAAATCTTCATTTTGAAGTTAAGTATTTACTAACAAGTAATAAAACTTTTAAAATATCGTTAATGAATACCTTTATATCTTGAAATTGAAAAAAATATCACACATGGAAACGAAATATTAAGAACAGCTCTCACTATATTCTCCTAAGATATTCTCATATTCTCAAACTCATTTCGAAGTATTTTCTTTCTTTCTACAACTAGTTTTATGGATAAAATTATTCTAATATTTTTGATGTTGAATTGAAGTGAGTAAATATATTTTATTCCATCATAAAATCTTTGCTTCTGGTATTTTAAATAACATTTTTAACACTTTCTAACAAAGATGAAAAGTGTTTATGAATTCAGTTTGTCTGTCTATATTTCTGTCGTTTACTAGTCTAACTAGTGTAAATATAGTCCGATTGCCATGAAATTCATGAATGTTATAGGGTACGTTATATTGTCTGTGAACAATAATTGCTGGAAGTGCGTTTTCAGTTGAAACAGCGAACAGATGGTTTTTAAATTGAACTTTTTTTAAAAACATTACTTGGTGCGGATAAATTCTATAGATCATTTACAGAGATACACAAAAGTTCCCAAGTACATTTCCGTTTATTCACGGAAATTGTTGAATGAAAATTTTCAACTGTGCTATTATTTTCTCTAAACTAACTTTTAAGATAACTATGTAGTATACATACCAATTCATAGATCATATACAGGGCTGCCAAAACTGAAAAAAAAAACTGATATTTTCCCGACTTGATTGTAATAGCAGAAATTGGACTTTCAAATGCGTTTTTCAAATTCTTTATTTAGACATCATATTTCGAGTTAATAAACTACGAAGTTTTGTTACAGCATATTCAGCGTGTTGGAAAGGGGTTACAAAATTGATGCTGAATGCATGATGTTTGGTTCTTTTTAAGAATATTTTAGGACTTGGAATTATAAAATTAAAATAATGTTAGGGTATAAATAACGAAAAATTTTCTTTTTTCTTATTTAAAACAGTATAGGCATTCTCAAACTTTTATATGGGTATTTTCTTCTTCATACAAGTATTTTCTTTCCTAAATAAAATTATTTTTTGCATATTTCTATCATAAGATGGATTGTGTAAAAATGTATTGTTTCTTCTTGAAATTTTGTCTTTTATTATGTTAGATAATATTTTAGAGTTCGAATGATAAAATTAAAATAACGTTAAGGAAAAATCTGCTTTTCTTGAAACCTGTTCTTTAGACATTTCCTTTTAATGCTGTTAGAACTGGAAAGATAACATTAAAAATCTTCATTGCTATAAACAGAGTAAACTGAGATAAATAACATATTACCCGATGTACAGAACGTAGGTTAAATAATTTTTACTTGAAGAATTAACAGTTTTCTTTTTAATAAATACATATACATTGATTGACTGTTTTAGATTTTAAAAAATCTTTTTCTCGAAATTTCCTTTAACATTACATTCGTATATACGTATTTAATCTTGTCGTTCCAAGTCTAAAAATATTCATAAAATATTATTCCAAATGCAGAACTGAGATTTCAAGAAAACGTAAAATATGTTTAGTAACTTCCATCATATACCATAAATACCAAAAGAATACGTTTATCCTGAAAATAAACTTCTCGTACACTGTTAAAAATAATCTTTAAAGTTACTAAAATTTTTCTAGGAAACTGGGATTCCTAGAACTTTTTATGTAACAGCAAGAACAAAAATTCATATATAGTAAAGTGTGGACAGACGCCGCGGTGGGACAGATGCCGCAGAGATTGTATTGGCGACACTAGCGCTCCCTAGGCCAAATTAAGAAGTTCGTAGTGTTCCTCTGTGCCCTGTGCTGTGTTGTATGCGTTTCCACCGGTTAATTGCCAGCATTTACATATTTATGCCAGTTTTTATGGTTCGAACCTGCGTGATAAGTTTCTAAAATTATTCTAATGAAGTTTTATTACATATTTTAAGCCAAATAAACAGAGATTTCATCCCAAAACCGATTGAAATTGTAAACTAGATCCTCGTAGTGACATGTGCTTGTCTTTCTCTCGCGTCGCTCACATGACACAAAATGGTGGCGAGGCATCTTACCAGCCATTATGGGACAGATGGCGCACCGAGGTTGAAGGACAGATGCCGCAAAATATATTTTTATTTTTCTGTTCAATAAATTCATCACTGTGATTTAAGTAGAACTTACATTTAAACGAACGTATATAAGCGCATTCTGCTACTTATCAAAATATTCTCATCAAGAATGTTGGTTCACTATATGCGAATAAGGAAAACGTAGGCCATTTATAATTCTCACAATCTAAACTGTCTAAACTATCAAAATATCTCCTACTCCAATGGTCAAAAGACATATACAGCCGAGTAAGAGAAAGCAAAAGGATGCAAATATTACAAGCACAGAGTTTATAAATAAGAAAAAAGAAGGAAATAGAAAACAAAAGAAACTAGAAAGCATCAACATGAAAACACCTTGCTTGAGGAAGAAACTAAAATATGAGTCATCTTCCGACAATGAGTAAATTGCTCCTCTTATGGATTCTGATGGTAGTATTGGATTTGAATTTTATGACTGAATGTGCTGAGTGTCTGAAGTCTTATCATGAAACAGAGTCTAAAGCGCACAGGTTTCAGTGTATCAAATTGAATCGATAACTGCATGAAAAAGGATCACTTTATTTTTGCAACGGGAAGTGTGGTGTGATTGCGGGCGAATGGAAATACAAAATCAAAGAATAAGGAGAAAGGCCAAAAATAAATAGACTAGGGCCTAAATAGAATAGAATTAATACTTACATTAAGAGCAAACTGCAATGTTTGCCTGGATGCAAACCAGTGATTTATATCTTTTTTGTAATCATGCTGTCTATTGTTTCCAGTAATTATACAATGTATTCATGTAAATTCAAATGCTTTTCTTTTCATTTACATTTTTTTTTGTCTTAAGTTTTATTTATAGAGCTCACACTTTTGCATGTTCGTTAAACTTTTTCACAATTAAGTGATATATATAATTTTTTTAAGTTTACTGTTTTTTATTTTCATTTTAAGCACTTTTAGAATATAAAAATGTGATTTGTTTGAAAAAAATTGAAGTCTAGCTTTTTTCTTCATGCGGCATCTGTCGCATACCCCATGCGGTATCTTACCCAGCACATAAAAAATGCTGTTAAAAAAGGACGTTTCGGAAAATAACTATGCCTACTTTATTAAGGAGGTTTAAACTTGTTTAACACAGAAATGATATTCTAAAGGGTTTGATTAATGATTTCTGGTTCTGAGTTTGTTGTTTTTTGCTTTATTGTACATTTTAAAAGAAGAAAAGTAAAACTGCGGCTTTTGTCCCCACTTTACTATAACAGATACACTTTTGTACCATAAATAAAAAAAATCTGTAAGGTTACCGAGAATTGTTTAGGAAACTGGGGTGTTTGGAACTTTTTATATAGCTGCAACCCGGGTTACAGATGAAAATTTTAATAAGGTTACCGTAATTTTAGTAAATTCTTTTTTACAAAAACTAGTTTTGTAGATTAACATCTTTTTCGTACCTTGTTCAGATAAAATTTTAGTAAGCATACAGCGTTCTGTTATTTTACATCCGTGGAATCACAGATTTTTTTTTCACAGTGTATGAAGGAAAGAAATATTGTGAAATGAATTTGAGAATGTGATACTTATGACTGTTTTAAGTAAGAAAGTCAAATATCTTTTGTCCAATTTTTCCTTTACGATATTTTAATTTTATCATTCCAGTTGCAAAAATGTAATAATTTCAAAAATGCTTTTTATTGTTTTACATCTAAAAATATATTCCATCGGAACTTAACATAGCATTTGTAATATATGAAATAAGATTTTTAATTTCACAGTTCCAAGTCTAAAAGTATTTATCAGTTAATATTCCAAATTCCAAACTGAGATTTCAAGAAGAAATACTATTTTTCTATCAACTTCCAATTAATGTGATAAATAAAAGGAGAATAAATTTATCCAGAAAATAAACTTCTTTTATGAAGGAATGAAATACTCTGAAATGAATTTGAGAATGTCTGTAAACTTATGACTGTTTTAAATGAATAAATATCTTCCACCGTTATCTCTTTAACTTTATTTTAATTTTATAATTCCAATTCTAAAATATAATTTGAAAAATGCTTTTTACATTTTAGATATAAAAAAGTATTTAATCGAAACTTCTCTTATCAT
This sequence comes from Maratus speciosus, assembly GCA_963932465.1. Lineage (NCBI taxonomy): Eukaryota > Metazoa > Arthropoda > Arachnida > Araneae > Salticidae > Maratus > Maratus speciosus. The sequence goes on along the minus strand of OZ010789.1, from coordinate 103,607,835 downwards.
TACATTTGTAATAGGGGAGAGTAGCCGAATTACTACCACTTCACTTATTTTCAGGTGTAATGGACTTAATTTTTTGGAATATCTGCAAAACATCACTACACGGGGTCAATCTATTCATCTACTAACTAAATAAATCTTTAGATAAATTTCTTTTTGAAAACCTTAAGTTTTATTTTAATTTAAAAAAAAAATTGTCAAAAGTTGTCCAAATTCAGAAACTGGTCACCTAAGTTGGATCCCCAGTCTCTTAAATTGGACCAAACAATAACAGCTTGATGTAATGACTAGGGAATATAACTAATTTTATTAAAAGCAAAGTTTGCGATTAAGGAAGCAACCAAATAAAATAACAGCAATGAAATATGATGAAATCAAATATCTGAAAATACCCGTAAGGCATGGTGACGTCACGCCGACGTCGTTGTGAAGTCACACTGTGATTTTGTGACCGTCGATGTGACGTCACGTGACGTGGATGTGACGTCATAGTGACTAGAATGCGAGGTCGTTATGGCCGTTTTAGAGGTCGTTTGTGACGTCACATTGTGACCACTCTGTGAAGTCACGGTGTGACAAATTTGTGAAAAGTGTGTCATTTGTGACTATTTTGGTATTAACTTTGTGACGAACCTGTGACGAAAGTGACAATGCTTTGAAGTCACACTGTGACCAATTTGTGAAATATGTGTCATTTGTGACGAACTTGTCATAAACTCTGTGATGATTTCAAATGAAAATCAAATTTCAAATTAATTGCTTAAAAGGCGCAAAGGAGAACTAGTGAAAAAGATTCCATGCTGGAACTCGAACCCGGGCCATCAGTATAGCGCACTGACATTCTACCGACTAAACCACATGGAACGATACCCAGCCTGGAAAATTTCTCACTATTACATGTTGGCAAGGCTACAAACGCAGCACAAGATGCAATATTTATTGTGAGCCACCGACATGGCGCAAACACGAAACTTAATTAAATCCAGCATCGATTGAAACTATATTAATACTTGGAAATTTTTTCAGAGAGAACCATTCGCCTTGCATACAATATTTCAAGTGAAAATCAAATTTCAAATTAATAGCTTAAAAGGCAATTTTAATTTGAAATTTGATTTTCATTTGAAATATTGTATGCAAGGCGAATGGTTCCCTCTGGAAAAATTTCCAAGTATTAATATAGTTTCAATCGATGCTCGATTTAATTAAGTTTCGTGTTTGCCCCATGTCGGTGGCTCACGATAAATATTTCATCTTGTGCTGCGTATCTTGCGCCTTGCCAACATGTAATAGGGAGAAAATTTCCAGGCTGGGTATCGTTCCATGCGGTTTAGTCGGTAGAATGTCAGTGCGCTATACTGATGACCCGGGATCCAGTCCCGGCGTGGATATTTTTCACTATGTTGGCCTTTGCGCCTTTTAAGCAATTTATTTGAAATTTGATTTTCATTTGAAATATTGTATGCAAGGCGAATGTTTCTCTCTGGAAAAATGTCCAAGTATTAATACTGTGATGATTCTTGTCATAAAAACTACGATAATTTTAAAGTAAAGTTTTGTTTGAAATATAAAATTTTATCTTTTTACCGTACTTTTTAGCAAGATATCGCTATTTTGGAGTCCTATTCTTCTAAAATATTTTTATTTTTAAATTTAAAAAAACAATGCTTATTATCTGACATCTTTTTTTATTAAGTTCTAAGCTTGATCTTGAATTCAAGCTTAATATTAAGAATGTGTAAGCTTTTTAATGTGTTATGATTTGTCATTGCTTTATTAAATACGAACATGGAGTCTAACGGACAGTAATACAACTGTTACTTATAGAACTACATAATAAGACCTATTTATTTAAATTTTTTATTCCCGTATATATTGTATTTTGTGAATATGAGCTAATTAGATTTGGTATGTTTTATATGAAAAGACTGATCTGGGAAATAGAAACAACAAGTAAGATATATCATGCGTTAAGCATAGATTATAAAATACTTTCCAACTCTTCCTAAATGTATTTTACAAGACGTCGGGGGAAATAACGTAAATAAGATAACTAAGTAAACATGAAAACGCGTAAAACATTTGAAAAGCTGATTTACGCAGTTACCACCCACTAAGGTGTAAAAAAATCATAATTAAAAAAAAAATCGGATTTTTTTATTTAAATCAGATTTTTATGATTTTTTTCCCAGCGTTCAAATACTGAATAGCTATCATGAGTTTTAGGTTTCCAAAACAATTACACCACTAATTGCTAACATAATCTATGTTTTTACACTTTAATTAATAAAATTATAATTGTTAGTTAGTAATTACAGAAATAAAAACTGCAAATTTGTAGTTTCATTAGGTAGTATCATACAATAATGTTATATACATTAATATTGTAATAATTATGTAAAACTTTATAAATACTAGTGATACTTAACATTTATTAAAATTATTAACTGCATTTTATATTAAATAGCTAACATTACTTCAAATTAATTATTAAACAATCAACTCTCTAATTAGGTACATATTATACATTTTTAAGCCTTAATTATTAAAATGATAATAATTCATTTTAGAAAGAAAAAGGGACAGGATGCTAGTTCAAAAAACGGGCACTATTTCATGACGAAATATATTAGTAATGTGTTTAGTAATGATGTAAGAAAAAAAAGAATATTTTTTAGCATTATAAGTAAAGTGTCCTTAATTTTTTAATAATTTTATGAATAACAAATGGAAAAATAAAATTAAATAACATATTTTAATAATATCCTGTTTTTTCTAAAGAAATAAAGTTCTATATTTTTGCAAGATTTTTTCCACATGAATTTAGAATACTGTTGAATGGGGAAGTTTTTCACAAGAAATCTCTGTCTACAACTACAGGTAAATTTCACTCTTTTTTTTTTTTTTTCTTTTTTTAAGACAGGGTGCATTTTGCCAATTTCAAAAGGGGCATGGTGTGGAACCATTAAAAAAAAATGGCCTAGAAGAAGCAGTATAAGTAATTACAGAATTAATAAAAACTGCAAATAAGTAATTTCATTAGTTAGTAGCACATATAACAAAACTCACAAATATTATTTGCTAGCTCATTTTGCATTTGTATTTAGGAAAATTTCTGTAAACCACCATAATCTATACTTACACATATGTACGTGTATGCTAACCAAAAAAAAAAAAAAAAAAAAAAAAAGAAAAAAAGAAAATGAGTTAAACCCATTCATATAGAATAAATATAAGTTAGCCACTCATATCTGAAATCCTCAAAATATTTAAGTAACAGCATTATTACCTCTATTACCTTTCAATGGTTCAATTTTTAGTATATATGAGTTACAAAAAAAAAAAAAAAATAATAATAATAAACATTTATTCAACCTATACCAAAGAAGCTCCTGCTGTGCTTAGCATTTTTATACCAATTATTTCTTTTTCTCTTATGCATTCATTTACAATTTAGCTGCTGAGCAGATGTCATTCTTTCATTCTTCTTTAACTTGAGATTGCTATTAATTACTATTTATTCTTTTACTTGTAGAAATGTAATTACACTTGCTATGTGTATTTTATGTAAAACAGTGCATAAATTGATTACCTAAAGGAAATTATGACATTGCAAATTATGTTAGATTTAAATATCATTTTTAAATGAAACTGTTTTAATTTGGATCAAAACTTAAAAACAATGCTTTTTACAAACTCAACTGTTTTTAATTTTTTACAATACTAATGAATTAAGCTTAGAAACAATTATTTAAAGCTCTTTTTTTTGTTTATTCATAAATCAAAATACATGTAGAAACTTTCAAATTATGTTCATGTTAGATTTTAATACTTTTTTTGACATTTTAAACATTTAGAAAATTTTTGATTTTAATCAATCGGTTGATTAAAATCATGATTTAATCGCTGATTTAAATCAACCGATTAAAATCGTTGACACCCTACCATCCACAGCCAAATATGTTTTCTAATTCTTTTAAACAGTCCTGTATTTGATCTGTAGATTGATATATATACTATATAATGGAAAAATTTAGTTTATCAAGGAAACGCATAACAGGTTGAGATACTCTTTCAACAATTTATACTAATATATGGAAACTTACTTAAATAATTTTGTACAACCCTGTAGTTTACCTAGAACCTTTATTACACGCCACTATTTAGTTAAAATTTAATTCAAGCTAAAACACTCTTAAAACTGCTGAAATCAGATTTCCAGAAATTATAATTCATAGACGGCAACGTATCCAATTCTTTGCGCGACCCTGTATATCATTTTATCTATATACTACAAACATTTTTCAGTAAATTAAATACAGTGCAGCGTTAAAATGCATAACTTATTTAAAAACCACCTTTAAGCAATACCCAGTAACCCTTACGAATACTTTTGTATAGTCCTGTATATGAATTATATCATATATATATACACCATATACTATGCATAAATGTAGTGAATTATAAAAGCGCATATCATAATTAAAAATGCATTTCCAGCAATCATCGCTAATGACCAGTACTTCGGATACAATATAGTATCTGAAATATTTTGTGTGTCCCTGTAAATGCTATATACACTTCGTATTATACATGAAATAATTCACAGTATGTAAACCTCAACGACGTATATCAATTTCATTACATATCAAATAGATTAACATAAATAAAGAACGCCGCAAACAATTCCCTCCACCCCTATATCATTATGTATTGGAATTCCTTTTTTAGCCCTGTAAATGAACAATAACTATTCTTTGCATCGCATATTCTATGGAATGCACATTTTAGTGCGCTTCATAAATGCATATCAATTTTATTCTGTTTGAAAGCGTGTAAAATCATTAAAAATCATTTGAAACGATTTTTTTCCCTATAGGCCGTAATGTAATGGAATACAATTGACTGTCCCTGTAAATGAACTAAACATGCTACAAACTTCATTACAAATAGGGGCCTTTCTATGGTAAACGTCAATAACATCCAAAAATTTTAGGTCAATCCGAGTATATTTACGCGAGTTAGAGCGCGGACAGACGGCCAGACAAACCGAAGTCATAAACACTTTTCAACTTTATCGGGCATGAAAAACACTTTATTTTAATTCTTAAATATTATATTTTATTTTTTAATGCCAATAAAATAAATGTATCGAAAATGTAGAAAATGAGTTTACAATCAAAGAAAATTTAATAACTGATTCTGAATGTCTACAATTAAATGTTTGATTAAAATCACAAACAGCAAAAAAAAAAAAATGTTTAAATACAATTAAAAAAATAAATATAGCAATTTGAAAAACACTAAATAATTAGTATTTATAATTGTACTATTAAACAAGAACAAACTATAATAGATGAATTAAATGCATTTAACAATTTCTCAAAAATCTTTTCATCGCCATATTGCTTTTGAAAGGAATTCCAGATCAGTCTCATTGCATATAACATACAACTATTTAACTCATGATAATAATCTATCAAACAGGAACAAAAAATTTAAATTAAATAAGACATACCTTTTAAGTTCCATAAATATTTTAATAATATCCGTATTTTATCCTAAATTGTCAGGCATATTTCTGTTAGCTTAAAAAAACTAACTTTCCGCGTCAGAAGTTCTCTGATCCTTATTTTATTCTGCGGTTTAATCGAACGCAGACGATATTGAGCAAGCACGTGCTCCTACTGTATTATTATAATTTTTATTTTGTACACAACAGATTTAAAGTTTAAATGCGCAGTAGTTTTACCTTTATGAGAGTACCTGTAATGAAAATTTTCTATTTGAATGAAACACCTGCCTTTGTTCTTTTTTTTTTAAGTACAGTTTGTTTTACATGTAATAAATAAATACGTATCTTCTTAATAAATTAAAGAGAGTATACAGGATAAAAAATTTTCTTTGTCAATCTGTCATTTTTTTCATATTCATTTTCTGTAGAATAAAACAATTTGTAAAATAACTTTTTTTAAAGTCATATCTCTAAAACACGAATTTGAAATACGAATAATTATATCATGGGTTTTGTATAAAATTTGTATACATATTTTTTCGGAAAATACTAATCTTATTTAAAAAGTCTGAAAGAAGTAGAATTTTTTAAAAAATAGTTATTTAAAATAGTTAAACACTAACAGGAAAAAATATGACTTGAATGCAAATTCTAAAGTAAGAAATGCATGTATGACTAAACTCTGAGTATTCTTTCTACGTGCTCATTAAAAGCTACAGACTTAACTGTAATAGAAAATTTTAGTTTGAAACCACAGAAGGGTTTAGAATACCAAACATTTTTGAAACATCGTTGAAAACATTTAAAATTTGAAATGTGGTACAAAAAATTAAAAATTGAAAAATATTTTTTTCTTATGTATTTGACCTTGATACAAAGATTACGGAGCAGTTTTTGTTTTGTCTATATCTTAAAAAATGGCTGAGTTATAGCACTTTCAATTTCTAGCGTGGCTGACATTTTGAAACGACCTGATATTTGTCACGCGATAACAGGCGTATTTATGAATCGATTTAGATGAAACTCGGTGTGTACATAGTACATACCAAAGTCTCGACCGAGCTCGTTGGCCAGCTTCATCCGCCATCTTGTTTCAAAATGGCGGCCATTTAAATTAAAAAAAAAAAATTAAAATTTGAAATGTGATACCAAAAATTGAAAATTGAAAAATATTATTTTCTTATGTATTTGACCTTGATACAAAGATTACGGAGCAGTTTTTGTTTTGTCTATATCTTAAAAAATGGCTGAGTTATAGCACTTTCAATTTCTAGCGTGGCTGACATTTTGAAACGACCTGATATTTGTCACGCGATAACAGGCGTATTTATGAACCGATTTATATGAAACTCGGTGTGTACATAATACATACTAATGTCTCGACCGAGTTTAGTGGCCAGCTTCATCCGCCATCTTGTTTCAAAATGGCGGCCATTTACATTAAAAAAAAATTAAAATTTGAAATGTGATACCAAAAAATTGAAGATTGAAAAATATTTTTTTCTTATGTGTTTGACCTTGATACAAAGATTTCGGAGCAGTTTTTCTTTCGTCTATATCTTATAAAATGGCTGAATTATAGCACTTTGAATTTCTAGCGTGGCTGACATTTTGAAACGTCCTGATTTTTGTCACCCGATAACAGGCCTATTCATGATCCGATATGGATGTACCTTGGTATGTACAAAGAACATACCAATATCTCGACCGAGTTCGTTGGCCAGCTTCATCTGCCATCTTGTTTCAAAATGGCGGCCATTTAAAAAAAATTTAAAAATTTAAAATTTAAAATGAGGTATCAAAAAATTAAAAAAGATTTTTTAATTATGTGTTTGACCTTAATATAAAGATTCCGGAACAGTTTTTGTCTCATCTATATCTAGAAAAATGGCTGAGTTATAGCATTTTTAATTTCTATTGTGGCTGACATTTTGAAACGACCTGCTTTTTGTCACGCGATAACAGGCGTATTTATGAACCGATTTGGATGTAACTTGGTGTATACATAGTGCATACCAATGTCTCGACCGAGTTCGTAGGCAACCTTCATTAGCCATTTTGATTCAAAAGGGAAGATTTAAAAAAAAAATATTTAAAATTTAAAATGAGGTATGAAAAAATTGGAAAATGAAAAAGTTTTTTTTTTATGTGTTTGACCTTGATACAAAGATTTCAGGGCAGTTTTTTTTCGTCTACATCTTAAAAAATGTTTGAGTTATAGCACTTTGAAATTTCTAGCATGGCTGACAGTTTGAAACGATCTGATAGTTGTCACCCGATAACACACGTATTTATTAACCTATTTGGAAGTAAGAAGGCATTTGGATAGTATATAGCAATGTCTCGACTAAGTTCACTGGCCAGCTTCATCCGCCATCTTGAATCAAAATGGTGGCCATTAAATTAAAAAAAATTATATTTAAAGTGAAGTGCAAAAATTTAGAAATCGAAAAAGGTTTCTTTCTTAAGTATTTGACTTTGATATAAGGATTCCGGAGCTTTTTTTGTTTTGTCTTTATCTTAAAAAATGGCTCAGATACAGTAGTTTGAATTTCATTATGTGGGTGACATTTTGAAAAATCTGATTTTTGCCTGCGACAGCACTCATATATATCAACCGATTCCGATGTGAGCGAGCGTGTGCACAGGAATTACTAAGGTCTCGACCAAGTTCACTCGTTAGCCTCATTCACCATGTTCTCTTAAAATGGCAGGCACTTCACATATCGCCGAATTTGGAAACCAAATATAACTTTAAATAAAATCAGCTTGGATAAAGCTGACTAATTTCGCGAAATTCTCATTCATAAGGATTTAGTATTGATAAAAATTAGTATTGAATCTTCTATAATCGGTTTCCACTAAATTGAGCTTCGTGTGTTTGAATAACATCAGCTAGCTTTTTAAAAATAAGGAATTTGAAAGCTACCTCCTCCTCCTGGCACTGGCCGGAAGGACTTTTTCTATTTAGATTCTGAATCATTAGATATGTTTTTTACAACAGAAGTTTTCTTTTCATTATGTTTGTAGTTCTTCCCCTCCATCATTTTATTTCCAATTGCATTACACCTATTATTTAAATTTTTATGTTACAGTTGCTTTTCTGCTGTGAGAGCTTCCCTTTTGTCGTTTTTTTTCATTACAAGATTTACTTTATATGGCAAAGATGCTAACGCAGCTGTTATTTTTTTGCTCCCTCTGTACTTTGATTTTACTGAATTTAGCAAGGGAGATAACATTAAAATGATTCTTTGGTTTTGAGTGGGATTTGTAGCTGCAGCCTTCTTGTTGGCCATTTTCTTCTCCTTACTTACTCTTCTAACTTACTTTCTCCTTTTCGTTTCCTATATCTTTATATTTTTATCAGCTTTTGCTGTCACGGGTGTTTTTCTAAAAGACAGTTTGTCTGGGTCGTTTTCAACAATTTTTAATTATATTAAAAATTTGAAAAAAAAAAACCGCTACGATTAATCAAACACAAAACATTACATATTCAAACAGTGTTGAATTCAGGGGTCCCCTACCGGAACCTTGTAATAACCATTCTCCCCCGAAAGGTTTGATATTTTATGCGTTTTAATGGCAAACAAATGTAATTCTCCCCTCCAGAACTGTAAAAATTTGCCCCCCTCTCTTCACAGAATCTCAAATATACTCTAGGAAAATGAATTCAACTCTGTAAATATAATACGCTATAGGAATAAATAACTCAAAGAAAATAATTACAAATACATACAAGATAAAACAAATTTCAAACAGAATTTAGTGCATAAACATGTAAAAATCTTTTTATGTTTATATAGCCCTAAACTGTATAAAGAAATTAATCCTGATTAAAAAAAAAAAAAAATCAAAGCTTGCATGGAGATAATCATCCATTATTAAAAAAAAAAAAATAGTGTGCAAAGCGTACAGAAACTCGAAATTTATTACTTACTTTTCAAATTTATGATGGTATATCTGCTCCAATTTAAGCAACTTAAATTGACCCAATTTAAGCAACTGCGTCATTTTTTAAAACTGATAATTTCAAGACTAAGAACAAAAACGAAATCAAACAAATCAGCGTAAAAAGTATGCGCAATAAACAGATGAATTTAGATATGTATAGGAAAATATAACGACTTACCATAGTTTTAAAAAATTCACTTACGTTTCGTAGGGAAAAATTAGATCAAAACAGCTAATTTTGTGTTTTTTTAAATTGTCTGAAAACAGCACGTGGTAGGCGGGTGCTTCTTCTAATCATAAATGACGTCATTCTGATGAGTAGGATTTCAGCTGTAGATGGCGTCTTTTTCTGTAATTTAAAGCAAAATGGCAACGGTCCAATTAAAGCGGCGATCCAACATGGCTACTCTTCCCTATACGAAATAAAATGTTTAATTTTATCGTTTCAAGTCTAAAAGTATTCATAAATTATTATTTCAAATACAAAATGAGATTTAAAGAAGAAATAAAATATTTGTATCAACTTCCATTGAATGTAATAAATATAAAGAGAATACATTTATCCAATTAAATATAATAATTTCTAAAATTAGTTTTACTGTTTTTGATCTAAAAAAGTATTTTACAGAATTTATCTTAACATTAAATTTGTAATATATGAAATAAGATTTTTAATTTTATAGTTCCAAGTCTAAAAGTATTCATAAATTATTATTCCAAATGCAAATTGAGTTTTAAAGACGAAATAAAATATTTGTATCAACTTCCATTTAATGTGATAAATAAAAGGAGAATAAATTTATCCGAAAAACAAACTTCTTGTATGAAGGAATGAAATACTCTGAAAAAAAAATTGAGGATATCTGAACATTTATGACTGTTTTAAGTGAATAAATATCTTCCACTGTTTTTCTCTTTAACATTATTTTAATTTTATTATCTCAATTCTAAAATAAAATTTGAAAAATGATTTTTACTGTTTTAGATCTAAAAAGGTATTTCATCAAAACTTCTCTTAACACCACCTTTGTAAAATATGAAATAAAATGTTTAATTTTATCGTTCCAAGTGTAAAATTAGTCATAAATTATTATTACAAATGCCAAAATGAGATTTAAAGAATAAATAAAATAGTTATATCAACTTCCATATAATGTTATAAATAAAAGGAAAATAAATTTATGCAGAAAAGAAACTTCTTCTATGCAGGAATGAAATACTCTGAAATGAATTTGAGAATGTCTGTACAGTTATGACTGCTTTAAATGAATAAATATCGTCTATCGTTTTCTCCTTAACATTATTTTAATTTTATCATTCCAATTCTAAAATATAATTCGAAAAATGCTTTTCACTGTTTAAATAAGAAAAGAAAAACTCTTTTAAAGTGCTTTTCCTAACACTATATCCGTACGATTTTAAATTTATTTTTTTCTATTTTTTAGTTCAAAGTTAAGGCTAAAGTCAGACGAACATCTTTTTGAACGCTTTTTTCTTTCTTACATCATCCCTACATCTTCTCTAGGATGTGTAGGGATGGTGTAAGAGAGAAAAAAGCGTGCAAAAAGACGTTCGTCTGACATTAGCCGAACAGTATTCATAAAAATGTCATTTAAAATGATCAAAGCAGATTTGTAGATTACATGAAATATTTTACAGAATTCCGTTAAATGTCAGAAATTTCAGACGAATTTTATCCAGAAAAGAGATTATTTGTATCAAGGAAGGAAATAATTTGAAATGAGTTTGAGAATGCCTGTATACTAGTGACAGTATAAAATGAGAGTAAAACATCTTTTGTCACTTTTTTCCTTAAAGTGAATTTAATTTTACCATTTCAAGTTTAAAATTATAAAAAAAAATCAAAGCTTTCAGGAAACAATGAAATAATTTTACACACTTCCATTTAAAGTCACAAATATCAGAAGAATTCGATCCATAAAAAGAGCACACTTGTATCAATAAAGGAAATATTCTGATGTGAGTTTGATAATGTATCTTTGTTTGTTTTAAATTAAAAGGAAATATCTTTCGAGGAGTTTTTCTTGACATTTCATCCGTTTTATATCAAATTTAATTTTTATTTTTATGAGTAATATTTTTGACATTTTTTAGATTAATAAAAATATTTTTTCCTACTTTATATTAAAACAGATTTCAAATTTCATCTCTCCAAATCTAATAGTATTCATAAAAGTGATATTTAAAATACCAGAAGCAGAGAATTATAGAAGTTGTAAAAGTCTTTTATTAATTTCCATTTAATGCCAGGAATATAAGGAGAATAATTTTAGCCAGAAAAAAACTACTTGTAGGAAGAAAGGTAATACAGTGAAATGAATTTGAGAATGTCTGTAGATTTTGACTGTTTTCAATTAAAATGAAATTCTTTTGTCTTTTTTACGGAACTATTTTTGAACTTCGTTCCTGATTTTTCCAAGTCTAACAGTTTTAATATAACTGTTATTTAAAGTACAAGAAGCAGATGTTTCATGAAAAAATAAAATTTTTGGCTTTCTTACATTCAGATTCAAAATACCAGATGAAGGAATTTTATGCAAAAAAGAAACTGCTTATTTTTGTTTAAAAAAAAAAAACAGCAACAAAGAGCCCATAATTAAAGTGCACGTGACTCTAGAAGTTAAACTATTTGTAATGTTTTTAAAAGCTTTGGTATTTTACTTTTTAGAGTTTGCGGAAACGAGTTATGCAATACATATTATTAGTTTGAAATTTTACCGGTAGATAGCGCTTAAATGTTAGAGATGTTTTATTAACAAATAGTTTTATTAACGAAAATAGCTGATTTTAAATAGGCATCTTTTGAGACGACGATTTTCTTTCATGGCAATGCTATGATTACTATCATTTTGATAAACCGTTATCATGTTAAATTTTCCATGAAAAACTTTCAAAATTTAGCTGGTAGGAATTTCTCCATTTTTATTTTATATAAGCTTTCGCTAGATCGTCTTTCACTCGGGACGTGGCTGGGGACCTACGAATCTTGCTTCCGCAAAAGAGTTGGACTAGTGCGCGTATTCAGACCAAACGCCCGCAAAGTTGTGAAAGCTATTCCGCAAAAGGGAGGTTTACGAGCGAAGGGGGAAAGAACTGAAAGTCGCGATTCCTGACAAACATCTTTCACTTCCACAACTGCTGACGTCACGTACGATTTAAGAATAAGAGAATCGATTTTTAATCGAATATTAGCATGTATTAACAAATGAGAGAGCATCAACAACTTTTAAAGGGACAGAATGTAATGTTTTGAATAATAGCTGACCAGTTGAAGAATATTTCTTTTAAATGTTAAATTTAAAAATATTTAAAATCCGAGTATTATTTTAATAACAAGCTCATATTACACTTTAATATTTTTATTGCTCTAGCTTATTCCTGTGAATGAATCACCTATTTTCCTATCAACTTAAAATATATTAATTCAAAATTACGGAATATGCTAACGTTTTACTTTAGTTTTAAAGCCTCAGCTTTTCTACGATGGTATTTTTTCTCACAATTGAATACATTTAAGAAAAAATAAAGAACAGATTGATACATCGGAACTTCCAAAAAAAGCAATCAGGCGCATTGCTGTAAAATGCTTTAAAATGGTTCTGGATGCAGAATGCATGGGTATCATTCACGCTAGATAAGCATATACTTTGCTAAATAAAATATTTAAAAAATATTATACGAATTAAAAATAGAGGTACCACATATAGGCGCCGTAATAGCTGCAGTTTTAAAGCATATGTTGGTGCATATATATATACTATATTATAGCCTGTTTTATATATATATTTGCATTTACAAGTTCCTATTATTAGCTTTTGTATTATTTTTTCCTTTGATTTTTAGTCATGCAATTTAATTTTAAGTATATATATGTATACTGGCTGACTGATGGAGGGGGGGGGGGGACGTTAAGAGTTTAAAATTCAGAGAGAGCACTTAAGGGTGTTCTCAAATTCAAAAGGACAACTTTCTGACATAAGTTTTAATTTAATTTTGTTCGAAAATGCATGAAACTAGCTGGTGTTGATCAGAAACTATGTAATTGAGCTGTTTTTTCCATCTTTTTGCAAACACAATAGATCTTTCAGAAAATAGTGTCAAAGTGGGCGTTTTGAATCGGAATTTCCGCGCGAAGGAAGAAAGAGCACTCAAGAGCGGGCAAAAAACGTGTTTTTCACGTGATGAAAATTGCTTATAAGCCAATAAGTAATTGATTGATAAAAAATGGAAAAAAACAGTTCAATTCCAAACGCTTCCATGGCCAGGTTTTCCAATTTTATACCTTTCCGTTAAAAAATGAATTTGTAAATGTGTCAAAACGTTTTGCGCTTGTTGAGAAGAGCAGTTAAGAACAGCTTTAAAAACTGATGAGATATAAATGAATGTTTTTTTTGCTAAGATAAATACGTGATCTTTAAAAATCAACGCAAAGAAAAGCTGAAATATTTAGAGAAATTTTTTCTTGCACTTATTTTAAAGCTTCATAATAGGATCTCCTTCTTCAGCGCTAAAAGAATAATACAAAGAATAGGAAATAATAGTATCAAAGTGTGTTATTGTTATCCCGGTTTTCTCTCTTCTTTTATTTTACTTTTATGACTGTAGTAGGGGCTCTTTTAGCAAAGTTTTGAAACAGCCTAATGTTAAATTTATTTTGGTTGCTTGTTCTTTTCATTCAGCTGATTTATACTAGACTGTACTTTTAGAATTAGCTGTATCATAAAAGTTCCTTTATACTAATTAATAATAATTATTTTTTATACTTTTAAATTGGGGTTTTTAACAAGAATAATGTATATAGGCTCAAACCGAAACGACATCTACTTTTCATGCAATTGTATTCTTTCTCAAGAATCCACCCCCCCCCCCCTCCCACCAATTTAAATCAATTTAACATTTTTGTTACTTTTAAAAATTACTTATTAGCTGTGCTAACTGTGTATATATTTTTATATAACTGAAAATTAAAATAAAAAATATTATTCAAATTGTTATTTTTATTTATGTTACACAGTTTCATTTCATATCATTTATAATGATTAAATACAAACGAAGGGGAACGCTAAAGAAAAAAAAAATGTTCTTTAGTGCTAAGTGAAGAGTTTTTAAATATCAAATTTCATAACATATTTATCAATGTCTCTTAATTAGTGTCTATTTCAATATATTTAGCAATCTTGAAAAGCCCAGGCCTCAGAGCTTTAAACAAATTGCTTATAGTGAAAAAGTGGAAAGCATTTCTCAAACTCTTAAAAAAAAAATAAAGCATTATACACATAAGTAATATAGTATGCTTTTGCTATAGACCTGTCAATACTTCATTTGCACTGACGAAATTTATACTAAATTAAAAGTTGATAATTTCTTGTGTAAATTAATATAGGGTAGATGTGCCAGTAAGGGACACCCTTCAATATTTTTGGTTTATATATATAAAAAAAATAGCTTTTATTATTTTTTTTATAACTCCCTCTTGCATATTTTACAATCTTGCATTATTGTTGACACTCTTAATCAAACCAATTAGGAAGCAGAAAATAATGTTTCGAAGTTGCACTGTTTTTCAGTGAAAATCTTAATGAACATGCTAAGAGCTTCATTTAATAAATTTATATACTCTTTATTTTCTAGAAAAAATTTCAGCTTTTTGTTTTTTTAGTAATAGAAAACTTTGAATTTTATATACTAATAGCTTTTTTATAAATTTTCATTTATTTTTAAGGTTTTAAGAGGGGTGTCCATTACTGGGATAGTCATTTCCCAGTAAGGGACACCCCGTGTAGACATTGCGGAAAATGCAATTTCAGTAATGTTTATAGTGCATAAAATATTTTGACTTAAGATCTAAATAATCAAATTTAATTTTTAAATTACACTTACCAAAATGTAATAACACCAAAACTTTTATAAATAGGTGCTTGTAAGTTATTTTATGTGGTTAATAAAATTTCAATACTTTATTCTTTTTTTTAATGAATATAATAACTCTGCCTTGCATATTTTGTAATCTCACAATCAAACCAGACAGGAAGCCGAAAATATAATTTAAGGGCATAGTCAAACAGGGTCCCATAGGGCTTAACCATCCCCATTTATATAATACCCCCATTAATATAATATTGAAAGAAAAACTGGAGTATAAGGATTATAATTATTAATAAAAAATAATTTTAAAAGAAATTCCATTACTGGCCCATCTACCTTATTTGAGAAATGTACTATACAGCAAGATTTTTTTTTAATCCAACAAGTACTAGAGAAATAAATACAAATTAAGATGTTAATCTTAATCCAAAATGTTGAAGTCATTTAACTTAAAACCTTAAATTTGTAAATAAACATTAAATTCTAATTTTCAGGTAATCAGATTTTTTTTCAGCTGGAAAATAATATAGATATTTGTAATCTGCAAACTGACTAGTATTTATTATAATTTTTACTATTAATATTATTTTGTCGATGTAATGCAGAGAGAGTAGTTTATCCCCCCCTCCTTAAACTGAATAAGTAATAATATTTGACATCTGTGAATTAAATACTTTAACATAATCAATACTCAATCATACTCCTTACATACTCTCAACCTGTCACAATGTGAAATGTTTTCAGTATTTTATTATTATTAACATGTTGTATTATACTACTGGGGACTCACAAAACAATTTTCAAGATAAGACAAATTTATAAATGTCGAAATTTTGACATTTATATTTTTATTGATTGATATATTTTTATTATTTTGACATTTATATTTTTCTTGAAACTATATATAGTTTCAAGATTTATGATTTATTAATTTTGTTAATAATACATACTATCTAATCAGTTTTTTTTGTTCTTCATTGCACAATTAGAGACAAGCTTTAAAAAAGAAAATCTCGATAACAAACAGTATTTATTTAATAACAGTATCTTTACAAATTTATATTTTATCAAATTTATTTCTTATGTGTTCCTTTAAAATTTATTTCAAAATTAACATCAAATGCTGAACAAATTAATAGTTACAGGCTATCGAAAATAAATTATCCATGAATAAGGGAAATTGCCTATAGTTGCTTACTGCAGAAAAATAAGAAATTAAACTTATTGTTTAAATACAGCAATTCATGTGTCAGTTTTATTATTATTATTATAAATCCTCAAATCTAATTATTGGGGATTAGTAACAAAAAGATAAAAACTTCATTACTACATTATTGGAAACTGTATAAATATCATTTTACAAAAAGTAAACAAATATTTTTTAATGGATGCGACAGCATTTCGCTTTCACAAGATAAAAGTAAAAACTGTCAATACAAAGATTCTAATGATATGTCTTATCTTGGTAATAACTAGAAAGTAAAATAACGGTTTTATAGCAGTGCGAAAAAAAGAATTAAGCAAAATATGATAATACAACGATAACACACGATAATACAACATATCAAAAGGTACCATAACACCGAAAAAACATTTCACATACCTGTATTTTAAATTAATATTCCCCTTATTTTTTGTTTTGATGTTAGCTCCTATCAATAAGAAGGGTTTTTTAAATCTGGGATTTGTTTGCAGCCATAAAATTTACTATAACAGCATTTTGTAAGCGTCACATGGCTCTCTGCACGCTACGCTACCAGAAGTCCGCCATGTTTTTCGACTACTTACGACCTTACGAGTCTTTCGTACCTCCCGCAAATACTGATCACGTGACGCTCTCAGTTACGATTGCTCCAGGAGAGAGAGAATAAAGTACAGAGTAGAAGAATAAAGGGCTGCGGACGAAGATGCCCATCTTCGTCCGCATCCCTGTATTCTTCTACTCTAGTCCGACACTTTTGCGGAAGCAAGATACGCAGGTCCCTAGCCACGCCCCGAGTGAAGCCATCCGAATCATCCACTAATAGTAATCAATCTAGCGAAAGCCAGATTGAAAAAAAAAATAACCTTTGTAGTACGCCATCTGTGTTAATTTTTTAAATTATCATTTTTTTGTGGCAAAACATATTTCCGCATGCTCTAAACTGAGTAAATATAAAAGACTTTTTAAAATTTTCTGGTACTTTAGCTTCAAGAGCATTTTAAGCACGTCCACTTTAATTATGACCACCACGCAGAGTAGAAGAATAAAGGGCTGCGGACGAAAATGGGCCGCTCGCCGCGGCCGTCGGCACCAAAGCGCTATAAGTAAGCGTACAAAGTTAATGCTGGAATCTGCCGTAAATTGACACAGCTGCGCCATCTTGTGGATGGAGTGAATAACGCAAATACGCGGGTTTTTTGTATGACGTCATATATGACAGAATATCTACCATCTGCGCATCTCGTGCGCAGGTCTATTTGAAGATATTTATAATTTAAGAGTTATAGGTGGAAAAGCAAACAAAGCTATTTTAGAGAATACCTGTTAAAATTTTAATCATGAATTTCAAATATTTACTCACTCATGAAAGATGAACCTTGTTTACCAGATTTATTGCAAAATATTTTTGTTACAGTTTGTTTTGATGAAAATATGTGTATTTAAAAAAAAAAAAAAATCGCAATGTCATTTTAATTTCGGGAGAAAAAGCACTAATGCTACGTAAACAGTATTGCCTTTTGCCCCGAAACTAAACTGACACTGCAACTATTTTTTAAATACATATACTTTTATCAAAACAATTGTAACAAAAATATTTTGCAATAAATCTGGTAAACAAGGTTAATCTTCCATGAGTGAGTAAATATTTGAAATTCACGATTAAAATTTTAACAGGTATTCTCTAAAATGGCTTTGTCTGCTTTTCCGCCTATAACTCTTAAATTGTAAATATCTTCAAATAGACCTGAATTTTATGCAAGCTATTCAGGTTTTTTTCCACATTGGAAGAAACTTGCCCACCTTGGGTTTATGTTATTATTTATTAGAAAAGAAAATGTATTTTAAATATAATGAGCGAAAAGCATGTGTTTAAATTGATGTAATATACCAGTATGTATGTATTTTAAATAAAGTTATGTTTTTCAAATGACGAGTATATTTTTAAAATGATGATTTTATATTTTGAATGAAATGAATGCAACATAAACGCTGGTGATGGGGAAAATATTTGACGGTTTATGAACTGCTGCCGGCTAACATAAAAGTACTTTTTTACACTGTTTATTTAATCTAACCCTGTTCATATATATGAAAAGATAAAAAATTTTAATCGATTTTTCCCTCCCAGATATGCTAGAAAAATAAAAATTATGTACATGGATGTGTTTCTAGTAACAATACAACATTTTAGTATTTTTACAACTTGATTATAAATTAGCAAATTAATTTTACGTTATCTAAACGTAGCTGATAAATCCTTAAACATTCTTTATGGTTGTTACAACTGTATATACAAGTACATCAATTGAGTAAGTTATGTAACAAACTAAGATTTCTAAAATATACCAGCTGGTTGGGAAATTGCAAAAGAGAATTATTTAAAACCTTTAAGCGTCTTAAACGTGATTTTCAGCCCTATAATTTTTATAAAAAAGTTAAAATATTTTTTTATGTATATTATTAAATGTCAGTGATTTTAATACGTTCAATTGGTCCATCCCCATCCGCAGCCCTTTTTTCTACTACTTATTCCGACTCTTTTGCAGAAGCCAGATTGAAAAAAAAAAAATAAATTCAAAAATTGAAACCGGACAAAATTAAAAGGGAAATATGAAATTACTGGCTACCGACCAACAACTGCTACGTCGAGCTTATTATTAGTGTATAGTTTTCAGTTATTGGCAATTGTTGTGTGTTTCATAAGCCTTTTTCAAATTTGGAGAATGTTCCGCAATTGGGTTATTTCGATAAAAGTTACTTTCATTTTCTAACCATTATTTAACTTTTATACAGTTACAATTGTATACTGTTTTCTCATTTGACGCTAATCATGGCTATCGGCCCGATTACGGAAAGTTATCCATTTTACCCCTGCGAAGAACCGGTTAAGATAATAAATGTTTAATTGAGCATACCACGTACTATTTGTATATATTTTATATTTTATTCCAATTTTTGAAGTTTCTTCTATACTTTGTATGCTTTCTGCAATGTTATTCACCTGTGCGAAGTGCAGGTATCCCATGAAAACTATTTTTCCCCGATATGACACAATGACCGACATATTTCTAGATTTAAAAAAAAAAAGTAATTTGTCGATTTTAGGAATTTTTTTTTAAGCTGTTGTCTACAATTCTCAAAATATTTAAAACTATAAATAATCAATTATTGCTGGTTTAATAGTACAAGAATTACTGCTTGCATTTTAAATCAAAGTGGATCCTAATGTAAAATTAAATGAGTTTTAAATGGAATGAATGAAATGTTTCTATTGTAAATATTATAAATACAATTCGATCAAGAGAATATTTGGCAATTTATCGCCTGCGCCCGGTAAATAAAAAATATTCCTTAAAATTAATTAAATAATTTATACTTAAACTCTAAGCGTAATAAAACATTTAATTCTCATTGGAAATACACATTTTTATGTAATTTTTATAACTTTATCTTATCAGGAATTGAATTAAAAACACTGCTGTAAAATTCTATCTTAACATATATTAACTAATTTTTATATGTCCTTGTTCCTTGCATTACAAAAACATAATTCAAATAGAACGTATTAAAATCACTGACATTTAATAATATATATTAAATAATATTTTAACTTTTTTATAAATTATTATAAAACACAAAACTAACCTGTTTTTCTCTTTTGGGAAGCGAAAAAAATGAGTTCTCTCAGATAGACAGTTATATTTGCAGTTTTGAAAACTGCAATAATTAGAACGTGACATTTTCCCAAATAATATAACTTCTTAAAAGAACTGATTTTGTTTAAATAACTAACTTGAATTAATAAATTAAATAATGGCGAATAAATAAATCGAATTATATCTAGACTTCCAAGTACTGCAGACGACAAACGAATAAAATCACGGCTGCGCGTGCGCATAGTTATTTCATAGATATCGAACTTATAGATCATCCACAAAGGGGAAAGAAGTTAATAATCCTCTTGTATCTCACTCCATCCGCTGGGTGGCGTATGACCTTGATTGACGTGACCTCGCCTTTAATCTTGCGATTACCTCTCCCATTTAAGATAGGACGCTTACTTATATCGCTTTGGTCGGCACTCCCGCCCGCCCCCGGCCGCCGACCGAGACTAATAATGGGCTCGAAGTAGCTAGGAGTCGTTCGGTAGCTTCATTGCCCCGAGCCCAACCCATTCCGCTTTTTGGTGTCTTTAATTTGTGTAATTTTTCTTTTAAATTTGTCCGGTTTCAGTTTTTGATTTTTTTTTCTACGTTGCTTTTGCTCGTCTTTCACTCGGGACGTGGCCGGGGACCTACGAATCTTGCTTCCGCAAAAGAGTCGGACTAGAGTAGAAGAATAAAGGGCTGAGGACGAAAAATGGCCGCTCGCCGCGGCGGTCTTCTGCCACGCGTTGAAACGAGTTTGAGAATTTCTGTATACTTTTGACCTTTTAAAAAAAAAATTATACACTCACTTAAATATCAGAAATATCAGAAGAATTTTATCTATAAAAGATACTACTTCTATGAAAAAAAAGAAATATTTTGAAATGAGTTTTGAGAATGTCTGTACTCTTTTGACTGTTAAAAAAACCCTCTTTCGAAGTATTTTCTCTTAAGTATTTTCTCTATTTTCTTTAAGGGGCACAGAACCTTTAAATTTTTCAAAAAATCAGCTTTCGGTTTTTGTTTTATTCTGAATCTTTTAAAATTTCTCAACGGTATGCAAAAAACCCCATTCAAAAATCTGTATTATTTCTTGAGTTGATCATTTATAGACTGTGAGTACAATTGAAGAACCGTAGATATGAAAACTTTAAAACGCGTTTTCACAGATTAGTAAATTTGGAGTTTGCGTGCACTGTTACTTCAAAACTATAAACTATATATATACAAAAAAATTAACCAAATATGCGTTTCTTTATAGACTTGAAGCTAAAACAAAAAATCACATATTTTGGTTATTTATTTTTTTGCACTTGAAAAACTTGATTTTTTTAAAAATTAATTAATTAATTTATTTATTTATTTATTTTGTGCTAAAATTGCATTTTAACAAACCTTTTAGCGTATATTTTGTTTTTTATGTAGAAGTAAGTGTGTTAAGATTTTATTTTGTTGAAAAATTGTTTCCTATATGCATAGTTTAGAGTTTTCTTATGGGCGCAGCACTTAATAATTTTAATTCCCGCATTAGTGAGATGGATTTTTGAATTTAAAATTTTAATATTTATTTTGTAACACAACATTGATTTTCTCTGGATAATATGGCTAAGAATATATACTTTAGGCAGAAAGGGAAGAAAAGGATATTAAATGTGCATTATTTGTGTGTTGGTTCCTTGAAAAAAGGCGATGTTTCATCTTGTCGACAAACTCAAAGGTCCTGTGCCCCCTTAACCCTACATCTGTACTATATTGAATTCGATTATTATTTTTATTGATACAAGCCTAACAGTATTCATAAAATATAAAAAAAAAAAAACAGAGATTTGCAGGATAAATTAAATATTTAGTACTCTCCTCTTATAGATGTAAAATATAAAGAGTATTTTATCTATAAAGGACACTACTTCTATGGAAAAAAGAAATATTTTGAGATGAGTTTGAGAATGTTTGTATACTTTTAATTGTTAGGAAAAAACAAAACAAAAAAACCCTCTTTTGAAGTATTTTCTTTTAACACTACAGCCTTGCTATATTGAAATCGATTATTATTTTTATTGTTAAAAGTCTAACAGTATTCATAAAATGTCAAAAGCAGAGATTTGCAGAATAAATTAAATATTTTATACTCTCCCTTTAAATAAAAAGAATATATATATCAGGAGAATTTTATCCATAAAAGATACTTCTATGTAGAAAAGAAATATTTTGAAATGAGTTTGAGAATGTCTGTATTCTTTTGAATAAAAAAAAAAAACAAAAAAAAAAACTCTCTTTCGAAGAATTTTCTCTTAACAACTAAATCCGTATTATAATGAATTCGATTATTATTTTTATTGTTAAAAATCGAACAGTATTCATAAAATATCAAAAGCAGAGATTTGCAGAATAAATTGAATATTTAATACTCTCCCCTTTTGTATAAAAATATCAAGAAAATTTTGTCTACAAAAGATACTACTTCTACGAAAAAAAGAAGTATTTTGAAATGAGTTTGAGAATGTCTGTATATTTTTGACTGTTACAAAAAAACCCCCAAAGACCCCCTTTCGAAGTATTTTCTTTTAACACTGCATCCGTACTATATTGAATTCGATTAACATTTTATCCTTACAAGTCTAATAGTATTCATAAAATATCAAAAGCAGAGATTTGCAGAATAAATTAAATATTTTATACTCCCCCCCCCCCCCCTTAAATATAAAAGATATCAGGAGAATTTTATCTATAAAAGATACTAATTCTATGAAGAAAAGAAATATTTTGAAATAAGTTTGAGATGTTTGTATACTTTTGACTTAAAAAAAAACCCTCTTCCGAAGAATTTTCTCTTAACACTACAGCCATACTATAATGAATTCAATTATTATTTTTATTGTTAAAATACTCACAATATTCATAAAATATCAAAAGCAGATATTTGCAGAACAAATTGAATATTTAATACTCTCCCCTTATATATAAATATATCAAGAAAAGTTTGCCTATAAAAGATAATACTTCTATGAAAAAAAGAAATATGTTTTTTGAAATGAGTTTGATGTCTGCATACTTTTGACTGTTAAAAACCAACAACAACAACAACAACAACAACAAAAAAAAAAAAAAAAAAAAAAAAAAAAAAAAAAAAAAAAAAAAAAACCCTCTTTCGAAGTGTTTTCTACTAACACTATATCTGTACTATACCGAATTCGATTATTATTTTTATCGTTATAAGTCTAACAGTATTAATAAAATATCAAAGGAATAGATTTGCAGAATAAATTATTTTTTTTTCTACACTCCCCTTAAATATCAGAAAAATCAGGAGAATTTTATCTATAAAAGATACTACTTCTATGAAAAAAGAAACATTTTGAAATGAGTTTGAGAATGTCTGTATAATTTTGACTGTTTTAAATTAAAAAATAAAATCCTTTTCCGAAATCCTTTTCTCAACATTACATCTATATTATATTAAACAATAATTTTAATTTTATCTTCAGAATCTAAAAGTGTTCTTAAATGTGTTATTTATTTAATAAGCACAGATATTTCAAGAAAATATAAGATATTTTTAATCACTTAAATTTAATATCATAAATATCAGAAGAAGAATTTTATCCAGAAAAGTGACTGCTTGCTAAAGAAATATTCTGCAACGAGTTTGATAATGTCTGCGTACTTTTCACTGTTTTAAATTAAGAAGAATATCAGCTTCGGAATTTTTCTTATTAGAATGATGTTGTATTAAATAAGGTTTTTATAAAATTTTAGCATTAATAGAATACGTAAAAATATTATATAATAAACCAAAAGAAAAGGTTTCAAGAAAAGACGATTTTTTTTATCCATTTTCATTTAATGTAAAAAATACCAGAAGAAGAATTTTGTTCCAGAAAACGATGCTGGTTGTTTGAATGAAGGAAACATCCTGAAATAAGTTTGAGAATGTCCGTAAACTAAGAACTGTTTTAATTAAAAGAAATGACTCTTTCGAAGTATCTCGTAAAATTATAATCTTATTATATTATACATAGGATTTTATGAATTTTTATTTATATTTGGTATTTGGAGTATATTATAAGGTATTTGGAGACATACGTATTAAAATATTTACTAATTTGCAATATTTTAGCGTAAAACAGCCACACGACAGTAGTTTTTACTTGTATTGCAGATATGCAACAGAAAAAAAAGATTGACGTATTATATGAAAAATGTATCTCTGATTTTTTCATTATTTTTCCTGTGTAATAAACCTTTCAGAGAATCACATATAATGTTTTCGAAACAAAATAAAAAATCGCGCAATTAAGGGTTAAATGGTAGAGCACTTGGAGGGCTATTCCAAGGGTTCTGTGTCCGATTCCCGGCTTTGACATTTTTCACTTTGTTGGACCTACGCTTAGTTAGCAATGTGATAAATCACGTATTAAATATTCAATAATTTAACTGCTGAAAATTAATAGAAAACTTGATTAAAATTATAAAGTGAGGCTGCTTCTAAACTAAATACTCATCAATGAGTTTAAAAATGTCTGTGTACTTTTGACTGTTTTAAATTAAATAGGATATGTGTTTCAAAAATTTTCTTATTACAGTGATGTTGCATTAAACAAGATTTTTGTAAAATTTTAGTAATAAAAGTATTCATAAAAATATTATTTAAAACACTAAAAGAAAAAGTTTCAAGGAGAAAAAAAATACCCATTTCAATTTAATGTAAAAAATATCACAAGAAGAATTTTGTTCCAGAAAAAGATGTTGGTTGTTTGAATGAAGGAAATATTCTTGAAATGAGTTTGAGAATGTCCATAAACTAAGGACTGTTTTAATTAAAACAAATGTTTTTTTCGAAGTTTTTTGTAATATTATATAATCTTGTAATCTTATTATATTATATAGACTGTTTTGAATTTTCATCGCTAATTTTAAAAAAGTATAATTTAGTGTAATATTTTTTAAACGAAAAGCAAAGATTTAAAGAAGCAACAAATATTTTTAATCACTTCTATTCAATGTCAGAAATATCAGTAGAAGAATTTTATAGAGAAAAGAGACTGCTTCTAGGAAAAAAAAAGAAATATTCTAAAATGAGTTTGAGAATGCCTATATACTTTTATCACATAAATATATATGTACGTTTCAAAGTTGTTTTTTAACAGTTCACCCGTATGATATTTAGACAGAAATTTTTAATTTTTTCTTTCCAACCCTAAAAATAGTCTTACAAATGTTATTAAAAATACAAAAGCAGAGTCTTCAAAAAGAAATAAAGCACTTTCACACATTTCCATTAAATGTCAGAAATATAAAAAGAAGAATTTTATCAAAAAGAAAAAAAAGTGAAACTGCTTCTAAACTAAATTTTCTGCAATGAGTTTGAAAATGTCTGCGTACTTTTGAGTGTTTTAAATAAATTCGAATATCTGTTTCGGAATTTTTTCTATTGCAACGATGTTGTATTAAATACGATTTTTAATAAATTCTCTCATTAACAATATTCATAAAAATGTTATTTAAGATACCAAAAAAAAAAAAATGGTTTCAAGGAGATTTTTTTTACGCATTTTTATCAAATACCAAAGAAGAATTTTACTCCTGAAAACGGCTCTGGTTGTATGAATGAAGGAAACATTCTGAAAGGAATGTCTCTTTCGAAGTTTCTTGTAACATTAAAATCTTATTATATTATATATAGACTTTTGTGAATTTTCATGTTAAAAAATGTGCTACCTTTACAAGTACTCTTAAAGAATAGTTTTTTAAAACCAAAATCAAAAATTTAAAGAAGTAACAAATATTTTTCACTTCGATTTAATATCAGAAATATCAGAAGAAGAATTTTATACAGAAAAGATACTACTTATATTCTAAAATGAGTTTGCGAATGTTGTCTACTTTTGCTTAGACAAACATATATGTATGTTTCAAAGTTTTTTTTTAAACATTTCATCCATATAATATTTCGACAGAAAGTTTTGATTTTATCTTTCCAACCCTAAACTTATTCCTAAAAATATTCTTAAAAGTACAAAAACAGAGACTTCAAATGTAAATAAAGTATTTTTACAAACTTCCATTAAATGTCAGAAACATAAAAAGAAGAATTTTATCAAAAAAAAAGTGAAACTGCTTCTAAACTAAATATTCTGAAATGAGTTTCGGAATATTTTGACTGTTTTAAATTGAAAGAAAATTTCATCAGAATTTTCTTTCCTTGCTTTATATCCATATTATGTTAAAGAAAATTGTTAATCAATTACCATCGTTAGAAATATTCATAAAAATATTATTTAAAATACCAAAAGCACAAATTTAAAGAAATAACAAGAACGAAAAATCCTGTGTTCAATATAGATTATGAAACACTTCCCAACACACTCAGAATACAGTAATAAATTTCGTAGCTTATTAAGGTAAAAAATAACGTCTACACACACAATTTGAATAACTTATAACGCATTTGAAAACTAAGTTTTTGCAATTAAAATCAATAATCGGAAAAATATTCGATTTTTTGTGTAGCTCTGTGTATGATCTATAGATTTTTATCTATAAAATTTGCTAAAATATATTAAACTTTTAGAACAGTTGAAAACTTCCATTAAGCAGTTTCCGTGAATAAACGGAAATGTACTTGCGAGCTTTTGTGCATACCTGTATATGATGCATAGAATTTATATATACCCAACGTGCATTTCGGGCAATTATTGTTCATTGACAGCATTGTAGCCAAATTTACTTGTGTATCCTTGAAGGATAACTTCTATGTACACCATATTCTATAGTAAGTGCCTTGT
The DNA here is from genome assembly GCA_963932465.1 of Maratus speciosus. Lineage (NCBI taxonomy): Eukaryota > Metazoa > Arthropoda > Arachnida > Araneae > Salticidae > Maratus > Maratus speciosus. Next base: position 103,580,850 of record OZ010789.1, on the reverse strand, counting down.
AGTACACCTTATTTATATATATATATATATATATATATATATATATATATATATATATTTCAATATGTTTAAACAGTGCAATATCATTAAAACACAAACGATTTTCCCCCATAGACTATAGTGTAACGGAATTATTTTGAGCATCTTTGTAAACGGATCGTACATGCTAGAGACTCCGTTTTCAATACGCCCCACCAGTGGCTGAAAGGTTCTGCTCTCAAAGCTGGTAGACGGAGGCGATGGGTTCGAACCCAATCATGGCCGTCGGCTTAATGCTTGGAGTTTTCTCTGGTTTTCTTCGAACCTTGCTTAAATACGCGTTAGGATCCCCTAGAAAGACCCCCACTGAAGGTGTCCCCAATCGGATCTATATCTCTAGTGCCGTCATATAATCGGCCGTCATAAACAACACCAACACCGTTTTCAGTGCAGAACATGCTGTAGTAAACCCCAATGACATATATCAATTTCATGACACTCTGATTAAATATACGCGAGTTAGAGCACAAAGAGACGGAGAGACAGACAAATCAAATTCATAAACACGTTTGAATTATTTTGGAAAGTGTTAAAAACGTACCATTACGCATTTACATTTAACGTCAGAAATATCACATGAAGACTTTTAGCCAGAAAAGAAACAGCATCTATGAATAAAGCAAATATTCTGAAAGGAATTTGAGAATTTCTAGATACAGGGTGATTATAATTAAGGTTTCACATCCAAAAGGCTTTAAAAAAAGAACCACTAGTCAGAATGACTTGATATTTCATGTGAACATACGTGAAGCAATGGGAATTTGTTTTTCGAAAGAAAAAGTACAAACGTTGATTGATAGAGGGCTGGACAAATCGTTTATTAAGCTGTTTGAAATTTTCCATATGTGGTAGGCTTCCCAAAAGTCAAGATCGTAAATTGATGAGCATTTATGTATAATTGAGGCTTCGGAAAATTAAAAATTATGATTGTTGGACCAGCAATGATTAGAAATAGCGGAACGCTTGATGTCACAATTTTTAACACAGTTTTTCTGCTCTCCTAAACGGACCTTAAAGGGTCTTTTCGTTTGACCAATGTACATTTTATTGCAGTCGCAAGATATCTTGTAAATACCCCCAATGTGAAAAACTGTCAATTGGAAGTTTCAGATTTGTGAACTGAATTTTGTTAAAAGGAGTATAAACTGCCTTAAAATCAAATCGTAACAAGATTTTAGAAATTTGATGGCTTATTTTCGGAAAATATGGAAGTATAATTAAATTTTTTTAAATTTTCATTGCCGACATTGCTAACTTAGTGAGAACGTTTACTTAGTTTATTATGAATGGAATCTATGATTTCAATTGTAAAACCTTGATCAATAGCAATGGATTTAATGTAATCTATTTCAGCTTTTATTAAACTGTCGTAAGAACAAATATTTAAAGCCCGATAGACATAAGCGTTGAAGGCAGCCAACGTTTGGTTAGGTGGATGGGATGATAAACGATGAGGGAGTAAAGATACTGCGAATGGTTTACGGCAAACTGTAGTGTGAAATAAGTTATTTTCGCGGAAAACCATGACATCATGGAAGGGCAAATGACTGTTATTTTCGAGTTCGGAAGTGAACTGAATATGTTCATCTATAGAGTTCACAGTTTGGTCTCCATGTGTGCGTGAGAGACCGACTCAGTGGCTGTTTGTAAACAGTGATTTTCATTTCGCGTTGACGGTCGGGATGTGAGGTGCGCCTCTCTGGCACTGTCTCCCCCGAATTCTATTACACAGTTTTATTTTATTTTTATTTTTAATTTATAAGCACTGATGATGAGGCCTTAGAAGCTTCGAAATAGCTATAAGTTTTTTTTTTTAAATTACTTACATTTGTGTTTTGTAAACGTTGTTTCTCTCTTTTTAATATATTGACACAAAGTACAATCCTCTCCACCTTTTATGAAATATTTTAAATATAAGAATCCATCAAACACACATAGACTTAAGGGGGCTGGTAACTCAGTTCCGATTTGCCCTCACTAATGTAAAGTCTATGGGCATGTGATGCATTCGTCTATTTAAAATATCTCCTCGGAAAATTAATATTTTTAACTGCTATTTTTTGTATACACTTTCTAAAAGATGTCACTTTTTTTCTTAGTCTCAAAAATATTTCTTAAGTATAGACTTAATTTTATAGGAAGTGTTTAAATCTTTGTGTAAGATTTTACAGTTCGCCCGCTTTTAACACATAAAATATTAAATTCAGCATGGATTTTGAAAACTAAGAAAAAAAAGAGATATTCTTTAAGAAAGTAAACAGAAAAAGAGATGTTAAAAATATAAATTTCTGGAGAAGATATTTTAAAAATATGAATGCATCAAAAGTCCATAGACTTAACATTACTGAGGAAAATTCCGAAGCTGAGTGACCAGCTCCCTTAACACTACCAAGGGGAATTTGGAAGCTGAGTGACTAGCAGCTTTAAGAAGCGGCTCTGGCATGGTGACTGGATTTGGTCTGAAGAAGTTGATTGATAAACTTGAAGAGATGTGTTCATTTTCGCTTTTGTTATTTCTACGGTTTTTGGCCTAGGGACAATTAAAAACCGATTTTTTCCTATCGGCTTTGGCACCACCTTGTCATGGTGGATATGCTTTGAACAAAGAGTAGCAAAACAGCATGTAACATCTTTTAATTAGCACCTTATGACGAATACAGCGGCATTTGTACTTTTTTTTTTCGTTCGCAAAACAAATTCCTATTGCTTCACGTATACTCACATGAAATATCAGGTCATTCAGAGAAGTGGTTCTTTTTTTACAGCCTTTTGAAAGTGAAACTTTAATTTAAATCATCCTGTACATTTGGCTGTTATTATTAAAAAAATATCTTACAAAGATTTTTTTTCTAACAGTACATTTAGTATTATATTAAATAATGTTTTAGGAAATTTTATATTTTCAAGTGTAACATATATTCGTAAAAACTGTATTTAAAATGCCAAAAAGCAGAAATTTCAAAAGAAAAAAAAAGTCTTTCCCAATTGCATTTAATGCTAGAAATATTACAAAAAAAAAAAAAAAAAATTCCAAGAAAGAAATCGCTTCTATGAAGAAAGGAATATTCTTAAATTAGTCTGAAAATATCTTAAAAGAATGTAGTAAGAAATATTGCTTTAAATTTCATTTTCCTATGTGGTATATTTTCAAATTATTGCACACAGCTATTGAATAAAAGGAATTTTAAAAGTTGTTCTGAAAAATTTTCTGAAGTACTTAAAAATATTCGATTCTTTGTCGTTTGTATAAAAATATGTTGCTTTTGCAAACATTATTTTTCTAGATAAATTTTTAATTATTCCCTAGATTATTCCTTAAATATTATTCAAGTATGATAATTAATAGCATGTGTCCCGGCGGGTGGTCAGCCAAACACCGAGGGTCTCGCGTTGGGATGACCACCTGGCCGGGACACTTGCTGCATAGCACCTCGGGGCCCAGAATTAAGTAAACAGAGTTGGACACTGTAGGTCTTGATCCTTCATGGATCTTACAGCCACAGGTTTAGTTTTTTTAAATAATTAACCGAATTTATCTTTATTATATTTTTAAGATATTTCCAATAAACTATTATTTTTTGTTTAAATATTTAAACACACAAACATAATAGCTTTTTGCGAAACTATTTTTTTTTTTTAGAGTAACATTAGAAATGTTTTAATTTGTTTGTGTTGAATATAAAATAGTAATTTCAATTTTCAAAGACATTTATATAGAGTGATTTATAAAGTCTTTTGAATAATTTTCAGCCATTCTAGAAAGTTTCGGATGTTTGTCGTTGACATGAAAATCTGTTATTTGTACAGTTTTTAGGACTATTTTTGAATATATTTCTATATAATACTAAATTATTCTGTATTCTGATTAAAAAAGCTAAACGAATTCATTTTTGCCTGGAGACACACTAGAAAATACGTTACACAGGCTTCAAACTTCGTATATTTTTGTGAAATTAAGTTTTACCCTCTCACCGCTGCGAACTGACATATCCGTTCTCCAAGCTGTAGGTTTCACTGCAATAGAAGCATTATTCAAATTAATATAATTCTACAGGTATAAGTCAGTTTAAAAAAATTAAGTTATGATTAATACTCTCAAGGCTTATATGCCTATATGTAATAATAAAAACTATATCATGTTAGAAAAAATATGTATTTTTAGCAATAAAAAAAGTAATGAGAAAACAGCATTACAATTTTGTCCTTTTGCTCGGCGGTCGGATGAAGTCTAGATTTTTTTTTTATTCGATTGGCGTTAAATATAAAGACAACACACATACGTTTAAACAATAAATATATGAATGTCATATTTTTTTCCCAAATCGCCTCTTTTAACACTTATTCAGGGTGTTGCTGAATACGAACTACAAATTCAGAGGAGTGATAGTAGGCATAAAGAGGATGAAGAATTACCATAGAACGCGGGTTCACAAATCACCCATTTAAACAAAAATACAGGGTGATCTACCGTTACTCAACTTGCATTGACGGTAATAACTTTAAGAAAACTGAAACATATTGTGATGAAACTTTTAATAGACATGCTCACCTTTGTTGTAAATGTGATAACATAGAAAAAAGGGGTAGAGGTTTCCATTATACGCGCCAGCAGTAAGGATTTGACTCTCCACATTTTGGACTGCGATTACCTGCTCATACGTTATCATCGATTACGTGAGCACTCTGTTTCTCTAGAACTGTCCCTGATGTTATCATATTTCATACAAAGCAAGATACATATAGTTACCTTTTCGAAGGAATATTTTTATTTTTCTCAAAATGATTGCCTACAACCAGAGTTCAGTAAATATGAAACACCCTGTACTGTGCCAGCAAAAAAAAAAAAAAAAAAAAAAAAAAAAAATTCTTGACAGTCATTGAAATTTTTTTTAAAAGCCCTCTTTTCAAACCACTATAAGAACTTTAAAAAATAAAGGAGAACGCTGAGTTATCTCAAGCTGCAAGGACTACTATTGCACGTGACCAACGCGATAGAAACCTATCGCCCGCCTCCTCTATTTAAAGCAGTAAAAAGTAAATTAAAACTTCTGAACACTGAGATCGTGGCTTCAGTGTCAAGATTTTTTTTGCTGGCTCTGTATTTGTGACTAAATAAGTGGTTTGCAATCCCATGTTCTATGGCAATTTTTCATCCTCTATAACACCTCTGAATTTGTCAATCGTTTATTTTAAATGAAAATCAAGTTTCAAATTATTTTTGCTTAAAAGGCGCAAAGACCAACTTAGTGAAAAATATTCCATGCCGGGAATCGAACCCGGGTCATCAGTATAACGCACTGACGTTCTACCGCTAAACCACATGGAACGATACCCAGCCTGGAACTTCTCACTATTACAAGTTGGCAAGGCTACAAACGCAGCACAAGATGGAATATTTTCCGTGAGCCACCAACACGGGGCAAACACAGACACTTAATTAAATCCAGCATCGATGAATCTATATTAATATTTGGAAATTTTTCCAGAGAGAAACATTCGCCTTGAATACAATATTTCAAATGAAAATCAAGTTTCAAATTATTTTTGCTTAAATTATTTTGCTTAGATTCATCGATGCTGGATTTAATTAAGTGTCTGTGTTTGCCCGGTGTTGGTGGCTCACGGAAAATATTCCATCTTGTGCTGCGTTTGTAGCCTTGCCAACTTGTAATAGTGAGAAGTTCCAGGCTGGGTATCGTTCCATGTGGTTTAGCGGTAGAGCGTCAGTGCGCTATACTGATGACCCGGGTTCGATTCCCGGCATGGAATATTTTTCACTAAGTTGGTCTTTGCGCCTTTTAAGCAAAAATAATTTGAAACTTGATTTTCATTTGAAATATTGTATTCAAGGCGAATGTTTCTCTCTGGAAAAATTTGTCAATCGTATTCGTCAAAACTCTGTATAAATTGTTTTCGCAATATTTTCTATGTAAATTGCATTAAATATTATATTAAGTAAAACATTCATGCCTTTTTATCGCTACAAGTCTAAAAGTATTTATTAAAATATTAATATAAATGACAAAAATACAGATTTTAAAATGGAACGTTTCTGCTCACATCGATTTGATGAAAAAAATATCAGAAATAAGGATTTTTGAAATGAGTTTAAGTATAGGTTAGTAGAATGTAATATAAGATATTTGTTTAAATATCGTTTTCGTGTGTAGTACTTTATTCTAACGTCATATTATGAAGATATTCACTAAGGTTATTTTTAAATATAAATTAAAATGCTTCATTGTACAGGGTGTATCTAAACTCTTGGGCAAAACTGTAAAGAGTGATAGTACACATCAAGACAAACAATATTAAATAGGAAACTAAGGGTCCCAAACGTCCTCCGAAGGAGATAGGCGCCTTTAAAGTTTAGGGTTCAAAATTTGAAATGATTATAAAAAACGGAAAAATTGGTCGATTCGTTTGCGGTTTTCACTAAAACTATTCTTTATGTCAGTATTTTCTTGAAAATAAATTTTATTTTTTGTATCTCATTACATGCTTTCAAAAGCTTAGACTTAAACTTAAATTTTGAGCTCAAAATCTGAATCGTTGGGAGTGGTTAAGTAGCGCAAACTGAACTGTGTTCAGGAGGGGGTTCAAATTACAACACATGAACACAGTTCAGTTTGCGTTACTTAATCCAACCATTACTTACTTCAGTTTGCGTTACCCAACTCAAAATTTAAGACTAAGCTTTTGAAAGCATGTAATGAGATACAAAAATAACGGTAAAAAATAGTTGTTCGCTACTCCAAAGTCTAGAGCGCCCTCTATCGGTATTTTTAAAACTTTATCTTTAAAATTTATTTTGAAGACAATGCTGACATAAAGAATAGTTTTAGTGAAAACCGCAAACGAATCGACCAATTTTTCCGTTTTTTATAATTATTTGAAATTTTAACTCCTGAACTCAGTTCAGTTTGTGCTACTTAACCACTCCCAACGAATCAGATTTTGAGCTCAAAATTTAAGTTTAAGTCTAAGCTTCTGAAAGCATGTAATGAGATACAAAAAATAACGGTAAAAAATAGTTGTTGGTTACTCCAAAGTCTAAAGCGCCCTCTATCGGCATTTTTTGAACTGTATCTTTAAAATTTATTTTCGAGAAAATACTGTCATAAAGAATAGTTTTAGTAAGAACCGGAAACGAATTAACCAATTTTTCCGTTTTTTATAATCATTTAAAATTTTGGACCCCATACTTTAAAGGCGCCTATCTCCTTCGGAAGACGTTTGGGACCCTTAGTTTCCTATTTAATATTGTTTATCTTGATGTGTACTATCACCCTTTAAAGTTTTGCCAAAGAGTTTAGATACACCATGTATATTAGGAAATGCTTATGAGTTGTTTATAAGGGGTTGAAAGTTCTGTTGATAATAATAGGTTATTAGAATGTCGGAACTTGGAAAGAAGGCTCTAGAAATATTCTTCTATATTCAGTAGTTTAAATATGTAATCAATACAAACACTGGGAGATAATATACTTAATTAATTGCTGAAAGCTGTTAAAGAAAATCTCAAAAACAGTAAAACAGTTTTTATATATATAAAATGTCTACATTTTTAGGCTTCATTGGAGCATTTAACAAGGCAGATGCGAATTTTCTACAATTAAACATATTTGATAAAAAAATGGAGATATAAAATTAGAGTAAATCGATAATGATATAATATTTATTTTAAATACTGCATAGTTACGAGCATGGAAATAAACATCAAGGTAAAAGTAAAATAAGGCGAGTAATCTGATAGAGAATATGGAAAACGTGAATAATTGCGTTTCAAACTATTACACAATAGATCGTGCAACTGTAGAAAATCATCATTTGTCTTGAAAAAGGCGTCGGAGAAATCGAAATATGTAGACAGTCTATATATGAAAATATTTTACTGATTTAACTATTTTACACTGTTAAAAATTTTGCAGCATTCTGGCAGGTCATTCGACCGTTTTTTGAAAAAACGGTTTCATAACCATAATTTGACTATATTCTGACCATAAAATGGCGAATAATATGGTCAGAATAGTGTTAAATTACGGTTGTGTAACCGTTTTCGGAAAAAACGGTCAAATGACCTGCCAGAATGCTGCAAATTTTTAACAGTGTAGAAATAAATGAAGAACATTCGGCAGCTTATTTCAAAACATGATCTTTCGAATTCTTATGATGCCGAAAATACCTTTATTGTCATAAATTAAAAGAAAAGTACGAGGGTTATTCTGTAGGTTAATTCCGGAATGTAATTACTGGTGATTTTTCACCGCATATATGGTTTTAAACAAAATATAATATTTAATATAAAAAAAATATATAGATTAGGTATTAACTGTTGTTATTATGTATTTTTACAAAATGTTATGTGTACAGTCATACTCATAGCATGAGAAATTAAAGCAACAAATAGTAAGCGAGCACCCAGGCTGGCATTTTTACAGCCCAGATTTATGACTCTGGTTCCCATAAGTAGAGTTGCAAAAAGCCTGTTTATTCCCGAGTTTATTTCCTATAGATCTGATTTATTTCCAGATTTATTCCCCAAAAAACCGGTTTATTAAAAAAACCCGGTTTATCCCCAGGAATAACCCGGGTTTTTTCTAATCTTGTAGCGATACTCGTAAGTCTGCGCTACACAATGGGATTGACTTGATCAGCCTACTATGAATTTATAACCACCATTAAAGTCAATCCCAAGTAAAAACTAGATTACATCACAAAGCGGGTGTTTAGTGCTTTAACTTATTGTCCGAGAAAGACCAATTACAAGTAATGTCCGTTATTAGGTATTGGCCCGTTGACCAATGTGGACACAATAAGATCACCGTAGGTCACAGTGAGCGAAGACCTGGTGCTACCCGCATCTAATGAAGCAAAGTTTTAAATAAGATATTTTTTTAGACCCTCCTCTCCAAATTTTCTCCCTAGAGAAAAAAGTGTACGCTTTCCAAAGTTTTTTTGGCACTTGCAAATTTGCGGATTTTTTTTATGTTTTGGTGTTTGCCCATTTTGAGGGAAGCGAATCTGCGATTGTCCCTCCTTAAACTGGATGCTATCCTGACATATAGTCAGTGATTTGATAGTTTGATGAAGTGCTATATCATGATATTCTTTTGCGCTGACGATAATAATGGGAAGTTCATCCTTTTCCTCCACTGTTTTTGTTAGAGTAATTCAATTTAGGCGGTAACCAGGTTATTATACTATAACTTGCCTAGAATTTCCCAACAGTAATAATGTCCACACCGGATAGTGTATCGTGTCCTCAGTGATGGAGTAATGCGTCGTAACAAAAAAGTTCGTAATGTGAAACGCTGGCACGTGTAAATCTAAAGATGTTTAAGGTTATAGATGGTCTCGCAAACTGTGAAATTTGTTCTGTAATTCGCTTTTTAATTGCATAGTGGTACACCCCACGCCGGCACGAGAACTTCCCAACAGTAATAATGTCCACACCGGATAGTGTATCGTGTCCTCAGTGATGGAGTAATGCGTCGTAACAAAAAAGGTCGTAGTGTGAAACGCTGGCACGTGTAAATCTAAAGATGTTTAAGGTTATAGATGGTCTCGCAAACTGTGAAATTTGTTCTGTAATTCGCTTTTTAATTGCATAGTGGTACACCCCACGCCGGCACGGTAGTCTTGTGCACAGTTTTCTCTGTCAGAAAAGGTATCACATTGCATCCACAACAACAACCTCAATATCCCTGATTAGGGTGCAAAATTGAAAATTCTACGACCTGATTATTAAAACAAGATGAAGCTTACTTTGTGTTGGAGTTATTTTGTTGCGAGCAATGCCAGATAGCATGCCGCTTGTGTGACCACAGAAGCCACCAAATCCTTCAGTTGTCGCGACCTTTTAAACATCTAGTCTTAAATCATAGGCTTAAACATCTTTTTATTGCATAGGAAAATTAATGCAATCTGTTCGTTGCGGAAAGTATTACATTCCAGATCTTATTTTCGGAATAACCCTCGTTAGTTTTCGATTTTTTTTTTTATTACATTCGTGTATAAAATGAATTTTTTTACGAGTTGTCATTATAAATATGCAGAGATTCCAAGTTCCATTTAATGCTAGAAGTACCAGAAGAAAAAAAGAGTTTGCTTGTAAGAAGAAATGCAACGTTTTGAAACATATTTCTGAAAGTTTTAGGTGAATGTCGTACTTGTTATTTCTGAAATTTTATTTTGAATTTATTTATTTGGTATTTTTTTTCCAATTTCATATTATACAGATATTTACCAGGGATATTTTGAAATGTCATGTTGAATGTTTTCTCACATATTGGAAAATCCTTGACATCAATATCTCTGTCTGTCGATCTGTCTATGCATTCACCGAGTCGGAGAAAGATTTCGAATTGATTTTCAAATAGTTTCTAAAACATCTATTATTGATGTATTAAAATCAGAAGAATGTTTAGCTGGAAGCACTTTAATTTGAAACATGTTATAAAAATCATTTATAAGCAAACTCCTTATGTAAACTATTTTGAATTAACTATTTAACTAATACATTATACACGTATTCTATTTATATGTTTACATTATTTATAAACATACTTTTTAAAACATCGTGAACTTTTAGAGTAAATTAAATATATACACTGCACTGTAAAATATCCATTTAAAACTCTCTTTAGATAATGTTGATACGACTGCGTTTAATCATATTACCATGTAATTAAAGTAGATTTTAAAGTAAATAATAAAGTGGAAAGTTTTGAATGTTGGAGCTTTTACCGTAATATTCGCGAGGACTTTGCTTGTTTAAGTTATTTGATTTGTTTATTTAAAAAATGCATTAATGTTAAAATAAACCTGAATTTAATGAAAAATGACGAACTTGTTTGATGTCATTATTTCTTCCATTCCAACATTATTTATCACACGATTTTAGTTATTTTTAACTATGTAATATTTTATACTATGATAGTTAAAGGGTAAATACACTGTTTTTTTATGATAGGGGCCTTTAAATAGGTATTTCATATTATTTTTATTTAATACTTAGAATATAGAAAATCTTCCCGCACGTCCAACCCAAGGGTTCATGGATGGATAACTTTCAAGTCCGAGAGAGAAATTTATTGAAAAGAAAAAAATAGTTATACAGAAATAAATACTATATCGTTATATAAGTGTACATAACAGTGAGATAGTTACATAATATTGCATATAATACTGTTCTTGTGTTATATATAAAAAATATAGTCTTGTTTCAGTATATAATTCGGATGCACCTTTGGTTATTGATAAACTTTTGGTATTGATTACTGTTAAACGTTAAAATACTATAATGAAAGTGGAACATATTACAATCAAAACCATTCATGCAATAAATTTATACAATAAAATAACAAATAATTTATAAAATGTACTAGTAATAATTATAATCTGATTTCACTATAAGGAGTAAACTGCAAAGTATAAGAATGTAAACAAATTTCTGAAAAAATGCGGATCCCACTCTAATTTCACTTAGTTCAATAAGATAATTACAGGATAGGTGCTTTTGCAAAGGAATAATACTTTGTTTACTTTTGTAATACTCCTCACTCAAGATGAAAAATATCAAAAATCCCATATAAGATGAATTACTGTTCTAAAATTTAGGATAATTAACCCCCTTCCCCCCCAAAAAAAAAAAAATAAAACCTTTACTACATTATTTGTTTAACAGAATTTCATTTATTTTGGCATAAAAATTGACAAATGTTTGTGTTTGTTTTGCTGAGTAAAATATCTCTGAATTAGATTATATTTGCATAAAGCGATTTTGTTGTAAGACTCATGCTCACGAATTCTCATGATTTTTTTTTTTTTTTTTTTTTTTTTTTTTCAGAATTTGAATTAAAAGATTTGGAAATCAAAATTTCGAAAGTAGAATTGTGGATAATGTGCATATAATACAACATAATACAACATAAAGTTTAAAACAGATTAACAGTGATATTCCTTAGTGAATATCTGCGGCTATTTATGTAAATAGTATGCAAGTTTTCGAAGACACACATTTTTTGGATTACATTGTCAAAGAAAAAAAGTTTTATGTTTCAAAGGTGTTTGTCACTATTTAATTAATATAGCTAAAACTATTCAGTGGTAATTAGAAGTGAAGTAGTAGTGGTAGTGATGGCCCCCTTGTATACGAAATTAAAAGAGCATAGAAATTATCTCAGCGTTCAAGGCTGTATTGTCTGGTCACTTTGGAGACTATCGAAATCTTTTATGAAAATTCCGAAACCTATGTAATTTTAAGATGACCATGCACGCAAACACACACATTTGTATCAGTTTCGTATATTAATGAACGATTAACTGGGCAACTCCATTTATATGAATCAACTGTTAATTAAATCATCCCATTATATAAATAAAAGGTTACAGAATCATTTACTTTTATGGACGAAGGATTAATTGAATCAATATTTAAATCATTCATTTATATGAATGAGTGTTTATCTGGTTCAATGTATTTTAAAATCAACAACTTATACGAATCAACTATTCACTTGTAAGTATTAACTAAATCATCCATTTACATGAATCAACCAATGGTTAAATTTATATATGAATCAATGGTTACTGTAATCATTCGCTTATATGAATTAACAATCAAGTGAATCAACGGTTAATTAAATCATCATTTCATATAAATAAATAGTTAATTCAACAATCCAATTATATGAATTTAAGGTTAATTGAATGAATGGTCAATTAAATCATCCGCTTATATGAATCAACATTTAATTTAATCATTATTTAATTAAATCCTACGCTTCTATGAACAGCAGTTAAATGAATAATTGTTCATTGCATTATCCACTTATATGTATCATTGTTTACTTGAATAATCCGATTACACTGGTCAACAAATTTGAACTTTTGCTCTTTTACAAAACCGAAATTAGTTTTGTGGAAGATTAGTTTTTTATGCGGTATTTTGTGCTGATTCGGATTCAAGTTTTAGATTTACTCCAGAGGGTCGTGTTATGGAGATATTTGAATATTATAAATATATATTGATAATTTAGTAAATTTTGCTCAATTATATGCAAATGTAAGGCATAAAGCATTATCAGACTGGATTTTTTTTTATGCTATGATTACTATACTGACATGTGATCATGGAATATTGTTACTAATTTGCATATTGTTCATGTTTTTATAATAATGTTTCTTGACATGCAAATATTTCTACCACACGAATATGCTAATATGTTTCTTAATCTGTTTTTTTGCGCTGATTTTAAATTTTTATCTGTTTTCTTCTATCACGTCTAGTTTTGAAAAATGTGAAGCTTTATTTAAGAGCTATGAATCGCTTTTATGCTATTTTGTGGTTACTTCAACTAGTTCGTGTAGATTCTATTACTTTTTTCGGTTTCCTTTTCGATTATATAAATTATTGTTTATATCCCTGATAGGAATCTGACACTGTTCACCTATTTGACAAAGAGGTACACCCTTCTAAAAAGCATCTTGTATCAAACTTTTGTCAATACCGTCCAAAAGTATAAATTCCTTTTACTCAAAAACGGGACGTGATATAAGGAAACAGATAGCAGATTTAAAATCAGCATAAAAATCAAGCCTGAACAGCATTACGCCAATTTTGCGGCGACTACTTTAAAGTTGATAGTAATGTAAACGTTACATCATTGAAAAATATACATGTTAGGTTTAATAACTGACAGATAGATGTTAAGAATATGCACATCGTAACATTTATCTGAAGCAACTAGTTCAGAAGTCTTTTTCTAGAAAAGGTAACTAAATCTGACATTTATTGTATCTAAAATTTGTATAAAATAGTACAAAAAAGTTTACATTTGCATAAACTTAAATATGCAAATTTCTCAAAAACTGGACCACCAAGAGAAAAATTTAATCTACAATAAACTAATTTCAGTTTTATGAAAGAACATGTTGTTCGATTCATCATGTAAAGGAATTCCATGTTATTCGATACATTTTCATAAATAGAAATATGCAAGTATCTCCATAACAAGACCTTCGGGAGTAAATCTAAAACTAGAATCCCAATCATGAAAAAACCGCATAAGAAACTAATCTTTCACAAAATTAATTTCAGTTTTGTGAAAGAGCAAAAGTTTTTCGAAGAATATTAATCTGACATTTAAAATATCTAAAATTTGCATAAATAGTACAAAAAAGCTTACATTTGCATAAACTTAAATATGCAAATTTCTCGAAAACTGGACCACCTAGAGAAAAAGTAATCAAGAATCAACTCATTTCAGTTATGTGAAAGAACCATCGTTGTCCAATGTTGTGAGAGTTAGCGGATAATTCAATCATCCGTTTATATAAATCAACAGTTATTTGAATAATCAGCCTATATAAATTAATGTGTAATAAATTAAACTTCTTATATGAATTAGCGGTTAATTAAATAAAACTTCATCGTAAAATATATCGAAAAAAAGCTGTTATATTTCAGACGTTCAGTCCACAAAACGATTAACTCCATCAAATGACAATGTTTAGTATAAACAGTTAAAAGTTATTGTAACTATAAAAATATTGTATCTCTATAAATTTTTTATCGGGATATTTTGATTGAATGCATTAATTTTCTTTTAATCAAGGGTAACTTTTTATCACTATATAAATATATGAATTTCAAAATTCATAGATGTATGAAATTTAAAAGATTATTTTTAAATGAATTATTTGAATTTACTGCACTATATATACGTTTTTAAAATGGATTTTTGAGACATATACTATAGTTGTACCGTTAGAAAATAAATTATGCAATTACGTCGAAAAGGATACAATTTTATATGTTTGTAAAGCATCATACGCAAAATGTTATTTAAATAGCCTTACTCAAAATTATATTTTACAAATAATTTAATTCAAATTAAAACTATTCTCTAAAGATAATTGAATGTATTTTAAATTGAAAGTGCATTAATTTTATCCCACTTGAAACTGTTATTTATTTAACATTAAACAGTCTCTAGATACAAAGAGATAAGCAGGCCGACACCAACAAAAAAATTTAATCTTATTTAAAGGATTATGGAAGAGTTTATAACATTTTAATTAATTCGAAAGAAAAAGTCTAAAACGTGTTATAATGACAACACGCATTTTAAAAATATTTAATTTATGTTTAATTGTAGTTTATGTTCTTTCGCACTCTTAATTTTGAGGAGTATACGAATTGCATTGAATAAGTACATGCAAAAAACATGCATATGTTTATTTATGTGTGCATATTTAACCCTTTCAGGATTTGTGAACGTACACGTTACATATAGGGTGCATATGATTTATACTTATGAGTATTTGCAATTTTTAATCATAATCATCCCTTGTTTAATCATAGTCCACCTGCATTATATAAAGCGAATACTACTATGCGGAAATACTGGTGTTAAAACTTAAAATGCGGTTATGTGATGCCCATCTAGAAGTGATTAAAACAAATTAGTATAAAATTAAATAAATAATATTCATTAAAAACACAGAAAAAATAAATACAAAAAGATAAAAATCTAGAGTTAAAATAAAAAATAAAATAAAAATAAAATGAAGAAAAGTTACGAAAAAAAAAAAAAAATAAGCACAGAAACATAAACTGTTCACATACAAATAGAAAAATAATTTATGTTATTTCCTTAACAATTAACATTACTTCTAATGACTTTCAAACATGATAAAAATCTTTACCATACACAAAATTCTTTGATTTGTCATTTACCGTGTCTGGTTGCTAATTATCAAATAGAAAACTCTAAAAATATTAATGGTTTAAAGAATATTTAGTTAAATAAATACTTATGCACGAAAGTATGAATGGATAGGCAATTTATAAAGAATGTTGAACAAATATGTTTAATTCCATATCGAAATAATTGTTAAAAATTAAGATGATGCTTAAATTATTTTACGCTTTACTCGATATATTAACGATAAAAACACTTGAAAAAATTTATCTTGGTTTGTTTTTTATGTAATGAAAAAAGCGTTTAAAAATGCTTATTAAAAACATCCCGTTTGTTAAATAATTGTGAAGAATGAAGATATTTTTCAATCGCAAGTAACAAAAATATTTAAAAAAAAATCGAGAAATATTTGCTGTATTTCAATTGGTCAACGGTTTAAAAATAATAATAGTTAAATATATACTTAAGCACGAAAGTATGAATGGATAGAAAATTTATAAAGAATGTTGAACAAATATTTTTAATTCCATATTCAAATAATTGTTAGAAATTAAGATGATGCTTAAATTATCTTTCGCTTTACTCGATATATTAAATATAAAAACACCTGAAAAAATGTATCTTGATTTGTTTTTTGTGTAATGAAAAAAGCGTTTAAAAATGCTTATTAAAAACCTTCCGTTTGTTAACTGTAAAGAATGAAGATATTTTTCACTCGGAAGTAACAAAAAATATTTAAAAAAATCGTGAAATATTTGTTTGCGTTTTTAAATTATTTTGAGAATTAAAAAAATTATATACATATATTCCTTGCGTCATTTCTCCATTAACCCTTTCTGTGACAAAATATGTCTGCTGTTAAAACGTTAAAATAAGTGTTGAAACGTTGAAAAAATGTTGAAAATGTTTCATTCCATGCCTTAGATGTTGATATGCAGCAAAATATAATTAGCACGAAAGTGTCATGGTCAAACTATATAAAAAAAATAAGGTAGGGACCTGGTTAGCGGTTAAAAAGAGTAACTGTATAAAACTATTCACGCAATTCCTAGCATTTCTTCTTAAGTCACAGCGCACTAAAAATTAATGCACCCCTTCCCCGCACACAGTTAGTTAGACAAACATGATACCAAAAATAGTAAAATTGTATTTATGATTACCATAAATATGCACATTCATAGGCAACTGGAGAATTAAAAATTTCACGAATCCAATATCTACCAAAAAAGCTTCGTTATATCGCACCAAATACTGAATTAAATCTGAAGCTTTTTAATACCGCAATAGATAGTGAATTAAAGCTGAAGCCTTACTTAAAAATTAATAAATTATATTGATTAAGCAATAAATTATTTATTACCTATACTTAAAATAATAATATATACCGGGTGTCCTAAAAAAGACTGATAGGTTTTAAAATTCAATAACTTGCAAACGGTGACAGATATTAACAAAATTCTTGCAGGAGGGTTATGTATGATGTCAGGAGTTTTTTTACTGTGATTCTTGATTTTAGTTCGCATTTCAAACTTTAGATAGCGCTTTGAAAAATAGGTGCTAAATCCAGACCCGATTTTTGGTATTTCGTGATCCATTCAAAACATTTTAATCTACTTTTTTTCGCATGGGAGAAGAGAGAGACCGAAAAGCCAATCATGGATTTAGCACCTATTGCTTGCAGCGCTACCTATTGTTGCTATTTGTAATTAAAACTGGAAGTCGCAGCATAAAAACTCCTGACATCTTACATAACGATCCTGCAAAAAAAAAAAAAAAAAAAAAAAAATAATAATACCTGTCACCGTTTGCAAGTTATTGAATTTTAAAATCCATCAGTCCTTTTTTGGACACCGTGTATTATCATTACATTATGTGTTTTGCAAGAAAACTACATGATATTACACATAATGCATATCAATGTAAATTGTTATGTTTTGAAGCAATCTCTACATTATTACTTAAGAACTCTTTTAAACTATAATTATCCACTTTTTTTTGAATAAGTCTAGTAAAATTTATTTTATTTCATTGGTGCTGCGATGACGTTTTCTGCAGATAATGTATTGTTACTTATTATCCAACTCGGCTTCGCCCGTCTAGACGGTCTTTTCGGGAGCCCCGATTGTTTAACATGAGTGTGTTTAGATTTAACTCATATCAAGAAAAGAACGCGCAGTTCTATTTTAGTGAGTTGGGTGTTGTAGAACTTCACATAATCACATTTGCAATGAATTAACATTTTAAGTTAAAAAATTAATTATAAAAAGAGCTTCGTTATAACGCACTAGAAAGTGAATTAAATTGGAAGCTATACTTAAAATTTAATAAATTATTTTAAATAAGCACTAAAATATTTTATTACCCATACTCAAAATAATAATATAATATTATCATGACATTATCTCCCTGAAAAAAAAAAAAACGAAAAAAAAAAACTATGTGGTATTACAGATAATGCAATACAATGTAAATTGTTATGTTTTTGTTGCAATCTCAACATTATTACATCATGACCCTTTTAACCGCTTCACGGTCGCTTAATATTTAGAAAAATCATCAAAAAAGTACCTATTTATTTTATTACAGAAATTGAATAATTCTAAGGTTTCTAAATAGAATATGCAATTAGTTTTTTTTAAGGCAAAAAAAAAAAAAAAAAGATGTTATAGAACAAATTCATATTTGTAGAAAAGCCATCATGCGAGAATTCTGTGTCTTAATGTTTGTTTTACACCGTACAAATTAATGCGAATAAACGCTTTATTTTTCACATCTTAGATCTTTATTTATCATAATCATACACATTTTTACAAATAATATTTGAAATAATATATATACATTAAATTTTGATTATTAATAATTTCTTGAGTGTTACATATTTCGAAGCATGCAATACAAAGCCCAACATTACAGTCAGCGAAAAAATGTTTTTCTGGTTTCAGAAGTTTTTTCCAGCAATAAATCTCCATCCTGGAAATATGACGGGAGCGAGAAATAACGAACGACACCTCAGCCAGTGATATTGACGGGAGCGAGAATTAAGGGGTTAAACTATGATTATCCACTTTTTGTTTAATAAGTCTAGCAAAATTAATTTTATTTCATGGGTGCTGCGATGACGTTTTCTTCAAGTTGTTTTGTTATTTATTAACCAATCCGTCTAAGCTTGTCTAGATTGTCATGTCGAGAGCCTCGATTGTTCAACATAAGTATGTTTGCATTTAACTTATATCAAGAAAAGAACGTGCAATTCTATTTTAGTGAGTTGGATGTTGTAAAACTTCACGTAATCGAATTATGCTAAATTCTGATTGGGTTACAGGAGTACTATAATTTTTCGAGTGTGAAATTGCGCTTCAAAGTTCATCGCTGTGCAATTTTATTTGCGAATGAGTTCTTTCCTGGTTTAAAAATTTTGTCATTCATAGAAGAATGAATCAGGTTTACTTTGATCAGTGTTTACTTTGATGAATGAGATACAGAGCAGCCAGCCGAATTTCAGCTGAATATATCTCAAAATATATACATATTTGAACATAACTCATCTAACAAAAATAAATATTTTTCACAATCTTTTTAAAAAAGTACATTTTACGTTAAAAGTTAGAATAAGGTTAAAAGTTATTATAATGTAAAAAAATGGCCGCTATATGAGGGGATTACCTACGTATTCGTTTTGGATGATTGCGTGATATGAGCTTTTATAAAGGAGTTGAGTCGTGCAAAACTTCGCAAAACAGAATTATGCTAGAACCGACTGGTTTACAGACGTGAATTATTTTTTGGGAAGCCATAGAGCGCAGAAGAATTCATCGCTGGGCACTTGCTTTGCGAATGATTTCATCCGTTGTTTTAATCCTTTTGCGGCAGTACATCCTGCTCTCAGCCAACAAGCCTTTTTTAACCGTTGCTGTCGTATGTCTGCGCCCAGCCACCACAGCAAAGAACCATACTTATTGATCTTATATTATATTAACCCCTTAATTCTCGCTCCCGAGATATTCTCGGGCTGTGTCTTTTACTCAAATTGTTTGATTCCCACCAGTTTTATAAAATAGTAAAATTGGCTATATTTTAGTATCGTTTTACCTGTCATTAACTAAGGTGAATATTTCTTTTTCATAAAAGTGGTGCCAATAAGCAATTTGAATTATTCAACCGTAATTTAATTCGAGCGTTAAGGGGTTAAGTCGACAAGCTTCGGAGATACGTAGGATTCGAAATAATATTTTACAAATTGCGTTTAAGTGTCATTAGGCATTTTCGCTTCTTAAAATATTTTTTTAAATAATACTCTAAAACGGGAAAAAGAAAGATGCCGAAAGAAGTGTACCGTGAAATTGAAAGTAGTTTAAAAAAGATAAAAGATATAAAGAGTAAAGATTGTTCTGTATGTTCAAAGAGAAAAATTAAGGGTTGCCAATTGCAGACTTCTTTGAAAGATGCCACACGAGGAATTATAACCCTTTAAGCCCTGACCCACACAATTGTGTGGGTGATACTAAAGTAAAAGAAAAATACTATTTCCTGTTTTTGTGATATTTAAAACAAATCTGCACATTTATATGAGTTAATTGGCTAAAGATGCAGACTCAGGGTTAGATTTTCTGCTTTTAAAAAGACTATATTCTCTGAAAGCAATAGATAAAAAGTATGTACTGTCGTAATTTCTTTTAAATATGATTTTTAGTGTTTGCTGAGATTTAATTTTACTTTTCATATACTATATTCATGATTTTAATTGATTTTGTCCTTGATAAATTTAATTAGGCTTTAAAAAAGTTGAAAAATAAATGACCCACACAATTGTGTGTGTCCGGCTTTTGCCATTTCCAAAATAGCTACAATTCCTAATACATAAAATATTTATTTTTAAATGATTTTTTTAAATTTATGTTTTTAGCAATTTATTTTTTATTATTTACATTTTTAAAGCGGATTAATTTTAAACTAATAGGTTTGTACTATTCATGATTTATATTTTAAATGGATACTATTAGATATATAATATGCATATGTAACGAACTGTATGTTTCTGCTCTGAGTTATAGATGCCATACATGATTTATAAGTTTTATATGAGTTATATGCATAGCACGAGATAGATTTTTTAATTTGATAAATTCATTCCATTTTGTCGACACGGCAAGTAAACCACCAGGAATGAATAATAAATTATGGAAAGTTCAGCAAATGCTCGATAGATTCCGTAGTGTCTGCTTGAATTTACCTGGAGATCAACGAAAAATTTTCCATAGATGAGCAGACGATTCCTTTTTTTAGGACGTGTCTCAGTATAGCAGTATGTAAAAAACAAACCACACTTTGTGGTTACAGCATCATATGGGATAGTTTTAAATTGTGTAGTATACCAGTGGGAAAGTACAGACCTGGTCCACAAGCTCTAGGCTTAGGACCTGCTGTAGTCCTTACTCTGGTTCAGACCTAGTTTTATGTACTTCGATCGGTGTATCAACAAAATGCCGCTGCTGAAAAAAAAAAAAAAAAAAAAAAAAAAAAAAAAAAAAAAAGAAATTTGAAGGATCAGGCACAATCTAAACGGAATGAAGGTCATACCATTTGTAAACGGCTCTTAAAACGGGTGCGAGCATTGAGCACGTCTCAGAAAATGAATTTGTAGTGATCTGTTGTGTTTCAAAAAATGTTTCAAACGGATTCATTGTGGCTGATGAAAGTTATCTCAATAAACAAGAACTTATTTTGCTTAAAGTTTTATTTTTAGATATTTGCACACATAATCCCAAACTACACAACTCTGTAGATTTCGTCCAAAAACGATTGCATTAAGACCGAACCCACGGCATAACCTGATATCGGGTACTTTTTTAAATATTTTTTTTTTCAATCAAATGCGACCCTATCTTTAGGGGAAACCACCCAAACTTTCAATTTCTCAAAAAAAAAAAAAAAAAAAAAAAAAAAAAAAAAAAAAAAAAAAAAAACTCTTGGTCTTAAAGGCATAAAATAAAATTTTTAATTTTTACATAAAATTAAAACATATTATTTTGTTACAAGAAAGAAGACTGCCTTATATGAAATTTTAAGTAATGCTTTATGGCGATATATATATTGTTATTTACTAACAAGCTTTTAAACTCTATCTTATTTATTTCTTATTGAATAATTAAAAAAAAAATTATTTCGTTGGTAAAGCGCTGGAAAGAATTTTCGTTGACATATTATATAGTTACTTTATTAATTGTGAATTATTAAAAAAGAAATATAAAAAAATTTTTCTTGGTAAAATTTTTAGAATAATAAAAAATTATCTTTCTAAAATATTCATAAATGCTTATAAATATCAATATTTATTAAAGCCCATTTCAACTGTGATAATTTTCTTTTTATTATGGCAAAGGATTTAAAATGAGTTAGATATTAAAGTAACTATTTCTTTTAATACAAAAATACTTAAATATTTCCTCCAGGGAATTTCTTTGGATTTCTTTTCAACGCATTATTTTCATGAATACATTGTTAAGAATAATTTCTTTTGCAGTGAAAATCTGTGAATGCCGTTAAATGTTTTTATTTGTGGTGCTAGTCGGAAAGCTGTTATTTTCGTTTATCGAATAATATTTAGTTCTTATCGCGATTTTTTTTCTTAAGCTTATTATTAGCCATGCTGTTTTTAAAAATTTATTTTTATGTAAAATATGTAGATATATATTAAATAAAATTTCTTATATTACTGACAAACTGTCGAACGAAAAACTATCCTTCAAAAACTTTAATAAATGTTTTCATTTGTGTTGTTAGTTGGAAAGCTGTTACCATCGTTTATCAAAAAAATTTTATTTCTAATTGTGATTTTTTTCTTTTACTTAAGATCATTATTGCTGTTTTTAAAAATGTATTTTTATGTAAAATATTTAGATGTATATTAAATAAAATTTCTTATATTACTGACAAAGTGCGTAAAACCATTCTTCAAAAACATTCATAATTATATTTTAACATTAGATGTATATTAAATAAAATTTCTTATATTACTGAAAAAGTGTCGATCAAAAAACTATCCTTCACAAACCTTCATAAATATATTTTAACATTAATATTTTATTAAAGTTTTATACATCTGTGATCATTTTCTTTAAAATATTGCAAAGCATATAAAATAAAGTAGCTTTTAATTTGCATTTCTTTTAAATAAAAAAATAAATTGATTGAATTAATACATTGTTCCACTTTGTTTAATTTTGTTACATTATACAATTCTGTGAATGCGGTTTAATGCTTTTTTTATGTTGTTAGTAGGAAATATGTTACAAACACTTCTCATAAGGGTTTGGTTCTACTTACGCTAATTTATTGCTTTTACTTAACCTTATTATAAGCTATTATGTTTTAAAAAACGGGATTTCTACATAAAATATTCAGAAATCAAATAAACAAATTTTCTAGTTTTGCGGAAAAGTGTGGAGGAAAATACTTTTAAAAATTTCAATGCTAAGTGAGTTTTATTTTTGTACTTTTTAAAAATACTTAAAAAAGGGATTTTTTTGCAGGTTTGAAAATTATGGAAGTATTTTGTTTATTACATTTTCTCATGTTATTCAATAAGTATCATATTCCCTTTTTATTACTTTCTTCTATCTTTACAAGAAGAAAATATTGAATTCGATTGAAATATTGAATTATTGAAATACGGAATTCGATATGGAAGAAAATATTGAAATTTCGATTTCCGGTTTTCGACGCATTTATACATTTTAGAAGGTCCTGAACACGATCTGACTACTTTTAGAAAATTCCTGTCGAGAATTTCTGTGTCACTCCATATGTCTGTCTGCATTTAACACACATTTTCTCGGCGCTCTATCTCTAGAACTAAAGCACGGAATTTATTAAAACGTCAGATTCAGATAGATCTCAATATGCATTGGTGCGGATATGGTTTGGTGTGAATCTCCGAACAAATGGCGCTGCTATGCTGCTATTTCACGATTTCCGCGATACCTATATCTCGAAATCTAGTGCGTAGAATTTCAATAAAATTCACATATCTTAATAGATGCTGATAAGGTTTGAGTGGAAATAGTCCAACAGGTTCAGCTTCCAAGGTGTGTTTATCCCTATTTGCGCGATAGATATATCTCAAGAACTAATACACGAAATTTCATCAAAATTCATATTTTGTTAGACTTTGACACATATAGATGGCGATAAGATTTGGGTGTAAATCGCACTACTGGTTCTGCGTCTATGTGTGATTATCGCTATTTCCTCGATAGATATATCTTAAGAACTAGTGCACGTAATTTCAATAAAATCCACATTATGTTGGATTTTACATAAATACACTGGCGAGAAAAAATAAAGGAACAACTATAAAAACTCATCGTAGTCCAGGCAATAGAGACCGTATAGGGACTCTACCTAGCAAAATTAATGGTAGTACTGAAAATCGGCTTTCTAGATGTTTTTTGTTTCGCTGAATCCGAATTTGTAACTTCCCACCAAAATTTCCCCCGGCAACCCCCCCCCCCAAATTTTGATAAAAAGCCCCCCAAAAAAGGTTTTTATTAAAAATTCCATTTTTTATTATTTTAGGGGAAAAGTAGCTGGAAATTCAGAAAGTAGACAAAATTTGCAACAAATTAGATATATGACTTTATGACTTAGGATGAAGGAAAAGGGGGGTTCTGCCTCGGAACATGCGCCGCAGTGCTGCGTGGACTAAGTTGCGCAATTCCACTTAACCACTCACACGTTTACATTAGCCCTCCCATCTTCCCTCCGAACTTTCTCTATAAGGTTTACTTTAAGTTTTTTGGGTCGCTGAATCCGAATTTTTAACTTACCCCCCAAATTCTCCCCCCCGACCCCCCCCCCCCCCCCCCAAATAGTTGTTTTTAACTTAAATTTCTTATTGTTTTAGGGCATTACAAAAAAAAAAAAAATTGAAATTATTGAAATTATTGAAAAGCATTACAAAATTCAGAAACTAGACAAAATTTGCAACAAATAGGATATATGATATTATGACGTAGGATAAACGGGGAGAGAGGGGGCAGCCTCGGAACATTCCCCCCGCGCTTTTTTCAAAAACCAAATTTTTTCAAAAAATCAATTTTTTGGGGGGTTGCCGGGTGAATCTTTGGCGGGAAGTTACGAATTCGGATTCAGCGACCGAAAAAAAAACTAGAAAGCCGATTTTCAGTACTGCCATTAATTTTGCCAGATAAAATCCCCTATTGCCTGGACTTCATCATTTAGTCCACGTAGCGCCGCAGTGCATGTTCCGAGGCAGCCCTCACCCTCTCCGTTCATCCTAATTCATAATGTCATATATCCTATTTGTTGCAAATTTTGTCTAGTTTCTGAATTTCGTAATGCTTTTCCCCTAAAACAATAAGAAATTTAAGTTAAAAACAACTATTTGTGGGGAGTTCTGGTGGGAAATTTTTGGGGGATAGTTAAAAATTCGGATTCAGCGACCCAAAAATCTTAAAGTAAACCTTATAGAGAAAGTTCGGAGGGGAGATGGCAGGGCAAATGTAAACGTGTGAGTGGTTAAGTGGATTTGCGCAACTTAGTTTACGCAGCACCGCGCGCAGGTTCCGAGGCAGATCCCCCCTTCCCCTTCATCCTAAGTCATAATGTCATGTATCTAATTTGTTGGAAATTTTGTCTACTTTCTGAATTTCTAGATACTTTTTCTTTCTCTAAAACAATAAAAAAATTGATTTTTTAAATAAAAACCTTTTTTGGGGGGCTTTTTACCAAAATTTAGGGAGGTTGCCGGGGGAAATTTTGGTGGGAAGTTACAAATTCGGATTCAGCGACCCAAAAAACATCTAGAAAGCCGACTTCCAGTACTACCATTAATTTTGCTAGGTAAAATTCCCTATTGCCTGGACTATCGAGCTTGAACGATTTTCCAGATAAGAACACGAATCTTGCACAAGATCTTTATTTTGTTAAGCCTAACATATATTCAAAATGTAGAACTGCCTACTTCTACAAAAATAAATTTACTTACAAACATAGGAATGTGTGATATGAGGAAAGATAAGAAAATTGTACTATAACAATATTTTTGAGACACAAAGGAAAAATCAATAAGGTATGTGGACACCCCTGACCGAAATGCAGCGATTTTCCATAGTGTGGGTTAGATTATCCTGAAGGGATTGCGGTAACAAAGTGTATTCAAGATGGACGCGCTTCGAAGCTCCTGGAGAGTGTTAGGTGGTGGTTGTCGAGATGCAAGTTGGCGTACTTGTGCGTCCCACACATGTTCTATTGGACTTAAATTCAGAGAATATGCAGGCCACTACATTCGCTGGATTTCTTCGCCCTCAAGATAATCAGTCACTCGTACAGCACGATGAGGACTCGCATTATTATCCAAATGGAAGTTATTACCGCTTGCACTCCTAAACAACTTGACATGAGGATTAAGAACTTCATCTCTGTACAGGGTGCGGCAGCTATTTCAGAACACACGTTGTTATAAATTATTTTAACTTGTAAAGGTTTTTCTTGATATTACAATTCATAATTATAACTATTGTTCAGGAATAGTTTACTAGTATTAAAGGTTCTCAGTTAGCTGGCATCGTGATCGTAGTGAACAGGTTCGGGTTCGTCATCTTTTAAAAGAAATAATCAAAGTCATTTACCTGAAGAAACTAGGTGGTGTAGAGGTGACTTGAGACAAAAACAAAACAGGTATCAGCTGGAACATCCTTTATTTGAACTTGCAGATTTTTCCTTAGGGAGAATAGTTACTGGCTTGATTGCTGCTGGAACTTCACATTAATCAGTACAAGCGCGATGTCTATTAAAATGCATGCTTAAAAGAAACTAAAGTTGATATTAAATATAATTAAATACTAGTTAAAATAAAATGGAACAGAAGCGCTTTTTCTAGCGCGTCTTTAACTCTAGCAACAAGACCACGAGGTCCGTGCGACATTATCAAGTCCGTATCCTGCGCTAAGCACACCTACGTGACACGAAGAAAAACCATCGACTGCCTCCTTCTCCGCGAGAGTCTTTTCAAACATGCCGCGGAAAAAGTACGCCAAACACAAGGCCAAAACGATACCGCGCCAAAAAAATGCGTCTGACAGAAAAACACACTCGCCAAGGAGTCATCGCAGGCAGAAAAGGCGCGCGCACGCTGCTTACCATCGAACGATGCGAAACACCGTCCATTCAGAGAAGAAGAACATGTGATAGGAAAGTTGGTATTTCGCCAGAACGGTTCTATTGTTAAAGGAGGTTGCGTTATGACTGAACTCTCGAAATTAAAACGATAAAATGTGATAAAAAGTTGATGAATATTAAAGGGAAAAATTTAAGATGGATTTAAATATGATACATTAAAATTAAAAATTGAATAATTAAGAATAGTGATTTAAAATATTAAATTAGAAATATTAAATTGGGAAGCTTAAGAGACAATATATCAACATGATACACGTTATAGGTGAAATATCACCCTGTATTTCATAATTACAAATAATTTTCTGTTACATGTAAACATGTCAGAATCCAGACTATCTGAAGAAATGAAGAGGCATGCTGTCACTGGCTCACTGGCTGAAGAACACTTTGATTTAGAGATGGCCACATTCTTGAAACTCGCCCGGAAATTGGTCTTTAAAGTAAGGAGAGAACTGAAGGCTGCCAGGTTTCATGTGGCAAACGTTTCATGCAGTAAACGATATTGTCAGAAATATGAAATTATCAAGGCACTGGATTTCGTCAGTCAAGTCAACGAAAATCCTACGAAATCGATGGCACACTCGCTAGGGAAATGCAAGTTGATGAGGTCACAATCTGATGTGTGGTTCATGAGAACCTTCGCTGGAGGTCATTCGTGATGAGGAGAGTACAGTTCTTACCCGAGAGAACTAGGGATAACCGCCTGACCAGAGACAGGCACCTCTTTAACGACCTGAAACATCAAGATGAGCCAGGAATTCTCTTGTTTATTTCAAACGAGAAAAACTTTGCCCAGGTCAAGAAAGTGAACCGCAAAAAGAACGGCGATGGTGTAAAATACCGGAAGAATTCTGACCAACACCTTCTGACAGACGTGTGCAGACAATTTCAAGCCTCACTGATGATTCTGGGGGTTCTTAGAAGCGAAGACGATCTGATGTATCCACATTTCATTATTCAAGATGCCAGAGTTAACGCCTTTCCTTATACCGAGGTAATAAATCACTAAATTACTTCTGCAAAACCTGGAAGGCCTTACCTTTTTTAACAAGACTCTACACTATCCAATATAGCACATACAAACCTAAAATGGAGGGCAAAAGCATTCTTGACCATGTAATCTCCAACAGTAATCCACAAAACAATGTTGCGGCTCTCAAAGCAGCCATTGTGTATGCAGTGGCAAATGTTTCTAACACTCATCTGATCATAACCTGAAGTCAGTTTTAACAGCTTGTAGAGTCGGTTATTCTGGCTGGCAGTGGTTTCAATGAATGATGTCATCCAGTGTGTGTGTGGTCATCAGTACAGTGCGTTAAAATAATAAAAATTATCTATCTCTAGTGGATCTTCCTGTTTCAAAGCAGGCGTTGATTTGTTTTCAAAACCTATCGCATCTTGTATATTTCAGCATTTACAGTTGCACTGGTAAAAATAGGTCAGTGCGGCCATTCAAAATGATGTCCGCCATATCAAGGTTCCATGACCATTGTACTGATGCCTTTCACTTGTGTTTGCAGCCTTATTGCATGTTTTTTATCCCTCCATACGGTAACACGTCTGGAATCACTCTCCAAACGAAATTGGGCTTCATCGATTACGAGAACACGGCTCCAGTCCGTGGTACTCCAATGGAAATGACCTCTGCACCATTTTAACCGGACGCGTTTCGCTGCCGGAGTTAGTGGAATACAAAATCATGGTTTTCCTTGCATACAGCCCTCTTTTATGCAGCCTGTCATTCACAGTAAATCTGGACAGTAGAGTTCCTGTTGCTGTAGCGAACTCCCTTGTAATCTGAACCGATGCCAGTTGCCTGATCCTTTTAGCGATCGTTGACAAATAACGGTCAGAGTCTGTTGTGGCACGTTTTGGATCTTGATCTTGTTGTCTGTGCACATTACCAGTGTCTCTAAACCGTTTTCACATTCTTGACATGACGCTTTTGGCTATTTTTAAGTCTTTACAGACCCCTGTCAGTGTCTTCTGGATGACATATTGCACCTACAATAAGGAAAAATTTTATCCAGATAAACGTATAATCATTGAAACTATAATTCAAATCACCTTGGTTCACTCCTTTTCACACGTGCCGAAAGAAAGCACTCAAACAATTAAACATTTTTCTGTAGCGAAAAAGGTTAATCGCATTGGACTACTTGATAACATTGACATTGAGTTACAAACCAACCACTTTTAACTGAAATTCCTTTAATAGAATTAACATGAAGCACCTTTTTATGGTAGTTCCTTTAATTTTTCTCGCCGATGTAGATGCTGAAAAGGGTCGGGTGTAAATAGTCCATCAGGTTCTGCTTCTAAGCTGTGTTTATCCCGATTTCTACGATAGATATATCTCAAGAACTAATGCACAAAATTTCATCCAACTTCATATTCTGTTAGACTTTGACATAGATGCTGAAAAGGTTTCCGGGTAAATCGCCAAACAGGGGTCATTCCAATGCTCTGATGTTTATCACGATTTCCGCGATAGCTATATCTGAACAAGCAATAGATCGTTTTTTATTTTTGGCTGCACACGATTTGATTTATATAGAAGAATGTTTTGTGATGGCCACAATATACTGAATGTAGCCACACTATGCATTTTGAATTTTATTTTTCAAAATACTGTATTATTTAAAAATTATTATTTAGCATAAATTTTATCGGAAAAACATTCTCTGAATAATATTATTCAACAAGTGTATTTCCAAAACAAACAAGCTGATAAAAATAATTACACATGCGCGGAATTCAAATTAATTAATATTATTAAAATTAGTATTTTTTACACTGGTACTTCAAAATTAGTAATAATTACAAAACGTAAAAAAAGCGAATATATTTTATTTTTGATACTAAAAATAATTAAATACTTTTATTAAAAGAAGGATACCTAATATATCATGTTATTTAATAAATATCACGATTTTTATATTGATACAATTTTACTTACAAATAGGCTTTTAAACACTTTTTTATTAATTTCTCATTGAAAATGTCTAAAAACTTTATTTTGTTCTGCAGCGCTGGAATTTGTAACATATATTTTTTTGTTTATTTTTAAATACGAAACAAAAAAAAAAAAAAAAATACGTCCTATGGATTAAATTTTGGAATAATAAAAAAAGTCCTTCCGGCCGGTGCCGGGAGGAAGAGGTAGCTTTCATAATCCTTATTTAAAAAAAGCCAAATTATATCATTCAAACACGCGAAGCTCAATTTAGTAGAAACCGAATATAGGAGATTCAATACTAATTTTTATCAATATAATGAATGAGAATTTCGCGAAATTAGTCAGCTTTATCCAAACTGCTTTTCTTTAAAGTAACATATATTTGGCTGCCAAATTCGGCAATTTCTTAAAGTGCCTGTCATTTTAAGACAACATGGTGGATGAGGCTAAGCAGTGGACTTGGTCGAGACCTTAGTAATTGCTGTGTACATGCTCACTCACATCGGAATCGGTTAATATATAGGAGTGCTGTCGCATGCAAAAAATCAGATTTTTCAAAATGTCACCCATAATAGAAATTGAAACTGCTATATCTGAGCCATTTTTTAAGGTAAAGACAAACAAAAAATGCTCCTGAATCCTTATATCAAGGTCAAATACTTAAGAAAGAAACCTTTTTCAATTTCTAAATTTTTGCACCTCACTTTAAATATATATATATATTTTTTAATTTAATGGTCGCCATTTTGAAACAAGATGGCTGATGAATCTGGCCAGCGAACTTGGTCGAGGTGTTGATGTATACTATCCACATGCCTTCTTACATCGAAATAGGCGAATACGTGTGTTATCGCGTAACAAATACAAGATCGTTTCAAAATGTTAGCCATGCTAGAAATTCAAAGTGCTATAAATCAACCATTTTTTAAGATATAAACAAAAGAACAAATTTTCAGAAACAAAAACTGCTCCAGAATCATTGTATCAAGGCCAAACACATAAAAAAATCTTTTTCATTTTCCAATTGTTTAATACCTCATTTTGAATTTTAAATTTAAATTTTGTTAAATGGCAACCCTTTTGAAACAAGATGGCGAATGAAGCTGGCCAACGAACTCGGTCGAGACATTGGTATGTACTATGTAAAGACCAAGTTACATCCAAACAGGTTCATAATTACGCCTGTTATCGCGTGACAAAAATCAGGTCGTTTTAAAATGTCAGCCACAAGAGAAATTCAAAATGCTATTACTCAGCCATTTTTTTTTAGATATAGACGAAAGAAAAACTGTTCCGGAATCTTTGTATTAAGGTCAAACACATACAAAAAAAATTTTTTCACTTTCCAATTTTTTGGTATCTCATTTAAATTTTTTAATTTTTTAATTTTTTTAAATGGCCGCCATTTTGAAACAAGATGGCGGATGAAGCCGGCCAACGAACTCGGTCGAGATATTTGTATGTACTATGTACACACCAAGGTACATCCAAGTCGGTTCATAAATACGCCTGTTATTACGTGAGAAAAATCAGGACGTTTAAAAATGTCAGCCATGTTAGAAATTCAAAATGCTATAACTCAGCCATTTCTTAAGATATAGACGAAACAAAAACTGCTCCCGAATCTTTTTATCAAGGTCAGACACATAAGAAGAAAATATTTTTTCAATTTTTAATTTTTTGGTACCACATTTCAAATTAAAATTTTTCTTAAAAATTTAAATGGGCACCATTTTTAAACAAGATGGCGGATGAATCTGGCCAACGAACCCGGTCGAGACATTGGTATGTACTATGTATAAACGAAGTTACATCCAAATCGGTTCATAAATACGCCTTTTATCGCGTGACAAAATTCAGGACGTTTCAAAATGTCAGCCACGCTAGAAATTCAAAATGCTATAACTCAGCCATTTTTTAAGATATAGACGAAACAAAAACTGCTCCGGAATCTTTGTATAAAGGTCAAATACATAAGAAAAAAATATTTTTCCATTTTAAATTTTTTGGTACCACATTTAAATTTAAATATTTTTTAAAAATTTTAAATGGCCGCCATTTTGAAAAAACAATGGATGAAGCTGGCCAACGAACTCAGTCGAGACATTGGTATGTACTATGTACACACCGAATTACATCGAAATAGGTTCATAATTACGGGAGTTACAGTGTGACATAGGTCAGATATATATATATATATATATATATCAATTTTGAACGGAGGGTGGTTTCGGGGTCTGGGGGTCATGATCGATGAAAATATACCAAAATTTTTTGAAATCGCTTTCCTCCGAACGGCTGCATTAGGTAGCTTTTTTGTAAAGAAAGCTACCTAAAAGTATTCATGAAAAGCATTTATAAATGTATTTTAATATCAATATTTTGTTAAAGCCCTTTTCGTCTGGGATCCTTATTATCCTTATATTATGAAAAATAATATAAATTGAATTAGTTATACGTTTTAATTTTTTTAATTAAAAAATACTTTAATGTTTCTTAAAGGAAATTTCTTTGCTTTATATTTTAAACATTATTTGGATATAGTACATTGTTCTACATTAAGTGTGTTAAATAAAATAAAATCTGAAAATGGAGTTAAATTCTTTTGTGTTTTGTTAGTTGGAGCGCTATTAAAACCATTCTATTATATTAAAACCAAGCTATTCATTTCTCAAATGTGGTTCGATTATAATTATACTGTTTTATTGCTTTTACTTAACTCTATTATCAGACAGAATGTTTTTACAGTGAGATTTTTACATAAAAAATCTAAATCTAAATTTAAATAATTAATTAATTTTGCTGTAAAAGTAATGAATAAGTACTTTTAAAAGGCCAATACGTTAATGACTTTTTTTTTCATTTTAGGAATACATAAAAAATAGTTTTTTTTCATTGATTAATACATTTTTAAGACATTTTCTTTGCGATGTTATTCAGTAACGTATTCCTTTCTTACTTTTTCTTAAGCAAAAAAGAAATATGTGTTATAAAAATTAAATTGAAATGTTATTTAAATTATTTTTAAAGGAATATATATTGCTCTAGCGTTTTACATTAAATCCTAACGAATCAAATATTTGAAAAAGCATTAAAACCTGGTGCATGAATTTTAAGATTAAGCGTCTCATTATTCTTATCGATAAAAGGAAAAAAGACCTTACATGGTCCGTTTCCTTACTTTCAATATAAGTAATGAAACATTTTCAATCAGATATTTGTAGCGAGAAGAAAAATACAGAAATCGTTTGAGTGGAATTTCTTGTTATTGATTTCTCTGTTTTTCTGTTATGTAGAAAATATTTGCACGTTATTGGAGCTAAATTTGATTGGCGAAGACGTCAGTTAAGATGATGTTAAATTCTTAAAACAAATACGACTTTCTTTTGGTAACAACTCAAAATTACTTTTTGTATAATTTCTGACTAGAGTTTGAAAATGGACTAATAAAATGAAGTTCTTTTGTATTATTGTTCAAGTTATTTATGTAGAAAATAGATTTAGTTCATATATATATAACACAGAGAAGTATGGAAAGATGTAGGCTAGGTATAACTAAAAGAGACAGAAAAAGAATAACCTGGATAAGAAGTCAGACGAAAGTTTTTGACATCATTGAAAGAATTAAACGGCTAAAATGGAAATGGGCTGGGCACATTGCAAGAAGACAAGACAATAGATGGAGCTCAAACACCCTACAGTGGTATCCCAGAGATGTAAAACGGCCAAGAAGACGACCTCAAGTAAGATGGAGTGATGAAATCAGAAAAGTAGCCGGTGTAAATTGGATGACTAAAGCACTAGACAGAAAATATTGGAAAAATCTGGGGGAGACCTACATCTAGCAGTGGATTGAAAACGGTCGATGATGATGATGTTATATATATATATATATATATATATTATATATATAAACTAAAAATATTTTCTACATATATATAAACTTTCTGTACAATAATGCCATTGAAAGATAATGAAAATGACAAATAATATGAAATCACAAACACCACGTAAACCAAATATTATTTAAAATGTATAGTCCCCTGTACTACGTTATGAGGATTAAAATGGAAGAAAAAAGGAAATTAAACAACCACGATTATGGATACACACACAAAAAAATGAAATGCTTATATAGTAAATTACTCTATCAAGGGCACAGAATTCACATATATAAGCAAGACAGTCGTTTTCTATAGAGAATGAAGCTAAAAGCTGAATAATTTATTCCATCCTGCGCCCTAACGACTGCATGACCTGAATAATGGTAGAAAAATGAACACTGAATATTATGAAAGGCCTTGAAATGCAAAATATAAAAAATAAATATTTAAATAATTTTTATTTCTATATATAAATGATATGATGCAATATTATTCAGCTTACCCTATATAATTTTACATGAATTAATCCTAATTTCTAATGCACATGTTCTAGATTGCAGCTATATAATTAGGATATATATATATATATAAACTGTCTGCATGTTTTTCCTTCACAAATGTCTTTATCAATACAAAAGAGAATTTTCTGCAGGTAAATAAATTTTATACGAAAAAGAAGATGTAAATTTAGAGTAATTCAATATTGTTATAATATATTTTATTCAGTTTTTGAATTACTCTATGGTTATGAGTATGGAAATAAACATCAAAGTAAAAATAATATAAAATAATACGAGTAATCTGAGAGAGAACGTGAAAAAAGTGAATAATTATCGTGTTATAGTTCACGAAAATGTTGAAAATTCTCATTACCTTGATAAAGGATTCGGAGAAGCCGAAATATGTAGACAGTTTATATACATATGTACATATCTAATTTTTTACGATTTTAATTTAACACCTTTTAGCAATTAATGAAATTTACTCATTAGCTTAATTGAAAATATCATCTTTCAAATCTTAATGATGGAATATGTTTTTTGTATCAAATTTAAAGGAAAATACAAGGGTTGCTTTGAAAGTAAGAATGCAACAATTTTTACACCTGACAGATTGTACTAATCTTTCTATGCAGTATCGCGTCTCCAACGTCTGAAGAATGCATCATATAGAAAAGTTCGTATGATGAAATGCTGATATGTATAAATCTTGTGCTTTAAGGCTGTAGAAGGTCCCACCAGTTCTTAAATTCGTTCTGTAATTGGATTTATGGGTGCACCACCCCTCCGAAACGGTTCGGCATTAGTTCAAACGGATCTTTTCCACAAGCAATATCATGTGGACAGTTTTCTAGATCAGAAAATGTGTCATATTGGTATATTTTACACCCAGAAACAAAACTGTCAATACCGCTGCTTGCGATGCAACATTGAAAAAGCTGCGACCTGCCTTTCAAAACAAGACTTGCTTAGTGATGTGGTCATTTTGTTGCGTGAAAATGCCAGGCAACATACCGCTCGTGTGGCACGAAAAGTTATCCAATCTTTCAGTTGGCGGCACCTTTTATAGTACTAAACATCTCTAGGGCAAGATTTGCACTTGACAACGTTTCACCATACGGACATTTTTCTTAGTACGCATTCGTCGGCCCTTGAGGACAAGACTTTTGAGGTTTCATTGGCAGATTAGCGCTGTATGTTTCTTGCGGAAATTATTACATTCCGGAACTTACTTTCCAAATAACAGTCGTATCTTTCGATTTTTTTCCTCTTATTACATTTGTAATATGTTACATCAATTGTTTATGAATTGTCTGCATAAATATACATAGACTTCAAGAAGAAAGAATGTATCTTTACTGACTTCCGATTGACGCTAGAAGTATCAGAAAAGGAAGAAAAGAGTCTGATTGTAATAAGAAAAGTAATATTCTGAAATATGTTTGAGAATGTCTTAGGGGAATATCGTATTTGATATTTCTTGAAATTTTATTTTCATATGCGGGGTATATTTTCCCATTTTCATATCATAAAGATATTTACTAAGGGCATTTTTAAAAGTCATATTGAATGCTTTCTCACATATTGGAAAATGCTTGACATCGGTATGTCTATCTGTCGATTTGTTTATGCTTTAAATCGTGAAAAATTTCGAATTGATTTTCAAACACTTTCTAAAGCATTTTTTATTGGGGAATAAATATCAGCCGAATTTGCATCTGGAATAACTTTAATTTGAAAAAGGTTATGAATGACCATTTATAAACATACTTACATAAACTATTTTGAACTATAACTTTTTAACAAATAAATTATATATATAATCTATTTATTTATTTGTAATATTTATAAACCTGCTTTTAAAAGCATCGCTTACTTTTAGAGTAAATTCAATATACGTGGGAGTAAGTTTCAAACCTCGTCCTTTCGAAAATTAAAAAATTGAGTTTTTTCTATATCATTGAACCTGCATTGAAAAGCACTACAATCTGAAAAAAGAAAGTTTTATCGTTATGTCTGACATTGTAAAATTTTGGTTTATAATGAAAACGAATGGACGCAGTCAGAGGTTTTTCGCGATTTCCTAAAACTTGATTTTCTGGATAAGGCGAGTTTTGAAACTCGTGTCTTCATATACCGGGTGTCCTAAAAATGATTGATGGATTTTAAAATTCCGTAACTTGCAAACGGTGACTGATATTATAAAAATTCTTGCAGGAGTGTTATGTAAGATGTCAGGAGTTTTTATTCTGCGATTCTCAATTTTAGTTACAAATAGCATCGATAGATGGCGCTGCAAGCAATGACCGCCAAATCCAGGCTCGATTTTTAAGCCTTTCTCTTTTTCCAAGCTAAAAAATGAGATTAAAATATATTAAATGGATCACAAAGTACCAAAAACCGGGTCTGGACTGATCACAGTGCCATATATTGTTTGAAATTCAAACTAAAATCAAGAATCAGAGTACAAAAACTCCTGACATCATACATAACCCCCCTGCAAGATTTTTTTTTAAATATCTGTCACAGTTTGGAAGTTATTGAATTTTAAAATCCATCAGTCATTTTTGGAACACCCGGTACATAGTCCTGTAAAATATCTATTTAGAACTCACTTTAGATAATTTTGATACGAGTGGGTTTAATAATATAGTTACCATAAATAATTAAAGTAGATTTTAAATTAAATAATTAAGAGGAAGATCTTGAATGTTGGAGGTTTTACCACAATCTACGCCGAATTCAAGGAATTTGCTGACTTGGGTTATCGGATTTGTTTTATTTAACAAATAAATTAAAGTTAAAATAAGCCTGAATTTAAGAAGATTTTAATGAAAAATGACGAAGTTGCGCTTGATGTCATTATTTCTTTTATTTCAACGCTATTTATCTCGCGATTTTAGTTTTTTAAATTACGTATTTTTTTATACTATGATAGCTGAATGATAAATACACTGAATTTTATGAAAGGATTCTTTGAAAAGATAGTCAAATTGCTATTTTTATTTAATAATAAGGAGATAATCAACCCAGACGCCCAACCCGGCGATTAATGGACGGGTGAACTTTCATGTCCGAGAGAGGAATTTATTGAGGAAAAAAATATACATAAAACATGCAAAGTTATTTAACCACATCTGACAGTGATATTTACATAATATTACGTATAATATTGTTGCTATGTTATAAATAAAACAATATAGTGTTATTTCAGTATATACTTTCTTATATACCGTTGGGTGTAGAAAAATTTGGGTATTGATTACTATTAAACATTACCATGCTATAATCAAAGTGGAACAGAAATAACTATTCACAAACACTCATACAAAAAATTAATAAAATAAATCGCAAATAATTTATACAATGTGGATACAAAGTAATAATTATACCAATACTGTTAATAAATAAACCAGTTTTTAATGTAAGGAGTAAATTGCAAAGGTTAAACAATGTAAAAAAAAATTAAAAGTTTCATGCAAATTCTCACGAATTTTCTAACAGAATTTCAATAAAATGTTTGGGGAATCAAAACTTCGAGAGTGTAATTATAGATAATGTACAATAAAACATAAATAATTAGGATATTCTTTAGTAAATATCTAACTGTTTATGAATAATAAGCATTCAATTATTTAATTCCTGAAATGAAAACTACTTAGGTGGCAGTTGGAAGTGAAATTGTAGCTCAAGTCATATCCCC
Source organism: Maratus speciosus (assembly GCA_963932465.1). NCBI lineage: Eukaryota > Metazoa > Arthropoda > Arachnida > Araneae > Salticidae > Maratus > Maratus speciosus. The sequence continues at coordinate 103,542,856 of OZ010789.1, read as the reverse complement.
TTACCCCCGTTTTTGTTTGAATATTGAAAGAGCCTAGACATTATCGCAAGGTTTAGGGCTGCCAGTGTTTCGACAATTCGAAGGCTGTCGAAATCATTTCGGAAAATTTTTAAAGCTATTAATTTTTAGATGGACAAACATAGACACAAACATGCACACTTGAGTCAGTTTGTTAAATGAATCATCCAACTATATGAATCAATGCTTTTTGAAATCGACCCTTTTATGTGTTTCAAAGATTAATGAATCATTCGCTTATATGAATCAACAGTTAATTGATGACCAATCTTTATTTAAGTCATTTATTTTTATAAAAATGAATTTTTGGTTGGACAAAAATTTATTTAGATTATCCGGTTATATGAATGAACAGTGAACTGCACTAGTGTTAATTAAATCATTCATTTATATGAATCCACGATTAAGACTAAACCGTCCGCTTATATGATCCAAAGGTTAATGGAATCTTTCACTTACATAAGTTAACTATCAATTGAATTAATGGTTAACTAAAACATCAGTTTATATGAATTAGCGGTTAATTGAATCATCTGTTTATATTAATCAACGGTTATTTGAATAATAAGCCTATATTAATAAATCTTTAATAAAATTAATTTCTTATATGAATCAACCGCTAATTGAATGAAAATACATTGCAAAATATATCGAAAAAGTTTTAATAATTACTATATGTGCTGAAAGTTGTTTTAAGTAAATGTGTATATATATTTAAATATTGCCTATAAAATGCATAGAAGTATAAATTTAACAGATTATTTAAAGATATCTTGTTTGAATTTATTGCATTTTATACGATGTAGTAAAATGAATTTTGGAGACACATTATAATTATACCATTTCCAAATACATTACAGTGATACATCGGTTTTCGTCGATAATCCGTTCGAAAAGAACCGGCGAAATCCGAAAAAGACGAAAGCCGAGGCAATTATCTCCATATGAATCTACGTAAATCCAATTATTTCGTTCTAACACTCCAATAGGTACCAAAAGCACATTTTATAGATGATAAGTATAGTGTTTAACACGTTCGCTGCCACCGACGCACTGGCGCGTCAGAGCGGCACCTCCTGGTATGCCGACGACGCACTAACGCGGCGACGGACTTTGATAAGTTATATGCTCTGTGTTTAGTGTGGCTTTGGAAATTGAACGGCGAGGTTGTTTCGGCACGTTAGTGAAGCATTATTTTTTAATTTTTTGTGGTTGGTTTTCAAAATTTTTCTTTGCATTTTTTTATGTGGGTGATTAAAAATGGCGGATGCTCCAAATGTGGCAGGACCGTCACAACCCAAGAAAAGAAAAGTAAATAAAATATTGACTGATGCCGAAATGTTAGAATTGTTACAAAATAGTGACCTTTCGGATTATGATAGCACAGACGAAGACTACGGTTGGGAATCTTCGGACGCATTGGATGGAGAGAGTGATGTTGCAATGGACACCAGAGAAATGTCGGATTCTGATGTTGCAATGGACACCAGAGAAATGTCGGATTCTGAGACAGAAGACAACGATGCATCTCCTCAATTACCGACAGATGGAAAAATCAGTTTTGATTGGGGAAACTGATTCAAATAGCATGGTAAGTCATCCATTTATGAAAACTGAGTCACTGCTAATAAAGCCAAGTGAATGCACACCGTTTGGATATTTTCGACTTTTTCTTACGGATGACATTCTTCAAAAAATAGTTGAAGAGACAAATCATTACGCACAAGAAATACTAAGTAGTGATAAAACTAAAGAAAAGTCACGAATAACTTTCTGGAAAAATTTACAGATTGATGCATTTTTGGTTTTTCTAGGAGTATTCTTGCAAACGGGGAATATAAAAACGAATAGACTTCAGGATTACTGGAAAAAAGACCCGTTATTTCATAATGCAGGCATTGCAAATAGCATTAGTCGAAATCGGTTTTTGTTAATTTTACGTGCATTGCATTTTGCAAAAAATAGTGCACCTGGAGAACCTCAAACCTGCAGACAGGTTGATAAAAATACGCCCCATAATTGATTTTTTAACGAAAGAATGCAGCAGTTATATTATCCTAATCGAGAACTTTCTTTAGATGAATCTATGGTACTATGGCGAGGGAGATTATTGTTTCGCCAATACATAAAAAATAAAAGACATAAATACGGTATAAAACTGTATATTCTGAGTACATCGAGTGGAATAGTGCAAAAAATGGCCGTGTATACGGGTTCATTAGGTGATTATGGAGGAGAAAACCATACACAAAAAATTGTTTTGCACTTATTGAATGAAAAATTAAATGTCGGTCACCATGTTTTTATGGATAAGTATTATAATAGCTTTGAGCTAGCCAAGATTTTGTTAGAAAAAAAGACACATTGCACAAGTACATTGAGAACCACTCGCAAAAACACTCCAAAAGAAGTTCAAACTACTAAATTACGGAAAGGTGATACTGTAGAAAGATACTGTCAGGGAGTCATGATTGGAAAATGGAAAGATAAACGTGAGGTTTGCTACATTTCTACTGAGTACAAAAATGAGATGGTTTATATTTTAAATAAAAGAAATGAAATAAAGCAGAAGCCTTTGCCAATAATCAATTATAATGCGTTTATGTCTGGTGTAGATCGGCAAGATCAAATGCTGTCTTACTATCTATCGGAGAGAAAAACAATACGCTGGTATAAAAAATTGTTCTTTCATATTATTGAAGTAATTCTAATCAATTCACATGCCCTTTATAATAAATATTCTGGCAGTAAAATATCACTTTATGACTACCGATTGAATGTTATAAAATCACTTTTGCCATCAATGGAGGAAAAAAAGCTGACTCCGAAGAATATCAATATCAAGCATATTGTTAAGAAAAGAGAACTTGCAACTGGCAAAACAAAAACACAGTGAAAAAGGTGTAAATCTTGTTCCTATCAAGGCAAACGTACGGACACTACGTACGAGTGTAGTGCCTGCCCCGATAAACCAGGATATTGCTTAAACTGCTGTAAAATATATCATAAATAATGATGTAGTACTGCAGTATTACTCCTACAAAATTAACATTTCGTTTGCAACAAGTTAATAATTTCTGTACTTTCTTCATGCTTTTTATTTTTATTTATTTTTTTTTTTACTATATTGTTTATGTGTTATATATACTTTGCTACATTAATTTAATATTTAGAGTTGATAGTAATTTTGCATTATTATGTTTAATTATTATTTTGCTTCAACATCTAGAAATAGAAGTAATAATTCAACAATGCCAATATCTGTATATTGTGCTTATTATTTGTAAATGTTTTCAGTATTGTTTCATAAATGGAATAAATGAATATATATGAACGTATATATGAACGGTATTCCGTTTTATTCCTTTTAAACTGCTATTTTATGCAATATGCCAGTAATTTCTGAGAATATTCATCAGACGCGCTGGAGCGTCAGTGGCACTCACGAAGAGAGGTTGAGTCTGTGTGCCACTGACGCTCCAGAGCGTCGGAAAAAAACGCTCTCCTAAACAGGAAATAATATGTTTCTCGTTTTTCTGATTTTCGTAGTAAAATATAACGAACATTTAAACCATTAAAACCCTGTTTTGTAATGCGGCTTCTGAGGATGGTAATATCATTTTTAGTGACAGCGAATGTGTTAATATTAAAAACAGTAAGAAATTAATATAGTTATATTGGCTTTTGGTATCAAGGCACTATTTCTGGAGTCACTTTCCTTTTTGGTAATTTAGCAGAAGGACTAGATTCAAAATCAGTGGACCGCTCAAAAATGTGGTCTGTTTCTACTGCCGCCTCTTTAAGATTTGCCTAAAATGCGGCACGACGTTATCATTAAACAAGTTGCAGACACGGCTCGCAACAGATTTTTCTGGATGATTTTTTCCCACAAAGCCCTGTACCTTACTCCATATAGAGAAGATGTCCTTAATCTCTGAAGAAGACACATTCATCCCTGTCTCTTCCTCCTCATCTGTCGTCTGTTGCAATACTAGGTGAAGGTCTTGCAGTTCTTCAGTGGTGAGTTCTTTTCAGTGTTTACCCCCCAAATCTTCCACATCCTCACCACTCACCTCCAAACCCATAGACTTCCCAAAATCAATAATAGACCGCACCACATGTGTAGAGTCTGCTGGATCTGGAAACTTCCCTTCGTCTCATGATGCACCACTCGCAATCAATATAAATTGCTCCAAAATACCCTGGAAATAAACGAAATTGTGTGCCTAGACGCACGGGGTGATGCACACATGACGAAAAACAGCGCCATACTGAGCTGGAGAACGCATGGTCGTCCGCTTTGTTTATAGAAAATGCAGAGATGTGACTAGGGTACAACGATGAAATCTGAGACAACCAATGAAAACCGAGACAAATTTTTCGCGGTAAAAATCGACGAAAACTGAAACCGATGATAACCGAAGTCAACAAAAACTGAGGTATTACTGTATAGAATTAAGTAGAAAATGATGCAGATTTATCTGTTCATAAGCACCGAATGCAAAAGGTTATTTATATAGCTTTACTCAAAATTATATTTTACAAATACTTTAATTCAAATTAAAACTATTCTCTGAAAAGATTTGAATGTATTTTCAATGGAAAGTGCATTAATTTTATCCCACTTGAAACTGTTATTTATTTAACATTAACTAGTCTCTGGATACAAAAAGATAAGCAAACAGACTTCATTAAGAAATTTTAATCTTATTTAAAGGATAATGGTCGAGTTTAAAACATTTTAATTAATTCTAAAGTCTAAACCGTGTTATAATAACAACACACGTTTTAAAAATATTTAATTTATGTTTAATTGTAGTTTATCTTATTTCGCACTCTTAATTTTGAGGAGTATACGATTTCATTGAATAAGTACATGCAAACAAACATGCACATGCTTATTTATGTGGGAAAATTTAAAACTTTTAGGTAGCTTTCGTTACAAAAACCTACCTATTGCAGCCGTTCGGAGGAAAGCGATTTCAAAAAATTTTGGTATATTTTCATCGATCATGACCCCCAGACCACGAAACAACCCTCCGTTCAAAAGTTGACATATATATATATATATATATATATATATATATATATATATATATATATCTGATGTTTGTCACACTGTAACTCTCGTATTTATGAACCGATTTGGATGTGACTCAGTGTGTACATAGATCATACGAATGTCTCGACCGAGTTCGTTGGCCAGCTCCATCCGCCATTTTTTTCCAAAGTGTCGGCCATTTAAATTATTTTAAAAAAATTAAAATTTGAAATGTGGTACCAAAGAATTGAAAATGGAAAAATATTTTTTTCTTATGTGTTTGACCTTGATACAAAGATGCCGGAGCAGTTTTTGTTTCGTCTAAATCTTAAAAAATGGCTGAGTTATAGCACTTTGAATTTCTAGCCTAGCTGACATTTTGAAACGTCCTGATTTTTGCCACGCCATAACAGGCGTATTTATGAACTGTTATGGATGTACCTTCTTGTGTACATAGTACATACCAATATCTCGACCGAGTTCGTTGGCCAGCTTCATCCGCCATCTTTTTTAAAAATGGCGGCCATTTAAATTTTTTTTTAATTTAAAATTTAAAATAAGATACCAAAAAACTGGAAAATTAAAAAGATTTTTTTCTTATGTGTTTGACCTTAATACAAAGATTCCGGAATAAATTTTGTTTCGTCTATATCTAAAAAAATGGCTTAGTTATAGCTTTTTGAATTTCTATTGTAGCTGACATTTTGAAACGACCTGATTTTTGTAACGCGATAACAGGCGTATTTAAGAACCGATTTGGATGTAACTTGGTGTGTACATAGTACATACCAATGTCGCGACCGAGTTCGTCCGCCAGCTACATCCGCCATCTTGTTTCAAAATGGCGGTCATTTAAAAAAAATTAAATAAAATTTTAATTTAAAATGAGGTATCAAAAAAATTGGAAAATGAAAAAGATTTTTTCATGTGTTTGACCTCGATACAAAGATTCCGGAGCAGTTTTTGCTTCGTCTATATCTTAAAAAATGGTTGAGTTATAGCGCTTTGAATTTCTAGCATAGCTGACATTTTGAAACGATCTGATATTTGTCACGCTATAACATACGTATTTATTAACCTATTTGGAAGTAAGAAGGTTTGTGGATAGTATATAGCAATGTCTCGACCAAGTTCGCTGGCCAGCTTCATCCGCCATCTTGTTTCAAAATGGCGGCCATTAAATTAAAAATATATATATTTAAACTTAGGTGCAAAAAATTAGAAATTGAAAAAGATTTCTTTCTTAAGTATTTGACCTTGATATAAGGATTCCGGAGCTTTTTTTTGTTATGTCTTTATCTTAAAAAATGGCTCAGATATAGCAGTTTGAATTCCTTTATGTGGGTGACATTTTGAAAAATCTGATTTTTTGACCGCGACAGCACTCGTATATATCCCGATTCCGATGTGAGCGAGCATGTGCACAGGAATTACTAAGGTCTCGACCAAGTTAACTGGTTATTCTCATCCACCATATTGTCTTAAAATCGTAGGCACTTCAAGATATCGCCGAATTTGGCAACCAAATATAAATTACGTTAAATAAAATCAGCTTGGATAAAGCTGACTAATTTCGAGAAATTCCCATTCATAAAGGACTTAGTATTGATAAAAATTAGTATTGAATCTTCCATAATCGATTTCGACCAAATTGAGCTTCGTGTGTTTGAATAACATAAACTAGCTTTTAAAAAATAAGGAATATGAAAGCTACCTCTTCCTCCCGGCACTGCCGGAAGGACTTTCAGGATTTGTGCACGTACACGTTACACATAGGGTGCATACGATTTATACTTATGAGTATCAGAATTTTTTAATCATAATCCTTTCTTGTTTAATCATAGACCACCTACATTATATAGAGCAAATACTACTATGCGGAAATACTGGTATTAAAACTTAAAATGCAGCTATGTGAGGCCCATCTAGAAGGGATTAAAACAAATTAGTATAAAATTAAATATATAATATTCTCTAAAAACACAGAACAAATAAACACAAAAAGATAAAAATCAACAACTAAAATAAAAAATAAAATAAAATAAAATAAAATGAAGAAAAGTTACGAAAAGATAAATAAGCACAAGAACATAAACTATTCACATGTAAATTGAAAAATAATTTATGTTATTTGCTTAACAATTAATATTACTTCTAATAACTTTCGAAAATGATAAAAATCTTTACCATACACAAAACTCTTTGATTTATCATTTACCGAGTCTGCTTGTTAATTATCAAATAGAAAACTCTAAACATAATTATGATTTAAAGAATATTTAGTTAAATAAATACTTAAGCACGAATGTATGCATGGATAGGAAATTTATAAAGATTATTCAACAAATATGTTTAAGTACGTTTTCAAATAATTATTAAAAATTTAGATGATGCTTAAATTATTTTTCGCATTATTCGATATATGAACGATAAAATGACTTGAAAAAATCTATCTTGATATTTTTTTGTGTGTAATAAAAAATCGTTTAAAATTGGTGTTTAAAAACATCCCGTTTGTTAAATAATTGAAGAGAAAGAAGATATTTTTCACTCGAAAGGAACAAAAATATTTATAAAAAATTGTGAAATATTTGTTGACTTTCAGTTATTTTGAGAATAGAAAAAAATTACTCCGTGATTCATTCCGCCATTTAACCCTTTTAGTGACAAGGTACTTCTGCTGTTAATATGTTGAAATAATTGACTGGTACCAGAATTGACGAATAAGTTTATTTGACATACTGTAGAACCTCTTTTATCCGAACTCTTTTAATCGAAATGCATTTTTAAAGCTTCTTTTTTTTTACTTTTTTTTTTTACTTGTGCGCAAAATCCGTTTTGAAACCTTTTTTTTCTTAAACTATCATATTCCTTGTGTGCAAGCGGTCCTTTTTAAACTACGAGTGCATATAAATATTTTCGATCCCCTTTATTAGAGTTCCTTACATTTCCACTTGAGCTCTCGTAAGCTGCGGTGTGGAACGAAAAAAACGAACAAAGTAGCAATTCTGAAGCTTTTGAATGTTTTGAAAAAGGTTTGGCATGAATGGAACACCAGCAAGATTGTGATACTGGTGAGCTAATAATATTAAAAAACTCCGTGATGGAGCTTCAAAGCAAAGGCAATCGAAACTGCGACAAACGAAACATTTTTTCAAACCCTTGTGATATATGTAAAAGGTACTGAGTTTCAAAATGGAAATTCAGGTAATTTATTCTTGTTCCTATTTTGATATTGCTTTATTTTTGATAAGCACTTCTTGCCATAATAAGAAATATTGTAAATATCTCTCCTTAAACTTAAAATTGAAGCATTCTCGATTCTCTGAAAATTTCGATTTTCCGAAAGATGGTCGGTTCCAATTACTTCGGATAATCGAGGTTCTACTGTAATTAAAAGCTTATTTTAAAGTATATTAAAACAGCAAATTTTGTTGAAAATGCCTGGGTGCCTTTTGGCAGTTTAAGAATAAATTTAAGTATTCGCGCCATTTAAACACTGCTCTTGGGTGGATTAAATAAACAATAGTACTCCCCCCTCTCCTTTTTGTATAAAGAAATATTTCTTCAAGCACTTACATATGAAAATTCTTATTATGTAAAGCTATACATATTCATTCAATTTTAGCTCTTGTTACCTTATACGAGGCGCTGCTATATTATGCTTTTTGTGATTAATGTTATAGCTCTATTTGTATTTCTTTTGTGCAGAAATACGCCACATTTTGTATGTTAGGTATCAGAACTATATAAATATATATACATTATATTGAAGAATCTAAGAATAAATTAAGAATAAAATTGAATTAATAATGTTTAATAAACTCTGACTAAAATTTTTACTTATGCACAAAACAGGTATTTATAAAGCTATTAAAATAATAAAACTTTGTAAAAAATCCCCATAAAATAAAAACAATACTTAGGACGTGTTTCGAGCTAAAAATATAACGGCTCGTCATCAGTTACAGTAAACACGTGTCAGTAAGCGGACAAGGTCAAAAATGAACTGAAAGGCAGAGGATGTTGCAAAGAATGCGACACATGGCGCTAGCTGAAAGGAGCACATGCAGAAGAGAAAAGTGTTGCCAAAAAGATAGAAGAGAAATTGATAGGGGAAAAAAGGAAATAAAAGAAATAAACAAAATTAAAATAAAATAAAAGAAGTAAATTAAAAAATATAAATAATAATAATAAATAAAGAAATATAAAAGAATAAAACAAGAAAAAACCAAAATATTCTATTTTTTTAAAACAAAATGAAAAAGAAAAGAAACAAGAGAAGAGGGAAAAGAATTACAAAAGTAATTTACACGCTGGAGATAGGAAAGGAGATGATGGGGGATCATTGACAAGATTAGCAGAATTTTTAGAAATAATATATGCTTCATGAAAATCCAAGATTTTCATGAAGCATATTTTATGTTGGAGCATGGGTGGAGCCTATATTGGAGCAAGGGTTGTCACCATCATTTTAACGGCATTATTTTTTTGATCGGTTTGGCATTTCCTGAGATTGTGTAGAAACCACCATGTAGAACGTTTTTTAGAACGCTTTTCGCGCATTTTCACCCCTTTTAAATTTCGAATTGTTTAAGAACTGTTCTTAGAAATCCTTTATATCTAATAAGTAGCTAATATTTTAAATTTCATATTTCTCGGCCCTTCAGTAACGCAAAAATCGCATTTTTAGAACGTTTTTTGCTTCTGCACCCCCTTTCGGGTAGTGGCACCGACATAAAACATAGCCTATGTTGGAGCAAGGGTTGTCTCCGTTATTTTGACACCATTATTTTTTAAATCGATTTGGTATTTCCTGAGATTGTGTAGAAACCACCATTTAGAATGTTTTTTAGAACGCTTTTTGTGCATTTTCACCTCTTTTAAATTTCGAATTGTTTAAGAACTGTTCTTAGACATCATGTATGTCTTATAAGTAACTAATATTCCAAATTTCATATTTCTAGGCCCTTCAGTAACGCAAAAAGCACATTTTTAGAGCGTTTTTTGCTCCTGCACCCCCTTTCGGGTAGTGGCACCGACATGAAATACAGCCTATGTTCTAAGTTTGACTATCACCATCATTTTGATATCATTACTTTCGAAATCGTTTCGGTAGCTCCAGAGATTATCTCTAACAAACAAACAATTTTTGCTTCTTTATAATATTAGTATAGATATAGTATAGTATATATATACACTACTAGGGGCTCAGTCCCCTATGAGCTACGCTCGCCAACCCCCGTTCAGGCACACCAAAATCCAAAAAGAAAGCTAATTTGATCGGCTTTAAAAATATTGAATTAAAAAAAAAGAAAAAAAAACAGTAGCGATCTCTCTGTAAACGGGTTTCCATTCGTTTTCCTTGGATTGGGGATTTTTAAGACCAAATCTGCTGCTGTTAAGAGATACAATGTCTGTTTTCGTATTTAATTAAAAAATTAGTTAAACATTTGAAAATAAGCTAATGTAAAATGAATTAAGTAAACAGTGTCGTTGTCTCCCGGTATTTTTTAACAGCGCTATAAGATAGTTCTTTTAAATAATTCATTTTAAATGTATCGTTTTAAATCTGACGTAATTTACACCAAAGTTTTATTTCTCTTATTAATATTCAGGTGAAAATACTTTTGTTGTTAGAAGGAAATATTAGTTGCGCTGTCTTCGTATTCACGATATAGTTGAAAAGATATATCTCAAAATATCTCGCGCAAATATATTTTTTAATTTAAATTGTTTTGCCATACTTTTTGGACATTTTAAATATGACGTAATTGCCTCCATTTACAAGTTTAACGCATAATATTTTTTTATTTTAACATTTTGTTTCTCTATTAAAATTCAAGTGTAAATATGGATCTTATGACATACTTTTCCTGCTTTTAACATGTAATCATTTAATTCTAAATTTAAAGTTTTTTTTCTATTTATAATAGCCACGTGTAAATAAATTTTTAATTTGAAGTAAACATTATTGTTTGCGTTCTTTATACAATTGCCAACAGTTTAAATTAATAACATTTTCTAAAATATCTAAAAAAATATCTCTCGAAATGCTGAAAATTTGAATTTAAAATAGAAATAAAACCTCAAAAAATGTGTCAAATAAAAAAAAAATAAATGCAATCTGCACACCGGGAACTTATAACGTATAAAATGATCTAAAAATGATTAAATTCTCATGTATAGTTTTTGCTCCAATAAAACTTTTTTAATGGAATGATTTTGTCCAACTTTAGCATTAAATATCTCTTAAAATAATTCTTCGATTTGAAAACTGTCAGCATCAGAGTGTTTATCAAACATTTCTCTATAATACCACCGGTTTTCAGTTTTTTGTATGCAACAGTTTTTTTTAATATTAACGAAGAAAGGCCATGCTTAAGCATTCAAATTGGATGCCGACCTACCAGGAATATCTACGCAGATTTTCATTGGTCCATTTCCAAATCAAAACTTTTTTTATATATAGAAGGATATATATATATATATAGTATATATGTATAGTATAAGGAATTTAACGCCACATTTCTGAGCTATTAGGTAGAAAGTTGTTTATCCGTATAACAAATAATATGTTACTTTACTTGAATTGTTGTTTTATTGATTTTATTTAATCTTATGATCAGCTAGATTGATTTTTAAAAATGTGATGCGTAAAATATTAAAAAATACTTTAAGTCGCATTTATTTGAAAATTATCCAATAAACCAAAAAAAGTTTGGAGAACAAATATTCAAAAATATCAAAGTCACTGCTTTAAAAATGTTTGCAATTCTTTAAAATACTTTTTAAAAATGCTCCATATTTTTAGAAATTTTAAACGTAAAAATAATTTATGAGTAATGCTATTATTCAACAAGCGTTATAAAATTATATAAAAAACAAGTTATTAAAAATAATTACTTCTGCGTATACTTCAAAATAAATAAAATAATTGAAAGTCTTTTTTTTTTCTTTTAGACGACTATTGCAAATTTACTTCTCCTATCTCTAACAGTTATAAAAACAAAAAATGCTAAAACCTTTTTATTCCATAACTGGAGAGAATTTTCTTTTCAATAAAAGAAAAGTCTACCTTGTATTACATGAAATTTTAAGTAATATTTTATGGCGATGTATGTTTTATTAAACTGTTTTTTCTTTCTTTCTTATTGAATATGTCCAAGAAGATTTATTTTCATGCTAGAGCGCTGGAAGTAATTTTTGTTAACATATTATTTTGTTATTTTATAATTTGCGAATTAGTAATAAAGAAATATGAAAAAAAAAATTACTTGCAGAAATTTGGGGAATTTTAACAAAGTATCTTTCTGAAACATTCATAAATGTTATTTACATCAATATATGTTAAAGCCCTTTTCTTAGAGCCTTTTTTTATTTTTTTTTAAATAAGTTATTTTAATAACATTAAAATAAGTAAAATTATTTTGTTGCCATAGCATTGGAAAGTATAATTTTTGTGTATTTTGTTACTTTATTAATTGAGAATTATAAATAACGAAATATGAAAAAGAAAACTTTACTTGCTAAAATTTTTGGAATACTCAAAAAGTATCTTTCTAAAACATTCATAAATGTTTATAGACACCAATATTTATTACAACCCTTTTCAACTCTGATAATTTCCTTCCATTATGGAAAAGGATTTAAAATGAGTTAGATATTAATTTCACTATTTCCTTTAGAAAAAAAAAATACTTTAATGTTTCCTCGAGGGAATTTCTTTGGATTTTTTTCAACACCATTATTTGAATTAATACATTATTCAGAATAATTTCTTTTGCAGTGAAAATTCTGTGAATGGAGTAAAATTTTTTTGTTTGTGTTGTTAGTCGGAAAGCCGTTTTTCAAATAATGTTTAGCCCTGATTATGATTTTTCTTTTATTTAAGCTTATGATGAGCCACGCTGTTTTAAAAATGAATTTTTATGTAAAATATTTAGATTTAAATTAAATAAAGTCAGATATTACTGACGAGAAATAGTGTCGAGCAAAAAGCTAACCTTAAAAAACATTCATAAATGCATTTTAACATTAATATTTTATTAAGGTGTTTCAGGACTCTTAAAGCTTAAAATCTTTCGAAGTTTTAATTTTATTATATGTTAAATTCCTATTTTTTCTGAACATTTTGATATAATTGTTTCCTTAAAATTTCCGTTAGAACAGAAGATGGTTTTTAGAATTATACCCACTCAGTAGCTGAAGCGGCGTTTCCGAAACTTTAAAGTCATTTTTCTCCAAATAACATTTTGGTCATAACGCGCACGATATCTCAAAACATATGAATATGTTTTCATGAAAATTTCAAAATATATGTTTCATGTTAGTCTGTAGAAACGAACCTAAAATTTCCTTTTTATTGTTAAAAAAAAACAAAAAAAAATATTGTTTTAAGCGATTACACTGTTGAAATTTTCAAAATTTTATGTCAGCTAAATACAACTTTATATTAAAAATATAAAAATGTATTAAATTAAAATTTATTTAGGTTCAGGTTAATTATCATAATTTCAAGTATAATTGGGCATGAAAAATTTCATTCTAGTCGCAAATGTTTTTTTGCAATCCTGCGCTTAAGTTATCATACACATTTACTGCTCGGAAAGTGTCTGGCAGTTTGAAGTCCCCTATAAATATGTATTCTGCATCTTCTAATTTTTTAAATACAAGAAATAAAAGAACATACATATATCTTTCATCTCTAAAAAAATTGTGTTTTAAAATCATATATATTTTAAGATATTAAATGTTGAAAATGGTCATTATTTTTATTTATTCCAATTTAAAGAGTCATGAGACACGGTAAAGCTTTTTTCATCTGTGATCATCATTTTCTTTTTATTATTGCCAAGCATATAAAAAGAAGTAGCTTTTAATTTTACATTTTTTTAAATCCAAAAATACATTGATGGAATTAATGCATTGTTCCACTTTGTTTAATTCTGTTAAATTAAACAGTTCTGTGAATGTTGTATAATGCTTTTTTATGCTGTTAGTCAGAAAGTTCGTAGTAACGTTTCTCAAATGAGGTTTGATTCTAGTTATGTTAATTTATAGCTTTTACTTAACCTTATTATAATATTTTATTAAAGCTTTATTCATCTGTGATTATTTTCTTTCTACTAATGCAAAAGGTATAAAAGAAAGTTAGATTTTAATTTTATATTTCTTAAACATCCAAAAATATATTGATTGAATTAATATATTGTCCTACTTTGTTTAATTCTGTTAAATTAAACAATTCTGTGAATGTTGTATAATGCTTTTTTATGTTGTTAGTTGGAAAGTTGGTACTAACGCTTCTAAAACGAGGTTTGGTTTAATTATGCTAATTTATATCTTTTACTTAATCATATTATAATATTTATTAAAGCTTTATTCATCTGTGATTATTTTCTTTCAACTAATGCAAAGTTAGATTTTAATTTTACATTTTTTTTTCAAAATCCAGAAATGCATTGGTTGAATTAATATGTTGTCCTACTTTGTTTAACTCTGTTACATTAAACATACATGTTTAATAAACATGTTTAAACATACATGTTACTCTGTTACATACATGTGAATGCTGTTAAATACTTTTTTTATGTTGTCAGTTGGAAAGTTGTTACTAACGTTTCTCAATTGAGGTTTGGTACTTGTTATGCTAATTTACTGTTTTTACTTAACCTTGTTATGAGCTTGAATGTTTTGGAAAATAAGATTTTTACGCAAAATATTTAGAAATAAAATAAACAAATTCCCTAGTTTTTCAGAAAAGTGTCGAGAAAAATATTTTTTAAAGTGCCATTGTTAAATGAGTGTAATTTTTCTTTCATTTTTAAACATACCTAAAAAAGGGACTTTGCCACGAAATTCACAATAGGACTTTAAAAAGATCAGCGCTGTACTTAAAAGGCGACAAATATAATAATAATATAAAGGTTACAAGTTAAACATATACAATTTATTTAAATTTCTTAGTACTTTCTACCTGCAATCTCGCGGCTATCACCGGTGGACATTATTATTAATTGCTGTTCCATTCATTCAAATACGTCACTTCATTTGAAATTCGAGAGACTATAATTATTAGGGTAGCTGTAAGTAGAAGTAGCAGTGCTTTTATTTAGTAAGAGTCTTTGTTTTTAAAGGTTTGAAAGTCTTAGAAAAGGTTTTGTTTAATAAATTTTCCTAATAAAGTTATACAATTAGTATCATGTTCACTTTTTATTACTTTCTGCTATCTTTACAAGAAGAAAGTATTGGATTCGTGAAACTTCCGGTTTTCGACGCATCTATACACTTCAGATGTCCTGAACACGACTGATTTTATAAAATGTCTGACGGCGAGTCTGTGTGTCGCTCTATGTGTCTGTTTGTATTTTAAATAAATTGTGTGGCGCTCCATCTCAAGAACTAAAGTATGGAATTTAATAAAACTTCAGATTCAGTTATACCTTGATATGGATTGGTGCTGATATTTTTCGGGGTAAATCTCCCAACAAATGTCTCTTCTCTTGTTGCATTTTTTGAGATTTCCGAGATATCTATATCTCAAGAACTAGTTCTCGGAATTTCAATAAAATTCACATTATGTTAGGCTTTGATATAAGTGAATGCTGATAAAGTTTGGGTATAAATAGTCCAAAAGGTTCTGCCTCCAAGCTGTATTTATCCTGATTTCCGCGATAGCTATATCTCAAAACTAATGTACTGAATTTCATCAAACTTCATATTCTGTAAGACTTTGACATAGATAGATGATGATAAGGTTTGGGTTGCAAATCTCTGAACAGGTTCTGTTTCTATGCTGTGTTTATTTCAATTTCCGGATAGCTGTATCTCAACAACGAATAGATTATCATTTAATTTCGGTTACACACGTATTGATTTATTCAGAAGAAAGCTTTGTGATAGCCACAATAAACTGAAACTAGCCACTACATGCAATTTGAAAAATATTTTTCAAAATTCTCCATTATTTAGAAATTTGTAGCATAAATTTGATAGCAAAAACATTGTCTCAGTGTTGTCATGCAACAAGTGTATACATGTAAAATAACCTACTAAAAGTATTTTTCGCATGCGCGAACTTCAAAAATAATTAAAATTATTGAAAGCAGTATTTTTTACACCGCTACCGCAAAATTAGTGATAATTACAAAACGTAAAAAATGCGACAACCATTTATTTCCCATACTAAAAACAATTAAATATTTTAAACAAAAGAAGAATAGCTAATATTATACGTAATTTAATGTAAATTACGATTTTTATAGCGATATAAACATTGTTACTTAATAATAGGTTTTAACTCTTTTTTATTCATTTCTCATTGAATATGTCCAACAAAATTTATTTTGTTCTGCAGCGCTGGAAGTTGTAACATATTATTTTGTTATTTTATTAATTGTGAATTATTTATATTTTAATACGAAACAGAAATTTTTTTATTTGCGATGAATTAACTTTTGGAATATTTAAAAAAGTATTCTTGATTAACACTCATAATTGTATTTCAACATAAATATTTTATTAAAGCCCTTTTCATCTGCGATACTTTTCCTTCTATTTTTGCAAAAAATGTAAAATGAGTTAACTATTAATTTCACAATTTTTTTCAAAATCCAAAATTACGTTAATGTTTTCTTAAGGAAATTTCTTTCGATTTCTAAAAAAAAAAGAAAATGAATAAATTTTACCACGCTATTTAATTCTGCTACATTAAAAAAAAAATTCTGTAAATGAAGTTAATTTTTTTTTTATGTTGTTAGCTGGAAAGCTGTTACTATCGTCTCTAAAATGAGATTTGTTTCTGGTAGTGCTAATTTATTTCTTTTATTAAACCTTATTATCAGCTAGAATGTTTCGAAAATGAGATTGTTACGTAAAGTTTTTAGAAATAAATTAAATAAAGTCCTAATTTTGCTGAAAAATTACAGAGTAAAATACTTTTAAAAATGTCAATGTTAAACTGGTGTTTTTGACTTTATTAAAATACTGTTTAAAAAGGTTTTCCTTTTTTTTAAAGTTTCAAAGAAATTTTGCTTAATGCATTTAAAAAACCTTTTTCCGAAAGGATGTTGTTTAATAAGTGCCATATTCCTTTTTTAAATTGATAATTCTTTCAAGTTAAAATGAAATCTATAACATAAAAAAAGTCATTAAATATATTTTCAAAGGAAGATACTTTCAAGCATTTTATATTAAATCATAATGTATCAAACATTTAAAAAGGATTAAAACCTTTTGATTACTGGATTGTCGACTATTTTTATATTCAATTGTACAATAATTTGGAAAAAAAATATCTTTATGGCGATTTCTTTATCCTAGTATGCGTGTATAGTATTGAAAAGAGTATAAAATGAACTGGCATGAATTTTATATTTTTTAATCAAAAATACTTTAATATTTCCTCGAGGAAATTTCTTTGGATTTCTTTTTAAAAAGTTTGAATGAATATATTTTCCCACATTGTTTAATTTTGTTACATCAAAAAATTCTGCGAATGCAGCTAAATGTTTTATTTTTATTTTTTTAATGTTGTTAGCTGGAAAGCTGTTACTATCGTCTCTTAAATAAGATGCAATTCTGGTTGTGCTATTATGGTATGGTCTGGCTGTGCTTTCATGTTGTTAGCTGGAAAGCTGTTACTATTGTCTTTTAAATAATATTAGATTCGGGTTGTGCTATTTTATTGTTTTTATTAAATCTTATTATTAGTCTGAATGGTTCCGAAAATGAGGTTGTTACGTAAAAGTTCTAGAAATAAATTAAATAATGCCCTAATTTTGCTAAAAAATTGAGGGGTAAAATGCTTTTTTTTAAATGTCAATGTTGAATAAGTATTTTCGAATTCATTAAAATACATTTCAAAAAGGTTTCTGTTTTTTAAAGTTTTGAAACACACTTTGCTTAATACATTTTAAAAACCTTTTTTAGAAATGATGTTATTAAATAAGCGTCATATCCCTTTTATAATTTCGTCTATGTTTCTAGTTAAAGTGAAATCAGTATATAAAAAAAAATGCCATTAAACAAATTTTTAAAGGAATATATATTTATCAAGCGATTTACATTAAATTATAATGTATGAAATATTTAAACACCTTTAAAACCCTTTGATTTCAGACCAGGAACCTCGACAATTTCTATATTCAATCGTACCATGATTTATGAAAAATTATCTTTGCAGCAAATTCTTTTGTTAATAGTCTAGTAACCTAGTATTGAAAATGATATAGAATGAAATAGCATGAATTTTATATTTTTAAATACGAAAATACTTTAACGTTTCTCCGAGGAAATTTCTTTGGATTTATTTTCTAAACATTTGTTGAATTCTGAAATTTCTTTGAATTTATTTTCTAAACATTAGTTGAATTCTGAAATTTCTTTGGGTTTTTTTCTATACATTAGATGAATTTGTACATTTTTCCAAATTAAGGGAATTCTTCACTCACTTGAAAACACCCGCTTCTTAATGTTAAACCTATTAGCAGGTTGTTTTCGAATTTCTCGTTTAAATGTGAACATTTTTAAAAGATTTTTTTTTCATAGGACAGCTGAGATCGATATCTAATAGGGCCATTTTGTACTTTTTCGATTTTGGTTGCAGATATTTTTAATAAAGTTACTTTCACTTTCGAAACCGGTTCCGAAAGTGAAAGTATCTTTATTAAAGAAATCTGTACACTGTAAAAAAAACGACATTTTTACAGTACAAAGTACTGTTCATCCCGCGCACAAACTCGATCACTGTGAATGTGCTGTATCTTTCTTTGGTTTCCTGACTATATTAACATGAAAAATACAGTAGTTGTGTAAAATTAACAGTACAATGTGCTGGCAATTTGGACGACAGCAGTTTGTACTGTAAAAAAATGCGTCCAAATTGACAGCACATTGTGCTGTTAATTTTACGCAACTACTGTATTTTCCATATGAATATAGTCAGGAAACCAAGGAAAGATACAGCACATTCACTGTGATCGAGTTTGTTCTGGCAAATCTACAGTGGTTTTTTTACAGGGTAACTGAAAAGTAAAAAGTAGCCATATTAGAGATAGACCTTAGCTATCGTATGCAAAAAATGTTTAAAAATATCCAAATTCAAACGAGAAATTCGAAAACAACATGTCAATAGACTTAACATTACCGAGCGGGTATTTTCAAGTGAGTGAAGAGTTCCCTTAAGTATGCGAATCTGAAAAACTCTGATAATGCAGTTAAAGTCTTTTCTTTTTATTATTAATTGGAGAGCTATTACTATCCTTTCCCATTCTAATTGTTTTATTGCTTTCACTTAACCATATTATGAGATAAAATGTTTTTTAAAAGAAGTTTTTTCATAAAAAAATAATAAATTAAATTGATTAACTAATTTTTCTGAAAAAGTAATGAGTAAAGAACTTTTAGAAATATGTTAATGCCTTTTTGACATTTAAATACACTTACATTTTTTTTTTTAATGTTTGACAATTATGAAAAAGCACTGTTTAATAAATTTTAAAATAATTTTCTGCATGATGTTATTCAGTAACGTATTTATTTCGTACGTATTTCTTTTAAAATTAAAATGAAATATTAGTTCTAAAAATCAAACTAAAAATGTTATTCAAATTATTCTTAAGGGAATATATTTTCCCAGTATTTTACATTAAATCATAATGAATGAAATATTTGAAAAAGCATTGAAACATCACGAATGAATGAACAGATTAAGCGTCTAGACTTCGAGAAAATAGGAAAAAAGTTCTTATATATTTAGCTTCAATTCTTTCTGCATTATTAGTGAAACAACATTTTTAATCGGATATTTTTAGCAGGAAGAAAATTAGAAAAACCGTTTGAGTGGAATTTATTCTGATTGATTACTCAATGTACCTTATATAGCAAATACTTTCACTTCATTGAAGTTAAAATTGATCGAAGAGGACGTCAATTAAGAAGATGCAAATTCTTAAAAGTAATACGACTCTGTTTTGATTATATGAGTGGTACTTTTTAACTTAATTACTGGACAGAATTTACAAATGGAATAAAAATTTGAATTTCCTCTGTTGGATTCCCCCAAGTTATTCCTTAAGAAAATATTTTCAGTTCGCTGAAGTTAACTTTGACCAAAGAAAACGCCCACTAAGAAGATGCAAACGCCTAAAAGAAATATGCTTTATTTTTTCTCTGTACTCAACATTTCTTTTTTGATTTTTTGAATATACAGCTTGTACTGATAAATTTTTAACGGAATCTGCTCTATAATGCTTTCTTTTATGTATTAAATTTTTTTGTCAATACTGAATTTGAATGGGAATTCCGAACACTAAGTTATCGCCGAATTGGTTTCATTTATGAGGACTTACCATTGTCGCCCATTTTGGCGGTATATTGTCAAATATACCTAAAATTGGGGAGAATTTGACATTGGTGAACACCGTTACGTACGTACGTGTGCGCGTCATCCATGTTTGTAAACATTTTATGAATGCCAATGTATTATTTCGGTACTTTTATATTAGCCAAGGAGGAAATGTAAAAAATAGATTTAATGGAATTTCTTTTGATTAATTTATCATTTTGTTTATGTAGGTTTTTTTGTACTCCATTTAACTTGAATGTTTTCGTTTGATAGAGAAAAGACTTATTAGAATAAGTACTAGATATATTAGAAGATGTAAATGCACATTAAAAGACTATAGGGATAATAGAAGATATCAGATAGAGATATTGGATGAAGTAAATCCATAATACAAATACTTTTATACCCCTTGCACTGAATGTTTTATTTCTCATTTACTGAAAGATTAGAATTTGCAAATGCTTCAGTCTAGTTAAAAAATTGTAAACTGCCTTCAATATGTCGTGCCTATTTTATTAATAAATTCTGAACGCAATAAAAAAAAAAAAAATTCTGATTTAGAAGACCTTAACAAAAACAGCATGGAAGATAAAATATGCATTTTAGAAACAAGATGTTAGTTAAATACAGGGTGTCCATATAAAACGAACCTACTTTAAAGTTATTTAAATACGAAACTATTGATCGAAAAGTTGTGAAATTTTGTGTCGGACATAATAAAAGAATGGGAACTTGTTTGAGCGAAAAATAATTAGTTCAAACTTTCGCCACCAGAGGGCGTTTTTTAATAATTTACACATATAGCCGCCACCCATTGAATACTAGGCCTGAACTCTGTGAAAAAACTGGCGGTTGCCGTTGGCGTATTTATTTTTTTCAGAGTTTATACGGTCCGTTTAATTGGAACACCAATAATTTTTAAAAGTTTTTACGCTTCATTTTTTTCAGGATGCGGTCTGTATATTTGCCTTATTTAATATGAGAAAAACAAATCGTAAAATCTTTAGAAAATCCCCCTGATGGCGAAATTATGAACTATTTTTTTTTCGCTCAAACAAATTACCATTCCTTCATTATGTCTGTCACAAAATTTCGCAATTTTTTGACGAATAGTTTCGTCTCTAGAGAACTTTAAAGTAGGGTCGTTTAATTATGGACACCCTGTATTTAGTTAAAGTCACATGCATAATAAAATAAAACAAATAAAAATTCTTCCAAATTCTACTGAAGATATTTAGATAAAAGATACTGAATATATCTTAGACAAAGATACTGAATATATCTTAGACAAAGATACTGAATATATCTTAGATCAAATTTTAAGTCATTTGAATGATAAGTTTTTGAATTATAAACAATCAAAATTTAGTTCTTCTCATGTTAAAAATATATTCAGTCTCGTGTATTTTTTACAATGTATGAATTATCATAAAATACTTATGACGTATTTTTTACATTAGCAAAACGTTACAAAAATAACAGTGACTAAAAAAATATAAATTTGGTTTTTATAACAAAAGGCTCTATAATATTTTCAATATTGTAATAAAAGAAATAATATTAAGAAAAAAACTCTATTTTACTGCATTTGTATAAATGTACAGTCGTGGAAAAAAAAAAGTAAACACCCCTTACTAACTCCTCAACAAATTATCGTAGACAAAAGTTACTGGTACCGAACGATTGGAAATAAAGTCTACTTTTAAATGATATATATAAAATTTGCTTATGGGCCGTCTACATATTAAAACGAATCCAAACTTGATTTTTTTCAATAGCAATACCCAATTTCAACGAGATATTTCAAATCTTTGGTTCAAACTATGCCTAGACACCAAATTTTAAGTCATTTGAATGATAAGTTTTTGAATTATAAACAATCAAAATTTAGTTCTTCTCATGTTAAATTGGATTTTCGTATTTTTATTTATAACTTCTGAAATTATGATCCTAATGTTTTAATTTTTTGTGTAGCAATGATACTAATATGCCCAAACATCAATACGTTGAATTTGCAATTTTTATGATTTTCTGATATGAATTATGAATTATGAAATTGATATTTTAAAAAATTATGAATTGCAACCTACATTTTTTATGGATTCAGATTTATTAAGTCCTTCTTTATGGAAATCCAAAATTTCACATTTTTCTTCCAAGTAGTTTTCAAATTATGCTTAAAAAACGGCGAAATGATGGTTTAAGGGACCGTCTATGATAGAAGTGACGAAATATTTTGAAATTTCTTATGCTATCCTGTAATCTAACAGGCTTAATTGACTGCTTAAGGTACCTTTATCAAGAAGGGAGCTCTCTCGGTCAACAATCGAGTGCCGAACTTCAATATGGATTCAGCCCTTAAATTACTCTCGTTTTATAATAATTAATTTCTCGGAAACTTATGGAACGAATTGCATAAAAATTTGTTTTTTGACTAATTGAAGGGTGTAGAGTTCATTTATGTTGTCAGAATTGTGTACTGCTATTGAAAAACACAATTTTATGGTTCATTTTCATAAGAAGATGGTCCCGTAAGCAAATTTTATATAGATAATTTAAAAGTAGACATTACTTCCAATCGTTTGGTACTAGTAACTTTCTTCTACGATAACTTGAGGAGTTAGTAAGGGGTATTTAATTTTTTTTCCACGGCTGTACATTTAGAATAAATCTTATAAATTATTTGATTCGTGCGAAGATCACTTTTTAATGATATCGCTTTTCGAATCTAAACTATTACTCTAGTGTGTGGAAAATATTTCACGTATATAAGTATATTATTTGAGTTAGGAGCATTAATATGTCTTCATAAATAATAACCAATGTGTTATTCAAATTGAAACAAAACGATGTATTTAGAGTTACTAAGAAAATAGAAACTAGTGTAAGACACATACTAGAAATAAAACAAATTTCTTTATGTAAATTCAATGCTTGAAAATACTTATTTAGAGCACGTATCGTTAACAGAAGAAAGAAAGTATTTCGAAAAAATATTTTAAAATATTTTTAGAAATCGAGCTTTAAAATATGTTTGAACTTTTCTATTTAAATTTAACCCTTAAATGCCGAGTGTTGCTTTTCGGCAACATACCCAATTTAGGCTCTAAAATACTATTAGAATAATATTGAAGCTATAATACCTAATGTTGACAATAAAATACATTCTGAAAATATTATTAAATCAATTTTCAACATGTAGATTGCAACACTTGTGCTGTTTAAGAATAAAGATAGATTTATTTTTTCAATTATTGCTACTCGTTCCTTTTGTTTTGTTTGGAAGCTTGCGAAATACCCTATTTTGTTCTGCAGTGAGCAAGCGAAATGTATTTCTTATTATAGTTTCTAAAATTCTTATGTGTTTAATATTATAGAATTTTATCAAGGAAAATTATTTTTTCAATTAAAGACCAGTATTGCCGATTAGTAACAAACTGTTTTTTAGCCGTAAACCATACTTAAAAGAAAATATGATTTTTTAAAGTATTTTTCCCATGATTTATTTAAAAAATGAAAACCGAAAAACATTATTACAATGATTTTTGAAAAATCAGGCATTTAAGGGTTAAAGGCCAAGAGGGGAATTCCTAAAACGTAATCCATGGAAATATGGTTATTATATTTCATAGTATAAAGATTTGCATTTTTTTTACTATTATCGACAAAATAATGCAGGTCAAACTTTTAAACTTTTTGTAGGATCTCTGCGGTATTTTAATATGTTTATTCCAAGAACATACATTTATTTCAATTAGTATTTTTCTTCCTTCCACTCCTATTTCAACACTATAAAACAAAATTCCGCAGAAAAAAAAATTGGAAAATGGACTGACAGAGAAGTTGACGTCTATTGTCTGTTATTTCACAAAACTTCCGTTTTGAAATTCCCTATTCTCAAGACGAAAATTTTTCCGCTATTCACTGTAATAAAACCACTGTAGATTTGCCAGAACAAACTCGATCACAGTGAATGTGCTGTATCTTTCTTTGGTTTCCTGACTACATTAACATGGAGAATACAGTAGTTGCGTAAAATTAACAGCACAATGTGCTGGCAATTTGGACACATTTTTTTTGCAGTACAAACTGCTGGCGTCCAAATTGCCAGCACATTGTGCTGTTAATTTTACGCAACTACTGTATTTTCCATGTTAATATAGTCAGGAAACCAAAGAAAGATACAGCACATTCACTGTGATCGAGTTTGTGCGCGAGATGAACAGTACTTTGTACTGTAAAAATGTCGGTTTTTTTTACAGTTTTCAAGACGCGAAATTTCTGTTTATAGCAACAAATGTGAGCAGTAGCACAATATTAAACATACATATATATACACATATATATATACATAAAGACTGATGCATGTCTATACGGAATAGTATGTTTTAAATAACCTTGTTTTTCTCCGGATTCAAACCTCAGAACTTTTCATTGCACTGCCAGGAAAACTCGTGTATATACACTAAAGTATTCCTCATTTTTTAACAAATAATTTCAACACTCTTAGAAAACATGTTACATTCGTGTTTTCCCCCCGAAAATATGAAAAAGAGGGAGAATTTCAATTCATGACTAGCACGCATGCGTACTGACTCTATTAATACTAAAATCCGAATATTTAAATTAAAATATTAAATTTCGATTAGAATCGATTTTACTAAAAAAAAAAAATAAAACTCACATAAAATTATAATATTCATATTTTACATCTAGCAATCCACATAAAAATATTTATAATAAACATTTTTATCCTATTTTAATACTAAAGTATTAACTCTTAAATGCCGGATTTTTCAAAAATCATTGTAATAATGTTTTTCAACTTTCATTTTTTAAATAAATCATGGGAAAAATGCTTAAAAAAAATCGTATTTTGTTTTAAGTATAGTTTACGGCTAAAAAACAGCTTGTTACTAATCGCAATACAGGTGTTTAATTGAAAAAATAATTTCCCTTGGTAAAATTCTATAATATTAAACACACAAGAATTTTAGGAACTATAATAAGAAATAAATTTTACTTGCTCACTGCAGGTCAAAATAGGGTATTTCGCAAGCTTTCAAACAAAACAAAAAGAACAAGTAGCAACAATTGAAAAAATAAATGTATCTTTATTATTAAACAGCACAAGTGTTGCCATCTACATGTTCAAAATCGATTTAATAATGTTTTTAGAATGTATTTTATTGGCAACATTAGGCATTATAGCTTCAATATTATTCTAATAGTATTTTAGAGCCTAAATTGGGTATGTTGTCGAAAAGTAACACCAGGAATTTAAGGGTTAAAACCTCATCCACAATCTCATTAAAGACGAAATCTTCCCAAAATTAACTTCAAAATTCAAATATTTTAAAAGAAATGAATCAAGCTATGCCCATATGAGGCAAACATTTTAACTTAAATTGTTTTCACTACTGTACAACTATAGCCGAGTGGTTAGAGCACTGGCATCGCAAGCATTAAGGCAGCTGGTTTCATCCCATGGTCAGTCACTTTTATTTAACCCCAGTTACTTCGATTGATGTATATTTTACCTCCTGTAACGGAGAAAAAAAGAAACGGATATTTGTCTATTAACTGAAAAATACTGACTGCTGTAGGAAAATTTCCGTGAATTGAATCAAGTATTTCTGAGAGTGTAGTGGATGAATGTTCTATCCTGTACACCAACTGCTCGCATCTAACTACTCGGTTATAGGCCACGACAGCAATTACGAAAATTCAACTGATTTTTTTCCATTTTCTGTCAGTTGAAAAAGAACAATCTTGTTTGTGTGTCTTCTAAGAATTATTTCCGTTTTTCACATTCAACCAGTATATATAAAAGTAAATTTTTCCGTTTATTTCCGGAAAATTTACGATTTCCAAACAAAACAGAACTTTTGCTAAAAGACAGAAATTTCACACGAAATGAATCTTAAAATACTAAGCTTGTTTTACAGTGTGACTTTACCTCATACATATTTTATTCACAGATATGAGGATATTTGATACACATTTGTTGTGCATAACTTCTGAATAAAACGTTATTGTTTGTTGGCGGGGCATTACTTCGAGTCAAGTGCTAATGTGGCTCGGAAACTAAGACGCAATTTTCCCAGCAATACGAAAAAACATACACGGGAGATAACTAGGAGCATGAATGGTAATCATCTCGATACAATTTAAAGATAAGAATATTTAACAAAAAATAAGGAAGTGCAGAATGTATTAAATAAAAAATATACTGCAAAATTCACAAACAAGGGAAATAATTAATATTACATTACACCAGACAGCTGAAACACGCGGCCCGCGGCCATATCTGGCCCACCAACAAATTATCTGTGGCGACCCCAAGCCTTTGGCATTTTACCTGTGTTTTTTCCAATTGATCGAACGTGCACGCTGAAAATAACGAACACACTTGCACGTTAACCCCGGTTTTACAGATGAAAAAATCAGGAAATACTGTATATGTATATCGACAGATCTAAGAAGTTTAAACTTCAGCTCCAAAGTATTGTTATTGCAAATCTAACCAAACGGAATGCAACAAAGCATGGGATCTCGAATCTCAAAACTGAAGATCTATAAAATGTTTTATGGTATCATTTTATAAACTGTTATGTGTTTTATATTGAAACAAAAGACATAAGTTAAAAAGTGTAAGAATATACTATTTAACTTATGTCTTCAATTTTACATCACGTAGCAAAAAAAAAAAAAAAAAAAAAAAAAAAAGTGTTCATTAAATAAATCTATTGACAAATTAATAAAACATGGCGCTAACGAATGACAACTAAAAAAATAGAATATTACAATGTACAACAATTGAAATAGGTTTTTAACGAATAGACTTAATAGTGACATGAATTTTGGTTTCCGTGCAAAAAAGCCTTCGAAAGTGTTACCTAGGCCTTTCACTGGGACCGTATAAAAAAAAATAACACACGAGTTTACAGCTGTTTAATTATTTTCATCATTTAGGTTATGAACCATGCCATTATTAACAATCTCTACATGATATTTTTTTCTTTTTACTTTCTTTTTACTGTTATATTTTTTTCAATTACATCTTAACATTTATAAAAATTATATGAAAATGCTCTGCTTGTATGAAGAAATCTGATTAATTGAATATGAACATCGCAGATTTCAGGGAAAAACGATTTACAAGATATTTATACTGGAAGGGAAACTAAAATTTTATGCTGGATATGAAAAATCTCTGTTGAAGTTTGCAAAGAATGTGACATTAAAAGCCATATATTTGTAAAATATAAAATAATTCACAAATAACTGGCCAAACTTCGGTAAATAAACTGTACAATGCATGCTTACTTTTAAAGACCAGATATTTGTTTCATAACTTTCAATTGCACGCAAATCAAAATCATTCACTATGAAGGGAAAGAAATGATGTCCAGAGTAGATGATAAGGAAATTTGAAAATAATACAGGTTTAGGTGTCGCTGTTAGAAAATTCGATAAAGCATCGTATTTCAAAAATTAGATCTAACTGAGGGCTTTAATTGATATATATAATATTAATGTTTGATTAATTACCCCACTGAAAAGAAGGGTTATGTGTTTCACGCGTATCTGTGTATGTGGATTTCTTTATACCCTCGAATCATCCCAACGGCTGGATGGATTTTAATGAATGAGGCCTCTATCAATTCGTCTTAATGGCCCGATGGTTATAGGCTAGATTTTGTTTTTATAAATTCAAAATGGCGGACGTAAAATACAAAATGGCGGCAGTGACGAAAGAAACAATTTACGCACCATATTGAGTGGCATATCATTGGATAGGTCTTTCAAAATGAAGAAAATGTTTCATTGACCATTTTACAGTCAGAAGCTCCGTTAAAATATTATACAACCTGGAAGTTTTGTATGTATTGTGGATCTCTAGCTTTACTGCAACTCAAACCATCATAGACATGTATAGACCTCATCAAAACAGTGTTTATAGATAGTAACTAAAAATTAAACACAACTTAAAAGTCATCAATACAAGTAAATAACAAAAATATTTAAGTAATATAAACAAGTAATGCAAAAAAATATATTTTAAGTCAATTCCTACTTAGGTCAATAAGAGAATTCTTTTTGTTTTCTCTCATTCTTCTTTCCTGTTGAGTAGGACTTAAAATGCCTTGATCAAGAAGAGGGCTCTTTCGGTCTAAAAATACCTTAATCAGGAAGAGGGCTCTCTCAATTATTGAAAGTTAATTTAATTTAATTAATGAATTAATATTTGAAAAAAAAAACTGGATTAACAACAAGTGTCATCCACTACAAGTTTAAAAAAATTTATTTGAGCTTGATTGGATGAATAATAAGTATTTCATTAACGATTGAAAATTTGAACAAGATATATATAGCGAGAGTGTGACCTAATAGTAGGAATTGAAAAAAAAAATAGTTTCACATTGATGATAAATATTTAATTAGTTCGCTTTTTACGCAGTCGGGTTTTTTGATTTTTTAAATTTAATTGTTTATATTCTTTTGTAATTCATGAAAACGCAGGTGCACGTAATATATTCAACAGACTGTTTTTCATCGCTGTTACGATATAAACATGAAAATGGAGAGCAACCGGAAATGATTCCTATACTCGGTGCAACAACCGTGGCTCATATCTTTGATTCATTAACGTCTTTTAAACAAATTAATATTTTAATATATGTTTTGACTTTTTCGTTTGGAATATATATTATTGTGATATGGTTATTAGTAGACGTAATTAAGACATATTACTCTTATTTATGCTTACATTTGTAAAAGAAAAATATTCAAATCGCGATTATGAATTTTGATTATACTTAAAATTTTTAAAAGAAAGTTTCGTTTACAGTAAATTTTCATCAGAAATTGTCGATTATATTTATACACACAGGCTTAATCATCGTCAATCTTGTAAATATCAGGTAGTGGAGAGAAAAAGATCTACTTTATTTAACAGAAATTTGATTGCTTTCCACTCACGAACTTTTAGCTTTCAAGGTCATATTCTTATTAAAGATTATCATTTATTTAACCATTAACTGCTGTTACAGGTCACACAGACATCGCTTTTTCTCATTTTCAAAGTTTAAATTATAATTTTCAGTTTAAATATAAATACTTAAATCGTTTGAATCCCTACTACTATCGCTGGAGACTTTTGAAACGATGATTATTGATTAAAATAACTACAGCTTTGCAAATTGAACCAAACTTTATAGGTTTTGTTGAAGAAAATATTGTGATTTTGTTTTTCCAAAAACAAAAATAAATAAACTGTGAACATAATGACTTGGAAACTTTCTTTAGCATTGTTCGATTTTGTATTTGTAAAATTTTATTTTGTGCAATGGTAATAATATAAATTCTCTTTTATAATTTTTTATGTAACCCGCGCCTTTGTATTCAATTCTTAAACTGGCCTTCGGTTATAAACGAGTTTGACATGGCTACATTACACAGTCATCATAAAGATAAAACTCAAAATTATATTATTTCGACCGTACATTGCTTCTAATTTTGCCTTTATGTTCCATTTTTCAAGTTCGTTTGGGGTTTCGCGTGGGGGCGGTGTTTCACACAACGCCGGTCCTCCTTAAGCACCTCGGTATCATGTCATAAAGATAAGAAGGGTGGTTTTAATTTCACAATTGCAAGTTGTGTAACCATACTAAATGTTTCCAAAAATAAAATAATCCTTATATACGTATTTAAACTAGTTGGATGTGTCAATCCCAAAATTTTCTTTTATCTCATCTATTTTAATATTTCAAAATGTTGTTACAAATGTCAATATTTCATTTTTATTAGTTCAATACTATATTAACTTTGACTTTCGCCTTAAATTTCTGATTCAGTCAATTAATTGTAGTAAAAACGAGTTAATCTCGTTCATGATATTTATTAAAATCAATACTTTTTCGTTATTCTGTTGTATGTTAGGTGCTCACGAATAGTCGGCTTATCAAGATGGGAAGTTCCCGTCGCTTCACGAGCCACCGGTACGAAGAATCAAGGAAATAAAACTAAAATTGCTATTATAATGCCTCCTTTCGGCGGAATATTTAAAAATTCAGGGAGGGCCTTCTTACCATGGCGAAAACATACACAAAAAATTTGAATCAATTGTATGCATACCTTCATAAACTTTTCGTTGGTACAATATTCAAAATGGCACAAAAATTGCTATTACAGCACCTCCTTCCGGCGGAGTTTTTCCAAATTAAGGGAGGACCTGCTTGCCATAGTAAAAAACATTAAAAAAATTTGGTTCAATTCTATGCATAACATCATATACTTTTTGAAGGTACAATGGCGACGGACGTACGGACACACGTACAGGCAGATATTTTCTATAAACATGTTTTTGGGGATCTCTGACACCTAAAACGAGTAAATCCGTCGAAAATTGGAAGTCGAAAAAATTTCGAATACAATACTTTCTTCTATTGAAGATAGAAGAAAGTAAAAAGTGAAAGAAAAGGTAACTTTCAGATGCCTTTAAACAATCGGATTACTACAATCTTGAAGAAGATGAAAAGAAGTACTTAATCACATTTGGCGGTTTGGCGCAAAATTACAATTGGTGCCTCCCTAACACAAAACAATCAATAAGATAAAACAATGTCTGGGATTAGATATATGAATGCTTTTCTACAGCATGTTTTTACAGAAAAATAAGAAAATACTCTGTGTGGAATTCAAAGTTTCATTTGAGATATTAGATTAAAAAAATGGAATGTGTTTCTTTAATGTTATTCTTATGCCATTTAATCTGCGAAAATGCAAGTCTATGTTTGTAATAGCTCTGCACAGGGTGTACTAGGATTGACAGTTAAAATTTCGTGGGGAGATAGAAAATAGCAAAATAAGACAATTTCACACAGAAAAATATGGGTTTAAGCGAACACATAAAGTTGTAGAGGGTGCAGTATATCCAAAACTTCTTATCATGCGTAAAGGTCTTTGATAAGTGTCATGTTTGTGTTTAAATTTATTATGTCTAGATGGCAGCACCAAAGCTCTCCACAATTCATTAGGAATAAATATCAGAGAAATGTTATTCTCTCTTGTGTTATGTGACATATTGTAAGTGATGTGTTTGTTTTTTAAATGAATATCGAATGTCTATATGTCTACGAGCTACCTCATCATTAAGAGTTGTGTTAATTACTATTAATAAGTTACTAAAGATACTATAATTAGTCCTGCCGGTCGTCATTCCACAAGGTGACTTTGCAGAAGTAACATGAATCATTATACGTTAAATGAACATGCAGATATGCATCTAACTTACATAGCGATAGGGGAAAGTGGTCGAAGAGCTGCGCATGCGTATGCGAAACGTTTCCCCAACCGGCGCAAACCTCAGCATCAAATGTCTTTCGTGTTCATCGACAACTCAAAAGGAATGCAAACGTTCCTCTTCAGTGGCCGCCCCACGGTTGAGTGCGAAGCACCAAACCGGCGAGCAAAACCTCAAGTGCTGAAACTTGGTTGTTCTTCAACAGACTGTAAGATAGCTTCCTCGATTGGAACTGTCCATGTCGATCGGTTGACCTTTCTATCATGACAGGTACTGGTAACCGATTCAGTTTCGCACAGTTGTTGAAGAGCACGTGCAAAAATTTTATGCTGATGTTTTCGCCGGTTGGGGTAGCGTTCGGTATACGTTTTCGCTTCTCTCCGACCGCTTTACCCTGTTGCACCGTAAGTTAGATCCATATCTCCATATTTATTTAACGTATACTGATTCATGTTGTATCTTCAAAGTCATCTTGTCGAATTACGACCTGGTGGATTTGTCAGAGTTGCGTGTGATCAGAAGCTGTGGATACAGAGCGCCCTCTACAACATCATGTTTTTGTTGCCACCCATACTTTTCTGTGTGATATTGTCTTCTTTTGCTATTTACTTCCTCCCCAACAAATTTAAACTATCAATTCTGATACACTCTGTGTAGAATTGTTACAAACATAGGCATTTTTTCGATTAAATGGCATCAGAAGGGAGAATGTTTTACATTAGTATATTTAAACTTTGAATTTAACACAGTATATCTTGATTCTAAAAGCGTTCGTTTATTAAAAAATACCAGATTAACACTACTCAAACGCGACAGGATATCAATTAATATTAACCTTTTAAAATTTCTTAAAATCAATTTAGAAACATACTGCTTTTGCTTATTTTAAAATTCTAAATAACTAATTATTTTATAGAAACTAAACCAAAAATTGTTAAAATGATGATTTTGATAAAAAACTAATCACTTATTGTTTTAAATTTTTCCGAAAAGCTCACAAAATGGCTCATTTTGGTTTCGTTTTTAATAAATAAAAAGGATTGTTTTTATTATTATAGGTACTTTCTTTTTAATGTTTATTTTCCATTCATTATTTTTCCGAATACAAATTGTTCTACCATTCATCAGTAAAAGTTAACTTTATCAGGTGTTAAAAATAAAATGTTTTTTAATAATAAAATGCAAGGAAACTATAGAATCTCTTAAGAAAATTTAAAAAAATAAATCTCCATATTTAGCAGTATCTTTGGAAGTCGGAAATGCAATCCTTACGAGATAGAGGAGTTGTTAGGGTCTGAATCATAGTGGTAGCAAATTGACATTTAAAGACCATAAGCTTAAAATAAGTGATGACTTTCTTGATAGTGAAGTTCCCCGAAATTTTCTGCCTGTGTGCCTTGTTCTTACCATCTACGGTTTTGCACGTTTGGGGTAGTAGGGGTGTTTTGTAATGGCGCATCTTCGTTTCTACCGCAAACGTCCGAAACATGCCCAGCGTATTTCAAAACATTCGAGATTCCAGTTTACGAAAGTTTCATTCACACATTACGAAACATCGGACAACTTCATTATCAGGAATGTCATGACTTATTTTAAGCTTATGATCTTTAAATGCTAATTTTATATCACTATGATTCAGCCCCTAACAACCCCACCTATCTCTTAGGCTTGCATTTCCAACCCTGCATTGCTATGTGATTTCGAGTCGCCTCTGTAACCCCTACACCTCATGTAAATTTGTCGGTCTGGTAGCGAAACACCAACATATCTACGTAAGTGGAATGTATTGCAAGTTTCATTATCATAAATGTTTCTACCAGGTTACCAAATATACGTTTAAAAAATTGAAATTTGTTAACTAGAATAAGAGAGAATGTGAATACAATAATGTTCAAACTAGATTAACTAGTGTAGCAATAAATGAATTGTAGATATGTAGTGTATACATTGAGAAAAAAGTAAATAAATTTTCATGACTTAGTTTATTTGGATTACATTGTAAGTGTCTCAGGGATAGTTTGTTTTTGCTTAAAGTTTTTAAATCGTTGTTCACAATTTATTTAAAAAAATATTTTGAATTATTTGCATACGAAATGCGTAAATATTTTATTTTAAAAGATCATAATAAATGAATTATTTCAATTTTCTACGTTTTATCTATTTAATTTTAAAATTATTTCTAAAGATGTACATTTCAATGCATTATATTTGTAGTGTATTAAATAATTTATACGTAATACTGAAAAAATGATGATAATTTATCTTCTTAAAAGCATATCGAATGTGAAATTTTATTGAAAGAGCTTTAAATTATATTTTACAAATGATTCAATTTAAATTCCAATTATTTTCTGAAAAGGAGATTCAAATGCATTTTCAGTGGAAAGCGCATTAATTTCATTCCACTTGAAATTGTTATTTATTCAACATTAATGAATCGTTGAATGCTAATACGTAAGTATACAGATTCTAATAAGATATTTTAATCTTATTTAAAGGAAGATGGCAGGTTTAAAGTTTTCTCTTTTATAATATATCAATTAATTCGAACACAAAGTTGAACACGTTCTTTCGTTACAACACGTATTTTAAAACTGTTTGTTTTAAGGTATTTAATTATTGTCTGATGTGCGGTAAATAAATAAAACTCTTCTTAATGATATAAAGTTTATTCATTTGGTATAAGTGATGTCGAAATATTAAGTACAGAATAAAGAATTGTTATAACAAATGTGATTTAAATCAAGTTTTTTCTATGAAATGAATATTTTAATTCCCATATTGAAAAGAAGTAATATTTTTGTCACAATATTCTAAAAAGAAAAAAAATACACATAGTGCAATGCATGTAAATTAACGTAGTTTATTACAATTTATACGTAATTATATTTACGTAGTTGCTATTAAAAAACAGTAGAAAGCTATCTATTGCAACCGACCAGAGGAAAGGAATTCCTGAATTTTTTCCGATGATTATTTTCACCGATCACGACCCCCAGATCCCAAAACAATCCCCCCTTCAAATGTTGATATATATAACTGATTTTTGTCATGCTGTAGCACTCGTATTTATGAATCGATTTGAACCGACTGTGACTGAGCAAGTGTACGAGACTTACTAAGGTCTAAGACCGAGTGCTCGAGTTGCTCGTTTGCTCGATTTGGTTCTTTCGTTATCCTTTAGATGTTTGTCCTTGATAAAATTATTTCTGAACATTTTCTGTTTCGCTTCTATCTTAAAAAAGAGTTGAGATATAGTAGTTTGAAACTCTAGGGTGACTGATATTTTGAAAATAAAATTGTTTTTTTTTCATGCGGTAGCCCTCGTATTTATACAATGATTTGGATGTGACTGAGTCTAGGAGTACAGGACTTACCAAGATCTTGACCGAGGTCGTTGGCCAGATTCCTTCGCCATCTTATTTTAAAACAGTGGCCACTTAAATATTTCCAATTCAAAATATTGTACAAAAAATGAGAAATTTTTTTTAAGTGTACGTACTTGATACAAAGGTTTTGTTTTGACTTTAGCTTAAAAAATGAATGAGCTATAGCAGTTGAAATTCTAGGGTGACTAATTTTTTCATAATCAAATTCACCAGAATGATGTTGCACTTGCAACACGCAGCTGAGAAAGGACATGCCAAAGCGTACCTCATCGCAGTGGACACAGACATGGTTTTTCTGACCATATATCACTTGAAACGGTTAAATATGCCAGAGTTATGGATAGGCTTTGGATCTGGAAAACACTATTAAAGGGATTCCAATCCATCATATCTGTCAACAGCGTGGACCTGAACGCAATTGTCACGTTCTGACAATTAGACACAATTAATATTTGTGAGCTTTAGAAAACGTGGTATTTTGTAAATTTACTTCAATTGTTGTTACCATTGTTGCTACTCTCTCAACTCTAGAGCCGCCAAGGCAGTCATTTTGACTGTTTCGAAACTTTAATTGCGTACCAATTTGTTTCTATTCAGAGTATAACTTTCAGTTTCCGTGAGTTTTCCTATAATTCGAAAAACTATGATATGCCTGTGTTAAATTTTCCAGTCAGTCGAAATTTATGAAGTATTGCAGTAGTATACCTAGAACCGCCGAAACGGTCAAAATGACCGCCGTCAATTTTAATGCACATTTTATTTAGTAGATGTCGCAACAGTCAATACTTCATACAAGCATACTTCAACAGAAGTTAAAACATTACCACAGATAACTTCTTTACTTCACTGTCGCTTGGAGAAAAGCTCTAGTCACTGAAAACAAACGTTGTTGGCACATTCAATCGCGGACGAAAAATAAAATCCCACAGGCCATAAAATGTGAAAAAAAATCTTTGTACACTAGCCAAATTCTTGCTATGATGGTATTACGTTGAGTTTATCAGGGGAAGAAAAATAAGTATGTTTTAATTCTAATTTCCCGACACCCACCAGTTACATTTGAAAGTGCTGATAAACATATACCAGAAACTGTAAAGTTTTATAATTCTACAAAATTTGGCGTCGACGTGCTCGACCAAAGGGCACGGAAGTATTCGACAAAAGCTTGTTATACACGATGACCTCTACAAGTGTTTTATAATTTTCTTTATCTAGCGGGCATCAATTCTGAAAAACATAGTCAAAAAAGATGTTGAATACCAGTATTTTGATGAAGTGAAATCCGCTTTCTTTAATCCTTTTATATTATTCCTGGTATTTTCTAGAAGAAAATACTGGTAGTTTCCTCTTTTTTTGACTGTGTTTTTCCCTGGCTACTCGCCACCCTGAATATTGTATTACTCAGGGGATAAATATAAATGTTTGTTTTCACCAAGTTTATTCTTGTTTTTAGCAATTTCGATTTCTCATGAAAAATATTTTTTACTATAAAAATATTCTTAAAATATAAAATATACATAATATATATATATATATCAATATAATATAATTATAACATAATAAAGTATAAAAAAATAATAAAAAATCTGAAATATATATTATTATATGGGCAATGATGGTAATAATAGTAATAAACGATACTAAGTGTAAAAAATGGCAAGTAAACAATAGTTGAGCATGGTGTGGCAGCTTTATCTGCAACATATCGGTTTCCGCCCCCCCCCCCCCGTTACTCAAAATTTACTTTGAACAAGTAAAGTCATTATATTAGTTCTTGTTTTAAAACAATACGTAGTTCTACCTTCATATATATATATATTTTTTTTCTTTCTCTCTCCTTTTCACAACGAAATTAACTCAACACGTACAAAGATTTATAATTTCATTTTTTCCCACTTCAAAATTCCCATTCTCGCATATTTATTTTAAAGTTCTGTATTTAAAAGTAATCAAGGACACATAAACCTAAGTGCCTCTGCACTTTTCAACGTTTCATTTTCTTTATCGTATTTTATCTGCGTTATAAATAAGCCACCCTTAATTGCTATTAGAATTTGACGAGTAAAAAGAAATAAAGAAAAAAATAAAAAAGTATGTTATGGGAATTGCGATTTCAAATTATATTTCATTTATCTTAGCACATATGCCTTCTACATTTTACATACATTCGATAAAGATTTCACAATCACATTTAAGCGCAATCTATTGTTAAAGTAAACAAAACCAGACTTCATGTCGCTCTTATTCATGAAATATATGTAGGGTTGTTTTACATCCTGTGGGAAAGGGGGGCTGCCACATTATTTGTCCGCTAAATCTGCCGCCAATGCTTTGTCTCTGTAATTCCGGCGTCAAAAACTTTGTAAATTGGCGATAATGTAATACGCCATGTTATGTGATTCAGTACGCAAAAAGTGCAGTTGGCTCCCTACCCCTGTGATGTAAGGTCCGAGAAAGGGCCGCCATTATTTTCCTTTTTTGACGTTACGAAGCACTTTGCCATGGATAATTATGTATCTACTTACCTTCATATCCGATGCTCTTTTTACGAACTGTCTGTTTTCATTTGAAAATGAATAAACATTGACTGCATTTTCTTTCACCTATAATGTTGGAGTTTTTTTTTCATCTTACAATACCATCGAACCCCTGTACCACCGCTGCATGGAGAATCAAACGACTCCATACATGGTAATCCACATCGGTCAAAATGACCTCCTTGGCGATTATAGGTATACGTTTTTGCCGGCGGTTCTAGTGTTAAGCTCATAGGCTCATAGGATTCGGCAGCGTTGTCAAATTTGCCGGTACTTGGCTAAATATCGTCCCATTTGGCGACTAAAAATAAATCGTCATAAATGAAGCTAATTTAGATATAACTGGCTATTTTGAAAAGTTTTCATTCAAATTCAGCGATGAAGAAAACAGAGATTGAATCTTCTATAATTGGTTTGCACTCATTTAGCCTCGTGTGTTTAATTAAAATTAGCTGAATTTTTTAAACAAGGAATATAGAAGCTACATTTCCACTTAAGGGCGTGCAGGCTAGAAGGCCTTTTTTGAACTAATAAATGTCGAATAAGAAATTTCGTAAATTTTAAATAAAGTTATAATTTTTGATAATTTTGCAGTATGTTGAAAATGTTTTAGGGAATAAAGTTTATTAGTTTAGATGGTGCATGCATGTTTTCACTATATTAAATATTTTCTGCAACTTTCTGTTTTTAAAATACTTAAAAACTAATTCAAATTTTAAGTGTAGAGCATTTCTGAAATTATTTCCTGGTTAGAGTAGAGACAAAATGAAATATATCTGCATTTCTGAGATTATTTACTTGTTAAAGTATAAACAAAATGAAATATACCTGCATTTCTGAAATTGTCTCTTGGTTAAAGTATAAACAAAATGAAATATACCTAAATATATATTAAATAAAATTTATACATATGCCCTTACTAAAATAATTGACCTAATTAATATTGCTTTCAATTCATTTGTATATTTAAAGTACGAATTGTAATTTTTATTTACTTGGGAATATCAAATTGGCTTGCATTAATACATTCATTAATTCGCGAAAGCTTAAAAAAATGTAATAAAAGGTGTAAAAAAAGGGTACTGAACTATTAACAGTTTCACATTGCAATGAATTATTTATTTACACTGAAACAAATGAATAAAATTATTATATTGATATCAAAAGTACTTCTTTTTACTTAATAAGGTAATAAACACTAAAATTAAAGTAAAAACTTTTAAAATTAATATGTTGAAATCAGTTACATTTTTGTCAGGATGCTTTTATGTTAACAATAGATGATATACAATATACAATGATATGCAATAGATGATATACAATATAACCCAAAGGAAATTAGGGATTTGTACACCTCAAATGAAGAATACCTGAATTTTCGTAAATGTAACAATTTCCGCCCTTTGAAGGGCGCTGATGCCGCAACGGCATCACATAATTTTAATCCATAATTGCCACATTGGCACCCGAATTCTTGAATGAAAATTTCACTTTTATTAAGTACGCGAAAATATACGTTTATTTGTGTACAAATAAATTTTCTTGTAAATACTGGTGTCAATCGATTATTTCAACATTTTACGAATACAAGTACCTTGCCCCTGAAAGAGTTAATGAAACAATTCTCTTTATTTCATAAACTCATTTATTCATAACTGTCTTTTAACATCAATATTTTACTAAAACACTTTTTATCTGTGAGGAACATTTTCCTTTCATTATGGTAACGAATATAAAATGCATTAGTTATTGAAATCAGTTACATTTTTGTCAGGATGCTTTTATGTTAACAACAGATGATATTATATACAATATAACCCAATGGAAATTACCGGGATATGTTCGCCTCATAGGAAGAATACCAGATTTTTCGTAAATGTAACATTTTCCTTACTTAATGAAACAATTCTCTTTATTTCATACACCCATTTATTCATAACTGTCTTTTAACATCAATGTTTTATTAAGACACTTTTTACCTGTGAGGAACATTTTCCCTTTGTTACGATAAAGAATATAAAATGCATTAGTTATTAATTTCAAGAAGCACATGTCATTTTATGAGAACCGAAGAATATATTTTGTTCTTTCAGCAATGGGATAAACACATGTTAAGATAAAACATTATTATTTTATAAAATATGAAGGATTTTCTTCAAGTTTGAGAAAAAAAAACTTTTATTCACATAAATGGAATACAAGACAAACATTCATCATATCTTTATTCATAATTGATTCTTAACACGAATATTTTATAAAAGCACGCTTCATCTCTGATCATTTATTTTTACTTAAAAATATTTAAAAATAGATAAAATACATTTTTATATTGTTTGCCAGAATGCAGCTGTTTTCGTCTTTTAAAAAACATTTTTTTTTTCTTTTTTATTTGTTTGGCTTAATCTAATTACAAGTTGGAATATTTTCAAAATGTAATTGTTAGATAATAAATAAATAAATAAAATAAAATAATTACTTTCGGAGCTTTTGAAATGTATTAAAAAAGGTTTGAATAATATATGTTTTTTAAAATGTAAATGTTATGTGAATTATTTTAATTTATTTAATAATTGTTTAAAAGCTCTTAAAAAAATGTAAAATTTTACTATAATGATGTACTTTGGAAGTATGTTTTAAGACAAGATATTTAGTAACTGAATACTCAAAGAAAATTAATCTAAAAGTAAAATAAAATGCACAAATACGTAGATTAAAATAATTTAAAATTTAAATTATTTCTAGCACGGGGATCTCAAAATTTCTTGGATATATTCTAAAATTCAATTTATCGACGTTTGACTTGTAAAATGTCGTGTACATTATTGATAATTTTGCATAGATTCAAACAATGTTTCCATGATGAGTTATTCTAGCTTTTCTTTCAAAAAGAAAGACACAAAATTGTACTCTGTAATTTTCGATGAGAAATATAAACATGCTAAATTTCAAGTTAATAATGGCCGATAATCATTTTATTGTCTGGTATTTTACAATCTTATAAAAAAGGGAAGCAAACATTAATTTACTGAAAAGATATTATGGCAAAATAACCCTTTGATTGGTTTCCTGCTGTATTGTTCGAATGGAAGAAACTAAAAAAATCATTCTGGAAGGTGACAGTTAAAACGATATACAATATCTTACGGGAAGTTTTCTGAAAGAAAAGATTCCCTTTGCTGTCTTAAGGGGACAAGGGACCTTTGAAACCTTAAAAATCAATTTTTTATTTTTTGTAAAGTTCGCTTTTAAAATTATTCATGGGTACATTATAAGCATTATGGCAAGCATTTATCACAAAAAAATGAAAAAAAAATTTTTTTGAGAAAAAAATGGAATTTTACGCGTTGTTTTAGAAATCTTCGAAATGCCCCCTTCGCGTTCCATATCAATGAAAATCCCCAATATTCTTTATAAAAGTTTGGTTTATATATATAAATAAAACTGTGCATCGAATTTTATATATTTGAATATAAAGGTTTAAATTTATTTTTAATTTTTCGAAAATTTAATGTTTTTTTATTTTAAAAATTTTTCAATTTTTTAAATTTTTGCTTTTGTAAATTTCACTTTAAATATTACTCAAGTGTTCATTATATGCATTATGGCATCTATTTATCACAAAAAACAAAAAATTAATTATTTTTGAGAATAAAATGGAATTTTACGCGTAGTCTTAGAAATCTTCGAAATGCGGCTTGCGCGTTCCATATCAATGAAAATCCCCAATATTTTTTTTTATATAAAAGTTTGGTTTATATATATAAATAAAACTGTGCATCGAATTTTATATTATTTGAATTAAAAAAAAAATTGAAACATTTTCAAAAAAGTTTGATTTTTTTTTTAAAATCTGTATATTCAAATATATAAAATTCGATGCACAGTTTTATTTATATATATAAACCGGACTTTTATAAAAAATATTGGGGATTTTCATTGATATGGAATGCGCAAGCCGCATTTCGAAGAGGACGCGTAAAATTCCACTTTTTTCTCAAAAAAAAAAATTTTTTTTTCTTTTTTTTTGTGATAAATGCTTACCATAATGCATATAATGTTCCCTTGAATAATATTTAATGTGAAATTTACAAAAAATAAAAAATTGATTTTTAAGGTTTTAAAGGTCCCTTGTCCCCTTAAATATCAAGAAAAAAGTGTTTCTGTTAATTTTCTTTCACTAAATGTTCTCGGAGATAAATGAAAGATTTATAGAACTGAGAGTAACTGTAAGAGGTAAAAATTTCTTCTATGTAGCGGAACGCTTTTGAGATGTTTTATAGAAATAAAGAACGCGTTGACTCATTGCATATTAAAGTAATTCACATTTAGACAAGTTTTAGACATAAAGTCTATTCAACAAGAAAATGACCCTCGTTGTTTCGTACGGAACTACCGCTGCAGCACCACCTGTCTTAATGTATTTTAATCATTATTCCGTGCTGTTATGCACAATGTGCAGGCAAATTGTATTTTAGATGTCAATTAATCGATAATTATCGCAAAATTTCTGAAGCTAATCGAGCGGTGTTTTTTTGTTTATGACAAGAAAGGACCTAAAATGGCATACAAAGTGGCTGCAAAATATATTCTTTAGTCTGAGACAATCTTTAAAAAATGAGTAAAATATTATTTGGAGGTTGGAAATATGGACGATCTGTCTGAGAGGGTACTAGACAGAGTGACAACAAGAAAGGAGGACGCCGCGATCGCCGAGAAATGTCGAGAAAATGTGAACCATCTACTAGGAATACTGATGTCTGCAGAGACGTTTTTGATCCTAACAGAACAATTTGGGTGCTGCAAAAAGACAATAACTCTAAACATTATAGCGAAATGGGTAGCGCGCCGGAATGGTGAAAAAAGGTCACTGCGATTGAATAGCATATCCGATTGAAAATATGTGGTCGTACATCACCATGAACCTTAACCCTTTCAAGGACAGTGGCTAGACCACCTAGCCACTTAATATTAATTCTAAAACTGAGAAATGGCACCAAGAATATATTAATAAAATTTTGCTTTTTGTAATGAAAGTTCAAAATAGAGGGGGGGGGGGGGTTATTTTTATAAGAAATTCGTTTGAATATTCTGGTGTCAGTCAATTATTTCATCATTTTACGAACAGAATTCTTCTATCCCTGAAAGGGTTAAACGAAAGCCAGTGTACACGGTGAAGCAGGTGACATTTCAGAATGTGGCAAACTTTTCCAGTTGAATAGGGGGGGGGGGGGGATCCTTGTCGAAAGTATGGGGAAAAGATATCAACATATAATCAGTAAGGGACGTGATTGGGCGAAATATTACTTGATTGCGCAATAGTTAATAAAGTCAGCTTCAATTAAAAAAAAAAATTAATGCTTATCTTTTACAGATTATATTAGTCAGTTTCTTGATAAACAGACAATAAAATGCATCGGCAAATTTATTCTCGTTCATTTATTATTACAAGAACACTATTTTGCTATATTTTATATTTACCTTCATTTAAAGTTATTACTTTTTTTTGTTGTTACCATGCAATCCACAGTATTTTAAAATTCGTCGTTTAGAAATAATTTTTAAAATGTTTGACAAAAACTAATGGCCGAAAAAAAAGAGTTAAATCTTGAAAATCTCATTTCCTCACTCTTAATATTATAAATGAAACAAAATTTTCAAAAGGTTATTTGTAGCAGAAAGAAAAGTAGAAAATTTGATTGAGTAGAATTTCTTCTAAATGTTTATTTCCCAAGTTGATTACGAAGAGAACGTTTTTACTGATTTGAAGTTAAATTTGATCGACTAAATGCATATAAAAAGGATATAAATACTTAAAATGTACGAGTTTTCTTTTGCATGCTTTGACTTATTATTATTCTTTGTTTAGAAATTAACTTTAAGAAAAAAAAAGCAAATGGTATCTACATTACTGTTTTATCATATTTATATTCAAAATTAATTCCTGCAGTCAAAAAATTTAGATTGATATTTAGTTGTTCAAAATATAAAGCTAGCTAAACGTTTATTTGAAATGATTTAATTAAACATAACAAAAAATATATTTATTTTGCAAAATATGTTTGATGAAATTCCATTAATTGCATTGAGCATCTCTAAGTAATGTTTTATGAACAACAAATTTTCATAAAAAAACTCCATCGAATTTATGACAATTTAAAGTTCAGAGACGGTTTCCTTAAACAAAAGAAACTAACATTTTCGAAAAAGAATTAAAAATATCTTTTTCAAAATGCCTCTTCAATATGTTTCAAATATGTTTTTTGCGTGTAAAATTTTGGTATTAAAAACGAAAAGAGGAAGATCAATTTTAAACAAGTGAATTTCCCCTCATAATTTTTGAGGTTTTGTCATTCACCGTGTTTGGAAATTACCTGAAAAGTACTGCTGGTCAATTTTCATTACCCTTTTTAGAATGTCGGTTGCATTTTAATACTTTTCGTTTGGAAAATTATATTTATTTTCATTAATATTTTTTCCCATACTTCCTTGATTATGTGTTTTTATTCACGAGAAAGAACAACAACGATAATAACAATAATAATGAAAATAAACAAATATAGGCATTTCTCACATAAATTTTCTTTAACTTTGTAAGAAATTCATGTAAAACTATAAATTCTATATGAAAACAATCTTGCATTAATATTTACGTTAACTCGACATCATGCACAATTTTAAATTTGATAATATTTTTTTACTTTTCATACGGAAATTTCCCAGCTCTACAGTTTTTCTAGCTGAAATTCTTTTAGCAGTACGATATTTTAATGAAAATATTTTATAAACAAGTGGGTAAGTGTGATCACAG
Source organism: Maratus speciosus (assembly GCA_963932465.1). Taxonomy (NCBI): domain Eukaryota; kingdom Metazoa; phylum Arthropoda; class Arachnida; order Araneae; family Salticidae; genus Maratus; species Maratus speciosus. The sequence continues at coordinate 103,498,406 of OZ010789.1, read as the reverse complement.
AGCGCACAGAGGGTTTCGTTTAATAATCCATTAAAAAAGCTTTATCCTTTTGCAAACCCTATTTGTTCGACATTTTGTATCCAGGGGACTCACTCTAGTCTAAACAAACCTCTATCCGAACGAAACTCCTTTTTACAACCTGTCCATAGATATATTAGTCGAGGGGATCGGGCCCGTAGCAACCGCTATAGGAAGGCGCCCCCTGGCGGTAAAAAGTGGAACTAAAATATGCAGGTCAACTGTGCATAATATGAAAGAGTGGTCAAAGGGGTGTCGGCAAAAGTTAGAAAAGTGCCCCCGGGTGAAAAAGGAGAGGATAAAAATTGCTTAAAATGCACAAGTTAGAGACCGGAGGGATAAGTAATATAAAAGTTTTTGAAAATTTTACGATTTTTCGTGTGATCGCAAGTGTTCTGCTATAAGTAAGAAAAATTTCAAGTCTCCAACTGAATTAGGGGCTGAGTTAGAAAAATTGCTTACAATACACAAGTTAGAGCCCGGAGGGTTAAATATAATACTTTTTGAAATTTTATAATTTTTCGTGCGATCGAAAGTGTTCTGCTATAAGTATGCACAATTTCATGCCTCCAACTTAATTAGTGCCTGGGTTAGAAAAATTGCTTAAAATACACAAGTTAGAGACCGGAGAAGTAAATATAAGACTTTTGGAATTTGTATGATTTTTTGTGTGATCGAAGGTGTTCTGCTATAAGTATGCAAAATTTCCCGTCTTCAACTTAATTAGGGCCTGAGATAGAAAAATTGCTTAAAATACTCAAGTTAGAGACCGGTGGGGTAAATATAAGACTTTTTCAAATTTTTATGATTTTGTCATGCAAGCGTTTAGCTATAATTATGCAAAATTTCAAGTCTTCAACTTAATTAGGAGCTGAGTTAGAAAAAAAAAGCTTAAAATGCACAAGTTTGAGCCCAGAGGGTTAAATATAAGACTTTTTCGAAATTTTATGATTTGTCATTTGATCGCAAAAATTTAGCTATAATTATGCAAAATTTCAAGTCTTCAACTTAATTAGGAGCTGAGTTAGAAAAAAAAAAAGCTTAAATCATACAAATTGGAGCCCAGAGGGTTAAAATAATTTTCAAAATTTTATGGTTTGTCGTTTGATGTGAGGTGTTCATCTATAAGTATGCAAAATGTCAAGCCTCCAACATTTATAGTTTCTGAGAACGGGCACTGTGACTGACGAACAGACAGACAGAGGAGTGAGACGAATATGGTTTCGTCAGATGAACGAAACCCTAAAAAATCATATGCCGTTTATTTCATTGTATATAGAAAATATAAGATCTATGTATAAAATAGAAAACCATCACTTGTCCATATCGGCATTCAAATTGTTGGATTTTTGAATGGACAACAAAATAATTATATGGAAATATCATTCCTCCAGCTCATTTAAGGAACTTCAATAAGAACCAATTTTAAAAAATATTTATTGATATATTTATCTTTTAAAGTATTGCATTAAATATATTCATAGAGAGAAAATTTTCTAAAGTGTCGTATAAAATAATGTGGAACATTTTTTTATTAAGACATAAAGGTGGAAAAAATATATTCTTTGTCCGCGAGAGAGAAAAGTAACAGCTTTGGCTTTTTGTGATACGATGGATTTTCAATATGTACAAAACATTGTATAATGCATTAAAAGTGTTGTTTTTTTAAAACTTTTATTGAACGTTTCAGATTGTTTAAAATAGTTCTTTTTAATTAACTTACCTCAATAAATGAACGTGAATGAAAGTTCTATTTTAGTGCTTTACTTAACAAAATTATGCTAAACTCTAATTCGTTTATAGATACGAATTATTTTTCGGGTGTACAACTGTCCCGCAAAGTTCATTGCTGAGGAATTTGATTTGTGAACGAGTACCTCTGTAATTTAATAGTTTTGTCATTCACAGAGGAATGAATCGGTAGTTTTTACTTGGAAGGAAAGCGATATTGGGCAGTCAGCCAAATTTCGACTGAAGTTATCTCAATTTTATTTTTTGGGAATTATGTTTTGGGTGTAAAAGTGCCCCGCAAAGTTCATTGCTGTAGAATTTGATTTTGAATAAGACCAATGTCAGACGGGCTATTTTTATGCTGCTTTTTTGCTTAAGTATTATCCATTCACAATGCTATAGGATTGTCGCCTTTATTAATAAAATAGGGAAACGCGACTCTCCATCCTGCCCATGTGGCAAGGGGATAGGAGACCCGATCCATTAACTTTTCTCAAAATGTTCATTAATGTCACATACCTTTGACTTTAAAAGAAACAAAACTGTACGTTTCAACCTTACAAGGACCCTATTTGATTCAACAAATTATGCCAAGTTAAGATCCAACTATAATATTTTAAACAAACATTTTTCATTTATAAAAAAAGACTTTTAACGCTCATCTGTACGATGAACGTTTTACTTCAAGTCACTTAGTTTAAATATTTTACTTTATTTCATTACATTTTGTCATATTGTTTAATAATCATTTTGATTGTTTTGTCATTTTAGTCAAGCTCTGTCATATTATCCTACTATTTATTGTTTACCTTAAATAATTCTCCTATCTTAAATTTTAAGTGTAAATACTCACTTTTTAAATGTTAAATTACTAAATAATGAGATGTAATTAAGTACCTATATTAACTTTATTTTATAACATAATTTTAACTATTCATCATCAACTATAATTGTAAAATTTCTCGGGTTTGCTCAATAGTGCAACCCATTGTTTATCTGTAACCTGTAATAATCATGTAATTTTCATTAAGCAGGGTCTTCCAACCTGCTGGAGCTTCCGGGCTTGTTCGCAAGTACTGGAGTCTCCGCGGGGTGGTAGATATGTGTTTTCCCCTCGTGGACTAATCAGCTCCTATACCGAAAGGTTGGCTGTCCACGAGTGGGTGATTAGTGATTAGTGATTAGTGCTATAGCATTGTGAATGGATAATACTTAAGCAAAAAAGCAGCAAAAAAGACGTCCGTCAGACATTGATCGGAGTACCTCCGTGATTTAATAGTTTTCTCAATGAATCAGTTTTTACGGCGAAGGAATGAGATATTGAGCAGTCAGCTGATTTTCGACTGAAGATATCTCAAATATACATATTCAAACATAAATCATCTCTCAAAAATCAGTTTTTTTTTTACAATATTTCTAAAAAGCTTAAACAGTTTTTTCCAAATAATAATAAAAAAAATAAAATGGTCAACTCCCTTCTGAAATGTGAATTGGCGAGACCTGTATTCTTTTCAGAAGATTAACAACTGTACACAAAATATAAAGAATAATAAAAATTAATAATCAGGTCCATACTTCAAAATAATTAAAATAATTGAAAGTATTTTTTTTTAAATCTGCAAGATTACTACAACACTAACTAACAATTACAAAGCAGAAGTTTTACTTTAATTTCACATACCAAAAATAATTATTTTGTTTCAATAAATAAAGAATACTTGATATTCCACGTAGATTAATGTAAATTACCATTTTTATGCCCATATGCACTTTGTTACTTAATAATAGGCTTTTAAACTATTTTATATTAATTTCTCATTGAGTAAGTAAAAAAAGTTTATTTTGTTATTAAAGCACTGGAGTAGAATTCTTGTTAACGCATTATATTGTCATTTTATTGCTTGTGAATTATTTATTTTCAAATGCGAACAAACTTTTTGAATATTTAAAAAAAAGTATCCTTCAAAAACATTCAAAATCTTTGAATATCAATGTTTTATTATTCCCATTTTCATTTGTTATCCTTTTTCTCCTATTTGCAAAGAATAAAAAATTAGTTAGCTATTTATTAAGTATTTTAGTTTTTTTTTTATGAAAAATACTTTCATGGAACTCGAGAAATTTTCTTTGGATTATTTTTTTTTTAAATATTAAAATTAACACATCTTTTTACGCACTGTTAATTATCTTACAGTAAAAAATTCTGCGAAAGCAGTAAAATGTTTTTATACGTATATTGTTAGATGTAAAGGTGCTATTATCTTTTTTCGAGTGTCATTTGGTTCTAATTGTGATATTGTTTTTATTTAACCTTATCAGAAATAAGAATGTTTTCGAAAATGGTATATTTACGTAAATGTTTTAGAAAAGAATAAAGTTCCTAATTTTGCTGAAAAATTATTGAGCAAAATATTTTTTGAAATTTCAGTGCTAAATGATTGTTTTTGTCTGCAATAACTCTCTCGCTGCGTAATTTTTATTTATTTTGTTTTTATCAAAATAGGTTAAAAAATTGCGCATTTATTTTACTACATATTTCAAATTTACATATATTTTAGAGTTAAAATATGTAATTTTTTTCTGAAAGAGCTCTTTTAGGTAGCTTTCTTTACAAAAAAGCTACCTATTGCAGCCGTTCGGAGGAAAGCGATTTCAAAAAATTTTGGTATATTTTCATCGATCAGGACCCCCAGACCCCGAAACCACCCTCCGTTCAAAATTGATATATATATATATATATATATATATATATATATATATATCTGACCTATGTCACACTGTAACTCCCGTAATTATGAACCGATTTCGATGTAATTCGGTGTGTACATAGTACATACCAATGTCTCGACCGAGTTCGTTGGCCAGCTTCATCCGCCGTTTTGTTTCAAAATGGCGGCCATTTAAAATTTTTTAAAATTTTTAAAACTTCAAATGTGGTACCAAAAAATTAAAAATGGAAAAATATTTTTTTCTTATGTATTTGACCTTTATACAAAGATTCCGGAGCAGTTTTTGCTTCGCCTATATCTTAAAAAATGGCTGAGTAATAGCATTTTGAATTTCTAGCGTGGCTGACATTTTGAAACGTCCTGAATTTTGTCACGCGATAAAAGGCGTATTTATGAACCGATTTGGATGTAATTCAGTGTGTACGTAGTACATACCAATCTCTCGACCGAGTTCGTTGGCCAGCTTCATCCGCCGTTTTGTTTCAAAATGGCGGCCATTTAAAAATTTTAAAAACTTTTAAAACTTGAAATGTGGTACCAAAAAATTAAAAATGGAAAAATATTTTTTTCTTATGTATTTGACCTTTATACAAAGATTCCGGAGCAGTTTTTGTTTCGTCTATATCTTAAAAAATGGCTGAGTTATAGCATTTTGAATTTCTAGCGTGGCTGACATTTTGAAACGTCCTGAATTTTGTCATGCGATAAAAAGCGTATTTATGAACCGATTTGGATGTAATTCAGTGTGTACATAGTACATACCAATCTCTCGACCGAGTTCGTTGGCCAGCTTCATCCGCCATTTTGTTTCGAAATGGCGGCCATTTAAAATTTTTTAAAAAATTTAAAATTTGAAATGTGGTACCAAAAAATTGAAAATGGAAAAATATTTTTTCCTATGTATTTGACCTTTATACAAAGATTTCGGATCAGTTTTTGTTTCGTCTATATCTTAAAAAATGGCTGAGTCATAGCATTTTGAATTTCTAGCGTGGCTGACATTTTGAAACGTCCTGAATTTTATCACGCGATAAAAGGTGTATTTATGAACCGATTTGGATGTAACTTCGTTTATACATAGTACATACCAATGTCTCGACCGGGTTCATTGGTCAGCTTCATCCACCATTTGTTTAAAAATGGTGGCCATTTAAATTTTTAAGAAAAATTTAAATTTGAAATGTGGTACCAAAAAATTAAAAATTGAAAAAATATTTTCTTCTTATGTGTTTGACCTTGATAAAAAGATTCGGGAGCAGTTTTTGTTTTGTCTATATCTTAAGAAATGGCTGAGTTATAGCATTTTGAATTTCTAGCGTGGCTGACATTTTGAAACGTCCTGATTTTTCTCACGTAATAACAGGCGTATTTATGAACCTACTTGGATGTACCTTGGTGTGTACATAGTACATACAAATATCTCGACCGTGTTCGTTGGCCGGCTTCATCCGCCATCTTGTTTCAAAATGGCGGCCATTTAAAAAAAAAAAAAAAAAAATTAAATGAGATACCAAAAAATTGGAAAGTGAAAAAGATTTTTTTTGTATGTGTTTGACCTTAATACAAAGATTCCGGAACAGTTTTTCTTTCGTCTATATCTAAAAAAAATGGCTGAGTAATAGCATTTTGAATTTCTCTTGTGGCTGACATTTTAAAACGACCTGATTTTTGTCACGCGATAACAGGCGTAATTATGAACCTATTTGGATGTAACTTGGTCTGTACATAGTACATACCAATGTCTCGACCGAGTTCGTTGGCCAGCTTCATTCGCCATCTTGTTTCAAACGGGTTGCTATTTAAAAAAAATTAAATTTAAAATTCAAAATGAGGTATTAAACAATTGGAAAATGAAAAAGATTTTTTTATGTGTTTGGCCTTGATACAAATATTCCGGAGCAGTTTTTGTTTCTGAAAATTTGTTCTTTTGTTTATATCTTAAAAAATGGTTGATTTATAGCACTTTGAATTTCTAGCATGGCTAACATTTTGAAACGATCCTGTATTTGTCACGCGATAACACACGTATTCGCCTATTTCGATGTAAGAAGGCATGTGGATAGTATACATCAACACCTCGACCATGTTCGCTGGCCAGATTCATCAGCCATCTTGTTTCAAAATGGCGACCATTAAATTAAAATATATATATATATTTAAAGTGAGGTGCAAAAAAAATTAGAAATTGAAAAAGGTTTCTTTCTTAAGTATTTGACCTTGATATAAGGATTCAGGAGCATTTTTTGTTTGTCTTTACCTTAAAAAATGACTCAGATATAGCAGTTTCAATTTCTATTGTGGGTGACATTTTGAAAAATCTGATTTTTTGCATGCGACAGCACTCCTATATATTAACCGATTCCGATGTGAGTGAGCATGTGCACAGCAATTACTAAGGTCTCGACCAAGTTCACTGCTTAGCCTCATCCACCATGTTGTCTTAAAATGACAGGCACTTTAAGAAATTGCCGAATTTGGCAGCCAAATATATGTTACTTTAAAGAAAAGCAGCTTGGATAAAGCTGACTAATTTCGCGAAATTCTCATTCATTATATTGATAAAAATTAGTATTGAATCTCCTATATTCGGTTTCCACTAAATTGAGCTTCGTGTGTTTGAATGATATAATTTGGCTTTTTTTAAATAAGGATTATGAAAGCTACCTCTTCCTCCCGGCACTGGCCGGAAGGACTTTTTTTAATATAGAATTTGATCATAAAAAAAAGATCGTGGAAGTCGTTGGCTGCGCAAATTTTGCTTCTTTTACATTGCCCGTGGAAATCGCTGATTGCGCAGCGAGAGGGTTCAAATAGATTTTTAAGGTTTTTTAAAGTTTTGAAACAGTCTCAACTTAATTCCGTACTTTTAAAAATATTTTCGAAATGATGTTATTCTACAAGCATCGTGTTTATTTGTTTTATTTCTTATATACTTCAAGTTAAAATGGAATCTGAATTTAAACAATTAAAGAACCATATGTTTTTAGGAAAATAAATATATTTAAAGCATTTTACATTAAATCATTATGTATTTAACCTTTAAAAATGCATTAAGACTTAATCTTTGATAACATGCCAGCACTGGTTGCTGTTTTTATATTCAGTCGTACTAATATTTATAAAAAACATCTTAGTTGTTGATTTCTATTTAAAATATACCAAAGTAAGTGTATTGCAGCATATATTTTTCACAAAAAAGTGGTTGGAATAGAATAAAAAAAGAGGCACGTATATGACTCTACTGTATGTATGTGACATATTACTGTCGACTTCTGTGACATACCGGCGACACTCTTATATATCGACGAAAATGTAGTACAGTAATCAATACCAAAAGCTTTACAAAACCTCCGTTATCATGAGACAACAGGACGCAGTCGTGGTGACGAATAGAAGGCTGATTCAAGAAACATTGGAAGAAATTCCCCTTCAATAAATAATAGAGGCAGTATAAACTTCACTAGTTTATTTGTAAACACATTTCGTAAACAACTCCAGTTGGTTGTCCATCGGCTCTCAGAATGTAGCTGTATCACTTCATATTAACTATATGATGTTACATGGTATTAGAATCTACGCATTAAAAATCGAACCACCAAGTGACGGAATTTTATTGAACAAACGAAAAGCGTAAAAATTCTGGGCTCCTAGCAGATGCAACACTGTAAATACTCGAAGCGCGAACAGAGCGCGAACATATCGATAACAGAGCGCGAACATTACAAGTGAAAAATCCCAACCCCGTTAAAATAGCCGAAAGGACGGGACGAGAGGCAAGCTACGATTCAATTTAGCTCCGGGGGAAGGGGGAAGTACGCATGACGCCGATAATGAACTATTTATTCTGGGCGTTAGATTTATAGCATAATCAAAATATTGGCGGTGGCTGGCAAGGAATTATGGGATATAGACCATCATAGAACAAAAAAATTGAAAGAAAAAGAATTGTCTCAGAATAAAATTAAAAAAAAAAAGTAATATAGTGGTTTTATAAGAAGTAAGTTACGAACGAATTAAGGTTTTTAGAATAATAATTAAAGAATACGCAGCTTTAAGGGGGTCCGGGACACAAAAACCTTCAAATTTTGCAAAAATATTTTATTTTGTTAAAAATTTCTCTGTTTTTTCTGCTTAAAATGGCATTTAAATCATGTTTCTATCTGAATTAGAACAAAATAGATTATTTTTTTTTAGTTTTGGTTTGTTTTCAAAATTTAGCTTTCAAGCAATGGCTGTGAGGGAAACGACTTCTTGTAAAAATGTGTTTTTCTTCATGATAGGTTTTTTCACCATTTCTCATATTTAAATTCTTATAACTCGACAACCGCTAAAGATAACAGGTTCAAACTTGGAACATATCTTTTTCGATTGTTTTACTTTAATTTTGATTCAGCATATTTGAAACAAATATTTACTTTTGAAAATATGGTTTTTTTAAATAAAAGTTGCACCACTTTTTTTTTAATTTTTTCGTTAATTATTTTTAATTTTTTTTTATAAATTAATATTTTTAAAAATGCTGAATCAAAATTAAAACTTATGTATTTATGTTTATTTAAATGAAAAAAAAATGAAATTCTATAAATAATATTCCGAGTTATAACGATTTTAATTTACCCCACTTTTTAAATAAATTTTAAATTTAAATTTTTTTCTTAAAAATTATGAGAAGTTTTATTATGTGATTTGTTTACAAATGAGAAGTTTAACCATCACAAAAAAATTCAGAATTTTAACTCAATAAATAAAAATTATTTGAAAATGTGTCCCGGACTCCCTTAAAGGCATGAAATAAAAGACAAAAATAATTAAGATATTATTAAAGATAGGTAAAAAAGGAGTAGCTATTAAGAATTTGGAATAGTTTTACTAAGATAAACGGGGGACAATTTTTATTATTACATGTATATGTCAAAGGGTTGGCTCATTAATGAATGATGAAAACATCTAAACTTGGAGAAAATAAATAATAAAGTATTACAAGTTTCGTTTCCGTGCTTAATTTTTGTAATGAAACAATATTTTAAATAAGATAATTTTAGTCATAAGAAAAATAAAAAAAAATCATTTGAGTGGAGTTTCTTCTGACAACAAGATAAGCTGATACAACAAGCACTTTACCTAAAAATTATTTTCACTTCATTGAAATTAAGTTTGATCAAATAAAATGTCAATTTAGAAAATGTAAATTCGTAACGGATATAAGATTTTGTTTATGCATATAGAATATTACTGTCAGATTTAGTTACTGAATGGCCTTTGCAAATGGTCTAAACAACTGTAGGATTTCTCAAATTGTTTATGCAGAAATGCTTTTGTAGCATAAAATATTTTAAAACAAATCAAGTGGAATTCTTAATATAAAAATTTTGTGATATACTGAAAAAGTTACGAGCAATATATTTTTTTAAAATGTGACTGCATTAAAACTGTTTGTAATTCTGAAAAATTCTTTTGAAAATGTTCCATTTTTCAGAAATTTTTATAATAAAAATTATCTGACAAGTTTCTGGAGAAAAAAACTAATAAAAATAATTATGCATGCACGGATTTCAAAAGAATTAAAATATTTGTAAGTAGATTTTTTACACCCGTACTACCAAATTATTAATAAGCGCAAAATGTAAAACATTTTATTTTTTCTTACTGAAAATAATTAAATATTTTTATTAAACGAAGCATGCATGATATTAGAATTATATTAATGTATATTACAATTTTTATGGCGATATACACATTGTAACACTGTAAAAAAAAAAAAAAATAATGCCAGGTTTCCTGTAGGAATCGGAAAAATAGTTGCCCTTATCGTACCGGAATAATTTCCAACCCAGCTCGGAATAAAATCCGCAAAGTCGGAATAAAATCCTTAAAATACCGTTTTACTGACTACTTCCTTATTTTTACGAATTTTATTCCGAGCTGGATCGGAAATTATTCCGGTACGATAAGGGCAACTATTTTTCCGATTCCTACCGGAAAACTGGCAGTATTTTTTTTTACAGTGTACTTATTAATAGAATTTTAAACGCTTTTTTATTTATTTCTCATTGAATAAGCCCAATAAAATCAACTTTGTACCTTCACCGGAGGTATCATATTCTCTGATTATTTTACTAATTTTGAGTTATATGTATTCGATAACATGAAAAAGAAACCTTTTACTTGTAATGAATTAACTTGAGTATTAAAAATTTCATATATAAATTTAAACATCAATATTTTTTAAGTCTTTTTCGCTTGTGATCATTATTTTTCTTCTATTATTGCAAAGAATACCAAATGAGTTAGCTATAATCGAAAAAGTAATGAGTAAAGACTTTTAAAAACTTCAATAAGTTAACGATTCATTTTAGCATTTAAAAAATATTTTTTTATTGCTTAATACATTAAAAAAATTATGATATTTTTCAGTAACGTATTCATTTCTTATATTTTTTTAAAAGTTAAACGGAAATATGGATTATACAAATTAAATTAAAAGTGTTATTTAAGTTATTTTTAAAGGAATATATATTTATTACAATATTTTACATTAAATCATAACGAATCAGATATTTGAAAAAATTATAACTTGATGAATGAATGTTAATATTAAGCGACTTCATCCTTATAAATAACAAAAAAGACGTTACACGTTTCATTTCCTTGCTTTCAATATTAGTAATGAAACAACATTTTCAATCAGATATTTGTAGCGGAAAGAAAAATACAAAAATCGTTTGAGAGGAATTTCTTTTTATTGATTTTTCACGTTCCTTAGATAGAAAATATTTTTACGTCATTAAAGTTAAATTTGATCGGAGAAAACTTCAATTATGGAGATGAAAATTGTTAAAAGAAATATGACATTATTTTGCTTATATTTAATATTATGCTTTGATTTAGTTATTGAACAGAATTTTCAAGTGAAATAAGCATTTGAATTTAATTTCTTTGATTTCTCAAGTTATGTTTAGAAAATGTTTATGTTAATTTTTCTAGAAAATGTTTTCAACTCATAGAAGTTGACACCGATGGAAAGAAATGCGTGTTAACCCTCCGAGCGTCTTCACGGAATTTCATAAAAATGCTTATAATCTTAATTAAAATTTTCTTTCCCTGTTTGTTTCCAAAATACACTTCATGCCCTTTTACTTGATATACATCTTGAAATACAATCCTGTTTTAAAAAAAAAATTGTATACAACAGATTAAAGTTGTTTTGGGGGCAAACCGCTCAGAGGGAAGGAAAGTTAAACTCCTATAAGAAATATGTTGTTAATTCTTTCTACTGAACGTTTATTTTTGATTTTCTGAATTTGCAAATTGTACTAAAAATTGTAACAGAATCTGTTCTATAATGTTTTCTGTTATATATTCACATTTTTTGTATAAAATTTTTAATTTAGGTTGAGTAAATAAAATAGAGGTAATATAGGAAAAAAATATTAATGCGTTCTATACATTAAATTAAACAAAACATTTTAACATATATACAATGTTAACAACAAATATATTAACATTAAATTAATCAAAACATTTATGGTCTGATTTAGAAGATCGTAATAGAAATAGCATTGAAGAAAAAAAAGATTTTACAAGCAATATGTTTGTTAAATATTTTGATAATGTAACTTTCTTAATAAAGTGAAACAAACAAAAAAGCTTTCAAATTCTACTGAAGATATTTAGATAAAAAATACTAAATAAATCTTAGCATTTTTTTTTACAAACTATGAATTTTCACAAAAAAAATATAGTGTAAACAAAATAGCAGTGATAAAATATATGTTTTGTTTTTATAAGCAAAATATCTTTAAACTTTTCAATAGCATAATCAAAGCAATAATATCAATAAAAACAGTTTTACTTCAGTGATTTAGTGTATATATATATTGAATTAGAACGAATGTTTTAAATTTTTTAAGTTAATATTTTTTCATGTGATCATCAATTGATAGATGACATCACTAGTGCAAATTTAATATCCTATTTTATTGTCTGGAAAATTGTTTTCAGGTCAATAATGTTCTTTGAGTTATAGGAATAAATATGTTTTCATAAATTATAATCTATTTTTTATTCAAATTGAAACAAAATGTTGCATTTAGAGTTAGTAGGAAAATAGAATATTGTGTAAGATACATTCTAGAAATATATTAAATTTTCTTACATAAATTTAATACCTGAAAATGCTTATTTTGAGACGGTACTGATAACAGAAGAAAGAGAGGATTTGAAGAAGATATTTGAAAATATCTTTTGGAAATGCAGCTTAAAATCATGTTTGAACGCTTCTATTTACGTTTAAGATAATCAAATTAGGAGACAAGGGAGATGGGGGGGGATTTGTGAAATTATGTAATCCATTGGAGTGCATTTATTATAAATTATGGTTTCACCGTTTGCCTTTCTTGCATCAGCAATTGTCATCAGCAAAATAGTGTCGATCAAATTTTGTAATTCTTTGTAGAATCTCTGTAGTACTTTAATCTCTTTATTCCGAGAAAATATATTTATCTTTATTAGTATTTTTTCTTCTTTCCTTTCCTAATTCTAGCTTTAACATATGCATATTTTATTCAATGATGTTAAAATATTTCTGTGCATAACTTTTGAATAAAATGGTATTATTTGCTAGCGGACATTACTTCTAGTCGAGTGCTGTTAAATTTTAGACACTCCATTCGAAAAAAAAAAATCAACAAAACAACATACACGTAGGCTAAGTAGCGATAGGAATCATAAGCTGCTTGATGAAGCTTAATGTAGTTTGATGAATAACTAATACAAATATAAGGAAGTGAAGAATGTATTAAATACAAAATATACTAAAAAATCACAAACAAGGAAAATAATTAAAATTCTCTACAGTTATCATAAGGTAAAAAGTTAATTTAGCACTGCTGAAAATATCAGACTTTTCAATCAATGATGCCATATAAATTTATTTCAGTACGATTCACCAAATTTTCACAGACCACTGCTATATGCTATGAACTCATGGCATAAGAGAGATAAAAAAATTGAAAAGCAATAGGTTAAAGTTTTCAAAACACACCTCATCTATTAAATTCGCCTCCTCTGTTAACTTTTGTAGATATTAATGCTACGTCTTGGCAGGTTTGTAAAAAAAACATTACATCTCAATCGAATATTAAAAGAGAGATTGAAAAAAAATTATCTTTTATTGCAAAATTTTCTAACAATAGTTTAAGAAGAGTTATAATAATTTCTATGAAACTTCAAAACGTTATATTTTTCTTACTTTAATATTCCCAAGGTACATTATTTGACATTGTCTTATTGTAAATTCTAGACTGCAGCATATTTTTCTTATTTTAATTATCATTGCTTGTGTGAGTTTCATCGTTAGGGCAGCAGCGAACAACTTGTTTTTAATACTTTTAGGCCTAAATTCGTAACCGTATCTTTCAAGATTCTTAAATAAGACATCTCAAAATCCACAGTCAAACAGTAAAACAAATTTAGAAAAAAAATCTGTGTCTCTCAATCGAATGCTGAAAGTGAGATGAAAAGAAGTGTTATCTTTTAATGAAATATTTTCTAATAATTTTTGAAGAGTTTTAATCTATGGAAGTTCAAAACGCTATTCTAACCTCTCGATATAATATTTGGCACTGTTTGACTGCAATTTATAGACTGGAGCTGGAGCATATTTATCTTATTCTCATTCTCCGTGGCTTGTGAGTTTCATTGCTAGGGCAGAAGCGGAGAATTTGTTTTAATACTTTATAGGCGTAAGTTGTAATCGTGCTCTTCAAGATTCTTAAATATTACATCTCGAAACCGATAATTAAGTAGTCGACAAAACCTGTCCAAAAGAGATGAGAGACATTACTACAATCGGACTTGAAGCATTTTCTAGACGATACTTAATTTATTTTATTTTGCTATTTTGACAAAATGTCCCACAAGGAGTCGCCAAAAGTAAACAATAAATAAATAAAGAACTAAAAAGAAGCTTCAAGAGCGCGATAAGAACCAACTAAAATTCTTAAGAAAATATAAATTTTGTCTTGTCTCTTTTTTGAGTGATTCCCCACTTCAAATAATGCAAATAATGCAGAAATTGTAAATTTAAGAAGGAAGACAGAATTAGGAACACTTTTTGAAAATTCGAAGAAAAGGATTGCTTACGTTTCTGCTTACGCAATACTAAGGGCAATTAATTCTGCGCTTTACTAGACTACTTTTGGTTTATTTAGGGAACATAAACAGTTTTATAAACATTTTTAACTCTCCAATAGTTTTCAAAATTACGAACTTTTCTTAGATAGACTATATTTGTATCCTCCATCCTATAAAAAAGGAATGTGATAACGTTGAAATAAGCTTAAAGTGCGTACCCCTGTTCATTTAATCGCAAATGCCATTCTGATGCTTCGGCATAAGGAATACATGATTCTATGAACAAAAACTTAGAACAAGAATTATACCTTGTCTTGAGAAAATATCATTGTAGAGTGGTCATAATTTGACAATTTTCAGATTGTTTAGCACATACGCAATGTTACTTAAAATAAAATAAGACTTTTGTACATATTGAAAAAAGTGAAAGAAAAGATAACTTACTAGGTGCAGATTGCTAAAATCGTGAACATGAAATAAGAAGTTAACCATATACGACAATTTGGCGCAAAATTGGAATTGGTGCCTCACTAACCAAAAACAATCAATAAGACAAAATAGCATCCTGGATTAGACAAATGAATGCTTTTCTATAGCATCTTTTTTTAGAGCTATTACAAAAATAGACTTGTAAACTTCTTCATTAAATAGCAACAAAATGGATTTAAAGAAACAAATTCCAAACATTTTTGAATCCAGTAACGGAAATCAAAAATTTAATATCACAAATAATATTCCCAGTCTCAAAAGATAATTTACTTTAAAAATAACACATGAACACTGCTCAAATATGACATGATATCAATTAACATTACCCATTCTTAATACTTTTAAACCGATGCATATAAGCATATTGCTTTTGCTTATTTTACATTCTAAATAATCAAATGTTTTATAAGAAAAATAACGCAAAAATGCGAAACTGATCATTTTGATAAAAAGGTAATGACTTATGGTTTTCAATTTTTCGGAAAAGCCCCAAAATGCTGCATTTTGGTTCGGCTTTTAATAAATGTATTTTTTTTTTAATATTACGAATATGTTCTTAAAAAAATACATTTATTTTACTGTCATTATTTTTCAGAATACAAATTGTTTTACAGTTTATCACAAAAATTAATTGTATCAGCTAAAACTTCTTCATATTAAGTAGCATATTTAAAACATGGGCTTTCTAAGATGACAAAGAGGATGACATTGAGGAAAACAATTTAACTGTTTTAAATTAAACAAATATCTTTTTCACTAATACTCCAGTCGCATTAAAGTAAATCATATTTTTATGATTTTTTGTGGGTTCAAAGTTTAAAAGTATGTTTTAAAATATTTTTTAAATAACAAAAACTGTATTTCAATATAAAAGAAAATATTTTTACATACTTCTATTTAAAGTCAGAAATATCACAATAAGAACTGCATCCAAAAAGAAAAGACTTTTGCTATGAATAAAGGAAATATTCTGAAATAAATTTGAAAATGCCTTGTGCGAATGCGATTTGAGATATTTCTTTGAATTTAGTTTTCATGTGTAGTATATGTTTTTGATTTTTTGTGGGTTCAAAGTTTAAAAGTATGTTTTAAATATTTTTTAAATAATAAAAAGCCATATTTCAATATAAAAGAAAATATTTTTACATATTTCCATTTAATGTCAGAAATATCACAATAAGAACTGCATCCAGAAAGAAAACACTTTTGCTATGAATGAAGGAAGTATTCTGAAATAAATTTGAAAATTCCTTGTGCGAATGCGATTTGAGATATTTCTTCGAATTTAGTTTTCATGTGTAGTATATTTTTATGATTTTTAGTGGGTTCAAAGTTTAAAAGTATGTTTTAAAATATTTTTTACATAACAAAAAACTATATTTCAATATAAAAGAAAATATTTTTACATACTTCCATTTAATGTCAGAAATATCACAATAAGAACTGCATCCAGAAAGAAAATACTTTTGCCTTGAATAAAGGAAATATTCTGAAATAAATTCGAAAATGCCTTTAAAAATGCGATTTGAGATATTTCTTCGAATTTAGTTTTCATGTGTAGTATATTTTTATGATTTTTTGTGGGTTCACATTTTAAAAGAATGTTTTAAATATTTTTTAAATAATGAAAAACCATATTTCAATATAAAAGAAAATATTTTTACATACTTCCATTTAATGTCAGAAATATCACAATAAGAACTGCATCCAGAAAGAAAAGACTTTTGCTACGAATAAAGGAAATATTCTGAAATAAATTTGAAAATGCCTTATGCGAATGCCATATAAGATGTTTCTTTGAATTTACTTTTCATCTGTAGTATATTTTTCAATTGCATATTATAAAACCAAGTGTGTGACGATTTGGACGTCATAACACACAGGGTCACGCGACAGTAAAATGGTTAGTACAATAGAAACAGTTATCCCGATCTGCGTTGTGAAAAGATCAAGTGGGATAATGTTAATTAATAAATTAGGAAAGAAGAAAATTTTGGAATAAAATTAATTTTGACAATAACTCAAGGACGCCTTATTTAACGTTGAAATGGAAATATCGAACTTGTAGGTTGCATAGAGAAACGTCCAATTCTAATAATTTCAAAATATTAGTTCTTTAGATACCATAAATTATGAATATTATCTAAAAGGGAACAAGGAAGGAGTACGAAGGAAAGACATATAAGTATACATAAATAAACAAACTTTATTTTCATTTATATAAAATTCATAACTCAAATATGATTTGTTATATCACAATAATCTTTTCAAATTAAGATTCAACTTATCTATTATTTTCATTAGAATATAACATAGTTCCATTCTCATTAGAACAGCAAACTTTTCATCAAAATTATATTTTGTTATTTATTTTTTTTAAATTAATTTATGTTATCCTGTACTTGCCCTTTTGTTCACAGCACGATCCGATGATGGGGCTTTTGCCAAAATTTTAATCAAAATTTTATTTATGGAAAGATAATATTCCCGTTATCATACAAATCTTTATCATAATCAATCATAATATTCAATGACATAAGATTATGTACTTTAGTGAAAATTTAGAAAATTAGTTGCTTAATATTAAATGTACACATTATAAGAAAACATGAAAACAATAGCCACGAATATATATTGAAATAAATATAAGGAATTTCTCACCCAAATAGACCTCGATCTTTTCTGTAATCATCCAAATTATACAGATCTATCATAGTTCATGGAATCCTAAACCAACACAAATGAATTCATCTGGGCATAAAGTTCCTTGTTTTTATATGTATAGTTCAGGGAATCCAAAGCAAACACAAATGAGTTCATCTGGGCATAAAGTTCCTTTTTTCTTTTATATATGTAGAGTTCATGTGGATCTTTCACCAACCAATTTCACTTTCTTTAGGCACTCTATGACGCATGAAAATTATTCGAGCTCCAACTCCACAATGTACGCTTTCATTGGCAAAATCTGCAGACACTTCATACATCTCTCCACTATCCACTTAGCTTATATCTCCACATCAGGTGAAATCTTCTGTAAAATTTTGCATCAATTTATTTTCAAAGACTTGTCTGCTCTCAGCGATCTTCGTCAATAGATCTTGACAAGGATAGGTCTACTCCCAGCATTAATTTCCATCATCATTTCCTTTTTTTCTGCATCAATCATTTTTTGTGACAAAGACTTTTCTGCTTTCAGCACTCATTTCCATCGCTAATTTTTGTATTGTCCTTAAAATTTGCTGCGAAGGAGCTTGATGTAAAATTTTGAAGTATCTGGATCGTCTTAGAGGAAGTCACATCTTAAAAAAGTCCTTCCGGCCAGTGCCGGGAGGAAGAGGTAGCTTTCATGTTCCTTATTTTTAAAAAGCCAACTTATATCATTCAAACACACGAAGCTCAATATAGTGGAAACTGAATACAGGAGATTCAATACTAATTTTTATCAATATAATGAATGAGAATTTCGCGAAAATAGTCAGTTTTATCCAAGCTGCTTTTCTTTAAAGTAACTCATATTTGGCTGCCAAATTCGGCGATTTCTTAAAGTGCCTACCATTTTAAAACAACATGGTGGATAAGGCTAACCAGTGAACTTGGTCGAGACCTTAGTAATTGCTGTTCACATGCTCACTCACATTGGAATCGGTTGATATATACGAGTGCTGTCGCATGCAAAAAATCAGATTTTTCAAAATGTCACGCATAATAGAAATTGAAACTGCTATATCTGAGCCATTTTTTAAGGTAAAGACAAACAAAAAATGCTCCTGAATCCTTATATCAAGGTCAAATACTTAAGAAAGAAACCTTTTTCAATTTCTATTTTTTTTGCACCTCACTTTAAATATATATATATATATATATTAATTTAATGGCCGCCATTTTGAAACAAGATGGCTGATGAATCTGCCCAGCGAACTTGGTCGAGGTATTGATGTATACTATCCACATGCCTTCTTACATCGAAATAGGCGAATACGTGTGTTATCGCGTGACAAATACAAGATCGTTTCAAAATGTTAGCCATGCTAGAAATTTAAAGTTCTATAATTCAATCATTTTTTAAGATATAAACAAAAGAGCAAATTTTCAGAAACAAAAACTGCTCCGGAATCTTTGTATCAAGGCCAAACACATAAAAAAAAATCTTTTTCATTTTCCAATTTTAAATAGTTTATATTGCATTTGTTAATGAGATGTAAAAATCAAGAATGAATTTTTGTCTGGAAACACATTACAATTTTTCAACACGTTCATTCCTTCTAAATTAATAACTTTAAAAACTTTGTATACTTTTAAAGAAAATATTTGAAAAAAATTATAATGGAATTTTTTTTTCTTGTCATTGAATTTAAGATTGCTATCATAAAATAACTCACGTTAGGTAAAATAGATGCGAGTCCGTTAAAAAAAAAAAACGTTTTTCGTATGTAATTAATGTAGCTTTTTAAATAAGTAATGAAAGTAATAAAATTGATTTACCTATCTTTATATATAAACATAACATAGATCGATAAAAATAGTTTTATAAATAAGATCAAGTAATAAATATATTTTTTAAATATATAATTAAATGTAAAAATGTCTTATTATTGGACAAAATATTTATAATCTACGTGTTATAAAGCTTTGTTTTGTCTTTTTAAAACAACTAATTCATTAATTCGTGCAGTTTATGTGGCATGTTACCTTAAAAAAGAAATTAACACGTTAAACGCGACACTAATTTTACTTTAATTTCCGTTTAAGCGACAGCATACACAGAAATTGTGTACATATATATTTGTACAATTTTTTTTTAATAAAATTTGTAATTCTTGTGAAGGAAAACACTTTTTATGTTTGAAATGTTTTAATAAAATACATTAAAACATTAAAAGATGTTTTTAATATTATATAATATATTATTTTTATAATTGTACACCGCCGGTCCCCAGGGACCGGCGTCGCCTAAACGGAAAGATCAATACCGGTCCCGAGGGACCGGTATTCCGTTTCCGGTATCCGGTATTCCGGACAGGGATTCCGTTTAACGTGTTAAATATGAAATGAATCTGAAATTATAGTGCTTTCATTGAAGAAATGATTAATTTGCTTGTTTTATTTAATGTTACCTTTCAAACGTCCTTAATTTTTTGAATAATATATTTTCAATACTATAAGTGGATAAATGATAATTGCTTAAAATTTTGAGAGTGGGTGTTAAATAGGTATTCTATATATAAATTATTTTTGTGTATTTAATTCATTTTACTTCTGATGAAAAAGACGTGTAAAATGTGAAGTAACAGACATCATCCGAATGAATCTTAGAAGAATTATGTAGAACAAAGGTGCATTTATTTTAGGTAAAAGAGCTGTCGACAGATGCTTGGACTTGTTTCGCTTTATAACGCAATTCTGTACGCTATTATATATATCTAAGTGGAATGTTTTGTAAGTTTAATTCTCATAAATCTTTCCAACTGGATTCAAATGAAAAGTTTTAAGAATCGAAATTTCGTAACTAGAATTACATAGAATGTCAATACAATAAAATTCAAAATAGTTTAATTGGGTAGCAAGAAATGAATTGTAAATATTTATACAACGAGGAAAAAGTAAGTTAAGTTTCATGATAAAGTTTATTGACACAGTTTAAATTTAAAAATAAACAGTGTCTCAGGGAGGGTTATTTTTATTTAAAGATTTTATATCTCTTTGCACAATTATTTATTTGTTTTAAATATTTTGAATTGAGCGCCTACAAAATGGGTAAAAGTATACTTTTTAAACATCATTCTTAAATGTATCATTTGGATTTACTCCATTTTATCTATTTAATTTTAACACGATTTCTAAAGATATACATATCAATGTATTATATCTATAGCATATTAAATAAATTAAACGTGTTACTGAAAAAATGATTAGATTTTATCTACTTAAATTCATCGTATGTAAAATGTTATTTAAATAGCTTTATATTATACTTTACAAATGATTCAATTTAAATTCCAATTATTTTCTAAAAAAGATATGCGTTTCACTTCTACTGAAAAGTGTATTAATTTTATCCCACTTGAATTTTATTTACTTAACATTAATGAATCGTTGAATGCCAAAACATAAGTATACAGATTCTAATAAGATATTGTAATCTCATTTAAAGGATGATACAGCGTTTGTGCTTTTGCTTTATATAAATTAATTCAAACACAAAGATGAACACGTCCTTTAGTTACCACATGTATTATAAAACTATTTGTTTTAGGGTATTTAATTATTATCTGGTGTACAGTTAATAAATAAAGCTATTCTTTATGATATAAATTTCATTCATTTGGTATAAAGGATGTCGAAATATTAATTACAGAATAAAGAGTTATTATATGACATATGATAAAAATCAAGGATTTCATATGAAATTATTGTATTATTTTCCATACTGAAAATAACTAAATTTTTTGTCACAGTATTCTTAAAAAAACTCCTTATATTATGCATAGTGTAATGCATGTAAATTACCATATGTATTACCATTTATACAAGGGTCGATCAATAAGTAACGCCTCCTGTGTCTTAAAAACTTTATTAATGAATATATAACAGCAGAAAGTATATAGGTCCCAGCCTGAAGTGCTCTCTACGCAAAAATACCGTTAAACACAGTCACCCTGCATTTGCATACATTTGATCAATAAGTTAACCCAGGCATGGAAACCACTTTGGAAAAATTTAGGGTTTTGCTTTTTGACTCATGAATTGACACAGCAATTTTTCCTTTAGCAGAGTCATTTGAAACGTTCAATGCATCAGCAGCATTCTCAACTACAATGTGTCTGTCTCCCAAAATCAATTCATCAACACGTTTTTGAATCACATCGGTGACTGATATTGTGTTTCGTCCGCTTCTCAGCTTGTCTACAATTTTCGTATCTCCGTTTCCAAACTTCTTCATCAAACACCGCACGTTGTTTATGTCCATTACGTTCCGCATAAACATTCTTCGAGCGATTATGAATTTACTTAGTTGCACAATCATATTCTGCCAGAAATTCAATGACGACTGTTCATTTAGCTTCAGATTCATGGTTCTATTCGATCAATCTGAAAAGGAAAATACTGTATAAGTAGAGTAAGGCTACCTCTATAATATCATGCATAGATAGTCTAGTAGATGTGAAATAAATACATTTTAGACTTTAGGCTTTATTTATTGATTCACCCTCGTTCTTTATTTTTTTCAGTATGGTTTCCATTACAAAAAAGTAGAAAACTATCTATTGTAACCATTCAGATTAAAGGAATTCTCTGTACATTTTCACCGCTTATGACCCCCACATCAACAAACAATCACCTGTTCAAATGTTTATTACACATATATATTAGGTGGTTGCGACAGTTCGTGCCCCCGATTTCCGAAGCATCGAGTTTCGAAGTGTATCCAAGTTATTTTAAAAGGCGAAATTCAGTCAAATTGTCAACATTTAGCCTCCCAGCAATCACTTCAGTCGTAATCCGTTGGTTATTATTGACTAGATCACGGATTAAGTATCATATAACTGATATTTTATAGTCATGCTGATATTTTATAGCAAACATTACTTTGCTGAAAATATATTATGGCAATTGTTTACTGCTATATTGTTCGGAGGGATGAAACTTAATAAACTAAAAAAATCATTCTGCAAGATTATTAAAACGTTACGAGTTAAAATTGTCGAGATACGAAATCTTGCGGGAAAATTTCTGAAAGAAAAGGATACGTTTGCTGACTTAAATATCAAGAAAAAAGCGTTTATGTTAATTTTAAATATTTCCGACTGTTTCTTTCACTAATTGTTCTCGAATATAAATGAAAGATTTCTAGAATTGTGAGTAGCTAAGAGATAAGAGTTTCTTCTACATACTGGAATGTTTTTGAGATTTATTTAACGAATCAATGAACGCGTTGACTAACTGCATATTAAATTAGTTTATATTTAGAGAAATTTTAGACGCACAGTCTATTGAACAAGAAAGGTACCGTGGTTATTTGATACGGAACCACAGCAGCACCACCTGTCTTAATATGTTTCAGTCATTACTCCATGATCTTATACACAGTGTACAGGTAAAATGTATTTTAGATATTAATTAATTGATAATTATCGAAAACTTCGTGAAGCGATACCAGGCTGCGTTTTTAGTTAATAACAAGAAATGACATACAAAGTGTCTGGAAACTATATGCGGAAGTTTCAGGCAAGATTTAAAAAAAAAAAAAGAGTAAAGTAATATGTGAAGGTTGGGAATATTGACGATCTGTCGAAGAGGGTACTAGATCGGGTGACAATAACAAAGGAGGATACAGCGATCGCCAAGGAATGCCAAGAAAATGCGAGTCATCTACCAGAAATACTTTCTGAAGTCTACAGAGATGTTTTTGGATATGACAGAACAAGTTGGTTGCTGCAAAAAGACAATAATCCTTAACATCGTAGCGGAGTGGGTAGTGCGCCGAAATGGCAAAATAACGTGGTTGCTGTGGAATTGCATATCCGATTGAAAATATATGATTGTACATAAAAATGAACCTTAATTGAAAGCCAATGTGCACCATGAAGAAGCTGACACTTGAAAATGTGGCAATCTTTTCCAAATGAGTACGGAGAAAACCTCGTCGTAAGAAAGGAGAAAAGATACAATATGTAATCAATAATGGAGGTGATTTGGAGAAATATTAAGTGACTGCGCAATAGATAATAAAGTCTGCTTCAATAAAAGAAAAGAAAATTAATGATAGTGCTTATTTTTTACAGATTATATCAGTCAATTTCTTGATGAATAGAATGTAATATAGCATTAGTAAAGTTATCCCGTTCATTCATTAGTACCAGAAAACTATTTTCCTATGTTTTATATTTTCTTTTATTTAAACTCATACTTCACCTAAACTTATTTAAACTTATTTTTTTATTAGTTTTTATTTTTTTATCATGCAATCGTTATCCTGAGTAGTACTTAAAAATTTGTCGTTTAGAAATCATTTTTAAAAGATTTGACAAAAACTAAGGGTCGAAAAAAAGAGTTAAATCTTGAAAATTTCATTTCCTCACTATTACTATAATAATTGAAACAAATTTTATAAAAAAATATTTGTAATAGAAAAAAAATTAGAAAAATTGATTGAGTAGAATTTCTTCTAAATGTTTTAGGTAGCTTTCTTTACAAAAAAGCTACCTATTGCAGCCGTTCGGAGGAAAGCGATTTCAAAAAATTTTGGTATATTTTCATCGATCATGACCCCCAGACCCCGAAACCACCCTCCGTTCAAAATTGATATATATATATATATATATATATATATATATATATCTGACCTATGTCACACTGTAACTCCCGTAATTATGAACCGATTTCAATGTAATTCGGTGTGTACATAGTACATACCAATGTCTCGACCGAGTTCGTTGGCCAGCTTCATCCGCCGTTTTGTTTCAAAATGGCGGCCATTTAAAATTTTAAAAAAAAATTAAAACTTGAAATGTGGTACCAAAAAATTAAAAATGGAAAAATATTTTTTTCTTATGTATTTGACCTTTATACAAAGATTCCGGAGCAGTTTTTGTTTCGTCTATATCTTAAAAAATGGCTGAGTTATAGCATTTTGAATTTTTAGCGTGGCTGACATTTTGAAACGTCCTGAAATTTGTCACGCGATAAAAGGCGTATTTATGAACCGATTTGGATGTAATTCAGTGTGTACATAGTACATATCAATCTCTCGACCGAGTTCGTTGGATAGCTTCATCCGCCGTTTTGTTTCAAAATGGCGGCCATTTAAAATTTTAAAAAAAATTTTAAACTTGAACTGTGGTACCAAAAAATTAAAAATAGAAAAATATTTTTTTCTTACGTATTTGACCTTTATACAAAGATTCCGGAGCAGTTTTCGTTTCGTCTATATCTTAAAAAATGGCTGAGTTATAGCATTTTGAATTTCTAGCGTGGCTGACATTTTGAAACGTCCTGAATTTTGTCACGCGATAAAAGGCGTATTTTTGAACCGATTTGGATGTAATTCAGTGTGTACATAGTACATACCAATCTCTCGACCGAGTTCGTTGGCCAGCTTCATCCGCTATTTTGTTTCAAAATGGCGGCCATTTAAAATTATTTTAAAAATTTAAAATTTGAAATGTGGTACCAAAAAATTGAAAATGGAAAAATATTTTTCTTATGTATTTGACCTTTATACAAAGATTTCGGAGCAGTTTTTGTTTCGTCTATATCTTAAAAAATGGCTGAGTTATAGCATTTTGAATTTCTAGCGTGGCTGACATTTTGAAACGTCCTGAAGTTTGTCACGCGATAAAAGGCGTATTTATGAACCGATTTGGATGTAACTTCGTTTATACATAGTACATACCAATGTCTCGACCGAGTTCGTTGGTCAGCTTCATCCGCCATCTTGTTTAAAAATGGTGGCCATTTAAAATTTTAAGAAAAATTTTAATTTGAAATGTGGTACCAAAAAATTAAAAATTGAAAAAATATTTTCTTCTTATGTGTTTGTCCTTGATAAAAAGATTCGGGAGCAGTTGTTGTTTCGTCTATATCTTAAGAAATGGCTGAGTTATAGCATTTTGAATTTCTAACGTGGCTGACATTTTGAAACGTCCTGATTTTTCTCACGTAATAACAGGCGTATTTTTGAACCGACTTGGATGCACCTTGGTGTGTACATAGTACATAGAAATATCTCGACCGAGTTCGTTGGCCGGCTTCATACGCCATCTTGTTTCAAAATGGCGGCCATTTAAAAAAATAAAAAAATAAAAAAAATTTAAATGAGATACCAAAAAATTGGAAAGTGAAAAAGATTTTTTTTGTATGTGTTTCACTTTAATACAAAGATTCCGGAACAGTTTTTCTTTCGTCTATATCTAAAAAAAATGGCTGAGTAATAGCATTTTGAATTTCTCTTGTGGCTGACATTTTAAAACGACCTGATTTTTGCCACGCGATAACAGGCGTAATTATGAACCTATTTGGATGTAACTTGGTCTGTACATAGTACATACCAATGTCTCGACCGAGTTCGTTGGCCAGCTTCATTCGCCATCTTGTTTCAAAAGGGTTGCCATTTAAAAAAATTAAATTTAAAATTCAAAATGAGGTATTAAACAATTGGAAAATGGAAAAGATTTTTTTATGTGGTTGGCCTTGATACAAAGGTTCCGGAGCAGTTTTTATTTCTGAAAATTTGTTCTTTTGTTTATATCTTAAAAAATGGTTGATTTATAGCACTTTGAATTTCTAGCATGGCTAACATTTTGAAACGATCTTGTATTTGTCACGCGATAACACACGTATTCGCCTATTTCGATGTAAGAAGGCATGTGGATAGTATACATCAACACCTCGACCAAGTTCCTGGCAAGATTCATCAGCCATCTTGTTTCAAAATGGCGACCATTAAATTATAAAATATATATATATTTAAAGTGAGGTGCAAAAAAATTAGAAATTGAAAAAGGTTTCTTTCTTAAGTATTTGACCTTGATATAAGGATTCAGGAGCATTTTTTGTTTGTCTTTACCTTAAAAAATGGCTCAGATATAGCAGTTTCAATTTCTATTGTGGGTGACATTTTGAAAAATCTGATTTTTTGCATGCGACAGCACTCCTATATATTAACCGATTCCGATGTGAGTGAGCATGTGCACAGCAATTACTAAGGTCTCGACCAAGTTCACTGCTTAGCCTCATCCAGCATGTTGTCTTAAAATGACAGGCACTTTAAGAAATGTTACTTTAAAGAAAAGCAGCTTGGATAAAGCTGACTAATTTCGCGAAATTCTCATTCATTATATTGATAAAAATTAGTATTGAATCTTTTATATTCGGTTTCCACTAAATTGAGCTTCGTGTGTTTGAATGATATAATTTGGTTTTTTTAAAATAAGGATTATGAAAGCTACCTCTTCCTCCCGGCACTGGCCGGAAGGACTTTTTATTCTCATGTTGCTTACATAGAAAATGATTTACTGCTTTAAACTTAAATTTGATCGACTAAAATGCATATAAAGAGGATGTAAATAGTTAAAATATATAAGTTTTCTTTTGTAAACTTTGAATTGTTATTATTATTACTTTCTTTTACTGAAAAATTTGCTTTAAGAAAAAAAACATCAAATATCTATATTACAGTTTTATATTTTTAGGTAGCTTTCATTACAAAAAGCTACCTATTGCAGCCGTTCGGAGGAAAACGATTTCAAAAAATTTTGGTATATTTTCATCGATCATTACCCCCAGACCCCGAAACCACCCTCCGTTCAAAATTGATATATATATATATACATATATATATATATGACCTTTGTCACACTGTAACTCTCGCATTTATGAACAGATTTCGATGAAATTCGGTGTGTACATAGTACATACCAATGTCTCGACAGTTCGCTGGCCAGCTTCATCTGCCGTTTTGTTTCAAAATGGCGGCCATTGAATTTTTTTAAAAAATGTAAATCTTGAAATGTGGTACCAAAAAATTGGAAATGGGAAAATATTTTTTCCTTATGTATTTGATCTTTATACAAAGATTCCGGAACAGTTTTTGTTTCGTCTATATCTTAAAAAATGGCTGATTTATAGCATTTTGAATTTCTAGAGTGGCTGACATTTTGAAACGTCCTGAATTTTGTCACGCGATAAAAGACGTATTTATGAACCGATTTGGATGTAACTTCGTTTATACATAGTACATACCAATGTCTCGACCGAGATCGTTGGCCAGCTTCATCCGCCATCTTGTTTAAAAATGGCGGCCATTTAAATTTTTAAGAAAAATTTAAATTTGAAATGTGGTACCAAAAAATTGAAAATTGAAAAAATATTTTTTTCTTATGTATTTGACCTTGATAAAAAGATTCGGGAGCAGTTTTTGTTTCGTCTATATCTTAAAAAATGGCTGAGTTATTGCATTTTGAATTTCTAGCGTGGCTGACATTTTGAAACGTTCTGATTTATGTCACGTGATAACAGGCGTATTTATGAACCAATTTGGATGTACCTTGGTGTATACATAGTACATACAAATATCTCGACCGAGTTCGTTGGCCAGCTTCATCCGCCATCTTGTTTCAAAATTGCGGCCATTTAAAAAAATTTAAAAAATTTAAAATTTAAAATAAGATACTAAAAAATTGGAAAATGAAAAAGATTTTTTCGTATGTGTTTGACCTTAATACAAAGATTCCGGAACAGTTTTTGTTTCGTCTATATCTAAAAAAATGGCTGAGTTATAACATTTTGAATTTCTATTGTGGCTGACATTTTAAAACGACCTGATTTTTGTCAAGCGATAACAGGCGTATTTAGGAGCCGATTTGGATGTAACTTGGTCTGTACATAGTAGATACCAATGTCCCGACCGAGTTCGTTGGCCAGCTTCATCCGCCGTCTTGTTTCAAAATGGCGGCCATTTAAAAAAATAAAAAAAAATTAAAATGAGGTATCAAAAAATCGGAAAATGAAAAAGATTTTTTTATGTGTTTGACCTTGATACAAAGATTCCGGAGCAGTGTTTGCTTCGTCCATATCTTAAAAAATGGTTGAGTTATAGCACTTTGAATTTCTAGCATGGCTAACATTTTGAAACGATCTTGTATTTGTCACGCGATAACACACGTATTCGCCTATTTCGATGTAAGAAGGCACGTGGATAGTATACATCAATATCTCGACCAAGTTCGCTGGCCAGATTCATCAGCCATCTTGTTTCAAAATGGCGACCATTAAATTAAAAAATATATATATATTTAAATTGAGTTGCAAAAAAATTAGAAATTGAAAAAGGTTTCTTTCTTAAGTATTTGACCTTGATATAAGGATTCAGGAGCACTTTTTGTTTGTCTTTATCTTAAAAAATGGCTCAGATATAGCAGTTTCAATTTCTAATGTGAGTGACATTTTGAAAAATCTGATATTTTGCCTGCTACAGCACTCGTATATATCAACCGATTTCCGATGTGAGTGAGCATGTGCACAGCAATTACTAAAGTCTCGACCAAGTTCACTGGTTAGCTTCATACACCATGTTCTCTTAAAATGGCAGGCACTTTAAGAAATCGCCGAATTTGGCAGCCAAATATAAGTTACTTTAAAGAAAAACAGCTTGGATAAAGCTGACTAATTTCGCGAAATTCTCATTCATTATATTGATAAAAATTAGCATTGAATCTCCTATATTCGGTTTCCACTAAATTGAGCTTCGTGTGTTTGAATAATATAAGTTGGCTTTTTAAAAATAAGGAATATGAAAGCTACCTCTTCCTCCCGGCACTGGCCGGAAGGACTTTTTATATTTAAAATTAATTCATGCAATCGAAAAATTTAAAACAATGTTTAGTAGTTGAAAATGGAAAGCTAGCTAAAAGTTTATTATAAAACATTTAATTAAAAATGATAAAAAATATTTATTTTTTTAAATATGTTTTACGAAATTCCGTTAATTGCATTGAGCATCTCTAAGTAATATTTTACGAACAACAAATTTTCATAAAAAAAAAATTCCATCAAACTTGCGATAATTTAAAGTTTAGAGAATGTTTCCTTTAACAGAAGGAACTAACATTTTCGAAAGAAAATATTTCAAAATATCTTTTTCAAGGTGTCGCTTTAAAATATACTTCTTCTTTGTTGTTTGCGTGTAAAATATTTGCTTTAAAAACGAAGACTGGAAGATATCAAATCAATTTTAAACGAGTAAATTTCCCCTCATAATTTTTGTGTTTTTTTCACTCAACGTGTTTAAAAATTTCCATAAAAGTATTGCTGGTCAAACTTCGTTACCCTTTTTTCAACGTCTATGGGATTTTAATATTTTTCGTTTGGAAAATTATATTTATTTTCATTAATATGTTTTCGATACTTCCTTGATTATTTATTTTTATCCACCAGAAACAACAACAACAATAAACAATAATAATGGAAATATACAATCATAGCCATTTACCGCATATGTTTTGTTTAACTTTGTAAGAAATTGATGTAAAATTATAAATTCTATATGAAAACAAACTTGCGTTGATGTTTACGTTAACTCGACATCATGCAGAATTTTCAAATTGATGATAATATTTTTTCACTTTTCATACGGAAATTCCCCAGCTCTATAGTTTTTCTCGCTGAAATTCTTTTAGAAATACGATATTTTAATGAAAATATAGTTTTAAAAAAGAGCAGACGTCGTTTATTGCATTGTATGTAGAAAATATAAAGTCTATGTATAAAATAGAAAACCATCGTTTATCCATATCAGTAATCGAATTGTTGGATTTTTGAACGGGCAAGAAATACCTATATAGAAATATCGTTCCTCCAATCTCATTTAAAGAAATTGAATAAGAAGTTGTTTTAAAAAATATTTATTGATATATTTATCTTTCAAAGTTTTGCATTAAATATATTAATGGAGAGAGAAATTTCTGAAGTGTCCAATAAAATAATGTGGAAATTTTTTTATTGAGACATAAAGATGAAAGAAATATATTCTTTGTCAGCGAGAGAGAAAAGTAACTGCTTTGGATTTTCGCAACACGGTAGAATTCCAAATTATATAAAGCATTGGATAATGCATGAAAAGTATGATTTTTATTAAACTTTTATTGAACGTTTCAGGTTGTTTATAATAGTTCTTTTTAATTAACTTACCTCAATAAATGACCGTTCTGTTTGAGTACATCACCTAACTAAATTATGCTAAACTCTGATTGGTTTACAGATAGGAAATATTTTTTGGGTGTAAAAGTGTCCCGCAAAGTTCATCGCTGTAGAATTTGATTTGTGAATGAGTACCTCCGTGATTTAATAGTTTTCACACTCACAGAGGAATAAGTCAGTTTTTACTGCGAAGGAATGAGACATTGAGCAGTCAGCTGATTTTGGACTGAAGATATCTCAAATATACACATTCGAATATAACTCATCTCTCAAAAATAATTTTTTTCACAATCTTTCTAAAAAGTTTAAATTTATACAGTTTTTTCCAGATAATAATAATAAAATGGCCAACTGCCTTCTGAAATGGGAATTGACGAGAACTGCATTCTTTTCAGAAGGTCATACGATGTTATTGAGCAAGTGTATACAGAATATAAAAATTAATAAAAAATAATAATCAGGTCCATACTCTTCAAACTAATTAAAATAATTGAATGTCATTTTTTAAAATCTGCCAAATTACTACGACACTAGCTAATAATTACAAAACAGAAGTTTTACTTTAATTCCACACACTAAAAATATTTTTTTTTTATTTCAACAAAAAAGAATACCTGATATTCCACGTAGCTTAGTCTAAATTATCATTTTTATGCCGATAAGCATATTGTTACTTAATAACAGTGTTTTAAAATATTTTATATTAATTTCTCATTGAGTAAGTAAAACAAAATTTATTTGTTATTTACTCACTGGCATAGAATTTTTGTTAACATATTATATTGTCATTTTAATGCTTGTTAATTAGTTATTTTTAAATGCGAAAAATGTTTTTTGAACATTTAAAAAAAAGTATCCTTCAAAAACATTCATAAAAATCTTTTAATATCAATATTCTATTAAAGCCATTTTCATTTGTTATCATTTTCAATAATAAAAAGAGTTCGCTCTTTATTTCTATTTTTTTACTATTTTTTTAATGAAAAATACTTCAATGTTTCTCGAGAAATTTTCTTAGGATTTATTTAAAAAAAATGTTTAACTTAACACATC
This sequence comes from Maratus speciosus, assembly GCA_963932465.1. NCBI lineage: Eukaryota > Metazoa > Arthropoda > Arachnida > Araneae > Salticidae > Maratus > Maratus speciosus. The sequence continues at coordinate 103,466,556 of OZ010789.1, read as the reverse complement.
TTTTTACGCACTGTTCATTCTGTTACATTAAAAAATTCTGCGAAAGCAGTAAAAAGTTTTTATAGGTTGTTAGATGTAGAGCTTTTACTGTGTTTTCTAGAATCGAATTTGGTTCTAATTGTGATATTTTATTGTTTTATTTAACCTTATTAGGAATAAGAATGTTTTCGAAAATGGTATATTTACGCAAAAGTTTCAAAAATAAATAAAGTTCCTAATTTTGCTGAAAAACTGTGGAGCAAAATATTTTTTGAAATGTCAGTGTTAAATGATTGTTTTTCACTTCATTAACACTCTCCCCTGCGTATTTTTATTTATTTATACTTTTATATATATATATATATAATCAAAATAGGTTCAAAAATTGCGCATTTACTTTACTACATATATCAAACTTTCATATATTTTAGAGTTAAAATATGTAATTTTTGTTATAAAAGAGTTTTTTTTTAAATATAAAATTTGATCATAAAAAAAAAAGATCGTGTGAATCGGTTGCGCAAATTTGACCACTTTTCCCATGGAAATCGCAAGTTGCGCAGTGAGATGATTAAAACAGATTTTTAAGAGTGTCCGAGACACATTTTAAAATAATTTTTATTTATTCATTTAAAATTTTGAAATTTTTGTGATGGTTAACCATATCCTTTATAAAAAAAAATCACATGATAAACTTCTGGTAATTTATTTTTAAATTGAAAAATTTAAATTTTATTAAAATATTGGGGTAACTTAAAATCGTTAGAACTCGAAATATTATTTGTATATATATATAACCATAATATATAACAAATAGTCATCGATTTCCAATAATTGAAATTAAATTTATAATATAGAAAATAATAATAACTCAGACATTTTACTGAATAGAGAAGGAACATGTAACTAGTAATGCAGTATTTTATTAAATGCAACTAATTCACTAGCATGTTGCTGGCAATAAATCTATATGAAACATATGAAAAAAAAAAAAAAAAAACCCAATTTTTGATAAAGTCTGATTAAAGACAATAGATAATAAATCCAGCTAAATAATGTTGAACCAGAAAAAACCGTAACATAAACATACAAGAGAGATAAAATGGGTGAATGAATGAATATATATATATATATAATTCTTATAATAAATTATTTGGCATTTTATTTTATACTTACAGCTTTAATTCACAATATTACGGTTTTTGATGGTGGTGGGTTTTATTTAATTAATGGTTATATATATATATATATAGATACATATAGATAAACAGAAATATATAACTTTTAATTTTGATTCAGCATTTTAAAAAACATTAATTTAAACAAAAATGAAAAATATTTAAAGCAAAAATAAAATAAAATAAAATAAAATAAAAAATAAAATGAAAAATAAAAAATAAAAAATAAATAAAACATGTAACTTAAAAAAAATCATATTTTCAAAAGTAAATATTCTTTTTCAATTTTGCAGAATCCAAATTAAAATAACACAATTGAAAAATACATGTTCCAAGTTTGAACCGTTTACCTTTAACGGTTCTTGATATATAACAATTTAAATACAAGAAATTGTGAAAAAAACCCATCATGAAGGAAAACGCATTTTCACAAGAAGTCGTTTCCGCGACAACCATTGCTTGAAAGCTAGATTTTGAAAACAAAACAGAAAAGTTAATATTTCCTATTCCAATTAATATAGAAATATGATTTAAACGTCATTTTAAGCAGAAAAAACAGAGAAATGTTTAATGCAATAAAAGTAAAAAAAAAAATTAAGATTTTTGAAGTTTTGAAACAGGCTCTGATTAATTACGTTTTAAAATATTTTCCAAATGATTTTATTCTACAAATATCGTGTTTATTGTTTTATTTCTTATATGTTTCAAGTTAAAATGGAATATGATTTAAAACAATTAAAAAACCATATTTTTTTAGGAATATATATCTCAAGCATTTTACATAATGTCTCAAATGCTTAAAAATGCATTAAATCTTAACCCTTTGATAACAGGCCAGCATTGGCGGCTATTTTAATATTCAATCGTACAACAATTTATAAAAAAAAAATCTTAGTTATTGATTTCTACTTATAACATCCTAGACGAAGTGTATTGCAGCGTATATTTAAAAAAAAAAAACTGGTTCGATTAGAATAAAGCAAAAGATGTACGTAAATAAAAGAGGTACGTAAAAAGGTACAATAGACGCGACTGTACATATATGCCAAAGGGTTGGTTAATTACTGAATGATGAAAGCGTCTAAACTTAGAGAAAATAAATAATAAAACATTACAAGTTTCTTTTCCGTGCTTTTAATTTTATTAATGAAACAATATTTGAAATAAGATATTTTTAGCAAGAAGAAAAGTAAAAAAATCATTTGAGTGGAGTTTCTTCTGATTGATACAACAAGCTCTTTCACTACAAAATATTTTCATTTCATTGAAATTAAATTTGATCAAATAAAATGTCAATTTAGGAGATGAAATTCATTAATAGAAATACGACTTTGTTTTACTCATATTGAATATTACTGTTAGATTTAGTTACTGAATGGCCTTTGGAAATGGACTACAGAACTGTTGGATTTCTCAAACTGTCTATGAAAAATGCTTTAGTCACATAAAGTATTTAAAAATAAATTAAGTAAAATTCTTAGTTTTTCGCAATATGCTGAAAAAGTTACGAGCAATATATATTTTAAAAATATTAATGCTTTAAAACTGTTTTTAATTTTGAAAAATTCTTTTAAAAATGTTCCATTTTTCAAAAATTTTTAGCCTAAATTTTTTCTGAAATATTTTTTTTTAGAGTGATGTTGTTGAACAAGTGCGTGCAGAAAAAACTAATAAAATAATTATGCATGCAAGGACTTCAAAATAATTAAAATAATTGAAAATAGCTTTTTTACACCGGCATTACCTAATAATTAATATGTAAAAAAAAAAAAAAAAAAAAAAAAAAAATACTAACACATTTTATTTCCCACACTGAAAATAATTAAATATTTTTATTAAAAGAAGCATGCATGAGATTACACGTAGATTAATGTATATTACCCTTTTTATGGCGATATACACATCATTACTTATTAATAGATTTTAAACGCTTTTTTATTAATAATTTTCATTTTCGTTATTTTTAATTATTTTTAATTTTCGTTGAATGAGTCCAACAAAATTGACTTTGTTCCTACAACATAGGAATGGCTAACAAATTATACTGTTATTTTATTAATTGTGAGATATTTATATTCGATAACATGTAAAAAAAGCCTTTTACCTGCAATATTTTAACTTTAGGAATATTAAAAAAGTATCTTTAAAAAAAATCATGTATAGATTTACACATCAATATTAGCTCAAAGTCCTTTTCGTCTATGATCATTATTTCCCTTCTATTATTGCAAACACTATCAAATGAGTTCGTTGTAAAGTTCACAACATTCTTTAATCCAGAAATAGTTTTATGTTTACTCGAGGGAATTTCTTTGGATAACTTTTTTAACATTATTTAAATTATAAAATAGATTCACATTAAATGTTTTACATTAAAGTATTCTTATAGTGCAATTAAATTCTTCTCTGTATGATTAGTTGAAGAGCTTGTAGTATCGTTTTTCAAATGGGGTTTGGTACTAATTGTGCTGTTTTATTTCATCTACTTAACCTTTTTTATCACACGGAATACTTTTAAAATGAGATTTTTACATTAAAAAAATAAAAAAATAAAATAAATTTCTTAATTTTGATGAAAAGGTAAGAAGTAAAGTAATTATAAAAATGCCAATATGTTCAAATCTTTCTTTCTTTTTTTTGACGTTTTAAAAATACTTTTTAAATGTGTTTATTTTTTATTAAATTTTTAAAACGTTTTCAGTATAATTATAATTTAAAACGTATTCAGTAATGTCATTATCAAATGGAATGTTCTTAAATGAGATTTTTGCATACAAAATTAAAATATAAATTAAATAAATTTCTTAATTCTTCTAAAAAAGGAATGAGTAAAGTACTTTTAAAATGTCACTAAGTTAATGACTTTTTTGACACTTTAACAATACTCTAAAAATTATATTTTATTGTTTAATTCATTTTAAAAGTTTTTATCTGTATGATGTTATTCAGTAATGATTTCGTTTCTTATATTTTTTTAAAAGTTAAACAGAAATATGTGTTATAAAATTAAATTAAAAATGCTATTTAAATTATTGCTAAAGGAATATAAAATTTCCCAACATTAACATTAAATCTCAATGAATCAAATATTCCAAAAAGCATTAAACTTGATGAATGAATATTAAGGTTAAGCGTCTAGACTTAGAGATAATAGGAAAAAGTCTTTAGATATTTCGTTTCCTTGCTTTCAATATTAGTAATGAAACAAAATTTTTAATCAGATATTTGTAGCGGGAAAGAAAATGCAGAAATATTTTGAGTGGAATTTCTTCAATTGATTTCTCACGTTTTTTAGTTATAAAATATTTTCACGTCATTGAAGTTAAATTTGGTCGAGGAAAATGTCAGTTATGAAGATGAAAATTGTTAAAAGAAATACGACTTTGTTTTGCTTATATTGAATATTACTTTTTTATTTAGTTACCGTACAGAATTTGCAAATGAAATAAATATTAGAATTTTTTTCTTTGATTTTTCAAGTTATTTTAGAAAACGTTTTCAGTTCATCGAAGTTGATTTTGACCCAAGAAAATGCTCATTAAGAAGATATAATCGCCTAAATGTTATATGATTTTTTTCTTCCTTGAACTGAAAATTCATTTTTGATTTTTGAATAATTTTACTAAAGCATTGTAAACGAATCCGCTTTATAATGTTTTCTTTTATATATTCACAACTTTTGTATCAAACTATAAATTTAGTTTGAGTAGATAAAGTAGAGGTAACATAGTAAAAAAAATATTAATAGGCTCTATACATTCTTAATATAAGTTTTCCTCCTATGTCCTATACCGGGAGGTAGAGTTAACTTTCCTATCCTTAGTTATAAGAATTCAGCTAGTTTTACTTGAAGACACGAAAGCTAAAATGTGTCATAATTGATTATAGAATATTCCCAGTATTCGACAATGCTGGGTTTAAATGAGAATTTTGAAAATTTAATTAGTTATCCCCAAGTTGAATTCATTTATGATGAATTTTTTTGTCTGCAAATTTAGCAATAATAATCCAATTATTCCTAAGGTTGGAGATAAGTCCAGGCTGGCGGACATCGTTACGTACAGTCGTGGAAAAAAAAATTAAACACCCCCTAACTAACTCCTCAACAAATTATCGTTGAAGAACGTTACTGGTACCGAACGATTGGAAATAAAGTCTACTTCTAAATGAAGTATATAAAATTTGCTTAGGTGCGCATCTACATATTAAAACGAACCCAAACTTCATTTTTTTCAATAGCAATACCCAATTTTAACAAAATACATAACAAAATACATTTAACAAACTTTTAATGTTAAATTTCATTTTCATATTTTTATTAATATCTCCTGAAATTATATTCCTGATGTGCTAATTTTTTGTGTAGTAATAATACTAAAATACCCAAACATAAATACGTTGAATTTGCAATTTTTATAATTTTACGATATAAATTATGAATTATGAAATTAATATTCCAAAAAAAATATGAATTGCAACCTAGAATTTGTTTGATGGATTTAGATTTATTAAGCTCTGTTTTATGGTAATCCAAAATTTCACAATTTTCTTCCAAATAATTTTCAAAATATGCTGGAAAAATGGCAAACTGATGGTTTAAGGGGCCGTCTATGATTGAAGTGACTTGATATTTTGAAATTTCTTATGCTATCCTGTAATCTAGCACTATTCAATGACTGCTTGAGTGGCGCTTAAGATGCCTTGATCAAGAAGGGGGCTCTTCGGTCAACAATCGAGTACCGAACTTCAGTTTGGATACACCTATAAAATACGCTCGTTTTAAAATAGTTAACTTATTGGAAACTTATCGTACGATTTTCATAAGAATTTGTTTTTCAGCTAATTGAAGGGTGTAGAGTTCATTTATGCTGTCAGAATTGTGTACTGCTATTTAAACTTATGTTTTAATGTAAAATATTTGAAAAATATATATCCCTTTTAATATATTTTTAACGATATTTTTAAAATACGGATTTCATTTTAAGACATATAATAAATAACAAGTTGGAAGTTGTATGCAAACCGAGGCAAATAAGGCGCGTCCGCACTATAACTACTTTTATAAATATTGAGATCTTGGTGAAATAGCTGTTGTACTCTTAAAATGCATGAATACAAAATGCATACAAATGCAAAAATGCACGAATACAAAAATTGATTACAATTATATATATTAAAATCAATTATACGGAAATAATATGACTCAATCGTAAATATGACGTAATCACCATTGCAACATAGAATCATTATCTATCATGAGATATCATTGAGTTAATAATGTAGAATATATATATATATATATAAAACAACAACATTCAAACTTGATAAAGAAAAATAGAAAATAAGACTATATAAAGTCAGTTTTCTTGAGGAAGGAAAGAAATTTAAGTGAAATATGAAAAATCCTTGTTTTTCCAATTTTCCCAAAAAGTTAAATTTTATTCAATTTTTACCAAAAAATTAATTTTGACAAAAAATGTTCGACTGGCTGCTGAAGTTGGCAGTCCATGTATAAATATTTTATAGAATCAATAAGTTATTAAAGCGCTGTTCCTTTTGGATCATTATAAATTTACTATTATTTCAAAATTATACAGAACGTTTTATAAAAAAACTCGACTATAAATTTCAAAATTCCTTAAGTATAATAAATATAATAATGAAATAATTGATAACTTCATCATGTAGCTTATGATATTTGTAAACAGTAATAAGAAATAGTTAACATTTTCACCAATAGATGGCACTGCAATGCATCGCAACAATGTTTAAACTCGCATGTAACCAGCATTAAAAGTATCTGTTTACTTTCCAATTTAGTTAACTATTGATACGATAAAAAAAAAAAAAAAAAAAAAAAAAAAAAATGTTTACGCTTTGGAAACTTTAATTTATTTTGAGCATTTTTACAAAATGCTGCGCTGTCCATTGACAGAAATGGGAAGTACTTTTTATATATATCATAAGTTATATATTATTGAATTTTAAATTTAGGAACTTCTTTATGAAGCTTCTTGTAAAGCTGTATGTTACGATAATTATTTTGTGGGGAGAATTTTGCTTTATTTCGCTCGAAAAATTAATTGGACTAATACATTGTTACACATTGTTTAATTATTTTAGTTAAAATAAATAAATAAATACAATTTTTCAATGGAGCTAAACAAATTTTAATATGATTAGTTTTAAAGTTGTTTCTTCCGTATACCACACGGTATTTTATTTTAATTGAGCACTTTTATTGCTTTTATTTCAAATATCACCTGTTAGAATGTTTTTAAAAATGCGTTTGTCACATAAAATACTTTAAAATAAACTAAGTTGAATTTTTTCAATTGAAAATTTTGAAATATACTGAAAAAGTTTCAAGTAATATATGTAAAAAAAATGTCAATGCTTTAAAAGAGTTTCTAGTTTTGAAAATTACGTGTCAAAATATTATTTTTTTTTAGAAATTTTTAGCATACTAGGGGACTTGGCCCCCTACGAGCTACGCTCGCCAACCCCCTTTCAGACAGCGCAGTCTCTAAAAGCACGCTAATTTGATCGGCTTTAAACAGATTTTGAAAGATTGAATTATAATTTAAAAAACAGTGGCGATCTTGCTATAAACGGGTTTCTATTCATTTCTCTTCGATTGAGGAATTTTAAGTAAAAATCAGCTGCTGTTAAAAGATACAATGGCTGTTTTCGTCTTTGATTAAATAAAATTAGTTAAACATTTCAAAATAAGCTAATATAATAAGAAAATCTGCATCAAAATGCAAATATATTTCACAAATACCAATGCCTTCTTTTGACGGAAACGACACAGAAGGTTAACGAATCTTAACTAAACCATTTAAGCAATTTCTTTATTTTCTGCTTCACAGATTTTTCTCTTTCAAATCATATTTTTTGACGATGACACTTCATTTTCAGCTTGTAATCTTTTGTATTTTTATTAAATTACTAAATAGTCGCTCGAAAGCTGTCTAAACGCGTTCAATAAAATTAATATTAATGTTATTAATATAATCTCAAAATATCAAAATAATGTCTCGCGCAATTTTTAAATTTAAACTGTTTTGCAATATTACTTTTTGTTTATTTTACGTAATAAGTGTAATGTGACGTAAATGTGACTTAATTTCTCCTATTTAAGACTTCTAACGCATGTTAATGAATTTATTATTTTACAATGTCCTTTCTCTTTTAAAATTCACGTGTAAGTATAGTTTTTATGGAGTATTTTCAATAAGTTCCTGCTTTTCATACGTAATTATTTAATCCTAATTTGAAAGTTTTCTTTTCTGTTAATAATAGTCACGTCTAAAATAAATTTTTAATTTGAAGCAAAAATTATTATTTGCGCTGTTTATACAGTTGACAACAGTTTAAATTAATACCAATTTCTAAAATAAGTAAAAAATATCTCTCGAAATGCTGAAAATTTGAATTTAAAATAGAAATAAAACCTCAAAAAATGAGTCAAATTAAAAAAGTGAATGCAGTCTGCACACCGGGAAATTCTAACGTATAAAATGATCTGAAAATGAATTAACTCCCATATATAGTTTTTGCTCCTATAAAACTTTTTTAATGGAGCGATTTTGTCCAACTTTAGCATTAAATATCTCTTAAAATAATTATTCGATTTGAAAAGTCTGCACCAGCGTGTTTATCAAACATTTCTCTATAATACCGCAGATTTTCATATTTTTGCATGTAGTATTTTTCTTCATATTAACGGAGAAAGACCTCCGGTCACAAAAAATTTAAAACCGGCGGCGGCGGTTACAGCGTAAGTTACTTTTTTTTAGAATAGAGAGAAATTTTATCGGGAAAAGATATATTGAATGATGTTATTCAACAAGTGCATGTAGACAAAATACCTAATAAAAACAAATATGCATGCTCGTACTTCAAAATAATTATTGAAAGTATCTATTTTACACGAATGCTAGAAAATTATTAATAATTACAAAACGTAAAAGATGCAAAACCCCTTTTACTATGCTGAAAATAATTCAATATTTTAAAATACCATAAGAATACCTTATATTACACTATATTAATGTATATTATAATTTTTACGACAACATACAAATTGTTACTTAATATAATAGGCTTTTAAACTCTTTTTTATTCATTACTCATTGAATAAGTCCAGCCAAATTTGTTTTGTTATTACAGCGCTGAAATGGATAACATGCTGTATTGTTATTTTATTAATTGTGAGTTATTTATCTCCGATGATATGGAAAAAAAAACCACTTTTACGTGCGGTGATTTAAAATAGAATATTACAAAAATATCCTTCAAAAACATTCATATAAGATTTTATTGAAGCTCTTTTCGCTTGTGATCATCATTTTCCTTCTATTATTGCAAAGAATATAAAATTAGTTAGCTGTAAATTTCACAACATATTTTAATCCAAAAATAGTTTTATGTTTCCTCGAGGGAATTTCTTTTTAAACATTATTTGAATTCATAGACAGTTCCACATTAAGTATATTACATTAACAAATTCTGATAATGAAGTTGAATTCCGTGTACCATTAGTTGGAGAGCTATCGTTTTTCAAATGGGCTTGATTCTAATTGTGCTGTTTTATTGTTTTTACTTAACCCTATTATTATATGGAATGTTCGTAAAATGAGATTTTTACAGAAAAATTAAATGAAAAATTAAGTAAATTTCCTAATTTTCCTGAAAAAGTAATGAGTAAAGAACTTTTTAAAATGTCAATATGTTAATGATTTTTTTTGACATTTTAAAAATACCTAAAAATTTTCTTTTTTCTATTACATTTTTAAATATTTTTCTGTATGATGTTATTCAGTAATGTCATTACCATATGTAATGTTTTTTAAATGAGATTTTTAGATACAAAATTAAAGTATAAGTTAAATAATTTTTTTTTATTTTGCTGAAAACATATGAGTAAATTACTTTTAAAAATGTCAATAATGTAATGTATTTTTTGATATTTTAAAACACTAAAAAATGGTTTTTATTTTATGTTTATACTTCTTAAAAAATTTCTGTGTGTTGCTATTCAGTAACGTATTTATTTCTTATATATATATATATATATATGTATATATATATATTAAAATTAAATAATTATTAAAAAAAATAAATTAAAAAGTTTATTTAAATTATTTCTAAAGGAATATATTCCAAAATACTACATTAAATTATAACGAATCAATTATTTAAAAAAGCATTTAAACTTAATGAATGAATGAATGTTAAGATTAAGCGTCTAGACTTAGAGATAATAGAAAAAAGTCCTTACATATTTCATTTCCTTGCTTTCAATACTAGTAATGAAACAACATTTTCAATCAGATAATAGTAGCGGGAAGAAAAATGCAGAAATCGTTTGAGTTCAATTTCTTCTTACTGATTTCTCACGTTCCTTATGCAGAAAATATTTTCACGTCATTGAAGTTAAATTTGATCGACGGAAACATAAGTTATGAAGATGAAAATTGTTGTGACTTTGTTCTACTCATATTGAATATTCTTTTTTGATTTAGTTACTGAACAGAATTTCAAATGAAATAAACATTAGAATTTCTTTTCTTTCATTTCTCAAGTTATGTTTGAAAATATTTCAATTCATTGTTCTAGAAAATATTTTCAGTTCTTTGAAGTTGACTTTAAACCAAGAAAATGCCTAAGAAAATGTAAACGTTTTTCGTTTCTTTGTACTGAACATTTATTTTTGACTTTCTTAATTTACAAACAGTACTAAAAAATTATAAAATGAATCTGCTCTATAATGTTTTTGTTATATATTCACAATTTTTGTATAAAAATTTAAATTTAGGTTGAGTGGGTAATATAGAGGTAATAGAGGAAAAAATTAATAAGTTCTATCCTTCGTCCTGTATCGGTAGTAAAAGTTAACTTCCCTATCCTTGGTTATAAGTATTCAGGTACTTTTACTTGTAGACACGAAAGCTAAAATGTGTGCAAATCGATTATAGAAGATTCTCAGTATTCGACAATACTGCATATAAATGAGAATCCTGAAAAATTAATTAGTTACCGCCAAGTTGTCTTCATTTATGAAAACTTTTTTTTGTCTCCAAATTTGGCGATAATGATCTAATTATTTCTAAAGTTGGCAAGAATTTGAGGCTGGCAGACACCGTAACGTACTTGTGCATGTATACATGTGTGTGAATGTTTTCGGTAGATTTATGTGCGTAAATCTTGCCCGTAAATGTAAAAATATTTTCTTAGTTATATTATTTACCACGTGTATACACAATATTTAAAAATAAATTAATAAATATTAGTACTCATGGGCATACTACAAGATATTTAAAAGTATTAAAAGTCATTTTTTCCCTTATGTAATGCAAAATTACTACTGCCGTAGGTAATAATTACAATATAAAAATGTTTAAATATTTTAATTCCCATAATGAAAAGGCTTATGATTTTTCGATAAATAAATAATACCTGATATTAAATGCAATTTACTTTAAATTACTATTTTAATAAGAATATAAATTTTGCTATTTAATAGTAAATTTTAAAATCAATTTTTATTCATTCTTATTGAAGAAGAACAACAAAATTGATTTTAATAATTTTTAAGCGATTAATTAAATTTAAAATTAATTTTGTTCCTAAATACTCTTATTTAGAAAGAGTTGTTATTAATATATAATAACATTATTTTATTTTTTGTGATTTATTAGTATTCGAATGCGAAAAGAAAAGCTTTCACTTGCTAAAACGTTTGGAATATTTAAAAAAAAAATTCTTAGACAATACTAATTTTAACATCAATAATTTATTACGCCTGTTACATCTGTGAGCATAATTTTCCTTTTATTATTGCAATCAATATAAAGTGAGTAATAAAATGAGTTAAGTAATTTGGTTCTAATTATGATTCTTTTTCTTTTTCTTAATCTAATTATAAGCTACATAGTTTTATAAAATGAGTTTTTGTCTAAAATATTAAAAAATAAATTATATGATGCTCTTAATTTCGCTGGAAAATTTAAAAACGTGATGTTGGTTGAATGTTTTTGACTTTTAAGAAATACCTTTTAAAAAGATTTTTCTAAATTTTTCAAACTCATGGAAAAGGTTTTGCTTGATACAATTTTAAAACATCTTCCGAATAATTATTTTTCGATAAGTATCGTGTTCCCCTTTTATTTATTATATACCTTAACTTAAAATGCAATCTGAATTATAAAAAAATAATAATTAAAAGTATTTTTAAAGCAATACATATTTTTCAAGTATTTTACATTAAATAATAATGTAGGAAATATTTGAAAAGCTATTAAAACGTGATAAATGAAGGAAAAGGTTACGGGACTAAACTTTGAAAAAATAGAAAATAACTAATGTATAAGGTTAACTATATAAGGTTAATTTCCTTGACGAAGGAGAAAAATGTAAGTGAACTACGAAAAATCAGAGTTTTTCTAATTTTCCCAAAATGGTAAATTTCATTAAATTTTTACAAAAAAAAAAAAAAAAAAAAAAAAAAAAAAAAAAAAAAAATACTTTGGACAAAAAAGTACTTAACTGGCTTCTTAAATGTGAAGTGGTCAGCCTATGTATAAACATTTTTTAATATCAATAATTTATTAAATAGCTGTTTCTTTTGGGCTTCTTATAACATTGCTGTTATTGAAAATTATACAGTCATTTTGTAAAGCACTCGACTATAAAATTAAAAATTCCTTAATTATGATAAATATAATGATGAAATGACAACTTTATTAGGTAGCTTATGAGATTTGTAAATAGTAATTAAAAAAATAGTTACAATTTTCAACAATAAATGGCGTTGCAATGCAATTGAAACTAGTATGTAAATATTCATTAAAAGTATCTAAGATATTCACTTTCCAATTATTTAACTATTCATACAAAAAAAAAAAAAGTTTACATTTTGAAATTTTGAATTTATTTTGTGCATTTCTATAGTTAAAAGACCGTTGCGCTGTCCATTGACATACATTTAAAGATTTTTTTATATTTAGGGGAGACTGGGGATGAAAGGGACACTCAAAATTTCAGGAAGAAAATAAAATGTACAAAGTTCGACCTTTGGCTCAATCGATGACGAGACGTGTTTTGTCTTAATAATCCTTATAACTAACATCAGAAATTGTAGGTGATGAAAGCAAAACCTGTTTTTGATATAAAAAAGTAAATTTTGATGTTGCTTTCCTTTTTTCTCTAAAAAAGTAATATTGTGATTAGTATTATAATATTTATGTTATTTAGCACTGTAAAGTATACACTTTATGTGAATATCAGATGTTTTGTTAGCTAAAATACTCTCATGCATGAATACATTTTTAATTTTGCCAGGTGGGTATGGTGTTGAAAGGGTCACCCCCCAGGTTGTTCTTATCAAGCTTCCTTTAGTGAGGCTCAATAAAAAGATTTAGCTTTATGTTTGCTCCAAGCATCTCATATTAACTATGGTTTGACAACTGTACATATGAGTATTTAATTGCTTTGAACTCTCCAAATATATGCCTATCTTGTTAAACAAAGAAGCAAGCTGGAATTGATTGGTTTCAAGATTTTATGCAACGAAATTCATTACTTACTCTTAAGAAACTTATAGCCATTAGTTTAACAAGAAGTATAAGTTTCAACAAAGCTAATGTTGATATTTTTAAAAAACCTTCAGTTAGTTATATATCGCTATACGTTTACACAGAACATAATATATAACTGTGATAAAACAGTCTTAGTGACAGAGCACAAACCATCTGATATAGTAGCAAAACGTAGTGAAAACAATTTTCTCACATTACAACAGTTGAACGTGGTAAACATGTCACACTTTTGTGTTTTGTTTCTGCATCAGGTAACTCTGCTCAACAGTATTCGTTTCTCAAGGAAGAATTTCAAAGAGTTCATTCTCAGAGGTTCCCCATCCCAAAAATTTGGACTTGCTCATCAAAGTTGGTCAATGAACGCAAAAGATTTTAAAGTAATTGTGCATTAGCTAATAATTCTAGTTGTTCCAAAATTGATCCTGCTCTTCCCTTATTTGATATGTATGAAAGCAATATAAATATTAAGACAAAAAATTTGCGAAAAGTAATGGAATAACTATTGTGATGTTCTTGTCGCACTATAGCCACAAACTCCAGAAAAACACTCCTAATGAATTCAAAGTAAATTTTTTTTTCAGAAAAAGCAGAATAAAACCATTTTGTATTTACTGATACTATTGACATGAATAATATGAATATTAATGATATTGTGGTGAAGTTACCTAAACTGGTTGTGAGACAGATAGAGCTAAATCTTTCTTAAAATTTTTGACTGATTTAATGTTGTTTTATGTGAATTAGGCCTAAACATGTTATTTTTCTTTCTTTATGTATCATATGGTGCAATATATTTTATTTGTATTTGTGTATAATTATCTTTTATTTTTGAATAATATAATCACAAATAAAAAGAAAAAAATGTTCATAAAAGCGTTTTATTTATGTGTGTGTCCCCTTCAACCTCGCACAGTGTCCCTTTTCATCCCTTACAATGGGGTTAAAAGGAAATTTCTCTGAATTTATAAAAATGGATATATATTTTTTTAATTACTGTACTTGGCGATAAGAGGTTTTAATAGTATCAAAGCAAAGGTTTTAGAAGAGAAGTAAGCGCAAATATGAAAGTGATATCTTTTATTGTTGTTATTTTATAAGCTTATAAAGACAAAATGTCCTTTTCATCCCCATTCTCCCCTATTATATTTCATAAACTATTGAATTTAAAATTTAGGAACTTCTTTATGAAGCTTCTTGTAATTATATAACATATTTCGATAATTATTTTGTGGGGAGAATTTTGCTTTATTTTTCTGGAAACTTTAATTGACATTGTTACGTATTGTTTAATTCCTTTAGTTAAAATAAATAAATAAACAAATCTTTCAATGGAGCTATGCAAATTTTGACATCATGAGTTTTCAAGTTGTTTCTTCCGTATCCCAAATAATATTTTATTTTAATTGAGCACTTTTATTGCTTTTATTTAAAAATATCACTAGCTAAAATGTTTTTGAAAATGCGTTTGTCGCATAAAATACTTTCAAATAAACTAAATTGAACTTTTTAAATTTGAAAATTTTATAATATACTTAAAAAGTTTCGAGCAATATAAGTAAAACAAATTGTCAATGCTTTAAATCCGTTTCTAATTTTGAAAATTATGCGTCAAAATGCTGCCTTTTTTTAGAAATGTTTAATATAAATTTTATGAGAAAAAGATACGTTGAGTGATGTTATTCAGCAAACGCATGCAGAAAAAAACAAATAAAAACAATTACGCATACTCGTACTTCAAAACAATTATTGAAAGTAGCTATTTTACACCAACGTTACAAAATTATTAATGATTAAAAAACATAAAAGATGCCAAAATACTTTTTCGATACTGAAAATAATTCAATATTTTAGATAAAATAAGAATGCTTGATGTTACATTATATTAATGTATGACATTATATTAATGTATGTGTATAATGCAATGTAGTGTTTATAACAATATTCAAATCGTTTCTTAATAATAAGCTTTTAAACAGTTTTTTGTTAATTTCTCATTGAATAAGTCCATCAAAATTTATTTTGTTCCTACAGAAATAGAACGGATAACATACTGTATTGTTATTTTATTAATTGTGATTTATGTATGTGCGATTATATGAAAAAAAAACACATTTACATGCGATGAATTGAAATAGATTATTAAAAAATATCTTTCAAAAACATTCATAAATATATATTAACATCAATACTTTATTTGAGCTCTTGCCGCTTGTGATTATTATTTTCCTTCTATTATTCTAAAGATAAAAAAAAAAAAAATTAGTTA
The DNA here is from genome assembly GCA_963932465.1 of Maratus speciosus. Taxonomy (NCBI): domain Eukaryota; kingdom Metazoa; phylum Arthropoda; class Arachnida; order Araneae; family Salticidae; genus Maratus; species Maratus speciosus. The sequence continues at coordinate 103,450,528 of OZ010789.1, read as the reverse complement.
TAAATTTCACAAAATTTTTTAGTCCAAAAATATATTTATGTTTCCTCGAGGGAATTTCTTTTTTAAGCATGATTTGAATTCATATATATTTCCACATTAAATGTCTTACATTAAGAAATTCTGATAATGAAGTTAGATTCTACTTTCTGTCATTAGTTGGAGAGCTATTAATTAAAATATAAATTAAATAAATTTCTTAATTTTGCTGAAAAAATAATGAGTAAAGTACTTTTAAAAATGTTAATAAGATAATGACTTTTTGAAGTTTTAAAGTACTTGAAAAATAGTTTTTTTAATGTTTAATACTTAAAAAAGAAATTTCTGTGGGATGTTATTAAATAACGTATTCGTTTCTTATATATATATATATATATATTTAAGTTAAAAAGAAATATTTATTTTAAAAATTGAATTTAAAATATTATTTAAATTATACCTCAAAGAAATATATTCCAACATTTTACATAAAATCGTAACCAACCAAATATTTGAAAATCCATTAATACTTGATGATTGAATGTTAAGATTAAGCGTATAGATTTAGAGATAATAGGGGAAAATATCTTACTCGTTTCGTTTACTTGCGTTCAGTATTAGCAATGAAACATTTTCAATCAGATATTTGTAGCGGAAAGAAAAATGTAGATATCGTTTGAGTGAAATTCCTTCTTATTGATTTCTCACGTTCCTTAGGTAGAACATATTTTCACGTCATTGAAGTCAAATTAGTTTTGATAAATCAGATGTAGAAAACGTCAATAATGAAGATGAAAATTGTAAAAAGACATGCGACTTTGTTTTGCTTATATTTAATATTATTTTTTGATTTAGTTACTGAAAAGAATTTGCAAGTGAAATAAGCATTAGAATATTCTTTCATTGATTTCTCAAATTATGTTTAGGAAATGTTTCAGTTCATTGAAATTGTTACTGACTATTAATAGAATGTAAACACCTATAAGAAATATGCTTTTTTTACGGTACGCTTATTTTTGATTTTCTGAATCTAACAATTGTACTAAAAAATTGCAAACAGAATCTGCTCTATAATGGTTTTGTTATATATTCACAATTTCTGTATAAAATTTTAAATATAGGTTGAGTAGATAAAATAGAGGTAATATAGAAAAAAAATGAATAAGTTCTATGCATTCTTACTATAAGTTATCTGTCCTTCGTCCTGTATCCGTAGGAAAAGTTATCTTCCCTATTCTTAGTTATAGGAATTCACCTACTTTTACTTGAAGACACGAAAGCTAAAATTGTGAAAACCGATTATAGAAGTTTTGCAGTATTCAGCAACACTGTATTTAAATGAGAATTCTGAAAAAATCAATTAATTGTCACCAAGTTTTCTTCATATATGATGACTTTTTTTGTCTCCAAAATTGGCGATAGCGAACCAATTATTCGTAACATTGGCGAGAATTTGAAGCTGGCGGACACCGTTACGTACGGGCGTGTGTACGTGTATACATGTGTATGAATATTTTATGAATACCGATAATTTTTTCTGTAGTTTTAAGGTAACTTTACTGGAATTCCAATACGCTGGTCTATATATCAATCCAAAAAACGAACAGCTGCCGTAATAGTATGCAATCCAACATTTAATCGCCTTCAAGCTCATCAACTAGATATAAGCGTTTTCATCAAACAAACAATAAATACGAGTACAATAACACCTAACAAAAATCAAGAAAAACAAGAGAATATTACATATAGCAAGATCGGTCCACAGAACTCTAGACCATCAGGAGACCTTTCTAAAGTCCTTCAAGATTGGACTGATGTAATCACAGCTAATTACAAACTTCTCCTTGGAGGGGATTTCAATGCTCACCTCAAGACTGGGGATACTCCAGAAACAATGGAAGGGGTGACCTGCTGCTAGACTATCTAACATTGAACGAACTCTCCATAATTAAAGACCCAAATATAAATTACAACTATAAGCTAGACAAAAGAAAGGGAACTCCTAACCTCAGTCTTTGTAGTTTATATACAAGCGAACTCATGAACTTCTGGAAGACAGACGAATGTCATGACTCTCTCAGCGACCATATTTATATTATCTTCCAACTTCACATTTCTCCTCAAATGAAGTAAAATTATAGATGTAAAACTAAATATACCAAATTAAAAAAAATTAATAATATTTTTAATAATTACTAAACTAATCTACAATCAGCATCAAAGGATATTGAATCACCTGCAACCTTAGACAAATGGACGGATGATCTTCAGCAAGTCATCCGTTTTACAGTAGAGTCATCATTAAAAAGAAAAAAATTACAATATGATATAAAATTGCATTGGTATAATGATAAATTAAGAATTCGAAGAAATAAATTGAACGCAAAATATAAAAGATACACTCCAAATCCAGACAACCAGCAATTTAGAAGTGATTACAAAAAGGATCGAGCAAATTATAAGTTGGCAATTAAAGAGGCAAAATCCTCTGTCTGGAGAAATTTTTGTATCGCTACCTGTTGTCGTGTGTGCCACTTGATGTTTTATCAGTTTAAACAGTTTTTAAATTGATAAAACAAACATATCTTAAAAATACAGATTTTATTTCAACAATCCTAGGAACCTCAAATATTACACACACATTTCACAATATTGAAGAACAATTAATGTCTCACCATTTTCAATTGAATCAACCAATTAAACAAGATAATATCCACGAATTTATTAACCAGCAATCTCCAACTAGTAATTAATTAGCACAAGATAATATTTCATTTAGAGAATTAAAATTCTGTATCCATCAACAAAACAGCAGCAAAGCCCCCGGATACGATAATATTGATGTTTTCTTGATCAAAAAACTACTCGAGACATTCCCATCCTTAAATATTGATTTATACAATAAATGTTATGAATTACAACATTTACAACTCCATGGAAAAAAGGTCTAGTAATTTTCTTTAGAAAAAGAACAAGGACCTCAACAATTGAAAGCCTGCCGCCCCGTCACTTTATTGCCTATGTTGGGGAAAGTTCTGGAGAGACTCATAAAGTTAAGAACAATGACTCCTTTGGAATCGCGAAATTTTTTTCACCCAGCCCAATTCAGTTTTCGCGAAAAGAGAAGCCCAACAGATGCCTTGGACAACATTATTAAAAAAGTTGATGAATTATTACAATATAAAAAATATTGCTCTTTGATATGTAATAAGCCTTCGATACCACCAACTGGTTTACCATCTCTGAAATCATAGATAACTCACCATTTTCTCGATATTTTAAAAACTTGCTGAAAAATTATATATCTCAAAGATTCATAGGCCTACTCCATGGAGCAATTTTAACGTGGTTCCGAACTTACAGCGGATGTCCTCAGGGGTCATGTCTCGGACCCCTGTTGTGACTTTTGATTGCTGATTTCTTAATAAAACGTCTGCAATTGCGGGCTGACGACTTTACGGTTTATGCAGATGACTTTGTAGTTCTTGAATATGGTGACACTAGGACACAACTCGAAGCAGATGGCAACAATAAAATTAAACAATTTTCAGTTCTTTGTGAACAACTTAGTCTAACAATTTTCCAAGCGAAGACCACAGCAATAATGTTTCGCCGCTTTTTACTAGAAAAACGCTACCCAATTTTTAAACTGCGGGGGCAAACCATATCAATAAAGAAGAATCTCATTTATTTAGGTCTCGTCTTAGATTCAAAGCTCAAGTTTAAAGATTATATTATCCATCTACGAATAAAAATCCAACAGATTTGCACTGGTTTCGGCAAACTTCATTTTTTCAATAAGAGAATAAACACTTTCATCTTTAAAATTTGGTATAATACGGTTACATTCGTCAAATTTTATATGGAGGAACAATCCGGTTCCCTCGTCTAAAATGCTATGGTATCCGGAAGGTAAATTTGATACAAAGAATGGCACTGCTCGGTATTATCAAAGTCTATGGCAGTATCTCAACTGACGCTCTGCGTGCCCTAACGGGTTGTTTAGATATTCAAATAATTTTAGCAAAAGAACTTTCTTACGGTAATACTTTAAAAGGACGTAGAAATTACATCACCCAAGATAACTCAATAACCATAGATAATTTAATGACCAAGATTCCTTCCTACAGCTTCCCAGAATATTACAAATTAAACAATTTACAAATTTTAGAAGATACCTATTCAGACAATAATCAACTAAATCAAGATTTAATAATTTACACACTCAGGCACTGGTGCAGCCTTTACGGTTGAAAAAGACACCTCTTTTATCTTTGATAACTCTTTTCGATTACATAAATTAAACTCGATATACCAAGCAGAATTACACGCTATATACCGAGCAATAGACTGGTTTCAAACATCCTCTTACACTTCACTACTTCTATAAACGGACTACTACTCAGCAAAAGGTGCCCTTAATCTTACCCTCCCCGTAATCAAACTTATTCATCAGATATAAGATATATGTTAAATTACTAGATTATCCGCATATGTCTTTCTACATCAAATAGATCAAAGCACACGCCGGAACCAGAGGTAATGAAAGAGCCAACACCTTAGCGAAATCAACAACTTCCACCACATCACCAATCATCAGTTTAGTTTTTCCCGTCTCCGTGATTAAAAAAGCACTCAAGGATAAAATTTTGTCAGACTGGAAACAATATTGGACTTCATCTGAAAAAGGACGATATACTATTCAAATCTTGAATAAAGTGGATTCTGATTTTATTTGCAAAAGTCATATTATTCCATATTAAGTTAGTGGACACGCCAGTTTTTCCGCCTTTGTTAATAAAATAGTGAAACGAGATTCTCAATCCTGCCCATATGGCAAGGGGGTAGGAGACCCGATCCATTACCTTTTCTCAAAATGTTCATTAATGACACATATATTTGGCTTTAAAAGAAACACAATTTTACGCTTCAAACTTAAAAGGATCCTATTTTATACAACAAATTATGTCAAGTTAAAAGCCAACTATAATATTTTAAACAAAAATTTTTCATTTGAAAAAAAAGATTTTTAACACTCAACTGTATGATGGACTTTTTGCTTCAAGTCACTTAGTTTAAATATTTTACTTTATTTCATTTCATTTTATCATATTGTTTATTAGTCGTTCTGTTTGTTTTGTCGTTTTAATCAAACTGTGTTATACTACTAATTATTGTTTACCTTAAAAAACTGTACTATTTTAAACTTTTAGTGTAAATACTCACATTAAATGCCAGAGCGACCAAGTTCCCTATGCAAGCGTATTATGAAGATCTTCCGGGCTTGATCGCGGGTACTGGGGCAGGAACGTCGACGTCGACGTGTTTTCCCCTCGTGGACTAATCAGCTCATATACCAAAAGGTTGGATGTCTACGAATGGGTGATTAGTGATTAGTGTGAAAATCTCGTCAGTAAACGTGATTTTTTTTCTGAATTTTGCTATTTGCCAAGTGTATACACATTATCTAAAAATAAATAAATAAATAAATAACTATCACTACTCATGGGCTTACTTCAAAATATTTAAAATAGTTAAATGCCATTTTTTTTTCACTCATGCAGGGTATTGCAAAATTATTACTGCCTAGCTAATAATTATGAAACATAATAAGGCTAATATCTTTTAATTTCCATAATGAAAATAATTATCATTTTTCAATAAATAAAGAATACCTAATATTACATGCAATTTAAATTAAATTACTATTTTAATAGTGATATAGATATTGTTCTTTAATAGCAGATTTTAAAATTATTTTTTATTCTTTTCTTATTGAAAAAGTACAACAAAGCTATTTTTTTCATACAGCGCTGTTGTAACATATAATGATAGTATTTAATGTTTTGTAAATAATCAATATTCAAACGCAAAAATAAAATCTTTTACTTTCTAAAAAATTTGTAAAATTACTAAAATAAAACCTTTCAAAGACAATAATAAATATATTTTAACATCAAGATTTTATTGAAGCCTTTTTCATCTATGGTCATAATTTTTCTTTTGTTATTGTAATCAATATAAAATGAATTCGAAATTAATTTCACTATAAATTCAAAAATACTTTAAGGTTTTTTTAGAGTGAATTCCTTTGGATTTATTTTCAATACATTATTTGAATAAAATCGTTGTTCCTATTTGTTTAATTATATTACATTATTTATTTTGTGAATGCAGTTAGATGATTTTTATATTTTCGTCGGAAAGCGGTTCCTGACTTTTATAAAAGAATATTTGATTCTAAGTGGGATTTTGTTCCTTTTCTTTATTGTTATTATAAGCTACAAAGTTCTTTAAAATGAAGTTTTATTTAACATATTAAAAAATGTATTAAAAAAAGTTCTTAATTTTGCTAAAAAAGTACCGTGGAGAAAACTTTAAAAATGTGAATATTGATTGAATGATTTTGAATTTTTAAAGAGGTTTTTAAAAATGTTTCAAAGTCATGGAAAAGGTTTTACTTGATATATTTTTAAAAATCTGTCGAATAATGTTCTTCTGAAAGTATAGTAATCCCTTTTTATTTATTATCTGTCTTAAATTAAAATGAAATCTACATTATGTATATAAAAAAATTAGAAGTATTTTTAAAAGAAAAATATTTTTATAAGTATTTTATATTAAATCATAATGCAGAAGTTATTTGAAAAACCATTAAAACTTGATAAATGAATGAAAAGATTAAGTGTCTAAACTTTGAAAAAATAGAAAATAAAACTTTATTAGGTTAGTTTTTGATGAAGGATCTATCAAAACTACCAAAAATAAATCCTTTTCCAATTTTCCCAAAAATGTAAATCTTATTCGATTTTTTCAGCAAAAATGAATTTTGATAAAAAAAAAAAAAAAAAAAAAAAAAAAAAAAAACTAACATTTTAATTGTGAAGTGGTCAGCACATGTATAAATATTTTTTAGCATCAAATATGTAATAAATCACTGTTCCTTTGGGGTGATTATAACCTTGCAATTATTTCAAGATGATGCAGGGCGTAAGATAAAGAACTTGACTATAAAATTCAAAATTGCTTAACTATAATTGATATAATGATGAAAGAACTGACAACTTTTTCAGGTAGCATATGAGATTTTTAAACATTAATTTAAAAAAATAGTTTCAATTTTCACTGTAAAGCATCGAAACGTGATAATGTTCAAATTAGCATTTAAAATTACATCAAAAGTATCTTAATGTAAATTTTGCAATTTATTTAAATATTGATACGAAAAAAAAAAATGTTTGCATTTTGAAATTTTGAGCATTTGTACAGTTAGCAAACCGCCGCGGCGTTCATTGACAAAAATTCACAGTATTTTTTATTTTTATTATAATTAACAAATTGTTGAATTTTAAATTTAGGAACTTCTTTATGAAACTTCATCTAAAGCTACATTTTTTTGGGGTGTGGGGTGACTATTTCTTTATTTCTCTGGCAACATTAATTTAACAAATACATTGTCACATTGTTCAATTCTGTTACTTAAATAAATAAATCTTTCTATTCTGTGGAGCTAAAGAAATTTTGATATGAATCGTTATAAAATTTTTCTATAATATTCTAAATAAAATTTTATTCTTAACCGATCACTTTTATTGCTTTTAATTAAAAATTTTACCAGCTAGAAAATTTTAAAAAATGTGTTTTTTGCATAAAATATTTTAAATTAAACTAAGTTTATTTTTTTAAATTTGAGAATTTTGCCATATATTGAAAAAGTTTCGATCAATGTATTTTTAAAAAAATGTGAATGCTTTAAAACAGTTTCTAATTTTGAAAATTGCGTATCAAAATGCTGCATTTTTTTAGAAATTTCTAGCATAAATTGTATCGGAAAAATATATGCTGGGTGATGTGATTCAAAAAGTGTATGCAGAAAAAAACAAATAAAACAATTACGCATACTCGTACTTGTAAATAATTATTGAAAATAACTATTTCACACCAATGGTACAAACTTATTAAAGATTAAAAAATGTAAAAAATGCTAAAGCACTTTATTTCCCATACTGAAAATAAATAAAAATATAGTCGAGTCACTCTATAACGAAACTCCATACATCGAATTTCTCTATATAACGAATTTTTAGTAGGAACGGTCCACTTTTTCATGATCTCGTTAAAAATAGTCTCCATATAGCGAAATATATATCTCCATATAACGAATTTTTTCATAAAATGTTCTTTATTTATTCAGTTATAAAAAAGATTCCAAATCATATGGAATCAATTTTCCATCACTGATTCCTGATTTATCGTTCAGTGCTAAGTTTTTTATCTTAAGCTTCTATCTGGAATCTAATTTTTCTTTATGTCCAACGAATTCATCTCCCCCCCCTCCCACACACCATACAACATCCTTCTTAAAACAGTGTCAATTGGATTGTTACACATATAAGAGCGGGATCAGGGAGGTAATTGAAGTTTAAGGTGAATGAGATCGAAGATCATTCAGAAAGTTAAATTAGAAAAATAAATTCTCTTTTAATCAAGCACAGCAAGACGATATTAGTCACTGCAGTAATATTCACTGCCAGAAAGCTCCCGCGATCCACTGGCATGACACGTAACCACACTGGCGCTCCACAAAAAGAGGATGGGGAGGAAGACGCAAGCACACTATTGGTCGAATGGAAAATTCTCCCTCGACAGCTGCAGCCGCGAGAACATATCACTGTCACCATTTAGAGTGTGTTTTCATCTAACCAAACTATAGCTCTCAACCCTTACAGTTAGAGTAGATGTTTATTATTTCTGACGTTTTTTAGTGTGAAAGATTCGCAAAACTTAATCTGTTTAAGTGTGTTTTTCTACTGCATCTGCAAAAAATGTTTCCGAGTAACTGCATAACTCTCTGTGATAAAGTGAAGATTTTGAATGTAATCGGTATGGGATTGAAAAAAAAAGATGTGGCAAAAGAGTTTGGGATTCCGGTAAGCACCCTGACAACAATAATAAAAAAATAGAGAGTAAATCACTGAGCAGAATTCGGATCTTGGTTCGGCTTGAAAAAGAAAGAGGACGTGCCAATACGAGGACCTAGACGAAACAATGTTTAAGTGGAATAAAGTGATAAGGGGCCGGAATCTACCACTTTTGGGACCAATGATTTTAGAAAAGGCTCTAGAATATGTTTCATCTCTTGGACACTCTGACTTTCAAGCCAGCATTGGTTGGCTAGAAAAGTTCAAGAGACATGGGTTATTACAGAAAACAATCTGCGGTGAAAGTGCGGATGCTCCGGTTACAACATGTGAGATCTGGAGTCTTAAAGTAGCAGAAATTCTAAAAGAATTCACTCCTGAGAACATTTTCAATGCCGATGAAACAGGTCTCTTTTACAAGTGTCTCCCAAACAAGACTCTGGAGTTTAAAGAAGATAAATATTTTGGCGGCTAACAAAGGATTATTATTCTGTTGGGTGTTAACATGACAAGGAAAGAAAAATTAAAGATGCTAGCCATTGGGAAAAGTAAATCTCTTCGGTGTTTTAAAGGCGTGAAGTCCTTAGAAGTGGACTATGATTTTGATAAAAAGTCCTGGTTGACCATTAAAATTTTTGACAAATGGCTAAAAGCACTTGACAATTAAATGAGAAAACAACGCCGAAAAATTGCTTTGCTTATTGATAATTGTCCAACTCACTCTCAAAACTGTGGAAAAATACTGCAAAATGTTGAAATTATTTTCTTACCACCCAATTGCACACCAAAACTGCAGTCCATAGACTTGGTAATAATAAAAAATTTAAAGGTGCATTATAAGAAAAGAATTCTTTAAGAACTGATCATAGCTACTGAAGAAAATGATTCCACCCAAGACATTATTAGTCTTAGGAAGAGTAATGCGGAACTTCATAAAGCTTGGAAATTTGATGTAACTGAAAAAATAATTTTCAATTGCTTCAAAAAGGCTGGCTTTTCTAAACTGGAGAATTATGTGGATTCTGAGGACGAAGAAGATGTGGCTTTAGCAGACTTAAAAGAGAAATGGAAATCAATTAAGGAACGCGAAAATGTCGAAGAAAATGTTACTCTGTCTGATTTTTTGGAAGTTGATGAAAATCTCACAATTGCGCAGTATCTACTGATAGTGATATTTTAAGCAGCGTTATGAACAATGAGGGTGAGAGTGACAATGAGCATGAAAAGAAAAACGTACAAGAAGAGAAAAAAACCATCACGCAGTGAAAGGATGAGTTCTTTTTATCTTATAAGGAGAGGACTTCAAATGGAGGAAAATTAAATGTTCCCGATACAATTTTTCATTTCTTGCTAAAGTGTGAACATTTTTTCTAGAGAGCAACAATTTTGAAATCAAAACAGCCAAAAATTACAGATTTCTTGTCTAAAATTAATGTAAGTTTTCCTTATGGGATTTTTATTATGCTTTCAAATAAATGTATTTTGAAAGTGTCTAAATAATTAAGAAATACAATATTAGGTTAATATTTATAGTTAAACATTTCAAATTCTTAATTAAATACCTCAAAAATAATTTTTGTTCAAAATTTACACATTAAATAGGAATTTTTACTCTTTCTCTATATAACGAATTTCTCTATATAACGAACTTTTTACTGGAACATTGGATTTTGTTTTATAGAGACTCGGCTGTATATATTTTTAAACAATAGGATACCTGATGTGAGTTACTTATGTCCGATGATATGAAAGAAAGCCCCCTTTTAAATGCAATGGTATGAAAACTGCAATAATATTACGAAAGATAAGCTCTTCGGCCTAATGCGTGATCTAAGAAAAATAAGATGTAAAATATGTGGAAGTATAATTTAAAAGGCTGAAAAATGGCCCATTTTGGTTTGGATTTTAAAAAATAAAACAATATTTTTCATATTACTGATACGTTCTTAAAACAACAACAACAACAACAACAACAAAAACACATTTATTTTGGTTTCATTATTTTTGGGAATACAGTAGCCTTCCTCTTAACCGGCTTCCTCTTAATCGGAACTCAGCTTTAACCGGCCGAAATTTTTTTTCCCACATCAGGCAAAATTCAGAATGGAAAATTTCGGTTCTCATTTCTTTATGGTTAATTAACTCAAATTTACATAATGTAAAATAATTTTAACTTCTTATGAAGGTATGTGACAAGATTTTCAACAATTTAATTTGTATTAAATATTCTTCATTATTTGTTATTAGGGAAAATTTTTAATTCAATTAAGTTAATTACGACTGCTATTCATTTCACAAAATACAGAAATAAGTACTTTTTAAAAACTACACAAATTAAAAAGGTAAATGCATTTAATTAAATATGCAGTTACTTATTTAATTTTTTTTACTTCTCCGGTTTAACCGGTTTTTCGCTTAACCGGCTAACCTTCGGTCCCGTTTTAGGCCGGTTAAGAGAGAGGCTACTGTACAAATTGTTTTACTATTTATCAGCTAAAGTTTTATCAGCTGTTGAAAGTGAAATGTTTTTTATTAATAAAACGCATGGAATGATAGAATGACTTAAGAAAATAAAAAAAAAGCTCTCCATATTTAGTAGAATATTTGAAACAGTGGCTTTCTAAGTTTACTGTTTCAGAAGAAATTTTGACTGTTTAAAATATATATATATATATATATATATATATATATTTCTTTCAAACTCTTTTTTTTTTCTAACACTGCATTCTCATTAAATTTAATCATACTTTTATGATTTTTATGGGTACAAAGTTCAAATGTATTTAAAAAATATTTTTGAAATAAAAAAACACAGATTTCAAGATAAAAGGAAATATTTTTACCAATTCCCATTTAATGTCAAAAATATCACAATAAGAATTGCCTCCAGAAAAAACATTTATATTATGAATAACGGAAATATTCTGAAATGAATTTGAAAATTCCTTGTGGGAATGCCATATGTGATATTTTTTAAAATTTAGTTTGCATGTGTAATATATTTTTCAATTTCATATTATAAAACTAAGGGTATTTTAAAAGTATTTCCAATGTGTTATCACATATTATAAAATGCTGACATGGATGTGCATATCGTCAATTTGTTTTTACATTTACAGATTCGGGGAAAAGTTTTTACTTTTAAAATAATAGACTTTTAGGAAAATAGATTTTTAGATAGTTTATATTGCATTTCCTATTGAGATCTAAATATCAACAATGAATTGTTGTCTGGAATCATATAAAAAATTTCGAACACGTTACAATTTTTCTTTCTAAATTAATAACTTTAATAACTTCAGATATTTTATTAAAAAATATAAAAAAATTGATACTGGATTTTTTTCTTATTGAATAAAAGCATGCTATCATAAAATAACTTTTCAAATTTACCTTATATAACACAAATGTGAGCCAGGAAAAAGAAACATTTTTCGCAAGTGATTAATGTAGCTTTTTAAGTAAGTAATGAAAGCAATAAAGTTGGTTTATCTATCTATGTATATAAATATTTAATAAATCGAAAAAATACGGTTATGTATAGTTAATAAAAAGTAATAAGTATAGTTCTAAATAAACAATTAAACTGTATAAAATTTTGACACATTGGGAATAATATTTAATAATCTACTGGATATAAAGATTTGTTTTGACTATGTAAAATGACTAATTCATTAATTAGTACAATTTAACTGTCTTGTTCTTTTATAAAAGTCATTAACTATAAAATGAATATAAAATTATAGTGCTTTCAATGAAGAAATGAATAGTTTGCCTGAAGTAATTACTTGTTTTATTTTAACGTTTTGTTTCCCACGACCTTAATATTTTTAATATTATATTTTTTATACTATGAGTACACAAATGATAATTACTTTACCTTTTGAGTTGGTGTTAATTGGGTATTCTAAATATAAATTATTTTTGTGTATTTAATACATTTTACTTCGGATGAAAAAGACGTGAGAAATTTGAGTTAAAAGACATTATTTGAATAAATCTCTGAGGAATTAAATAGAAGAAAAGTGTATTTATTTTTGGCAAAAAAGCTGTCTGATACATGCTTGTGTTTGCTTCGCTAAATAATTCAACTCCTTGCATTGTTACATATATCTATGTGGAATGTGTTGTAAGTTTCATTCTCATTAAATTTCCCAACAGGATTCCAATGAAAAGTTTTATTAATCGAAAGTTGAGAATTAGAAAAACTTATAATGTGGATACCAGAGCTCGAAAATTTACAAGTCCGACATTGTTGCTACATTTTTTTTTATTTGATTGGCACCACTTTTTTTTTAATGATAAAATTCTCTTTAGTTAATGGCAGATTAATTAAGGGGAATTTTACCATTCCAATAAATTGGTGCCAATCAAATAAAAAAAAGTAGCAACACTGATATTGGGTTTGTGATTTTTCGACCACTGGTGGATACAATAAAGTTCAAAATAGACAAATTAAGGTAGCAATAAATGAATTGTAAATATTTATACAATGAGAAAAGTAAATAAAGTTTCATGACATAGTTTATTTGGATTACATTGTAAAAAAAAAAAAAAGTGTCTCAGGGAAGGTAAGTTTTGTTTAAAATTTTTAAATCAATCCTCACAATTTATTTTTTAAAATTATTTTCAATTGTTTGCCTACGAAATGTGTGAAAGTACAATTTTTAACGATCATTATAAATGTATCTCGATCATTATAAATGTACACATTTCACATTTTATTTATTTAATTGTAAAATGATTTCTAAAGATATACATTTCAATGCATTATGTCTGTTGTGTATTAAATAAATTAAACGTATTACCTGAAAAATGATGAGACTTTATCTGCTAAAAAGCATCGTATGTAAAATATAATTTAAATAGATTTATATTATAGTTTACAAAGGATTTAATTTAAATTTAATTTATTCTGTAAAAAAGATATTCGAAAGCATTTCCAATGATAAGCGCCTTAATTCTATTCTACTTGAAAGCGTTATTTACTTAACATTAATGAATCGTTGAATGCCAACTCATAAATACACAGATTCCATTAAGATATTTTAATCTTATTTAAAGGATGATGCAGGGTTTGTGTTTTCTCTTTTATAATATATCAATTAATTCGAACGCAAAGCTGAACACGTTTCTAGTTACAACACGTATTGTAAAACTATTTGTTTTAAGGTATTTAATCATTCTCTGATTTCAAGTTAATAAATAAAACTTTCCTTTACGATATACATTTTATTAATTTGGTATAAGTAATGTCAAAACATTAATTACAAAATAAAGAGTTGTTATAAGAAATGTCATCAAAATCAAGGATTTTTTTATGAAATAATTATTTTAAGATAACTATTTTTTTTCTAAGAGTATTCTAAAAAAAAAATCCCATAATATTATACAAAGTGCAATGTATGTAAATTACCATATTTTATTACCGTTTATATTAGGTCTATCGGAAAGTTCTGTCCGATAATGTAATTTTACGCCTACTTCTTTTAAATTCAGATTTTTTCATTCGCACCACTTTTTTAAAATAGTAAAATTCCTATTATTTTCACATTTCAGATTAAAGTGAAAACAATCAGCATTTTACCGCTTCAAAAAAGTGGTGCCAATGGAGAAATCGGAGTTAAAAAAAAAGTAGCCTTTAAATAACATTATCGGACAGGTATCCGGTAGAACTGATATATTATTATTTTAGCTCTCGTTATGAATTGTAGATACATGGCTATTTCAACCGTTGTCTTCAGAGGATTAGGATTCCGAAATTTTTCTGTATATTTCACCGATCATGACCCTCAGATCCCTAGCACCTTTCAAAAGTTGATTATATATATATATATACATATATACATATATATATATAACCATTAATTAAACATAACCTACCACCATCAAATATTATGAATTAAAGCTGTAAGTATAAATAAAAAAAAAATAATATATTAAGAATTATTATGGAAGAAAAAGAAAAAAGTGGACACCGACAAAAAATGGAAAAGCTTATATATTGAATTACGTTCTCAAGGGCACAGAATTCAATGATATAAGCAAAAGGGTTGTTTTCTGTGAGAAAAATAAGCTAAAGCTAAAAATTATTTTCCCCTGTGCCCAAACAACCATTAAAATCAAGTGAATTGATTAAAAATGAAAACAGAATAGAAACAAATAATATGAAATGGAAGAATCAATAAAATCTATTTAAATGTTTATAGGACATAAAATATAAATAATAAACACCATACCGATTAATATTTCAGTATCTTACAAATATCCACGTGCACATGTCTACCAGAATATCATAAAGATTAAGGTGAATAAAACAGTTAAGAAAGCACAGTAATTGATACCAAAGGATGCAGTTAATACATTTTGAAATAAATTTTGAAATACCTAGTTAAATATATTTAATATAATATAAAATAAATAGATTTAAAATGCACTATTAAATTAATTAATAACTGTTTAACAATATCGTCAAATTTTAGCTAAAAAAACCCCCTGGTGTAGTAAATTATAACTGAAATGGAGCTAAAAAAATTAAAATTTAGAGCTATCTTCAAAATACAAATTTTGGTGCTGCCATCTAGTATTACTTTTATTATTGAACTGCCACAAGATAAATATTTGTAAGCCTTTGAATGTAAATAATTTTTTTAAACAGCAAAACCAAACACATCCTTATATATAGATAATTATAAACCTAATATAAAATATGTATATATATATATATATATGTTACAATATTAGATCTATCTCCGCGATTTTTTCTGTACTATTTTAAATTGCT
The DNA here is from genome assembly GCA_963932465.1 of Maratus speciosus. NCBI lineage: Eukaryota > Metazoa > Arthropoda > Arachnida > Araneae > Salticidae > Maratus > Maratus speciosus. The sequence goes on along the minus strand of OZ010789.1, from coordinate 103,434,847 downwards.
TATCTATATTCACTAAATTCTTATTCTTAAATAATCTCTATTACTAATTCTGTTAAATTCCCTTCAATTTAATGTCTCACTTCTTTAATTCACTTCATTATTACGCTTTTGGTATTCTTAAATTAAATGTTCCATTTCCAATCTTTTCGCATTTTAGAAAGTTCTTTGGTAGCCATTTTTATTTTTATTCCAACCGAGTTTTACCTTCTTCCCGCGCTTTATTCCTTGGTTCCTTTTTGCTTTATTATCCCTCCACCTGCTCTGTCAGTACTCTTTACATGACGTGATTTCTTGGCATTTTAATTGGTTTAGAGCGCGCACTACGTCAAAATTGCATTCCTACGCTCGGAGAGTAAAAAGCAATTACGGACAATTTTCCAGCAAATTTGCTGAGTTTTTTGAATTGTAAACTGCCTCCTGGCTATGTGTCTGAGAAAATGAAGTTCGTTCTAAAGATTTTACCCTAAAGATTTTACCCTAAAGATTTTACTCTAAAGATTTTACTCATCAGATTTTAACCCGCTAGATCTAAAGATTTTACCCATTGGATTTTTCCTTTTTGATATAATCAAATGATTATTATTGTCGATAGATATTTCTAGATCGAAGTTATTAATGGAACTGAATCGTGAAGTGTGAGAACTGCTGCCCGATTTTATGGAATAAAATCCTGTGAACATTATTGCTTTCGTTACTTGTCTCCTGGAGAAATCACAATTTTCATTTTTATTGTCTATTATCATAAGCCACTGTACTGCCAATCATCTTTAATGAGAAATGATCATCGAATATAAAGAGTAAGCTGTTCGATTATAAAGGCGAAGCTGTTGCTCTATTTTCCTTTATTTCATGGTCGTACATCTATGTGCCAACTCCAAATACATTCATCTTCTTCATATACTTTGCTATGAGTTCGACGATATTAATTTTCAGACGACCGTCGGTATCGCAATTATGACAGCCAGATTCCATCTATATTATAACATATATATATAACGATACAATTTAATGGGTGTAGTTGAAATATCACGTCGTGCTCTTACGACATATTACTGGATTAGTACCACATATTAACCAGCCGCTGGTGATGTTGTATAGCATTCATACCACTTAGCACAAGCATCGCTAGTAGAGGTATCAACTCTGTGAAAATGTGGCAGCTGTAGAGCGATGATAATATTGGTATAGTCCAATCAAACTCTTATTTATTCATGAGGAAGACAAGGCAGCGTGAGTGGTGAAACAAGGCGTATGAAGAAATATGGGGTTTTCCCAATTAAAAGCATGGAAACGTAGTCATAGGAAACTGTTTATTCCATCAGAACATAACAGCACTAAATAATTCCCACAGTATGAGGAATCAGAGCATTCCACTCGAGCATGCACTAGTTACTCATGCGAAATAGATGTTAATTCACGAAATGATTATTCTACATGGCTTAGGACACCGGGTAACAGGTTATGTAAACAATCAAACAGCACAAAAATCTTGTTCTGAGCTCATACTCGAACTATTTATTAGAATGCGCGGAGAACTCCGATTGAAATGGAAACTTCAGGCTAACCCAACTAAAATCACGAACGAGCTTCGAAGTGAAACTGGGATCCGACACTCAGCCAATGGAGAGCGATCAAGAAACGTCACAGGAAAGAATCCCGACGCCGCTGAAGGAAGGACTTCGATGTGAAAAGGCTGACGCCTCGCGGGCGGGAAAATGAGATGAAATAGAATAAAAATGTAAAAATGGTTTTGATAAACATTCGAAAAATAAATAACTGCGTTCAGAACTTTACAGTTTGGTAGACGATAAAATTTAATGAAGGGATTAAAAGTTTAGATTACGTTTTGGAATAAATCTATTATTAAGATATGCGTTTTAAATTTATAGGAATTTAACTAGAAATAAATAATAGAGCGTATTAAAAAAAAGGAAATAATGAATATGCCGGCAATTTAGAATAATTTAAATGAATAGTAAAAGTAAAAATTTTTTATATAACATATATATATATATCTGATTTTTATCATACTGTAGCAATCGTATTTATGAGCAGATTTGTATGTAACTGAGGTTGTGTACTGGACATATGAAGGTCTCGACCGAGTTCGGTGACCCGAGTTCTTTAATTTTCATTTAAGTGTTCGGCATTAATGCAAGGATTACAAATCATTTTTGTTTCGCCTCTATTATAAAAAATCACTGAGATTTAGCACTTTTATATTCTAGGATGGCTGACATTTTGAAACAATCTGATTTCTGTTATCCCATAGCACTCGCATTTTTTAACCGATTTGGATGTGACTGAGTATTTGTATAGGATTTACCAAGTTCTCGACCGAGGTTGTTAGCCAGCTTCATCCGCCATCTTGTTATCAAAAAATATTTCCTTTTATGTACACATATTTGTATCTATTTTAAATCCACGAGATTAATATGGCATTTAAAGATCTGGGAGTATAATTTTTCTCTCATTGGAGTAGCCCATTTTACAAATATCACAAGATTGGCTTTAAATTATTGTAATGCCTCCTCTTGCGTATATTTATAAATATGTGGAATTTTATCAGGGCCGTACATGGCCCTGATACCAGGATTCCGGAACATTTTTTGTTTTGCCTCTAAGTTAAAAAATCGCTGCGATAAAGAAATTTCTTGTGGGACTTTTTTCCATAATCGTGTTTTACCTTCATAACCTTCAGAAAACGCGTTTTTTTGTAAATTTAATTGTTGTAGCAATTGTTGCAACTCTCACATGCTTAAAATTATATAGCATCAAAGTATTGCCAAGCTTTCCGATATTTGTTGAAATATCACCAAATTTAGTGAAAGAAATAAACCGCCATAAGTGAATTCAACTCTAATCTAACTGACTAATTTGGAGAAGTTTTTATTAAAATTTAGTGATGACGAAATCCGGAATTGAATATTATATAACTGGGTTCCACGCATTTAGCCTCGTGTGTTTAAGTAAAATTGGCTGAAATTTTTAAACAAAGAATAGGGAAGCTACAATTTCCACCCGGTACAAACCAGAAGGACTTTTTTAACTAATTGTATTCATATATCATTGAATAAAAAGTGTGAAAAATGTTGTTTTTCTTTTTAGCTCTGAAATGAACCTATTTTAACAGATTAAGTTTTCAGTTTATTAATTATTAATTATTCTACGAAGATGTAGAAAGAAACTTACTATAATGAGTACTATCAAATCATTTTATCATATGAATTTTATATATTTTTTTAATGTAAAAAAAATAATTGGAAACTTTGTTGATAAAACAATTAAAAATTTATTTAAATGATGCATAGGCGCAAATGATTTTAACAATATGAAATAGATAAATTTTCGTAATGTAAAATAATTCTGAAAAACATTACCTTGGAAACACAATCAATTTATAAGATCTTAGAAAACACAATTAAAAATATGTTTAGTTGGAGCCGTCACTGTATTTTGGCCTTCTCGCCTTCGGCTATTCAAAAGTCTCATTGGCGCGTTCAGACCTTCTCCCTTCAATATGCTTATAATATTGTACAGCACTCCTTAAATTCATTTCGAAGAACTCCTGGAAAAATCAATACGTGATAGCAAGATAGTTCAGTACAAATCAACAATCATCAACATATATGATTAGATATTAAAGTTCGTTCAATGGGGAAAATATTATATATCCCAGACGCTTGGCAGATTAAAATATAATGAACACATTTTCTGGTGTGTCTAAAAGAAACTGTTGATCAAAAATCGGATTTTCTGAATGTATCACGTGACCGCAACACAAACCAATGACCATCGCTATTCACATATGTGCGAATATATCGTGCTTTATTTATAAATAGCTCATGTCCTAAATTTTGATTTGCTGAATGGATCATGTGAATGGAAAATGAACATCGTTGCTCCAGAAACTGCGGTTGTTGCTAAACCGAAAGCTATATACAAATCCACCCTTATTTTAACACCACGTAAGAAAATAAATGTATATTGACTTTAAATGTTTTGTGAAGCGTTTTCATTTGCATTAAGATTTAAGAAGATAGTTATTTTTAACAAATAGATATTAAATAAATACTAGTATAGGTATTTTAAAGAGATTTCATATTATAAAGTGAGGTAATGCAAAGATAAAATATTTATGAAAATGATTATTCTTAAGATATGTATATAAAATGAGAAATAAGAGAAAAAAATCTTTTAAAAATATGATTCAAGTATTTTTAAAATAAAAGCATTCTTATGATACTATGTTGTTGTTTTGTTGGTTGGAAATTCTTCCTTTTCTGTTGGAAAAATTTCACACTAACTAAAACTTTTCGAACATAAAAAAAAAAAAAAAAATATTCTCTTAAAAATTTAGTCCAGGGGAAATGTATCAAAAAAGGGGTGTTACCTTGCAAAAGGTCGGGTAGAAGATTTTTTTTTCTGAATTGTTTATAATGATGCCAACATGGAAAAACCAAGTTTTCCAACAAAATTTCTTAAGGCTAAATTTTTTGTGGTCAAAAGACAAGAAAATTTTAGGACCTTTTTTGGCTTTTTCTAAATATCTAGAGACCCGTTGCAGTAGCATATTATTTATCAATTACAATATTAAAGAAGATAAAATTTTTTACAACTTTCATATTTACAACATTTTCATACACTCAATAGCAAGCGCAGTACGCCTTTTCAAAAATAGGACAATTTTTTCAATTTTCTTAAAAACCGTGAAAAACGCAGTTCTGCCCCGATTATTCAAATGTTTCCCACGGATATAATCTTGTATGTCAACTTCTATATATTAGTAGCAGTAAATTATGTGTTTCAGGGCTAAAACTAGACTTTTTGGCACCTGTGGTAAACATGGATTATGGCGTCCTCTCCCCCTTTTTAAAAAGAAAATTTACCACGGGAATTTTAATAAATCTCTAATAGACGGATTTTAAAAATTTTAAGTGTGTAAGCATTAAATACGTAATGTTGAACTCCCTAATCAACTTTGCCAAATAGTGATTCATTAAAACCTTGAAAACCATACCGAAAGGAACCGAAATATATTCCGCTTTAAACAGGTTTCCATCTTAGCAGGTATAATTGTTCATATTCTTTCTCTTCAAGAAATATATACTTTTTCATTAAAGACCGAATTCCGGATATACAGATTTAATTTTCAAAGATTTTACGGTAGTTGTCGTATTGAGGCCATTAAAGTCACAGTTATATGAATTATGGGACTAAATTAGTCACACGAAGACATTCGCAAGGTAATATTAAACCTATGGGAGCGTTCTTGACAAATATCTCGCTCGCATTTTGTTACTTTTAAATATATATATATATTTTTTTTCCTGGGATACCTGAGATCAATATCTAATATTGTGCTTTTGTGCTTTTTCGGGTTTGGTTGCATTTTGTTTTAAATATATTCGGACACTTTCATTTTTGGAAAACTGTTTGGAACCCGTTCTGAAATTTAAAGAATCCTGTTTGAGTTTTAAGCAATCAATATATAATCTTAAAGTTTTACATATTTTTGCATTGTAAAATGATATAATCTCTAGTTACATTTATTAATATAAGTGGGAAGAGATTGACAATATGTTTTTAAAACTAATCTTTTAAATATTGTTTATAAAACTAGTGATCTCAAACATTTTATTAACAGAATTTATAAATTTTACAAGATATAAATGCATAACATTAGTTAGTGAAATAATCTGGTGTCATTTTTACAGTAGCTATTTTATAAGGTAAAAGTATTTCTTTCATAAAAGATATTTATTTTTTGAGTCCCCCCTTTTATATGGAACTGCAATTCAATGTTTGCTATCTTTAAAACAGTAAAACATTAAAACATATGTTATCAATAATTGGTAAATAAAATATACCATTGTAGTGGGGAATAAAATATGTTTTTCGCAAATTTTCATACCTGGGTGATTTTCAAAAAAAGTCTCATGTTTTACTGCCCTTTCACATTTACACAGAAAAAAAGTTAAATATCATAATTTTAAATATTGCATTTTAACTATCATGTTTTTTAATGATAATTTACAGATATATTATTATTTTAAAAAAATTAAGAATAAGAAATATATTATTTTGTAGTCAAAATGTCATTACCGTAGGTTGTCCCAACAAGCAATTTATTAGGTAAAGATTTGACAAAGTTCTATTTAAAACAGATGGTTATAATTTTTTTATACATTTTTATTTATTAAGATCCTATTAACTAAAAAATATTTATTTTCATTAATTAAACTTGTCTATAATTCTTAATAATTTTTTTAAACCGTGTCCGAAGAAAGACTGTCATTGACATGCTTCTCACAAAAAGTTCCTCTGAATTTTTTTAGAGGACAGTACATGCCTTTTAATCAAGGCAAAAGTTCTCCTTAAAAGTCACTTGTTATTAGGTTTAGGTGAATAGAGTAAATAGTTTTGTAGTTTCAATAAAATAAGCAAAGACATTGAATGTTTTGATGAGTATTCTTTTGTAAGTGATTACCGTACCCAAATCTAATTGATAATTAAATGAACTTTTATTTCTCAATCTCCTTTTATTATATGGGAAATAGAAAATCATTGCATGGGCCAGAAGATATAATGGCTGCCATTTATGTCTGGGGAAAAATAAAAATATTTTGCTTAATTTGTCATTACCGTGCTCAATTATGTCATTATACCAAGTGCATTAAAATTTAAAAATTAGTTTTAAAATGTTAAATTAGTAAGTTGGTCTCTGCTGATGCTTGGATGATGTGAGGTAAGTTTTTAAGGGACGTTTATGGAGTTCTTTATGATGTAAGTGATGTTTATGAGGTAAGGTAATTATTTTCAAACAATTAAAATTTCCTAATTATTTCTGAAAATTTGATTTTGTTATTCCAAAACATGGACAGATTTTGAAAATGACCCACCTATTCCATTGATACCTGGAAAAATATGTATGCATTATAAAAATTATAAAAATGATAAAATTTATTAAAATTAAGCAAGAAATCTTTTTTAATTGAAACTATCGTGCCTTAAGTTACTATATATTGAAAAATTCTTTTAAACAATGCTTTGAATATGCTTTTGAACATTGCATACACTTAAAGTTACTGTCTAAATATGACAATTGTCTCATTCATCTACACTCTGCCCTACTTTTAAAATTATATCAATTCATTGCACATAAAATGTCTGTTGAGATGAAAATAAAGACGTGAGTGTGCAAATAATAGATAATTTACACAATTAAATCCGTGGGGAACATTTGAATAATCGCGGCAAAACTGCGTTTTTCACGGTTTTTAAGAAAACTGAAAAATTGTCCCATTTTTGAAATAGCGTACTGCGCGTGCTATTGAGTGTATAAAAAAGCTGTAAATATGAAAGTTGTAGAGAATTTTATCTTCCTTGATACCATAATTAACAAATAATATGCTACTGCAACGGGTCTCGAGATATTTCAAAAAATCAAAGAATGTCCCAAAATTTTGTTGTTTTTCGCCCACAGAAAATTTAGCCTTAAGAAATTTTGTTAGAAAACTTGATTTTTCCATGTTGGCATCATTATAAACAATTTAGAAAAAAAAATCTTCTGCCCGACCTTTTGCAAGGTAAAATGTACATTTCCCCCGGACTAATTTTCGCTTTATTCATAAATTATTTTTAACAGAAATGTCTTATAGAGGGGGTCCGAGACACAATTTAAAATAATTTTTATTTATTGAGTTAAAATTTTGAAATTTCTTTTTATGGTTAACCATTCTATTTGTAAACAAAATCACATGATAAAACTTCTCAAAATTAAAAATAAAATTACTTAAAATTCATTTAGAAAGTGGGTAATTTAAAATCGTTATAACTCGAAATATTATTTGTAGAATTTCAATTTTTTTTCATTTAAATAAACAGAAAAACATAAGTTTTAATTTAGGTTCAGCATTTTTAAAAATATTAATTTAAAAAAATTAAAAATATTTCATGTAAAAAAATCATATTTTCAAAAGAAAATATTCTAATTTGCTGAATCCAAAGTTAAAGTAAAACAATTGAAAAAGACATGTTACAAGTTTGAATCCTTTATCTTTAACGGTTCTTGACTTATAACGATTTAAATACGGACAATGGTGAAAAAAGTCATTATGAAGAAAAACGCATTTTTACAAGAAATCGTTTTCATGACAACCATTGCTTGAAAGCTAGATTTTGAAAACAAACCAAAACCAACAATTTAATATTTCCTGTTCTAATTAAGATAGAAACATGATTTAAACGTCGTTTTAAGCAGAAAAACACAGAGAAAATTGTATTGTAATAAAAGTGTTTTGGAAAATTTGGAGATTTTTTTTTGTCTCGGACCCCCTTAAAGCCTGTCTCATCTGAGGTCACATTTTTCACCTTTGTTATTGTAAAGAACATAAAATGAGTTAGCTATTAATTTCGTTATTTGTTGTTGCTGTTTTATAATCAATAATATTTTAATGTTTCGTGCAGGGATTTTTGCTTTATTTCTTTTCTAAAAGTTATTAGAATTAATACATTGTTCCAAACTGTATAATTCTGTTACATAAAAAAAGGAATGCAGTTAAAATTATTCTTATGTTCTTAGATGAAAATCAGTTGTTATCGTGTCTCAAATAATATTTGGTTTTAATTATGCTGTTTTATCATCACATAGAAGGAGTTTTACCATGAGATTCTTTCAAAAAATATAAAAAAGATAAATAAAGATATAAATGTTGATAATTTTGAAGTATTCTGGAAACGTTTTAGACAGTAAACGTTAGTAATGTAAGCATTACCTGAACGTTTTTACTGTATTAACTATTTTCTGAAAGTTTTGATTTTTAAAATACTTAAAAAGTAATTGAAAATTTTAAGCGTTGTGCCTGTCAGAAATTATTTTCTGATTAAGGTATATAAAAAATACACAATGCCTATATATATAATAAATAAAATTTTTACGCATGCCTAACCAAAATAATTAAAATAATACAAAATTATTTTAATTATTTTGCATATGGAAAAGCAAAAATTGTACTTTTTATTTACTTGTGAATGTGAAATTGGCTTATATTAATATATTCATTGAGGGAGAAAGCTATTAAAAAATGCAATTGCGAAAAAATATTGAATTACTGCAACTACTATCAATTTCACATTGCAATGTATTATTGATCTTCATTGAAATAATGTCAAAAGTATTTCTTTTTACTGCACTAGCTTTTAAAATTTAGTTGTTGATGATAATTAAATTTTTGTCAGGACTGTAAATGTAATATTTATCAGTATATTTATAAATGTAACATTTGAAGAAAACAAGTCCGCGTCTAAATAAGGTGACCATTACTTTAAGAAATATCTGGTATTTAAATTCTTAAACTCTCTTATATCTCTTGAGGCATAAACCTTGAGCACTATGTTTAATGACGATCTATACATGATAATTTAAAATTTTTCTTTTAAACGTTTTTTTAAATCATTTCTGCTTGAATAAGAAAATTTATTTTGTTCTTCCAAAGCTAGAATGATTTTTTTTAAATTAAAATATTCTCTCTCTCTCCGTATATATATATATAGTATATACATTCTTCTCAAAACAATTAAAGGATATTGTAAGTCTTATATAAAATAACGGTATAAGCGATTTTTATTTTGCAGAAAATGGTCCAAATACAAATTTTTTTCGGAGTATGCAAATTTTGAGTTTGGTGTTTAAAACGACTCCTTAGCGACAGCGAATGAAATATGGCTTTCAACTTACTGAAACATAAAGCGGAAAACAATGATCGACATTCAGTAATGCTTTGTTTCGATGACTGCGATGTACCAATGAAGTCATTTTACTGAAAGATTAGAGAGTTGTTGGTCGGTTAGAGAGGGACGAAGCACAAACAGAAGTAGCAGAAGCCACTGGAGTCCCCCAAAGTGTGATTTACTGGATCCGGAACTATTTTTCGGAGACTGTAAATGTAGGCCGAAGACCAAGGCAAGGTCGTATACTAACAACAACGCCCAATGAAGATCTATATTTAACTCTAAACGTTCGGAGACAACGAAATATGAATGCTACTCTTTTTCAACAACATCTTTGCGCGGATACTCGCATCACAGTTTCCTCTCAAACTGCCCGAAACCGGCCCCAAGCTGTAGGTCTGAATGCTGGCATAGCAATGGCACGTGTTACACTAACAGCAAAACACTGTGGAGCCTCACAGGGAGTTGGCAAAAGAACATGTGAACTCGAGGAGAAATGGATGGCGCAATATTTTTTTCTCTGACGAGTCCCGTTTTACTGTTCATACTGATAATAGGCGTATTTTCAGCTGGAGGGAACGTGGTACTGGAAACAATCCTGCGTTCGTGCAAAGAAGTGTCAGATTTGGCGGTGGGGGAATAAGGGTCTATGCATATATATGTATATGCATATAAATTGAGGTGCCATAAATAATGTGAGATTGTATTGTTAATCAATTTGTTATTCAATAAATAAATAAATAAATTGTGAATTTGGTCTATTCATGTCGAATAATCAACTTTTAAATTTTAAAAATTTATGAAGTCGAAAAAATATACTTTATCAAAACATTTCTTAGTTATTCATAACTATTTTTTAACATCAATATATTATTAAGGTACTTTTTTTCTGCGAGGAATATTTTCTTTCTATTATGGCAACGAATGTAAAATGAAATAGTTATTAATTTCTCTAAACACATGTTATTGAATTAGCACAGAAAATATTTTTCATGCATTCAGCGATTAGATGAACTTTTGTTAATGGAATATATTACTACGCATTTTATAAAATGTGAATTTTTTTTTTTCAAGAATGGAAGAAATTGTACTTAGTAAAACGTCTGTAACATGAAAAAATATTCATCATTAATTCCTAATTGATTTTTAACATAAATATTTTATTAAAGAACGTTACATCTGTGATCATTATTTTTACGTTAAAGTTTTTTTTAAATATTTAAAATGCGTGCATATCTTATTAGCCAGAAAACCATTTTTTCCTTATCTAAATAACATTTTATTTTTGCTCTTTTATTCGTTTTACGTAATTTAATGACAAGCTATATTTTCAAAATGTAATTGTTACATAATATACATTTAAATAAATAAAATAAATTACCAATTTTCAAAAACTTTAAATATATTGAAAAAGATATGAATAATAATTTTTTTAAAAATAAATTTTATGTGAATAGTTTTAATTCATTTAATAATATTTATTGTTTTTAATATAAAAATGAAAGTTATTACTATAATAATATAACTTGGGATATTTCATGAGTGGTTATATTCAATAACTATGTACAATATCTCAAAGGAGTTTTTTTTTAAAGTAAATAAAATGCATAAATACAGAGATTAAAGGAAGACTTTTTTTTTTTTTTTTTTTTTTTTTTTTTTTTTTTTTACCGGGATCTCAAAATTCTTTGTATATATCAAAAATTAAAATTATAGAAATTTGACTTGTAAAATATCGTGTACATTATTGATAATTTAATACTTATTAAAAAACTATTTGCAGGAGGAGATATTCTACTTTTTCTTTCGGAAACAAAGGCTGAAATATTGTGTTCTGTATATTTCGACGAGAAGAATAAGCATGACTTTTCAGTCTTCCTTTCATTCAATCTTTTCATTCTTTGAGAAGATGGAAAGAACATGAAAAGATGGTTTGGGGCAGCAATTTGGTTTCATGTAAATGAGTAAAAAAGTATTGTTCAGGAATGATGCAAGACTTTTAATGTGGCGTGTGGTTTCTTCGGACAGCTAAGACTGCTAAACACCTGTTTTCCATGGATGCGATGACGTTATCGATAAGACTTTGTTGAATACTGTTACACTATTCAAGAATTGCAATCTCCAAGTCCCGGACAGTAAAAGGAAGCCTTCGTATCACAGCAATGCGTCGTTTGAGTATGTCCCAAACATGCCCGTTCGGATTTAGGTCAGGAAAGAATTCTGGTCATTCCATACGCTGTATTGTTTTAGCTTCAAGCATGTTTCCCACAAGACGAACTGTATGAGGTCTGGCATTATCATGCATGGAAAAAAAGGAAATCGCTATTTGCAGAAGATAAATATGACAAAATATGTCAGAAGGTCTCAGTATCTCGTCCGTATAACTTCGTACCATCAAAGTGCCATTCCGAATGATATGCAGGCCCTTACGTCCACCTATGTTGATTCCAGCCCATAGCATCAACCCACCTCGTCTGTAATGTGATCTTTCACGATGGTATGTGAGATTATTTTGAGTGTCTCTTTCTCTCCATACCAAAACACATCACATGTCACATCCAGACTGTATCGGGACTCGTCTGTAAACAGAATTTGACTCCAACAACGTTGCCACCAAACTCGATGTTCAGTTGCCCACCTTCTTTGGGCCGCACAGTTGCTTGAGATCGACGGAATACAGACCATTGGCTTACGTACATAGAGGTCAACCTGATGAAGCCTATTTCGGACTGTTTGGCAGGATACCGTTCGTCCTGTGGCCAAGAACAACTGCATTTTCTGAAGAGTAACATTGCCCGTTCCGTCTCGACTATGTGTTAACAGGATATATCGGTCATCAGTTCTGTGGTAGCACATGGCCGACCTTGCTCTTATCGATGTCTACCATTCCATGTGTTTTGGAATCAATTCCACAGGACTGCATTGACACTTCTTGCGACCCAACAGCGTCTGCTAAACTTCGTTGTGTTTCCCAAGATTCAACTGTCCCGGTAACATGCCGAACCATGGATTTCGTTAAGTTACACTGTTGTGACATTTTCATGTCATCTTTTCTCAAAACACAAGCTGAGCAATTGAATTTCGCAACTGAGACAGTGAAACAGACGTTTCTGCAAAATCCCGATTTCCACACTTATCGCCTTTTTCTACTTTTTGACGTCATAAACTTTAATTTGCATCTGATTTTTTTTTAATCTGTTTTCTACTACGCTTTAAATTATAGATGTTTTATTTTACGCTACTTATCGGTGTAAATATTTGCGTAATTTTGTTAAAACCATGTGCTCCCCTAATTGTTTTGTGCAGTGTATTATGACAAAATATCCCATTGATTTGTTTGCTGCATTTTTATTCAAAGGGAAGAAAGCTGGTTAATTTGAAAATTTGGTGACAATATGTCAACATATAATCAGTAATGGAGTCGATTGGACAAAATATTAGTTAATTGGTGAGTAGATAATAAAGTCTACTTTAAAAAAAAGGAAAGAAAATTAATAACAGTTCTTATTTTCCCAGATTATGGCGGTCACTTTCGTGTTCAACAGACTGTAATATGGCATCAGCAAATTTATCCTCGTTCATTTATTTTTACCACCAGAATATTATTTTCCTGTATTTTATATCTCATTTTATTTAAGCTTATTACTTTTTTTTTATCTTCAGTTACTATACAATCTGTATCCTGATTATTTAAAAATTTGCGTTAAGAAATAATTCTAAAAGGAAAGAAAATTTCAAAACATTTTACAAGAAGCATAAAGTAATGAATAAATGGAACAGCTTAAAAACTTAATCTGTGAATGGAAAAAAAATATCTAAAGGTCGAAAAGAAAATATTGCAAATTTCATTTTCTTGCTGTTAATATTATAAATGGAACAAAAATTTCTAAAGGATATTTGTAATGAAAAAAAAAAAAAAAAACCTGATTAAGTTGAATTTATGCTAATTGCTTATTTCTCAAGTTGCTTACACAGAAAATGTTTTTACTTCTTTGAAGTTAAATTTGATCGACCAAAACACATATAAAAAAGATATACATACTGAAATCTATAAGTTTTCTGTTGCATGCTTTGATTTTTTTTTTTTTTTTTTTTTTTTTTTTTTTTTTTTTTTTTGAATATTAGCATTTAGGAAAAAAAAAATGTGAAGGAAAATTTCTCCATTTCTCCTTTTTCCAATTTTATCTATTTAAGGTTTTAAATTTTTGTATGCAATAGAAAGATTTATAATAATATCAAGTATATATAAAAATATAAAGCTAGTTTAATGTTTATATGAAATGTTTTAATTAAAACAGCAAAATGAATAATTACTTTGTCAAATATATTGATAAAATTCTGGTAATATCATTGAGTATCTCGAGTTAATGTATTAAGAACAACAAATTCTCATAAACGAAAAAAAACGAACTCCATTTTTACGACAACATAATAATACGTTGATACAGATGAAGGATATTGATTATGATAAAAAATTAATCAATTATATTTTAGGATCAAAGAATACTGTTAAAGTTTGATATTTTAATAAAAATAATCTATTCAGGGAAAACAAATCTGTTTTATATAATCAAGTAGTATTTTGAAAGAATCTTTTTAATTGTTTAAAATGATATACTTTTATGCAGACATCAGTGATAAATGAAATCCGTATTACAAATATATGTCATTATTATGACCTGGAAAATATCTCAAATGCGTGAATTTACATAGGAAGTTAGAAACCATAAACGTACCTTCAAAACATAATAAATAATGTTTTCGTGGAAACAAAAATAATTAAGTCAAATTTAGTGTTACCAGATAAAACAGTAAATAGATCAAGCCATGTGCAAGAAATAAACTGAGTAATTCTTGCATAAAGTCAATACATGAAAATTCTTATTTAGCGAGGGTACCGTTAACAGATGATACTAATATTTTGAAAAAGAAAATTAAAAATATTTTTTTAGAAAATGTAGCTTTAAAATATACATCAAATTTGTTGTTTACGTTTGGTATTTTTATATTTAAATCGAAAATTTATAAGAAACATTTAAGTAAATAAATTTACTTCATAATCTTTTTTTTGTCGTTCGCATGTTTGGTAATGCTCAGAAAAGTATTGCTTATCAAACCAAGCCATTTTTTAAAATGTCTATGATATTTTAATATTCTCTGTTTAAAAAATTAGATTGATTTTCCTTTGTATTTTTCCGCATACTTCCTTGATTGGTTTCTTTTATTTCATGAAAAACAAAAACAACAACAACAATAATCAAAATAGTCAGATATAGAAATTATCACATAATTTTTGTTTAGTTTTGTAGAAAACTGATTTAAAATTATAAATTCTAGATGAACACATTATACATTGATTTTTACATTAAGTTGACATGCACGATTTTCAAATTGATGGTAATATTTTTTCGCGTTTTGTACAGAAAGTTCTATAGTTTTTTCTAGCTGAAATTATTTAAAAAATACGATATTTTAATAAACATTTTACATGAAAAAAGCAGCTGTCGTTTATTTTATTATATGTATAAAATATAGCATTTATGTATAAAATAGAGAACCATCGATTCTCCATATGGGCAATCAAATTATTCGATTTTTGAATGGAACAGAAAATACTTTGCTACAACTCATTTAAAGAACTTGAATAAGAACTTATAACAGACTCTTATTTTTTAAAATATTTATTGATATATTTATCGTTTATAGTATTGCGTTAAAGATATACATTGAGAGAAAAATTTCTAACGCGTCCAATAAAATGATACCGACCATTTTTTATTATGCCACAAGCATGAAAAGAAAAAAAAAACATTTTCTCGTCGAGAGAGAAAAGTAATTGCTTAGGACTTTCGTAAAAGTATGGATTTCCAATATATATATAAATAATCGTATGATGCATTAAAAGTGTGACTTTTATTGAACATTTTTGGATGTTTGAAATTTTGTTTTCATCTAACTTATGTCAATAAATGAACATGAAGTTTTATTTTAGTTTGTTGGATGTTGTAGAACATCACGTAACCGAATTATGCTAAATTCTTATTGGTTTTTAGGCGCGAATAACTTTTCGAGTGTGAAAGTGCGCCATAAAGTTCATAGCTGTGCAAATGTATTTGCGAACGAGTTTCTCTGTGGTTTAATAGTTTTGATCATCACAGAGGAATGAGTCAGTAGGTTTTACAGATAATGGGAGGTTAGCAGAAATTCAACTGAAGGCATCTCAAGGTAAATACAAAATCCAAATAAATATACATTTGAACAAAACTCACTACACAAAAACTCTTTTTTTATTCGCAATCTTCCTAGAGAGGTAAAGTTTTTGCTGTTTAAAAAAATAAAAAATAAAAGTCAACTGATTTGTGAAATGTGACGCAGCCATATTCTCTTCAGGTGGTCATGTATTGTTATTCAATAAGAGTATACAATATATCTAAAACATAATTTAGTAAAAATAATTATTCAGATCCACACTGATTCTAAATAATTAAAATATTTGAGTTTCATTTTATGCACGTGTACTGCAAAATTTAGCATTGTACTAGTTAATAAATTACAAACAAGAAAAAATGCTAAAACCGTTTAATTTCCATTAGTTAATTATTTTTTTTCAAAGAATAAAGAATACCTGATATTAAATATAGATTAATTTAAATCAGTGGTTACCAACGTGGGTCGTACGCCCTACCAGGGGGCAATTTCAAATTTGCAATATATACATTCACTGTCAGTGTTTATTGAAAAATAATGTTTCAGACTAATACATTCAGGATAATACATGCAAAATTTAAAAACAAAATTAAAAAAGTAAGTTTTATGTTAAATTGTAAAACAGTTTTCAACAAAAAGCTTAAAAATTTAGTTCAAAACAGGATAATTATTTGAATTTATATATATTTTTTATAGATTAATTTTAATCAGTGGTTCTCAACGTGGGTCTTGCTCCCCACC
Source organism: Maratus speciosus (assembly GCA_963932465.1). Taxonomy (NCBI): domain Eukaryota; kingdom Metazoa; phylum Arthropoda; class Arachnida; order Araneae; family Salticidae; genus Maratus; species Maratus speciosus. The sequence continues at coordinate 103,418,167 of OZ010789.1, read as the reverse complement.
GGGGGGCAATTTGACAATTTACGAAGGGAATTTCAAATTTGCAATGTATACATTCACCGTCAGTGTTTATTGGAAAAAATAATGTTTCAGACTTAAAGTAAAAGTAATACATGCAAAATTTAAAAACAAAATTTAAAAAAAGTAAGTTTTATGTTAAATTGTAAAACAGTTTCCAATCAAAAGCTTAAAAATTTAGTTCGAAACAGAATAATTATTTGAATATATATATTTTTTATATTGACACTGCCTCCCACCTCTTTTGAATAATTAAAAATTTCTATAATTTTCTGGTTATCATCGTATCTTATAATTTTTGAATTTTTTTTCAATTATTTATTGAATGAGTTTTGTTTTTCTATTCACTCCTCCATATGCCACATGAAGAAACTTTTACACGTGAAATCACTCAAAGCTATATTAGCTGACCGTCATGAACATATTTAACCTAAAATGTACTTGAAATGTCTAAACGAGGTACAATCAACTTTATAGAATTTATAAATCTTAAGCATTATTAGAAAAAACTATTAAATAGTAAATACAGTAGAACCCCTTTTATCCGAAACTCCTTTAACTAAAACTCTTGGTTAACCGAAATCCTTTTTCAAAGCTTTTTTTTTTTCTTTTTACTATCACATTCCTTGTGTACAAAATAAATTTTTAAACCTTTTTTTTAAACTATAAAAGACTGTATGCACATGATAAGTGAAGCTTGGGTTACAGTAGCATACGTTCATTCAAAGTTGGAGAAAACGTACTTCACGACCTACTGAAACAATCGAAAGCTTTATGGATGAAAAAGAGAATGATGTGTCGATTTAGAATCAGTATTTAATAAAATACCTGCTTGTAATGACTGTGAAATTGCTGGAATAAACGATTGGCTAATTTGTACCTGAAAGGATCGAGGATTCCAAATGTTGAACGATAAAGAAATCATTGACGATATCCGAGGAACATGTTTGATCAATCCGAACCAGAGGACAACAATGTAGGCGAAGAAAAGGAACAAATTAGCAATTTCGAAGTTTTTGAATGTTTTGAAAAAGTTTGTCATGGTTGGAGTAGTAGAAAGACTGTGATATTGGTGATCTAATAGTATTAAAAAAACCCTTTGTGATTGAGCTGCAAAGCAAAGGCAATCGAAACTGGGACAAACAAAACTTTGTTTCAAACCCTTGTGAAATATGTAAAAGGTACTTAATTTGAAAATTAAAATTCAGGTAATTTATTCTTGTTTCTATTTTGGCTATTGCTTTATTTTTATCAAACACTTGTTACCATGATAAAAAATAGAGCATATATTTGTCCTTAGTATTAAAATTGAAGCATTCTCGATCATCCGAAAATTTCAATTTTCCGAAAGAGGGTCGGTCCCAATTACTTCGGATAATCGAGGTTCTAGTGTAGTTATGACTCTACTGCGCACTATATAAAACTTTTATTCAACACTGAGATAAGTTGCAAAGAAACAACAACCCCCTTTTTCATAAAGGCGAAGATGTATAGCTTCATTTCATTTATAGAAATATATTAAAAGCACATGTGTAACATAAATTTAAAAAAGCGAAATGAATAGTTATTGTTAAGGCTATGTTAAGCTTCCTCAATGTGAATAGAGTTAACCTTTTAAATAATAGGAGATAATGTTACAGTGAGTGTGTGTGTGTGTGGGGGGGGGTCATCATGATTTTGCAGACGCTTTGGTGGGGCGCAGTTAATTAAAGGTTGGGGAACACTGATTTAAATTATCATTTTTATGACGATATGCACATTGTTTTTTAATAATAAACTTTTATTTTCTCTTATATTCATTTCCCACTGAGAAAGTCCATACCAAAATTTATTTTCTTCTTCTAGCGCTGGAATAAAATTTTATTTAACGTATTATATCATTATTTTATTATTTGAGAATTATTTATTTTCAAATGCGAAAAAAAGTTTACTTCCTAAAACTTTTGGAATATTTGAATAAGTTTCCCTTAAAATCATTCATAAATATCCTTTAAAATCAACATTTTATTAAAGCACTTTTCATCTGTTATAATTCTGTTATTGAAAAGAATAAAAAATGAGTGAGTTATTAATATTACTATCTGTTTTAAATTCGTAAAATACTTTAATGTTTCTCGAAGAAGTTTAGAAGTTCTTTAGATTTCGTTGAAATAAATGTTTGAATTAATACATTTTTCCACTTTGTTTAATTCTGTTACATAAAAAAATTCTGAGAATGCGATTAAATGTATTTTTTTATGTTGTTAGCTGGAAAGCTGTTACTATCGTCTCTCAAATGAGATTTCGTTTTAATTGTGCTATTTTATTGCTTTTATTTAACCTTATTATTAGGTAGAATGTTTTCGAAAATGAGATTTTTACGTAAAATTTTCATAAATAAATTAAATAAAGATAATTTTTTTCTGAAAAACTATGGAGCAAAATACTTTTTAAAATGTCACTTTAAATGAGTGTTTTTGCCTTCATTAAAATACTTTTTTTAAAAGGACTTTTTCCTTTTTAAGTTTTGAAAGAGGTTTTGTTTTCCAAATGATAAAATAAGTAATATGTCCCTTTGTTTTATTTCGTATAGGTTTCAAGGTAAAAGTAGATCTGTATTTTAAATAATAAAAAGAAATTGTCGTTAATTTTTATTTAGCGGAATAGATATTTTTCAAGCATTTGAAATTAAAGCATAATGTATCAAATATTTGAAAAAGCATTAAAGGCCCCTTTGTTTACAGGCTAGGACTGGCGACTATATTTATATTCATTGGTACCATAATTTATTAAAATTTATCTTGCTGGTAGATTTCTCTTCAAATTATATTACTCTAGTATAGCAGATTATATTTTTGAAAAACAAATTGGTATGAATTAATTAAATAAAATAATATATATTCTACTAAAACGTACATGTCTCAACCGTACGCATAGGGTAATTCCGGGATTTATGCCGCACATTTTTTTGACTTGTGTATAAAGTTCCATGGTGGACATAAAATAAAAAAAATCATGCTGTGCTATTTAATGTTAAACGTACAACGCGTGTACTGCGACAAAAATTTTCAAAACAAGTTATTAATATTTTTTAACAATTTTTATCTAAAATATTACACTGCGGCGCGTCACCCGTACATTCAGGCTGAGACGCCGCACTTGTGCGGTAGTTATGCCGCGCTTGTAATAAGAACAGAATGAAATTATAAGAAAAAAAATCATATCTGGACTATAATTAACTATGTCATAACAAAATGACACTAAATGAGTACTATGAAACGTATTAGTAGATTCAAATTAATAATTGTTGCCTACTTTCACTATTAAAGTTATCGACTTATTTTTTTACATTAAATTTTAATTGTCATTTCAGCAACAACGTAACAACAATGTATTAGAAAGGGGAAAGAAAAAGTAAAATTGTGTTTACATAATTTATTTCTTAACCCTTTCGGAACCGGTGGCTTTTACACAAATTTTATTCTGTTGGTACCATTTTTTTAAAAAAAAGTTATCTTTACTTAAATAATCATGAAAATGCTCTAATTAAGCAAAGCAAATATTACTTTTCTTTTTTACTGGTGCCAGAAACAAATTTTGTAAGCTCTTTATGAAGGTGCTTATATGCACCTATGGCCTTGAATGAGTTAAGAGAGCTGTTTTTTCGACTACAATCTACAGTAAAAGTGTCGAAAAAGTACAGTCTCTATGTAACTACATTTAAACACATGATGCAACGAAGCCAATTACACTTCCTCTTTTTTGGAATAGTTTTCTAAACATTCCTTGGAAAGAACGTCTGCGTTACGCGTAATTCAATTTTTCATTATTATCATCTTGACTTGCATCTTTCTTGACCTTCTTACTTTTTATTTTCCCCCTTTTCTCCTTTGATTTTAGTAAACTTGATAACATGCATAACGTGGTTAGTCTGTGCAAAAAGAAAATGAAAAGTTAATAACACTTAATCATCCCGTACAAAAGAAATTGCAGCATGTATACCGAATAGCAGTGCGGCTTGTATCCCATTTTGCATGGTGCAGACGTCGGCCATCACAGTTACCTGTCATCGCTAAGGGGAATGGCGTAACCATACACACAGTACTGTATACAAAGGCTGCACTTAGTTTTGACTTCGAAATCATGCGTGCATTTAGTAATGAGTGTATGAAAAGCATTTAAACATAACGTGTTTAAAAGTTTGGATAGTGAAATCATGCACTTACGTCAAATTAAGGACTGTACTTCTACAAGTAAACATCGAAATGGGACTCACGCTATATACAGGTTAAAATAATCTCATTGCGCACCTATATTGTGCGTTTGATGACCAACTATCGATAATTGAAAGAAATACAAGGGGTGCGGCATCTATCCCGTATGCGGCGACTCTCTCGGAGTTACCCTACAAGTGTATGTCAAAAGGTTAATTAATGATGGAAGCATCTAAACCTGGAGAAAAAATATAATAAATCCACACAAGTGCAGTTTCTAAGCTTTGAGCATTACTAAAGAAAAAATATTTTCAATCATATATTTGCAGCGGAATGAAAAATAAAAAGATTTCTTTTGATTTCTAGAATTTTTTAATTGATTTCTGTAGCTCCTTATGTAGAAAATATTTTCACTTCATGGAAGTTAAATTTGATCAAAGAAAATATCAATTAAGAAGATGTAAATAATATAATCTTACAAGCTCAGTTTCCGTGCTTTCAATATTAGTAATGCAACAACATTTTCAATCAGATACTTGTAGCAGTAAGAAAAATAGAAAATCATTTTATTCATTTGATTTCTTCTGATTGATTTTTCAAGCTTCTTATGTAGAAAATATTTTCACTTCATTGAAGGTAAGTTTGATCGAAGAAAATATCAATTAAGAAGACGTAAATAATAAAATCTTACAAGCTCAGTTCCCGTGCTTTCAATATTACTAATGAAACAACATTTCCAATCAGATACTTGCAGCAGGAAGAAAAATAGAAAATTCATTTGACTCATTTGATCACTTCTTCTGATTGATTTTTCACTCTCCGTATGTAGAAAATATTTTCACTTCATTGAAGTTAAATTTGATCAAAGAAAATATCAATTAAGATGTAAATAATAAAATCTTACAAGGTCAGTTTCCGTGCTTTCGATATTAGTAATGAAACAACATTTCGAATCAGATACTTGTAGAAGGAAGAAAAATACAAAATTCATTTGAATCATTTGGATTCAATCCTGCTTGGTCTAAAAAGTAATCTCGCTCTTGTAACTAGCTGAATGTGCATGTTTCGAGTGTTTCTGGAATGTAGTTATGGTTAGTCAGGCGCAATCGAACCTGTGCTGATAGTATGTTTGATTCGTTTGCATAAAAACTGCTGAGAGCCTGCGTAATGTTAGACTGAGTGTGTCGATAACACCCTGTATATAATGCTACAGCCAAAGCAGCTAAATTCAATCGAGTTCTGAGATTTGATGACGAAATTTTTTTTAGAAATGGAATCGATGTAGCGGTAATCAAATTAAGAGTATAGACTATCAGAAAGCTAGACAGGCACCTAGAAGCTATCGAAGAAATGACTCGTCGTATGCTTTTCCAAGAAAATACCAGAATGCATACATTGCTAAGTATAAAAATTTTGTCATTGCAGAAGCAGTTTTCGATATAGTCTGCTGCTCAAGCGAATACTACGCTGTGTTGATCAAACCTGACCACATGTTCGTTGAGTTTGGATCAATTAGTGATACGGCAGAAGACTACCTGTCCGAATACTTTAATCGACTCCCTTTGTCTGAAACAAAAGATTAATTTTTTATTTTCAATTACGCAGTAAATTTGAAAAAATTGTGATTTATTAAGAAATCACAATTTAAATTTAGAAATAAATTTAATTATTTGTTCTGACTATTTTTAACTTGTTAAGATTCTTCAATAATTCATTAAAAATGCCTGCATTGTACACAGAACCAATACTCAGCCTGCTGATGATAAATCTGAAAACACCAAAAAATTGGACCTCGCATAGAAATAACTGTAAGTTTGCATAATCAACTTGTGATCTTGCATACATAACTCCCACTGATGTTTTAACATACAGAACCAACTGATCTCGCATCCAAAAAATTCAGTGATGTTAAACTATTTCAAAATGCCTGCATTATTTATCACTGTTTCATAAAAGGTGGAGGTGGAAAGCGGTGGCAGTACACAAAGAGCGTAGTTCCGAGTCTATTGTCCATGTTGAGTGTCGTACTGTAGTCGTCCGATCACTTCTTCTGATTGATTTTTCAAGTTCCTTATGTAGAAAATATTTTCATTTCATTTCAGTTAAGTTTGATCGAAGAAAATATCTATTAAGGATCTCAAGACTCTTAAAGCTTTGAAATTTTCGAAATTTTAATTCTTTTAAATGTTAAACTTCTATCTTTTCAGAACATTTCGATATAGATATTTCTTTAAAATTCCCATTAGAACAAAAGTTACAGCGTTTAGAACTACTCAAAAGCTGAAAAGGCGTTTCCGAAATTTTGAAGTCATTTTTCTCCAAATGACATTTTTAAGCTTAACGCTCAGGATATCTCACAAAGTTCCGAATATTTTTTCATGAAATTTTCAAAACATATATTTCATGTTTTTCTACATAAACGGAACCTAAAATTTCATTTTTATTGTTGAAAAAGATATTTTTTTAGGTGATTATACTATTGAAATTTAAAAAAAAAATTGTATTAGCTGAATACAACTTTGTAGTAAAAATATGAAAATGTTTTAAATACAAGCTTGTTTAGGTTCAGGGTAATTACTACCACCTTAAATATAATTAAGCATGAAAATTTTCATTCTAGTTTCAAAACGTATTTTCTAATCCTACGCGTAAGCTGTCAAGCTAATTTTCTGTTCGACAAATGTCTGACGGTTTGGAGCGTCCTATAATTACTAATTCTGCATCTTGCATTTTTAAAAATACATGAAATGAAAGAACATACCTGTATCTTTCATCCCCAAGAAAATTATGTTTTTAAATCCTTTACATATTAAGATATGAATTATTAAAAATGGTCTCTTTTTTCCTTTTTCCAATTTTAAGAGTCCCAAGACCCCTTAAGAAGATGAAAATAAGAAAAATCTTACAAATTCAGTTTTCGCGGTTCCAATATTAATAATAAAACAACATTTTCAATCATATTTTTGTGATTATATTGTGATTATTATGTGTCATATTTGATGAAAAATAGAAAAATCGTTTGAGTATTATACCTTTTGTTTGATTTCTAAAGCACCTTATGTAGAGTATTTTCACTTTATTCGTGTTAAATTTGATCAGCGAACATAATTTCTTAACAAAAATACGACACTGTATTGCTCATATTGAATATTACTTTTTGCCTTTCTTACTGAATCGTCTTTAAAACGAACTAAAAATTGAATTTCTTTTGATTTCTCAAATTGTTTATGTAGAAAATGTTTTGGCTCTATTGAAGTTGAATTCCATCCAAGAAAACGCCAGTTAAGAAGATATAAGTTCTGAAAGGAAATTTGTTCTTCGTACTGCATTTCTTTTTGATTTTCAGAATGATTATAATTTACAAATACACTAAAAAATCCTAAACTGAACCCGCTCCATCATGTTATCTCTTATAACAATTCTTGCACAGAATTAAAATATTTTAATTTAGTTTGAGCAGATGAAATAGAAGTGTAGTATACATATAAATAGATTTGTCACAAGAACGAAGTTTACTATTTATTTGGACATTTGGAGTAACTTAATGAAACAAAATTACCGAAACATTTATTTGAAAAAAATTCTGACAATTAATTTTTAACGAGTTACTTTCCTGCAGAAAAAAGTAAAGAAAATTGTTAAATAGAGATTCTTCTGATTTCTTTATAAATTTGTTTATCTAGAACATTTTTACTGCACTTAACATGAAGTGATAGAAAAAACTCCATATTATAAATAAATACATGAAAAAATAAATTTTTTTCCTTACAAAGATTTGTTTTAATTTATAATTTTCTGAAAGACTTTAATATGTAAATTAAAATTTTTATATACTCTTATCTATTTTATTAACAAAATTACCGCATGTAGTCTAGAAACTTCAATTCTGATTTATAAGATCGCAATAGAAATAGCACAAAGAAAAACTCACTGTTTTTTCACAAGTATGCTAGTTAAATATTTATTTTAAGTAGCTTTCATAACAAAAAAAAAAAATAAAAATAAATAAATAAATAAATAAATAAAAAATATGCATACATATTTTTTAATATATTTTGTAAATATTTTTATATTAATATTTTGTAAATATTACATAAAAAAGTATAACTCGAAATATTTTTTATAAACTATAAATTTTTATAAAATAAATTTAGCGTAATCGTTTGGTTAATGTAATTTAAGCAAAATATCACCGTTAAATATATAAATTCTGTTTTTATAAAATTCTGTTTTGGTTCTTTAAAATTTTCAATGCTATAATAAATGTAATATGAAGAAAAACAGTTCTATTTTAGTGTATAAGATGATTTAGGATAAATCTTTTAAATTATGTGAATTAATATGTTTCATGCGAACATCATTTATTGATGACATCGCTATCGCGAATAGAATCTCATATTCATGTGCCTGGAAAAAACAATAAATATATAAGTATGTCCTTTGATTTACGAGCATAAATATGTCTTCATATGTAATAACCAATGTTTTGTTCAAATTGAAACAAAATGTTGCATTTAAAGTTACTAGGAAAATAGTGAAAGACACATGCTAGAAATAAAACAAATTTCCTTGCATAAATAAAATGCTTGAAAATGCTTACTTAGAGAAAGCACTCTTAACAGAAGAAAGAAAGAAATGATTTCATAAAAATATTTAAAAAATCTTTTGGAAACACAGCTTTAAAATATGTTTGAACTTTCGTATTTACATTTAAGACACTCGTATTAGGAGGCGAAGAGAAGGATTTCTAAAATTATGTAATCTATTTGGAATACATTGCGTTGATCGAAAAGCTCTGTCGTATTTTAATACCTTTAATGCCGGTAACATTTTAATACCTGGTGATTTTAACTATTAGGTAAAATTACCAAGCATTAAAATTACAGCGGTGTTACAGTGCTTTAAAAATAGACCATTAACGAATTGGTGCACTTTTGAAGAAGAAACACAATATGTAATTTTTTCGTGTGTGTATTTGAAATTGATTATACACTGTAAAAAATATCCGACCAGTTTTCTTGTAGGAATCGGAAAAATAGTTGCTCTTATCGTACCGGAAACATTTCCGACCCAGCGGGGAATAAAATCCGTAAAATACCGTTTTATTCACTATTTCCTTTTTTTTTTTACTGATTTTATTCTGAGCTGGGTCGGAAATTTTTGCGGTATGATAAGGGCAACTATTGTTCCGATTCCTACAGGAAAACAGGTCAGATTTTTTTTTACAGTGTAAAACGTTTTCTGTCATAATTACTACATTAAAATTTAAGTTACATTTCATTAAAATCTTCTAATTTTTTTAAGGGAACAGTACACCTTTAAAATTTTCAAAATTCGATTTGTTTGTACATCTTTAGAAAGGATGTTTTATTCTGAATAAATTGATACCAATCTCTTAACTGTGTGAGAATTATTTACTGAGATATAAGGGAAAATGTAGACATCGCTCCCTCATTTCCCGTTTAAATGCCCTGCGACAACTGACATGGCGCCTTGTTTACATTTTGTTTTCGCGCTTTCTCATTATCGCAACATTGAAAATATGCTAAAATGAGTCAATTGTTTTTAGTTAAATACCTTAAGCAGTAATAAAAGAGCTTTAAAATATTAACTTCAACTTCCACTTTCGCTAAATTTGTTTACTTTCTTGGTTTTGCTAGGAAACGTGATCGTAAATCTGCTTAGCTGTTTAACTATTAAGTGCTTAATTTGAAACAAAACTGTTTTTTCTCCTTAGAGCAATAGTTTCCTGATTTTATAATAGTATTCTACTTCTTGGTGTTTATTAGCATTTGTAATGAATAATAATGCGAAATGTGCTTCAGAAGAGCATCTAAGAATGTGTCAGTTTAATGGGAATTTCTATACAAAATGCGACGATATAATTATATCCTAAGGTGCTGTCTTATAGAAAACTAAAAAGTAGTGAATTTGATAGTGGTTTAATTTTAAATGACAGTTTAGAATACATATTTATTAATATTAATATACTTTTTTTTGTAAACTATCGGGATTTTTATGACGCAAAATATGTGAATCAAATATCGGAATAATAGAATCCTTAAAAAATGGCCTGTATTTTACATTAAATAATTTAGTTTTATAAAAAGCGCATATTTAATTCACTTTGCAGTCAATTCGAAACAAAATTTTAAATTATATGTTTAAAATATATTTTTTCAATAGTAAATTCTACATTTTTCCAAAATAGATCTATTTATTTTTTAGGCATGTTCCTATATTCTGCAGCATTTTGCAAACAATTTTATATTTATCATTTTAAACTAGCATCTAATTTTATTTTTAATACACAATACGTCATATCATTAGCAGATTTATTTCTTTTTTTTTATATATTTTACATTTAAAAAATACAATTTGATTTTTAAACGGATTTTTCTCAAAATGGCATATTTTACTCTTACGCGCATGATATCTCCAAAACTATTTTAAGTATTGCTTTAAAATCTTTACCCTACATAAATATTTATATTATCATGAAAATAAACTAGAATTCAGTACGAGAAAAATTATACGATTGAATGTATGTAAAAATTCGTAGTTTTTCTAATTTATCTAATTAAAAGTTAATTACTCCTCGTATAATTAAACGATTACAAATATCTTAGTTCAAATTGTAGACCATACTGTTATCTTTAATTTAAGATAAAGTTTATGCAAATATCATGAAATTAGCATGAGATATCGTGCGCGCAGTGAAGTGTTATCCACTGCAACAATTTTAAATAGCACTTTGAAATTAACCGCTTGAATTTTTTTTAAATTTTAATATATCCAAATAATTTTTTTTAAACACAGTTAGTTCAACAACACCTAAATATGCTCTAAAATTTTTATGCTTCTAGAATGGTTATATTTTTTATAAAAAATTGATAAACTTATGACAAATTTCTCATGTTTTATGACTGTTAAAGGTGTACTGTCCCCTTAAAACTTAAATAAGGTGACTGATAAGAAATTATAAGACTACCTGAGGAAATTAGCATATTATACGTCACATCAAAATCATTATAAAACGTACGCGTTTGTATATCGTAAAAGTAATCCCGAGAAGCAAAGTTATACGTTTAGATATTGTTATTTACGATATATTTGAAGATGCCGCGGACTAAAATGTTGTCTGTGACCGAAGTAAGAAAAATGTGGTTCATAAGGATGCTGGTAGATCTGAACGAGAAATAACTCGGTTAATGAAGCGTTTTAAAACGGCCATTCACAATAAAATAATTTTAAAAAAAGATGAAAAACAGAGTGTTTGAGGTTGTAAGTAAAAATGGGGGATCAATATCATATTAATTTTCATATTTTTTTTGTTTTTAGACAAGTGGTCTTATAATTTGTTAACATTGCATTTTTCAATCATTGCTAATATTTTTGTTAACATACTTATTTCTTGCATTATTCAAAATTATTCAAACTAATTTTAAATATATGTTATATTTTGATATCTCATGTGTTTGAACTATAATTCCTTTATTTACCGCATAATTTTCAAAATCAAAGTGGTCATATAATTTCTTAACGCACTGTAAAACTATTTATATTTAGGTAATGCGGCAGAACTTTTGCATCAACCCCGTATCAGGGCAACACTTTTCGCATTATTTGACTTATAACAGCGAAGTAAATGCGGATCAGATTTTGAAATTCTTATTCGAATATCTGCAGTTAATGTTATTCTTCCAAGAAAATGATATTACCTTGATGAGAATTTTTTCTTCTTTCGTTTCCAATATACCATTTTAACTCATGCATATTCTATTCACAGACATGAAGACATTTCGTGCATATTTGCTGTGCGTAACTTTTAAATAAGACGGTATTGTTTCGTTAGAGGGGTATTTCATCGATTGAAAACGAATTGTGGTACTGAGATGCATTTCCAAATAATCTGAAAATATATACGCGGGAACTAACTACAGATAGGATAATGGTAATCAACTTGATGCAATTTATGCATTGCGAATACAATTATATGCATTTTTATGTTATTAGGCGTGATTCCGGGCTGTTTCATTCTGTTACGCTAAAAAATTCATGGAATGGTATCAAATGTATTTTTACGCTTTTAAGTGGCGTTCGTTTAATATCGGTGTACTATTTGTATTGTTAAGAGTAAAATATTAAGGAAGATATTTGTTGTTTTGATATAAAATAAAGATAAGTATAAATATTGTTAAGAGATTGATAGAATAAAAAGTGAGGTAATGCTAAGATAAAATATTTTGGAGCATAAGTGCTGTTAATCAATATAAAATATTGATTAAGGTAAGTATTTTTAAGAGTGAAATGTGAGAAAAGAAAAGAAAATATATATGTGATTGTATTTTTTAAGATAAAGTAGTTTTATGATACTATATTTTTGTTTTTTTATTTGGTATTTCTTCCTATTCATATAGAAAATATAATTAATATACATGAACATACATAATATACATAAGTTTATGTTCCGAATATTAAAGTAAAATTTGTAAAACATTTTCTCACTTATTTATAAATGACTTATGCCCTAAATATTTTATTGAAGCTCACATCATCTCTGATCACACTTTTCTCTCTATTACTGTAAAGAATGTAAAATAAGTGAGATATTAATTTTGTTTATATATATATTTAACGAAAATTCGATTATACGATAAACATCGATGAAGGTTGACGAGGCGATATTGTAATATGTAGTAAAATGCAGCATCTTAAGAAAGTGGCGATACCCAGATCGGTGATATTACGTAAATTGATAGAATCGTGCCGATCCCTCCGTACATAGAATGAATGATGGATAGCAGTCGTAAATTCGAAGCATTATAATATGGTTGCAGTCGTGTCGTGGCTGAACAAGGCAACGAATAAAAACAGTGGTTGTGTCTCCAATAGGCAAAAAACATGGCTATTCACAAGTTCATGCTTTTATTTAAATAAACGTCACGGAAGCAGCCCAAACAAGGTTGAAATAAGCTGTGCCATATCTAAAGCCATATCAAATAGTTGTCACAAGGTATTCTTAAAATACATCAAATATAACTCTCGAACAAATTATTAGGATTAAATCATTTGTAATACGCGATGAGAAAAAACGCACACCCAGGGTATGTTCAACACTTGAAAACTCAACAAAAATCTGTCGGAAGATCGCGTGCAGCTGCTTTTTGTGGACAAGCGGAGAAATACAAGATCATGACGTATTGCGCACTCTGGCCAATGCGCGAATAAGGGATACGCGTACTGTATACGTCACGACCAATGGGGATGATAAAGCAAAGCGTTCTGGCAATCGAAGTGGACGCATATTATAGTCAAAAGTAACCCAAGGCTCGGAATTAATTTCGGAATAAAAAAAAAATGGCTCTCGAAAAAACATTCGAATTCACAGAAATACTCAGAAATCATGATATAATTTAAGAATAACTAAAATCTTTATATTAAAATAAATTGAGCAAGATAATAATTAATTTAAAGGGAATTTAATAGAATTAACGATAGATATTATTAGAGAATAAGGAATTAGTGAATGTGGTGGTGATTTAGCATAAAACAGGGAAATATCGCGAAGGAAGAATTAATAATGTAACATATGCATATATATATAATTAAAATGAAATCAAAAACGTATGAACAAGTAGCTAAAATTCTAAAGATGAACCAAATATTAATATTAGAAACCAGAAACTTATATATTTTCAATAAAAGTTTGATCTTCTGTTGAAGGCATTTTGCTTTATTTCTTTTCTAAACATTGGTTGAATTAAGAAATTGCTCCAAATCGTTTAACTCTGTTAGATAATATATATATAGAAGAACCTTTTCGCTGACACAATAACATTGCTACCTTGATACCAGAAATAACAGAGATTTTCTCTTTAAAATACTTATATTGAAGAGTAATTATTTACAAGGACTACGTACAAAGAAGGTACTACTTACAAAATTGCTAATACATCTTTCGTCGTCGTGCACATATCTATTTCGTCTTTTTATCTCTCTTTCTAACATTCTTCAGCATATCTCACATTCATCGCCAAAACACTGGAACGTTCTTCCTCTCCTTCAAATCATTTCAGTTCCTGATCGCAATGAGCGCCTGTCGTACCCAAGGTTAGCTCTAGAGTGCATGTGTTAGGCGTTGTTACCAATCGCTAGAGTATCTTTAGAGGGCAGAGTTGCGATCTCAAAACTAAACAGAGAGGACTTAATGGTGGAAGGAATTACTTACCACAGTTCGGCCTTCCGGACTAGGCATTTGGCATCGAATGCATCCTTGTGTGCTGGAAGCAGCAGCTGGATCACCTGGAAAAAAAAACAGCAGCATCCAAAGTTCTATTTTGAAAAAGGCATTATTATTAAAATCTCTCATCAAAATTTAAATTATTCCTTGAAAAATGTTTTCTTATTCTTTTTTTCCATTTCTTACGTCTTTTCGTCGTTCTTTCTTCTTACGTCTTTTCGTCTGATTCGTCTTCCATTTTCTTTCCGTCTACTTTTTCCTTACATCTTTTCGTGTTCATTTTCCTTACGTCTTTTCGTCTAATTTTTTTTTCATTCCTTCGGGATTAATTTTGTCAAAATCGTTTTAAGTGTCAGTCCGGTGATGTGTCGTAGTCGGGGTAGTGTCATAATCGGTTAAATTCTTCTTCTTTATAACACTTTCCAACAAAGTTGAAAAGTGTTTATGGCTTCGGTTTGTCTGTCCGTCTGTTCGCGCTCTCGTACTCCCGTACTCGGATCGTTCTGAATTTTTTTTCTCGATGTCAAGCTTTATCTATCCACGGCTTCATGTACTCGGCGCAAGTACTGGTGACCGTTGGACCTTCATTAAATCAAACTTTCTTTACACCGTAGGTGTAATTATTTTTTACTTTTCTGACTTTGTAAGGACCTAAATATTTTGATTTTAACTTCAAACTTGGACCTTGTTTTATGCGTTTTATAGCAACTATATCATTAAGCTTAAATTTGTTAGGCTTTTTTCGTCTGAGATTATAAGTTTTACGGTTCTCTTCTTGTTTTTTTTAAATTTGTCTTTTAGCGTCATTTCTCAATTCTTCACGATTATTAATAAAATCCGATTGTATTTCAGCATTCAAAAGACTAGTAATCTCAATGCTATTTTTTAGCTTCACTTTAGTACCAAACATTGGTTCGAAAAGGGTTGTGTTAATACTTCTTTGAAAGGTTGAATTTATCACTTCTTGGACATCGCTTACATGTGTATACCACTTCGTTGGATGATCTACAGATAATTTAGACAGAACAGATATTATGACTGAATTTAAACGCTCGACTTAGATTGTTAGCTCTTGGTAACGCTGTGGTAATCGGGATATGTTTAATATTTTCTCTGACGCAATAATCTTCAAAAGATTTAGAGGCAAAGGCAGGACCTTTATCTGAAATTATGCGAAATGGACTTCCAAAGACAGTTTTTTGGATTTCTAATTTAGAAATTACTTCTGCAGTGTCGGTAGATTTTGTGAGATACCACCAAACAAATTTTGTAAATGAGTAAATGACCGAAAAAATATATTTGTTATTTTTATTAGTGCTCTCCAATGGACCTAAGTGATCAACATGTTATGTATGTATCGGAGTTTCTTCTTTTTGTATCGGCTGTAGCAAACCTTCTTGTTTACCAGATTTTCGATTATATAAAATACAGGAATTATATACAACACAATTTGATATGCATTTCTCGATTTTTTGTTTAACTTTGGGGATGTAAAAATCATTCTCTAATTTTTTTCCGTTCGTGCGACTGCGTAATGACCTTTTTCGCGAGCGGCCTTAGTTATAGTAATTTGCATTTCATCTGGGACAACTAATAAATCATTACCATTAACACATTTATAAAGAACATCATGTTAACTAAATAATCATCGTAAGGTTTTGCTTTTAGAATTTCTTTTATGATTTTAATATGCTCGTTATTTCTTCAGCTTGGATAATTTTTTAAGTTAAGCTATCTTGGATCACCATACAAATAGGATATCTGCTTAATGCGTCAACATGTTTCATAGTAGTACCGTGTCTATGCTCAATAGTATAATCGAAATCAGATAACATTATTGCGCATCTAGCTATTTTTGTACTCATTTCTTTCTTATACATTGTCATTTTAAATGCATTACAGTCGGTTACAATTTTAAATGGAATACCTTGCACATACACTCTAAAAATTTCCAAGGCTTCAATTACAGTTAAGACCTCTAATTCATAGCTAGTATACTTTCGTTTAGCTTTGGTTTTTTTTTTTTATTGGCGAAATAAGCTGGATGAAATTGAGTATCTACTGGGGATTGTTGCATTAATACAGCTCTACAGCCATCAATACTAGCATCACAATGGATTTCGGCCGCGCTTCTGTGATTGCAAATTGAAAGTACTGGTTCTGACGACAAAATGCGTTTGAGTTCATTAAAAGCTTTCTGTTGATCTGAATCAAATTTAAATTTAGAATCTTTTCTTAACAGGTCACTCAACGGTTTATCTATAATTGAATAATTTCTTATAAACTTTCGAAAGCATACTGTCAATCCTAAATAACTTTGAATATCTTTGGTACACTTTGATTTTGGAAAATTTAGCACTGCTTTTGTTTTCAGTGGAGAGAGACACAATTTACCATTTATGATTCTATACCCAAAAAATCAATTTCACGCTTCAAAAAATTGCATTTTTTAAGATTTAATTCCAACTTGTATTCCGATGCAGTTTCAAGAACAAGTTTTAATTTTTCTAGACCTTCAGCTTCGTTTTCGGCGGGTATTATTAGGTCATCCATATAAATGACTACAGCGTGAACTTTTAATTGGGTTCTAAATACATTATAAATATATTTTTTAAAAATCACTAGGGCTATTGGTCAGCCCGAATGGACACTTTAAAAATTCGTACTGTCTTTCATGAGTGACAAAAGAGGTGCATTTCTGGGAGCCTTCTTCAACCTCTACATCAAAAAAGCCGTTTTTTAAATCTACAGTTGTAAATAGTACTTTAGCAGTATGTAATTGATCTATAGCATCATCTATTCCTGGTAATGGGAAAGGCTCACGCACTGTCTTTTTGTTAAGACGTCTGTAATCAATACAAAGTCTTATTGTGTTATCTTTTTCTTAACCAACACAACCGACGACGAATAATTAGAAGAACTTTTCCGAATGATTCCCTGAGCTAGCCACTCCTCAATTTGGTCTTCAACTGTTTTATTTCTCACATGGCGGTAACCTTCGAGGAGAAGAACAAACTGGGATTTCATCAGTTAAATTAATTTTCATTTTAATATATACTATTTTAGTTTTAATTGGCACATAATTCTCAATTAAAGAGGATAATACCGAATGTAAATTTTTGTCAGCAACTTGTATCAATTTTAGGCTTATCTAGAACATTTACAATGTTAACTAAAAAGTTATTAGACTGAACTTCCGTTTCAAACAATTTAACTTAATTCTCAGAAATAGTTAATGTACCTTGATGAATAACATCAGTACCAATAATTAAATTGAAATCAATGTAACTGTCATTAAAGACAAAAATGTCAACTTGAATTACCAATTTCAATTTCTGAATTAAAATAACCTTCTGGTTTAATTGAAGTTTTTCCTAAATCGGTCAAAGTGATACACGTAGGTTTTAATCCCACAAAGCTCTGCACATTATCATAAACACTTTTCTGACTACCGGTATCTGTCAAGGAGGTTAAATGTAAAGAATAAAGCTTTATCTCTTTTAGAATTAAATCTTGGGATGTAATAGTGTTAACTTGTGGCTGAGCGTTTTTAACATTTGTATCTTTCGATTTATTATACTGAAATGATTTGTAGTCATAACTGTTATAAGAGGAACAAAGGGGCCCTTTATCTTTATTAACGCAGTTAATGCTTTTATGATTAGTCCCACCACATTTATCACAGAGCATATTTGGTTTTACAGGCTTAAATCTATTCTTAAGTTCAACTTCGGATTTAATTTTAGGCTTAGCCCCTTCATGTTTATGAGGCTTTGCATTTCCATACTCCGACCTTAACTTTTCACAGACTTTTAATTTTTTTTTAATTCTAAAATCGATTGACATATATATAATATTGATTTTTCTAAAAACAGGGCCGGGTATACCATTTATAACAAGCTGCATCAACGCGGACTCCTCAATGTTACCACGTGAACCTAATTGGCTTCATAACAAGAAATTATTCTTCGGATGCTTCATTTTCATGTAATTTTGGTTTATTTAACAAATAATGTAACTCCGCAGAATTATAAGTAATACTAAATTCAGATATCAAAATTTGCTTCAATTTATCATATGAATTTATGTGCAATTCGGTCTGAACCAGCAATTTAGCTTTTCCTCTTAGGGATCTTTTTACAAAAATAAACTTACGTAATTCCGACAAATTAAACAAACTAGTGAAATCGTCAAAATTATTTAACCATACATTTATATCCTGGAAGGATCTACCATCAAACGGAGGTACAACATTTTCAATGTCACTAAAATTAATAGTTGATGGCACAAAACATTGAACTGGAAATTGCTTGTTTTTTTCAAAATTTGATGATTCCATGTCATTACTAGCTGAATTATTATTTAAAGGTAATTCGGATTCCGAATCTGTATGACTGTCATTCTGAATATTAGCTTGCAGTAAACTTAAATCTGATAAATAGGTAACTGATTGCGTCGCAAGATCAACTAAAGACTCTTCATTCGAAATACAAAGTAAATTACAAACTTTAATAAAATCATTTAGACTAAAATCCGTTTGAATTTTTGTAATCTTATTTTTAAATTCGGAACTATCGGTTTGATAACCAAAACCAGAAAACTCTCTTATTCTTTTCCTATATCAGTTTAAAATATTTCTATATTCTTAGTTGGAAACCGTCTTAACTATTATATTTGTTATAATTAAACATTTTTTTTTGTCAAATTTGACTAATGAAACTCAGTTAATATCATCGAGCATCTCAAAGTAATTTTTTACTAACACAAATTTTCATAAAAGTCCAAAAACACTATTTGTACAAAACGACACAAAATAAACAGAAATAATAAATATAAGGACTAAAATCTGTTTTAAGACTAAACAAATCTTTTAATAAAATGAATCTATTCACACACACACAAAAAATCTATTTTAAGTCATTAAACAGTATTTTTATTTAGAATAAATATTATTAATTGTATGAAATAATATACCTTTTTGCAAACAGACATGAACGATGACATCAGTATTTTAAGTCATTATGCAGGCATAATAACCTGAACAATAATCTAAATATGCGAATTTATCTAAGAAATTACAACCATAAATAAGTCTTCATAAATAATAGCAAATGTTTGCGAGTAAGAAATCTACATTTAGAGTTTTACCAGTTAAAATAGAAAATAGGTCAAACCACATTTTGGAAATGAAATAAATCTCTTTTCATAAATTCAATGCAAGAAAGTTCTTCTTTATAGAAAGCACATCTAACAAAAGAAACTAAGATTTTTGCAAATAAATAAATAAATAAATAATAAATAAATAAATAAATAAATAAATAAATTCAAAATATCCTTTTGGAAAACATATCTCATCAAAATATCTTTAACATATGCTTTAACTTTTTAACCATTTGGAAAAATGGTTATTGTCCTTGGTCAGGGTAGGAAATCAAAAACATATCTGAAGCGTTTTATTAGTTGAATCCCGCATTTTATTCGTTTTCTGATTGGTCTATACAGTAATCTGTTTTTTCCCTTTACTTTCAACAGAGATGGATACTTCTGTTGCCACTATGACAAGAAAGTAATAAAAACTACAAAAAAAAAAAACAATAACTCAGAAACAAATTGAGATACAGCTTTCAAACAAATTGCATTTAAAAGTACATTTTTTTTTCTCTATACGACGGTGTAAAAAGTAATATTGTGGAATGTTTAGAAGTTTAAGAATGAAATTTCATTTAAAATTGGTCCAAGAATATTAATGTTTAATCCATGGCGTACGTAATGAATGACCAGCTCCGTAGAAGTTTAAAAATTTATAGTACCGAAAAATGTAATCAATGGCGTATGTAATGTATGATCAAATCCGTGCGATTTTTTATGTCTTAAATTTTAGTCTGAAAAAATAATTTTCCAAATGGTCGTTGTAATTTGTTAAATTGCATATTTTTTCTTATTTGCGGTCAGAATGTTTGTATTAAAAGTGTAAGTTTTAAAATCATTTCAAGAAGTGGATTATAATTCCTAATTTTTGTGGTTTGATTATTTAACACTTGCCTATTTTCAGAAATATATTGTACGCCAAGTTTTGTTGGCCTTTGTACAATGTCTGAGGTATATAAAACTTTGGCTTGAAAAATTATATTATTTTTCATTTGTATTTTTGAACTGCATTTCCTTCATTGATTTCTTTAAATAAAGTAAAAGAAAAAAATCATAGAGAGCAACTAGAGGCTAATTCCATAAAAACCTGTCATGTCTATCACACAGTTGAAAACCGCTATGCTTGTTGGTTACCAGTATTTTAGAACGGAAAAATGTGACTTATTTTATCGGAGATATCTCATCAATTGAATAACGCGGAGCAAATGTTTCGAAGATAACGGTGGTGAGCAAGCATAGCGATTTTCAGCTGTTTGATAGACATGACAAGTTTCATGGAATTAGCCTAGAATGAAAATATGTAAATACGAGCATTTAACATCTATCTTTCGTTCAGCTTTGTAAGAAGTTTATTTAAATATATAAAATCTATATGAAATGTTTGCTATACAATTATGTATCTCATTTTGCATCAACTTAACATCACGCACAATTTACAAATTGATGATAATATATATATATATATATATTTTGTCGTTCCCATGTTTGGTAATTCTCAGAAAAGTATTGCTTATCAAGCTAAGCCATTTTTACAATGTATGTGATATTTTAATATTCTTCATTTGAAAAATTATAATAACTTTCCTTTGTATTTTTTCCATACTTCCTTGATTAGTGTATTTTAATTCAAGAAAAACAACGACGACAACAACAACAACAATAATAATCAAAATATACAAATATAGCCATTTATCACATAATTTTTATTCAGCTGTCTAAGAAATTGATGTAAAATTTAAATTCTAGATGAACACGTTGTGCATTGATTTTTACATCATTAAGTTGACATTAGTAACGGTTTTGAATTTGTTGATAATATTTTTCGCGTTTCGTATAGAAAGTTCCTAGCGGTGAAGTTTTTGCTATGGGAAATTCTTTAAAAAATGCGATATTTTAATGAAAATATTATATGAATAAAAAGCAGCTGAGTTTGTAGCATTCATTGTATGCATAAAATATAGCACCTAAGTATGAAATAGAGATACCGATTCCCCATACCGTTTAATCAAGTTATTGAATTTTTGAATGGACAAAAAAAATACTTATATTGAAATATCATTGCTTCTTCTCATTTAAAGAACTTCAATAAGAACTCATAACAGAATCTTATTTAAGAAAAATACTTATTGATATATTTATCGTTTAAAGCATTGCATTAAATATATGCATAGAAATAAACTTTCGTAAAGAGTCCAATAAATTGACGTGGAGCATTTTTTATTATGACAGAAAGATGAAAAAATATATGTTTTCTCAGCGAGAGAGAAAAGTAATTGCTTAGGACTTTCGTAAAAATATGGATTTCCAATAGATATAAAACATTGTATAATGCAATAAAAGAGTGGTTTTTACTGAACTTTTATTGGAGGTTTCTAAATGTTTAAAATGTATATTAAATATGTGAATTTTCATATTGTTAAGGGGTCTCAGGACTCTTAAAGCTTCAAAATTTTCGAAATATTAATTTTTCTTTAGATGTTAAACTCCTATCTTTTCTGAACATTTTGATATAATTGTTTCATTGAAAATTCCCATTAGAACAGAAGTTATGGCTTTTAGAATTATATCCGCTCAATAGCTGAAGCGGCGTTTCCAAAACTTTTAAGCCATTTTTCTCCATATGACGTTTTTGGGCATAACGCTCACCGGTATTTCAAAAACAAAACCTCTTAAAATTTTTTCATGAAAAAAAAAAAAAAAAATGTCTCATGTTACTTTTTACAAACGGAACCTAAAATTTCCCTTTTATTGTTGAAAAAATATTTTTAAAACTGATTAAACTGCTGAAATTTTCAAAATTTTGTATTAGCTAAATACAACTGTGTATTATAAATATAAAAACGCTTTAAATACAAATTTATTTAGGTTCAGGGTAATTATTACAATCTGAAGTGTAAGTAGGCACCAAAATATTCATTCTAGTTACAAAATTTATCTTGTTATCCTGCGCATAAGCGGTTATACCAATTTTTTGCTCGTCAAATGTCTGACAATTTGGAGCCCCCTAGAAAAGCTAATTTTGCATCTAGAAATTTTTTAAATACATGAAATGAAAGAACATATAAACATCTTTCATCCCAATAAAAATTGTGTTTTAAAATCATATACATTTTATGATATTAAATGTTGAAAATGGTCTGTTTTTTTTTCTTTTTTTCCCTGAGTCCTGAGACCCTTAAATAACCGTATAACCAATAGAGTGACAAATGTCCAAACCGAAAATCGAACCGGGATCGTTGGAATAACGCTTGAATGCCCTACCTTTGAGATACGCGGCTTAGTATCGCACTCGTGTCTAAAGGTAAAGTATTTGAGCGTAATTCGGACTATCTAGGTTGTGAAAATCCCCTTATTTAATATTCAATAATTTCGAACAAAATGTCACTGCTTACAATTAATTAAAAAGTTATATGTTTATAACGGGTTTTTGTTTTACATTGAACTTAAGAAATGATGGGCAACGTTTTATTTTCCAGAACTGAGTCCTGAAGAACTTCAGAATTATGCTAAACTCTAATTGATTTACAGGCCCGAAGTACTTTTCGGTTGCAAAAGTACTCCACAAAATTAATCGCTACGAAACTTGATTTTCTAATGAGTTCTCTATGGTTTAATAATTTTGTCATACACAAATGAATGGATCAGCAGATTTTACTTCGATGGAAAGAGATATTGGTTAGAGACTGAGTATATCTCAAAATATATACACATTATACACAATCTTCTCTTAAAAATCTTTTTTTTTTACAATTTTTCTAAAAAGGTAAATTTATTTCAGTTAAGAAAAGATAACTGGCTTGTGAAATGAAAAGGGACGTGAACCGTATACGTTTCAGATGGTCACGTGGTGGTATTGTATACAATATATCTAAAATATAGATTAATAAAGTAATTAATCTGGTCCATACTGCAAAATATTTAAAATAGTCGAGTGCAGATTTCGACACGTCTACCGCAAAGTTAGTATGCATTAGCTAATAAAAGTTTCTACTCCAGCTAATAATTACAAAAAGTAAAAAAAAAAAAAAAAAAAAAAAAAAAAGCTAAAAATATTTTTTTCCATACTGAAAATAATTATTTTTTTCAATGAATAAAGAATACGGGCAATTCCACTGAAAATTATCATTTTTTTTGGGTGGGGGGGGGGGGGATAACATTTATAATATGTATAATTTAAGGGTATGATTGGAAAACTTGATATTTTTATATTTTATAATAAAATCCTAATAAAAAGGCTTTGTAAATTACTGTTTACAAACTAAGTTAAGCACCATTATTGTCTTTGAAAAGTGAAAATGTTACGTCAGTTACACAATAAAAGTTACGTCAGTTACACGTGTAAATGCCATTTTTTTCTTTTTTATTATTCAGAAATTAATTAAAGTTACTGTTATAATTTGTCATTACTTAGTGTTGTTGAGAATATTAAATCACTTTTTTTAGCGGGATAGTTTTGATAATTTTACACTTCAGTGAAGACAAAAAAAATGTTTGTATATTTTATGTTACGTCAGTTACAGAATTTTGAATTGAAATTTTTGGGACTAAAAGAGAGATTCAAATAATCTGTAGGTATTTGGGTATTAAGTCCTTAGTAAGATATATTTTAATTGTAAAAATTTGCTCTAGCTTTATTAGTACATGTTTTACATAGTTTTGAAAACAAAATTCGATGATACAATGTTATGTCAGTTACGTCAGTTCCTATACCTGATATTGACTTGTATATGAATGTAGATTATCATTTTTATGCCGATATGCACATCGATATTTAATAATACGCTTTTAAATTCTTTTATATTCTTGAAGAAGTCCAACAATATTAATTTTGTTCTTACGTTGCTGGAATTTTTGTTAACATATTTATGTTGCTATTTTATTACTTGTGAAACGTTTATTTTCAAATTCTAAAAAAAATTACTCGCTAAAACTTTTGGAATACTTAAAACCTTAATATCCGAAAATATTTATAAATGTCTTTTAACATTAATATTTTATTAAAGCCCTTTTCATTTGTGATCATTTTCCTTCTATAATTTTAAGGAATAAAAAATGTGACACCTACTAATTTCAATCTTTTTTTAAAAAATCCAAAATATTTTAATGTTTCTCGATAATTTTCCATTGAAATTCTTTTTAAAAAATTGTTTGAATTAATGTATTTTTCCATATTGCTAAATTATGTTAAAATTAAAACAATTCTGGGAATGCAGTCAAACTTTTTTCTGTGTTCTTACCTAGAAAGCTGCTGCAGTCTTTTCTAAAAGATGATGTGGTTGCAGTTGTGATATTGTATTGATGTTATTTAACATTATTATCAATTAGAAGGCTTTTGAAAGTGATATTTTTACGTTAAAGTTTAAGAAATAAATTATTTAAAATCCCTAATTTTTGTTGAAAAATTGGGGAGCAAAATACTTTTTAAAATGTTAATGTTAAATGAGTGTTTTTGACATAATTCATAAAAAAGGGTTTCCTTTAAGTTTTGAAGGTCGTATTACTTAATACATTTTAAAACTTTTTTCAGATGATGTTATTCAATAAGTATTATGTTTCTTCGTTTTATTTCTTATATGGTTCAAGTTGAAATCTGTATTCCAGAAAAAAAATTAAACATATGTTTACAATAATAGATATTTTCAAGAATTTTATATTAAATCGCAAAGGATCGAATCATTAAAAAAACGTTAACCCTTAAATGCCTGGTGTTGATTTTCGGCAACATACCCAATTTAGGCTGTAAAATACTATTAGAATAATATTGAAGCTATAATGCCTAATGTTGCCACTAAAATACATTCTGGAGATATTATTAAATAAATTTTCAACATGTAGATGGCAACACTTGCGCTGTTTAAGAATAAAGACAGATTTATTTTTTCAATTGTTGCTACTTGTTCTTTTTGTTTTGTTTGGAAGCTTGCGAAATACCCTATTTTGACCTGCAGAGAGCAAGTAAAATTTATTTCTTATTATAGTTCCTAAAATTCTTGTGTGTTTAATATTATAGAATTTTATCAAGGGAAATTATTTTTTCAATTAAACACCAGTATTGCCGATTAGTAACAAACTCTTTTTTAGCCGTAAACTATACTTAAAACAAAATATGATTTTTTTAAGTATTTTTCCCATGATTTATTTAAAAAATGAAAGCCGTTAAACATTATTACAATGATTTTTGAAAAATCAGGCATTTAAGGGTTAAAACTTAATCTTTTGATTGCAAGACAGAGCTGGCGACTATTTTTATATTAAATTGTTCTAAAATTTATAAAATATTATCTGAATGGTAAATGTCTCTTGAAAATATCTTAGTATAAGTGTGTGGCAGAGTATTTTTTTTTTTTTTAAGTGATACCAATAGAATTAAAAATATATTTCACTGGTACTTTTTCTTGATCGTACGTATGAACGTATGTGTCCAGGGCGCCAACTTACATGGGCTCATGGAACACGGGCGCATCCAGTAATTTACTCTTCCA
Organism: Maratus speciosus; assembly: GCA_963932465.1. Lineage (NCBI taxonomy): Eukaryota > Metazoa > Arthropoda > Arachnida > Araneae > Salticidae > Maratus > Maratus speciosus. Next base: position 103,392,086 of record OZ010789.1, on the reverse strand, counting down.
GTCCACCCAATTTTCATTACTCTATTTTCGTGATTATTTACTTTTCAAACGTTGAAAATAAATTATTTCGGTGACATAAAAAAAGTCCACCCAATATTCATTACTCTATTTTCGTGATTATTTACTTTTCAAACGTTGAAAATAAATTATTTCGTTGACATAAAAAAATTATTTTGTTTAAAATATGGTAAAGATAGCAATACATAACCTGATAACGGTAGCCTAATACATAATCTGATAACTCGCTCATTCATCTTAAAATAAGTACAATCAATTTTCTTTCAAAAAAAAAAAAAAATTCCTAAATGGACTAAATTTGAAGTTGTTATTATTCAGCACTTTCCACTTTTTGGGTTAAAGAATCTTTCGAAAAATGCTGCCAAAGCGGTAAAGACAATTTTCTACATGCGTCAGCTCAGGAATGGTTGTTATGAGACAACAATCAATTTTAAGTGAAGATGGTATATATATATGTTGCATTCTAGCAACATTGGATTGGCTTTATCGTTGAAAATGCAGTACTGGTTGTCACGATAGTAGTTGTGGATCACATCCAACGATATGGCGTAAAAGAAATGGTCAGAACAGATAATTCGAATCTGTTATATTAGTTGAACAAATTGTTGAAATGCAGTTGTCGAGTGGAAACAATGGAATACATCGTTCCATGAAGTTTCCCCAGAAGAAATTGAAACAACTCATAATATCAGCTAAGCACTTTATTAGAACATCTTGCAAAAGGTGCAGTTTCCACCAAGATAATTAGCTATCTCTCCGTAGTAGTAATTAGGTTTAAACAAATTTCCAGATAATCGAATAAAAGGACGGTGACCAGGGGATGGATGTAAACTGGAAAATTGACTCAAATCTTTCAAAATCGGCTGAAACACAGCGAGTATCAACTTTTTGTTCCTCACGTGTAAGAATACAAATATGACGTAGATCGCGCTCTCAACCAATGCATAATTAAGAATGTCACGTCATATAAAGAGTGCGGACAGAGCACGCGGATGAATTTGAAGGGAAAAAGGATAAACTCAGAAATGCTCGGGAGAGTAAAAATGGAAGCTAAAAGAATATTCTCGAAAGAAAAAAGCGCAGGAATGGAACATTTAATTTAAGAATACTAAAAGCGTAATATTTAAGCGATTAAGACAAGTGAGATATTAAATTAAAGGGAATTTAACAGAGTTAACGATAGAGATTATTTAATAATAATGATTTAGTGAATATAAAGTAGTAATTTAGAATAAGATAAGGAAATCGCGGAATTAGATCTAATAATGTAACATATATATATATATATATATATATATATATATATATATATATATATATATATATTTGAATGAAAAACGTTATTCAATTACAAATCACTTCAGAAGTCATGTCTACAGATTTCATGTTTTCTATGTATACAAGTGACTGTGAATGTGTCAAAAAGATCATGTTGAGGGGAGAAAAAAATATTTTTTTGGCATAGCTTAAGTGGAGACTTTTTAAATTAGGGTTAACGCAAGCATATGTATGAACTCATTTAGTTATTTCAGACTTTTCCACAGGAGACAGGAATTCCATGATGTATCAGTATAGGAATGTTTTTTTCTTTGATTTTAATAAAACACCTAAGTGCATAAATGTTTAAATCCTCTCTCCACGGAAAAGCCTGAAAGCATTTTTCCCTTCCACTACGTCAAAGAAAGGCTTAATCGAATTACTATTTCAAACTTGAATAAGGACAGTGAAGAAGGCTTGTTTTAAAGGATGCTTGTCGCTTGTGATGCATTTATTGAAAGATGTGCAATTAGGAGATCATATTTAAGGCATGCCGTGCTACAAAAAGATGGGTTCATTTTATTAAAAAATTCGTTAAGTACTTATAAATAGGAAAGACGCATTTTCAAAGTCAGAAATCACTGAAAATTCATAAAATTTAAAATCTCAGGATGTTTTATCCGTAAAATAATTTTATTTTTTATTTTTCATAGGACTTTCTTCTAATGCAATTATTTCTTTTAATGTACGTTATACGAAAAGAAGGTCACATAAAAATTAATTTTCGTATTTTAATGTGCATGCAACCCTTTTTTAAATAAATGCCACCAGCGGGGAAGATCCAATTACGCTCGGTTAAAATTAGCTTTGTGTTCAACTCATTGACACTTCCTTATACAGGTGTGGGATTAATTGCCAGAAAGTTTATGTACCAAGTAATGTACCATGATTGGATGAATTGTGCTTTCGAGAACGTTCTACACACTGTGATTGGTGGAACCATTTATCGCGGCTAATTTCTAAAATATTCCATCAGATTCTGAAAGACAATTTTTTCGCCAAATATCGCCGAAATTTGCGACAATGGCATTGGTAATCTAAAAAAAACGATTTTTCCGCCAAATCTTGCCAAATTTGGCGAAATATTGACAGCTTTGCAACTTCGTTTACTGCCGGCTGTTCAGTAACTTAATGACTTTCAACCATCTAATAACTAATAAACCTTCATTCCCATTGAAGTGCATTGACCCCAAAATGACGCACTAATAAAATTTTCTCAAACATGTGACCTAGCCCAATGATCTGCTCGTATTCCAAAATGGAAGGATACAAAATTTACTCAAAATCTTTAGATCCGTTTTTAAGATAAAATTTGTATATATACACTAATATGGCCATTAATGACCGGCAACTTTCATTTTTAGACATTTTGTCGAATATATAGAAATATACTTGACAGATTCTTCTCGAATTTCGGGATTAAAAAGGACAAGTATGACCTCATATTTAGCGATGTCGACTTGTTACGGGGAGCAATTAGGGGCCAACAAAAAATCAAAGAAAAAAATAATACTTGGGACCACCCTGTAAAATAAAATGCACGAAATGATCTATCGCTACCGAATATAAATAAACAGATATTTTATAATATGTCTATTCTTTTGTGTAAGAATAGCACGTATATTAATGGAGATATGGTGATTTATTTAAAAAAAATAAAACAATTCTTGCATGTTTTTTGCTTATAACATACAGGGTTTTCAACTAAATTTAACGCCGGTTTCAGAAAAATTGACAAAATACAGTAGAAACAATAATGGAAAATAAATATATTAAATATTTTAGGAAATATGAGCAGTTGTATGAAATAATTTTATCTGCGCATGCATGAACGATAACAAGGATCATTTTTCATAATTTAATAGTGAACTCTATGGAGCAACTTATTAAAAAAAATCTAGTCAAATATAGTAAAAATTCAGAAAGATATCGGCGTTAGAGTGAGCAAATGTTTAGTTGTTCTTTAAAAGCAGCTGAATGATAAGGAATTTTATACAAATTGCCATTTTTTATTAACTGACTTCCAGAAAAAAGTTAGTATTTAGTGACTATCAATGAGTAGATTTAGAAAAAATGCTTCGATTTTGATACTTCTTTTGATCATGGTATAGGCTCGTTCTGGTGATTATCCAAGAAGCACTGAAGCATCAATAAAAAATGAAAAAAAAACAATTAAAAATGACAATTTGTGGAAAATCCCTTATAATTCAGCTGCTTTTAGAAAACAACAAAAAATTTGCTCACTCTAACGCCGATATCTTCCAGAACTTTTACGATATTTGACTAGATTTTTGTAATATTTTTATTAATAAGTTGCTCCATACAGTTGACTATTAAATTATGTAAAATTATCCTTGTTATCGTTCCTGCATGCGCAGATAAAAATTATTTCATAAAAGTCCTTCCGGCCTGTGCCGGGAGGAAGAGGTAACTTTCAAATTCCTTATTTTAAAAAAGCCAACTTATATTATTCAAACACACGAAGCTCAATTATTGGAAACCGAATATAGGAGATTCAATACTAATTTTTATCAATAGTAAATCATTATGAATGAGAATTTCGCGAAATTAGTCAGCTTTATAGAAGCTGCTTTTATTTAAAGTAACTTATATTTGGCTGAGATGTTGATGTATACTATCTACATGCCTTCTTACATGGAAATAGGCGAATACGTGTGTTATCGCGTGACGAATACAAGATCGTTTCAAAATGTTAGCCATACCAGAAATTCAAAGTGCTATAATTCAACCATTTTAGGTAGCTTTCATTACAAAAAGCTACCTATTGCAGCCGTTCGGAGGAAAGCGATTTCAAAAAATTTTGGTATATTTTCATCGATCATGACCCCCAGACCCCGAAACCACCCTCCGTTCAAAAGTTGATACATATATATATATATATATATATATATGATCTTTGTCACACTGTAACTCTCGTATTTATGAACCGATTTGGATGAAAATCGGTGTGTACATAGTATATACAAATGTCTCGACCGAGTTCGTTGGCCAGCTTCATCCGCCATCTTGTTTCAAAATGGTGGCCATTTAAAATTTTTAAAAAAATTTAAAATTTGAAATGTGGTATCAAAAACTTTAAAATTGAAAAATATTTTTTTCTTATGTGTTTGACCTTGATACAAAGATTCCGGAGCATTTTTTGTTTCGTCTATATCTTAAAAAATGGCTGAGTTATAGCACTTTGAATTTCTAGCTTGGCTGACATTTTGAAACGGCCTGATTTTTGTCACACGATAGCAGGCGTGTTTATGAATCGATTTGGATGTACCTTGGTGTATACATAATACGTACCAATGTCTCGACCGAGTTCGTTGTCCAGCTTCATCCGCCATTTTGTTTCAAAATGGCGGCCATTTAAATTTTTAAAAAAAATTTGAAATTTGAAATGTGGTACCAAAAAATTGAAAATTGAAAAATATTTTTTCCTTATGTGTTTGACCTTGATACAAAGATTCCGGAACAGTTTTTGTTTCTTCTATATCTAAAAAAATGACTGAGTTATAGCATTTTGAATTTCTTTTGTGGCTGACATTTTGAAACAACCTGATTTTTGTCACGCGATAACAGGCATATTTATGAACCGATTTGGATGTAACTTAGTGTGTACATAGTACATACCAATGTCTCGACCGAGTTCATTGGTCAGCTTCATTCGCCATCTTGTTTCAAAAGGGCTGCCATTTTTAAAAAATTTTAAATTTTAAATTTTAAATGAGTTATCAAAAAATTGAAAAATGAAACAGATTTTATTATGTGTTTGACCTTGATACAAAGATTCCGGAGCAGTTTTTGTTTCGTATATATCTTAAAAAATGGTTGAATTATAGCACTTTGAATTTCTAGCATGGCTGACATTTTGAAACGATCTGATATTTGTCATATGATAACACGAGTATTTATTAACCTATTTAGATGTAAGAAGGCATGTGGATAGTATATCGTAATGTCTCAACCAAGTTCGCTGGCCGGGCTTCATCAAATATCTTGTTTCAAAATGGAGGCCATTAAATTAAATAAAAAATTATATTTAAAGTGAGGTGCAAAAGAATTAGAAATTGGGAAAGGTTTCTTTCTTAAGTATTTGACCATGATATAAGGATTCCGGAGCATTTTTTGTTTTGTCTTTATCTTAGAAAATGGCTCAGATATAGCAGTTTGAATTTCTAATGTGGGTGACATTTTGAAAAATCTGATTTTTTGCCTGCGACAGAACTTGTATATATCAACCGATTCCGATGTGAGTAAGCATGTGCACAGGAATTACTAAGGTCTCGACCAAGTTCACTCGTTAGCCTCATCCACCTTGTTGTCTTAAAATGGCAGGCACTTCAAGATATCGCCGAATCTGGCAACCAAATATAAGTTACTTTAAATAAAACAGCTTGGATAAAGCTGACTAATTTTGCGAAATTCTCATTCATAATGATTTATTATTGATAAAGATTAGGATTGAATCTCCTATAATCCGTTTCCACTAAATTGAGCTTCGTGTGTTTGAATAAGATAAACTTGCTTTTTAAAAATAAGGAATATGAAAGCTACCTCTTCCTCCCGGCACTGGCCGGAAGGACTTTTTTAAGATATAAACAAAAGAACAAATTTTCAGAAACAAAATCTGCTCCGGAATCTTTCTATCAAGGACAAACACATAAAAAAATCTTTTTCATTTTCCAATTTTTTAATACCTCATTTTAAATTTTAAATTTAATTTTTTTAAAATGGCAACCCTTTTGAAACAAGATAGCGAATGAAGCTGGCCAACGAACTCGGTCGAGACATTGGTATGTACTATGTACAGACCAAGTAACATCCAAATCGGTTCATAAATACGCTTGTTATCGCGTGACAAAAATCAGGTCGTTTTAAAATGTCAGCCACAATAGAAATTCAAAATGCTGTACCTCAGCCATTTTTTTAGATATAGACGAAACAAAAGCTGTTCCAGAATCTTTCTATTAAGGTCAAACACATACGAAAAAAATCTTTTTCATTTTCCAATTTTTTGGTATCTCATTTTAAATTTTAATTTTTTAAATTTTTTTAAATGGCCGCCATTTTGAAACAAGATGGCGGATGAAGCTGGCCAACGAACTCGGTCGAGACATTGGTATGTACTATGCACACACTACGGTACATCCAAATCGGTTCATAAATACGCCTGTTATCACGTGACAAATATCAGGACGTTTCAAAATGTCAGCCACGCTAGAAATTCAAAATGCTATAACTCAGCCATTTGTTAAGATATAGACGAAACAAAAACTGCTCCCGAATCTTTGTATCAAGGTCAAATACATAAGAAAATAATATTTTTCCATTTTCAATTCTTTGGTACCAAATTTCAAATTTTAAATTTTAAAGAAAATTTTAAATGGCCGCCATTTTGAAACAAAATGGCGGATGAAGCTGGCCAACGAACTCGGTCGAGACATTGGTATGCACTATGTACAAACGAAGTTACATCCAAATCGGTTCATAAACACGCCTTTTATCGCGTGACAAATTTCAGGACGTTTCAAAATGTCAGCCACGCTAGAAATTCAAAATGCTATAACTCAGCCATTTTTAAAGATATAGACGAAACAAAAACTGCTCCGGAAGATTTGTATAAAGGTCAAATACATAAGAAAAAAATATTTTTCTATTTTCAATTCTTTGGTACCAAATTTCAAATTTCAAATTTTAAAGAAAATTTTAAATGGCGGATGAAGCTGGCCAACGAACTCGGTCGAGACATTGGTATGTACTATGTACATACCGAATTACATCTAAATCGGTTCATAAATTCGAGAGTTACAGTATGACAAATGTCAGATATATATATATATATATATGGATATATATATATATATATATATATATATATATCAACTTTTGAACGGATTGTGGTTTCGGGGTCTGGGGGTCATGATCGATGAAAATATACCAAAATTTTTTGAAATCGCTTTCCTCCGAACGGCTGCAATAGGTAGCTTTTTGTAATGAAAGCTACCTAAAACTGCTCATATTCTCTAAGATATTTAATATATTTATATTCAAATTGCACTATATTGTTTCTACTATATTTTGTCAAATTTTCTGAAACCGGAGTTAAATTTGGTTGAAAACCCTGCATATTATAAGCAAGAAACATGCAAGAATTTTTTAATTTGTGAAAATAAATCGCTATATCTCTATTAATATACGTGCTATTCTTACACAAAGGAATACACATATTGCACAATGTCTGTTTATTTATATTCGGTAGCGATAGATCATTTCTTGTATTTATTTTACAGGAGGATCCCAATTATTATTTTTTTGTTTGATTTTTTGTTGGTCCGCTAATTGCCCCTCTTAACAAATCGACATTGCTAAATATGAGGTCGTACCTGTTCTTTTTAATCCTGAAATTCGAGAAGAATCTGTCAAGTATATTTCTAAATATTCGACAAAATGTCTAAAATTGAAAGGTCATTAATGGCCATATAGTGTATATACACATACACAAGATTTGCTGGTATAATGGATGACATCTGAAAGATGTACTTGATTTGTATACATTTTGTAACTGGCGATTATCAGCGATTTGAGAAATTGTATCTATTATGAATCATATTGTATAATTTAAGTAAATAGTACTATCAATACAAGCATTTATGTGTATTTACTTTAATTGCCCATTTTATTATTTTTTCTTCTTTCGCGTTGTAATTGGTAGTCAAATTCATGGCTCAATAGCTAATATAAGTCCATAAAATGAAGATCCCATAAGAATATAATAAAATAAAATCGCAACTTTATATTCTACTCTAAAAAATTCGGAACAGATGTCGTAAATTCCTGGGGCCACCATCTTGGAATTTTTCTCGGCGTGAAAACTCCTTTTCCGCCAAGTAGTAAATGTCGCCAAGCAAAGGTTTATACGCATGTTTGGCTTAACGAAAATAAAATGTAAGTAATAAACAAAATTCGCTAAAGTGGCAATCAGTAATCGTTGTATAAGCGCTCCGCGCTCATTAACCGAAAAAAATCACTGGATTCAGCAGTTCGGCTGTGTAGCATTCTCAAAATTCAGCAGTTCTCGCTTTGTAGAGCGAACTCAAAATGTAAAAAACTCGTAAGGCAGCAAAATATACATAAAATTATCAACATACCTTAACAAACATCTGCTTTCTTGAGAACTCCAGCACGAAATACCTCTCATAACATCACCGTCATTTTCCAAAATAGGCTTATGTATACGCATTGACGCACTGTAAACAAACCTCCTTTTTTCGTCAAAATTTCCTCACAGTTCTTAATTACTTCAGCAAGAGCGTTCAAACGGACTACAGAAACCATAGTCAATCAAATACATCCAATAAATTTAACATAAAAATAAAAAGACAGAACGATACAACACGATATCAAAACACATCCACAAAATCCTAAGCGAAAATGAGCTTCTCAGGGGTTGCCAGAACACTACACGCCAGAAGACACACGTCACACGGAGTTCCACATATCGATAACGATCGCCAACATAAAATCGCCAAGAAATCTCAAAACATTCAAGATGCTGGCCATCTGGGAATATACCGCATCTAAGCCAGATATTCTAACTTATCATAACTCGAAATATAATTTTTTCACAAACTTTCGAAGAAAGCACAGTAGCAGTGTCATTTTATTCTAAAATAATTTTGAGACCACCAAATATTTTTCAAAAGTTGGCTCCATTGTATGTTTCAAAGTTTTAATCAATGAATGATGAAAGCATCTGAACATGCACAAAATATAATACAACCTTCAAGTTCTATTTCTGTGCTTTCAATACTATTAATGCAACATTATCTTCTGTCAGATATTTCAGAATGTCGAGGTATATTTTTACGAAGACAAATTTGCGAAACAGTCAAAAAGTACTATTTTCATGTTTATTTAATTTCAATAAATGAAGAAAACCAAATATTAGATGTAGATTAATGTAAATTACCCTTTTTTATGCCAATACGCATATTGTTATTTATTAATATGCGCTAAAACTATTTTACATCCATTTCTCGTTGAAAAAGACCAACAAAATTTATTTTGGTCTTAAAGAGCTGGAATAGAGTTTTTGTTAACGTACTCGTATTATATTGTTATTTTATTATTTCCAAATTATTTATTTTCAAATGAGAAAAAATGTTTACATACTAAAACTCTCGGAATATTTAAAATGTATCCTGCAAAAGCATTCATAAATATTGTTTAGCATCAATATTTAATTAAAAATCTTTTTACTCGCTATAATTTTTATTCTTCTATTTCAAAGAATAAAAATTAAGTTAGCTGTTGATTTCATGATTTCTTTTTAATCCAAAAATGGTTTAACGTTTTGTGAGGATTTTTTCGAATTGATTTTAAAAAACTGCTTGAATTAATATCTTTTTCAATTTTTTTTATTTCTTCTAAATTAAAACATTTTGTGAATTCTGTTAAATGCTTGTTTACATTGTTAGCTGGAAAGCTGTTGCTATCGTTTCTCTAATGAGGTTTGACTCAAATCGTGCTATTTTATTGCTTTTACTTAACCTTAGTATCAGTTAGAATGTTTTCGAAAAGAGATTTTTACGTACAATCTTAAAAAATAAATTAAATAAAATTAATAATTTTTCTAAAATGCTGTAGAACAAAATACTTATAAAAATATCAATACTAAATGAGTATTTTCTACTTCATTAAAATACATTTTTTAAAGATTCTTTCAAGGTTTGAAAGAGGTTTCACTTAATACAATTCTAAAACTTTTCCCGACTGATGTTATTCAATAAGTATCGTTTTAAATTGTTTTGTTTCTTATACGTTTCATGTCAAAATGAAATCTATATTAAAAAAAAAAATTCATGAATAATATATTTAAAAGAATATCTATTTATGAAGCAATTTAAAGTTAATCATAATGTATAAAATGTTTTAAAAAGCACTCAAAAATAAACGTTTGATTACAGGACAGAACTGGAGACTATTTTTATATTTAATTGTACTTTTAATTTACATTTATAAAAAAATATCTTAATGGATGATTTCGCTTGAAAATACATTTGTATATGTGCGTAGCAGAGTATGTATTTTTTTTTTTTAAAGTACGAATAAAATTTAAAATATATTCTATTGGTGCATGTCTCAGTCGTATGTATGAACGTATATGACAAAGGTTGAATTAATAGACGATGAAAGAATCTGAAAATGTAGAAAATAGATAAAAACTTTACAAGTACCGTTTCCGTGCTTTCAATATTATAAATGGAACAATATTTTAAACAAGATATTTGATGATCTCGAGGTAATTCTTTGCAAAGACACACTTTCATAACTGTCAAAAAACACTATTTTCACGACAATATAACTGAGAGGCTGATATTGGTATAAAAATAAATAATAAAATTTGATTTAAGACATGAAGAACATTTTAACATTTTGATATTTAAATAAAATTAATCTATTTAGGAAAAACAAATCTGTTTTATTGCATTAAACAGTATTTTGATTTAGAATGAGTATTTTCAGTTGTTTCGTTCAATTGTAATATGCTTTTATGGAAACATTAGTGATTGATAACATCATTATTAAAATTTAATCTGTAATGTTGGCATAACGACCTGAAAAATTATCTAAATACATAAAATTTGTCTAGGAAGCTACAACCATTACAACCATGTATATGTCTTCATAAATACTAATGTTTGTTTTAGCAGAAAAAAAAAATGCTACATTTAGAGTTACCAGCTAAAATAGAAAATCGATCAATCCGAATGCAGGAAATAAAATGAATCTACTTACTAAATTGAATAAATCAAAATTCTTATTTATACAATGTACTGTTAACAGATAAAACAAAGATTTTCTGAAATTTCTTTTCAAAATGTCTTTAGAGAAAATGTATCGTTAAAATATGCTAAAATTTTTTGATTACATTTAGAATGTTTGAATTAAGAACAAAAACTTGAAGTTAAAAAACTAATTTAAAGAAGGGGATTATACTTTTCAATTTTTGTGGTTTTATCATTCTACGAGTTTTGCAATTTTCGGAAAAGTATTTCGGGTCAAATTTCTTTGCCATTTTTACAACATCTGTGGTATTGTAATATGTTTTGTTTAAAAAATTATATTTATTTTCATTAATATTTTTACCCGTAGCTTCTTTATTTGAGTCTTTTAATCCACTAGAATAACAGCAATAATCAAAGGATATTTTTATAGGCACTTATAAGATGATTTTTGCTTAGCTTTGTACAAAAAATTGTGTAAAATTATAAATTCTAGATGAACACAATTATGAATTGAATTTCACATAAACTTAATATCATGCACAATTTTCTAAATTCATGATGATATTTCTAATTAATTATAATATATTTTCACTTTTCGTACGGAAAGTCTCTAATCAAGTTTTTGGACATTTGAATGGGCAATACAGTATTTATCCGGTGTCCCGAAAATAACTGAGGGATTTTAAAATTCAGTAACTTGCAAACGGTGAGAGATATTAAAAAAATTTCTTGCAGGAGTGTTATGTAATATGTCAGGAAATTTTATGCTGTGATTCTCAATTTTAGTTTCAAATAGCATCGATAGATGGCGCTGCAAGTAATAATCGCTAAATCTAGGCTGGATTTTTTTTACCTCTCTCTTCTTCCATGCGAAAAAGGGAGATTAAAATGTACTGAATACATCCCGAAGTACCAAAAAATCGGGTCTGGGCTGAACACCAATTGCTCTCAGCGCCATCTATTGTTTGAAATTCGAAATAAAATCAAGAATCACAGTACAAAAACTCCTGACAAAAAACTCATACATAACCCTCTTGCAAGAATTTTTTCAATATCTGTCACAGTTTGGAAGTTATTGAATTTTAAAATCAATCAGTCATTTTTTGGGACACCCGGTATATGAAAAGACATTTGTTCCAGCCCGTTTAAAGAACTACAATAACAAACTATAACAAACATTTATTTAAAAAAATATTGATATATTTACCGTTTAAAGAACTCTGTTAAACATATCCATGAAAAATTTCTAAAGTATCCAGTAAAATGATTTGGAACATTTTTCATTGTGACAGAAAGACAAAAAAAGTTTTCTCGGCGAGAGAGAAATGTAACTGCTTTGGCTTTGCGTAATAACAGAGATTTCCTATATATTTAAAACATTGAATAATCACTTAAAAATGTGACTTTCTTTTAATGATTCATATTGTTCATTTTATTTTATTTTATTTTATTTCTATTAGATTTAGTCTACGTCATGAAATGAATGTGAAATTCTATTTCAGTGAGTTAGGTTGTGGAGAACTTCAGTTAACAGAATTGTGCTAAACGCTGATTGGTTTACAAGCGGAAATTAGTTTTAGTGTTCGGAAGTGTGCCTCAAAGTTCATCGTTGTAGAACTGGATTTATGAATGTGTTCCTTCGTGGTTTAATAGATTTGTCATTCACAGAGAAATGAATCACTAGTTTTGACTTGCATGGATAGAGGTATTGGGCGGGCAACCGAGTTTAAACTGAAGATGTTTCAAAATACCCAGCAAAGAAAGAAACAGTGGGCCATCAGCTGGTAAAAAGATGCTAGCCAGCACTGCCATCAGCGGTAAAGTGCAATGGTGCCATTACTTAAACCTGTAAAAAAGTGTCCGTGCGGAATACAGCTGGCCCATCAGTGATGACCAACAGCAGGCCAGCATTGGTATGCCATCACATTACTTCAATCCGGCCCTTTTCCTGCAGTGCTAGCACCTATCCCACTGCTGTTCCTTTGCTGGCCGAGCACTTTCCCTTACAAAAAAATTCTAATAGAATTCTATAAAAAAAAAACAAAGTATTATGGCTCTTTTTTCCTATAAGCTAGTTTCACCAAGAGCTATAGAAATATATGTAGAAGTGTCTGTCTATAATAGAAATGTCTATTGAAATATTTGAACTTGCAACGGTTTACATGTGGTCACCCTCCCAAGTACGAACCACGCTCGATGCTGTTTGGTTTTTGTGATCGGACATGAGCAATTACTCTCAGCGTATGCTACGACCGCTCGTAGTTTTCAAGCTCTCATTACATTATTTCAAGTTTGTTTCTTTTGTGATTTACGTACCAAATCATTAAACTGGTATAGAAATTATTGTATTGAATAGAAATCCTATATATTTTATACGCTTTTTTTTTAAATTATTGATTCTCAACTGTGTAAATTATGAGAACCGAAATCCTTTGTAACTTAGTAAAACCAGATTTAAGGAGAAAAAGAAGTGCGTTGAAATAAAGAATTTATTTATTTATTCATTTACTTATTTATTTTGTTGGTGGCAGCCGTGCTATATTATTTACAGTTTAAAAAAATTAGCTTCACCGCTTAAATTGTGTTAAAGTATTCATTTCAGATTTGTGTTCAAATACTCAATGTCTTCGATATTCGCAACACCACCTAGCGTAAGGGTTCCCAGCAATAATACTGCAAAAGTTCGTGCACTTCTATGTAGTGGTGGGCCAGCGCATGAGATAAAACGGAAGCCTACCAGAATTTTATCTGATGATTTCCAACAGCAAAGTTGACTGAAGCTGTCCAGCAGTGGTCATGCAGTGGTAGATCATTAGCCAGCACTTCTCCATCATTGCCAGCACCTATCTTGCTGCTGGCCAGCAATTTCCTCTTTGCTGGGTACATTCACTTTTCAATAAAGTTCATCTAACTAAAATAATTTTTTAATAATGTTTTTAAAAAGGTAAATATTATGCCGTTTTTTTCAAAAAAATAATTAAACGAAAAAAAATCTGGCCAATTAACTTCTGAAATGTGAAGAGGTTAGCCACGTACTCCTTTCAGATGGTAACGTGATACTGTGCCAACAAGTGCATACAAACATTTAAAAATTAAATTAATAAAAATAATTAATAAGGCACATACTTCAAATTAATTAAAATTATTGAGGGTCTTTTTTACTGCAAAACAACTTCTTCACTAGCTAATAATTACAAAATGTAAAAAATGTCAAAATCTTTTCATTCTCCAACTGAAAATAATGATTTATTTTTAATAAATGAAGAACATCTGCTATTGCATGAAGATAAATTAAAATTATAATTTTTTATGTCGATACCCCGCAAAGAGAAATTGCTGGCCAGCAGCAAGATAGGTGCTCGGAATGATGGAGAAGTGCTGGCTGGTGGTCTACCACTGCATGACCACTGCTGGACAGCTTCAGTCAACTTTGCTGTTGGAAATCATCAGGTAAAATTATGGTGGGCATCCATTTTATCTCATACGCTGGCACACCACTACATGGAAGTGCACGAACTTTTGCAGTATCATTGCTGGGAACCCTTACGCTAGGTGGCGCTGCGAATATGGAAGACATTGAATATTTGAACACAAATCTGAAATGAATATCTTTCACAATTTAAGCTGTGAAGCTAATTTTTTTTGAAACTGTAAAAAATATAGCACCACTGCCATCAACAAAATAAATAAGTAAATGAATAAATAAATAAATTCTTTATTTCAACGCACTTTATTTCTCTCCTTAAATCTGGTTTTACTAGGTTACAAAGGATTTCGGTTTTCATAATTTACGCAGTTCAGAATCAATAATAAAACAAGTAAGAAAAAATCATGCTTCCATCAGAGATTATGAAACACTTTCGAACACATACAGAATAATGTAGCAAAACTGCACTGTTTAAAAAATTAAAATATTACGTCTAATTCAACCATATGGAAACACATAATACATTTCAGAACCCAAATTCAGCTGTTCACATCCACAATCGGAAAATTATGCGAATTACAGCCCTGTATACGATTTATAGATTTGAATCTATTAACTACATGCAAACGAAAATTTAGTTCACTTAAAAGCTACATATACTTCAGTTGAAAATTTACCTTCAGCAATTTCCCCTAATAGGAAGAACGGTAAGTGAATACTTTTGTGCAGCCCTGTATTTGAGGTATAGAATTTATATATAACGGGTAAGATGCAAAAGATTAATTAAATTTGAAAGCGCATACCGAATTTTAAACCGTGCACTCCAGCAATTATTACTCAAAGATAGTACTGTACTGTAACCGATTTCTTTTGTGTGTCCCTGTAAATGAATAAAAAATGCTACTAATGTCCTGTTCTAACGTGCTCGTAGTGAATTTTAGTGATTTATATCAGTTTCAATACATTTGAAATAGCATAATGTCATTTAAATACTCTGCAAACGATTTTTCCCCATATACCATAATGTAATGGTATATGGGGGATACTTTTGAGTGCCCCTATAAATGAACGACTAATCCTACGTACTTCATATACAATACCAAACATGCTTTGGTGATCCTAAATAACCTTTATCAATTTCATGAAAATCCGAGTACATTTACGGGAGTTATTCCCCATATGCCATAATGTAATGGAATACTTTTGAGTGCCCCTGGAAATGAACGATTAATTCTACATGCTTCATATACAATACCAAGCATGCTTTGGTGACCCTAAATAACCTTTATCAATTTCATGAAAATCCGAGTATATCTACGGGAGTTATTCCCCATATACCATAATGTAATGGAATACTTTTGAGTGCCCCTATAAATGAATGATTAATCCTACATACTTCATATACAATACCAAACATGCTTTGGTGACCTTAAATAACCTTTATCAATTTCATGAAAATCCGAGTATATTTACGGGAGTTAGAGCGCGGATACACGGACTGACGGGCAGACAAACCGAATGCATAAACACTTTTCAATTTTGTTGGAAAGTATTAAAAAAGCGTATAAAATTCATAGGATTTCTATACAATAGAATAATTTCTATATCAGTTTAATGATTGGGAACGTAAATCACAAAAGAAACAAACTTGAAATAGTGTAATGAGAGCTTGAAAGCTACGAGCAGTCGTAGCGTACGCTGAAAGCACTTGTTCCTGTCCACTCACGAAAACCAAGCAGCATCGAACGCGGTCAGTACTTGGGAGGGTGACCACATGTAGTTCAAATATTTCTATAGACGTTTCTGTCATAGACACTTCAACAGATATTTCTATAGCTCTTGGTGAAACTGGCTTATAGAAAAAAGAGCCATAATTATATAATACTTTGTTTTTTTATAGAATTCTATAAGAAATTTTTGTAAGGGAAAGTGCTGGGCCAGCAAAGGAATAGCAGTGGGATAGGTGCTAGCACTGCAGAAAAGTGCGGGATTGAAGTAATGTGATGGCATACCAATGCTGGCCTGCTGTTGCCCATCACTGATGGGCCAGCTGCATTCGGCTTGGACACTTTTCGACAGGTTTAAGTAATGACACCCTTGCACTTTACCGCTGATGGCACTGCTGGCTGCCATCTTTTTTCCAGCTGATGGTCCACCGTTTCTTTCTTTGCTGGGTATTAACATTTTTACTTAATGGCCTTTTAAACAGTTTTATATTAATTTATCCTTGAATAAGTCCAACAAAACCTATTTTGTTCTTACAGCGCTGAAATAGAATTCTTGTTAAAGTTATTCGAAAACGTTGTTAATATAGGTGTCATTCTATTAGTTGTGAATTATTTATTTTCAAAGGTGAAAAAAATTTACTTGCCTAAACATTTGGAATATTTGTAAACATATCCTTCGAAATCATTTATAAATAGCTTTTACAGCAACATTTTATTAAGGCCCTTTTCATCTGTTATCATTTTCCTTCTATAATTTACAAAGAATAGAAAATCAGCTAATTATAAATTTCACTATCTTTTTTTTAAATCCAAAATTACTTTAATGTCTTTCGAAGACTTTTCTTTGGATTTCCTTGAAAATAATTATTTTAATTAATACATTTTTCCAAGTTGATTATTTCTGTAGCATTTAAAAATTCTGTGAATGCAGTTATTTTTTTTTTTTTTCATGTTGTTAGTTGGAATTTGTTATTACGGTTTTTCAAATGGGGTTTGGTTCTAATTGTAGTATCTTATTGTTTTAATTAAGCTTATTATAATCTAAATGTTTCCTCAAACGAGTTTTTTTACGTAGAATTTTTAGAGATAAATTATTTAACGTCCTTAATTTTTGCCGAAAAATTTAGCAGGAATATGTTTTTAAAAGTATCAATGTTAAATGAATGATTTTGACTTCAATAGAACACCTTTTTTTAAAGTTTTTTATAAAGGTTTTAAAAAGGTTTTGCTTCATACATATTTTAAGCATTTTCCGAATGATATTATTCAATAAGTATCGAACTCTTTTTTTTTTTAATTTCTTATATGTTTCAATATAAAATGAAATCTGTAATTTAAAAACAAAATTGACATTAAACATATTTTTATCCCTTTAAGACCGGAAGAATTGTGAAGTGAAAAGTGTTAGTAGTTTCCCCTAATTAATAGGAACATATGTGATTGGAAAAAATATTAAAAAAATACCCCATGTAAGGTTATGCCAGAGGAGGATCCACGCTATTCTGTGGTTCTATTTTGAGTATTTTATATGAAAGTATAATGTATCAAATGTTTAAAAAAGGCACTAAAACTGAACTCTTTGTTTAGATGCCAGGACTGGCGAATGTTTTCATATTCAGTCGTTCCTTTAATTTATAAAAAAATATTTTTGTTGTAGATTTCTCTTGAAAATATCATAGTATAGGTGTATCTCACAGTATATTTTCCAAAAAAGCATTAAGATTGGAACAAAAAATACATTCCAATGGCACGTATATATTCCGACCATGCGAATATACGTATATGCCAAAGTGTTAATTAATGAATGATTAAGTACTCTAAACATGGAAAAAATAGGTAATAGAACTTACAAGTCCAGTTTCAGTGCTTTCATTATTAGTAATGAAACAATATTTTTAAACATTTTCGGCAAGAGGTAAAATAGAAGAATCTTTTGAATGGAATTTCTTATGATTAATTTCTCAAGCTCCTTACGTAGAAAATACTTTCACTTAATAGAACTTAAATATGATCGACAAAAATGTCACTTAAGAAGATATGATTTCTTAAAAGAAATACGACTTCGTTTTGATCATATTGAAGATTACTTTTTATGCAGTTAATAAGGTTCAAATTTCGTAAATTTTTACAAATCTCTGCGGTATTTTAATGTTTTTAATCCAAACTATTGATATTTATCTTGATAAGTATTTTTTGTTACTTTATTTCCTACTTCCTTCGTTAATTCATGCATATTTTATTTACAGATATGGGGACATTTCACGAAATTTTCCTGTGAATAAATTTTGAATAAGACGGTATTGTTTGGTTAGAGAGGTATTACTTCCTGTCAAGCGCGAATGTAGCATTAAGACGCTTATCCAAATACCCGGAAAATACATACACGGGAACTAACAAGAGACAGACATGGTAATTAGCTTGATGCACTTTTATGAAAAAAAAAAAAACATAAGAAAGAACAGACTGCATTAAAGATAAAAACGATTGGGAAATTCATAAACAAGAGAAATGATCAATATCCTATTACGCAGTTAGCATGAAGGTAGCAAATTTCATTTAGCATTGCTGAAAATATCAACTTTCGTTCAAGCGAGTGATACCACATAAATTTATTTAAGGTGCCTGCCTACGTACGGAGCAATTTTTTCCAAAAAAGCTATTTAATTATTTTTTAAACTTATTTTTACTAAAATTAGGACTAGAAAATGTGAAAAAAAGTAAAAAATATTTCATTTATTGATAAAATTTTGGTAAATGGAGGAATTTATAGTAAAATTTAGTGAAATTTGGCCCGAAACGCAAAACGCTCTAAAGGAAATTCTACTGTATGTATCTTAATTTCCTTTTTACACTTCATATTTATGACATTGGTGAAGGCAATGAACTAAAATCTAAGAGATTCTTCAAGTATTTCAAAACTTATAGCATATCGCACTTGTTTACATGTTAATTTTCATAAAATTCATCGATGTCATTCCACAAAAAAATCTATAAAACTAAAAATATTTATTCTAAATTTAAATCTTTAGTTCATTGCTTTCACAATAGTGTAAATAACATATATTTTAAATTTCATAGTGATATTCCAATAACTTTTTGAGAAATCATGTTTTGCGTATGGAATTTTCACCGAAAATTACATTTTCCAAAAAATGCATAGTTTAGATTTATGTTTTACTACAAGAATTTAGAGTAATATACATCTAAATTTCATGGAGCATATTATTTAAATTTCTTATTATTAAAAAAATGTATCCAAAATCGCGAAATTTCTCCAAACATACGACCCTTTAAAAGCAATTTAAAAATTTAAAAAATTTAAATTTTAAAGCCCTTTAAACAGCACTTTCGGTTTGAGTGACAGCTGTTGAGTAGTTTTAAAACCGCTATAACTCCGGATCTATTTCTCGTACAATAAAAACAAATACAGTTTTGGAAAGGTAAAGAGTTGGTCTTTAATAAAATAAAATAAAATAAATTTGACAATTTTGGTTGAAAATTGCATTTTCAACGTAGTCAGATACCTGTATAATTCAAAGAGTTTTTGTCGCTATAGTTGTAGCTTCTTGAAACCCGGAGTAAATGCATTGAAAGTCAACTGGTTAAGATGTTGAAAATATATTTCGTGGTCTAAATTATTCCTTCCTCTTCATTTTCGCATAAATTAATGTTTTTTACAAGTTTACAAAAAAAAAAAAAAAAAAAAAAAAAAAATCAGTAGCTTACAATCAAAGGGTGAAAGAATTATGGGTAGGAAGCATTGTCTCAAGTGCAGCTATGTCTGATAAAAGTTTTAGAAAAGCACAATTACTCTTTCTATTAATGAATCAAGATACTCTTTTTGCCATTCTTTGGTTGCATCTTATAGACTGAAGCACCACCTTTTTTCTTCACCTGTCAAGCGCGAATGTAGCATTAAGACGCTTATCCAAATACCCGGAAAATACATACACGGGAACTAACAAGAGACAGACATGGTAATTAGCTTGATGCACTTTTATGAAAAAAAAACATAAGAAAGAACAGACTGCATTAAAGATAAAAACGATTGGGAAATTCATAAACAAGAGAAATGATCAATATCCTATTACGCAGTTAGCATGAAGGTAGCAAATTTCATTTAGCATTGCTGAAAATATCAACTTTCGTTCAAGCGAGTGATACCACATAAATTTATTTAAGGTGCCTGCCTACGTACGGAGCAATTTTTTCCAAAAAAGCTATTTAATTATTTTTTAAACTTATTTTTACTAAAATTAGGACTAGAAAATGTGAAAAAAAGTAAAAAATATTTCATTTATTGATAAAATTTTGGTAAATGGAGGAATTTATAGTAAAATTTAGTGAAATTTGGCCCGAAACGCAAAACGCTCTAAAGGAAATTCTACTGTATGTATCTTAATTTCCTTTTTACACTTCATATTTATGACATTGGTGAAGGCAATGAACTAAAATCTAAGAGATTCTTCAAGTATTTTAAAACTTATAGCATATCGCACTTGTTTACATGTTAATTTTCATAAAATTCATCGATGTCATTCCACAAAAAAATCTATAAAACTAAAAATATTTATTCTAAATTTAAATCTTTAGTTCATTGCTTTCACAATAGTGTAAATAACATATATTTTAAATTTCATAGTGATATTCCAATAACTTTTTGAGAAATCATGTTTTGCGTATGGAATTTTCACCGAAAATTACATTTTCCAAAAAATGCATAGTTTAGATTTATGTTTTACTACAAGAATTTAGAGTAATATACATCTAAATTTCATGGAGCATATTATTTAAATTTCTTATTATTAAAAAAATGTATCCAAAATCGCGAAATTTCTCCAAACATACGACCCTTTAAAAGCAATTTAAAAATTTAAAAAATTTAAATTTTAAAGCCCTTTAAACAGCACTTTCGGTTTGAGTGACAGCTGTTGAGTAGTTTTAAAACCGCTATAACTCCGGATCTATTTCTCGTACAATAAAAACAAATACAGTTTTGGAAAGGTAAAGAGTTGGTCTTTAATAAAATAAAATAAAATAAATTTGACAATTTTGGTTGAAAATTGCATTTTCAACGTAGTCAGATACCTGTATAATTCAAAGAGTTTTTGTCGCTATAGTTGTAGCTTCTTGAAACCCGGAGTAAATGCATTGAAAGTCAACTGGTTAAGATGTTGAAAATATATTTCGTGGTCTAAATTATTCCTTCCTCTTCATTTTCGCATAAATTAATGTTTTTTACAAGTTTACAAAAAAAAAAAAAAAAAAAAAAAAATCAGTAGCTTACAATCAAAGGGTGAAAGAATTATGGGTAGGAAGCATTGTCTCAAGTGCAGCTATGTCTGATAAAAGTTTTAGAAAAGCACAATTACTCTTTCTATTAATGAATCAAGATACTCTTTTTGCCATTCTTTGGTTGCATCTTATAGACTGAAGCACCACCTTTTTTCTTCACCTGTCAAGCGCGAATGTAGCATTAAGACGCTTATCCAAATACCCGGAAAATACATACACGGGAACTAACAAGAGACAGACATGGTAATTAGCTTGATGCACTTTTATGAAAAAAAAACATAAGAAAGAACAGACTGCATTAAAGATAAAAACGATTGGGAAATTCATAAACAAGAGAAATGATCAATATCCTATTACGCAGTTAGCATGAAGGTAGCAAATTTCATTTAGCATTGCTGAAAATATCAACTTTCGTTCAAGCGAGTGATACCACATAAATTTATTTAAGGTGCCTGCCTACGTACGGAGCAATTTTTTCCAAAAAAGCTATTTAATTATTTTTTAAACTTATTTTTACTAAAATTAGGACTAGAAAATGTGAAAAAAAGTAAAAAATATTTCATTTATTGATAAAATTTTGGTAAATGGAGGAATTTATAGTAAAATTTAGTGAAATTTGGCCCGAAACGCAAAACGCTCTAAAGGAAATTCTACTGTATGTATCTTAATTTCCTTTTTACACTTCATATTTATGACATTGGTGAAGGCAATGAACTAAAATCTAAGAGATTCTTCAAGTATTTCAAAACTTATAGCATATCGCACTTGTTTACATGTTAATTTTCATAAAATTCATCGATGTCATTCCACAAAAAAATCTATAAAACTAAAAATATTTATTCTAAATTTAAATCTTTAGTTCATTGCTTTCACAATAGTGTAAATAACATATATTTTAAATTTCATAGTGATATTCCAATAACTTTTTGAGAAATCATGTTTTGCGTATGGAATTTTCACCGAAAATTACATTTTCCAAAAAATGCATAGTTTAGATTTATGTTTTACTACAAGAATTTAGAGTAATATACATCTAAATTTCATGGAGCATATTATTTAAATTTCTTATTATTAAAAAAATGTATCCAAAATCGCGAAATTTCTCCAAACATACGACCCTTTAAAAGCAATTTAAAAATTTAAAAAATTTAAATTTTAAAGCCCTTTAAACAGCACTTTCGGTTTGAGTGACAGCTGTTGAGTAGTTTTAAAACCGCTATAACTCCGGATCTATTTCTCGTACAATAAAAACAAATACAGTTTTGGAAAGGTAAAGAGTTGGTCTTTAATAAAATAAAATAAAATAAATTTGACAATTTTGGTTGAAAATTGCATTTTCAACGTAGTCAGATACCTGTATAATTCAAAGAGTTTTTGTCGCTATAGTTGTAGCTTCTTGAAACCCGGAGTAAATGCATTGAAAGTCAACTGGTTAAGATGTTGAAAATATATTTCGTGGTCTAAATTATTCCTTCCTCTTCATTTTCGCATAAATTAATGTTTTTTACAAGTTTACAAAAAAAAAAAAAAAAAAAAAATCAGTAGCTTACAATCAAAGGGTGAAAGAATTATGGGTAGGAAGCATTGTCTCAAGTGCAGCTATGTCTGATAAAAGTTTTAGAAAAGCACAATTACTCTTTCTATTAATGAATCAAGATACTCTTTTTGCCATTCTTTGGTTGCATCTTATAGACTGAAGCACCACCTTTTTTCTTCACCTGTCAAGCGCGAATGTAGCATTAAGACGCTTATCCAAATACCCGGAAAATACATACACGGGAACTAACAAGAGACAGACATGGTAATTAGCTTGATGCACTTTTATGAAAAAAAAACATAAGAAAGAACAGACTGCATTAAAGATAAAAACGATTGGGAAATTCATAAACAAGAGAAATGATCAATATCCTATTACGCAGTTAGCATGAAGGTAGCAAATTTCATTTAGCATTGCTGAAAATATCAACTTTCGTTCAAGCGAGTGATACCACATAAATTTATTTAAGGTGCCTGCCTACGTACGGAGCAATTTTTTCCAAAAAAGCTATTTAATTATTTTTTAAACTTATTTTTACTAAAATTAGGACTAGAAAATGTGAAAAAAAGTAAAAAATATTTCATTTATTGATAAAATTTTGGTAAATGGAGGAATTTATAGTAAAATTTAGTGAAATTTGGTCCGAAACGCAAAACGCTCTAAAGGAAATTCTACTGTATGTATCTTAATTTCCTTTTTACACTTCATATTTATGACATTGGTGAAGGCAATGAACTAAAATCTAAGAGATTCTTCAAGTATTTCAAAACTTATAGCATATCGCACTTGTTTACATGTTAATTTTCATAAAATTCATCGATGTCATTCCACAAAAAAATCTATAAAACTAAAAATATTTATTCTAAATTTAAATCTTTAGTTCATTGCTTTCACAATAGTGTAAATAACATATATTTTAAATTTCATAGTGATATTCCAATAACTTTTTGAGAAATCATGTTTTGCGTATGGAATTTTCACCGAAAATTACATTTTCCAAAAAATGCATAGTTTAGATTTATGTTTTACTACAAGAATTTAGAGTAATATACATCTAAATTTCATGGAGCATATTATTTAAATTTCTTATTATTAAAAAAATGTATCCAAAATCGCGAAATTTCTCCAAACATACGACCCTTTAAAAGCAATTTAAAAATTTAAAAAATTTAAATTTTAAAGCCCTTTAAACAGCACTTTCGGTTTGAGTGACAGCTGTTGAGTAGTTTTAAAACCGCTATAACTCCGGATCTATTTCTCGTACAATAAAAACAAATACAGTTTTGGAAAGGTAAAGAGTTGGTCTTTAATAAAATAAAATAAAATAAATTTGACAATTTTGGTTGAAAATTGCATTTTCAACGTAGTCAGATACCTGTATAATTCAAAGAGTTTTTGTCGCTATAGTTGTAGCTTCTTGAAACCCGGAGTAAATGCATTGAAAGTCAACTGGTTAAGATGTTGAAAATATATTTCGTGGTCTAAATTATTCCTTCCTCTTCATTTTCGCATAAATTAATGTTTTTTACAAGTTTACAAAAAAAAAAAAAAAAAAAAAAATCAGTAGCTTACAATCAAAGGGTGAAAGAATTATGGGTAGGAAGCATTGTCTCAAGTGCAGCTATGTCTGATAAAAGTTTTAGAAAAGCACAATTACTCTTTCTATTAATGAATCAAGATACTCTTTTTGCCATTCTTTGGTTGCATCTTATAGACTGAAGCACCACCTTTTTTCTTCACCTGTCAAGCGCGAATGTAGCATTAAGACGCTTATCCAAATACCCGGAAAATACATACACGGGAACTAACAAGAGACAGACATGGTAATTAGCTTGATGCACTTTTATGAAAAAAAAACATAAGAAAGAACAGACTGCATTAAAGATAAAAACGATTGGGAAATTCATAAACAAGAGAAATGATCAATATCCTATTACGCAGTTAGCATGAAGGTAGCAAATTTCATTTAGCATTGCTGAAAATATCAACTTTCGTTCAAGCGAGTGATACCACATAAATTTATTTAAGGTGCCTGCCTACGTACGGAGCAATTTTTTCCAAAAAAGCTATTTAATTATTTTTTAAACTTATTTTTACTAAAATTAGGACTAGAAAATGTGAAAAAAAGTAAAAAATATTTCATTTATTGATAAAATTTTGGTAAATGGAGGAATTTATAGTAAAATTTAGTGAAATTTGGCCCGAAACGCAAAACGCTCTAAAGGAAATTCTACTGTATGTATCTTAATTTCCTTTTTACACTTCATATTTATGACATTGGTGAAGGCAATGAACTAAAATCTAAGAGATTCTTCAAGTATTTCAAAACTTATAGCATATCGCACTTGTTTACATGTTAATTTTCATAAAATTCATCGATGTCATTCCACAAAAAAATCTATAAAACTAAAAATATTTATTCTAAATTTAAATCTTTAGTTCATTGCTTTCACAATAGTGTAAATAACATATATTTTAAATTTCATAGTGATATTCCAATAACTTTTTGAGAAATCATGTTTTGCGTATGGAATTTTCACCGAAAATTACATTTTCCAAAAAATGCATAGTTTAGATTTATGTTTTACTACAAGAATTTAGAGTAATATACATCTAAATTTCATGGAGCATATTATTTAAATTTCTTATTATTAAAAAAATGTATCCAAAATCGCGAAATTTCTCCAAACATACGACCCTTTAAAAGCAATTTAAAAATTTAAAAAATTTAAATTTTAAAGCCCTTTAAACAGCACTTTCGGTTTGAGTGACAGCTGTTGAGTAGTTTTAAAACCGCTATAACTCCGGATCTATTTCTCGTACAATAAAAACAAATACAGTTTTGGAAAGGTAAAGAGTTGGTCTTTAATAAAATAAAATAAAATAAATTTGACAATTTTGGTTGAAAATTGCATTTTCAACGTAGTCAGATACCTGTATAATTCAAAGAGTTTTTGTCGCTATAGTTGTAGCTTCTTGAAACCCGGAGTAAATGCATTGAAAGTCAACTGGTTAAGATGTTGAAAATATATTTCGTGGTCTAAATTATTCCTTCCTCTTCATTTTCGCATAAATTAATGTTTTTTACAAGTTTACAAAAAAAAAAAAAAAAAAAAATCAGTAGCTTACAATCAAAGGGTGAAAGAATTATGGGTAGGAAGCATTGTCTCAAGTGCAGCTATGTCTGATAAAAGTTTTAGAAAAGCACAATTACTCTTTCTATTAATGAATCAAGATACTCTTTTTGCCATTCTTTGGTTGCATCTTATAGACTGAAGCACCTCCTTCAAATTTAATCTCTTCATGGCTTGTGAATTTCGCCTCTATGTGCGTTCAACTTGTTTTTAATACTTCTAAGTCAAAATTTTACCCACTCGAAATTCTCAAATGACATATATCAAGTCCCACAATCACAGTCTTAGTACAGTGAGGGAAAAAAAATAAATTTTCATGACGGAATTTATTCTGATTGCATTGATAAAAAAAGTGTTAGGGAGGTTTACTTTTGTTTTAAGTCTTTAAATTGTTGTTCACAATATAGTTTAATTTAATTTAATTTTTAATTTATTGCAACATTGTAATGTGTAAAAGGTGTTAAATATCATTCTTAAATGCGCCATTTGAATTTACTAGACTTTATTTAATTTTAAAATGATTTCTAAAGATATAAATTTTAGTGAATTTGGTTTTTAGTGTACTTAACAACTTATACGTATTACTTAAAAAATGACAAGGTTTTATCTGTTTAAAAGCATCGTATATAAAACATTATTTAAATAGCTTTAAATCATATTTTACATATAATTTAATTCAAATTCCAATTATTCCCTGAATAAAAGATTCGAATGCAATTTTCAATGAATAGCGGATTAATTTTATTCCACATGAAATTGTTATTTACATAATGAAAATGAGTTGTATGCGAACACATGAGCTATACATTTTTTTCCTTCCGAGCTGATTGGAACTTCTGCCAACAAATTACATTTTTTATTTTATCAACTATAAATTTTTCTATTTAAATGTGAAAAAAAATAATTAAAGTTTTGGAATGTTTAAAAAAAGCATTTAAAAAGAAAAAAACATTTTCTTCTCTATTCTTGAATAACTTTAATATTTTTAATGAATACCATGAATATCTTATAAAAGCCTTCATTTTTGTTTGTAATTTTCCTTTTATTATTGCTAAAAATATAACATGTGTTACCTATTAATTTCACTTAGCTTTTTTTTTAAATTTTTATTCAAGAATAATTCTTTGAACGAATTTTGTTACTTTTTTTAAATCCTTGTTTAAAGTAATTCATTATTCCAGGTTGTTTCATTCTATCGTTAAAAAATTCATCGAGTGAAATCAAATGCACTTTATGTTGTAAGGAGAAAATCTTTTATTATTGTCGTTTGTTGCGTACAATATTTTAGAAGTATTCTCAAGAGTAAACTACTTAAGAACATAGTAATTTTTAACAGACTGATATCAAATAAAGATAAGTATTGCTAACATGTAACAAAATGAGGTAATGCTAAGATAGAATGTTTAGGAAGATCATTATTATTACGATATGGATATAAAATGTGAAATAAGTGAAAAAGATTTTAAGATACGATTGAATTATTTTTAAGATAAAGTATTGATATGATACTATGCAGCCATTTTGTTGTTTGAAAGTTCTTCTCTTTTAATTAATAAAATGTCCATTAACTAAAACTTTTCAAATATTAAAGAAATATAATTTTAAAATATTTTCCATTTATTTATAAATTACTTTTAACACAAATATTTTTAGATAGCCCATTTCACCTGAGTTCACAATTTTTCCTCTGTTATTGTACCGAACGTGAAATGACTTAGCTATTGATCTCACTAATTTTTGTGTTTTATATTCAATAATGTTTTGGTGCTTCGTCGAGGAAATTTCGCTTCTTTCTTTGCTACAATTTATTTTGAATTAATACATTGTTCCACACCGTTTAATTCTGTTACAATTAAAAACTTTAACGTAGTTAAATTAATTTTTACGTTCTAAGACGGCAAGATGTTGCTATCATGTCTCAAACAATACGTGCTTTTATTTTTTTCTATTTCATTTATTTTACTTAACCTCATCATCACCTAGAATGATTTTTACGATGTGATTGTTACATAATTTATTTTTGAAATGAATTAAATAAAGTTGTAAATTTTGATGATTTTGCTGTATGCTGAAAACATTTCAAGCAATAAAAGTTTGTACTATTAATATTGCATGGAAGGTTTTATTATCATATATTTGCTGAAAGTTTCTACATTTCAAATCTTTAAAAAAGAATTGAAAATTTGAAGCGTTGGGCATTTGCAAAAATATTTTCTCATTAAATATATACTGAATATCAAAATATTTAATAAAAAATATGCACGTGACCTAATCAAAATAATTAAAATTTACATTAAGATATTTATTAAGAGGCGAAAGCTAAAAAAAAAAAAATAAAAATTAAATTAAAGAAAAATTGTAGTAGCGAAATTTTTTTACATTTTTGCAAGTATTAACAATTTACCATTATAATAGATTACATTGAAACCCTGAATACCAAAACCATTTCTAATTACTGCGCTGCGTAATAAACGCAAAAAACCCTCTGCAACATTTTAAATTAAAATGCTGAACTTAGTTAGATTTTTGTCAGGACGTTTTTGTGTTTACAGTAGAAGAAGGTATTACGTACAGTATAATTAAATGTAAATTACCGAGTCGTACGTTAAAGTGGAAGAATACCAGATTTTTCGTATATGTAATATTTACCTTATTTAATGAAAATGATTCTTAGTTTAAATACGGTGACCTTTACTTTACGAAATTTCTGGTATGCAAATTTCTAAAATTACATGAATTCCCTGAGGCAACGAATCCTGATTACTATGTTTGATAATGATATTCGATGGCATAATTACATTAAGTTTTTCTTATAAACCTTTTTTTTTCTGTCGAATCCTCGTTGAATAACTCAAGCAAAATTTATTTTGTTCAAGAATTTTTTTTAAATTAAAATATCATATTGTTATTTCTCTTTAATTGAGGTGCTAAGGAGTATTGTAAGATAGTATTTTTAAGAGATAGAGTTTGTTAAATGTGATTGTTATATAAAATATTTTAAAGGTATTGTTAAGGTATAGTAATGATTAGATAAATTAACGTTAAAATTAAATATTCTTAGCTAATTAATTATTATTTCATTAATTGGGATATTTTTTAAGTGAAATAAATATTTTTAAAAATTTTAAAAACTTGATGAAATTAAAAAAATATATTCTTAAAAAATATATTACATTTATTCATAACTGTCTTTTAACATCAACATTTTATTAACCCAGTTTTTATTTGAAGGATATATTCCCTTTATTACGGTAAATAATCTAAAATGAATTAGTTATTAATTTCACTAAGCACATGCCATTGTATAAGCATAGGAAAAATATAAAAAATATATTTTGTTCTTTCTGTAATAGAATAAACCTATGTTAAGATGATGCATTATTATTTTATGAAATGTGGATGATTTTTTTAAATATAAAAAAATGCTTTTACTTAATAAAGCGTTTGAAAAAAAAATCATAAAAACTTCTCCACCTTTATACATAATTGATTTTTAACATAAATATTTTATAAAAGGACGCTCCATCTCTGATCCTTATTTTTACGTTAAAAAAAGGAAACTTTTAAAAATATAAAAAATGCGTTTTTATCTTATTAGCTGGGAATATATTGTTTTCAACTGTTAAATAATATATTAATTTTGCTAGTGTATTAGTTTTATTTAATCTTATTACAAAAGCTAGAATATTTTCAAAATGTAATTGATACATAATATACATTTAAATAAATAAAACAAAATTTCTATTTTTCAAAATTTTGTACTCTATTGAAAAAGATTTGAAAAATTAATTTTTTTTAAATATGTATGTTATGCGAATGCTTCTAACTCTTAATAATAATTATTTTTTTTAGTTTTATATAAAAATTTATTTATAATTTTTTATATATTAAGTTTTATATTTATTTCCCATTTTATATAAAAATGGGAAATTATTCCTATAATAATATAATTTGGAAACATTTTTTATTAATTACATTTAATAAATAGATACAATATCTCAAAGATGCACAGATATAGATATTAAAACTTGTATTATGTACACGGTGATGCAGCTAATTTTTCAAGATGTGACGATCTTTGCAAAATGGATACGCAGAAAAATTGGTCGAATGTGTGTGAAAAAGATATCAATTTATAATCAGCAGTAGAATTGATTGGGCGGAATATAAGGTTACCGCATAGTGGGAAATAAAGTGTACTTTAATAAAAGAAAAAAATAATAACAGTCTTTATTTCTTCCAGATCAGGGAGGTCATTTTCTTCTTGAACATACTGTATTATAGCATCAGAAAATTTATCGACTTTTATTCATTATTTATTAAAATTAGGAATTTTTTTTTTCTCCGTGTATCTCTTCTTTAAGTGCATTGTTATCTTTAAGCGTATGGTTATTTTTTATCTTCAGTTACTATACAATTCTGTATTATGGGAATTTAAAAATAATTTTATAGAAATGCAATCTTTTGAAACATTTTACAAAATGCATAATGTACCAAGTAACGGAAGCAGCGTTGAATTGTGCATCAGTCAGTGACAAAAAGCAAGTTTCGAACTAAAAAAAGCGAAATATTGAAAAATATATTCTTATGCTGTTAATATTATTATTAACACAAAAATTTTAAAAGGATATTTGTAACAGAAATAAAGTAGAAAAATTTATTCACTTGAATTTCTTCTAATAGCTTTTTTTCTGGAGTTGCTTACGTAGAAAGTGTTTCTACTTGCTTGAAGTTAAATTTGATCGACCAAAACGCATATAAAGAGAATGTAAATTTTTAAAATATATGAGTTTTTTTTTTTTTTTTTCATACTTTGATTATTTTTCCTAACAAATTTGCATTAAAAAAAGTAAATGATATCTACACTACAGTTTTATTATTTTTATGTTTAAAGTTGCTGCAAGCAATGAAAAATTTTAAAATACTCTTTAGTAGATAAAAAAAGAAAGCTGTCTAAACTTTTATTTTAAGTGATTTAACCCTCTCGCTGCGTAAGTAATTCTTCGCGATGAGCGTCTTTTACAGAATTTTTAATCGTTTATCACCGGTTCTTTAAAGCAGAAATTTTTGACTTTCGTAATCGGGGAAAATGTCCTGATTAAATCAGACAAAGTTTTCGCTAAAAATAACTGGTGGGAATAACCAAATATTATTAATTTGACGGAAAAATGCAATCCCGAGCATATCTCGGGCTGCGCAGCAATAGGGTTAATTACAAAATTAAACAAAAATTTGTAATGTCAAAGTTGTTAGATGAAATTCAAACAATATCTTTCAGTATCTCGATATAATGTTTACGAACCAGAAATTTTCGCTCCTAGAAAACAGAATTTTTACCTCAAAGTAACATAAATATACAGATTCTAATAAAAACTCTAATATATTCTCCTTTAAGATCAAAGGTTTTTCTTTTTAAATTTCGATATTCTACCTGTAATAATAATAACATATGATGAAAAAAAAAACAATGGGTTTTATTTCATTAAACATTAATTTATTTAGAATAAATCTTTTTAATTATTTCAAATAATAGACTCTTATGTAAACATCGGTGATTCATGACATCACTGTTACAAATGCACTCTATTATGTCATCATTACGACTTGAAAAAGTTTCTAAATACATGAATTTATCTACGAAGTTAGAACCATAAAAATGTCTTCATAAATAATAATTAATGTTTTCGTTGAAAAAAAGTATTATACCACATTTACAGTAAGCAGATAAAACAGAAAATTTATCAAGCCACATGCATGGAATAAAATGTATCTCCTTACATAAATCCAATGCATGAAACTTCTTATTTAGAGAAGGTATCGTTTACAGAAGAAACTAAGATTTTCGAAAAAATATTTCAAAATATCTTTTGGAAAATGCAGCTTTATATTATGCTTGAACTTTATTGTTTACGTTTAGAATTTTTGTATTAAAAACAATGAATATAAGTTATAAGAACAATTTAAGACAGTAAATTTTACTTCTTAATTTTTGTGGTGTTTGTCATTTACTTTGTTTGGCAGTTCTCAGAAAAGTATTGCTGGTCAAACGTCGTTGCTCTTTTATAATGTCGTTATTATTGTCGAGGTATTTGTTGTTTGAAAATTTATATTTATTTTCATTAATATTTTTTCCCATATTTTCTTGACTAGTTTCTTTTAATTCACGAAAAAAAAACGACAACAACAACAGCAATAATAAGGAAAATATACAAATACATATAAGCCTTTATAAGATCATTTTTGTTAAGAAATTGATGTGAAATTATGAGTTCTCGATGAACGCAATTATGCATTGATATTTGCATTAACTTAACATCATACTCAATTTTCTAATTCGTGATAATAAGTTTTCCATTTTCATATGGAAAGTTCCTATCCCAATACTTTTCTTAGCTGGGGTTCTTTGAAGAATACGATATTTTAATGAAAATATTATATGAATAAAAAGCAAATGTCGTTTTACTGCATTATGTATAAAATACAGCATCTATGCATGAAATAGAGAACTATCGATTCTGCATATCGGCAATAAAATAGCTGGATTTTTGAATAAGCAGCAAAATACTTATATTGACATATCTTTGATCGAGCTCAATTAAAGAACTTGAATAAGAACCTATTCATTATTCTTCTTATTCAACAACTCTCATTTTTATATATTTATCATACAAAATCATTGCCTTAAACATATGGATAGAGAGAAATATTTTTTAAATGTCCAATAAAATGATACAGAATAATTTTTATTGTGACAGAAATATGAAACAAATCATATGTATTTTCAACGAGAGAGAAAAGTAATTCCTTTGGCTTTTCGCTAATAGTATTTATTTCCAATATATGTATTAAACATTGTATAATGCATTAAAAGAGAGGCTTTTTTGGATTTAACTTACGTCAAGAAATGAACCTGTAGTTCTATTTTAGTGAAATGGGTTGTACATGGTTGTGAACATTCTTCTTATATGTTCGTATTCCTCCTCTAAGTTTCTGAAGAACTCCACCTAACGCAATTATGACAAACTGTTATAGGTTTACAAGCGAGAAATATGTTTTTGGGTGAAAAGTGCGCCGCAAAACTCATAGCTGTAGAAATTGATTTTTGAATGGGTTACTCTGTGGTTTAATAGCTTTTTCGTTCACAGAAGAATGAACAAGTTATTTTTAATTCGATGGAAATAGGTATTGGGCGGGCAGCAGAATTTCAACTAATAATACCTCAAAATATAGACACATTTGACTAAAAGTCATCTTTCAAAAATCCTTTTTTTTCACAATCTTTCTAAATCTTAAAAAAATTTAAAAAATGACCAACAGACATCTGAAATGTATAGCGGCGAGCACCTAATTTGTTTCTGATGGTCACGCGATGTTATTCAACAAGTTTATATAAAATATCTAAAACGTAAATTAATAAAAATACTTAATAAGATCCATACTTCTAAATAATTAAAATAATTGAGTACATCCATTATGAACATTCATAAATGTCTTTTAATTATTTTATATTAATTAAAGACCTTTTCATCTGCTATCATTTTCCTCCCGTTATTTCAATGAATAAAAAATAAGTTAGCTGTTGATTTCACAATTTCTTTTTTTATGGAAATTTTCCACATTTATTAATTCTGTTTCATTAAAAAATTCTGTAAATTCATTTAAATGCTTTTTTACGCTGTTAGCTGGAAAGCTGTTGCTATCGTTTCACAAATGAGGATTGATTCTAATTGTACTATTTTATTGCTTTTACTTAACTTTATAATCAGTTAGAATGTTTCAAAAAAGAGATTTTTACATAGAATTTTTAAAAATAAATTAGATAAAGTTCATAATTTTTCTGAAAAATTCTTTTCTGAAAAGCAAAATACTTTTAAAATATCAATAATAAATGAGTGCTTTTTAATTCATTGAAATACTTTAAAAGTTCTTTAAGATTGGAAATGTGTGGAAAAGCTCTTGCTTAATACATTTTTACAACATTTCCTTACAGATGTTGGTCAATAAGTATCGTGTTCTTTTATTTTGTTTTTCATATGTTTCAAATTAAAATAAAATCTGTATTAAAAAATTGTCATTAAACATATTTTTAAAGGACCATATATTTATCAAACTTTTTACATTAAATCATAATACATCAAATATAAAAAAAAACATTAAAACTTAACTCTTTGTTTACAGGCTAAGACTGGCGATTATTTTTATATTCAATCGTTACATAATTTATAAAAATTTATCTTTGTGGTAGATTCTGCTCCTAGTATAGGTGTATGGCAGAGTTTTTTTCTTCAAAAAAAGAATTGAAATAAAAAAAAACATACTATACTAGTACGCATGCATATGCCTCAACTGTATGTATGTACATTTATGTCTAAGAGTTAATCAGTGAATGATTAATGAGTCTAAACTTGGAGAAAATAGACAATAAAAACTTACAAGTTCAGTTTCAGTGCTTTCAATATTAGTAATGAAAAAATATGATCAATAAGACATTTTCGGCAGGAAGAAAAGTACAAAAATCATTTCAGTGGAATTTCTTCTGATTGATTTGTCTGGATCCTTATGTAGAAAATATTTTCACTTCATTCAACTTAAATTCGATTGATGAAAATGTCAATCAAAAACATGTAAATTCTTCAAAGAAATGCGAATTTGTTTTGCTCATATTGAATATTACTTTTTTATTTAGTTACTGAATATAATGCTAAATTGACTAAAAAATTAAGTTCCTTCTTTTTTTTTTTTTTTTTTTTTTTTTTTTAAGTTGTTTATATAGAAAAGCTTTTGTTCAGGTGAGGTGGAGTTCGAACTAAAGAAACGCCTGTTATTTTGATGTACCCTTTGAAGAGAAATATGCTTTTTTTTTTCTTTGTAGCCAGTTTTTTTCCCCTAAACAATTAGAATTTACAAATGGTACAAAACATTCAAACTGAATCTGCTCCATAATGTTATTTGTTGTATATTGAAAATACTTGTATATAAATTAAACAATTTAATTTAGTTTGAGCAGATAAAATATAAGTGATATAGAAATAAAAATATACTTGTCACAAGAACGATGTTTATTATTTATTTTGAGTAATTTAATAAAATAAAATTACAGAACCAACTATCTTATCAAATTTTACTTGTATTTCATTTTCAATAGTTGTTTAAAGAATGAAGAAAAGTATAAAAATCGATTAAATAGAGATTTTTCTAATTGATATATCAAGCTGCTTATGTAGATTTTCTTTCTTAACTCCATTTAACTTTAATGTGATAGTAAAAACTCCATATTAAAAGTTGTAAACTCAAGAAAGAAATACTTTTTTTCTTTCAATGATATTTTTTAATTTTCTGAAAGTTTAGAATATGTAAATGTAATATTATTTATACGTTTATCTATTTGGTTAACCAAACAATTGCATGGAATCACTCCATTTAAATACTGATTTAGAAGTTCGCAACAGAAAAATTTATTGTTAGGTTGAATCAAATTTTGGTACTGCAGTAATCATAAGAGGGTGAAATATTTTCCAATATTTGTAGATATTTGTCAGCCAGGAATGTCAATGTTGGTATGATATTTCACTATCTTATGTTGCAGCTATTGCAACACCAAAATTTGGTTCAAACTTCTAAAAATGTTTTAACAGGGTAATATGAAAAAAAAAAAATAAATAATAATAAAAAAAAGCAATTTAACAAATTACAACGACCATTTGGAAAATGATTTTTTCAAAGACTAAAATTTAAGGCATAAAAAATCGCACGGAGTTGATCCTACATTACGTACGCCATGAATGAAACATTAATAGTGTTATTACAGGTAAAAATTGCAAGCGACAAAAATCGCCTGCGACTCGTCAGATTTCCTGAAACTTACGTATTATCCAAGCATTTCATTGGCTGTTCGGGAAAAGGCTTTTCCATCGTCAGATTTCCAAGAAATCTGATGACCAATTTTAAATGGAATTTCATTCTTAAACTTCTAAACATCCCACAATATTACTCTTTACACTAACGTATAGAGAAAAAATGTACTTTTAAATGCAATTTGTTTGAAAGCTGTATCTCAATTTGTTTCTGAGTTATTAATTTTTTTTGTAGTTTTTATTACTTTTTTGACATAGTGGAAACAGAAGTATCCATCTCTGTTGAAAGTAAAGGGAAGGTACAGATTACTGTATAGACCAATCAGAAAACGAATAAAATGCGGATTCACCCAATAAAAAGTTTCAGGTATGCTTTTGATTCCATACCCTGATGAGGATAATAACCATTTTTTCAAATGGTTAAAACCCCCACTATTTTTAAACTCCAGGGTGTTATTTAAATATTTATTTGAATCAACATATAAAAGAAACAAATAAATAAATATTTATATTTTTAATTCTATATAAAATATTTAGATAAAATATCTGAAAATCTCAAAACATATTTTTTACAAACTATGTTTTTGTTTATATATAAAATAAATACAGCGTAATATTTCCATTAATGTAACGTAACCAAAATATCAGTGATAAAAAATATAAATTATGTTTTTAAAACAAAAGATACATCACAGTTTTAATTAAAATATTGCAATAAGAAGAAAAACTGTTCATTTTGATGCATTAGTTTGTAAGTTTATTTAGAATATATATTTTAAATTATTTGAATGAATTGACATGCTTTCAAGTGAACATCATCGATTGATGACGTGGCTATTCGAATGTAATCTCTTATTCTAATGTCTGGAAAATAATTTAAATGTATAAGTATGTTGTTTGAGTTACGAGCATATATATGTTTTCATAAATAATAACCAATGTTTTATTCAAACCGAAACAAAATGTTCAGGCTAGAAATAAAGCAAATTTCCCTACATAAATCAAATGCTTGGAAATGCTTATTTGGAAAAGGCACAGTTAACAGAATAAAGAAAAGATTTAGATAAAAAGATTTGAAAATATCTTTTGGAAATACAGCTTTAAAATTTGTTTGAACTTTTCTATTTACATTTAAGATACTTGTATTAGAAGACCAAGATGGGAAATTTCTAAATCTATGTAATTCTTTAGGTTATGCCTATTATATAGTCTCACCGTTTGCATTATTTAACTATTATCAGCAAATAATGTGGGTCAAAAAATTTAAATTTTTGTCCAATCTAAGCGATATTTTAATGTGTTTAGTCTGTAAAATTATATTTGTATTGATGAGTAAGTATATTTCCTTCCTTTTATATGGTCTGCTTTAGCTCATGCATATTCTATCCACTGATATGAAGACATTTCAAGCGTATTTGCAGCTTATAAGTTCTCAATAAGACTGTACTGTTTGGTTAGAGGTGTATTACATCTAGTCGAGCGCGACTGTAGTACTAAGATGCCATACCATATAATCAGAAAAAAAACATACGCGGGAACAAATTAGAGATAGGAACGGTAATAAGCTAGATTAAGTTGGATGAAAAGAATAATTATCACAAAATATAAAAAAAGTACAGAATACATTTAAGATTAAATCTATTGGACTCTCTGGAATTGATGCATATTCTATCCACTGATATGAAGACATTTCAAGCGTATTTGCAGCTCATAAGTTCTCAATAAGACTGTACTGTTTGGTTAGAGGTGTAATACTTCTAGTCAAGCGCGAAAGTAGTGCTAAGATGCCATTCCATATAATCAGAAAAAACATACGCAGGAAAAAATTAGAGATAGGAACGGTAATAAGCTAGAGTAAGTTGAATCAAAAGAATAATTAACACAAAATATAAAAAAAGTACACATTTAAGATTAAATCTATTGGACTCTCTGGAATTGATAAAAAGGAGAATTAAATATTCCATTAGACAAAAACCATAAAGATAAACATTTCATTTAGGATTGCGGAAAATATCACCCTTTTCTTCAAGCAACTGACGCTATATAAATTTATTAAAATTTGATTCATAAAATTTTCACTGTTTGTGTATAGATTCTTAGCACCAGAAAATAATAGTTTGAAAAGCAATTCCTTAAGGAGTTCAAAATACATTTCGGCATCTAAATTCGCCCGTTCTATTAACTTTCGTATGAACTAATGTTACTTCTTAAGAAGTTTACAAAAACCTTCAGTACTTCTCAGAATGTTGAAAGGTATATAAAAAGGAAACATTGTCTTTTAGTGCAGTCTTGTCTAAAAAGCCTAATTAACGTTTTATAAAATTTCAAAACGTTATTTTATTGAATGAAAATACTCTAGTATGATTGTAGTTTGTAGATTGGAGTATCTTTTGCTCATTCACGCTCTTTATGTCCTGTGAGTTTCATCGCTAGGAGCAACCTACATATTTTAAAATCTTCTAAGCTTAAATTTACGTCTGCCCCCTCAAGTTTCTCAATTCGCATATCTCAAGTCCCACAATCAAATGCTCAACCAGAACTAAACTATCTAAAAGGATTCAGAGACATTCTTATAACTGAACTTTCCACCTTTGCTAGCAAAATAACTAGGGGGCTCTGCTCCTACGAGCTACGATCTACAACCCCCATTGCGACACCCCAGATTCTAAAAGCAGGCTAATTTCATTGACTTTAAAAAGATTGAATTATAATTTAAAAAACAGTGGCGATCTCCCTGTAAACTGGTTTTCACTCATATTCATTTGATTGGAGATTTTTAAGGCGAAATCGGCGTTTTTTAATGGATACAATGGCTGTTTTCGTCTCTGATTAAAAAAATCAGTTAAGAATTTGAAAATAAGCTAATGTAAAAGGAATTAAGTGAACAGTGTCTTTGTCTCTCGGTTTTTTAACAGCTCTATAAGAAAATTATTTTAAATAACACGTTTGAAATGTATCGTTTTATATCTGACGTAATTTTCACCAAAGTTTTCCTTTTCCTTTTAACATTCACATGAAAATACTTTTGTTGTTAGAAAGGAAATATTACTTACGCTGTCTTAGAATTCACGATAATAGTTGAAAAGATTAGCTCAAAATATGAAATAAACGTTTCGCGGAAATATATTTTTTAATTTAAACTGTTTTGCCAACTGTCAATTATTTGGTATTTTTAAATATGACGTGATTTGAGACTTTTAACGCATAATGAAGAATTTATTATTTAAAAATTTTCCTTCTCTTTTAAAATTCTTGTACAACTATAGTTTTTATGGCGTAAATTTCAAGATTTTCCTGCTTTTTAACACGTCATCACTTAATTTTCATTTGAAATTTTTTTCTGTTTATAATAGCCACGTGTAAATAAATTTCTAATTTGAAGAAAATATTATTCTTTTTTTTTTTTAAATTGACAACAGTTTAAAATAGTATCCTTTTCTAAAATATGTAAAAAATATCTTTCGAAATGCTGAAAATTTGAATTTAAAATGGAGATAAATCCTCAAAAAATGAATCAAATTAAAAAAATAAATGCAATGTGCACACCGCGAACTTCTAATGTATTAAATGATATAAAAATGTTTAAGTTCCTATCTATAGTTTTTGCTCATATAAAGTTTTCTAATGAAACGATTTTGACCAACTTTAACATTAAATATCGCTTTAAAAAATTATTCGATTTAAAAACTGTCTGCATCAGCGTGTTTATCAAACATTTCTCTATAATAGCACTAATTTTCATAATTTTGTATGTAACAGTTGTTTTTAGTATTAACGAAGAAAGACTCCTGGTCACAAGAAATATGGATGCCGATCTAGGGTGTACAGGGCAGATATACGCAGATTTTTACTGGTCCGTTTCCAAATCGTTACTTTTTTATATATATAGAAGGACTTTATTATTTTGTCAAGATCTCTCTTCAAGAAGATAATAAATGGCAGTTTATAAATTTTCTTTCTTAACTTGCTGTTTAAAAACTTAGTGTAGTGTTATTGAAAATATTTTTACATGTAATTTAAAATACCAAGAACACTGGTTTCAAATAAAGCATTCTTTTCTACTTCCATTGAATGCTAGAAAAACAAGAATAAGAAATTTATTCAGCAAAGAGACTGCTTCTGTGAAGAAAGGAAATATTCTGAAATGAATTTGAGAATGCCTTATGCGAATGACGCACGATATATCTCTTTGAATTTAGTTTAGTATATTTTTCAATTACATATTATAAAATATTAATGATGTGAATTATCACATTGCTACAAAGCGTAAACCAACTTAGTGAAAAATGTCCAAGCCGGGAATCGAACCCGGTCCCTGGAATAGATCTCCAGTGCTCTACCACTAAACCACAAGGACGATGTCCAGCTTGGCATTTCTCACTTATATAAGTCGGTAAGGCTGCTACTGCAGCACAAGATAGAGAAGTCTTCATGAGCACACATTCTAGTGGCGTAACATGAGACGCAAATAAACCCAGCATCGGTGAATATACAATTTTAATTAATTTTTCAACTACATTTCAGCAGTGAAATTACGCTTGAAATTATTGAATATTAATGATGTGAATTATCACATTGCTACAAAGCGTAAACCAACTTAGTGAAAAATGTCCAAGCCGGGAATCGAACCCGGGTCCCTGGAATAGATCTCCAGTGCTCTACCGCTAAACAACAAGGACGATGTCCAGCTTGGCATTTCTCACTTATATAAGTCGGTAAGGCTGCTACTGCAGCACAAGATAGAGAAGTCTTCATGAGCACACATTCTGCATACTACATTGCTGAAATGTAGTTGAAAAATTAATTAAAATTGTATATTCACCGATGCTGGGTTTATTTGCGTCTCATGTTACGCCACTAGAATGTGTGCTCGTGAAAACTTCTCTATATTGTGCTGCAGTAGCAGCCTTACCGACTTATATAAGTGAGAAATGCCAAGCTGGACATCGTCCTTGTGGTTTAGTGGTAGAGCACTGGAGATCTATTCCAGGGACCCGGGTTCGATTCCCGGCTTGGACATTTTTCACTAAGTTGGTTTACGCTTTGTAGCAATGTGATAATTCACATCAATAATATTCAATAATTTCAAGCGTAATTTCACTGCTGAAATGTAGTTGAAAAATTAATTAAAATTACATATTATAAAACTAAGGTTATTCAAAGAAGTATATTTCAGGTGTTTTCGCATATTTTAGAAAATTCTTGAAATCGATACGACTATCTGTCGATATGTTTATAGGTTTACTGATTCGAGAGACATTTTCAACTGTTTTTTATTTAATTTGTGTCGCATTTCTTTTTAGATGTAAAAATCAGCCATGAATTTTTATCTGCAAACACATTAAAAATTTTCAAATGCATTACAATTTATTTTGTTTTCTTTTTAAAATTACTTTTAAAAAACTTTACTCTTAAAAATATGTAAAAAAAAATTGGCACTGGAAAATTATGTTTTACTTTTCACTATGTACAAGCATACTACCATAAGATAATTCTTAAATTCACGTTAGGTAACGCAGATATAGCCCCGTTTAGAAAAATATTTTAAGTATTTAATGAAGCTATTAAGTAATTAATAAAACTAGAGAACATTATTTATCCGTCTCTTTATAGCAACTTTGAGTCCATCGGGAAAAAATGATTTATAATAAGTAATAAACATTGTTTAAGTTTATAATTAAAGTATATGCAAGTCATAGAGATCGAAAAAATATCCTATCATCTACGTAATGTAAGCATGCATTATGATAAAATAAATCTGAAATTATAGTGCTTAAGATAGAATGAAGAAATGACTAACTTGCCTGAAGTAATTACTCGTCATTTCTTGTTACTTATCGTCGCACAGCCTTAATTTTTAAATATATATGTTTGTAAAGCAATGAGTGTGTAAACGTTAATTACTTAATGTTATCTAGGGCGTGTGCGTTAAATATATTTGGAATATCTATGGATATTACAAATATAAATTATTTTTGTGCATCTTATACTTATTAGTTAGGATGAAAAATAAAAAAATAAAAAAACCCTATTCCAAGACTATTCCATCCAATAATTGCGTTAGCAGACTTACCGACTTATGTGAGTAAAAGATGCCAAACTGGGCATCGTCCTCGTGGTTTAAATGGTAGAGCACTTTAGCGCTATTCTAGTGGCCCGCGTTCGATGCCCGGCTTGGACATTTTTCGCTCTGTTGGTTTTACGTTTAGCTAGCAAAGTGATAATACACGTCTTTAATATTCAATAAAAAACTATTTAGCTACTGAGTATTTCTGTATGTGGAACAAAATTTCATTTATTGTTACAAAAAAAAAAAAAAAAAAACTGTATAACCAATATTCGCATTTATTTCACTAAATTATGTAACTCAAAATAAATTTATATACAGGGTGTCCGGTCTCAAGGTGTCCAATGGCTAATTCCTAAACCGTTAGTCATAGACATATAGTTCCAAATACAAAAATGTTTTAAATCAGGTAAAGAAATATTTAAAAAGTGATTTGGGTCAATAAAAACCTTTCTTAAAAAATTACGAAATTAAAATTTTTATACGGTCCCCCGGTCCTATAAGTTATATTTAGTAAAATTTTCCTATTACACTGACAAGCAAGACAAAAAAAGTTCCATTCATGTAGCACTAAAATTGAGCGTGTTATGAAACTTTAAAAATGCATGACTTATGCCACTTTTCTGCTCTGAAAACAAATGAGTTCGGCTTGTCTTTGAGGGGTCACATACCAAGTGCTTAAAGTATTCGAAGATCTTATTTCATGTGTATTTGCGCTTTGAAAAAAATCGTACAAGTATTACGATTTAGTTAACATTTATTAAGTTTCTGATTGGCTAAAATAACATATGTTTTATTTTGTCAGAATTTGAGACTGTTTTTTTTATGATATCTTTTAACAACAATTATGTTCTTTTTATAAGTTTTTATGTTACTTCAGCGATCGTATGTATGTTTTTCCAGTTCAAAATTTGTACTCGAATTTTAACTCACATTTAAATATCCGATCGAGATTACATTTTACATTCTGGCGCAATCCAATAACAATTTAATATTATTATGATTTTCGGTGGTTGCCATTTATACTTATTTTACAGGATAACACAAAAATTTCGGATAGATTACCGCCAAGAAGTTTAAGAAAGAGTTTTAGATTAGATAATAGAAGACTGCGATTTTTTAAAAACTTTTATGTATTTTTTAGCATTGAATCTAAAAATTACATTAATTTTTAACCATCATGTCAGCATATTTCGTAAATCATAAATTGTCAAATTTAAAGAATAACAAAAATCGGATACTATAAAGTAGGGGAGATGGTTGTGTTTTTTAACTTTTGATAATTGATTTTTATGTACTTTTTAGCACTGAATCTGAAAATAACCTTCATTTTTAACCATCACGTTAGAATTATTTTGTAAATCGTAAATGTGTAAGTTAAAAT
This sequence comes from Maratus speciosus, assembly GCA_963932465.1. Classification (NCBI taxonomy): domain Eukaryota; kingdom Metazoa; phylum Arthropoda; class Arachnida; order Araneae; family Salticidae; genus Maratus; species Maratus speciosus. The sequence continues at coordinate 103,348,529 of OZ010789.1, read as the reverse complement.
ATAGTGAAAATCTCATATTATAAAGCATATGTAAAACTTTTTTGTTTTATTTTATTTTATTTTATTCAATAATTTATTCCATATTTTTGCTTATCCTGGGATTCTTACAGCTAAATAGCTGAGTGGTCCGATGAGACGAGGTAGGAGATTCAATTTTAACTTTGAACTTTTTAACTTTGAAATTTGCGAAAAATCCTGATGTGATGGTTAAAAATGAAGGTCAATTTCAGATTCAGCGGTGCAGAATACGTGAGAATCAATTATCAAAAGCTAAAAAACATGACATCACCCAACTTTTGCAGGCTAGTGTAATCTAATAATATTTTAAAATACGTATCATTTTATAAAGAATTTAAGCTGTTAATTCAGCATCATTTTATTTAACAAAAATTCTGTTTTTTCTTTCTTCTTAAATGTTTATTACAAATTGTATATTTTGCATTAATATGTCAGAATGATTAAATATTTCAAATTTATATTGCAATGTTAATTTTACTCTCAACCATTTTTTAATATGTCTGACGAAATTATATTTCGACTAAATTTGTGAATGACTTCCAATTTGCAGCAAAAAATATGCTCCAACTTTAAACAGCTATTAATCAGTCAATTTTATTCGTAGAATAACGGGACTTTTTGTGTATTACTTGTCAGTGTAAAAGGAAAATTTTACTAAATATAGCTTATAGGACCGGGGAACCGTATAAAATTTTAAATTTCGTAATTTTTTAAGAAATTTATTATTGACCCAAATCGATTTTAAAATATGTATTTACCTGATTTTAAACATTTTTGTAATTGGAACTATATGTCTATGACTAACGGTTTAGCAATTAGCCATTGGACACCGTTGAGACCGGACACCCTGTATATTTAAAGTGATTTTCTTTAAATTTTCATTTTGATGAATTTTTTATAGGATTCCAATGGCAAATATTATTAATCGAAACGAGAGATCTAGAGTAGCATATAATGTGAAAACAATGAAATTCAAATTGATTAATTAAGGTGGCAATAAATGAATTTTGTAATTTTTAAATGAATAGTAATTTTTAATGCAGTGAGGAAATGAGGAAATAAATTTTCATGATACAGTTTATTTAGATTGGATTGAAAAGAGAAAGAAAATATATCTCAGGGACGGTTATTTGTGATTGAAGTTTTTAAATCCTTGTTCACATTTTATTTTTTTTCTAATTTCATTTAATTAATTGCCTACAAAATTCCTAACATTTTTTAAACATCGTTCTTAAATTAATCATTTGAATTTACTAGATTTCATTTAATTTTAAAATGATCTCTGATGATGGAAATTGCAGAGAATTATGTTTTGTCGTTTGTTCAATAAATTATAAGTGATACTTCAAAAATGAGGATGTTTTATCTCTTTAAAATGATCGGTAGTAAAATGTTATTTAATTAAATCTAAATCACATTTTACAAATGATTTAATTCAAATGTCAATTTTCTATAAATAAGAGATTACAATCCATTTACAATGGAAAATGCATTAATTTTATTCAACTTGTAATTGTAATTTACCTAACACTAATGAATCGAATGCCAACACATAAGCATGCAGATTACAATTTTAGTGTTATTTAATAGATGACAGCATTTCTTGTGTTTTCCATTTAATAATAATTCAATTAAGTGGAACAGAAATTTGAATAAGTGGTTTAGCTAAAACACGTATTTAAAACTATTTGTTTTAAAGTATTTAATTATTGCCTGATGCATAGTTAACAAATAAATTTCTCCTTTATCACATGAAGTTTATTTATTTGGTACACATGGTGTGGAAGCAATAATTAAATGATAAAGAGTTGTTTCAAAATTCAATCAAAGATTTTCTATGGAGGGATTAATTTTATTACCATACTGACAATAATTAATTTTTGCCACAATATTCTTTAAAAAACAATACGAAATTATACATAATGCAATGCAACATAAATTACCATATTTTATTACCGTTTATAGATTATAAAAAGACATATATATTCGTATCTCATTAAACAAGTAGAGATAAAATTGCTTTGTGTCTTCAGAATCCTATGAACCTATGTTTATTATTTATTTTGAAATTATTAAATGAGAATTATTCTTTTTAAATATTAAAAAAAAAATTAACAACATTTTATAATGTTTAAAACAAGCATTTTTCAAATACATTTTCTGCTTTATCCATAAATAGCTTTTAAAATGAATATTTTATAAATGCTTTTATTTGGGATTTTTATGTCCCTTTCATTATTCCGAAGAATATAAAACGAATTAGCTATTAATTTCACTTAGTTTTTTCTTTCTTTTTTTAATTATTCAAGAATAATTTTCCAAGGGACATCTGTCATTTGGATGATGATATTTTTCAAATTATTATATAAATTAATACATTATTCCAGGTTGATTCATTCTGTTACGTAAAAAAAAATATCGAATGCAATCAAATGCATTTTTATGTTATTAGGCAGAATTCTCTTATTATGTTCGTGCGTAACATATAATACAATTTTAAAAGTATTGTTAAGAATAAAATATTAAGAGATATCTTTATTTTATATTAAAAAATACTATAAGTATAAATTAAGTGATTGATAGAATATAATGTTACGCGATGTTAATATATAATATTTTGGAGGATAGGTACTGTTAATGGATATAATATAAACATAACGGTAAATATTTTTAAGAGTGAAACAAGTTAAAAAAATATGTGATATTGAAATTCCGTGTTACATATTATTTTTTAAAGTATTACTCAGAGTAATCTATTTAAAAAGATAGTTAGTTAAGAGATTGTTATAAAATAAAGATATCTATTAAAAGATTTATATCCTATAAAGCGAGGCAAAGGTAAGATAAAATATTTAAGAAGATGGCTAATTTTAAGATACAGATATAAAATAAAGATTAATCTAAGTATTGTTGAGGGTGAAATAAGATTTAAAAAATATGTAATTAAGCTATTTTTAAGATCAAGTATTCATATGATACTATATTATTCTTTTGTTATTTCGAAACTCTTCCTATTCAAATATAAAATATCACACAAACTAAAGTTATTTAAATATTTTAGAAATAGTCTTTAAAAACATTTTCCCTTTATTTATAAATTATTATAACACAAATATTTTATTAAAGCCCGTTTACTCTTGATAATAAATTTCCCCTTAAGATTATAAAGAATGAGAAATGAATTCGCTATTAATTTCGGTAATTTTTGCTTTGTTTTATATTCAATATTATTTTGATGTTTCGTCGAGGGAATATTTTGTAATTTTAAAATAAATTGAATAAAGTTATAATTTTTTATAATTCTGCAGTATGCTGAAAACGTTTCAAGCAATAAATGTTAGTTGTATGTGTGCATTTTTAAAATTATTTTCTGAATACATATATATACAAAATGCAAAAATATATAATAAATAAAATTTATATACATGCCCTCACCACAATAAATAAATTTATAAAAATTGCTTTAAATTTATTTGTATATACAAAACAAATGCTGTACATTTTTATTTATTGTTGAATAAAAAATTTTCTTACATCAACATGTTCATTAATAGGAAAAAGCTAAAAAAATATATATCAACTGTAATTGCGTAAAAATTATTAATTTACTGCTACTATTCACAATTTCGCGTTGCAACAAATTATTAATTTATATTGAAACCTTTAATATCCAAAGTATTTTTTTTACTGCAATAGGACACAAGAATAATATTAAAAAAAATAAGCCTCTAGAACATTTTAAATTACTATGCTGAAATTATTACTATTTTTTTTTGCCTTGATGTTTTTATGTTAGCAATAGAACATATTACATACTATATAATTAAATGTAAATTACCGGTGTTCGTATGCTTCGGAGGAAGAATATCAGATTTTTCGTAAATGTAATGTTTACCTTATTTAATGAAAACAAACCGGTGTCTAAATATGGCAACCATTACTTTAAGAAATTTCTTGTATTCAAATCTCTAAAATCCCTTGAATCTCCTGAGGTGACAAATCATGATTTCCATGTTTAATGACGATCCCTACGTAATTACTTAAAATTATTCTATTAAACACTTTTTTTTTCTCTCAACTTCTCATTAAATAACTCTTGAAAATGTTTTTTGTTATTTCAATGCTAGTATGAATTTTTTTAATTAAAATATTATATTGTTATTTTTTTAATCGAGTTGCTAGGGAGTAATGTAAGATAGTTTTGTTAAATTGTAAACATTAAGTCAAGAGCTACCAAGAGTAAAATATGTGTAAGAGTCTGTTAAATGTGAACGTTACGTAAGATATTTTAAACGTGTTGTTAACATAAAGTATTGTTAAGATAAGATGAAACATAAACATTATTATTTCATTAACTGTGATTTTATTTTGTATTCATATGCAATAAACAGCTCTTGAATTTTAAAACTTCAAGAAATTAAAAATAATTATATTCTATCAAACAGTATCTCGCTTATTCGTAACTATCTTTTAACGTCAATATTTTATTAAGTCACTTTTTATCTATGATTATTATTTTATTTTTATTTTGGCAAAGAACGTAAAATGAATCCTTTCATTCAGCAGTTATCATTTTCACTCAGCAGATGGCATTGTACGAGGATTAAGAAATATATATACAGTAGATTTCCGTTACAACAAACTCCACGGGACCGCTGAAATATTTCGTTGTAACGATTTTTTCGCTGTAACGGAATTACTCGTATTTATCAAATGAATTACATATACACGTAAATTAATTATGAAAGATAAATTTACCATTCATCATAGAATATTTTAATGGAAGACTCGTTAAATTAACATAGAAAAAGTTAGTAAAATAAAATTCAATATTAAAAATACAAAATTACTGACTAACGTTTATTTGGTACTACATTATTGCAGAAAGTCTGTGATTTTAGTTTGTACAAAGGAATGTGTCGTTGATGATAACAAAAACGTGTGCAATGAATGAATGCGAGGAAATATCTCCTCTAGAATATTCTTTTGATGAGAAACAAAAGCGCGTATTTTCCCCAAGCATGAGAGAGCTTACGAGGCGTTGACTTTTGGATTCGTCGGTTACGTCAATATTGTCATCACTGCTTTCGTCATTTTGTCACTTTAATGTAGTTTTAATGGACAAAATGACATCTTCATCAGACACTTCAGAGCGCTTTTGAATATTATATTCCACAGATAAGAAATCCTCCAAATCTACCTGATCAGGGAATGATGTTAATTTTTTGGCAGACTTCCAAATTGCGTTCAACTTATAGGACTCATTCAAATCTAAAATTTCTGATTCATTTTCTTCTGTTTCAGTTAACTGGGCAGGTTTCCAACAGTTAGAAATTGTTTTCTGGCTAATTTCTTGCCACGAACCAGAGATCATTTCAATAGCTTCTTTGAGATTTATTTTTGGGCTTTCTCCATTCTCTAAGTCGCAAAGAATTTTCGTAACAAAAGAGTTCTGAAACGAGATTTTACAGCACGGATGATGCCTTGGTCTAGAGCAATTCGACGAAAAGTACTCAACTTGGATGCAGTCCAATTTCAGGGGATTATTATGAGGCATGCAATTATCAATCAGGAGAAGCATTTTCCATTTTTTAGCTTTCATTACTTTGTCAAAATGCACTAACCAATCATTAAAGATATCTTTTGTCATCCATGCCTTCCTATTGAATTTAATATCAGAAGCCAATGAATGACAGTTCTAAAAGCAACGGGGCTTGCCAGAGTGACCAACAATTAATATTTTTCTCTTCTCTGTTCCAGATTTTTTACAACAAAAGGGTGCTTTAATTCGTTGCTTTGAAGTTTTTATTCCAATGCATTTGTCGCCTTTAAATGTTAATATTTTTCTCAGTTCAAGTTCATAAAATATTCCAGCTTCGTCAGCATTGGAAACATGATCGAAGCTCAATGTCTTTATAAGGGTAGCTATTTCTCTAGTTCTCCATTCATTTACAGTCTTTGTAGGTACATCACATGCTTCTTCGAAAATTGATTTAATTGCAATTCCATAGCAAGTACGAAAGCGATTGTGCCATCCGACATTGTCTTGGAAATTTTCGATAACAAGCATTGTTCCGAACTCTTGAACATTCTGCATTATCAGAGGACCACTTATAGGTACATTGCGTGAACGAACATCTTTGAACCATTTCGACACGACTTTATCGACATCTTGAAATTGAGACTGTCGCATTCGTTTTCTATGGGAACCTATGCTTGCATTTTGGAATTGTCTCTCAATCTTTTCTTTACCTTTTAGAAATGAAGATAATGTCGAGGGTGTTATTACCATTTTTTGGCCCACATCAGTTTTTAGCAATTCTTTATCTATCTCAGAAATTATGGTTTTCTTTTCTTCCAACGAAAATTGTTTTCGTTTCACACAAGCCATTTTATAAACGAACGAAGCAAGAAACACGCTGCAACAGATACTGGAGATAGAGATATCCCAGAAAAAGCACAAACACTCCTTTCATAGTGAAGTCCACCTGTTGTCTGTCACGTGATCATTTTGAAGGGTACGAGTTAATGACGGAAAAGGAATTTGGGAAAAGAAGTAGGCAAAAGAAAAAATAGCAAAGGGGAAAAAACTGAAATTGCACCTGTCCCCAAAACAACAAGGTTTTTTTTTATGTTCGACGTTATATTCCAAGCATATTTAATTTCTGTTAAGCAGTTGAAAAAAAAGGGCTCTATGAAGATTTTTTGTTGTAACGGAATTCCTAAAAAAATGCATTTCGTTAAATCGGAATTTTTAACACATTGGGGTTAATGCAATTTGAAATGGGGATTTGTCAAATTTCGTAATGACGAGATTTTTCGTTGTAATGGAATTCGTTCTAACCGAAATCTACTGTATTTTGTTCTTTCAGCAGTGGAATTAACCAATTAGCCTATGTTAAGATAACATACTTTTATTTTATGAAACGTGAATAATTTTGTTCAAATAATGAAAAAAAAACCCTTTTAGTTACTTAAACGTTTGGAATATATGGTGGTAGGTTATGTTTAATTAATGGTTATATATATATATATATATATACAGTAGACTCTCGTTTTTACGAACCTCTTTTTCACGAACACTTGCGATTTTACGAACTATAGAGTGGTCCCGAATACGCTCCCATAGAATCAATGTAATTTTTCGCTCCCATTTACGAACTACAGATTATGAAAATCTCTTTTTTGCGAACTCAGTTTTCGTATTTATAATTTTTTTTTCTTTTTTTTTAAGTATCGGAATGCAGTGCCAACGTCACTTAAACTCTATACAGGTACAATGAGACATCAGGTACATTCGAAGAATGTGTTGTTTTTCCCGAGTCTCTTTCATAGGTAGGGAGCATAGCAACAATTTCAAGTAACGGTTGTCAGGACTAAGGTACTTTTTTGAAGGGAACTATAACTGTGAAAGGTAACGTTAGTAAAGGTTTCCATAGATAAAATGGAAACATATTTTTCAAAATGTGATTTTTTTAAAAATGATAAATGATTATTTCCATTCCTAATTTTTTATCTATGTTTTCATCTATGTATTTTAGTCTACTAAGTACTTATACAGTCTGTGTTTTCATAATTAATATTTTGAAAGCATGGTAACTTATGTTTCTGTGTACTAAATTTATTTTTTGTGCATAAATTTGAATTTATTTCTTGAATATTTAAAAATACATGTATAACTTTATTAAATAATAAATAATCTTGCTTCATCCATGAAGAGGGGGCAGTTTGATAAAAATAGACATAAATAATGCACGTATTCATATCATTTTTGGTGTTTTTCTATTTTACGAACTTTCTATTTTACGAACTGTTTGGGTGTTCCCTATGAGTTCGTAAAAACGAGCGTCGACTGTATATATATATTGTATTAAACAAACTTTCATCAAAACCACTTCCTCCGTTACTCATAATTAATTTGTAACATGAATATTTTATAAAAGCACTCATTCTTTATATGGGATCATTTTGTTTATGTTAAAAAAAAAACTTTACATTAAAAAAGTATTTAAAAAATATTTGTGTATTATTAGCAGGAAAGCTGTTGTTTTCGCTTTTTAAATAATATTTTAATTCCGCTCTTTTATTGGTTTTATTTAATCATATTACAAGCTAGACTGTTTTTAAAAAGTAATTGTTACATTATATATATTTAAATAAATAAAATAAAATTCTCATTTTTGAAAATTTTCAAATTTAATGAAAAGTATTTAAATAATATATATTTCTAAAATATGTATGTTATGTTAATAGTTTTAAATCTTTTACTAACTCTTTAAAAGCTCTTTTTTAAAACTTATATAAAAAAAAAAAATTCTTTGCAAAATATCCTTGGGAAATATTTTTTGAGTAATATTATTCAATGACGATATTCAGTACACCAAAGAAAACAAATAAGTAACTAAAATACACACATATATATATATTAAAATAAATAAAAGTGTTTCTTTCAAGGGGATCGCAGCATATATATATAAAATTCAGCCTACGGACATCGCTTAATACAACTATAGACGTAGTAAGGCTAATAATAATTTAATAATAAAAATAATAGATAATATTGACTATAGACCTTCGAAAAATGTTATGTACAGATTGTACAGTTGCTTGCACAGAAACAAACAGTATTTGCATGATGTATTATAGTAGATATTTCGAGAATAATTATAAAGACGAAAAAATAAATCACCAATAATTATATCGTGGAGACTAGGGAGGGTTGACCATAGGGGAGCCTTGATCCACCTATCAGTTTTCATATTTAAGAGAATTTCAAAGTTTTATCAATAGGTGCCAAACAAAGATACTAAAATGCCCAAACAACAGTCTTTGTTTCATACCGATAGTGGTAGGATTGTGCAGAATAACACCTAACGGAATTATGCTAAATTTGATGGTTTTGAAGCATTATTTTTCGAGCGCGAAATTTTGTCTAAATGTTTGTAGCTGAAGAACTGGATTTGTGAATGAGTTTTTCCATGGTTTAATTATTTTGTCCTCCACAGAGGAAGTAATCAGTGGTTTTTACTCTGATGGAAAGAGATTACTGTCTGTCAGCTGGATGAATAACACTAAAAATAACCCCTGTATCTGATGTATTGCTATGAATAGAACAAAATGTTATCTATTTAAAAAACTGTCTACTAAAATTACAATACATTTTTCCTACAGGATTCCAGTAAAATGTTATGATAATTAAAATTTTAAAACTAGATGAACATATAATGTGAATACAACAACGTTCAAAATAAATTAAGTTGGTTAGCAATAAATTAATTGCAATTTCTAATACAATTCGGGAAAGTAAATAAATTTTAACAACATATTTTATTTGGATTGCAGTGTATAAAGAAGCCTCAGGGTGGATTATTTTTTTTAAAGATTTTAAGTCGTTGTTCACAGTTTATTTTGTTTTTAAATTGACTTAAATTGGTTGTGACATTGTACTCGTAAAAACGGTCAAATATAGTGCTTAAATGCTTCATGTGAATTTACACCTTTTAATTAAGTTTTAAAATGTTTTCTAAAGATATAAATTTGCGCATTATGTTGGCATTGTACTTAATATATTATACGTAGAACTTTAAAAATGAAGAAATTTTATGTGATTGAAAACATCTGATATAAAATGTTGTCTAAACAGCTTTAAATCATCATTTCCAAATGATTTAATTCAAATTCCAATTATTCTCTAAATAAAAGATTCGAATACAAAAAATTTCAATGGAAACGCATTAGTTTTATTCCACTAGAAATTGTTATTTACTTAGCAATAATGAATTGAATATCAACACCTAAGCATACCGATTCCAATAAAAATTTTTAGTCTTATTTACTACAGACGACAACAGTGTTTGTGTTTTACATTTTATAATAATCTAATAAATTGGAATCCAAACTTGGATACGCGCTTTAGTTGCAGCAGGTACTTTAAAAATCTTTGTTTTAAGGTTATTGATGGTTATTAAATTATTGACTGATTTACAGTTAACAAATAAATTCCTCTTTTATCATAAAATGTTTATACATTCGGTATAAGCGGTGTTGAAACGTTAATTACACGCTGTAAAAAATTTGTCATAATGTTACTCCATAAAATTGGTGAAAATTGACGAAATCCGTCCATTCTGAAAAGCATTCTAATTCCAACTCTAATACTTCAGTTGTGTTACCATTTTTTCCTGAAATCAGTCAGCAAGTTGCTATAATCTTAAGAAGGTTTGATTTTAATGTTATTTTTTCTCCTGTTAATAAAATCAATTTTTTCAAATCTCAAACACCCCGTTGATCGCCTAGATAACTGGGGTATTTACCAAATCTCTTGCCAGTGTGGCCTTTCTTATATGTGCCAGACTAAACGCGCTCTTAGATTTCGTTTAAACGAGCATGAAGTTTATGTTAAAAATCAGGAGCTCGAACGTTCTTCTATTGCTCAACATTCTTGGTCTTCTCAACATAGGTTCGATTTTTCCTCAGCCATCATTATCCAAAAATGTTCTTCTAACTTTGATCTTGATTTTTGGGAAGCTTACCACATCATTACAAATTCTCATTCTTTAGTCAATGACTTATCTAGTACTCCTGATTTTCCAAGTATTTGGAAAGCATTAATTTAATTTCCCCTTTTTTGGTTTCTTTTCTCTCCTTCTCCGATAGATGTCGCTACTTGTGCACCCAGTCGTTTCCACTGCTTCTCTCTCATTGGTTGTTTTTAGCGCCTTCGCTACCCGCATCGGGTATATAAGCCAGCGCGTTTCTGTCTGTCATTTTGCTCAACCTTGCTTTTTCTAGCACGCTGTTCCTTTTTCCCTATCTTGCACTGAAGAAGAATCTTGTTAGTAGATTTGAAACAACTGTTTGCTGCTTTTCATGTATTATTTGTGCATTTTTAAACGTTGGTTTTTCTGCTTTTTAATATTGTTGCACAAAGGCTTTATTTGCTATTTTTATGTTTATTATTTTATTTTATTTCATTAAATGTGAATTATTATTTTCAAATGAAAAAAACAAAAACAAATAAACAAACTTACTAACATTTTTAGAACGTAAAAAAAAAAAGCATTTCTCAAAAACATTTTCTGCGTTAGTCATAAATAACTTTTAACATGAGTATTTTATAAAACCTCCCTTCATCAGTAATTTTTATTTTCCTTGTATTACAATGAGTTAACCATTAATTTCACTTAAGTTTTTGCTTTTATTCAAGAATAATTTCTCAGGGGCATTTATTTACCTTTTTTAAAATCTCTATTTAAAATAATACATTATTCCAGGCTGTTTCATTCTGTTGCGTTAAAAAAATTCATCGAATGCTATCAAATGCAAATTTACGGTGTTAGTGGGGAGTTCGCTTATTATCGGTGTGTGACATATACTATTTTGTATTGTTAAGAATAGAATTTTTATGAAGACAGTTATTGTTAGAGACGATATAAAATAAAGATAAGTATGGCTAAGAGATTTATATAATATAAAATGAAATGATGCTAAGATAAATTACTTAGGAGAATGGGTATTGTTAAAATATGAATACAAAATAAAGATTTAGGTATGTTTTGTCAAGACTGAAATAAAAGAGGAAATTTCTAAAAAGTGAAATTGAAGTATTTTTAAGATGAAATATTGATATGATACTATTTTGCTGTTTTGTTAATTGCTATTCAAATTGAAAAATATTAAATTTATTAAAAGATCTCGAATAGCAATTAATTAGAAAAATAAATATTTAAAAAAAAAAACCTTCCCATTTATTCATTAAGGATTCTAACACCAATATTGTTAAAATAATTATTTAGAAACAAAGCTTAATATTGCTAAGATATAAAGATTAAGTTAACCAATTTTGACAGTAAAATATGAGCAAGTGTATGTTAAATTTGTTTGTTTCATAAAATATTTTGGAAGCATTTTTGTTAAGACGGTATTTTTTTTTAAATTATCATATGAAAATTCCTTAGCTCTATACGGTTTCCAGCTACGTTTAAAAAATACGATATTTAAATTATGGAATAGTTATTAAAGAAACAGTTATTTGCTGAAATTTTACTCGCAGTTAATTTTCAGTCAGTTATTTGAAGCAGAAAGAAAAGTAGAAAGATCTTTTAAACAGAGATTCTCCTGATTAATTTATCAAGTTGGGTATGAAGTTTTACTCCAGTGAACTATATAAATAATAGAAAAATAAATTTATTGATATATTTAATTTAAATATACAGGTTGATTCAAAGAAAGTTTACAAAATGACATCGCAAATCAGGCATACAACAAGGATAAAAAATAACACAGGAACATAGTTCGAAAACCACTTATTTAGTCACAAAAACAGGGTGTATCATCCTAACCCAGTTTGAGTTGACAGTAATAACTATCAGAAAACTGAACTACATTATAATAAAACATTTAGAAGATATTCTCACCAGTTTTGTAAATGTGATAACAGCAAGCAAAAGTGGCAGAAGTTTGCATTATACGCGCATACTCGTATATGTATACTCGTAGTAGCCATGCATACTGTAACTCAGTAGTTACATGATTTTGTTTTGCCATTCGGTGCTTTAGATTTGTCTTTTGATGAACTATTATCTGTTACTTACGTGTGATAACAAGCGTCTAAGGTTATGAAGTCTGTTTTCGTTCTGATTTGTTATCACGGGAAGGTTATAACATCTTTTATTGATATTGATAACACCTTTTATTGATATTGCTTTCAATGTACTCGACTGGCGTTTTTTCTCTATCTTTATAAGGTAGTCATTATTAAGTCTGAACAATATTAACATCATTTATGAAAATTATTATATCGTTGAACAGTTGTTATTATGCGGTGTAAACACTTTAAAGTAAGTACAGCAAAATCTCCCTAAAGCGACCATGTTCCGTTCCAATAAAAATTGGTCGCTCCGAGAGGTGGTCTCTTAATGGAGGTCATGTTTAAATCTAGATTTTAATTGTTGAAAAAAGGTAAAAAATAATGCTAATAAAATTTATTTTTAACATTAGAAAAAAGTATGAAAATTTATGCACCAAAATAAAGGTTAATCACATAAGTTAATGAGTGGAGAGTTTAAAAAATGAAAACATTGACGTTTGCTTTGATTTTACCGTTTTAACTTTTATAACTTTTACTTCCAAATCCTTTCGAAGTTCCGAAATAAATGCAATTTGTTTTGGACGGAATAAATAATAATGATATCATTAATTTATCTATGTATTTCAGAGTTTCCTGACAGAATATGGCAGGGTAGTTTATTGGCCGTTATTATTAATTTATCATCAGAGCTAAATTCATTGCGTAAAAAGGCACAAAGGGGTTTAAACACTAAAAAGCTACCTGAATAAAAAGAAATTCTAAACTTAGTTTAGAAGTTTGAAGAATAATACTCTCTCTGGAATTATTTTTCTAATAAAACCTTCTTCAAGCGACCAGGAAAAAACAGAATTTGGTTCATTTTCTTCAAAGAAATTGGTCGCTCATAGAGGGAGGTCAACTGGGATGGTCACTGAATTAAAGCAAAATTAGTATTGAGCTTATGGCAGTAAATTTCGTTCCATGAAAAAAAATGGTCGTTCAGGGAGGAGGTCGCACAGAAAGGTTTCACTGTATATAACGTAAAGCGAGGAGAGTCTGCGCACATTTCAAAAGAATAATAATAAAAAACTAAATATTAATATTTTGCTAAACTATGCATGAATAATTTTGACTTCATTTGTTTATTAGGCATTTCCATTCTTATTTTGTTGTTATACTGTAATTTAATAGAACAGCAGTAATAAAACTAAGAAAACTATTTTGCGCAATCTCTCCTTACAGGGTAGGAGCGAATGCGCACATGGGTAGGAGAGATTGCGCACATAGGTAGAAGGGATTGTTATTAATAATAACTACAATTAAATTGTTAACAATAATAATTACATTTAATCGACATTGTTGAAATGTTTTTGTGAGCAAATATTATTGTATTAGGTGTGAATATTTCAACCAAATGTTTACATAATAAATAAAAGAAAGAATTTTAACAACAATTAAAAATTTTAATTTAAGAAGATTAAAATATCAAAAAGGAAGCCCTACTAAGATTACCAGATAACATTAATCTAGTCGATAACATGTTTAACTTGAAAATTACTTTATTTCCATTTCCACAGTTTCACTGTATTTTGTTTGCAAAACGAAGTTGTCGTCGTCCACAATCAATGCACTTATTGTTGTAAATCGTGCATCTTACGTGCAATCACCTGCAACAAGCAATACATTGAATCCAGTCAGTTGTCGAAGATCTCTCCTGGTACAGTTCCAGACATTCAGTGCACTCATCCTCACTGTCATTCGGTTTTTTCCTTTAGTTTTTTTTATCCCACTTTTTATAGAAACACATTATTTTCAGCAGTTTTTTTTTTTTTTTTTTTTTTTTTCTTTTTTTGCGGCATCTTTCTTAAGTTTTTTTTCATGTATATTTTGTGGATCAGTAACATTAGTTGAACTATGTTTCCTTTTGATTTCGATGGCATTACACTACTTGGAATGGGTGAAAGCTTTTCCAAAACATTTCTCTAGGAAAATTTATTTTAGTTAACAAAATTAATTTATTAGCAAATTAATTGCTCATAAATTAAATAAATAAATAAATAAATAAATATATTTAATTAAATTATTAACAAATATATTATTAATTTATTAACAAAAATAATTACATAAAATTTATTTAATTACAACTGTATTATTAATTTATTAATAAAATTTTTATCTGCAAAAGTATTTTTTTTTGCAAATTAATTTGTTGCCAAATTTAGTTTTGATAATTATGTGTTTTTCCGAAATTATATCAAAATTTATTCATTCATACGTTTTACACGTAATTTGCAATTTATACAAATTAATCAAAAAGATGTGTAATCTCTCCTAGCACTTAAACTTATGGGGAAATGCGCCATCTCTCCTAAGTAGCAGATGCGCAAACTCTCCTATTTTGGTAGGAGAGGTTCCGCGGCCTTTTATTTAAATATGGCCACTTCTAAAAGGAATTGCTGGTGTTCGCATACTTAGTCCAGGTTAGTAATTTATAAGAAATCGTTTAAGTACAAAATATTTTGTATTACTGACGTTCTATAAAAATTCTGACGAACAGTTATGATTATTCTAGCACATACTTTAGAAAAACAAAACAAAATAGCACTGCTTTATCCAAGACGCTTCGAACAATCAATATGCATATTCATGTAGACACTGCACTAATGCTACTGTACAAGTACCTGGAGTCGCTGCGCGTGCATTCTACGCCTTCCCGTCGAATCTCTTTGTGCGCAATCTCTCCTACCGCGCGAAATCTCCTCGCTTTACGTTAATATAAAATTATGTTTTTTGAGCAATTTTTGTTACGTAATTCAGGAGTGACATGACAACATTATGTCCAACAGATAGATAAATACATTTTTCACTATATTTTTAGTGGTTAATTAACCCAAATAATTAACAATAATATACTTAAATATAATGTTTTGGAACAGATGTTATATATTACCGCGGCCGCCATCTCGGATTTCTCGGCGATATTTTGTTGGCGTTTATAGATAATGCCACACCGACGAGTCATGTGTTCTGGCAACCCCGTAAAGCCTAACATGTGCATAAATCTGCTTGGCAACATTTACTTGGCGGAAAAGTGGTTTTCACGCCAAGAAATTTCCAAAATGGCGGCCGCGTGAATCTATAATATCTGTTCCAATGTTTTCCTAACAAATAAAAAAAAATTGTATTAAAGGGTTAAGTAAAGTGATTTTGTTGTATGTTTTATTCTTATGAATTTCCTACTTGATTCCAATGAAAAGTTTTAATAATCGAAATTCGAGAATTAGAATAACATATAATGTGAATGCGATAAATTTAAAAATAAATTATTTAGGGTACCAATAAATAAATCGTAAATTTTAGTACAATCAGGAAAAGTGAAATTAAATTTTCATGATACAGTTTGTTTGTATTGCATTGTAAACATAAGTTTCAGGATGTGTTAGTGTTGCTGGAAATTTTGAAATCTTTGATCAAAATTTATTTTGTTTTTAATTTAATTTGAGTTGATTGCAGCATTTTAATGCAATATAAAAAGTGTTAAATATCATTCTTAAATGTAGCATTTGAATTTCCTACATTTTTTTCTGAAGATATAAATTTCAGTGCATTATGCTTGTAGTGTACTTAATAAATTATACGTGTTACTCTAAATATGATGAGGTTTTATCTGTTTGAAAGCATAGGATGTACATTTTATATTAATAGCTTAAAATAATATTTTACAAATGATTTAATTTAAATTACAATTCTTCTTTAAATAAAATATTCGAATGCATTTTCAATGTAAAATGCATTAATTTTATTCCATTTGAAATTACTATTTACTTAACAATAATGAATTTAATGCCAACACGTAAGCATATAGATTCCAATGTGAAATTTCAGTCTTATTTAAAGGATAAAGGCAGCGTTTGTGCTTTCCATTATCGTAATAATTCAATTAATTAGAACATATTTTTGAATGCGTGAATTTAGTTGCAATACGTATTCTAAAACTATTTGTTTTAGGATATTTAATTATTGCCCGATGAACAGTTAACAAATTAAACTCTCCTTTATCATAAAAAATTACGCATTCACAAATTTACATACTTTATCGTACAGATTTATATATAGTGTCGATGCATTAATTTCAATATAAAGAGTTGTATAAGAAATGTGATCAAAATCAAAGATTTTCTATGAAATGATTAATTTAATTCCCATACTAATAATAATTATTTTTTCACAATATTCTTAATAAAGTAAAACAGTATGGGCTTTAATATGTAATATAATATAATGTAAATTACCCTATTTTAATATAATTTATGCTTTAAAAAATATTTTTATTCAAATATCATTGAAAAAGCAAAGAAAAAATTTGTATTGTTAAAAAAGCGCCGGGATGAACCGATGCTAAGATATGGATATTTTATTTAAATAATTGTGAATTATTTCATTGAAATGTGAAAAAGAACCTTACTAACATGTTTATACTGTTTAACTCCTTGCCTGTGACGCACGAACTCAGTTCGGGCAATGCACATTAGTCTATTTTGGAATGCCCGATCTGAATTCGGGCAAGAGAAAATTGGTGTTTTAATTCCGTGAAGGCCGAACTCAGTTCGTCCGATGCATAATATGTAATTTACCATTTTCCCAATAGATGGCGATATTTTCCCGCGAAATGTTCTGCAGTTTCGCGCCATTTGACGGATTTTTGTAATTTTGCAATTCTTCCCAAATTTCATTCAAACCATTCAGAGAGGTAACAAAAATCATTTTGGGCACGTTTTTCTTAAATATATTCCACAGACAAGGGTATAAAAACATTTTTGAAAAAAAATGTAAATTTCGTAAATAACTTTCAATATGAATATTTTATAAAAGCTCCCTTCATCTGTGGTTTTTATTTTCCTTCTATTATTGCAAAGAATATAAAATGAGTTAGCTATTATTTTCACTTAGGTTTTTTTTTTATTATTATTCAAGAATAATTTCCCAAGGCACATTTGTTGATTTTCTTTTCATAATCGTTATTTAAATTAATACATTATTCCTGGCTGTTTTGTTCTGTTACTTTAAAGACAATCGAATGCAATCAAATACCCTTTTCTGTTGTTAGGCGGAAATCTTTTTATTGTCTTGTGTAACGTGTAATATTTAAAAAATATTATCAAGAATGAAGTAATAAGAAATATAATTATTGTTATCATAAAATATAAAGATAAGTATAAGTATTGTTAAGAGTTTGTATATTATAAAGTGAGGTAATCCTAAGATAAAATATTTAGGAGTATGGTATTGTTAAGTTATTGATATATAGAATAAGGATTAAGGTAAATATTTTGAAATTTGAAATAAGATAATTTTTTTTTAACATATGATTGTTGTATATTTACGATAAAGTAGTGTTAATGATACTATATTTTTGTTTTGTTATTTCACAATCATTCCTATTCCGAAAGAAATCTACAACATTTACTAAAACTTTTCAAATATAAAAAAAATCTTTAGAAACACGTTCCCTTTACTTGCGAGTGATTTTTAACCTAAATATTTTATTTCAGTGAACATAATTTTCCCTCTTTTATTGTAAAGAATATAAAATGAGATAGATATTAATTTTGCAATTTTTTTTATATTCAATAAAATTTTGACTTTTCGTTGATTGAATTTTGCTTTTTTAATTTTCTGAGCCTTATTTGTATTAATACATTATTCCATACCGTTTAATTCTATTGAAAAATAATGCAATTAACAGTATTTTTATGTTCTTAGAAAGTAAAAATTTGTTATCATGTCTCAACTATTATTTCATTTTAACTATACTGTTTTATTGCTTTACTTAACCTTATCTCCACCTATTTTTTTTTTTTTACGATGCGATTGTTACATCAAATATTTAAAAATTAATTGATAAAAGTTTAAAATATTGATAGTACTGCAGTATGCTCAAAACATTTCAAGCAATAAATGTTAGTAGTATAAATATTATATGGATGTTTTTAGTATATAAGTATATTAAATAATTTTTACAAGTTTCTGTTTTTGAAAATTTCAAAAGTAACTGAAAATTTTAAGCAGGATACATTTCTGAATTTTTTTCCGATTAAAGTACAGTCGTGGAAAAAAAAGTAAACACCCCCTATTAACTCCGCAACAAATTTTCGTAGAAGAAAGTTACTGGTACCGAACAATTGGAAGTAAAGTCTACTTTTAAATGATGTATATAAAATTTCCTTAGGGGGCCATCTACATATTAAAACGAACCATAACTTCATTTTTTTTCAATAGCAATACCCAATTCTGACAGCATAAATGAACTCTACACCCTTCAATTAGCCTAAAAGCAAATTTTTATGTAATTCGTACCATAAGTTTCCGAGAAATTACATATTTTTAAACGAGCGTATTTTAAGGGCTGTATCCAAATTGAAGTTGGGTACTCGATTGTTAACCGAGAGAGCCCCCTTCTTGATCAAGGCACCTTAAGCAGTCAATGAAGCCTGTTAGATAACAAGGCAGCAGAAGAAATTTCCAAATATCTACTCACTCCTACCATAGACGGCCCCTTAAACCATCATTTTGCTGTTTTTAAGCATAATTTGAAAACTATTTGGAAGAAAAATGTGAAATTTTGGATTTTCATTACGCAGGACTTAATAAATCTAAATCCACCAAAAAAATTGTAGGTTGCAATTCATAATTTTTTCGAATATTATTTTCATAATTCGTATCATAAAATTATAAAAATTGCAAATTCAGCGTATTTATGTTTGGGGACATTAGTTTTATTGCTACACAAAAAATTAGCACATTAGGAGCATAATTTCAGGAGATATAAATAAAAATATGAAAATGTAATTTAACATTAGAAGCACTAAATTTTGAATGCTTATAATTCAAAAACTTATCATTCAAACGACTTGAAATATGGTGTCTAGGCATAGTTTGAACCAAAGATTTGAAATATCTCGTTAAAATTGGGTATTGCCATTGAAAAAAATGAGGTTTGCGTTCGTTTTAATATGTAGATGACCCCTAAGCAAATTTTATATACATCATTTAAAAGTAGACTTTATTTCAAATCGTTCGGTACCAGTAACGTCCGTCTACGATAATTTGTTGAAGAGTTACTAGGGGGTGTTTACTTTTTTTTCCACGACTGTACATAGAAAATGCATAATAAACAATAAATTAAAGTTATTCACATGCCTTCACAAAAATAATAAAAATAACGAAACATATTTTTTAGCTATTTGTATATGCAAAACAAAAATTGTATGTTTTTATTTACCAGTCATCAGAAATTAACAGGAACACTTTTCTTGAAATTTACGGGAAGCAAAAAAGTCCTTTTTCTCATAAACATTCACGTAACATACTGTTTTTTTTTACATTTTAAATGTCACCTTCAGAAACATTTTCCTAGTTTAAAGAATTGTTATACCTCTGAATAAAATGCAAGTGGAAATAAAATGAAAGTGGTTTCTTTTTTTCTTTCTACGACTATAAAATGTCAGTTACATAATTATCAGTCATTAACTGGTATTTCGTCGTGTTTATATATAAGATCTCTATAAAACATGTGTCTTGTGAATAATAAATTGGTTCTTATTAGTTATTAATATGTTTATTGATTGGCAAAAGCTAAAAAAATTGAAATTGCCAAAAAATATTAAATTACTGGAGCTATCAGCAAACTCACAATACAGTGAATTTTTAATTTGCATTAAAATTACACACTTAATGCCAAAAGTATTTGTTTTATTTAGAATAGATTATAAATACAAAAAGTAAAAATATCTTGAACATTTTAAATTACTATCCGGAAATTAATAAATTTTTCTCAGGATGTTTTTATGATAACAATAGGAAATATTGTATACAATACAATAAAATCAAAGGTAAATAATCGTGTTTACTGACGATCTCTACATGATTACAGAAAATTATTCTTTTGAACTATTTTTTTGCCCACTTCTCCTTGAATGAGTGAAGCAAAATTTATTTTGTTCTTTCAACACTGGTATGCATTTTTTTGTTAAAAATTACATTGTTATTTTCTAAATCGAAGTCCTCAGCATTAATTTGATATAGTATTGTTAAGATATAAACAGTAAAGCACTGCCAAGGGTAACACATGGATAAGAGATTGTTAAATGAGATCGTTACATAAAATATCTTAAACGCATAGTTAAGAAATTGAAATTTTAAGATAAAATATAGTTAAGATGAAATATTAAAATATTAATAATATTATTTCATTAATTGCGAATTCTTTTTGTTCATATGCGATAAATAACTTTAAAATTTTTAAATTTTAGGAAGTTTAAAATTACATTCTATCAAAATATTTGTCTTCTAATTATAAGTATATTTTAACATCAACGTTTGATAAGACACTTTTTTAGCGAAAAACATAATAAACGTGATGAAATTCCAGTTAATGACCGGTAATTATATAAATGATATTTTATAGTCGTAGAAAGAAGAAGAAGAAGAGATAATATATATTTCATATCAAAGCAAAAGAACTCATTGTTTTGAGTACATCATTTTTATCCAAAGCTTGTTAAACTAGAAAAATGTCTGTAAAAGTGACAGTTAAAAAGTTTGAAAAGCCTAAAAGTTACGTGAATGTTTCTGAAAAAAGGCTTTTTTGCTACCTTAAATTTTAAGAAAATATTTTTAATTAATTAACAGATATTTCTGATTGCTTTTCACAAAAATTATTTTAGAAGGTAAAGGAAAGACTTCTACAATTTTGAATAAACTTTTCTTCTACAGAGTGAATCAAAATTAGCTATATTCATACGAAATGCTTAAAAACTCGACAACTAACAAAAATACAATAATGTAATATAAGGTCATTGTTAATTCATTTAATTCTCGACAGATGACGCGACATGTTCATGATGCAGAACACAACGCTTACGTATTGGCAAAGTTTAGACCACATAATTGTTTAGATAAATGTTTAGACAAAACTCCTGAACTGCATGGCATGGAATTATTGAAAATTATTTCCATAGATGAGGTACTATTTCTCTGTAAGTATTTTTTCCAACGAGCAAGGTCAACAGCTAACACGGCCCCTCGGGTGACAATAGAACGGGTGAAACCAGTTTTTCAAGGTAATGTGATTTCAATGGGACTTTGGCCTACTCGATTCCCAGACTTGACGTTGCCAGACTTGTTCAAGACTAGTTATTTAAAACAGCGGGTATATCTCAACAATCCTCATACAATTCAGGAAGACCAGAATAATCTTCGCATGGAAATAAACACCATCCCTGATGACACGCGGCAACGTGTTTCTTCGAATATCTGTCATCTCATATGTTTATTCAAAAAGGAAAACGAGAGTCACTTTGAGCATCTATTGTAAACTGGGTGTATGGATAATTAAATCAACTCCGTACATCGTAAATTACTTGATTGTAGTGTCGTTTGTCGTGGAGTTTTTCAGCATTTCGTGGTCATAGAGACTTTTAGATATTTCTGTATACAAAGATAAATTTTTGAGATTTTTTAAATAATCGGTTAAAACAATTCCTTACTACATATTAAAGTAATTAATATTAAGAAGATTAATATGCAGAGCTTCAGAAAATAGCATTAGGTTTGTCAAACGCTATATTTGCGAATTAACACAATATTATCAAATTTATCCACCATGGCTTTAATTTATTATTAACATAACGTTTTACCATATTTTGTATCTTCTTATAAAGTTGTAAAGTTAAGCCTTTTCCTTTTCTACCTTACGTTTAACATCCTGAATATTTAAAAATTTGTCGTTAAGAAATAATTTTATATGAATACAAGTTTTCAAAGATTTTACAAGAAGCTTAATGTACTGCGTAACTGAAGCAGCATTAAAATTTAATAAATGAACAGAAAAAACTAAGAGTTAAAAAAGAAAATTAAAACCTGCAAATTTCATTTCCTTGCTGTTCATATTATAAATGAAAGGAAATTTCAAAAGGATAGCTATAGGAAGAAGAAACGTAGAAAAACTTATTGAGTGGAATTTCTTCTAATTGCTTTTTTCTGAAGTAGTTTGCTATGCCGTTGCTTGTGTTGAATGAGTTTTTACTTCTTAAATGTTAAATTTGATCGGCAAAAATGAATAATGAAACGATGAAAATACTGAAAATATATGAGTTTTCTTTTGTTTGCAATTTATAAAAATTTTATAGAAAAAATATCATTAGGCAAAAATAAATAAATAAACGATATCTACACCACGTTCTCTATTTTATGATAAAAAGTGTTGCTTGAACGCTAAAGATTTAAATTAAAATTTAGTACCTCAAAATAGATAGCTAGACAAACGTTTATTTGAAATGATTTATTTAAAAAACTAAACAAATATTTATTACGTGAACTATAATTGGTGAAATCCAGATAATATCGTTGAGTATCTTGAGAAAATTTCTATGAGTTATAATGTATTGTTAATAAAAAACACCATTTTTACGAGAACGTATGTTAAAGATAAAGATTGGAATAATAAAAATAAGTATTATTAATAATAAAGTATAAAGTAGTATAATACTAATAAAAACAAGTAATAAATTCTGTTTTAAAATCAGTCTTTTAAAATTTCGCTATAATTAATAAAGACAACACGAATGTGTTTTATTTCAATAAAAAAAATTGATTTGGGAAACATATTTTAAATTGTGTGAAATAATATGTTTTCAGGCAATCATCTGTGATTGATAACGTCACTCTTAGATATTTGATCTGTTATGCTGGCATAACTGTCCGGAAAATATCGTAAATACATGAATATGTCTTCGTGAATAATAACAAATGTTTTATAAGAAATAAAAGAAGATATGCTATATTCAAAGTTACCAGTTGAAATAGAAAATGGGACAAGCTACACGCAAGAAATAAAATGAAAATC
The DNA here is from genome assembly GCA_963932465.1 of Maratus speciosus. NCBI lineage: Eukaryota > Metazoa > Arthropoda > Arachnida > Araneae > Salticidae > Maratus > Maratus speciosus. The sequence goes on along the minus strand of OZ010789.1, from coordinate 103,325,037 downwards.
CTTACATAAATTCAATGCATGGAAATTTTTATCTAGAGAAGGTATCATTATCAGAAGAAAATATGATTTCCGAAAAACATTTCAAAATATTTTTTGAAAGTGTAGTTTAAAAATATAATTTAATTTCTTTGTTTGCGTTTAGGATGTTTGTTTTAAAGATGAATAGTGGAAGTTTTAAAATAAATTAAACCAAAGTGATTTAACTTCATTTTTTTTGTTTTTGACATTCACCATGATTAACAATTTTCAGCGAAGTATTGTTGGCCAAATTTCGTTGCTATTTGTACAATATTTGTGTGTTTTTTAATTATTAGATTTCTTTTTTAATATACTTGTCCTATATAAAATATAGAATATACAAATGTAGACCTTAGACAGCTACGTTACAACACTTATGTTAGTTTAGCTTTGTGAGAAATTAATGTAAAAAATTAAAATCTAGATGAACTGTTTATTACGTAATAGAATTGTAGATTACCTCGACATAATGCACACTTTTAAAAATTAATGATAATATTTTTTTCCACTTATCATTCGGAAATTCCCCAGCTCTAACGAGTTTGCAAAATGAAATTCGGACCATTCATGTTTGTCAGGTGCAGGTGATAAATCACCAATTATTGCTCTCATTGCCATCATTTATTCGTTTTGCATTCATCTCAATAAAATCAACCTTTCATTCTTTTCATTTAAGCTAATAATAATACATATATATTTAAAGCACATCTCTTTCAATAACTTCTTTTAAAATACAAAATTTTAATAAATATAAGAAATAATATGATAAACCGAAAAGTTTATTTTAAAATCAAAGCAAATTTTATTGTTTCCGATTTACACTCGGAACAAATAAAAGCTGCACAATTGGCGAAAAAATGCCGTTGGGGGGATTTGCGCCCGGCAAACGTAAAAGTAAATAAAATTATTTTAAAATGACGATATTTTAATGAAAATAATATATGAAGAAAAATCAGACGTATTTTTTTGTATCAACTTTCTCTTTCCTCTAGTTAAAGAATTGGAATAAAAACATAATATATTCTTATTAAAAAAATTTTTATTGATATACTCATCCTATCACAACATCATATGAAACATATGTAAAAAGAGAAAAATTCTTAAAGTGTCCAATAAATTGATACGAAACATATTTTATAGTGACAGAGATATGAAAAAATGATGCGTATTCTCGTTGAAAATGAAAAGTAACTGCTTTGGCTTTTCGTAATAAGATGGATTTCCTATATATATATAAAACACAGGGAAATATAATGCATTTATAGTGTGCCTTTTATAGAACAATTTATACTCAAAAAGTGTTGTTTTCCGAAAATGATATATATATATTCAAAAGTGTTTGACCATATTTTATTTATCATTATATTTTATTCTGTTTCGTATTACATTATTACGTATCGATTAGCCTGTGTGAATTTCTGAATCTATACAATGGAAAGGCTAAAAATAATTTAATAAGATATTAATTTATCAAATTTATCTATATTCATGAAAATAAATTATAATTGTGATAAAAAAGTGTTGTTTTCGGCTTTTGTGACCTATGAGATACTTTTCGTCGAAAATTTATTACAGATATGGCATGTATAATTTCGAATATAATTGCATACAGATTAAATTACAGTTATTTACTTCAATCCTTTTAATAAACTAATTTGAATCCCTATATTCATTCATATTGGTATATGTATATTTAATATAATCTCTATCATTTTAAAATTTATATAGAACATTTGCCAGATTTAAAAAAATCTTTCAACTGTTACACAAAATTTGCTAAATTTTTACGAATAAAGAATGCCATAGGTCGAATAATAGTAAATTATTTGCTTTTATATAGGCAAATACGTGTATGTTTCAAAGTTTTATAACTTAGGTAAATTCAGTTTTCATTTAAACTATTCAAAGATACATTACGAGATTATCAGAAAACTTTAATATTGTTATCATAATAATTGTCCTCAATTTCCGAATTATATAAAGAGTAAAAGATTTCTGCTACATTTTTATTGAACAGAAATGCAGAATCAGCGCACGATGTTAAGTCACGTGATGACATTATGCTGAGTTATTCTTGTTAACTTAAGAATATTATAAACAACAATCAGTTTTAAGAAGAATAAATTGAGTTCGATATATTGTACTTTTACACTGGTATATTCTGAGAAAATTAATAATATTTCGAAATTAACGGAAAAATAGAACAGACAAATGATAATTTTAGGTAATATGATTACACAGAAATGACCAAAAAACATTTTAGGGATAAAACGGATTAATATATGTGAGTTTAGAAAACTTGAAAATCTTATAAATAAAATACAGTTTTGAGGAGAATACATTAGGAATAATGAGATTGTAATTTTACACTGTTATATGTTGAGGAAATTTATAAAACGTCGAAATTCAGTAAAAAGGAATAACAGAAGATAATAATGGAGAGAATTATTACACAAAAATGGCTTAAAAATGCTTTAAGGAAAAAAGGGATGACAATATCTTCATTTATCCCTTTTAACATGAGCATATTATTAACAAAATACAGCTTTTAGAATAATACAATGGGAATAATGTAAACTGTGGTATATTTAAGAAAATTTAGAAAACTTGGATATTTAGTAAAAAAGTGTAATAGACAGAACATAATATAAGGAAAAATGATTATACAGAAATACCCTAAATATACTTTATGGATAAAAGGGATGAAAATATTCTCATATATCCTTTTTAGAATGAGAATATTATGAACGAAATATAGTTTTAGCAAAACACATTGGGAATAATACATTGTGCTTTTACACTGGTATATATTGAGGAAGTTTAGAAAACTTCGAAATTTAGTAAAAAGGACTAGCACACAGAAGACAATATTGGGAAAAATTATTACACCAAAATGGCTTAAAAATACTTTAGGTATAAAAGGAATGACAATATGCCAAGTTATCCCTTTTAAATTGAACATATTATAAACAAAAAAAAATAGTTTCTAGAATAATACAATGGGGAAAATGTATTGAAGTTTTACTGTAGTACATTTGACAAAATTTAGAAAGCTTCGAAATTTAGTAAAAAAGAGTAACAGACAAAACATAATATGAGAAATAAGGATTACTTTATAATGGCCTAAAAATACATTTGGGATACAAGGGATGAAAATATCTCTTTTAAAGTGAGAATATCATGAACAAAATACAGTTTTGTGAGAATACATTAAATACATTGCACTTTTACACTGGTATATTTTGAGAAAATTTAGAAATCTTTGAAATTTAGTAAAAAATTATCACAGACACACACACACACAAAAAAAAAAACAGTTTTGAGAAGAATACATCGAAACTTTTATGCTGTACTTTTACAGTGGTATATTTGAGGAAATTTAGAAAACTTCGAAATTTAGTAAAAAAATGTAACAGACAGAACATAATATAAGAAAGAATGATTTGACAGAAATCGCATAATAATACTTTAGAGATAAAAAGAATGACAATATATAGAGTTTACCTTTTAAAATTGCATATCATTTAAACAAAAACAGTTTTGAGAAAAATACATTTATAATAATATATTGTACACACTTGTATATATTGAGGAAATTTGGAGATTTCGAAATTTAGTGAAAAAAGAATAACAAGCAGAAGCTAACATTAGAAAAATGATTACACAAAAACAGTCTAAAATATACTTTGTTGAGCTGAACATAAAAAATTATAAAAAAAAAAGAATTATTTTCTCTCCTAAAAGTTTTCACGACAAAGGTGAAGTTTCCCCATTAGTGGGTAATTAATAAAATTAAAGTGAATTATTGCAAATTTTTCTGAGATGTTATCTATAATGTGTGAAAAAAGTTTTAAATTATTCATAAGTTCGATTCTTCATGAAAATTTACATTATATGAATGACTCTTACTTTTTTAATTACTGCATTTTCTAGGAAAAGGTTGATAATTTACACTTTCGCCAAAAAAATATGTGACATTATATCCGGCTATCTGCGTAAATCTTTCCGTTGTTTTTTTCAAATACTATTCTGTATTTAATAAATAGGTTTTAGTTTTTCTTTGCCATATGATTTTTGAATCGCACAAATAAGTAGATTTTAGTTTTATTTTGCCATATGCATTTTGAACCGCACAAGCATTTAACGAATTCGAAAACCCAGATATAATAACTTTTCTTAATTGCTAAAAGTTTTTAAATAAAAATCTTTAAAATCTTTAAAATTGTAGAAATGTTTTAATAAATTGCCTGAATGTTTACCAAAGCCTTTATCAAGACAAAAAAATTATTATTTTTAAATTTTGATAACGACTTCGGTGAAGTGGAAACATGTAGGCAGTTTATTAATACCTTTTCACTGTTTTTGTGATTACTATTTAATATTTTTTAGCAATTAATAAAGTATAAAGAGAAAGATTTTTTTTCAATTTTTTTTCAAAAAGAATGAATCTGAGATTATCATGTAATTTGTATTATCTCTGAAAATTATTTCATTCAAAAAATTAATTTGAATTCAGCCATATCCTAATGAAATTGTCATTATTTTTAAAAACACTCATTTGAATTAAACATATTGAATTTAATTTGAAATCTGCTATCTTTGCACTAGAGGACATTGAATATGTACCGGGAAATCAGAAGTATAAGAAAGAATCAGCTATGTTGGAGACGATTGTATTGATTCGCATAAACAACTACTAAGTTAATTTGCTGTTTTTATTATTAAGTACCATAATATATAATTACTACTTTAACTTTAGAATGCACAAATTACCCAACAACTTCCACAATAAAGTTATTAAGTCCTTGATTTGAATTGTGTTTCTGATTCAATTTCGTATTAGGTTTAGTAAAATTATGTATTTCGAATAAACTTTTAATTATGATACGATATTTGAAGAACTTCAAAGGAATTTTTGAATAAAAGAAGTGAATGTTTCTGATCTAATTTCATATTATGTTTAGTGAAATTACATAGCTGGAATAAACTTGTAATTATGAAATGATATTAGAAGATCTTTAATGCCACTTTTGAGTAAAAAAACTTAGTACTAGAAAAATAAAAAATAATGCACCATACACAGGATATGAAATGCTTTTCAACATCACCAGCAAAAACAAAATCATCATCAAGTTTTTCCAAACTTAACACTTTGAATATTTTTTAAATGTTAGTGTTTAGTGGTTTTTATACCTTACTTATGATATAATTTCTTGTTTAGTAAAATTACATAGCTGGAATAAACTGGTAATTATGATACGATATCAGAAGCTCTTTAGTGCCACTTTTGAGTAAAAGAACTTAATACTAGAAAAATAAAAAATCATGCACCATACACAGTATATGAAATACTTTTCAACATCACCAGAAAAAGCAAAGACATCATCAAGTTTTTGTAATAAAATACTTTGAAGTTTTTTTAAATGTTGATGCTTAGTGTTTTTTATACTTTGCTTATAATCAAATTTCGCGTTATGTTTAATAAAATTACATAACTGGGATAAACTGGTAATTATGATATGATATCATAAGCTCTTTAATGCCAGTTTTGAGTAAAAAACTGAATACTAGAAAAATAAAAAATGATGCACCCTAAACAGGATACGAAATGCTTTCCAAAATTACCAGAAAATGCGAAATTATCACGAATTTTTGTAAAAAAACACTTTAAACTTTTTAAATGTTAGTATTTAGTGATTTTTATACTTTTCTTATGATCTAATTTCGTGTTATTTGGAGTAAAATTACATAGTTGGAATAAAACTGGTAATTATGATATGATATCAGAAGCTCTTTAATGCCACTTTTGAGTAAAATAGCTTAATACTATAAAAATAAAAAATGATGCACCCTAAACAGGATATGAAATGCTTTCCAAAATTACTAGAAAATGCGAAATCATCATAAATTTTTTCTAATAAAACATTTTGCTCTTTTTAAATGTTAATGTTTAGTGATTTTTATAATTTTCTTATGATCTAATTTCGTGTTATGTTTAGTAAAATTACATAGTTGGAATAAAACTGGTAATTATGATATGATATCAGAAGCTCTTTAATGCCACTTTTGAGTGAAATAACTTAATGCTATAAGAATAAAAACTGATGCACCCTAAATAGGATATGAAATGCTTTCCAAAATTACTGGAAAATGCGAAATCAGCATCAATTTTTTTCTAATAAACCATTTTGGAGTATTTTCTTTTACATTTTAGTCTTTAGGGATTTTTATACTTCGCCTCTTATCTAATTTCGTATTATGTATAGTAAATTCACGCTGGAATACACTTTTAACTGTATTAAACATGTTAGAAGAATTTTAATCCAAGTTTTGTGTAAAAGAAGTGAAGCATAGGAAAAAGAAATCTGTGCCATACATAGTATATGAAATTCTTTTCAACAATACCAGAAAATCTAATATCTTCAAAAATTACTAATACAATTTTTGAGTAATGGTTGTGGTTAGTATTTCTTATACTGTTTTATGATCTAATTTCATATGATGTTTCGAAGAATTATATAGCTAGAATAAAAATTTAATTGTGATACAGTATTAGAAATATTTTAATGTAATTTTTGAGTAAAATGATTGAATACTAAAAAAACCCAATCAATTATATAATATTATTCAAATTAAATTTAGTTTGCACGTGATGTCAATAATTACACTGAATAGAGATTATTTCTTTAAAATGCCTATAACAACAAGAACAACAACATAAAAATATCTCCATTAACATAAGCTAATAATCGGACATAAAATTTAATTTCGGTTATTTTATTTACAGATATTTACACAAACAAAATTACACACACAGGTTCACATCGGAACGTAGCTTTCATCTACTTAATTTTAAAAAAAATATTTTAAAAAATACAATAGCTTTATAGAGCACGGAATCTTACAAGAAAAGTGCGAAATATTTTCCTTTTAATATTTCTTATAACATTTTTATTTTTACTTTTTTCAAAAGAAAATTTTTCTTTCTATAAAGAAAAAGAACACCAAGTCTTATGAGTACTAAATCAGCTTCAATAGAAAATTACCTATTGCATTTCATTCTTCGAAAAATGCTTACAAAATATTATTAACAAAAGCGACTGCCTGCATTAAAAAAATACATGCATACTAGCCTGAAAATGTCTTGCGGATATACTTTTTAAGTTTCACAGAATGTATATATATTTATATATTGTGAGATTTTGCAATTTTTACTGACAAGCTGCAAAAATATTTACGTAAGAATTCCTTGAGTTGAATAAATAAGTACCCATATTCAAATGATTAAATGGAATTTGTTCTAGGAAATTTTTTTGAAGATATTGGATTATATTTAGTTTTGCTAAAATAATTCTGACCAAGGAAATGTGATTTTGATTAATTATAACTTTTTTAAATATGTTTTTAATGAAGTATAAATTAATTTTGGAAAGAAATATTGAAATTTGGTTTAAAATCAGTATTTATATTTATATAATAAAACGTTTTTTTGGAAGTGCATAAGTAAATATGATGCAATGAACATATAATAAAACTAAATATGATTTTTAAATACTGTTTTACAGGCATTCAATCTTTATACTAGATTAATTTTAACTCAATTATTCTAATTGGTATATAAAACATATGAGTTTTAATTTACCAACTGGGCGAAAAATGTCCGGGTCAGGATATGAACCAGGGGATCGCTTGGCTGAAACTGCCAATGATCTGAAAGCTGAGCAATCCCGGACTAAACTGGATAACCTAATTTACACTGCTAACCGTTTTGGCACAGCATCTGGTCTGATATATGAATCAGCTGAACAAAATAGATAGCAGGTAATGGATCTCCAGTAAATGCTGGATACGTAATTGCTCTACAATATTTTTTAACACAATTATTGTGTTAAAAACTATATTGCATTGTTAGTAAGATAATTTTTGAAGAATGGTTTTATTATACTGCATTTCGTACTAAATTGCTTAGATTTAGAAATGGAAGTGAGGAGTTCTATAATCAACTCATATGAATTATTTACCAATTAGAATAACTGTGTTAAAAGAAATCTAGTGTAATTATGTATCCAGAGTTTACCGGAGTTCTATTACCTATGATTTTTTTTGGTTGAATATTTTGGAGAGTAATTAACTCTTAAACATTTGTAACAATAAAGATTATTTGGAGATTTATCGCCTGTGGCCAATTAACGGGAAATGACTTAAAATTAATTGTTTAACTTTTGTTGACAAACGTTATATGTAAACTAGTTTTTATATTATTCAGCTCAAGCGGTTAGTTCGAATACTTAATCCAACATTTCTATGTATTATTTTATCTAATTTCCAAATGGTTTTAATCTTATTATTCGTAATAGCATGTTCAATTTCTCATCTTCACAGATACATCCCGTAAAAAATTGAATGAAATATGTCTGATAAATATTGAGCAATGCTTGAAACGTTTATTAATCTTCTCTCAAGTACACATATGAATAACATCTTTATATTTACAAAAATTTTATCAAAATAAATTAAACGAGTAACTCTTTGGCGCTCAAATGTAAATTGTACCCAGCTGGTTTGGCAATATCCGTGACGCTTTGCCTAATTTAAAGCCACATAAAGTAGAAGCTGCTATTAGCGGGAAAAGAATGCTTTTGGCGATATTCACACCCGTTTAAGGTACAAGTACTTTTTGCTTTGATTAATTTTTTTTAAATAAAATCAAGCAAAAAATACTTGTACGTTTTGATACTTTTGTGTTAATCGGGTGCAAATATCGCCAATAGCAGCTTTTATTTTTGTAAATACATTAATTTGAATAATACGTTTCTGTTTGCTCTCTTTTTCTGAAGTTTTTGGGGGTGGGTGGTTAAACTTTCATGTAGTTTCTTTGTAAGGTTTATGGCTTGGCGTCCGATAGAAAGGAAGGAAATTAGTAATAATAATGTGAAAATGTGTGCATTAGTTTGAAGGTTTTGCATAACAATTTCTATTGACGGAATATCTTGCTCTTATTGCATATTTGATTTCCTTTCAATACAGGATAAAATTTTAAAACTATACCAAAAGTTGAAAAATTCTTCCACCGCAATTGTTAATTGTGAAACAACGATTCTTTATCGCAATGAATTAATTTATGTAGTCATTCATTAATCAAAATACGCAAAACTTTCAAAAATGCAAAATGGGGAAAAGCCTACAATAAATATGACGTAAATTGTTGACTTCAAATATCTATGTAGATAAAAAGCGTATTAAATTATTTGTAAATAATTTTCCCATTTTTTAATAATAGCCAAGTACATTTACCGGTGAAATGCGCACGACACCACACAACTGTGCAATATACATATATATATATATATGTATGTATATGTGTGTATATTAAACGAAGTTCAGGACCATAGACAGATTAATAGATGCTTACAACAAAAATATAGGAAGGCCAAAAAGCCTTAGTCATAAAAATAGACATAATCAAAATCATCAAATTCTGGTTCTTGTCATTTGCACTAGTTATAAAAAGTAAAGGATAATGACAGAAATAAAACGTAATTTATACTGAATGAAAAGCTATTAATAGAAATTTGTAAAAAAGCGCTAGTTAACATAAATTACACTGTTTGGCAGTTGATTATTCTCAAAATATTTTCAGTTCAAACCAAATTTATGGAAATTGGAAAAGGTTGAAAATATTTTCACCTCTTATGAAAATGTTTCTTGCATATGGTGTCTGGTCACCTCGGACAGATACCTCTCATCTTGATTTCATAGACTTTATCAAAATGCTGACATCAAATATCTATACGTTTAGTAAACAGCATATTAAAACTATTTGTAAATAATTTATTTATTTATATTTTGCAAATTTTTAATGTTCTTATTTCGCAAATATAAAAGCATAAGTTAAAAATATATGGCTGAATTAAACATCGCGAATTCAGTATTCAAACACATTAAGTGAGTAAAATTTGTATGATAAAGAAAAGTATTTTCTGTTCGTCTTGCATCAGGCAATAATAAAAAAGTATATAAATACGAATCTTGAATAAAAGATGTTTGCGATTCTTGACAATCCATTAAAATATTTTGAAATAAAAAACATGAACGCTACCATCATCTTTTAAATAAAATTGAAATTTCTTAAAGGAATCCGCGTGATTATTGCAACGCGGTATTCAAAAACTCATTAATATTAAGTAAATAATTATTTCAAGCAACCTAAATTTATACACTTTCCACAGAAAGTGCATTTAAATCTCTTAGAGAAGAGTTTGAATTCGAATTAAATAAAATTTAAAGTAAATAGATTTGAATACGATTTTACATCGGCTGCTTAATAAGTGATAAATCAGCATTAAGTTGAAAGTAATTAGTATAATTTATCCTGTAAGTGCATAAAATATTTAATTGTACTAGTGTGCCTCGATAAATCATTTTTAAAACGTCATAAATTGTAGTAAATACATATTATGCCTTTAAAAATATTTTTTATAATGATTGTTTAGGAGAATATTTCTATACATTTTGTTGGAAAAGAACAATTGTTGATAAATAATTAAAACAAATACATGGTGACTAAAAAAATATGTTCTGGAACTTTTTTTCTCTAACAATACAATACAAATAATTAGTGTCATGAAAATTTTGCATTCGAATTTACTCGCTGTATAAATGTTTATATTTATCCACTAATTGCAATCCCAATTCATGTGTTTTGAATATTGTTGTATAATATAATATATATTATTCGTGTTCTGTTATTTCAAACTTCTATTAATCCAGTTCGATTATTTCTATTATTCCGAATTTCCTTTATTAAAACTTTTGTTTGGAGTGCAAAAGCAAACTTTCGTGAGAATTCACAGGAATAAGTCTTACATTACATTTACAAGTGATTTCACAGACATATTATGCAGCGAAACAACTTCAAAACTCAACTAGACAATTTTTATGCAAGCAAAAAATAAAAAACAAAAAATTTAAACTTATTGTGTGAGAGCAAAAATGTTTTTTTAATGTGAATGCTGACAATTAATCTGAGTTTTATTATAACAATTATCTCAGCGCAGCGAAGACTAACACACTAATTATGATTATTTGCAAATATACTACAGTAAATATTGAACTCCAGCAAATATTTAAAACTTCAGACAAGCATAAATAAAAACACTCTCAGCGGATTTCGATCTAATTCTTTTACAGGTGGTACCTATGAAGGTAACAACGTGAATCGCCTATTACGAAGGATAAGTTTGAAACCGTTTGCAAAATATATTAAAAAATATATTTAAAAAAAGCTTCATTATATATTTGAATTAACTGCTTTTGTAATATACGTCACGAAAGTTCAGTGTGGACTTCATTTTCACCGGCAGAAGATTTTCGTAGACAACTGAATTAGGACACATGCAGCAAAAAATTGCACCCGCATTGATGTTATGGTACACCAGATCTGATTACAACTTAATTTAACTTCAAAGTAAGCCTCGTTTTTTTTTTTTTTAAAAGAGAAAATAGTAACTTATTAACTTATTAGTAACGATAAGTTTTCACCAAAAATTTTAGTTTTCTTATTCAGCAGTGTCAAATTTATAGACAAAACAAATTTGTAATCTTACTACACTTTTGTAAATATAAACAGCATTGGCTTAAAAGTTATCACGAAAAATATCTGCTGCGTTAAATATGAGTCATTATGCATATGTACTTTTTAAGTGATACATGAAAGAGTTTTAAATATTCAGTGAATTAACTATCACTAGTGAGCCTATTAGTGGAACCGAGATCGCTTTCGTTGCTAAAACATATGCTGTAAACAGCGACAAAATAATAAAAAAATTGCAGAACTATGCTTTTAATCATTCGTTTTACGTTTACAAATCTTAACTATAAAAGTAGAAGTAAAATCTCGTTGGATGTGCCAATCCCAAAACTCTTCTATCTCATACATCTTAATATTTACAAAATTATTTACAAATGCTAATACTGCAATATTATTAGTTCAATAATACACCAACTTTGACTTACATCCTAAATTTCAGCTTCAATCAGTTAATAGGAGTAAAAATGAGTTAATCTCGATCATGATATCTAATAAACTCAATAGTTTTCGTTATTGTGCTGCTTGTCGGCTGTTTGCGAACAGCCGGCTTAGAGAAAATTCTATGCATAACTCCATACACTTTTCAACTGTACAATAACGAAAATGGCACAAAAATCGCTATTACAACGTCCTCTTGGGGCGGAATATTTCCTATTACAAGGAGAACCTGCTTGCCATAGCCATAAACATGTACATGAAATTTGGTTCAATTCTATTCATAACTCCATACACTATGGTACAAAAATGAATTTAGCACGAAAATCACCATTCCAGCTCCCTCTTCTGGGAATATTTTCAAATTCAAGGAGGTCGATGGCACAATGACGACACACAAACACACGGACACGCTGACACACGGACTAAAAGACATACATTTTGTATAAACATGTTTTTCGGGATCACTGACTTCTAAAACCTGTAAATACGTCGAAAAATTTATTGATTACAGTACTTTCTTATATTAGAGATAGAAGAAAGTAATAATCATTTAAGCTTTTTAATGTATAATAACTAAGCGATTTGAAATGGCAAAAACGCTTTAATTGATTTATGCAACAAATTAAAAACTAGTATGTTGTTGCCATCACAAAACTTTCTTCTACATAAATCACATAAACAAAACAGCACTAATTGTCATCAAGATATACCTGAATCTGAAGTTTGATGAAAATTCGTGCATTAGTTCTTGAGATAGAGCTATAGTGGAAATTCTGAAAAATGCAGCGTAGCAGCGCCACCTGTTGAGTGATTTGAAGCAAAATATAAACAGCACTAATTGATATCAGGTAATCTGAATCTGAAATTTGTTGAAAATCCAAGCATTAGTTCTTGAGATAGAACTATTAGGAAAATCGCAAAAAATGCAGCATAGCAGCTCCACCTCTTGAGCGATTTATACCATAATGTATAAAACGTCAATTCGTGCCAAGGACTAACTGAATCTGAAGTTTGATGAAAAGTCGTGCATTAGTTCTGAAGATTGCGGTAGTGCGGAAATCGCGAAAAATGCTGGAGATTGAAATATTGTAGACATCATGACAAATGTTGTATAGCAGCACCACCTGCCGAGTGATTTACACTATTAACTAAAGAGCACCAATTAATATCAGGGACTAACTTAATATAAATTTTTATTAAATTCCGTGCATTAGGCCTTGAGATAGAGCGCCCACAAAATTTGTGTCACATACAGACAGACTCACAGAATCACAGACATACATTTTGTAAAAAGAGATTTTTCGGAATCTCTGACTTCTAGAACAATATAAATCCGTCGAAAAGCGAAAGTCGAAAATTTTCACGAATCCAATACTTTCCATATATATCTTTTCAATGTAATAAAAGATTGATCCTAGATGGCTATTGCGATGTTTTTAAAAATAACCAAAGTTTGTTTTTATTTAGAATAATGTAAATTTAAAATGTTTCTTGAATTTGTTTAAATTTTATTAGAAAGCGTTTGAATATGAAACGTGACGATGAAAACAATTGCAATAGAAAAATTTCTTTTTTGACAAAAAAGGCCATATTTTATGATATGTAATGTCAAATTTTCAATATGTTTTATTAGAAAACTAAAATAAAATATTTTTTGTAATTACAAAGTGACTGAAGTTTATGCCAGATGCCCCCTAAAATAATGTCCATTAACTTAAAATCACAGACGCTGTAGTCATAAACGTGGTGTGTACCTATATTATAAATGACATACGTATCCGAGTGTAACTTTGACGACATTTTGACGGTGACAACGACATACTATTAAATTTAAATTTTATTAACTTTTATTGTAATTTTGACATTTCAAAATACCGCAAAAATTTTAATTTTTACACCGTCGAATAGAACAAAAGATATGTACAATCAAATGCAATTTGTTTGAAAACTATATCTTAATTTGTATGAAAACTATATCGAAATTTACTCAATTTTTATTGTTTTTAAAATTGCTTTCAAGCAGGATTATTTTTTTCAAATCTATCTCTATCGCGTGCAGAGGATTACGAAAAAAAAATCCATTTGCAGTTAAATAAATATAAATAGCTCTCATCATTTCTCTTCAGCTTATATTAAATAACGAAAATAAAACATTAATCAATCAATAAATAAAACAATAAAATAAAAATTAAACATAAATTGAAGATATGTAATGAAATTTAGCGCTTAAACCACTGAAATAAAGAGAATCAAAAAGGCTGATTTGCGATTTTTTCGGCTTTGAACTGCTGGCGCGCGGCCAATATGAAAATATCGCTTTTTACACGTTTCAAAACTTTATATGGACGCATTATTGCTATTTTGCATATAAATATGTTGAGGGGACTTTTAAAATTAGAAAAAAAGACCATTTTTAACACATGATATGTTAAAATTTATTTTATTTTAAGACAGTTTTTATTGAGATGAAAGATATAACTATGTTCTTTCATTTTATGTATTTAAAAAATTGTAAGATGTAGAATTAGCATTTACAGGGGGCTACAAACTGTCAGGCATTTGACGAGCAGAAAATTGGCATAACGGATTACGTGCAGGATTACAAAATTAATTTTCCAACCAGAATGAAAATTATGGTGGCTATTTATATTTCAGATTATAATAATTACACTGAACCTAAATAAATTTGTATTTAAACCATTTTTATATTTTTAACCCCAAGTTGTATTTAGCTAATTCAAAATTTATAAATTTTCAAAAGTATAATAAAAAATATTTATTGAACAATAAAAAGAAAATTCTAGGTTCAGATTATACACTCTAACAAGAAACATATGTTTTGAAAAGTTTTAGACTTTGGAGTAATGAACAACTATTTTTTGCAGTTATTTTTTTATGTCATTAAATGCTTTCAAAAGCTTAGTCTTAAACTTAAATATTTAGCTCAATATCTGAATCGTTGGGAGTGGTTAAATAGCGCAAACTGAACTGTGTTCATGAGGGTGGGGGTGCAAATTTCCACTCTTGAACACAGTTCAGGAAAATACTGACTTAAAGTATAGTTTTAAAGAAAACCGCAAATTAATCGACCAATTTTTCTGTTTTTTATAATCGTTTGAAAATTTAGACCCTAAATTTTATTGGCGGCTATCTCCTTTGGAAGACGTTTGGGACCCTTAGTTACTTATTAAATATTGTTTGCCTTGATGTGCGCAATCACCCCTTAAAGTTTTTCCCAAGAGTTTAGATTCACCCTGTATATGATGGTTTTCACCTATATTCTAGATATTTCATCCAGGACGTCCCGGTTTATCGGGTTTATCTCCATGTGTTGAAGCGGCTATGCTCTATGCGATAAGGAGGCTTACTCCGGAGTTTGTATTCATTTCTCGAAAATGGTAGGATATATGAGATAAAAGCCAATTATAAAGTTGTAGAGCGCCCCAGATTTAGTGTGAAATTCTTAGATGTAAAAACAATTATTAAAAGCGTTGAAACGTAAATATTTCATATCCAACTATCAGCTTAAATGCGCCAATATTTGTGACAATGTAAGGCAGCTCCGCATTTACTAATAAAACATGAAAGCAAAGTACAGTTTATTTTAATAAAAAAATAAAGTTATGAATGCAAAATGTGTCTTTTAAATTTTTCTTTTTAAAAAGCTCCCTTTTATAAACTTAAAACGTTTAAATAAATGCGTAATCCATTTGCATTTTGAATGGTTCTTCCTTTATGTATGGTGTTCCTTTATAAGACTCTAACGCTAAATGTTTCCGAATGTAAGTAAAATATTTCTAGAACCGTAAGTAATGATGTGGTTATATTGAGGATTCGTTAACTT